>OY821780.1:21600848-22850848 GCA_963682175.1 Triglochin maritima | reverse complement strand
CAAAAGACGAGACGATTGCATCGAGGCTTGGACTTCTCAAACATCGAGGACCTACAGTATGTGCGTGACTCGCAAAAGACGCGACGATTGCATCGAGACTTGGACTTCTCAGGCATCGAGGACCTACAGTATGCGCGTGACTCACAAAAGACGAGACGATTGCATCGAGGCTTGGACTTCTCAGGCATCGAGGACCTACAGTATGCGCGTGACTCACAAAAGACGAGATGATTGGATCGAGGACCTACAGTATGCACGTGACTACTTGAATATATATACCCCAACCACCTTAATTCTCTACTCACCTCTATTCCGATCTTACTTCTTCCACCATAATCTCACAATGTCCTCTTCAGAAGACAATGGTTCACCAGAGTACTGACAATCTCCACGTCGTCCACCCCCAACCCAACACTTTTTACCCTACCAAAATGTTCCACAACCAGGATTCCACCCGTTATACCAAAGCCAATTTACCCCAGAAACAGTATTCCACCCGTCCCACCAAAACCAATTTTTCCCACACCCAGGGTTCTACCCTCACAATCAATACCAACCGCCAACTCAGGAAGAAGGGCAAACCCAATTCCCAATGGGTATGTATACTCGCCTCCTAAGTGGCGAAAGTAGTGGAAATGCAAGCCGCATTACACCTGATGGGAATGACGATAATGTCGTTCAACCTACAAGTCGTGAGGGAACACGCAAAAACTGCGACGATGAGGTCGCAAAAATCGTGGTCCACACAAGAGGATCAACGACTCGTCTCGGCTTACATGGTTGTAAGTGGCGATGTTGTGGTTGGGACAAACCAAAAAATGAAGTCCTTCTGGAGACGTGTGGAGCGCATCTTCAATGAATCAGGCGAGCCAGGTGCAGTAGAGCGTAACGATGAATCATTGAAGGGGTGATGGAGGCGTACATCGCCATATGTGAACCAATGGGTTGGTTGCTTCGACCAGGCGGTGCGGAGGAAAAGAAGTGGTTACAACGAGGACGATGTCATCCATGATGCGCACACCATCTACGAACGAACACACAACGCCAAATTTCAGTACATGCATGTATGGCTTTTGTTACGCAGGTACCCTAAATGGGAGTCTGTTGCGCTTGGACTTCCCACCAGAAACGTCGATGTAGAAAGTCCGGAGAGTTTTAGCAGTGGGAAAAGAAAAAGCACCGATGACGATGAGAGTCACGTAACACCGTCAACAGATGAAATAGTGTTCGAAACATGTCGTCGTCCTGAAGGTGTTAAAAAAGCTAAAAAAAAGAAGGGGAAACAACCATTTCAGGCACAACTTGATCCTGATATGTTAGAACTGGGGAAACAAATTGAATATAGCACAAAAGTGAAAGAGGAAAAATACTTGCGTTACGAAGAACCGATGGAGAGGAAACGCATCGAAGCTGAGGCAAATTTCCAAAGGGAACTCAACAGCAAGAAACTTGATGTCCTATTTTCTCTGATGAAGAAGGAAAACAAGAACGAATTCGATAAAGAAACACTTGCTGAACTCAAGGAGTAGGCTAAAGCATAAGGATATCTGTAGGTGCTAATGTTTTCATTTGTAATATCAATATGTCTGTTGTAGTTTATCAGTATTCTGGTAGTTTAAATTTCGTATCCGTAGGAGGACTGTGTTCCTTTCCTTATTTCTGTTGGATTTCGTATTCTGTATTTGTATTGTATTTTGTTTCCGAAGTGTATGAGTATTGTACTACTATTTCTTATTTTGTTTATGATTTTTTAAATTTTACTTTTATCTAAATAAATCAAAAAAAAGTTAATAAATCATAAAATATTTCATGTGCTCGCGATATGGTCATCAAGGGTGATCACGTAAGTACAGAATTGATAAATTGAAATGATTGAAATATGTATACAGTTGTGTGTGAAGTCCATATGACGTGTCAACCATAAATGAAATTGATTTATGGTATTTTAAAATTTTGGGAGTGATGATGACTCATGAATCATCGGGTAGACCATTAGAGGTGACGGTGGGGTGGTCTGACTTCACCTTGATATGAATGTTAATGATGTGAATGAACGAATCAACGAATTGAATCAGTATTATATGATATGATGTGAATGACATTAATTGAGTTCAACTAATTGGATCGTGTGTAAAGTAAGAAACATAATATAGTATGATATGTATGTTAAATAGTCGTTTTAACATTTGATTTTAGAATAATTATTGTGGAAATAAAGTTCAAAATCGTAAGTGCACGTTCACGTTGAAGCGATCGAAAGTACGGTTGTGTCCGTGAGAAGCGAGTACAGGTCATCGTCGATCATACTTGAGTGGGAAAAGAAAATGAAGATTGAGTGTATATAAACTAACTAACCAATATAACGCGAATCAACTAAAGAAATCCTCATATGAGTAGTCTTGTACTGAGGTGGAGAATGCATGCAAAAATGTAGATGTGTGATACATGTGTGTATACAATCAAGCGTTAATGACATGCATTACATGAAAATCTTATAATGCCACAAGTGTGTCTCTACATATATTAAGATTTATCACCATCATTAAAACATACAAAATACTACTCAAGATGAGGACAGACCATCACATAATTACATGTCCATCTTATCTCTTTAATGACATGGATAACATAGAAATCCATAATGACTACAACCTTAACAATGTCACCACATGAATTAAGATTTAACATCATCATTAAAACATACAAGACATTAATCAAGATGATGCCAACAAGAACACATGCTCCCACATGCCATCCTTATCTCTTTACCCACGTGAATTAAGATTTAACATCATCATTCCCCATAAAGTGGTCCCACTAACAAAAGCATGTGCTAAGCATATATAAGATCATTAACACATCAAATGCAAGAGGGAGAAACCCAATAAAATGTCTATAAAAATATGTGAAGCTCCAAGATTAATATTAAAATACCCACAAATCTAACATTCACATTTCACATCATTCTTCACCCCCCAATGGGGATGGGAACTCACTAATCATCATGTACTCAAAGAAAACAACACATAAACAACTAAAGAAAACTAGATCTAACCAAAACAATAGAATAAAAAATTGCATCAAATGAAAGACAAGGACATAAACAACATGAAATGAACACTTGATTAAGAAGGAAAGATTACGAAATGTGTTTCTCTTCTCCTACACTACACTACTAAGTAAGAAATAAAATATACTCTACTAAACAAGAAAATAAAGATAACCTAATGAGGATAGGAAGGAAGAAGAAAAAGAAAAAGGTAAGAGAAACATTGCTATTTATAGAAGAAAGACATGTTGGCTTTTAGGCCTTAATCTATGTTTTGATGATTTAATTACCTCAATCTTAATCACAATCAAATGTATTGTAGCACACATAATGCATAGAAGATATATTGTATTGTGCAAACATCTACAGGTGATCAAGATTCAAGGAAGAAGGAAATTGAAGTCAATACATGTAATCAAGCTTGTGAAGACATGTATTTCACCTTTATTTCAAGTATTAGGATTCTATGTAATCTTGAACATACAAGAGTTAAAATCGATTCACATAGACTCTAGGGAACCTATAGAAGTCACACACAAAATTTCACATCATTTGGACTTCAATAGATCAGCCAAACTTAGACCGGAAAATCACTTCAACCTTAACCTTAACTGCCTATGCCAATCGGTCGACTGAATGAGTTCTCAGTTCGACCGATTGAATCAGTTAACCAATAGTGATTTATCCAACTCGACCGGTCGACCATTTTGACATTTTTGGTTGACCGTCTACACGTGTCATTTGACCGTTAGATTTGTCGTATTATACAACAGTCGGATTTTCCTAACCCCTAAAATTCATGTGGCCACTGGTGGAACGATGCCTTCTTGGTGGTCGACTGGATGAAGACATTTTCATATTCCAAAAGTGCTTGAAGTTTTCGGTCGAATGTTACCAAGCAACTGGGCGACCGAATAAATAATTTCTTGGAGCCCAGAACTTCCTGGTTTTTTCGGTCGACCAACCCCTTTGCTAGTTCGACCGATAACTTAAGTTATAGCCAAATTGGTTCAACCATTCTTGATTTGGTTCGAATGTTTCCTCACCTTTATGGAAACGGTCAACCCATTTCAGTCGACCGATTGTGTCCAAAATAGTGTCCTGTGCTTTTCTGTTTTGTGCTTCTTACACAATCATTTACCATATTAATCTCACAACGTCTCACAATCATCTTACACAACGTCTATAACACATTAAGAGCTTATAAATATATGTATTCCAACTTATTTCATGAGCTCTTACACTTCCAATTGTTCTACACATCTAAGAGAAATCTCCAAATCTTCAATTCCCCAATCATACACTTTAAGCCTAAACTTCACACCACTTGACCAACTCCAAATCATACTCAAGTGTGCTCAAGTTAGGGAGTGTTTTCAGTCAAAGTCCTTTCAAGATTATAAAGGTTTCAGTGCAAGCCCGAAGCAACCTTCTCGGATTGTGAGAAGAGGAAATCAAGCTTGGTGAAGATTGTTCACGAGTTCTTGGTGTAAAGGCCTGATCTCGGCCCGGAATGAGATCAGATAGTGAAGACGTGAGCGAAGGTTGAAGTGTCGAACATCTGTAAAATCGCCTCGCATTTTTGTGATTTGATTGTTTTGAGTCGTTACTTGTCTTTATTTGTTTCCGCTGCATTTCTGTTTGTTTAAGTAGAGATTAACGTAAAATTGATTAGATAATTAGGGTCATATACAATCCTACAAGAGAGGTGTATATGAATCTGTGAGCAATCTGACAACTGTAAATCAGATATAGATGTTGTGTATTGCTCTGACCCGACAACCTGACCCGCTAGAGAAATCCGAGGACCACCTCATCAAACAGATCCTCTAGGGGCGGATTTTAATCCGCCATTGGAGGATCATTTGTGTTTGATCGCCTCCTGATTGACATCATTTCATGCTTATATTTGTACCTTATATCCATTATCTTACACCTAAGCAATGCTACGTGACGAGTTTTATGTTTAGTTTTCAGAAATAAAGAGGTTTGAAGAGAAGAGCCATGAAAGGACCCAAAAGCAGGAAAAAAGGACCTAATTGTGAGACCTGGGGACCAAGATGCAAGGGAGAAGGACCTGATCGTAAGACAGAAGGACCTAAGAGCAAAACAGGAAACTCCACACCATTATGAGGAGTATTTTGTCAATTCGATTCGGGTCGGAGCTCCACTAAACAAGTTAGATGCATCCAAGACCAAGAAACACACCAAGGAAAGCCCACCAGAAGACCCAGACGGATCTGGGCTTTATAGGCCGCCAATTGGCGGTCTGGATCATGCAAGATCCGCCCCAACTTCTCCTGGACTTGTATTAGTGTTCGTTTAGGCTATTTTTGGTATTGGTTTAGTCCCACATCGGGGGATTGTCCCTGATTAGCCTTTTCCATGCTTATAAATAGAACTCTTCACCTCCCATTGTATCCATCTCTCTCTTGGTGGCCTCCTTCCCTACTAAGAGTGAAGCCTTGAAGCAAAACTCTAGTGGAGGAAGGGCTGCTTGTAATCTGAGTGAGTTCATAATAAAAGTTTTCATTAGTTTGTTAATGCTTGCTTAGTTAAATTCCTTTAATGTTTTTGCTTTGATGCTTGTTTAGTTTTATGCTTCTTTAATGTTTCTTGCTTGAGTAGTATAAATTTCATTTCAGTATTATGCTTTCTTTTGCTAATATAGTTAGTGTAATGAGTAGTGAGTAGTTTCATCCCCATTTGGGGGGTGGAGAAATATGTGATATAATCATGTAGTGTATTAAGTGTGTGTTATTTTTATCCCTTGAGCTTTATATGATTTCCATAACCATCTAATGGGTTTTCACTCTTATCTTTGATATGCTAATGCTCTTGAATGAAGCTTAGCTTATGCTTTGATTAGTGGACCTATTTTATGGGGAATGATAAGGTTAGGATATGGATGAAGTTAATATTGGAAACACAATTTGTAGTGTATGTGCTCTTGTTGCCTTTACCTTAGCTAATGTCTTGTATGTTTTAATGATGTAGTGAAATCTTAATACATGTGGAGGCATAGTAGGGTATAGTCTTTATACTTGAGTTCATGTAGCTTCATTCCAATTATTGTCTTGTATGTTTTAATGATGTAGTCTTATCTTAATTCATGTAGAGGCAAGATTGGATGTAGTTTTATGATTTCATGCACTACATGTTGTGAGGAGCTTAATTGAACACACACACACACACATCTTTATGTTCACATCAGTTCTCTACCCCCTTTGGGGTTTAGTTTTATTGCTTATCTTCATTTCCTTTTGCATTCTAGTTTGGCATTGTAGTGTAGTTTAGTGTAACCAATCCTTTTCTCCTTTCTTTACCCCTTGCCTTCGCACGAACCAAGTGTCGACACACCTCCCAGTGGACGACCCGTATTTGCCACCGCTTCAACGCGGCCGTGCACTTGCGGTAGAAATATAAAACGATCAATCACCTCCAAATGTTGACAACAGCTTTAGTTAACATATTGAACACGTAGGGTGCACCCGAAGCTATTAGTTCGAGTCCGTTTGGTTTTAATTGTTGTTTTACTCCTTAGTTTTTGGAGATTATGGATTTTCGCAAACCAACATATTTTTCATTACACTTAGATCCCTCTGGATTTTCACCTAGGTCCTTCCTGAATTGCAGATGGGTCCTTGAGCATGACAAACATGTCTAAGATGCTTTAATAATGTCATTTCTTTATACATTTCAGTCATTTTCTCTTCCTTTCTCTTCTCTATTACCTTAAACCTAAAACACATCAAACAAACACTTGAGTAGCACAAAATTGGAGTAAAATAAAAGATATATAGAATGAATACAATGTATGATATGCTACTAATCAATAATGATTCTCTTGCTATAGTATATTGGTTTGTCATTTGTGTATATTGGCTTTAGTGTACTGTTGGATCACCTATGTTACTTGGGTTCTAGTATCCTTTAGCACGAGTATTGATTTTAAGGAGCATAGATTTGGCGAAGGTGTTGTGATTCTTCATAGGGTAACATATACTAATTGGGCTCTAGTAATCTTTGAATTGAGTCTTAGTTGTGTGGTGCATAGGATTTGGCTAAGGTGTTGTGATTCTTAGTTAGGTCAGACATGCAAATTGGGTTATCGTATCCTTTTGACCCTAGTATTAGTTGTAAGGAGCAAGAATTTGGTGATGATGTTGTGATTCCACGTTGGCTCACTCATGTTAATTGAGTTCTAGAATTGATTCACCACACAAGCAAGGAATCCATTCGTTAAGGGACTAGGACCTATTCGTTGGACACCTGAACCGTGTCTCTATTAATCAATATATTCTTGTTCGGTTTGAAATTCTTGCACGCACCTTATATAATAAAAAATAACAAAAATAAAATGTGATCGAAATAAAATGGTACCTAAACCGACCAACTTGATGGGAGGATTCTAAATTTATACTTACATCTTTGAGAAACTCTTCGTGGATCTCTAAAGACTTGACTTTAAAATATAAGTTGAAGAGATGTAACATTTAAAGAATAAATAGAGGTGTTGGACAAAGAAAACATGGACAACAATAAAAAACAAAGATTGTGTGGTGGATAATAGTCTCAATTAACTTCTCTCCTCCAACAAAGCATGTCACATAGGACAACGTCATTTTGGAGTCAAATCCAAGCGTCAGCCTCTCACGATCCTTTAGGTCATCCTCAACAATGATCTTATTTTAAAAGATGACAAACCCCATTTTCTCCTCCACATTAGCTTCTCTCTCCTCCACATCAACACGATCTTTACTCTCACAATCTTTACATTATTCACTCTTCAATGTTGATCTTATCCCACTACTTTCTCTTTCATCCACCTCACTTTCTTCTCCATTATTTTATGTTATCCCTCAACAACCAATATATAACTTAATTCATTTACATCACTTAATGTAATTAATTAATAATAATGAAAATTAACAATAACTTAATTAATTAATAATTTGGAAAATTCAAAACAAATATTATTATTAAATATTAATAATGTATTACAATAATTTAATATACAAATAATTAAAACATGATTAAATAAATTACATCATCATTCATCATTTCGTCCAAAACGATCCCATATGTTCTCGACCAAGTCCTTCTTCAAAGCCAAATGTTTAACCTTGTCACGATTCTGATCTCTATTATCCAAGTAGGCGCTAATATCCACAATATGATTGGAGGAGTACTGGAAAGGCTCATCGTTGGATGTTGTTGTTGTTCCATGTTGATGTTGTTCTTCATCAAATTCGGTTGTATCTGCATGGTCATAAGAGTCTCGTTCATCCTCCACCATCATATTGTGCATTATGATGCATGTTGTCATTATTTTGTTTAGCAAATCTGAATTTCATGGAAGAGACAGGTTCCTAACTATTGCAAATCTTGATTGAAGCACTCAAAATGCCCTTTCTACATCCTTATAGGTTGCCTCTTGACGTTGGCCAAATAATATATCATTACGAGTTTGAAGAAGAATAATTGACTGGATAAATGTCCCCCACTGTGGATAGATACCATCTTTTAGATAGTATGCTATATCATACTAATGATTGTTCACCACAAAAAAATTTGGTGGTGCTTGTCCTTCTAGAATGTCATTAAAAATAGGTGATCGATGTAGTACATTCAGATCATTGCACGAATATGCAATACCAAAAAGGGATGTCAAATCTAGAGATAGTAGAATGCTACTGCTACAAGGACAATTGTTGTCTTTCCACTACGCCCCTGATATTGTACTTTTTAAGTGGTAGGATAGGTTTTCCACTCCTAGTGCATGAAGTTTTGGAATCAATGCTCCCAATCATTCCTGGAAATCCGTGTCCCTCTCCGACATGAAGTTTTGCTATGTCTGTTGTTGTTGGCCTACGAAAGTATACCTCACCAAAGTTGGCAATGACACCTTCTGCAAATTTTTGCAGAGATGTTCTTGTAGTTCCTCACCAAGACCCAAATATCCATTGACCGTATCCATTGTTGCATCGTAGGTTAACATACGAATAGCCACGGTGCATTTCTATAATCCAAAGATTCCAAGCTTACCGGTGGTGACATGTCCTTGGAAGAAGACATGGGAGGACTCGAGGGTAGTAACTATCCGAAGAAATATAGTCTTCCTCATTCTGAATCTTCTTTTGAACACTCGATCAGAATACACAGGATTTTTGACAAAGTAATCATTCAAGAGACAATTGTAACCCCATTCCTGATCTCTATTGGTGTTATGATATCTATTGGCTCGTGATCCCCGCCGCCTTGAGTTGGAACTTTGCAGTGCTTGGGTTAACTCATCCCTCCTATCTACAGGGATTTGCTTAAATTGCTTGTACCCCTCGTATCTTGCATGAACGTTGTCATCATGAAAACTTGATGATGAAGTGTCTGGGCTTACGGAAGATGGAGACAAGTAATCAAAATTGGAAGTCATTTCTCTAAAGTGGTCGAAGAGGTATTAAGTGTTCGTAGGTAAGCTGATTGAAGTATATGTGGGTAAAGAGGTTGAAGTGTTTGTACTTAAGGAGAAAGGAGTCATTGGGATGGGAGAAAGGATTTGTTGGGTCACGAGAAAGGAAACTTAGGGATATGGGAAATGATTCCTCGGGTCACGACAAAGGAATCATCGGGACATGAGAAAGGAGTCGTCGGGACACGAGAAAGGAGTCGTCGGGACACGAGAAAGGAGCAATTGGGTCATGAGAACAGAGTCATCAGGATAGGAACAAAGGGGTCGTTGGGTCACGAGAAAGACAACTTTGGGATATGTGAAATGATTCCTTGGGTCACGACAAAGGAATCTTCGGGACATGAGAAAGGAGTCATTGGGATAGGAGAAAGGATTCGTTGGGTCACGAGAAAGGAATCATCAGGATAGGACAAAAAGGACTTCGGAATAGTATAAAGGAATGGTTGGGTTACAAGAAGGAGTACACAAATCATCTAGACTTCATTTTTTCACAATGGATTCTCCTAAACATAACAACGAACCACAACCACCACCACGTAACCCACGTAGTCTGTTGCTCAATCCTTATCCCCAACATCGACCACCAACATTTGATCCCTCCTTCTATGGATACCCACAATATCCCCAATACCTCCAATACCAACCTTACCAGAACTCACAATATCCTCCACCACATCAACCCTACAATTACATCGTGTATTCGAACTACCTTCAATCTGAAGCCGCTTTCAGCCATGTAAACAATGAGGTAGACACAACTGACAAACCAGTTGTCAATTTTGAGGAGGAGCTTGTGGATGATTATCTTGCCAATTTATCACAACAATTTATTTCACCACCATCACAACCCTCGACACAACCAATGACCCAGGGGAGCGAGAAAAAGTCAATGCAGGAAGACGAGGTCCTCATCTCCTCATACATGAATGTAAGTTACGATGTGATTGTCAGCACTAACCAGAAAAGCAACAACCTCTGGAACAACGTGAAAAAAACCAACGACATTGCCTGCTCCACCAACAAAAACTTGACATGGTGGAACACGACTTCTCTTAAAGGACATTGGAGAAGATTGGGAGCATCGGTCCTTAAGTGGGTCGGCTATCACGACAAAGCACTACAACAAAAAAAGAGCAGAATGAATGATGAGGACGTAATCACAGAAGCTCATGTCATTTATGAGCGAACTCATAATGATAAGTTTCGATTCTTTCATGCCTAGCTCCTTCTGAATAGGTATCCAAAATGGAAATCCATCCTTCGAACAACTGTCTTAAACAATCCACGCGATCATTACCCAATATCACCTTGGAGGATAGTCCAGAAACAAGTAGCAGCGGGAAACGTATGCGTACTTCTGAATCCAACTAATGCCCAACCTCAAATACAGAAAGTCCCCTCACCCATCCAGAAGGTGTGAAAAAAGTAAAAGCTAGAGGAAAAGGAAAGGTTTTCGGGCAACACAATAAATGCCACTATACTGCTTGTTCGCAACTCGAATATTCGTCGAAGGTAAAAGAAAATCTTCTCATCGTGGAGAAGGCAAAGCTGAAAATCAGAAATTAAAACTTTGACACAAAGAAAATAAAGACAATAAAAACTTGTTGATGATGTTGTTGAATAAGGGAAATTTGATGCCCGAGGAGGACATATTTGAAGGATCATTATGGCTCCTAATTATCTAATTAATTTTGCATAATCTCCACTAAACATGCAGTGGAAAGAATAATCAAACAAGTAGAGAAAGAAAAATGCAAACCACAAGTGAACGCGATGGTTTTTAGAGGTTCAGTCACCCGCCTACTTCCTCTCTTGCAAGCTCTGCTCGACTTCGCAAGCTCTGCCTATATCTTCACTATCCAATCTTGTTCTGAGCCAAGATCAAGCCTCTACAGTTCAAGCTCGTGAAAAATCCTCGTCGAGCTTGGCTCCTCCTCTCACAACCCGAGAGGGACGCTTCGGGCTTTCACAGAAACCTTTACAACTTATTTCGGGATTTCACCAAAGCCTATGTTTCTTGTCAAACACTCTCTAACTTGAGCACACTTTGAGTAAGATGTGAAATTGATCAAAGGTGTGAAGTTTAGGCTTGGAGTGTATAGGATTGGGAATTTGAAGATTGGGAGAAGTCTTTCTAGTATGTGGAGCAATTGGAAGTTTGTGAGTTGTGTAAATAAGGTTTATGGACCTCTATTTATAAACTCCTAGAGAGATATAGTCGTTGAGGAAGAATTGGGTAAGTTGTGTATAAGATACACAAGTAAGAAACTGAAGTTCAACAATTTTGTCCCACAACGGCCGACCGAGATGAGCTAAACGGACGACCGTTTCCTTAACAATAAGGAAATGTTCGAACCACCATAAGCTTCGGTTATACCTATTTGGTCTATGACTTATAAGAACAGTCGACCAAAAGAGCGACGGTCGACCGATCTAGGGGTTTTTGCAAGGTTAAAGATATATTGGTCGAACACATGAAATATGTCCGCTCGACCGAAAATGACAAGAACTTTTGGGCACACGAAATGTCTATTTTCGGTTGACCGTTTCTAGGTACTCGGTTGACCGATTGACAAAATACCTTTTTAGGGGTTAGGTGAAAATACGAATACGAGTGTTGTATAATACGACAAGGTTAACGGTCATTCGAAAAATACGGGTCAATCGGTCGACTGAAAGGTCAAAATCCGTCGACCGAACTAAGGTTAAAGTTGCACTAACAGCCGATCGACCGAACACTCTGTCAGTCGGCCGTTTTGGTGCAGACAATTCTAAACAACTTTGTTATCCTACGGAATTTGGTTGCCTATTCAAGTCGGATTGATATGAAATTTTGTATGTGACTTTTATAGGTTCCCTAGAATCTATGTGAATGAATTTTAACTCTTGTACACCCAAGTTCGCATAAGTTCCTAAGACTCAATTAAAAGAAAAAATTACATGTCTTCAAGAAGCTTGATTACATGTCTTGACTTCATTTCATTCTTCATTGAGTCTTTATCACCTGAAGATGTTAGTTGTTTCGTCATTTTAATACCGCAAGTGCACGGCGTCGGTGAAGATGCGGCAAGTACGGGTTGAATCCACAAGGAGGTGTGTCGACTCTGGTTCTTGAAATATCAAGTGGCAAATAAGGGAGAAGAGATGTGATTATACTTACCTAAGCTACACTAAACTAGAAACTAACAAACGAGAAAGATGAAAGCAGACGACTACTAAAAGTATGATAAACAACTAACAAAACAAAGATGGAATTCAGTAAGGAAAACCCCTAAGGGGTCGAGTGTGTGCACACATGTAATAAGATGGTGAAGAATGGATTCAATAGGCACAAATGTAAGTAGTGTTTTCATGTATAGGAAGTGTCTAAAGCTTATGGCAAAACCTATCAATCCAATCACTAACCTAGTCAATTAACATTCACATACATAAGTTGGTTATTTCAGAACCTAAACAACCATGAGAGGTGTCAAATAGTTGTGGCAAAACCCATAAAGTGAAGTATTGTACTTTAAACAAGCAAGCATACATTCACATTTATTTTCATTCTTTAATGCATGTATGAACATTATCTTCATCCCCAAAGGAGGATGGAACTGCTTACTAATCATTAATCTACCATATAAAGAAAGGAAGACATTCTAATTATATATGATAAAGAAAACAAAAACATAAACATGCAAGCATTAAAATAAAGATAATATAAAGCAAACAAACTATGAAGAATTATTTTATTTACATGACTCACATTACAAGTGACATTCTTCTCCACCTTGAGTTTTTACTCCAAGGCTTTACTCCAAGTAGGGAGAATGACACCAAGCAATGGGTGAATACAAATGACGAGGAAAAGTTCTATTTATAGGCATGAAAAAAGGTAACCGGGGACAATCCCCCAGTGTGGGACTAATGAAACCTTCCCAGAATACACATAAACACATAACCCATCTCCTGGAGAAACCGGGTCGGATTTGGAGACAAACGGACCGCTAATTAACGGTCTTTGACCACCAATTGATGGTCACTGTTTCCCGGATCCGACCCATTTTCGGTTATGTTTTTTAGTTCTTCAATTCTTCACATGGGGTGCACTCGGTTTGGTTATTGGAATGTCGACCCGAATCTAATTGTCAAAATACTCCTCATGATGGTGTGGAGTTTCTTCATTTTCACATTGGCCCTTCGGTTTTACATTCGGGTCCCTCTCTTGTGCATCTTAGTCCATAAGTCTTGCAACTTAGTCCTTTTTTCTTGCTTTTAGGTCCTTTTATGCCTCTTCTCCTCAATCTTGTTTATTTCCTGAAACTCAAATATAAAACTCATTACGTAGCATTGTTTAGGTTCAAGATAATGGATATAAGACACAAATGAATGCATGAAATGGTGTCAATCAAATACCCCCACACCTAACTTTTGTTAGTCCCGAGCAAAATAAAGAAAGGAAAAAATGAAAGAAGGAAAAAGCATACGGAAAATATGGAAATCCTAACTCACTTTCGTAGAAATCACAGTTTCACTTAGCACGTGCAACAAGCCGTTAAACCTCCTTATCGCCAAGGAGGAGGAGTGTTGTCTCTTGAGGGTTTTCAACGGATATACCCACAAAATATGAACATTGATGCATTATTTAATCTAGAAACTCGACTCGATGGAATCATTTTTGTCGATCATTGGACACGGTAATCCTACGGGTCGACTCTATATATGTATCCAGGCCACACACCTAGCCTAATGAACCATTCGGGCAAGTTAATTAAGGACTTAAGTGAAAGACATGGACAACCTCAACATCCCCAAGTGAAACAAAGTGTAAAGTCCATTAAGGTTCTTATTTGCATTACCATTTTATTTTATTTTTCTTTTCTTCTTCTTTTTTCTTACTAGTTGGAGTGTAATTCTCCCAGGGTCAGGTTTCGTGCATCACTGCCTATGAGGACTTACACTATCACGTACATTTTTCCCCACATCTCCACATAGGGCAATCCCTACCACCCGTGTAACGAGAGTTCAGTCGGTGCATCCCAAGTCAGATGACTCGAAATAACCAGGCACAGAGTCCCCTCAAACCTAATTTCCTGAGTGATAGGAGTCGTGCGAGAAGAGAGAACACCTACTCACTTATTTCTTATCTACACATGAACCAAAACCCCTACACGTAATGTCTCACAACAAGATTTAAAGGGTCATTGACTACAACAAACTTCCTTATATTAACAGACACGAATTATTAACTCACTAGGTTCTGGGTGGACTTCTTTAAATGTTTGAGTACTCGAACTCTATGATTACTCACCCCTCGAGGGAAAATCGGGGTGCATCCCAACGACTCGATAAGACCTACAGCCGGTATACAAGATATCCTAATGCATCAACTTCAAGACAATTTTCGGAACTTCTTTTTACTTTGCCTCTCAATGGTTTTGCACATGTCAAACACACGCAAAACCCACAAAGCATTTTCTTTCGCAAACACATGAAGATTTTGAAAGAAACGTCAAAATTTTAAAACACAAGGCAAACAAAAGAAGACAACTCACCCAAGGATCATGGCAAGATGATATATCGATAGTAAATGCAGCAGACTAACATGACCTTAACAGTACAAACACAAGAAAACAAAATAAAATGAGAAAGACTCGACTATGTACACACGTAAAACACCCATACACCGACATCATGCATTGCCTCAATGAATGTGAGCGTGAAACTACATGAATTTATGCATGAAAATGACAAGATCTCACCAGCGTGAAGTGCAAAGGGAAGTTCATGGTTATGTTGATGGACACAACACTGAATTCTCTCAAAACATGTGAGATGCTAAAGAAGGGATGCAAATACGTGAAAGAAATAAGACCCAAATACACAAGGGTTGGGGCCCACAACAATCAATGCTCGCTCATGGAATCTTTTACTATCTTTTTTTTGTCTTTTTTTCTTTTGTTTGAATATAACTATGTACAAAAATAAGCTCTCATCTTCATTTGTCAAAGGACATCAAATGGGAACCTCAAAAGTGGGTCAATGCACTTGGAAATGGAACATGACACCACACGGGGCCAAAATACTCATGTTTCGGCCCCTCACAAAGAGCACAAGATGAGAGGAGAGGTTCATGAATTAGACGCAAAGGTGTCTCATTCAAAGGATCAAACTGAAAGAGCTTGAATCTCTCAAGAGTTTGGGAAATATGGGGCAACGGAAGAAAAGTTTCTCCCGTTGCAGTACTGAAGTTATGATCGTCAATCCAAACTCTCCAACCAACAGGCAGGTGGGTCGGAACGAGGTCAAGAACCTCATATGCATGTCTGACTCACCCGATGAATAGAAAGTGGGTATCATACCCAATGTATCCTCCAAGGAACTCCTAATACCCTCATAAGCAATGTAGTTGTTTGATGTTCCATCATTTCCAAGATGATCAGGAATAATAGTGAGAAGCAAACTCTCATCAGGTCGTTTGAAATTAAAGGTACTAGGGAGCTTTTGCTCCACCAGAGGTGAGTCCTTAAAAGGCACAACATGAAGATCATGTGGCTCAAGGGCCACGAGACAAAAAGATAAGGCACAATCTTGTGCCGACTCATAATGAAGCTAGTCCATGTTATTCTCAATTTGGATCAAATTCCCCACCATGTGTTCGTGAATTGAAACCCCAAGTCCCTCAGACTGACTAGGAGTTTGACTTTGAAAATTTGTTCTTTGAATTTGTGGATGTGGTGGTGGTTCGATATCAAAAGATAAATCCTCATGTTGACAAGAAATGTCACCATCCTCACGTTTATTTAATTGTTGTGTAATTTGACTCACGTACATTTCCATAGTTTGCATGGAATTTTGAGTGGTTTCCATGAACGTTTGGAGGGTTTGTTCTAAAGAATCAAGTCTGGGGTCAACTGTGTGGCTCAAGTCAGAATTTGGGAAATTGTTGGGTTGGGTGTTGATTGGCTGAGAATGAGTCCAATATGATCTGACATAACTAGATGGTGGTCTAGTAGTCGGTGCCTCTCTCATATAACCCTAATATGAAGATTGCTCAGCCACACAATTAAGATCGTCCCAACCATACAGGGTGTTTGTCTGAGGCACCCAGGATGCATGGGTCCAGAGTACCAGGGAGAATTGTCTTGGTCCCAACAATGATATGGATGGTCGCCCATGTAACCATCCATCTCAACAAAAAAAAACTCTCGAGTCGACCACTCTCACCACCACGAGGCCAAGCTCGCAAAAAGTGCTCGACTCGACCCTAAAATGCTAACAAAGAGTGTAAAGGGGAGGAGTCTAGAACGTAGAAATAGGTGAGAAGAAGATGACTCAGAGGAGAAGGAAAGAATCCCTAGAGCTAGCGTGGGTAGTGGGAGAAGGTAGAAGCCTAATCTAGCAAGCATGGCTCAAACAACTTATGGCTATAGGTCCTTAGGCTAGACGACGCCTAACTTCGAGATCACTAGTCTCGACACGGCTCACCTCCCTACAACGAAGAGCACAATGCCCAGCAAGTGATACCAGATCTGGAGATCCAGTACCGCCTACTATCGACAAGGCAGGCGACGCCGATCAGGTCATGATGGTCCCAACTAGACCACTCTCCTAGTGCGTCTGAAATCCTTAGGGCTAATGTCTACTTGCTTTTAGAATTAAGGCTTCGATTAAGAGTGAGTTTTGGGGCAAAGGAAAGGGTGATGATTTTTAATCCCCCACCTTATCTTATATGGGACAACCCCTCCTTAGTAGCGTTTTGGAGTCCTAATCTAGCAATCAACTCTCCAAACAAATGCTCAACTCACACTTGTTGCAATGCAATTCCATACTAACTAATGCATGGTCATATCAAATGCATGAATGAGTGTAGGGGATGCGTACCTCACGTCAGCGCTCAACAACTGAAAGAAAAGCTAAAACAAAAGACAAACTACGTGCGTAAGTCAAGTACATGATGCATGTCCTAAACAAGCAAGAATGCCTAATCTTTTGCTTTGGATTTTAGGGTCCAAGTTGATTAAAAGGGGGTTGATTTTTGATATGGGAGCAAACTATAAGTCAAAACATGTCAAATTGAGCCCCAGACATCTATATCAAATGTATCAACAATCCAGAGAAAGAAAGAGGGAATTAGAGCTTACCAGACCGCCAGTTGGCCGTCTCTGGCCGCTGATTGGCGGCCTGTGTAGCTTTTTTTTCCCACCAACTTTTTTCTGGTGGCTTCCTTTATCCCTAGAGTCTCCTGAAACAAATAAAAACTACAAAACACAAATTAAATCCACTCGAATCGTCAAAACCAGAGTCTGGACTGGCACCTCCCCGGTAACGGTGCCAAAAACTTGTTTGATCATTTTAATACCGCAAATGCACGGCGTCGGTGAAGATGCGGCAAGTACAGGTCGAATCCACAAGGAGGTGTGTCGACTCTGGTTCTTCAGAAATCAAGTGGCGAATAAGGGAGAAGAGTTATGATTATGCTAACATAAGCTACACTAAACTAGAAACTAACAAAGGAGAAAGATGAAAGCACAAGACTACTAAAAGTATGATAAACAACTAACAAAAAGAAGATAGAATTCAGTAAGGAAAACCCCTAAGGGGTGGAGTGTGTGAACACATGTAATAAGATGGTTAAGAATACATTCAATAGGCACAAATGTAAGTAGTGTTTTCATGTATAGGAAGTGTCTAAAGGTTATGGCAAAACCTATCAATCCAATTACTAACCTAGTTGATTAACATTCACATACACAAGTTGGTTATTTCAGAACCTAAACAAGCATGATAGGTGTCTAATAGTTGTGGCAAAACCCATCAAGTGAGGTGTTCTACTTTAAACAAGCAAGCATTCATTCACATTTATCAACACATTTCAAAATCAAGCATTTATTTTCATTCTTTAATGCATGTATGAGCATCATCTCCACCCCCAAAGGGGGATGGAACTACTCACTAATCATTAATCTAACAACCTTATAAAGAAAGGAAGATATTCTAATTATACTATGATAAAGAAAACAAACAAAATAAACATGCAAGCATTTAAATAAAGACAATATAAAACTAACAAAACTCCTATGAAGAATTATTTAATTTACATGACTCACATTACAAGTGACATTATTCTCCACCTTGAGTTTTTGCTCCAAGGCTTTACTCCAAGTAGAGAGAATGCCACCAAGCAATGGGTGAATTGATATTGCACCAAATAAAACAACAAATCATGAAAATTGATATTGCACCACATATGTTAACTTAGTTGATAATTTTATAGTCTTCAAATAAGAAAGAGCATCGGGATCTAGCTATTAGATTCGGATCACATCCTCTGGTCCAACATAACAAATTAGGAAAATTTTCAGAAAAAAGAAAAACAATAAGGGATGTGTTTGATGAAGATAGTTTTCTTTTAGATCAAACTTGACCCTAACAATTATGATGCATTTTCTTCATTATGTATCAAAAGGATTAAAATTTACATTGTTTTCAATAACAATAGTAAGAATTGTTTCCATGTAATTACGAAGACAATACTGCTAACATGATTGAAATCTAAAGATTCCACTGTTGGTTTTTTGGCCTTAACCTTTGTTTTAATGATTTAATCAACCTAATCTTAATTGTAATCAATGTAGAGTAGCACACATATTTCGTAGCATATATTGTATTGTGCTAACCTCTATAGGTGATCAAGACTCAAGAAAGAGGGAAATGAAGTTAAGACATGCAATTAAAGCTATATTTAAGACATGTAATCTTAATTTCTTTGAGTCTTAGGAACTATGTGTACTTGAGCATACTTGAGCTAAAATCAATTCAAACACACACTAGGTTCCCTATAGAAGTCACACACAAATTTTCACATCAATTGGACTTCAATAGATCACCCAAACTAAAACCGAAAAACACTTAAACCAATCTTGAATTGTAAGGACCAAATCGGTCGACTGGAACGAGTTCATCGTTCGACCGATTGTGTTGTTATTCTATTACAGAATCTAGTGTTAAACTGGTCGACCATTTCATACCTTTTGTTTGATCGATCACACGTGTCAAGTGACCGTTAGATTTGTCGTTATTATACAACGATCGGATTTACCAAAATCCCAAATTTAACTGATTTCCGGTCGACCGCTTTATACCTTACGGTCGACCGAATAAACAAACTTTGGTCACCCTAAACTCTCTGGAAATTTACGGTTGAACGTCTCTTAGATCTAGGTCGACTGAAACACATTTTCTCCTTGAACCCAAAGTGCTTAGAAGTTTCCGGTCGAACCTACCATTTGCCCTGTTCGACCGATCCAATTTTACCAGGCCAAAAACCCTAGAACGGTCGACCAATCCCCATAGTTAGTTTGACCGTTCACTCACGTGAACTTAAGTTGTAGCCAGATTTGACCAACCGGCATACCCGATTCGGTCGACCGATTTTGTTCTAAAATATGTCCTGAACTTCACTATTTTGTGTTTCTTACACAAACTCTTTCTGTGGGATCCTAATCCTAATTGAGTTTTGTTTGTTGATTAAGAGGTGTTTAGGAGGTGATTGGAATGGATGGTTGAGATGGAGTAGAGGAAGTTGGATGGTGAGGATGGGGTGATGGAGGGGTTTGAGGTGGGCTTTCTCTCTCTCTCACTCACTCTCTTACACTCTCTCATGTATCTCTCTCCCTCTCTCTCAGTGGATCTCCGATGCAGCTAGTGGAGATCTCCGGCGAGAAGAAGTGGTCGGCACCTATTGGTTGGTGGAGGTGAGTTGGTTTGAATGCTTAACCCTTCTTGTGCGCTTTTCTTTCTCTCAATCCGTCTCTCTTCCGGTTGTTGTGGTTGGTGAGGAGATCGATGAAGGGAAGGTGTGGTTGTGGATCGACGAGGAGCGGTGATCGTTGATTGAGCGAGAAGTTTGTTGGTGGATCATGTTTTTGAGAGAAGTGCTCGTGGAAGCGTCGTCGAGGTTCTTCGAAGGTTTCTTCAGACCTTCACCGTATGTCAAACTTGTAGTTGTAGCTCACTTTTTTTGTGTGACTATTTGGAAGTCGACGGTAGGCCCAAAGGCTTGTCGCAAGCAATTGTTCAGAAATTTTACTCCTGGATCGGTCGACTGGTTGGTGCAACGGTACTGGATCGGTCGACCGTTCCTAGTGAGAATTCAAGATTCTGCCTCACACCGGTCGAACGATGCCCTTGGGCAGTCGACCGGTGGTGCATTAGAGGCAAGCCCTGGTTGGTTTCGATCGAACGGGCCCCCTTTGCTGCTCAACCGTGTACACTGTTGGAGGTCGGTTTGGGGCGTTGACTATCCAAATGGTCGACTGATGGACATCATTTCATGCTTATATTTGTATCTTATATCCATTATCTTTCACCTAAACAATGCTATGTTACGAGTTTTATGTTTAGTTTTCAGGAATAAATAGGTTTGAAGAGATGAAGCATAAAAGGACCCAAAAACTGGGAAAAAGGACTGAATTGTGAGATCTGGGGACCAAGATGCAAGGAAGAAGGACCTGATTGCAAGACAGAATACTCCACACCATCATGGGGAGTATTTTACCAATTCGATTCGGGTCGGAGCTCCAACAAGTCAAGTAACCGCATCAAAGACCAACAATACCAGAAAGAAAAACCCACAACAAAAATGAGCAGGATCTGAACCATATAGACCGCCAATTGGCGGTCCAAGACCGCTAATTGGCGGTCCATTGTGGTCCAAATCCGCTCAAATTTCTTCAGCACGTGTATTAGAAGATGTTTAGGCTATTTTTGGTATCTGTTTAGTCCCACATCGGGGGATTGTCCCGGTTTGCCTTTTTTCCATGGCTATAAATAGAACTCTTCACCTTCCATTGTATTCACTCCATATTTTAAGTGGCTATTCCTCCTACTAGAAGTGAGGCCTTGAAGCACACACTAAAGTAGGAGGATGCTACTTTTAATGTGAGTCATTTTATCAATAAACTTTTGTGTTTCTTTCATTATTTGTTTATGCCTCTTTTATTGTTTGTGCATGTTTTAGTTTAATCGTCTTTTATTTCTAGCTTAGTTTTAATATGCTTTCTTTGCTTAGTTTAATAATTAGTATAATGTTTAGTGAGTAGTTCCATCCCCTTTGGGGGGTGGAGTAGATGTACATACATGCATTAGAGAATGGGATGAATGCTTTAATTTCAATGTGTTGATTAAACATGAATGTATGCTTGCTTGTTTAGGATAGAATTTACAACTTGATTAGTTTTACCAAAATGATTAGACACCTCTCATGCTTGTTTAGGTTCTGAAATAAACACCTTGCATACGTAAATGTTAATCAACTAAGTTGGTGAATAGATTGATAGATTTTGCCATAACATTTAGACACTTCCTATGCTTGATAAACACCACCTTCATGTGCTTAAAGAATGTATTCTACACCCACCTCTTTGCATGTGTGCACTCACTCCACCCCTTAGGGGTTTTCCATTTCTGTATTCCAGCATTCCTCCTTTGTTCTTAGCTTAGTGTTAGTTCATTGAGTGTTTCTTTCGTTAGCATTTCATACTTCTTAGCGTAGTTTTGTGTAGAGTAGCTTAATAAACATCTTTCTCCCCCTATTTTTGCCACTTGACTTCGTACAAACAAGAGGCTGCTCACCTCCCTGAGGACGACCCGTACTTGCCACCGCTTCATCGCGGCCGTGCACTTGCGGTTTAAATAAAACGTTCAACAAGTTTTTGGCACCGTTGTCGGGGAGGTGCCAGTCCAGACTCTTGTTTGGATGATTCGAGTGGATTTAATTTGTGTTTTGTAGTTTTTCTTTGTTTCAGGAGACTTGGAGTCGCCAGGAGGAACACCTGGAGAAATTTGGAGGCATTCTGGGCACTTGGGACCGCCAATCAGTGGCCTGAGACCGCCAATTGGCGGTGTGGTAAGCTCAGCTCGCTCTCTTATTTCTTTGGTGTGTTTACTTTATCTGATATAGTGATCTGGGATTTAATTTGGCATGTTTTGACTTATAGTTTGTTCCCAGATCAATAATCAAACCTCTCTTAAGCAACTTGGACCCTAAAACTCAAAGCAAAAGATTAGGCATTCTTTTTGTTTAGACCATGCATCATATATGTGACTTAGGCATTTAGATTGTCTTTTATCTTAGTTTTATTTTCTGTTACTGAGAGCTGGCGTGAGGTACACACCTTCTACTCTCATTCATGCATTTCGTATGAACATGCATTAGTTAGTAGGAAGTGCATTGCAACAAGTGTGAGTTGAGCGTTGTTTGGAGAGTTGATTGCTAGATTTAGGACTCCAAAACGCTACTAAGGAGGGGTTGTCCCGTAAAAGATAAGGTGGGGGATTTCATCACCCTTTCCTTCGCCCCAAAAACCACACTAATCAAGAGCCTAATTTTAAAATCAAGTAGACATTGGCCCTAAGGATCTTGGACGCATTAGGAGAGTGATCCGGTCCCGACCGTCATGACCTGATCGGCGTTGCCCACTTTGTCGATAGTAGGAGAGACGAGATCCCCGGATGTTGCCTCACTTGCTGGGCTTTGTGGTCCTCGTCGTAGGGAGGTGAGGCGTGTTGAGGCCGTGTGACCTCGCAGTTAGGCGTCGTCTAGCTGTAAGGACCTATAGCGACCTTAGGATTGCTTGAGCCTTGTTTGCTTGTGTGCTTCTACCCGTACCCATCCGCCGTAGCATAAGGACTTCTTCCCTTCTCTCCTGAGTCATTCTTTCTCTCCTGTGTTCCCTCGTCTTCTCTTCTACGTACATTCTTTGTTTTTCAAAAAAAAATGTGGTTTGTGTGTGCACCTTTGTGCATGCTTTCGTGGACACGAGACGAGAGTGGTCGTTTGACGAGGAGCGTTGTCAATCCGGCTTCGGTCATCGATTTCTCGACACCTTCCTCCTCTCGTGTCGCACGTAGTTCGGGTCCAATGGCTGCTAATTTCCGTGAGGAGGAGCAGTTGCTGGACCCACCTGCTCCACCAGTGCTTCCAGTTGTGGTTCCCATACCTCTTCGTGATCGATGCTACCCGAGCCGTACAACTCTACCCTCATGCATCATATTACCAGAGGCTAATGGGAACCATTTTGAGGTTAAGCCTCAATTCATTTCCATGCTCCCTCATTTCACTGGGAAAGGTGACCCCTATATCTTTCTCAGGGAATTTGAGGAGGTCTGTGCTATGTTCAAGCTGCAACAACTTAGCACAGACTCCATCCACCTTAGGCTCGTTCCTTTTGCACTAAAGGACGACGCCAAGAAGTGGTTGTACAGCAACCAGGCGAATTCCTTTAGGACTTGGGATGAGTTTCAATCTGCATTCCTCAAGAAGTACTTTCTTAATCATCGGACTCAAAAATTGAGGAACGAAATCAATTCGTTCTATCAACATGAGACTGAACCATTTCATGCATATCTTGAGAGGTTCAAAGAGCTACTATCCTCGTGCCCTCATCATGGCATTGAGTTGTGGCGTCTTTGTCAGATTGTGTATGAGGGTCTTCACATCCCGTCCAGAACGCTCCTTGAGTCCATGTGTCAAGGAGAGTTCTTGGGAAAGGATGAAAGGGAGGCATGGGCCTTCCTAGAAGACCTCGCTGAGAAAACCATGCAATGGGAGAGTGTGAGGGAACCACCTGCATCATCTAGTATAGGAGTGAGGATCGCGAATGCAAACTCAACTAGATCGGGTTCCGTATTTGCTATCGATACCACTACGGCCACCGAGGCACGCATGGCGGCCTTAATGCGCCGTATGGATTCGATTAAGCTCCAAAACCAACAAAGTGCACCTCACATGTCCACAACTGGTCCAGTTTCCTATCATTCATGTGGTAGGGTAGGTCATGTAGAAAGCGAGTGTGAGTCCATTCCTCCTGAGATGGAGCGTGTCAACGCCGTCTATGATAGAGCTAGGAATGACCCATACTCATCATCTTATAATCCTGGATGGAGGAACCACCCCAATTTTTCATGGAACCAAACTAATGCCCCGGGTGGTCCTTCCAACTCCTCTAGACCACATTACTAATCACACCAACCTCCCATGCATGCACATTCCTATCAGTCACCCCAAACGCAAACCACCAATCCATCGGGTTTCCCAAATTCCAATAATATGGAAACCCGATTCAATTCGCTTGAGACCTTGACTCGTGGACTTGAAAACTCAATGAAAATTTTTATGTCTACCACAAGTCAAGTTCTCACTTCAAATCAGCAGACCATCAAATCTCTAGAGCTTCAGATGGGCCAATTGGCTCAGTCTGTACATGAAAGAGAGAGAGGGTCTTTTCCTAGCCAGCCTGAGCCTAACCCCCGAATGTACCAACAACAACACATGCAAAATGAGAATGTGGTACCTCGGGGGAGGCAAGTGAACCATGTGGAGGAACCTATTCACCATGTCAATTCCATTGTGACCTTAAGGAATGGAAAACAGGTTGACAATCACATTTCCTTGCCACAACAACCACCATCTATGCAGCCCCTCAATGGGAATGGTGGTGAAGAAGAGGCTGAGGGTGAGGGTAATACACCAAAGCTTTATTCTCAGGCACCGCAGAAAATCTACCTGCCAAAAGCTCCCTATCCAAGTAGGTTAACCAAAAAGCAGAGTGACAACATGGACAAGATATTATAGGTGTTTAAGAAAGTAAAGGTTAACATCCCCTTGTTGGATGTCATCCAACAAATACCTCAATATGCCAAAGTGTTGAAGGATCTCTGCACAACCAAGAGGAAGACCAATGTTCCTAAGAAAGCATTCTTGGCTGCAAATATCAGCTCACTTTTGTCCAATCCCACCTACACAAAATACAAGGACCCTGGGTGTCCTACTATTCAGTGTACGATAGGGGACACTAGAATGAGCAATATTTTGCTTGATTTAGGATCAACGGTCAACCTCCTCCCATTCTCTGTTTATCAACAGTTGAACTTGGGAGAATTGAAACCAACTAAGATCACCCTCCAATTGGCGGATAGATCCATTCGTATTCCCATGGGGATTATCGAGGATGTGCTTATCAAAGTTGGAGATTTTATATTTCCAGTCGATTTTGTTGTCCTCGATACCAATCCTGTTGCGAACACCCACTCTCAAATACCTTTGATTTTGGGTAGACCATTTCTGGCAACCTCCAATGCCTTGATTAATTGTAGAAATGGTCTCATGAAGCTCTCATTCGGTAACATGAGTGCGGAGTTTCATGTGTTCAACTCTGGTAAGCAACAGGAACCCATGGATGAACCTTTAAATCTAAATCTCATCCGCCAATTGGAGAAAGCACCACAAAATCAACGAACACCCCTAACACCAATGCAACCCATTGAGAATGTTTGTAGGCTCAGCGAAGACTCATTGCCTGTCTTTGCAATGCAGCAGAGTGAGCTGGCCTCAAACATGAATGTTCAAAGGGAGTGTTCGTTGCATGATTCAGTTGAGACCACTAGTGAGAGTGAGACACCTCATCATATCCCTATACCAGAAGGTGTCTCTACCTCAGATCCCATGGCCATTGAGCCATTTGAGCTTCATATTGACTCCAACAAGGACCCACCTTTGACCGAGCTTATGCTTGATGATCTGAATGATGGTGGGAGGTCCTTGTTGGATGACTTGGGGAGAAGCCCCATTTTTAGTGATGCAGGTCTGCTGCATCCATCGAATGAGCTTGAGGAACTCATTCCGATGCACCCACCTATTGGTTGGAGGGTTTTGTTCGATGAGCAACTAAACCCTAGTGAGGCAACACATCTTCACTCTTTCATGTTGCCTACACCCGACCAATATCATGAGGGGTTCGAGCCTTTCAGCTTTGACCTTTCACCCCTCATGACACCTCAGAGTACCAATGGAGTTTGCCCATCTCGGCAAGTCTCTGGTCCTCATGACTTGATGTTCTCATTTGATGTTCCTTGACCAAATGATTATGAGAATATCTTGGTTGATGTATATATCTTGTAAAAAGAAAACAAAAAAAAAGAAAAAAAGAAAAAAAAAGTGTGTAATAAAAGACTCCTTCAGTGAGCATCGATTGTTGTGGGCCCCAACCCTTGTGTACTTGGGCCCAATCTCTTCACGTATTTATCTCCCTTCTTCAGCTTCTCACAGGTTTTGAAGGAATTTGGGTTTGTGTTCATGCATATCTACATGTAGTATCTTGTTCACATTCATTGAGGACAATGCATGCAGTAGGTGTGGGGGGTTTTTTACGTGTGTACATAGTCGAGTCTTTTTCTTTTGATTTTGTTTTGTTTTGTGTGTATTGATAGGGTCATGTTAGTGTGTTGCATTTAATATCGATATATCTGCTTGCCATGATCCTTGGGTGACTTGTCTTCTTTTGCTTGCCTAGTGCTTTAAAATTTTCACATTTCTTTCAAAATCTTCATGTGTTTGCGAAAGAAAATGTTTGTGGGTTTTCGCGTGTTTAGCATGTGCAAAACCATTGAGAGGCAAAGTAAAAAGAAAGCTCCGAAAATTGTCTTGAACTTGATGCATTAGGATTTTTGGCTTACTGGCTTTAGGTCTTATCGAGTCGTTAGGATGCACCCCGGTTTTCCCTGGGGGGGGCGTGTAATCATAGGGTTTCAGCACTCAAACATTTAAAGAAGTCCACCCTGAACCTAGTGAGTCAAATAATTCGTGTCTTTTAGTATAAGGAAGTTTGTCGTGGTCAAGGGCCCTTCATCTCTTTTTGTGAAACTTAAGTGTAGGGGTTTTGGTTCCAATGTAGATAAATAAATAAGTGGTGTTCTCTCTTCTCGCACGGCTCCTATCACTCGGGAAAGTAGGTCTGAGGGGACTTTGTGCCTGGTGCTTTCGAGTCATCTGACTTGGGATGCACCGACCGAACCCCCGTTACACGGGTGGTAGGGATCGCCCTATGTGGAGATTTGGGGGAAGGTGTACGTCATAGTGTAAGTCCTCATAGGCTATGATGCACGAAACCTGACCCTGGGAGAATCAAACACCAACCAATAAAATGCTCCAAAGAAAAAGAAAAAAAATGATGATGAAAAAAATAGAAAAAAAGAAGCAAATAAGAACCAAAATGGACTCTACACATTGTATCACTTTCAGAAGTTAAGGTTGCCCATGTCTTTCACTTAAGTCCTTAACTAACTCTCACGAATAACTCATTAGGCTAGGTGTGTGGACCGATTACATTTATAGAGTCGACCCGTAGTATTACCGCGTCCCATGATCGACAAAATGAGTCCAACGAGTCGTGTAGCTAGATTGATTAATGCATCTTGTTCGGATTTTGTGGGTATATCCGCTGAAAACCCTCAGGAGACAACACTCCTCCTCCTTGGCGACAAGGAGGTTTAACGGCTTGTTGCACATGCTAAGTGCAACCGTGATTCCTACGAAAGTGAGTTAGGATTTCTTGTTTTTCGTATACTTTTCTCTTTCTTTGTTTTGCTCGGGACTAGCAAAAGTTAGGTGTGGGGGTATTTGATGGACATCATTTCATTCTTATATTTGTATCTTATATCCATTATCTTTCACCTAAACAATGCTATGTTACGAGTTTTATGTTTAGTTTTCAGGAATAAATAGGTTTGAAGAGATGAAGCATAAAAGGACCCAAAAGCTGGGAAAAAGGACTGAATTGTGAGATCTGGGGACCAAGATGCAAGGAAGAAGGACCTGATTGCAAGACAGAAGGACCTAAGAGCAAAACAGAATACTCCACACCATCATGGGGACTATTTTACCAATTCGATTCGGGTCGGAGCTCCAATAAACGAAGTAACCGCATCAAAGACCAACAATACCAGAAAGAAAAGTCCACAACAAAAATGAGCTGGATCTGAACCATATAGACCGCCAATTGGCGGTCCAAGACCGCTAATTGGCGGTCCATTTTGGCCCAAATCCGCTCAAATTTCTTCAGCATGTGTATTAGAAGATGTTTAGGCTATTGTTGGTATCTGTTTAGTCCCACATCGGGGGATTGTCCCGGTTTGCCTTTTTCCATGGCTATAAATAGAACTCTTCACCTTCCATTGTATTCACTCCATATTTTAAGTGGCTATTCCTCCTACTAGAAGTGAGGCCTTGAAGCACACACTAAAGTAGGAGGATGCTACTTTTAATGTGAGTCATTTTATCAATAAAGTTTTGTGTTTCTTTCATTATTTGTTTATGCCTCTTTTATTGTTTGTGCATGTTTTAGTTTAATCGTCTTTTATTTCTAGCTTAGTTTTAATATGCTTTCTTTGCTTAGTTTAATAATTAGTATAATGTTTAGTGAGTAGTTCCATCCCCTTTGGGGGTGGAGTAGATGTACATACATGCATTAGAGAATGGGATGAATGCTTTAATTTCAATGTGTTGATTAAACATGAATGTATGCTTGCTTGTTTAGGATAGAATTTACAACTTGATGAGTTTTGCCAAAATGATTAGACACCTCCCATGCTTGTTTAGGTTCTGAAATAAACACCTTGCATACGTAAATGTTAATCAACTAAGTTGGTGAATAGATTGATAGATTTTGCCATAACATTTAGACACTTCCTATGCTTGATAAACACCACCTTCATGTGCTTAAAGAATGTATTCTACACCCACATCTTTGCATGCGTGCACTCACTCCACCCCTTAGGGGTTTTCCATTTCTGTATTCCAGCATTCCTCCTTTGTTCTTAGCTTAGTGTTAGTTCATTGAGTGTTTCTTTCGTTCGCATTTCATACTTCTTAGCGTAGTTTTGTGTAGAGTAGCTTAATAAACATCTTTCTCCCCCTATTTTTGCCACTTGACTTCGTACAAACAAGAGGCTGCTCACCTCCCTGAGGACGACCCGTACTTGTCACCGTTTCATCACGGTCGTGCACTTGCGGTTTAAATAAAACGTTCAACATCGACTGCTCGTTGACTCGTCTGACCGACGAATTGAATTAACTTATTGGTTGGTTCGACCGATGGTGGTTCGGTCAACCGGTGTTGATTTGATTCGATGGTGGATTTTACTGGTGGATTTTGGTCGACCGGTTGACTATGTTGAGCAATGGGTGATTTCTACTGGTGGTTTTCGGTCGAACGGGCCCCCTTTGTCGTTCGATCGATTGGTTGTTGTGTTCGTTGAACCTGGGAGGTAATCATCTAAACGGTCGACCGGTCCCTCACTTTGGTTCGACCGAACTTGTGTTGTTGGTGGGAATTGTTCGACCAATGGAGTGTCAGTTGAGGCAGTTGCCCTGTTTTGGTGTGAGTCGGTTGACCGGGACTCTTGGTTCGGTTTACCTATTGTGTTCATTTTTTCACATAGGAGGTGCGGTTGTTGTGGTCGTCCGTGTGAGACGAGTTGTGGTGTCGATGTTCTTCCAGCAAGTGTGTTAATGAGCACAGGTGTTGCGGTGCTTGCGTGAAAGAGCCCTGGAGCCTTATAACTATTGTGAGAGCTGTGGTTGGGTGAAAAAGCCCTGGAGCTCCGTAGTGTGTTCAGGTTGGGTGAAAGAGCCCTGGAGCCTGAGCAAGGACCGCGTGATAAGGGTTGGGTGAAAAAGCCCTGGAGCCCTTAGAGCGTTCGGGTTGGGTGAAAGAGCCCTGGAGCCCTGGTGATGTCATGGTAGTTGTGGTTGGGTGAAAAGGCCCTGGAGCCCAGCTTGACGACGTTGGGTGTTGCGGTGGTTGGGTGAAAGAGCCCTGGAGCCCCGTAACTGTTTGTAAGAGCTATGGTTGGGTGAAAAAGCCTTGGAGCCCAGCCTTGTGTTATGCTTTTCTTTGTTGATAGAATTGCAAGCTAGAGTGTTCCAATTTCATGCATTGTAGAGTTTGGCATACGGGGTTTCCTTCTGGAAACTCAAGCATTGTTGCATGTTTGCTTTTCAGGTCGTGTTCGGCGTTAGGGGGTGGTGAATGAGGAGAGGAGCATCGCTACCAAATCCTGCTTTCTCTCATTTTGAGGTTGAGTGATTACTTGTACTTTGTATAGTCTTTTAATGTAAACACACTTTTGAATACTCGGATATATATTTATGTTATATGTTGGTGCACCGTTCTTTGTTATTGTGTAATATCCACTGATTATTGTATGCTATAAAATTTTAAATTCTTCCGTTGTCTGAGGATGTTACACTTACCCATTTAATCCCAACGGCTATTACTTACTTAGAGCTTATAAATAGGTGTTACCTTGACACAATCACACATCTCTTACACTTTTATTTGTCAAATACACCTAAGAGAAACTTCCAAGCTTCAATTCTCCAAACCTACACTCACAAGCTTACACTTCCACACTTTAGATCATTTCAATATCCTAATCAAAGTGTGCTCAAGTTTAGAGAGTGTGTCCCACTCAAATGTTTGTCAAAGAAGCAAGGATTTCAGTGAAAACCCGAAGTGTTCCCTCTCGGATTGTGAGAGAAAGAAAAACAAGCTAACAAGGGTTGTTCGCGGAAGCTTGTCTTGTAAAGGCTTAATCTCGGCCCGGAACGAGGTTGATAGTGAAGACGTGAGTGGAGCTCGAGGGAGATCGAGCGGAGCTTGCAAGAGAGAACGTAGGTGGGAGGCCGAACCTCTATAAAAATCTCGGTGCCTTCTTGTGGTTTGCTGAATTTACTTGCTTGTTTTAGTTTTAATTTCCGCTGCATCTTTGATTGTTAAGAAAGTAGAGATTAATTAACCTGAAAATTGATTAGAATTAAGCCATAAATAAGATCCTATACATACGACTTATAAAAGTGATGACAAATAAATAAATTGACAGTCTCTTCGTGTTGTGAAACGAAAAGGACCGTGAGAGGTTCACGGTTGGTTTCAATACCAAAAAAACACTCTCCTGTGTGACATGCAATGTTGGAAGAGAAAATTTTATTGAGATTTGACTGTATTAATCTCCACCACAAATGTGTATTTTTTATTGTTGTCGAAAAACATTTGCAGTTCAGCCTCTCTCTTTGTTCTTAATATGTTACATTTCTTCAACTTATTTTTGTTAAAACCAAGTATTTAGAGATCCACAAAGGGTTTCTCAAAAATATATGTGTAAATTTAGAATCCTCACATCAAGTTGATCAATTTGAGTACCACTTTCGATTTATTTCGATCACTTTTTATTTTGGTTGTTTTTCTATATAAGACTTGCGTAGGAACTTGATATTAAACCAGACGGTATTAACCAATAACCACACTACCTGGATGTCTAACGAATAGGTCATTGTCCCTCAACAAACGAACTTCATGCTTGTGTGGTTAAACAATTCTAGACCCAATTAGCATAAGTGACCCGACCAAGAATCACCACATTGTCGTCAAATTCATGTTCCTTCCAACTAATACTCAGGTGAAAGGATACTAGAACTCAATTAGCGTATGTGACCCAACAAAGAATAACATCTTTCCCAAATCTATGTTCCTAAAAGCTAATACTAAGGTTTAAGGATACTACAACCAAACTAGCATAGTTGACCCCACAAAGAATCTCAAAATCAACGTGTTAATGCGATGAGGGAACTTAAGGTGTGCACAAGAAATACATAAGAAAATGTATGAACCACAAGGTACTGCCCAATAACTCTACACCCAATAAATAGGTCTTCATCCCTTAACAAATGGACTTCATGTTAATGTAGTGAGAATCATAATGTAGTTGTCAATAGCCACTGGGCTTTGGTGTCCAACAAATAGATTCTCATCTCTTAACAAATGGACTTCAAGTTTGTGTAGTGAAACAATTCTAGAACCCAATGAGCATAATTGATATGACAAATAATCACAACATTATTGCCAAATCCATGCTCCTTTCAACTAATGCTCGAGTTAAAGAATACTTAACCCAATTAGCATACATGATTCGACAAAGAATCACAACACATTTGCCAAATTTATGCTCCTAAAAACTAATACTCAGGTGAAATGATACTAGAACCCAAGTAGCATAGGTGACCCTCGAAAAATCTCAAAATTGAAGTGTTAATGCGATATGAGAACTTAAGTTGTGCAGAAGAAGTACATAAGAAAAGCTCTGAACCACAATGTATTGATCAATAGCTACACAGTTTGGGCATCCAACGAATAAATCATCATCCCTTGACAATTGGACTCTATGCTCGTGTAGTGAGAATCAGAAGGTATTTATCAATAGCCACACGACCTTGATGTCCAACAAATAGGTTATCGTCCCTTAACGAATGGATATCGTACTCATGCGGTGAAATGATTCTAGAACCCAATTAACACAATTGACCGACAAAGAATCACAACATTATCGCCAAATCCATGCTCCTTTCAATTAATACTCGGTCGAAGGATACTACAACTCAATTAGCATATGTGACCCAATGAAGAATAACATCACCTTCACCAAATCTATGCTCCTAAAAACTAATATTCAAGTAAATGAATACTCAAACCCAAGTAGCATAGATTACCCCACAAATTGACTTCATGCTCATGTGGTGAAAGACTCTAGAAATCGAATAACATAAGTGATTCAACGAAAAATTCATCGATTTGAAAGGTGCTAATGTAAAAGTAAAGCGAGAGCGTTTATCGATTTATAATGTCTATTGTAAGGATATAAAAGTTGTCATTTTAATTTACAATGCCCTAATATAAAAGTAGGGTTAATTATAGTTTCTCATCCTGAACTATACCTTGATATCACCTTGCACCCTTGAACATTCAAAGTTGACAGTTACCCCCCCCCCCCCCCCCCCATAACACTTTCCCGCCTCCAAAAACTTATAAAAATTCATTATTTAAACACACATTTGTCTTTTTTTGCAATTGTTTTTGTTGTATCCCTAATACACTCCTAAACATATATTTACATGGAAGTTCGGATCAAAACGGAGGTCGGATTTGGTTGGAATTTAGGTCAGATTCAGTACCAATCCGACCTCAATTTCATCCATATCGGACCTTTATTTCGATCCCAACTTTCACGTAAAATATAGGTTTACGAGTTTATTAGAGATACAATAAAAAAATTGCAAAAAAATGATGAATGTGTGTTTAATAATGGATTTTAAAGTTTAGGGGGGCAAAGTGTTACAAAATGAAAGTTCAAGGGTGATACTTGTTAACTTTGAAAGTTCACGGGTGAAAAGTGATATCAAGACATAGTTCAGGGGGTAAATTGTAGTTAACCCATAAAAGTATAATGCCATGTTGTTTATTTAAAAGGTTCACATTTAATAGTATAAATCACAATGTCATTGATTATATGTAGAGGGACCGTAACAAAAATCAAAATGTTATCATCATCAAATCAAAACTATGTTTGTTGCTAACCAAGCAAGGAAAAAGAGAAAAATGATGATCCCAAAAATTACTCAAAACCTAACGAATATAGTAAAACATTTGGTGTCCACTCAAGCCTCAAGGTAACAAATTCATGTTTTGATTGTCGTGGTCACATACATAATTTCTCCCGTTTACCTGTCAAAAATTGTTTGTTTTGATCAATAAAAAAAAGTTAGAAAGGTGATTCTATCGTGATTAATAAAGAAATCATGTTATAATAATCAAGCATTTTGGAGAGGCACGTGCACACTTTTCCGATTCTCCCACAAGATATATTCTTCATGTTTTCGTAATTATAGAATACAACTTGATTTAGACTTGTTTTAATATTTTTTATGTTTGTGACTAAAGTTGTTGAAGACTTTGAGAGCAACTATTATTACATGGAAATTTTACATTTGATTTCCTACTTGGTTTTCTCATGAATCCTTTGCAAGACAAAATCAGATACGATGTTAGAAGATTTTTGCTACTATTTACTTAATTTTGGATTTTTATTCTATGCCGGAACTTGTGTGAATAACTGTCTCCTTTTGTTGTATAATTGTATTGGTATTAGAAAAATTAAAACGTAGAATTTGGAAATTAGTAATGGTTGAAATTTTTCCTAATAAGATTTTGGAAAATTTCAAAAGGTTTGTTTACGTGGGAGTTAATTTTCCCACATTTGGTAGTCATGTTTTAATTGTTGTTAATAGACTTGGAACTGGTTTTTTCTTTTTAGCTATAATCCTATAACATAGAAAAGTTATGGGATTTATGGACGGATGGTAACCAAACAATTACAATTTTATTATTATTTATTTTGACTCTTTCTGTAATGGTGATAAATTTAATCTTGTTGTGGATAATACCTTCATAACTCATAAAGTTTTTTATTGTTTAGGATATGCATCTTCTTTGCAATTGTGTTTGATATGTTTGATTTGATCTATGTTAATTTTAACCACATGAATATCTATTCTGGATGAATGCTCGTAATAGTTGTGAATAATCATGTGATGTATCAAAATTAACGAGTAAGAATGGTGTTTTATCACGGATTATGGATGTTGAACCCATCTCATTGACTTTTAAAATGTCAATGACTAGAGAAAGAAGCATCAAATCAAGATAAAATGGAGGTTGTGATTTTCTTTTGCTATCCTATTTGTTAAAATGATTTTAAAAGTATTATGATTTAATCTCATGTTTTTTTTTGTGGTTGGACAAAACATTGACTTGATCAAAATTTCATGATTTCTCGATCCAATGAAGCATGAAAAGAAATATTTACATATTTAATAGTGCTTTTAAAATTAAATGATATATATCTCATGCAACTTTTTATCGATTCACTTGCTCGGTATAAGTTATATGAATTCTTAGTATCATGTTCATTAAAAGAGTATTTGTAAAGTGGTTCAAGTATGTGATTGTTACTTGTTGTTACAAGCATTCATCTCGTGAGCACATAATATTCATCTTGATAGATGTATATATATAGTACAATGTGCTACATTATAGTGGAATTTGAATCACCATGTTACAAGTGATCAATGTTATTGAAAATGATATGCATTTGCCTAGAAGGCGAATATCTTAATATTCATAAAATGATACTATACCAAGATTTAGACATTATTCATTTAAAGAGGGTTATGAAATTTTATGATAATCCCTGAAGGATTCGTATGACCATCTAAACGACGTGCAAATAGCTAATTGAGTATAAATACACGTCGATTCCTAAATCAAACCTTATGACCAGAAGTTCATAGATATATAGAGATTAATAGTAAAAGAAAAAAAAATATTTTATTGATCACTTTACAAATTAATGACCCAATACTTTTTTGGGTTATGCATCATCGATGATTGAAGGTCATGAGAGTTGTTGGAAAATCATGATACATTTCTTGTTTATTTTTTGGTGTATCGGAAGTACACATTACAAAGTATCGTGAAAACAAGAGCATAAGCAGTGCACTAAATTTTGTGCAAATAAGAAGTATGAAATAAAGATGACATCAAAGAGACGAAACATGCCCAGAAGTGCCTAAATAAAATCATCTCTTATATTAATTATGGATGTCATCATTCGTATTATTTTTGTAAAGCTTTAGATAATTTTGTTGACTTCTATCACGACCAAAATAAGGTCAAATTTGTCGACCGATTTGCACAATAAAATGAGAGCCCCTTTGTTTTGAAAATATCTCTCAATATTGATCATTATGGGATCTTAAAATTTATACATCATACATTAATGTGCATATATACCTGCTAATATTATTCATTAATTTTTATGGTTGATATACATCATGTTATGAATCTTCCCCTACTTTACTTGTACAATAATGAATAAATTGTTTCTCTCCTGCGATTTAAAGCTCCTGAAGGGCTAAGTTTTATTGTCCAATCCAATAATCATATATATAGAATGTATATTTTCTGGCATTAAGGGAGAAGCTAGAAGCTTAAAGAATATCAAGAAAATGTATTATATTGAACCTGAAGTTCATAAGAGAATATACATACAAGTATTGTTGAACCTGAAGTTCATAAAATCATTATCTTGCAATATCTAGCAAGTAATTGTCATACATTTTTATTGATCACAAAAAACGACTAAGCCTTATATTACTAGACATAAACCACATAATATAAGTGGAGATCTCCACATATATGATAAAATATATTTGAGCTCAACCAACGCCAGAAGCGTGGACAATAACATACATTATTTGTGGAAAAATGAAATAAAAGTTAGTCACTCTCATTGCACCTCCTCAAGAGGTTATTCCTCAAGAATATAAACTCGTAAAAATAAATGCAGCTGCTAAACAAAAGATTAATGAAATTACGGGGATACAGAACGGTCAAATCCTAAAAATTTGGGAAATGATGACAATTTGATTATTATTGACGTAAAACTTGCAATCAACTATATATGTTGATACGAGAGATATTAAATAATTATTAAAATTATTGTCGACAATTCATTCGCCTTCTTAATAGCACGCTATATCAAGAGAAAAATTGGATCCAAAACCTATGATATTATAAGAATGTCAGAAGCATTCGTATTTAATATAAACAAAAGAAGGCGAACAATATAGAATAAACTCGCTGAATAAATATATTATTTGGACTTGTAGTCCTGATTTCTGAAATTATATCCCTGAAGGATACAAATAGAAATCCCAATAACAATGTGATACATTATAAAGTGAGAAGTAATATAAAAGTATTCGCATGACCCAACATCCAACCTGATATTACTCATTCTCTCCTAATATTGATAATACGTTCTATTACATGATCAATATGATATGCATATAAGATATGTTGTGACTTCAAAGTTTTACAAGTCATTTAATATTGGTACTTATATGAGAGTACCGGAAGGACAAAGATGACAAAGTATATTATATAATAAACAAGAATAAAAAGATGCACTACATGAGGAAACAAGTAAGAATGTGCATAAACCTCTTATATCAAAGTCATCCCGAAGAATGATACGAAGTTGATCTTAGTCGTCAATATGTTTCACCCAATAACAAAATTTACTATTATTTATTATATGCATATGACTTGATGTCAAAGGGCCTCCAACAGAGTTTTTGAAAAACTGTGAAATATTTAAATGACGAATTTTTAAATAAATGACTAGAGATAAACCAATTATTTTTCGACCTGACGTTCGAACATTCTCGAGAAGAGAATTAGTACAATGATTCAATTGTAGAAAGGGAATATTGAAGAAAAATATTCTACTAAATGCTCATCTTGAAAGCACATTAACAAATGACATCTATTGTATATCGACAAAGACCCAATTCTTATAGGACCTGAAGTTCCTTATCATGTTCACAGTAAATGTTTTTCTGAAATATTTATATGACATTCAAGGATCTACAAATTTCTAGTCATGCAACAATTTATATTAGTGATGTTTCCTACATGTCCAATACACATTAATTATTATCACAAATCTTGGTGTCATTACGTGGAGTCATTACAACTTTATGTAAGTTGGTGAATCAGTTATTGATTCTTACATTCTCATATCGACATAATATAATTATGAGACATCTTTAAATTGTCCACAAGTAATATCTTTTGAGGTAACATATTCATATTTTGTAAAAGTTACCACAATTTGTGTTACTTCTAGCATATTATTTGAAAAAATTGCGCAAACATATTTTACAATCTTATTATCTAAGTGAAATATAGTAAATATCCATTAAATCTGTTAAATTATCATGTATTTGTTTGTTGAATCCTCATGCAGTTTTGTGTTTAAGGACTTCGTAAAATATATTCGTAAGTTTGGTAAACTACGAATCAGGTGGAGCGGATTTGTATTTATCGTCCTTGAAAGACGGATATCCCTGAAGGATAAAACCCGAAAGGTTTGTAGTTGCACTCTTTTCCCTTTTTTCAATTTTTGTCCTAAAATGTTTTATTGGTTAAATGTTTTTAATGAGTCAGCTTGTGCAATTTTGTTAGTGTATGTTATGCACTCTTTTCCTTAGCTACTTTTTCCCACTAGGTTTTGTGGCAAAGTTTTTAATGAGACATAAACACAACGCGTATTATCTAAGAGAGTGTTATAAACGTATATTCAATTGAGGGGGAGAATTATACGGTGCACACTTTTTTCCTTCACCAAGTTTTGGTCCCACATGATTTTACTTGTTAATGTTTTTAATGAGGCAAACAAATCAAGTGACAACTCATCAGATCCAATCAAGCGAGAATTTGACGGATTTATTTACAAAGTCATTGACCACCAAAGTCTTTAAGAAGTTTGTCTTCAAATTTGGTGTTCGTTGTTTGAAGAATATATGTTGAAGTGAAGAGGAGCATCATACGCGTTGTACTCTTTTTTCCTCTATCAAGTTTTTATCCCATCAGGTTTTTCTTGGTAAGGTTTTTAACGAGACAGCATCCCTACCGTATAAAGGTGAAGATCCAAGGGGGAGTATTGTGAAACATTATGGATGCTTCACCTTCTCCTTCCATCACTCAATCAAGCTCTCACATTCTCGTTACTCTTGTAACATACACCATTTCATTTGTCTCCTATAGCCTAAAAATAGGTGACCATTGTAAGACCATTGTAATAGTTTTGATTATGATGAAACACTACAAATATTTTTCTCCAAAACTTTATCTTCTTTGTTCCATGTATATTTATTTTATAACAACCTTGATATATTAGTTATAATCAGAGGATGGATCAGAAGATACAGAAAAGTAAAGGAAATAAATATTATTCCTTTTAAAAATTGTACTCTCGGTGCAATCACCCACAACCGGACCACTGACCAGCTCCAGTTTTTTTTCTTCTATTCTATTTTATAAAGCCCATATTGTTGCCAGCAAATGCCGTCCAATCCCATAGCGTCTTCTTGTTGTTGTTTGGTTCCTTCCTCTTTTTTCCTCCGCTGCAAAAATCCTAATCTAAATAATGGCCTCTTCTTCCGCCATGAAACGCTGGTTGAGGCCTGAGGTACAGAGAATCAAGAAATATCTCCCTTCTTTCTCCGATTTTCCCCTATTTTGAGATCTACTTTCCTCGGCGTCCATGCACCCTTAGATCCACCTTTGATTTTGTTTTTCCATTGAGTTTCAGGGAAAAGTTGGGTTTCTTTTAGTGTTGATTTGGGTTTTGATGGTTTTTAGGTTTACCCGCTGTTCTTGGCGGTGGGGGCTGCGGTGGGGATCTGCGGGTTCCAACTCGTCCGCAACATCTGCATCAACCCCGAAGTCAGGTATTGTTTTTGTGCTCTCTCTCTCTCTCTCTCTCTCTTACCTGTTTGTGATTTTGCATGTTTAACAACTAGGCCTCTTTGTTTGTATTAGTAAGGAATAGTTTATTTGGGTAAACATTTGCAAGGGATGTTGGTGTGTGGTTTCTTAGAAGTCATCTTTGATGTTACATCACAAGCATGTTATTATAATTGTTTTTTGATAAAGGTGATTCAGGAAAATTAAAGATGGAGGCTATTTAACCACAGCCTCATCCGCAAAATACTTAGCAGAAATCCAAGGTAGCCTGGGCTCCTTACAGTTTTAAGCCAACATCCAAAGAACATAATTTTGATCAACCTTCATGGCTATGGTTGCATGGAAGTAGCGGAGGGCTGCGGTGGAGGATTGACATGCTTAAAGTCTAGACATTATTCGAGATCGCCATATGTTGTCAGTAACATGGGATACCCAATATCTCAACTGAAAGTTCTTTTAAGTTTTTTTTTGATCGAGGAAATTTCTTTCAATAAATTGTTTTATATTATTTGTCTTGCAATTTCAGACATCTACGTCTAAGGACGTGATATAGAAAAATGCCTTCTAGTTAAGTTTGTATCTCTTGATAGCATAATGCTTTTGCTGGTTCTTCGGATTTTTTTTTGTCAGTCTTCACTGCTACACTACCATTCAGTAATCTTGTGGATTAAAAGAGCTACATCAATGTTTCAGCTGATCACATTCTTCTATGCAAAATAATTTCTATACGTAAAGGAAAAGGATGTCATGTTATTGTGACTGACCTTACCTTCCGTGGATTTTTACAGAGTGTCCAAACAAAACAGAACTGCTGGAGTTCTTGAGAACTTTGCCGAGGGAGAACAGTATGCTGAGCATGGTTTAAGGAAGTTGGTCCGCAACAAAACCCCTGAAATCATGCCAGGTCTCAATGAGTTCTTCACCAAACCGAACTAAATACTCTGCAGCGAGCAGCGTGGGGGCCTATAACTAAGAATATATGTTTTTCAGTAATTCGAAGTGGTTGGAGAATAATAGACAATGTGTAATCTGTTTAATTGGGAGTTCAGCTCCAACTATATGGCTGAAACATAAGTCGATGGACCATAAATGTGTGATATGCTACTCCATTCTGGATGTTTTTAGTAGTATTTTGTCTCAGTTGCTTGGTATGTTTTTTGTGAAACACCTTTAATTATTCTTGTTGGCTTTTGTTTTCATGTGTCTATCCTATACTACAAAAGAAATGTTTGGCAGAAGTGACAGAGTTGGGTACCGGGCTGGGACGGGCTGGGCAAAACTAACGGGGCTCAGGTCGGGCCGTCCCGGCACCCACCTTTAAGAAGCGACCTTTTTACAAGTCGTTTCTTTACCGACTTAATAACTTCTTAGGTTTTTTATAGTACATAACTTTGTAGTTCTTTATCCGTATTAGTGCACATATAAAACCTTTAGATGGTGATTCTTATCATATTAGAACAAAACCTTTTGTAAGTGGAGTTTTTTGCATTAACTTAAAATTAATAATGTTACACGGTGGAAAAATGAATTGTATTGTACAATGTCTACTTTGCAATGTCATCTTTGTAGGTGTTTCTTTTAATTATCATATAAAGTTTGGTTGTGGAAATTCCGGTAAAAGCAAATGAAAAATGTTACAAAAGCTGGTTTGACTATAAATTGATGCTAATCTAGAGAAATATACGTGGGTCAATGAAAGACTTAAGAAAGTGTGAGGGCGGTTGTAGGTAGGGGTGTGCATCGGACCGGAACCCGATCCATTGTCAGGGGCGGACCGAAGACCGGACCGGTCGGATCTAGGTTTGGACCGGATTGGTCGCGGTTGGACCGAAGATCGGACCGAACCGATCGGTTTGGTCCGAAATTGGGTTATTTGTATTGAAAATCCGGGAATGGACCGGACCGGAACCCAGTCCGTTGCCAGGGATCGGTTTGGAAATCGGTGCGTTGTTAGGTGTAATTAGATCGATCACTAATCTAGAGAGGGTGAATAAATTATAACCCAATTTAGCTAAATAATGCATAAATAAAAATAGTGAAGGGAAGATTGCAAACCAAAAGATGACTCTGAAGATTTATAGAGGTTCGATCACACCACCGTGATCTAGTCCTCTTCTCAAGTTCCGATCGCTTCTCTGATCCATACTTGAGCATTCACTATTATCTTCGTTCTGAGTCTGAGATAAACCCTCTTACAATCGGAACCTTGCGAACACCCTTGCCTTGCTCGGATATCCTCTCACAACCTGAGATGATGCTTGTTCGAAGCTTTACAACACAATGGAAATTGAAAGAGGTTGTTGAACTCTAACTTGAATGCACTCAAGGATTGGAATTGAACTTGGAGTTTATTTGATTGAAGTTTGAGAGTTGGTGGAGATTGAAGGCTTGGAGATTGAGAGCACAAGAGTATGATAAATTTTAGGAAGTAGTGTGTCTATTGTGTCTCTTAAATGAAACTTATATATAGCATTCAAAACAAATATAGACGTTATGGTGAGTTGGTGAAGTTTGGACCAATAAGAAGCAAGTAATGACAAGCTCGGGTAGAATTCAGAACATATTCGGTCGACCGGAAAACAAACGGTTGTTCGACACGATGTGGGTGTATTGGTCAGAATGCAGAACTCGGTTGACTGACTAGTGGTAGGATAACCATTCACCAACTTCCAGTAACTTTTTTTTTAATATCGACCAATTAATTCGGTTCACCGTTCAAAGAAGTACAGTAAAGAATCGTCTGGCTCTGGTGATCAACTTCAGTCGACCGTGGGATCTTCGGTAGACCGAAGTAAGCACGGATTTTCCGCTGACATTTGCTCAGAAGGTTGTTTACAAATAACGGTCAAAAAGTTACGTGGAAAAGAGTCGTTACGTTTGTAGGAATCGATGACCCCTAATTCTCCTCACTATTAAACTTAATCTCTACTGGATTGAACAATCAAAGATGCAGCGGAATAAACAAACAACCAAGTAGAGAAAAACAATATGCAAACCATAATGACACCGAAAGATTTTTATAGAGGTTCGGCCTCCCGCCTACTTCCTCTCTTGCAAGCTCCACTCGACTTCACGAGCTCCGCCTACGTCTTCTCTATCAATCTCGTTCCGGTCCGAGATTAGGCCTTTACACCACAAGTCTCGCTAATAATCCTCGTCGAGCTTGATTTCTTCCTCTCACAACCCGAGAGGGAACACTTCGGGCTTTCACCGAAATCCTTGCTTCTTGATAGACAATTGTTGAGTGGAACAATCACTCTCTAACTTGAGCACACTTAGAGTATGATTGGAATTGATCTAAAGTGCGGAAAGTTTGAGTTGGAGAGTAGGATTGGGGATTCAAGGTTTGGAAGCTTTCTGATTGACATCATTTCATGCTTATATTTGTATCTTATATCCATTATCCTACACCTAAGCAATGTTACGTGGCGAGTTTTATGTTTGAATTTCAGAAATAAATAAGTTTGAAGAGATGAAGCATGAAAGGACCCAAAAGCAGGGAAAAATGACTGAATTATGAGACCTAGGGACTAGGATGCAAAGGAGAAGGACCTGAACATAAGACCGAAGGACCAAAGAGTAAAACAGAAAACTCCACACCATCATGGGGAGTATTTTGGCAATTCTATTCGGGTCGGAGCTCCAACAAGCGAAGTAGATGCATCCAAGACCAACAAATACATCAAGACAAGCCCACAACGAAAATGAGCCAGATCCGGATCCTGTAGACCGCCAATTGGCGGTCCGGATCTTCCCGGATCCGCTAAGATTTCAGGAGCACGCGTATTAGTGGATGTTTAGTCTATTTTTGGTATTTGTTTAGTCCCACATCGGGGGATTGTCCCGGATTACCTTCTTCTATGGCTATAGATAGAACTCTTCACCTTCTATTGTAAACTACCCATTGCTTGGTGACATTCTCTCTACTAAGGAGTAACCCTTGAAGCAAAACTCAAGGTGGAGAAGAATGTTATCTTCAATGTGAGTCATTGTTAATAAAATAATTGTTCTTAGTTCTTTTAATATTGTCTTTTAATTCTTGCATGTTTCTTTAGTTTATCTTTCTTTCAATTAGCTTCTTTAATGTTCCTTTCTTGCTTAGTTGAATTTCCTTTCAGTATAATATTTCATTTTGTTAATGTAGGTAGTGTAATGATTAGTGAGTAGTTCCATCTCCTTTGGGGGTGGGGTAGATGTATGTACATGTTATGTAGGTGGTATGAATGCTAGATATTATTGTTTGTGAGATATATTAGTATGCTTGCTTGAATTAATAAGAACTTTACTTGATGGTTTCTACCATAGTTAGGTACACTCCATGCTCGTTATGTTCTTAATAACAACCTTGCATTGCTCATATTAATCACCTAGGTTAGTGTTGTAAATGATAGGTCTTGCCATGAGGTACTTCTTATGCATTAACAAATACTAACCACACTTAGCTTATTGTATGCATTCACCACACTTATTTCAGGTGCACACACACACTCCACCCCTTAGAGGTTTTCCATTCCTGAGTTTTATCTCCTTTCATTAGTTGCTTAGTTTAGTTTGTTTTGTCATTTCATTTCATGCTTTCTAGTTTCCTAGTTTAGATTAGTGTAGTTTAGTGTAATCAATCTTTCTCTCCTTTCTTTCCCACTCGCCTTCGCACAAACCAAAAGTCGACACACCTCCCTGTGGATCGACCCGTATTTGCCACTGCTTCAACGCGGTCGTGCACTTGCGGTTTAATATAAAACGAATCAGTCATGAGGTGTGTCGAGGCTAGTGACCTCGAAGTTAGGCGTCGTCTAGCCTAAGGACCATTGCCTTACATTGTTTGAGCCGTGCTTGCTAGTTAGGCTTCTACCTGTTCCCATTACCCACGCTAGATTTAGGGATTCTTCCCTTCTCCTCTGAGTCATCTTCTTCTCACATTCTTCTACGTTATAGTCTCCTCCCCTTTACACTCTCTGGTAGCGTTTTAGGGTCGAGTCGAGCACTTTTTGCGAGTTTAGCCTCGTGGTGGTGAGAGTGGTCGACTCGAGAGTTTTTTTTTGAGATGGATGGTTACATGGGCGACCATCCATATCATTGTTGGGACCAGGACAATTCTCCCTGGTATTCCGGACCCCTGCAACCTGGGGTGGCTCAGACGAACACCCCGTATAGTTGGGATAATCTTCATTGTGTGACTGAGCAATCTTCATATAGGGGTGATATGAGAGAGGCACCGACTGCTATATCTTCATCTAGTTACGTCGGATCATATGTTGGTCATCAAACTGAGACATTGCAAGAAACTTTGGCCTCTTTCATGCGTGCGGTAGACGACATGAGTGCACCGGTGACTCCAGTAGCCGTACCGTGTGACTATCCTTATGTTCCCCAGAGCCTGAGTATGAGCTTACATTTTCCCAAAACGCTCAATATGACCATTACGCATCCGCGTACAACCCGAGAGGGATGGATTCATGGGGAGACAATTCATATCCAAATTCTTATACTTCATTTTCACCCCAGTATCCTCCTCCCGAATACCCAGAATTCTACCAACACCTCACTTCAAATCATTGGACTCATTCTCAACCCATCAACACCCAACCCCAAAATTTTCCAAGCTCTAACTTGGACATCATAGTTGACCGTATACCTGATTCCTTGAAAGAAACTTTCCTTACATTCATGGAAACCACTCAACAGTCCATACAAAATATGGCACTGCAAGTGAGTCAAATGTCGCAGCAATTATATGAACGTGAGGAAAGTAAATTTTCTTGTCAACATGAGGATTCATCTTTTGATATTGAACCACCACCACATCCACAAATTCAAAGCACAATCTTTCAAAGTCAAACTCCTAGTCAGTCTGAGGGACTTGGGGTTTCAATTCACGATCACTTAGTGGAGGATTCGATTCAAATTGAGAAAAACAAGGACCAAATTCATTATGAGTCGGCACATGATTGTGCCTTATCTTTTTGTCCCGTGGCCTTTGAGCCACATGATCTTCATGTTGTGCCTCTTAAGGACTCACCTCTGGTGGAGAAAGAGCTCCCTAGTACCCTCAATTTCAAACAACCTGATGCGAGTTTGTCTCTCACTATTGTTCCTGATCATCTTGGAAATGATGGAACATCAAACAACTACATTGCTCATAAGGGTATTAGGAGTTCCTTGGAGGATACCTTGGGTATGAGACCCCCTTTTTGTTAGCCTGGTGTGTTGGACATGCCTAACGAGGTTCTTGACCTCGTTCCGACGCACCAGCCTGTTGGTTGGAGAGTTTGGATTGACGATCAGAACTTCAGCACCGCAACGGGAGAAACTCTTCTTCTGTTGCCCCATATTTCCCAAACTCTTGAGAGGTTCAAGCTCTTTCAGTTTGATCCTTTGAATGAGACGCCTTTGTGTCCAATTCATGAACCTCTCATTTCATCTTGTGCTGTTTGTGAAGGGGGCCCACGCATGAGTATTCTGGCCCCGCGTGGTGTCATGATCCCTTTCCAAGTGCATTGACCCACTCTTGAGGTTCCCATTTGATGTATTTTGACAAATGAAGATGAGAAGTTATGTTTGTACATAGTTATATAAAAAAGAAGAAGAAAAAGTACAATAAAAGACTCATTCAGTGAGCATCGATTGTTGTGGGCTCCAACCCTTGTGTATTTGGGCCCCATTTGTTTCACGTATTTGATCCCTTCTTTAGCATCTCACAGGTTTTGAGGGAATTTGGGTTTGTGTCCATCAACATAACCATGAACTTCCTTGTGCGCTTCATGTTGGTGAGATCTTTCCTGTTTCATGCATAAATCCATGTTTTATTTTGCTCACATTCAATGAGGACAATGCATGAACTAGGTGTGGGGGGTGTTTTTACGTGTGTACATAGTCGAGTCTTTTCCATTGATTTTTGTTTTCTTTTGTGTGCATTGTTAGGGTCATGTAAGAGTGCTACATTTAATATCGATATATCTGCTTGCCATGATCCTTGGGTGACTTGTCTTCTTTTGTTTGCCTAGTGCTTCAAAATTTCCACATTTCTTTCAAAATCTTCATGTGTTTGCGAAAGAAAATGTTTTGTGGGTTTTGTGTGTGTTTAGCATGTGCAAAACCATTGAGAGGCAAAGTAAAAAAGAAAGCTCCCAAAATTGTCTTGAACTTGATGCATTAGGATATCTAGTGCAGTGGCTTTAGGATTTATCGAGTCATTAGGATGCACCACAGTTTTCCCTTGGGGGTGAGTAATCATAGGGTTTCTGTGCTCAAACATTTAAAGAAGTCCACCCTGAACCTAGTGAGTCAATAATTCGTGTCTGTTAATTTAAGGAAGTTTGTTGTAGTCAAGGACCCTCTAAATCTTGTTGTGAGACATTAAGTGTAGGGGTTTTGGTTCATGTGGAGATAAGAAATAAGTGAGTAGGTGTTCTCTCTTCTCGCACGGCTCCTATCACTCAGGAAAGTAGGTCTGAGGGGACTTTGTGCCTGGTGCTTTTGAGTCATCTGACTTGGGATGCACCGACCGAACTCCCGTTACACGGGTGGTAGGGATTGCCCTATGTGGAGATTTGGGGAAAGGTGTACGTCATAGTGTAAGTCCTCATGGGCAATGATGCACGAAACCTGACCTAGGGAGAATGAAACTCCAACTAATAAAAAGAAAAGAAAAAAAAGAAAAAAAGAAAAAAGAAAAAAAATGGTAATGCAAATAAGAACCTTAATGGACTTTACACTTTGTATCACTTGAGGATGTTGAGGTTGTCCATGTCTTTCACTTAATTCCTTATTTAACTTGCACGAATGGTTCATTAGGCTAGGTGTGTGGACTGATTACCTATATAGAGTCGGCCCGTAGGATTACCGCGTCCAATGATCGACAAAATTTGTCCAACGAGTCAAGTGTCTAGATTGAATAATGCATCTTGTTCAGATTTTGTGGGTATATCCGTTGAAAACCCTCAGGAGACAACACTCCTCCTTTGCAACAAGAAGGTTTAACGGCTTGTTGCACGTGCTAAGTGCAACCGTGATTCCCACGAAAGTGAGTTAGGATTTCTTGTTTCTCGTTTGTTTTTCTTTTTCTTTGTTTTGCTCGGGACTAGCAAAAATTTAGGTGTGGGGGTATTTGATTGACATCATTTCATGCTTATATTTGTATCTTATATCCATTATCTTACACCTAAGCAATGCTACATGATGAGTTTTATGTTTGAATTTCAGAAATAAATAGATTTGAAGAGATGAAGCATGAAAGTACCCAAAAGCAGGGAAAAAGGACTTAATTATGAGATCTAGGTACTAAGATGCAAGGGAGAAGGACCTGAACGTAAGACCGAAGGACCAAAGAGCAAAACAGAAAACTCCACACCATCATGGGGAGTATTTTGGCAATTCTATTCGGGTCGGAGCTCCAACAAGCAAAGTAGATGCATCCAAGACCAACAAATACATCAAAACAAAGGCCACAACGAAAATGAGCCAGATCCGGATCCTGTAGACCGCCAATTGGCGGTCCGGATCTTCCCGGATCCGCTAAGATTTCAGGAGCACGCGTATTAGTGGATGTTTAGTCTATTTTTGGTATTTGTTTAGTCCCACATCGGGGGATTGTCCCGGATTACCTTTTTCTATGGCTATAGATAGAACTCTTCACCTTCTATTGTAAACTACCCATTGCTTGGTGGCATTCTCTCTACTAATGAGTAAGCCTTGAAGCAAAACTCAAGATGGAGAAGAATGCTATCTTCAATGTGAGTCATTGTTAATAAAATAATTGTTCTTAGTTCTTTTAATCTTGTCTTTTAATTCTTGCACGTTTCTTTAGTTTATGTTTCTTTCAATTAGCTTCTTTAATGTTCCTTTCTTGCTTAGTTGAATTTCCTTTCAGTATAATATTTCATTTTGTTAATGTAGGTAGTGTAATGATTAGTGAGTAGTTCCATCCCCTTTGGGGGTGGAGTAGATGTATGTACATGTTATGTAGGTGGTATGAATGCTAGATATTATTGTTTGTGAGAGATATTAGTATGCTTGCTTGAATTAATAAGAACTTTACTTGATGGTTTCTGCCATAGTTAGGTACACTCCATGCTCGTTATGTTCTTAACAACAACCTTGCATTGCTCATATTAATCACCTAGGTTAGTGTTGTAAATGATAGGTCTTGCCATGAGGTACTTCTTATGCATTAACAAACACTAACCACTCTTGAGCTTATTGTATGCATTCACCACACTTATTTCATGTGCACACACACACTCCACCCCTTAGGGGTTTTCCATTCCTGAGTTTTATCTCCTTTCATTAGTTGCTTAGTTTAGTTTGTTTTGTCATTTCATTTCATGCTTTCTAGTTTCCTAGTTTAGATTAGTGTAGTTTAGTGTAATCAATCTTTCTCTCCTTTCTTTCCCACTAGCCTTCACACAAACCAAAAGTCGACACACCTTCCTGTGGATCGACCCGTATTTGCCACCGCTTCAATACGACTGATTGACATCATTTCATGCTCATATTTGTATCTTATATCCATTATCTTACACCTAAGCAATGCTATGTGACGAGTTTTATGTTTGAATTTCAGAAATAAAGAGGTTTGAATAGAAGAGCCATGAAAGGACCCAAAAGCAGGAAAAATGACTTAATTGTGAGACCTGGGGACTAAGATGCAAGGGAGAAGGACCTGAACGTAAGACCGAAGGACCTAGGAGCAAAACAGGAAACTCCACACCATCATGAGGAGTATTTTGGCAATTCGATTTGGGTCGGAGCTCCAACAAGCAAAGTAGATGCATCCAAGACCAACAAATATACCAAGAAAAGCCCAAAACAAATTTCAACGTGATCTGGATCCTGTAGACCGCCAATTGGCGGTCTGGAACCGCCAATTGGCGGTCCGGATCTTCCCGGATCCGCTCAAACTTCTGGAACGCGTGTATTAGAGGATGTTTAGTCTATTTTTGGTATTTGTTTAGTCGCATATCGGGGGATTGTCCCGGTTTACCTTTTTCTATGGCTATAAATAGAACTCTCTCTCCTCTCATGTATCCCTCTCTCTCTCTTTGGTGGCCATCTTACCTACTTAGAGTGAAGCCTTGAAGCAAAACTCTGGTGGAGGAAAGGCTACTTGTAATTGAGTGAGTTAATAATAGATGTTTTCCTTTAATTGTGTTGTTTCTCTCTTAGTTTAATTTCCTTTCATATGCATGCTTGCTTGTTTTGTTTTATGTCATTTTAGTCTTTAATAATTTTTGCTTGCTTAGTTTAATTTCATTTCAGTAGAATGTTTCTTGTTAATGTAGGTTGTAGTGTAATGATTAGTGAGTAATTTCATCCTCATTTGGGGGGTGGAGAAATATGTGATATAATCATGTAGTGTATTAGGTGTGTGTTATCTTAATCCCTTGAGACTTATATGATTTCCATAACCATCTAATGAGTTTCACTCTTGTCTTTGATATGCTAATGCTCTTGAACGAAGCTTAGTTTATGCTTAGATTAGTGGACCTATTTTATGGGGAATGATAAGGTTAGGATATGGATGAAGTTAATATTGGAAACACAAGTTGTAGTGTATGTACTCTTGTTGCCTTTACCTTGGTTAATGCCTTGTATGTTTTAATGATAATATGGTAACTTATTTCATGTGGAGGCATAGTAAGGTTTAGTCTTTATACATGAGTTCATTTAGCTTCATTCCATTTATTGTCTTGTATGCTTTAATGATATAGTGTTATCTTAATTCATGTGGAGGCAAAGTTGGATGTAGTTTTATGATTTCATGCACTACATGTTGTGAGGAGCTTAATTAAACACACACACACACATCTTTATATTCACATTATTTCTCTACCCCCTTTGGGGTTTAGTTTTATTGCTCATCTTTCAATTCCTTTTGCATTCTAGTATCATTTAGTGTAATCAATCTTTCTCTCCTTTCTTTACCACTCGCCTTCGCAAAAACCAAACGTCGACACACCTCCCAGTGGACGACCCGTATTTGCCACCGCTTCAACGCGGCCGTGCACTTGTGACTTAAATAAAACGATCAATCAATGGTCGTGCACTTGCGGTTTAATATAAAACGAATTAATCACTTTCTCTTAGATGTGTATGACAATATAGAGTGTAAGAGCTGTTGAATTATGTCTTGGTAACATCTATTTCTTAACGGGATATAGCCGTTGGGATTAATAAGGTAAAAGTTTGGGTGAGAACCATAAAACAGAAAGGCACAGGGCACAATTCTGAGAAGGTTCAGTCGACCAAAATGGGTCTAAGGTTCGACCGGAGTCTGTCCATACATAGAGTCTAGAGCAGTCCAGAAATAAACGGTCGACCGAACAAGGCGCGGTCGAACGAACATGGCTATAACTTAAGTGAACGGTCGAACCAAAAGTAGGACAGTCGACTGATTAGGCAATCTAGAATTAAGTAGTAATTACTAGTATGTTGTGTGAATGAATTGATAGGTTTTGCCACATCTTTAGACACTTCCTATGCATAAAGAAACACACACATGACACACACACGTGCATACTGATGAGAATTTAATTTATACCGCAAGAGCACGACGTCAATGAAGACGCGGCAAGTACGGGTCGAACACAAGGAGGGAGAGATATTGTTATTTTTCGTGATTTTCGATTAAGGAAAGAAAGAGAGAGAAATAAAGTTTGGTTTGAGATTTTTGGATTTTTAATTTCTAAAGAAAGAACAACAAAAACAAATTAAGAATAAAGCAAATATGGATGAGAGTCCAGCGGGTGGAGGTTTAGATATCGGGTTTTGTTTAGAGAAATCTGAAACTTATAATAAATCATATTAGTTATAAAGCATTACATGATAAATGATTCAACATAAACTCAAGTAATCAAAATATACTAACACGAAATTAAAATAATAACATCATTCTTCTTCTCATCACCCTAAATCCGTCACCCCCACCCTTTGGAGAGAGTTAGAAACTCATGGATGGAAGGAATGAGAAGGGGTCCTAGAAAAACTACAAAAGAAAACTAAAAACACAAAATAAACCAACAGAATTTTATTACTAAAGTATGGAATAAAAAACAAGAACTCTTACAACATCGTTTCAGGGCTATTTATAGCCGATACAAGAGACCCAAGTATAAAATAGGAAAGTACACGCATCATGACACGACTGGACAAAATCTGGGGCCACGGATCGCAAGGGGTGCGGCGGATTCGCCGCAAGTTGCATGTAATGTGCAGCGGAAACGCCGTAATTTTAGCTCTGATTGGATCCGGATTTTTCCTGTGTTTATGGTATGATTTAAATATCCTTTGCACGTCTGGATTGATTTCTTTCCTTTCTTTTGAACTCTGAATTTATTTCTTCATATATTTGGAGATCCAAATTGATTTTTCTTGAGAACTTCTCCAAAATAATATTTTGGTACTCGTAATTTTGCAGTCGGGTCCTCGGCTTTTTGCAATTAATTCCTGGCTTCTTTTGTGCTTAAGTCCTTGGCCTTTTTGTAATTAGGTCTTTGAATGCTTTTATGCTTGGATGGACTTCCATTTGAACCCTGATAATCTTGAACTTGGTCTTTATGATAGAAATGAGTCTCTTACACGCGTTTATGCTCGGGATATGGGTAATTTGCATTCAGGTCCCTGTATTCTGTAAATAAGACTAAACACATACCTTAGTAGCATTTATTGATATAAAATTAATCTAAATCCAAGACATACGATGCAATGTATGCAATGCATCAAATACCCCTACACCTATATTTTGCTAGTCCCTAGCAAAACAAAAAAAATGAAAACAGGGAAATCCTAACTTACTTTCCTAGGAATCACGGTTGCACTTAACATGTGCAACAAGCCTTTAAACCCCTAAGTTTCCTTAGAGGACGAGTTTTGTCTCGTGAGGGTTTTCAGTTGACACACCCACAAAGTCTTAATTCAATATTTCATTAAAAACTCTCAATATCTCCACCTCAACCTTATACATCTCACTTAGAATTCTTGCATGCTCATCATATAAGTCTAACTCATAAAAATTCTGACTTGGTCTTTGTTCCTCCAACATTCACACCACTAACCCTTCTACACATGTCATCACTTAAATTATTTTGCACGCCTCCTTTGGTGGTGAGGTATCATTCAGATCAACCATGGCATGGATCATTCTTTTTAGCTTTGGGCCTTGAGTATCTTAAAGTATTTTTTTCGTAATTCATCACATTTGCTTTTTTGACACTTTTACCCGTTTTGCACTCGTGTAGCGAGTTTGGTCGATAATCCCGAGCTGGCAGACTCAAGTTACCGGGTTTCAAGATACCCCTACGGACCAGTGACTCGAAGGCTTGGGTTTTGTAATCATTTTGCAACATGTGCTTTCCTCACTTTATTCCTTTATTTTTTTACTTTTATTTTCGTCAAGGCTTAATTGCAATTAGAAGTCCACACTTCCCGGTATATTTTCCTCAACCTCTGCTTTTTATCAACCACTTCAAAGATTTGATTCATCCAATTTAAGTGCATACATGTCTTAAAGGGTAATGGGTTATTTCTTTGGAACTTAGATTTATGTCATAGTTTCTAAAAGCAGAACTATATAATAAAGAACAAAAACTTAATGCAATTTGTACACGGATTTTGGCAGTTCCATCTTAAGCTATGTCGTGGAACATTGATTTTTTTTAAACCAAAAATAAAACAGATAGGTGGATAAACACCCCCCACACCTAAATCATGCATTGTCCTCAATGTATGCAAAGATAAAGCAAATGCACTTATTACCTGAGTCAACTGCGGTGGAGGGATTGAATTTGCTCAGAGTCAACCATAGTCAGAACTGGATTGAATGTCACCATGTTGGTGCATGTATCCAGTTGAATTGTTCCCCATGTTGCCCAGAGGTAAAGGTTCCACACCTCTCACATGTGTTGGTTCTCTTATTTGCTCGAGTGATGGTGGTTGGGTAGATGAATTACTCCCCTTTTCTCACTTTCTTTTTGATTTTGTGATGATTTATTTGATTCAGAAATCATATAGATACGCGATCTCATCACAACATCACTTTGATTGCATACTATTTCTGGTTCACTATCAACATGAAAGATATTAAATTCAGCTTTTAAGTTCCCAAAGTATAGTTGCATGAGCCCATTTCGACAATTTATCAAAGCTTCAGCAGTGGCTAAAAAGAGTCTGCCTAGTATTACAGGGATTTGTCTCTTAGGGTCGACAACAGGTTCAGGTTCTAGAATGACAAAATCCACTGGGTAAATGAAGTCACCAACCTTAATCAAAACATCCTCTAGTATACGTCTTGGTTTCTTAATAGAGCAATCAGCAAATTGAAGGGTTGTCTTAGAGGGTTTTAGTGGACCAAGGTTGAGTTGCTCATAGACAGCGAACGGGAGTAAGTTAACACTAGCACCAAGGTCTAGAAGGGCTTTGTTGATAAAAGTATCTCCTATCGCACATGAAATTGTGGGACACCCAGGGTCCTTATACTTTATAGGAGACGAGTTGGACAGAATAGAGCATATGTTTGCAGTTAAGAATGCCTTCTTTGGTACGTTTGTTTTTCTCTTTTTAGTGCACAGATCTTTTAAGAATTTAGCATAAGCAGGTATTTGTTGAATCATATCTAGGAGTGGAATATTCACCTTAACTTGCTTAAATACTTCCAAGATTTTCTCCATTTGTGCACTTGAGCTCTTCTTGAGTCTATTGGGGAATGAGGCTTTAGGAACAAAGACTCCCTCAGGTTGAGCTATAGGGTCAGGTTGAGTAGGTGGGTTGGGCTTTTCAAATTGGACTTCAGGTTCAATGGTCAGGTCACATGTGGGTGATTGATGGCTAGATTGATTAGGAGCCTTAGGATTTACCACATTGTTATCAACTTGTTTTCTGGACCGTAATGATACGACTGCATTTATTTGTTGGAACGGTCCCTCCTCATGAACCATTTGAACCGGTCTAGGGTTGTTACTTCCTAGAGGTGGTTGATAGGGCTGATATTGATTATTAGATCTTGGGTTCACCTCAGGTTGACTTGGAAACTGACCCTTTTCTCTTTCACCTACTATTTATGCTAGTTGGCTGACTTGTGTTTCTAGCCTTTGGAAGGATTGGGTGGTTGTTTGCATAAAAGTCTTAACCATATTTTCCAAGCTTGTCAACCTAACATCATAGTCTCCATTGTTACTAAACCCAGATGATGTATTTTTTGGTTATACGGGTTTGGTTGTTGATTGATCTCGTTTTATATTTAACCGCAAGTGCACGGCCGCGTTGAAGCGGTGGCAAATACGGGTCGTCCACTGGGAGGTGTGTCGACACTTGGTTTGTGCGAAGGCGAGAGGTAAAGAAAGGGAAGAAAGGTTGGTTACACTAAACTACACTAATATGCAAATGGAAATGGAAAAGAAGCAAGAAAAACTAAACCCCAAAGGGGGTAGAGAAATAATGTGAACATAAAGAAGTGTATGTGTGTGTGTTCATTAAGCTCTTCACAACATGTAGTGCATGAAATCATAAAACTACATCCAACTTAGCCTCCACATGAATTAAGATAAGACTACATCATTAAAACATACAAGACAATAGTTGGAATGAAGCTACATGAACTCAAGTATAAAGACTAGACCCTACTATGCCTCCACATGAATTAAGATAAGACTACATCATTAAAACATACAAGACATTAGCTAAGGTAAAGGCAACAAGAGCTCATACACTACAACTTGTGTTTCCAATATTAACTTTATCCATATCCTAACCTTATCATTCCCCATTAAATAGGTCCACTAATCAAAGCATATGCTAAGCTTCATTCAAGAGCATTAGCATATCAAAGATAAGAGTGGAGACCCATTAGATGGTTATGGAAATCATATAAAGCTCAAGGGATAAGAATAACACACACTTAATACACTACATAATTATATCACATATTTCTCCACCCCCCAAATGGGGATGGAACTACTCACTACTCATTACACTAACTATATTGGCAAAGGAAAGCATAATACTGAAATGAAACTATATTAATCAAGCAAGAAATATTAAAGAAGCATAAAACTAAACAAACAAACAAGCATGCATATGAAAGGAAATTAAACTAAGAGAGAAACAACACAATTAAAGGAAAACTTCTATTATTAACTCACTCAATTACAAGTAGCTCTTCCTCCACTAGAGTTTTGCTTCAAGGCTTCACTCTTAGTAGGGAAGGTGGCCACCAAAGAGAGAGATGGATACAATGGGAGGTGAAGAGTTCTATTTATAAGCATGGAAAAAGCTAATCCGGGACAATCCCCCGATGTGGGACTAAACCAATACCAAAAATAGCCTAAACACATGATAATACAAGTCCAGGAGAAAGCTTGGCGGATCTGGGGCCATATGGACCGCCAATTAACGGTCCAAGACCGCCAATTGGCGGTCTATAAACTTCAGATCTGCTTGGTTTTTGTTTTGGGCTTTGCTTGGAGTGTTTCTTGGTCTTGGATGCATCTAACTTGTTTAGTAGAGCTCCGACCCGAATCGAATTGACAAAATACTCCCCATGATGGTGTGGAGTTTCCTGTTTTGCTCTTAGGTCCTTCTGTCTTACGATCAGGTCCTTCTGTCTTGCATCTTGGTCCCCAGGTCTCACAATTAAGTCCTTTTTCCTGCTTTTGGGTCCTTTCATGGCTCTTCTCTTCAAACCTCTTTATTCCTGAAAACTAAACATAAAACTCGTCACGTAGCATTGCTTAGGTGTAAGATAATGGATATAAGGTATAAATATAAGCATGAAATGATGTCAATCAAATACCCCCACACCTAAGTTTTTGCTAGTCCCGAGCAAAACAAAGAAAGAGAAAAGCAAACGAAAAAACAAGAAATCCTAACTCACTTTCGTAGGAATCACGGTTGCACTTAGCACGTGCAACAAGCCGTTAAACCTCCTTGTTGCCAAGGAGGAGGAGTGTTGTCTCCTGAGTGGTTTCAGCGGATATACCCACAAAATCCGAACAAGATGCATTATTCAATCTAGACACTCGACTCGTTGGAAATATTTTGTCGATCATTGGACACGGTAATCCTACAGACCGACTCTATAAAGGTAATCAGTCCACACCTAGCCTAATAAACCATTCATGCGAGTTAAATAAGGAATTAAGTGAAAGACATGGACAACCTCAAGATCCTCAAGTGATACAAAGTGTAAGGTCCATTAAGGTTCTTATTTGCATTACCATTTTTTTTCTTTTTGTTTCTTTTCACACATATTTTTCTCTTTTTTTCTTTTTATTAGTTGGAGCTTCGTTCTCCCAGGGTCAGGTTTCGTGCATCATTGCCCATGAGGACTTACACTATCACGTACACCTTTCCCCCAATCTCCACATAGGGCAATCCCTACCACCCGTGTAACGAGAGTTCGGTCGGCGCATCCCAAGTCAGATGACTCGAAAGCACCAGGCACAAAGTCCCTTCAGACCTACTTTCCCGAGTGATAGGAGCCGTGCGAGAAGAGAGAACACCTACTCACTTATTTCTTATCTACACATGAACCAAAACCCCTACACTTATGTCTCACAACAAGATTTAGAGGGTTCTTGACTACAACAAACTTCCTTAAGTTAACAAACACGAATTATTGACTCACTAGGTTCAGGGTGGACTTCTTTGAATGTTTGAGCACTGAAACCCTATGATTACTCACCCCCAAAGGAAAACTGGGGTGCATCCTAACGACTCGATAAATCCTAAAGCCACTGTACTAGATATCCTAATGCATCAAGTTCAAGACAATTTTGGGAGCTTTCTTTTTACTTTGCCTCACAACGGTTTTGCACAGGCTAAACACACGCAAAACCCACAAAACATTTTCTTTCGCAAACACATGAAGATTTTGAAAGAAATGTGAAAATTTTGAAGCACTAGGCAAGCAAAAGAAGACAAGTCACCCAAGGATCATGGCAAGCAGATATATCGATATTAAATGCAGCACACTAACATGACCCTAACAATGCAAACAAAAGAAAACAAAATCAAAAGAAAAGACTCGACTATGTACACACGTAAAACACCCCCCCACACCTACTTCATGCATTGTCCTCAATGAATGCAAGCAAGATACTACATGGATTGATGCATAAAAAGGAGAGATCTCACCAACATGAAGTACAAAGGGAAGTGCAAGGTCATGTTGATGGACATAACCCGAATTCCCTCAAAACCTGTGAGATGCTAAAGAAGGGATACAAATACGTGAAAGAAATGGAGCCCAAATACACAAGGGTTGGGGCTCACAACAATCGATGCTCACTGAAGGAGTCTTTTATTGTACTTCTTTTTTTTGTTCTTTTTTTGTTCTTTTTTTGTTCTTTTTTATATAACTATGTACAAACATAAGTTCCCATCTTCATTTGTCAAAAGACATCAAATGGGAACCTCAAGAGTGGGTCAATGCACTTGGAAAGGGAACATGACACCACGCGGGGCCAGAATACGCATGCGTGGGCCCCCTTCACAAAGAGCACCAGATGAAATGAGAGGTTCATGAATTGGACGCAAAGGCGTCTCATTCAAAGGATCAAACTGAAAGAGCTTGAACCTCTCGAGAGTTTGGGAAATAAGGGGCAACGGAAGAAAAATATCTCCCGTTGCGGAACTGAAGTTATGATCATCAATCCAAATTCTCCAACCAACAGGCTGGTGGGTCGGAACGAGGTCAAGCACCTCGTTATGCATGTCCAACTCACCAGGAGAACAGGAAGTGGGTCTCATACCCAAAGTATCCTCCAAGGAACTCCTAATACCCTCATGAGCAATGTAGTTGTTTGATGTTCCATCATTTCCAAGATGATCAGGAACAATAGTGAGAGGCAAACTCTCATCAGGTTGTTTGAAATTGAGGGTACTAGGGAGCTCTTGCTCCACCAGAGGTGAGTCCTTAAGAGGCACAATATGAAGATCATGTGGCTCAAGGGCCACGGGACAAAAAGATAAGGCACAATCCTGTGCCGACTCATAATGAGGCTGGTCCAAGTTATTCTCAATTTGAATCGAATCCTCCACTAAGTGATCGTGAATTGAAACCCTAAGTCCCTCAGGCTGACTAGGAGTTTGACTTTGAAAGGTTGTGCTTTGAATTTGTGGATGTGGTGGTGGTTCGATATCAAAAGATGAATCCTCATGTTGACAAGAAAGGTGACTCTCCTCACGTTCATGGAATTGTTGTGTCATTTGACTCACTTGCAATTCCTTATTTTGCAAGGAATTCAAGTTGGACTTCAATAAAGTTTGAGTGGTTTCCATGAATGTTTGGAGGGTTTGTTTTAAGGAATCAAATTTGGGGTCAACAGTGAGGTCCAAGTCAGAGCTTGGGAAATTTTGGGGTTGGGTGTTGATGGGCTGAGAATGAGTCCAATGATTTGAAGTGGGGTGTTGGTAGAATTCTGGGTATTCGGGAGGAGGATACGGGGGTGAAAATGAGGTATAAGAATTTGGATAAGATTTGTCTCCCCATGAATCCATCACTCTCGGGTTGTACGCGGATGCGTAATGGTCATAATGAGCATTTTGGGAAAATGTGTGCTCATACTCAGGCTCAGGGGGAACATAAGGACATTCCCCGATAACATGACCACTCAACCCACAACAGTCGCACGGTACGGCTACTGGAGCCACCGGTGCACTCATGTCGTCTGCCATACGCATGAAAGAGGCCAAAGTTTGTTGTAATGTCTCAGTTTGTTGACCAGCATATGATCTGGCATAACTAGATTGTGGTCTAGCAGTCGGTGCCTCTCTCATGTTACCCCAATATGAAGACTGCTCAGTCACAAAATTGCGATCATCCCAACCATACGGGGTGTTAGTCTGAGCCACCCCAGGTTGCATGGGTCCGGAGTACCAGGGAGAATCGTCATGGTCCCAACAATGATATGGATGGTCGCCCATGTAACCATCCATCTCAACAGAGAACTCCCGAGTCGACCACTCTCACCACCACGAGGCTAAACTCGCAAAAAGTGCTCGACTCAACCCTAAAACGCTACCAGAGAGTGTAAAGGGGAGGAGACTATAACGTAGAAGAAGGTGAGAAGAAGATGACTCAGAGGAGAAGGGAAGAATCCTAGAGCTAGCGTGGGTAATGGGATCAGGTAGAAGCCTAACTAGCAAGCACGACTCAAACAATGTAAGGCAATGGGTCCTTAGGCTAGACGACGCCTAACTTCGAGGTCACTAGTCTCGACACGTCTCACCTCCCTACAACGAGGACCACAATGCCCAGCAAGTGATACCAGATCCGGAGATCCAGTACCTCCTACTATCGACAAGGTAGACAACGCCGATCAGGTCATGACGGTCTCAACTAGATTACTCTCCTAGTGCGCCCGCAATCCTAGGGCCAATGTCTACTTGCTTTTAGTTAAGGCTTTATTAAGAGTGATTTTTGGGGCCAAGGAAAGGGTGATGAAATCCCCCACCTTATCTTTTATGGGACAGCCCCTCCTTAGTAGCGATTTAATCCTAGATCTAGCAATCAATCGCTCCAATCAAACGCTCTCTCACTCTTGTCCCGATGCACCTTACTAACTAATGCATGAAATAAACATGCATGAATGAGGGATGTGGGTGCACGTACCTCACGCCAGCAATCAACGACAAAATGTAAAGCAAAGAAAAGACAAATGAATGCAAGGTCTACCAATGGTACATGACCTAGATGGCAAGAAGTCTAATCTTTTGCTTTGAGTTTTATGGTCCAAGTTGATTAAAGGGGGAGTGATTAATGATGTGGGAGCAAACCAGAAGTCATAGCATGCAAAATATGGCTCCCAGATAACAAAAATTTGAACACTAACTACCAGAAAAAATTACAAGGCAAGAAACTCTGACCAGGCCGCCAATTGGCGGTCTTCAACCGCTGATTGGCGGTCTGTTTAGGTCTTCTCTTCCTCAAACTTCTCCAGTAGCCTCCCCTTGATCTTGTGGTTCCCTGAAACTAAGAAAAACTGAAAACAAAAAAATTAAAAACCCCTCGAATCGTCCAAACCAACGTCTGGACAGAGCACCTCCCCGGCAACGGCGCCAAAAACTTGATTGATCTCGTTTTATATTTAACCGCAAGTGCACGGCCGCGTTGAAGTGGTGGAAAATACGGGTCGTCCACTGGGAGGTGTGTCGACACTTGGTTTGTGCGAAGGCGAGAGGTAAATAAAGGGAAGAAAGGTTGGTTACACTAAACTACACTAAGATGCAAATGGAAATGGAAAAGAAGCAAGAAAAACTAAACCCCAAAGGGGGTAGAGAAATAATGTGAACATAAAGAAGTGTATGTGTGTGTGTTCATTAAGCTCTTCACAACATGTAGTGCATGAAATCATAAAACTACATCCAACTTAGCCTCCACATGAATTAAGATAAGACTACATCATTAAAACATACAAGACAATAGTTGGAATGAAGCTACATGAACTCAAGTATAAAGACTAGACCCTACTATGCCTCCACATGAATTAAGATAAGACTACATCATTAAAACATACAAGACATTAGCTAAGGTAAAGGCAACAAGAGCTCATACACTACAACTTGTGTTTCCAATATTAACTTTATCCATATCCTAACCTTATCATTCCCCATTAAATAGGTCCACTAATCAAAGCATATGCTAAGCTTCATTCAAGAGCATTAGCATATCAAAGATAAGAGTGGAGACCCATTAGATGGTTATGGAAATCATATAAAGCTCAAGGGATAAGAATAACACACACTTAATACACTACATAATTATATCACATATTTCTCCACCCCCCAAATGGGGATGGAACTACTCACTACTCATTACACTAACTATATTGGCAAAGGAAAGCATAATACTGAAATGAAACTATATTAATCAAGCAAGAAATATTAAAGAAGCATAAAACTAAACAAACAAACAAGCATGCATATGAAAGGAAATTAAACTAAGAGAGAAACAACACAATTAAAGGAAAACTTCTATTATTAACTCACTCAATTACAAGTAGCTCTTCCTCCACTAGAGTTTTGCTTCAAGGCTTCACTCTTAGTAGGGAAGGTGGCCACCAAAGAGAGAGATGGATACAATGGGAGGTGAAGAGTTCTATTTATAAGCATGGAAAAAGCTAATCCGGGACAATCCCCCGATGTGGGACTAAACCAATACCAAAAATAGCCTAAACACATGATAATACAAGTCCAGGAGAAAGCTTGGCGGATCTGTGGCCATATGGACCGCCAATTAGCGGTCCAAGACCGCCAATTGGCGGTCTATAAACTTCAGATATGCTTGGTTTTTGTTTTGGGCTTTGCTTGGAGTGTTTCTTGGTCTTGGATGCATCTAACTTGTTTAGTGGAGCTCCGACCCAAATCGAATTGACAAAATACTCCCCATGATGGTGTGGAGTTTCCTGTTTTGCTCTTAGGTCCTTCTGTCTTACGATCAGGTCCTTATGTCTTGCATCTTGGTCCCCAGGTCTCACAATTAAGTCCTTTTTCCTGCTTTTGGGTCCTTTCATGGCTCTTCTCTTCAAACCTCTTTATTCCTGAAAACTAAACATAAAACTCGTCACGTAGCAGTGCTTAGGTGTAAGATAATGGATATAAGGTATAAATATAAGCATGAAATGATGTCAATCAGTTGTTGTCTAGGAGGTTGACCTTGTTGGTTCCATGAAAGATTGGGATGATTACGCCAACCCGGGTTATAGGTTGATGCGTATGGGTCATTTCTAGAATGGTTAAATGTGGCATTAACTTGTTCAAACTCCACACAATCCTCCATTATATGACCAGTCTGACCACATCTAGAGCAAGGGATAGAAGAGGATTGATTCACTAAGGGTCGGGTTTTTAGCTCTAGACTCCATTCTACGCATAAGGGTAGCTAGTTTTGCTTCAGCAGCTACAATGGCATCTGCAGCTAAGACACCTGGTTTGGGTTGACTTGCTATTCTAGATCCAATACTCGGGTTAATCGGTGCTCTAGCATTGTCCCATTGCATACTATTTTCGGCTAAATCCTCAAGAAAAGTCCAAGCATCATTCTCATTTTTGGACATGAAGTTCCCTTGGCTTACAGATTCTAACATAACCCTAGATGTAGGTGTCAATCCCTCATAAATAATTTGTCACAATTGCCATCTTGGAATTCCATGATGAGGGTATTGGATCAACAGGTTCTTAAATCTTTCCAAATAGGAATAGAACGGCTCGCTCTGAGATTGAACGAATGCAACAATTTCATTCCTAATCCTAATAGTCTTATGGTTGGGGAGATATTTCTTTAAGAACACTTGAACAAACTCGGCCCAACTCCTAATAGATCTTTCGGCTAGACTATATAGCCATTTCTTAGCGTCCTCCTTCAGTGCTAGAGGCACGAATTTAAGACGCACTGCCTCCTCAGAGATATTCTGGTATTGCATAAGGGAGCAGATTTCCTCAAATTCTCTAAGGAAGAGATATGGGTCTTCCTTAGAGGTGAACTTGGGCAACATACTCATGTATTGTGCCTTTAGTTCGAAGTCGCGACCCGGTATGATGGGCATAACGATGCACGATGGCTGAGCAGCCATCGTTGGGTAGCACCGATCCCTCAGAGTCCTAGGCAGGTCCACTACATTCTCACCCATTGGATCCGGGTGAGGTGGTGCAACAGGTGGATGGGGCTAAGCTCTAGACTGGAATCTAGATGAACTCGTGAGAGTCGATTGCTCAAGTCCCGAACCCAAATCTGAGTGCACCGGTTTGAATCAATTCTTGAATTCAAATTTGAAATTTAAATTCCAAATTCAATTTCAAGAATCAATTACTTTGTTTTTATAATCAATTTTTTTTATAATCAATTTTTTTTATTTTTCAAAAATGGAAACAAACAATAGAAGGGGGAAAGATGAGAAAGGAATCCTAATCTAGAGAATTGAGGTGAGAAGAGAAAGAAGACTCAGATGAGAAGGGAAACTAAACTCTAACAGATAGATGAGAGGGTTGGTCAGAAATCTCCTAAACAAGCACGGTTCAAACCATCATAGACCTAGTGTCGCTTAAATCTAGACGACTCCTAACTGGTTAGGTCGATTTGATTCGCTCGATTCACCTCCCTCACTAATCAAACCAAATTGGCCAGGTAGTGTATAGCTAGTGGGGGCGCTTCCGACAGAGTCGGTGCCAATTAGACAACCACTTCGCTTGGAAGACTTACGTCAACACAAAAACACTTTCTAGACACCAAATTAAATTTGATCAGCTTCAAGTCATAGCAAGTCAAACCAATCTTCTCCTTAATTGAGTCCGAGTCCTTAGGGCCAATGTCTAATTGATTTTAATTTTAAGGCTTGGGTGACACTTTAGGATTGTGATTTGTGGGCCACGGAAGGGTGATGAAATCCCCACCGTATCTTTTCCTACGGAGTTGCTCTTAAGATAGTTTAACTTAAATCTAGCAAAGATAGTCAAACATTGGTCTTTAGTGGGGGACAATTGCAAGGTTGTATGCAAACTAAATTATATGCTTAAATGCAATCGATAAAAACTGCGCACGTACCTTGCCTCCAGCACTCTTCAACAAAAAATAATTTGCAAGAATTTAGCAAGAATAATGCAAACAAAACACTATATGATGCATGCACTAAGTCTTTCTAATTTTGCCAATTTTTTAGGTCAGAGTTGAATTATTGCCAATTATGGAATTTGAGCTTAACACGTGCAGTTCTACAAAAAGGAAATTTTCCGAAAATAGAAATTACGAGGAAAAAGGCAACAAACGTTACCTATGCACGCTCAGTCGGGTTCGCCGCCCGCTTTCGAAAATTTCCGGTTGCTCTACGCGTCCACCCAGAGATGGAGACGACCCCAAAAAAATATGAAGCCTAGATGCTCCAGTCGTGCGGTGGATCCGCCGCGAGTTCTTCTTTGGATGCGGCGATTTCGCCGCCCTTCTTGCTCCAACTGTGCCCGGATTTGGCCGAGCACTTTGTTGTCTCCTGAAACGCAAACCCAAATAGTTAGATCGCACACACGATAAACAGAATTGAATTGAAATCACAAAAAATAAACAAAATCTTCGTCGCCTCCCCGGCAATGGCGCCAAAAACTTGATGAGAATTTAATTTATACTGCAAGTGCACGGTGTCAATGAAGACGCGGCAAGTACGGGTCGAACACAAGGAGGGAGAGATATTGTTATTTTTGTGATTTTCGATTAAGGAAAGAAAGAGAGAGAAATAAAGTTTGGTTTGAGATTTTTGGATTTTTAATTTCTAAAGCAAGAACAACAAAAACAAATTAAGAATAAAGCAAATATGGATGAGAGTCCAGCGGGTGGAGGTTTAGATATCGGGTTTTGTTTAGAGAAATCTGAAACTTATAATAAATCATATTAGTTATAAAGCATTACATGATAAATGATTCAACATAAACTCAAGTAATCAAAATATACTAACACGAAATTAAAATAATAACATCATTCTTCTTCTCATCACCCTAAATTCGTCACCCCCACCCTTTGGAGAGAGTTAGAAACTCATGGATGGAAGGAATGAGAAGGGGTCCTAGAGAAACTACAAAAGAAAACTAAAAACACAAAATAAACCAACAGAATTTTATTACTAAAGCATGGAATAAAAAACAAGAACTCTTACAACATCGTTTCGGCGCTATTTATAGCCGATACAAGGGACCCAAGTATAAAATAGGAAAGTACACGCGTCATGACACGACTGGACAAAATCCGTGGCCACGGATCGCAAGGGGTGCCGCGGATTCTCCACAAGTTGAATGTAATGTGCGGTGGAAACACCGTAATTTTAGCTCTGATTGGATCCGGATTTTTCCTGTGTGTTTATGGTATGATTTAAATATCCTTTGCGCGTCTGGATTGATTTCTTTCCTTTCTTTTGAACTCCAAATTTATTTCTTCATATATTTGGAGATCCAAATTGATTTTTCTTGAGAACTTCTCCAAAATAATATTTTGGTACTCGTAATTTTGCAGTCGGGTCATCGGCTTTTTGCAATTAAGTCCCTGGCTACTTTTGTGCTTAAGTCCTTGGCCTTTTTGTAATTAGGTCTTTGAATGCTTTTATGCTTGGATGGACTTCCATTTGAACCCCGATAATCTTGAACTTGGTCTTTATGATAGAAATGAGTCTCTTGCACGCGTTTATGCTCGGGATATGGGTAATTTACATTCAGGTCCCTGTATTCTGTAAATAAGACTAAACACATACCTTAGTAGCATTTTTTGATATAAAATTAACCTAAATGCAAGACATATGATGCAATGTATGCAATGCATCACATACATGCGTCATTCATCACTTCTCTCAGCTCATATATGTTCACACTCCACCTCTTGGGGGTTTTTATTCCTGAATTTCATCTTTCTAATTAGTAGTTGCTTAGTTTAGTTTTAGTTCCTCTCGTGCTTTCATTTCCTTGTTTGTTGCTTACTTGTTAGTGTAGTTTAGTTAGTGTAATCACAACTTTTCTCCCCTATTTTCCCACTTGCCTTCGAAAGAACTAGAGTCGACACACCTCCCTGTGGATCGACCCGTACTTGCCCGTCTTCACCGACGGCCATGCACTTACGGTTTTAACTTAATATCACATCAATCAAACTCAAGCTTGATGTGGGCTCAGGGGTGCGATGTTACCTATATATATGGTATATAAATGGTTTGCTTCGTAGAAAAGTTATTGCATGAAATTTACCTTGAAAAATAGGAACTCTATTTTGCAGATTTCCTATATTGGAATTAAAATGTTGTCTTTATTTAATATACTTTATAGAGAAGCTTAATCGGTATGAATTAGATTTTTAAGGAGAAAGAAAGTTATTATAATACTTTATACAAAAATTTAGGCCTGGTTTGGATGTAGTTTTTGGTACTTTTTTGTAGCATTTAGTGGATTCAAACGTCACGAAAAATTGTTGGTTGCATCCAAACAAAATTTTGGAAAGCTTGCTTGACTTGCTGGGCATGTTTTTCCAGGCACACAATTATACTAAACAAAAAAAAGCTCAACTACTGAGGTTTTCATGGTTTTTGGCTGAAATTCACTATTGAGTAGGTAAAAATTTACCATAACACCCTTGTATTTTTGCAATAGGACACGCGATGTCCTTATTCATCCTTCACATATGCCCCCACTGTTCTTCATAATTACGTCAAAGTAATTACAACTTTGTCATTCTTAATTTGAAGCTGAATTGCATTGTTGTTATGTGGCCTAATTGTTTTTCTAAACTGAACTTTGACTTTAACAAAAAAAATCTCCTTCTACAACAATTGCCTTCATCCCCTTCTTCCCACAACCCTCTCTAGCTTGTCGATTCTTGAGGCAGCAAAGTACTAGGTCGGATCATCTAGGAAGGAGGAAGTTGAGGTCACCTCCTAGACGTTGTTGCCCACCTTCGATGACAATCACATCTCCACTGCCGCTACGTTCCGATACTTTACCTATCTACATTTTCCTAGCCAATAGCCTAATTGTATTCACCTCTTACTGTACGTCGTGGATCTTGAACTTCAATAGCATTATACTTAGCTTGTTAGTCCCGAACCTAAGGTTTCGGTTAATATCTTCACTTACTTGAATTTACAACCTATATTCGTGTGGAAACCCTATGCCATGGTTTTGCATGTCATGCTTATTATTTATTGTTTAGATTATTTATGTAAGCTAAGCTCTTTAATTTATCTAAATAAGCTACCAAATTTGTGGATAAATTTCAGAAATGAGTGGGGAGTTAAACCCAATGGAGGTTGATGGAGACCAAACCACTACTGAGTTGGACCCAATGGAGGACGAGTTAGACAAAAATGAGGTTGATTTGGGTCCATGTGAACGTACTTTAGACGATAACAATGTTGATTCAGAAGAAAATGAAATAGATAAGGACCAGCTCATACAAACTTCAGACTCAAGGGTTCTAGACATAATAAAGGCTTATCTTGAAAGGTACCTATTCAAAAGCAAGGTCCGCACAACCCCTTGTACAAACCATCAAAGAACCAAGGATCTCCTGAGCGGTCATTACTGCGTACGTTAGGATTCATCTCGCATGATGCCCCAAGTGTTTGTTAGCGTTTGTCAACTAATGAAGGAAAGAAGATTGTTGAAAGACAGTAGGGGGTGGGACCCTTGAGGAACAGATGCACATTTTCCTATATGCATTAGGTCATGCACACGTTAATCGAGCTTTACAACAACTCTTCCAACACTCAGGAGAAATAATTAGTAGACATGTTAATCATGTGATATGATTAAACCAAAGGATGACCTAACTGAAACTCCTTCTTATGTCCGTAATCATGTTGGTTGAAAGTTCTAGCGTTTTTAAAAATTGCATTGGTGCTTTTGATGGAACTCACATTCGCTCCCGTCGAGACCCGAAGTTGACCACCCAAAATGTCATAGGTGCATGCGACTTCAAGATGAGATTTATATTTTGCTTTGCTGGTTTGTAGGGTAGCACCCACGACAATCGTGTGTCAATGAGGCCACTAGTTCTCCCCACCCCTCACCTGGTAATATACGTTCACCACGTAGGATCGTTATAGGTCGCTAATTCTAATTACTTTTAAGCTTGAATCTCTACCTAATCAACAACAGATGCAACGGAAACAATTTAAACAAAGGTAGAGAGAAAACAAGCAAAGCACAACGGACACGGGTGTTTTTATAGAGGTTCGGTCTCCCGCCTACTTCATCTCTTGCAAGCACCGCTCGACTCCACGAGCTCCCATCACGACTTCACTATCCGCTCCTCGTTCCGGGCCGGGAGACAACACCTTTACAAAGCAAGCTCTGCGAACAACCTCGCGAACTTGGTTTCCTCCTCTCACAATCTGAGAGGGATGCTTCGGTCTTTCATCGATACCTCTACTTCTTTTGACAGCAAGATTGAGTGGAACACACTCTCTAACTTGAGCACACTTTGAGTGAATTAGGAATTGATGACTAAAGTGTGAAGTTTAGGCTTGGAGAGTATAGGTTTGGGGAATTGAAAGCTAGGGAGTTTCTCTTAGATGTATATGACAATATGGAGTGTAAGAGTTGTTGAATTGTGTCTTGGTAACGGATGCATTGTATACATTGCATCATATGTCTTTCATTTAGATTAATTTTATATCAATAAATGCTACTAAGGTATGTGTTTAGTCTTATTTACAGAATACAAGGACCTGAATGCAAATTACTCATATCCCGAGCATAAACACGTGCAAGAGAGTCATTTCTATCATAAAGACCAAGTTCAAGATTATCGGAGTTCAAATTGAAGTCCATCCAAGCATAAAAGCATTCAAAGACCTAATTACAAAAAGGGCAAGGACTTAAGCACAAAAGTAGTTAGGGACTTAATTGCAAAAAACCGAGGACCCGACTGCAAATTACGAGTACCAAAATATTATTTTGGAGAAGTTCTAAAGAAAAATCAAATTTGGATCTCCAAATATATGAAGAAATTAATTCGGAGCTCAAAAGAAAGGAAAGAAATCAATCCGGACGCGCAAAGGACAGCTAAAACATACCATAAACACAGGAAAAATCCGGATCGATTCTGAGCCAGAAAGGTGGCGATTCCGCCGTACCTCATGTACAAAATGCGGCAGATTAGCCGCACAAAAGTTGATCCGTGTGCTCAAATTTTTACCAATGTTGTATTGACGCGTGTACTTTCCTTTTATGTATTGGGATCCCCGGTTGAGGCTCTAAATAAGGTCGAATCATGTATTGAAACAATCTTCTCCCCTCCCCTTCCCTTTAGCAATAAAACTCTATTCGTTTATTTCGTGTTTTTAGTTTACTTTCGTAGTTTCTCTAGGACCCTTTCTCCTTCCCTCCATCCATGAGTTTCTAACTCTCTCCAAAGGGTGGGGTGATGGATTTAGGGTGATGAGAAGAAGAATTATGTTATTATTTTAATTTCGTGTTAGTATATTTTGATTACTTGAGTTTATGTTGAGTCATTTATCATGTAATGCTTCATAACTAATGTGATTTATTATAAGATTCAGATTTCTCTAAACAAAACCCGATATCTAAACTCCCACCCGCTGGACTCTCATCCATATTTGCTTTCTTCTTAGTTTTTTGTTGTTCTTGCTTTAGAAAATTGAAAATCCAAAAATCTCAAACCAACCTTATTTCTCTCTCTTTCTTTCCTTAATCCAAAATCACAAAAATAACAAAGTTTTCTCCCTCCTTGTGTTTGACCCGTAATTGCCGCGTCTTCATCGATGTCGTGCACTTGCGGTATAAATAAAATTCTCATCAAGTTTTTGGCGCCGTTGCTGGGAATGCGACGAGAATTTCAAGTTTTTGTGATTTATTTTTTGTTTGGATTTTGGTTTTCGCGATCTAACATTTTCTCTTGGCTTTTCAGGAAGTAGTAGAGACGACGCAAAAATCCGGAGGCGATCCGAGCTGAACAAGCGGCGAAAATGCCGCACCAGCAGTATATTTTGCAGTGGAAACGCCGCACGGGTTGGAAATTTGGGCGTGAAATTTCTCTGGGACGCGACTCATCTCGGGGTGGACGCGATAAAGTAACTGGAAAGTTCCGAGAGTGGGCGGCGAACCCGACTGAGCGTGCGTAGGTAACCTTTGTTGCCTTTTCCTCGTAATTTCTATTTTCGGAAAATTTCCTTTTTGGTAGAATTGCATGTGTAGGGCAAACTTCCATAATTGGCACTAATTCAACTTGTGACCTAAAATTTTGCAAAATTGGGAAGGCCTTAGTGCATGCATCATTTAGAGATTTTCTCGCATTGTGCATGCTAAATTTTGCAAATCAATTCATTGTTGAAGAGTGCTGGAGGCAAGGTACGTGCGTAGTTTTTATCGATTGCATTTAAGCATATAAATTAGTTTTCATACAACCCTTGCAATTGTCCCCCAATTAAAGACCAATGTTTGACTATCTTTGCTAGATTTAAGTTAAACTATCTTAAGGGCAACTCCGTAGGAAAAGATACGGTCGGGATTTCATCACCCTTCCGTGGCCCACAAATCACAATCCTAAAGTGTCACCCAAGCCTTAAATTAAAAGCAATTAGACATTGGCCCCTAAGGATTCGAACTCAATTAAGGAGAAGATTGGTTTGACTTGCTATGACTTGAAGCTGATCGAATTTAATTTGGTGTCTAGAAAATGTTTTTGTGTTGACGTAAGTCTTCCAAGCGAAGTGGTTGTCTAATTGGCACCGACTCTGTCGGAAGCGCCCCCACTAGCTATACACTGCCTGGCCAATTTGGTTTGATTAGTGAGGGAGGTGAATCAAGCGAACCAATTCGACTCAACCAGTTAGGAGTCGTCTAGATTTAAGCTACATTATGTCTAGGATTGTTTGAACCGTGCTTGTTTAGGAAACTTCTGACCAACCCTCTTATCTATCTTTTAGAGTTAAGTTTCCCTTCTCATCTGAGTCTTCTTTCTCTTCTCACCTCAATTCTCTAGATTAGGATTCCTTTCTCATCTTTCCCCCTTCTATTGTTTGTTTCCATTTTTGAAAAAAAAATAAAAAAAATTATTATAAAAAAAAGTAATTGATTCTTGAAATTGAATTTGGAATTTAAATTTCAAATTTGAATTCAAGAATTGATTCAAACCGGTGCACTCAGATTTGGGTTCAGGACTTGAGCAATCGACTCTCACGAGTTCATCTAGATTCCAGTCTAGAGCTTAGCCCCAATCCACATGTTGCACCACCACACCCGGATCCAATGGGTTAGAATGTAGTGGACCCGCCTAGGACTCTGAGGGATCGGTGCTACCCAACGATGGCTGCTCAGCCATCGTGCATCGTTATGCCCATCATACCGGGTCGCGACTTCGAACTAAAGGCACAATACATGAGTATGTTGCCCAAGTTCACCTCTAAGGAAGACCCATATCTCTTCCTTAGAGAATTTGAGGAAATCTGCTCCCTTATGCAATACCAGCATATCTCTGAGGAGGCAGTGCATCTTAAATTCATGCCTCTAGCACTGAAGGACGACACTAAGAAATGGCTATATAGTCTAGCCGAAAGATCTATTAGGAGTTGGGCCGAGTTTGTTCAAGTGTTCTTAAAGAAATATTTCCCCAACCATAAGACTATTAGGATTAGGAATGAAATTGTTGCATTCGTTCAATCAGAGAGCGAGCCGTTCTATTCCTATTTGGAAAGATTTAAGAACCTATTGACCCAATGCCCTCATCATGGAATTCCAAGATGGCAATTGTGCCAAATTATTTATGAGGGATTGACACCTACATCTAGGGTTATGTTAGAATCTGTAAGCCAAGGAAACTTTATGTCCAAAAATGAGAATGATGCTTGGACTTTTCTCGAGGATTTAGCTGACAATAGTATACAATGGGACAATGCTAGAGCACCGATTAACCCGAGTATTGGATCTAGAATAGCAAGTCAACCCAAATCAGGTGTCTTAGTTGTAGATGCTACTGTAGCTTCTGAAGCAAAACTAGCTACCCTTATGCATAGAATGGAAAGTCTAGAGCTAAAAACCCGACCCCTAGTGAATCAAGCCTCTTCTATCCCTTGCTCTAGATGTGGTCAAACTGGTCATATAATGGAGGATTGTGCACATATTTCTGCGGACTTGGAACAAGTTAATACCGCATTTAACCATTCTAGAAATGACCCATACGCATCAACCTATAACCCGGGTTGGCGTAATCATCCCAATGTTTCATGGAACCAGCAAGGTCAACCTCCTAGACAACAACCAAACCCGTATAACCAAAATAATACATCATCTGGGTTTAGTAACAATGCAGATTATGATGTTAGATTGAGAAGCTTGGAAAATTTGGTTACGACTTTTATGCTAAAAACCACCCAATCCTTCCAAAAGCTAGAAACACAAGTCAGCCAACTAGTACAAATTGTAGGTGAAAGAGAAAAGGGTCAGTTTCCAAGTCAACCTAAGGTGAATCCACGACCTAGTAATCAATATCAGCCCTATCAACCACTTCTAGGAAGTAACAACCCTAGACCGGTTCAAATGGTTCATGAGGAGGGATCGTTCCAACAAATAAAGGTAGTTGTATCATTACGGTCTGGAAAACAAGTTGATAACAATGTGGTAAATCCTAGGGTTCCTAATCAATCTAGCCGTCAAGCACCCACATGTGACCTGACCATTGAACCTGAAGTCCAATTTGAAAAGCCCAACCCACCTAGTCAATCGGACCCTATAGCTAAACCTGAGCGAATCTATGTTCCTAAAGCACATTCCCTAATAGACTCAATAAGAGCTCAAGTGCACAAATGGAGAAAATCTTGGAAGTATTTAAGCAAGTTAAGGTGAATATTCCACTCCTAGATATGATTCAACAAATACCTGCTTATGCTAAATTCTTAAAGGATTTGTGCACTAAAAAGAGAAAAACGAACGTACCAAAGAAGGCATTCTTGACTGCAAACATAAGCTCTATTTTGTCCAACTCATCTCCTATAAAGTATAAGGACCCTGGGTGTCCCACAATTTCATGTGCGATAGGAGATACTTTTATCAACAAAGCCCTTCTAGACCTTGGTGCTAGTGTTAACTTACTCTCGTTCTCTGTCTATGAGCAACTAAACCTTGGTCCACTAAAACCCTGTAAGACAACCCTTCAATTTGCTGATTGCTCTGTTAAGAAACCAAGAGGTGTAGTAGAGGATGTTTTGATTAAGGTTGGTGACTTCATTTACCCAGTGGATTTTGTCATTCTAGACACTGAACCTGTTGTCAATCCTAAGAGACAAATCCCTGTAATACTAGGCAGACCCTTTTTAGCCACTTTTGAAGCTTTGATAAATTGTCGAAATGGGCTCATGCAACTATCTTTTGGAAACATAAAAGCTGAATTTAATATCTTTCATGTTGATAGTGAACCAGAAATAGTATGCAATCAAAGTGATGTTGTGATGAGATCGCGTATCTATAAGATTTCTGAATCAAATAAATCATCACAAAATCAAAAAGAAAGTGAGAAAAAGGGGAGTAATTCATCTACCCAACCACCATCATTCGAGCAAATAAGAGAACCAACACATGTGAGGGGTGTGGAATCTTTACCTCAGGACTCTCAGGGCAACATGGGGAACAATTCAACTGGGACATGCACCAACAAGGTGACATTCAATCCAATTCTGACTATGGTTGACTCTGAGCAAATTCAATCCCTCTACCGCAAGTTGACTTAGGTAATAAGTGCATTTGCATTATCTTTGCATACATTGAGGACAATGTATGATTTAGGTGTGGGGTGTGTTTATCTATCTATCTATCTATCTATCTATATATTCTTCTAAAAAAATAAAAAATTAAAAAAAAATTATTCAATGCTCCATGACATAGCTTAAGATTGAACTGCCAAAACCCGTGTAAAAATTGCATTGAGTTTTTGTTCCTTATTATATAGTTCTGCTTGTAGAAACTATGACATAAATCTAAGTTCCAAAGAAATAACCCATTACCCTTTAAGACATGTATGCACTTAAATTGGATGAATCAAATCTTTGAAGTGGTTGATAAAAAGCAGATGTTGAGCAAAATATACCAGGAAGTGTGGACTTCTAATAGCAATTAAGCCTTGAGGAAAATAAAAGTAAAAAAAAGTAATAAATAAATAAATAAAATAAAGGAATAAAGTGAGGAAAGCACATTTTGCAAAATGATTACAAAAACCCAAGCCTTCGAGTCACTGGTCCGTAGGGGTATCTTAAAACCCGGTAACTTGAGTCTGCCAGCTCGGGATTATCGACCAAACTCGCTACACGAATGCAAAAAGGGTAAATGTGTCAAAAAAAGAAGCAAATGTGTTGAATCACGGATTTTTTTTATTACTTTAAGATACTCAAGGCCCAAAGTTAAAAGAATGATCCATGTCATGGTTGATCCGAATGATACTTCACCACCAGAGGAGGCGTGCAAAATAATTTAAGTGATAACATGTGTAGAAGGGTTAGTGGTGTGAATATTGGAGGAATGAAGACCAAGTCAAATTTTTTATGAGTTAGATTTATATAATGAGCATGCAAGAATTCTAAGTGAGATGTATAAGGTTGAGGTGGAGATATTGAGAGTTATTAATGAAATGTTGAATTAAGACTTTGTGGGTGTGTCAACTAAAAACCCTCACGAGACAAAACTCGTCCTCTAATGAAACTTAGGGGGTTTAAAAGCTTGTTGCATATGCTAAGTGCAACCGTGATTCCTACGAAAGTGAGTTAGGATTTCCTTGTTTTCATTTTTCTTATATTTTGTTTTGCTAGGGACTAACAAAATCTAGGTGTGGGGGTATTTGATGCATTGTATACATTGCATCATATGTCTTGCATTTAGATTAATTTTATATCAATAAATGCTACTAAGGTATGTGTTTAGTCTTATTTACAGAATACAGGGACCTGAATGCAAATTACCCATATCCCGAGCGTAAACACGTGCAAGACACTCATTTCTATCATAAAGACCAAGTTCAAGATTATCGGGGTTCAAATTGAAGTCCATCCAAGCATAAAAGCATTCAAAGACCTAATTACAAAAAGGTCAGGGACTTAAGCACAAAAGTAGTCAGGGACTTAATTGCAAAAGGCCGAGGACCCGACTGCAAATTACGAGTACCAAAATATTATTTTGGAGAAGTTCTATAGAAAAATCAAATTTGGATCTCCAAATATATGAAGAAATTAATTCGGAGCTCAAAAGAAAGGAAAGAAATCAATCCGGACGCGCAAAGAACAGCTAAAACATACCATAAACACACAGGAAAAATCCGGATCGATTCTGAGCCAGAAAGGTGGCAATTCCGCCGCACCTCATGTACAAAATACGGCGGATTAGCCGCACAAAAGTTGATCCGTGCGCTCAAATTTTTACCAATGTTGTATTGACGCGTGTACTTTCCTTTTATGTATTGGGATCCCCGGTTGAGTCTATAAATAAGGCCGAATCATGTATTGAAACAATCTTCTCCCCTCCCCTTCCCTTTAGCAATAAATTCTGTTCGTTTATTTCGTGTTTTTAGTTTTCTTTCGTAGTTTCTCTAGGACCCCTTCTCCTTCCCTCCATCCATGAGTTTCTAAATCTCTCCAAAGGGTGGGGGTGATGGATTTAGGGTGATGAGAAGAAGAATTATGTTATTATTTTAATTTCGTGTTAGTATATTTTGATTACTTGAGTTTATGTTGCGTCATTTATCATGTAATGCTTCATAACTAATGTGATTTATTATAAGATTCAGATTTCTCTAAACAAAACCCGATATCTAAACTCCCACCCGCTGGACTCTCATCCATATTTGCTTTCTCAAACCAACCTTATTTCTCTCTCTTTCTTTCCTTAATCGAAAATCACAAAAATAACAAAGTTTTCTCCCTCCTTGTGTTCGACCCGTACTTGTCGTGTCTTCATTGACGCCGTGCACTTGCAGTATAAATAAAATTCTCATCAGTAACACTTATTTATAAGCTCCAAGAGAATTATAGCCGTTGGGATATAATTAGAAGTTGTTTGTGTAACATACACAAAATAGAATTGAGCAAGTCACAGTTCAGGTTAAGTTCGGTCGATCGAAACGGGTCAAACGGTCGACCAGATGACGTCCAGAAATAATTTCCATTAAAAGTCCAAAGACGTCCAACAACAAAACAATCGACCGAACAGGGGTCGGTCGAACGAACAAGTCTATAACTTACTTTCACTTAATTGAACGGTCGAACTAATTGTGAGACGATCAACCGTTTGGTAGTCCAAAATAATTGTCCAGGAAAGTCCAAGGACAAACAGTCTAACAAGAGGGTTGGGTCGGTCGACCAAAAACAACTGGCACTATGGGGTTGTGAAAATGTTTATGTTCGGTTGACCGGAACATGCTGCACGGTCGACCGGTGGTCTCTTGTATTTTTTGAGTATAGAAAAAAGGTGAATACGACCGTTGGTATAATACAACAAGTCCAACAGTCAAATGACATGTGTAGACGGTCGAACAAAATATTCAAAACGGTTGACCGGTTTAACACTATTGGCTAACAGATTAACTGATCCAATCAGTCAAACAGAGAACTCGTTCGGACGACCGATTTTGCTCAAATAGTTCAGGTTTTAGTGTTTTCCAGTCTAAGTTTGGGTGACCTATTGAAGTCCAAAAGATCTGAGATTTTGTGTGTGACTTATATAAGGAACCTAGTGTATATGTGATCAATTTTAACTCTTGTATGCTCAAGATTACATAGATTCCTAAGACTCAAAAGAAATATAAAATTATATGTCTTCAAAAGCTTGATTACATGTCTTGACTTGAATCCTTTCTTTCTTGAGTCTTGATCACCTGTAGATGTTAGCACACAGTAATATATATGCTATGAAATATGTGTGCTATACTACATTTGATTGTGATTAAGATTAAGTTGATTAAATTATCAAAACATAGATTAAGGCCAAAAAGCCAACACACCACTCTGAACCGTGTTGTTAATCGTACGAACTATAAAATTCTTAAGGATTTCTATGTTGGTTTTCATGGAAATATTACTTGGTGAATGCCGGATATGCAAATAGGCAAGGGTTCCTAGCGCCTATCATAACACTCTTTACCATATCCTAGAATTTCAAATGGCCCAACCACGTGGAAGTGATGAATTATTTAATAGTATGCATTCCTCGCTTCGTGATGTCATTGAGAGGTCGTTCGGAGTTCTAAAAAAATGGAGATCGTTGAACCTAGTGGGACCATACAACTTAGATGCACAAGCGATGTTTATCGCAGCAGTCATCGCTTTGCACAACTACATAATCGACCATAAGGGGGACCAAATCCTTGAGGAGTTTATTAACAATCAATATTCACCTAACAACATAGCACAAGTTGGCCCACTTCCTGTAGCGGGTGATGAGGATTCTATCGCTAGAGTTCGTATCGTATTCGCAATTCTATAGTGAAGTCGCAGGGAATGTAAAGCAATCCATACAACTTAATCATGTTTTTCTACTTTACTTTCAATAAGGGTGGTCTCATTTCCTGTAAGAGTAACTGTGGTCTCATTTCCTGTAAGAGTAACAGTGGTCTCATTTCCTGTAAGAGTAACTATGGTTTTTTTTCCCGTAAAAATCTATTGTAAAAACATTCTATGGCTAAGTGTTGTTGCAATCCTACTTTAGTTTAGGATTTAACAAATCAATATTAGTTTCCATTTTTGTTTTTACTCTAGAATGTATATATATGTTCGTTTAAATAATTACGTATGACCAATAAGTATGTTACCAATTCCAGTTTCAGCCCTATAATTCAGTTTTTAATCACGTTACCCTTTTTACTTCCTGTATAAAGATGAACCCACGATCCTCAGTCCCTCGATTGTCAGCGCCATGGGACGGGGGACATGAATTCGTAGAGTTTGTGAAAGGAATGTGTGTTAGCAAACAACGATTCTACAGGTTAAGGAGTACCTTTCTTGGAGAGAACCTGTGGCAGCGGAAGGAAGATCGGAGGTCACCTTACGGAATCATTTTCACCGGTCGGTCTCCTACTCTCTTGGAGAAGGAGCGCGAGTCCACAACCCAAGAGTCCACGGAATGAGCTTGGTGGAGGTGGAGGGACGAAATGGGAGAGAGAGAAGGTGGCGGCTAGGGTGGGTGGAGGCTAGGGTTTGCACCCTTGTTGTTCCATCCAATGGGAGGCTCCCCTCCTTATATAGATGGCTCCACCCTAAACCCTTAAATGTGTAGTCCAATAGGGACGCACCATGTGTCAGTGCTTTGGGAAAATATCTTATTAATCCTAGATTAATCCAATATCTCCCACTTGCACAACAGCACGATAACAACATGTCATCTGCTTTTGTGTCCCCAACACATATGCATATATCCCTGATACATACATGAACACAATGGCAATATGTCACCTCTTTATGTGTCCCCGACACATATGTATATATCCCTGATACATACATGAACACAATGGCAATATGTCACCTCTTTATGTGTCCCCGACACATATGTATATATCCCTGATACATACAACTACTCCTCTCTCCAAGTACACATCCACAATACGCAAGTCTCTGATCATGTATCCTCGATACACGACCTTTTGTGTCCCCGACACATGTACTCTTCCGATCATACGGACAAATGTCGGGGACTCACTTAACATGTACTTTTGTGTCCCCGACACATGTACTCTTCCGATCTTCCGATCATACGATCACATCGTGCGACCGGTGATGTACCTGCAATTTAGGAGTCTCGAACTAGAAACCTTACTAGAAGGCCAGAATGACAACATCCTCATAAAACAACAAATAAGCAGTCAAAAATGAACATCACAGTTCCCCAGGTTTACTCAAAAACTCACTTAACATGAACGGTATCTCGATCCCTCGGAGAGAATACCTTCTTGTCCTCAAGGTACTTGCTACTGTATCCAATACAGTTGAGCCCAGCAAATACTTTTAGTGCAGTCGAGTCAAACCTTTCCCTTCGCCCCAGACCACCATTACACTCAGAGTTGACTCCTTCCCCGACGATGCCTCTTTAGACCGAATCTCTCATGGTCATAGATAACATCCGAAAGTAGCCACATCAACTCTTTACTTCATGGTGTCGTCGAAGGTCACTGAGGGCAACTAATGACAATCAAGTCTTGGACTCACACAGTGAAGGAGCAGGGATCCATCCTTTCACTTCCAAATGGTCGCTCAGCACATGTTGTATGACAAAAATGTTATGGTGGATCATACTGTACACAACAGTATGTCTGTCTCTCAACACCATACAAGTCTTAGTCCAGTCGCACCCCCTTTGCGCCTGACCCGAGCTTCATCATTGTCGCCTTAACACCATACAGGTGCCACCTGGCGCCACATGTGATGCTCGCACTTGGCTTCTATAGGTCACATGAATCGTGGGAACATTCATGACAATCCTCACCAACATAGAGGATCTCATCTTGATTCCTAATCAAGGCGACTGTCCTATCATGAACTGCTCTGGATCTATCATACAAGATCTCCTCATGATCAGTCTCATCTCTGCTCGCTATCAAAAGCGCCAGAGGCGAATGCTCGTGTGAGTGAGCATTCTTCAGCCTATTGATAGAATAATATTTTATGCTAGAACAACTACATCAACCAAACAGATATAGTCGAAAGGAAAACACAATCACTCATAAAAGGAAGTTAGACATGTCAATGCATCAAAGTCTGTGTAAGCCTAAGGACTTCACATGAGACACAAACAAGTCCTTAGCTATAGCCTTGGTAAGAGGGTCAGCTACCATAAGACTAGTAGACACATGTCTTAACACAACTTCCTTTCTCGCTATGATGTCCTTCTCAAAATGATACCTAACCTGTATATGTTTGGTCTTTCCATGATATTTGGGGTCTTTCACATAACAAAGGGCAGCCATGCTGTCACAATAGACAACAACAGGCTCATCCGATGTCTCTACTAGCCCAGTATGTTGTAAGAACTTCCTCAACCAAACTGCCTCCTGTACTGCTGCAGAGCATGCAACATACTCTGCTTCCATAGTCGACAGGGCTATACAGGTTTGCTTCTTGCTGGACCATGAGATTGCCCCATTAGCCAGCAAGAAAGCATAACCAGAGGTAGACTTCCTTTCATCAATGTCTCCAGCCCAATCGGCATCACTATAGCCAATCAGGCGGAGATCTGATGCTTTGTAACACAACATGTAGTTACTCGTTCCTCTGAGGTATCTCATGATTCTCTTGACTGCCTTCCAGTGCTCCATGCTTGGGCTAGACTGGCATCGACTCACCATGCCCACAGCATAACAAATGTCTGGACTAGTACACATCATAGCATACATAAGGCTTCCCACAGCATTGGAGTATGGAACCTTGCTCATTTTGGCCTTCTCTTCAGGAGTCTTAGGATGCTTATCAAGGCTCAAGTGCAAACCCTTCTCAACAGGAGTGCCGATTGGTTTGTATTTGTCCATATGGTATTTCTTCAAGATGTTGTTAATATAAGTCTCTTGAGACAATCCCAGAAGTCTCTTGGACCTATTTCTAACTATCTGGACACCAAGGACATAGCTAGCTTCACCCATGTCCTTCATATCAAACGTGGAGGACAACCACTCTTTAGTGGATTTCAGCAACTCTTTGCTATTCCCAGCCATGAGTATGTCATCAACATACAAGGTCAGAATGACAAATTTGTTGGCTTTTTGGCCTTAATCTTATGTTTTGATGATTTAATCAACCTAATCTTAATTAGAGTAGCACACACTATGCATTGCATATATATTGTATTGTGCTAACCTCTACAGGTGATCAAGACTCAAGAAAGATGGAAATGGAGTCAAGATACGTAAATTAAAGCTATATCGAAGACATGTAATCTTGATTTCTTTTGAGTCTTAGGAACAAAGTGTAATTGAGCTAAAATCAACTTAATCACACACTAGGTTCCTTATAGAAGTCACACACGAAATTTCACATAATTTGGACTTCAATAGATCACCCAAACTTAGACCGGAAAATACCAAACCTGAACTGCAAAAGTCGACCCACATTCGGTCGACCGCAACATGCCGTTCGGTCGACCGAGGGATCATGTCTCTTGTTTGTGTTTTCACTGCCCATATTCGGTCGACCGTGTTTTACCTTTCGGTCGACCGTCAGTTCATATTTTCTCGACCGTTACTTTTGTCGTATATACCCAACGATCGTATTCGTATTAAACCAAAAATACTCCCAAATACATTTCATGTATCGGTCGACCGAGGACCACGATCGGTCGACCGTTGGTTCATCTCTTGACAAACCCAAAGTGCATGTCCTTAATCGGTCGACCGCCAAACCTGTTTCGGTCGACCGTTCACACATTTGTTTGTCACCCCCAAAGTGCCTGGACGAAATCGGTCGACCGAACCCTATCTTGTGTTCGACCGATGACTTAAGTGAACCTAAGTCGTAGAGTTGGGCGGTCGACCGTTGCTTAACCGGTCGACCGAACTGAGAGTAAAACTGCCAAACGGTCGACCGATTGTCCCGATCCGGTCGACCGAATTCAGCCAGAATTGGGTTCTGAACTTTCTGTTTTGTGTAATCACACATCAACTCATACCCAATCAATCCCAACGACTCTATTCTCTTTAATGCCTATATAAGGAGTTGTAAAATACATTTTAACACAACTCTCCCACTACAAACTTGTCCCAAACATTAGAGAGAATCCAAAACACTCAAAGCTACAAACCTTCCACACTTAGTGATCGTTTCTTCATCCTACTCAAGTGTGCTCAAGATTTAGAGAGTGTTGCTCCACTCAAGTTCTCATTTGTTGTCAAAAGAGTAAAGGCTCCGGTGAAAGCCCAAAGCATCCTTCTCGGATTGTGAGAACAAGATTCCAAGCTCGGTGAGGGTTGTTCGCGAGTTTGACGGTTGTAAAGGCGTTCTCTCCCGGCCCGGAACGGGGAGTGGTTAGTGAAGTCGTGAGCGGAGCTCGGTGATCCGAGCGGAGCTTGCAAGAGAGGACTAGGACCCGGGTGGGGTGCTGAACCTCTATAAAAATGCCGAGTCGATTTGTGGTTTGCATATTCCTACACTTGCTTGTTTTAGTTTAAATTCCGCTGCATTTCTTTGATCGAATATACAAGTAGTTAATTAGGTGATTAGCATTAATTGTGGACCCATAAACCCACACGATCCTACATTTGGTATCAGAGCGTTGTTAGCTAAATTCTCATACTTAATCGTATTATTTAGCATGGCTTCTACATCATCTAATCACATAGAAGGTTTATGCACTACTCGACCTCCTTTGCTTAATGGGTCTAATTATGATTATTGGAAGAATAGGATGAAAATATTCCTAATTTCAAATGACCTTAAATATTGGATGTTTCTCCAAAATCCATACACACCCCCAAAAGAAGATGAATTAGATTCACTTACAAGACCGAAAATGAAGGAAATCAAAATGAATTCGAAAATTATGAACATCTTGTATTGTGGCCTTAATGAGGGTGAATATAATAGGATTAGGGGATGTGAAAGTGCACATGAGATATGGCATAGACTTCAAATGCACCATGAGGGGGATAGTCAAACTAAGGAAACACGTATCAGTCTCCTCATGCATAAATATGAGATTTTTTCTATGCAAATCGGTGAAAACATAAGCGAAATGAACACTCACTTCACCGATATCACTAACTCTCTTTTGGTTCTTGGAAGAAAAATCAATGAAGGAGAGATGACAAGGAAGTTCCTCCGGTCACTTAGCATCGATTGGGAAGATAAAGTCGTCGCAATTGAAGAGGCGCATGATCTCTCAAAATTAAAGATGGAGGAGCTCATTGGAAACTTGATGGCTTATGAACTTCAAATCAACCATCGGAAGGAGAAGGAAGCCACCAAGAAGAAATCCACCTTGGCATTACATGCAAATTTAGATGAACCAAGGAGGAGTGTAGAAGATGAGGACATTGAAGTCCTAGCCAAAGACTTCTTCAAATAACTCAAGAAGGATAAAGAAGAAAAGAATGAAAGAAGAGATAGAAGGAGTGAAAAGAGAGAAAAGAAGGAGAAGGAAGAGAGTGTAAATGAGAGAAAAGAGAAGGAGAAGAAAAATGAGAGGAGGGAGAGAAGAAGAGAAAAGGAGAAGAGTAAGAGAAAAGAGAAGAGATTGGAAGCTCACAAGGCTACATGGGATGATTCTTCGTCTTCATCGTCATCCAAATCAACCACACCTTCATCAACAAAAGAATATGCACACATGTGCTACATGGCAATTCAAGATGAAGGAAGTGAGGTAGAATCTAACTCTTGCTCTAATAATTCATGCTCAACTAAGTCTTATTATAGTGATAACTCACATTCTAGTGTTAATGAAGAAACGTATACACATGATGAGCTTCAAAATGCATTCCATGATTTAGTAAAACAATATGAGATCATTTGTGATAAAAACAAGAATGCTAGAAAGTTAATCGAAGATCTCCAAAGCCAAATTGAAACATGCATGAATGAGAAGAATGAGGTGGTTGCTAAACTAGAAAATTATGCATCAAATTTTGATAAATTAAAAGCAACACCTATAGATTGTGATCAACTAAATCTTCAAGCTTGTAATTTGCAATTAAGAAAAGATTTAGAAAGATTCACAAATGGAACTCATATGCTTAACATGTTATTAGGTAGTCAAAGGCAATCTTTGCAAAAACATGGTTTAGGATACAACTCTAAATTGAAAAACCATGTGTCTCACACTACACTAAATGGCAAGCATATGTTCATTAACCATAGTTCTTCAAGTGTGTGGGCTCCCAAAACCAAAATGGTTTGGATTCCCAAAGCTAACATTCAAGGACCCAAAGTTGTTTGGGTACCTAAATCTACTCTTGTAGGAGCTTGAGGAGGAGATTGGTGGTGACCGGGTGAGCTCAAGAGTCAAATTCAAATCCGGTTGCATCACCAAATGAGATTGGAGCTAAATTCGAATTCAACATTGGTATAAAATTCCTATCTATTCAATTCATGTTAAATTAGCTCTAATCTATTTTATATGCTTAATTGTCATATATTTAGGTTCAATTCATTGAAAATCATTTACCCATTCATTGCAAATCATATATCACATCCATTGATTAGATGTCAATTTTAAATGGATGTTAGAATAAGGCTTAAGTTGAAACTTAAATGAACTTAACTTGAATCATACTCATTGTTTCCATTTAGCCTTATTGATAGGGGGAGCCTAAATGATATATCTTTTATTAGAGTAATGAAGTGCAAAATTTAGGGGGAGCAACTTCATTACAAGACATCCAAATTCTATGCTTCAAGTCTTAATTAATTGTTGTTTTTGATGGATGTCAAAGGGGGAGAGATAAATAAAGAGGGTAACTTGAAAAACTTGATAAAATTTGAACAAAAACTATGCACATCCATAGGGGGGGCATTTATATGCATAGTTTACATATACAAATTTCAAGTATTAAGATATCGGTTGCCATCATCAAAAAAAGGGAGATTGTTGGCTTTTTGGCCTTAATCTTATGTTTTGATGATTTAATCAACCTAATCTTAATTAGAGTAGCACACACTATGCATTGAATATATATTGTATTGTGCTAACCTCTACAGGTGATCAAGACTCAAGAAAGATGGAAATGAAGTCAAGACATGTAAATTAAAGCTATATCGAAGACATGTAATCTTGATTTCTTTTGAGTCTTAGGAACAAAGTGTAATTGAGCATACTTGAGCTAAAATCAACTTAATCACACACTAGGTTCCTTATAGAAGTCACACAAAATTTCACATAATTTGGACTTCAATAGATCACCCAAACTTAGACCGGAAAACACCAAACCTGAACTGCAAAAGTCTGCCCACAATCGGTCGACCGCAACATGCCGTTCGGTCGACCGAGTGATCATGTCTCTTGTTTGTGTTTTCACTGCCCATATTCGGTCGACCGTGTTTTACCTTTCGGTCGACCGTCAGTTCATATTTTCCCGACCGTTACTTTTGTCGAATATACCCAACGGTCGTATTCGTATTAAACCAAAAATACCCCCAAATACATTTCATGTATCGGTCGACCGAGGACCACGATCGGTCGACCGTTGGTTCATCTCTTGACAAACCCAAAGTGCCTGTCCTTAATCGGTCGACCGCCAAACCTGTTTCCGTCGACCGTTCACACATTTGTTTGTCACCCCCAAAGTGCCTGGACGAAATCGGTCGACCGAACCCTATCTTGTGTTCGACCGATGACTTAAGTGAACCTAAGTCGTAGAGTTGGGCGGTCGACCGTTGCTTAACCGGTCGACCGAACTGAGAGTAAAACTGCCAAACGGTCGACCGATTGTCCCGATCCGGTCGACCGAATTCAGCCAGAATTGGGTTCTGAACTTTCTGTTTTGTGTAATCACACATCAACTCATACCCAATCAATCCCAACGACTCTATTCTCTCTATTGCCTATATAAGGAGTTGTAAAACACATTTTAACACAACTCTCCCACTACAAACTTGTCCCAAACATTAGAGAGAATCCAAAACACTCAAAGCTACAAACCTTCCACACTTAGTGATCGTTTCTTCATCCTACTCAAGTGTGCTCAAGATTTAGAGAGTGTTCCTCCACTCAAGTTCTCATTTGTTGTCAAAAGAGTAAAGGCTCCGGTGAAAGCCCAAAGCATCCTTCTCGGATTGTGAGAACAGGATTCCAAGCTCGGTGAGGGTTGTTCACGAGTTTGACGGTTGTAAAGGCGTTCGCTCCCGGCCCGGAACGGGGAGTGGTTAGTGAAGTCGTGAGCGGAGCTCGGTGATCCGAGTGGAGCTTGCAAGAGAGGTCTAGGACCCGGGTGGGGTGCCGAACCTCTATAAAAATGCCGAGTCAATTTGTGGTTTGCATATTCCTACACTTGCTTGTTTTAGTTTAAATTCCGCTGCATTTCTTTGATCAAATATACAAGTAGTTAATTAGGTGATTAGCATTAATTGTGGACCCATAAACCCACACGATCCTACAAAATTTACCATTGGATCTCTTAACGTACACACAGTGATCTTCCTCAAGCATAGAGAACGCATTCTCTGATATAGCTTGATGGAAGTGAATGTTCCACTGTCTAGATGCTTGTTTTAAGCCATACAAGGACTTATTGAGCTTGCACACTTTGCGCTCTTGTCCTTTGACTTCAAAACCTTGAGGTTGATCAATATAGATCTCCTCCTCAAGTTCTCTATTGAGAAAAGCAGTCTTTACATCCATTTGGTAAAGCTCTAAGTCCATCTTAGCTACAATAGCTAGCAGAAAGCGGATGGAGGCAAACCTAACCACGGGTGAAAAAGTTTCCTCAAAATCCACGCCTTCTCTTTGGGTGTAGCCTTTAGCTACCAGTCTAGCCTTGAATCTATCAATAGATCCATCCGCCTTCCTCTTAATCTTGAGGATCCACTTGGCCCCAATGGCCTTTCGGTTCGGCGGTAAGTCGACCAAGTCCCAGACTCGATTAACTTTCATCGACTCCAACTCTTCCTTTATAGCTTCTAACCACTCTTTCGCATTTGGACCTTCCAAAGCCTCTTTCAAGGTCTCCGGTTCTTGCTCATCGATTATTGTCATCCCAGATGATTCATAATCAATTTCTTCTTGACCTATCATGAGGGCCTCTTCCTCTAAGCGAAACTACCTACGAGGAATGGGCCCGCGTTTACTTCGTCGCAGATGGGTATCTGATGGCTCATCCTCCGTGAGAGCTATCGGATCCTCAGCATTGCTGCTCCCACTAGGATTGACTGGTGGAACCTCATGTTCAACTTCCAGATCCTGATCCCGTGGAGTGGCAATGTCCTCATCTTGTTGTTTAAAGAAGTCCACTGACTCTTTGATAGCTCCAGCAAGAGTTGGAAAAACATTTTCCAAGAATGTGGCATCCCTAAACTCCAGTTCCGTCCTTCTTTCATTCTCGTCTAACCCGATAAAAACATAACCTTTGGAGAGATTACTCTAGTTTACAAAGATACACTTTTTCCCTCTAGGTCCTAGTTTTCCATATCAGTGACTAGTAGAATGAATGTATGCCGCACATCCCCAAGGATGCAGCAGACTAAAATCAGGCTTCCGTCCTGTCCATAACTCATATGGAGTTGAGGGAACCGATTTTGTTGGAACTCTATTGAGGATATAGGCAGCAGTCATTAGAGCATCTCCCTAAAACGAAATTGGCAAGCTCGCATGCGCCATCATGGATCTAACTATGTCTAGCAACGTTCTATTCCTTCTCTCGGCAACACCATTTTGCTGAGGAGTATAAGGCATAGTGAGTTGTCTAGATATCCCCTTTTCATCACATAACTCCTTGAACATTATGGAGAGATACTCCCCACCTCTGTCCGTTCTGAAAGTTTTTATCTTATTATCCAATTGATTCTCTACCAAGCTCATGAATTTCTTAAAGCATTCTAGAGCTTCTGACTTGTGAGAAATAAGATAAATATGACCATATCTAGTGTAGTCATCAATAAATGTGATGAAGTAACTTTGTCCATGTCTAGTACACACATTCAAAGGTCCACAAATATCCGAGTGAATTAGTTCTAAAGGAGAAGTAGCCCTAATGGCTTTTTCGAATGGTTTTCTAGTTGCCTTTCCAGCTAGACAAGATTCACAGGTCGGCAATTCAAATTTGGAGCATTCTCCTAATACCCCCTCCTTTGCCAACTTGTTCATCCGGTCAACACCAATGTGACCTAGTCGAGCATGCCACACAACTGAATCATTATTCATTGAACTTTAACTCATAAAGGCACTAGTGTTATGATTGAAATCATAAATTGCGTCCAACTCAATAAAACCGTCTGAAAGACAGGCACGTCCATAATAAATGTTAGCAAGGTATAAAAGCATTTTCTGTTTTGTTTTTATTTGCACCCTTCTTGCCTTTAAAACCCTGAGCTCTATCTCTTTTCGCTTAAAACCTGCACTCCTCCGAGGAGCGCCAGCTTCAGCAGCAAACACTTCAGTTAGAGGGCTTCCGCAAGCATACAGTCCTCCTCCAGCTCTAGGTGTTTTGCGGTCTGGTCAAATGTCCTGATGTCATCAGCATGAGTCAGATGGACCTTCATATGCTCCCAACTCTTCTAAGGCAATGATCTGATGAGAGCAGACACTTGCTCCTCATCGGTCTTAGCACGACCGGCAGCGCTCAGCTCGCTTATCATGTTTGACATTGCGGTAATATGCTGCCTCATCGTGTGACCTTGGCGCATTTTATACCCATCAAACATGAGCCCAAGCTGGCGGGCCCTTGTGACGGAGGTCACTCCGTACTGAAACTTCACAGCTTCCCACAAGGCCTTTGCAGTTCGCAATTTTTCGAACCGCAGTAACAGATCATCTCGCATCGAACTCAAAATTGTAATGCGAGCAATACGGTCTTTCTTTTTCCATGCATTATAGATATCCATATTTCTGCGATGCTGCGCAGTGTTACCCTCCTCGGGGGGAGACATAGTTTGGGTTATATTTTCTAAGATGTCCTGATCCTCTAAGAGATACTCAATTTTACGATGCCACAGATAGTAATTTCTTTCATTGAGTTTATCTCCTCGAGTCAGATCAGCGACAATGCTTTTGGTAGCAGCCATAAAAATCTAGGACAAAAAACCACATAGCGATACATGAGTTCTAGCATAAAATACAACGAGCCGCAATAGTCATAAAAAAATAAACTAACTTAATAACTATAGCATTCAGACCAAAGGAAAACATAAAGTGTTCGATCAAATCCTCATGCAATAGTTAATAAAGCTATTTTACCAATTCATATATTGCGCTCCATCATGATTTAATAACCCTAAAAAAACGTATAAATCATGGCAAATCAGCAGCCAATAAATAATTATCCGCCGGTTGCAAGGTGGTTTACACAAAACACTTCTACCTTGCAACTCCCACTATGCATGCAAGTTCCAAAGAAAACGTTCCTTTCAGAACATTCCAATCAAGATCACACAGAAATTAATTGCTACATTACTTCCATATCGAGCTAAGGATCCCCCATAGGGATTTAGCACTGTAGGTGGGAACCTGCATAAGCCTTATAGCAATTATATCGCAATAATAAAAATAAAGGAGCCATTCGTCTCCCTAGGGCAATAAACAGTCCACAGTCCATAATTATTACAGTCCATAAATATTACAGCCCATTGCGATATCTATTGCAAATGGAAATGAATGAATGAAATTACGCTCAATTCTCAATAAGGCAGCAAAAATAAATCAGCATCCATTCACACCATTCATACCATACAAGCGCAATCTTTCCATACGTTAGCACAATCACACGCATGAATAAAGTGTACACCACTTCCAAATAAGAAGGAAGTAATATATAAGGAAACAACGCATATATGGAGCATAAAAAAAACGTATATGGAAATACCAATCAATCTCCATAATAGTATCTCAAAACAGAAATTTTCTTTTCTTTCCCCAATCAAAATAATCATGAGAGCGTAAAAATATCCTACTCGCATTAGGAAAGAAAAATCCGGAAAAATCCTTAATGAGATCAACACATGTATGTGGATTTAATCATAAAGGAAATATTTAAAATGAAATGCATGCTATCATTCCAAAAAATCCGAAATTCCTTAAATGAGATCAACACATATATGTGCATCAAAGGAAAGCATTCAAAAAATACTTTTAAGGCAACAAAACTCCAGCCCATAATATGCTCTAAAAAATTTCAGAATTTGCCAATCTTTCCTTAATCAATATAAGCATGCAATCAACAATAATTATGCTACTTGTATTGGAAAGAAAAAAATTCGAAATTTTCAAGAGAACAGCAAGCATATATGCGCATTTTTCAGTAAGGAAACCAATCAATCACATGCATGTTAATGCTCCAAAAACAACCGTATCCGAAATTCTTTGGAGCAACAAGGCAACACAATTATCATGCATATGCATATGGCAATAAACATCTACTCTAGATGCATGCTCATATTGAAAAATGCTAAATAAACAAGCATATACACGAAATTCCAGCAAACATGAGATCTAGTCATGCATGTACATGAATCAGAGATAACAACATTTGATCCATCTATGCAATCCGACATGCATGATGATATACAAATGACATACAAACATTATCATCTAATTCAAGCATGAAAAAATATCAGAGAATTAAACTACTGATTATCATATAAAACATGCGCAAAAATAGAAGATCATCATGATAGGGTTAACACAAATTTCATGTATACATGCTCAAAGATTAGAATAAATAATATCTAACCCTAATTCGGAAAAATCAGGAAAAATAGACATCTGATTTCATGTATACATGTGCATGATTTAGAAGAATCAACATGGAAAAATAACTTCTGATTTTATCTAATACATGCGCAAAGAATAGAGGTAACAACACAGAAAAAATAAAATTCTGGTCACATCTATGTATGTGCAATGATAGCAGAGCAACATATCATATTGGCTCGAAATAAAATCAGGAAAAAATCCATCTTAAACCATGCATACATGCGCAAGAATGGAGGAGCAAAATCTAACCCTAGATGCATGCTCTAATGAACCAAAACATGCGCAACAAGTAGAGTCTAGTCTAAACCCTAATCGCATGTTAGAAAGAACTCAGCAAACATACACCACTTATATCTCTAAATGAACGATCATATTATTTCATTTAAAGATAATAATAAAAAACTCTGAGTTTTCATTTCCAGAATATCAAAAACGAATTTGAAAGAAAAAACATGAACAATCAACATATATAACATGTGCATCATGTAAATAAGCAATGCTGATTTTTCTGTTATCTTTCTTTCTCCAAAAACATAACCACCGAATTTTTATCTTAAATCAGATTATCATGAAACAAAAATTCGTCAAACAAAAATCAGATTATCCAAAAACATAACCAATAGGGACGCGCCATCTGTCAGCGCTTTGGGCAAATATCTTATTAATCCTAGATTAATCCAATACTGTGTTCTAAAAGTTTTACTTTTATATGTCAATTGTTATGAATTGAATGTGCAAGCATTTTGTTCATTGATTATTGTATTCGTCTTTTGGAAGTGTTAAGGAAGAGGCTCTTGGTCCTTAACTGTAGAGCTCTAAAAGATAATGATTTGCATAAATCAAAAATTATTCACAATCATGGTAATTAACATAAAACATTAATTACCGAGAAACGATTGTTGTGTTGGTCATCGATTATTGTAACTCTACAAATATTTGACGACACGAGTATATAAAAGAAGAAAAGAATACTTTTATATATTGAATAAACCTAACAAGTAAAACATTATGGAATTGTGTTATGTGTCATTAATGTTTTACTGTGTCTTGGATCCTAAGATATGAGACTCATATCTTTTCACATAAGGAGTGTTTAATTTGATTATTATCAAAAACTATCAATGGGTATAGTGATAAAGGCAATAGGTTGTTGAACGTGACTTATGTTGGAAAAGATAGCTAGTCAAAAAGATTATCATTGTCACTCTTAATTGAGTGATGATATTAGTGAGCCCCTTGATAAAGCAAAATTATAATGTGCACAATGTGACTTGAGTTAAGTTACATAGTTATAATTAGCTTAAAGAGATCAAGAAATGAATATAATACAAAGGTGACACATTTCTACTATGTATATATTCTTAATATCATGAGGCAAGGGATAGACATAAGTGGTGCACTTACATCACTAAATGGATCGTGTTTAGTTCGAGTGGAACAATACATCTATGCTAATTGGGTAACTATAATGTGTAGCTAAATACCACTTATAGTTTGAGATATTGAGTGTTTAATATCACTGTCAATTTAGCTTAGATCCTCCTATAGGTCACACCACAAAACTGGGAAACAAGAAAGCTTGATTTTGAGTTCATATGATGTGTCAGGTTTCATGTGAAAATGGACACTTGTGGTGAATCAATAAAATCAATATGTCACAAAAATTAACATAATTAGAATCATGAATAAATTCATATAAGAAGTATATATTATGGGGTGTAATAATTTAACATTACATAGGATAATATATTACATGAGATATGGATTTGCTAAAAACCCCAAAAGATCAATTTTTTTAGACATCCAAAATTTGACGAAGGCAAAATCAAGGTAAGAACGGTAGCCCGTTTTCAGTTCGTTCGACCAGATCCCTAGGGACGGTCGACCAGACAAGGATCGGAATGCGTGGGTCGACCGAAATTATTTGTACATGTCGTGATAATGGGATCGGTCGACCGGGCATGAGTACACGGTCGACCAAAAATATCTAGTAGTTTTCTTGGTGATATAAAGGTCGACCGGTACAAGGACAAGGTCGACCGAAATTTACCAGGAGAAATTTTGGTAAGTAAACGGTCGATCGGAGTGAGACGTGGTTCGACCGAAATTTTCCAGGGAAATTTTCTCGTGAATATTCAGTCGACCGTTTGGCTCAAGGTCCGATCGAACTTATAAAAACTTAATTGTTCGGTCGACCGATTGGAAATTTTGGATTAATTCCAGATTTGGTCAAACGGTTTTGAGGACGATCATGTGGCAAATTGTGATTGGTTTTAGGGAGAGAGAAACAAGATATCATGGCTAGAGAATATTCATGATGTGGGTGATTTGTGAGGGTATAAATAGGACCTCTCACCCTACTTGTTTCATAAGTGTTAATGAAAATTCTCTCTCTCCCTAATCTCTTCTCTAATCACCACGAAATTCTCTTAATTAGTCAGAGTTTTTGGAGATAAAGTCTCGTAGAGCTTTGGAGGGGTTATTAGCTGGATTCTAAGCTTGATTTAGAGATTGAATTGGATAGCTCATTTCTCTCTAATCTTGTTTAGAGTTTGGTGAACACTTGGAGGCGAATCGAAGGGCACCGGAACTCCAGATCTTCGAAAAGGTTTTAGAGAACCTTTGCGGCATGATCATCTCTTGTTTGTTTATTTTAATATATGTAGGTTTGCATGATATTAGAATAAACACAAAATAATGTACACAAAATTGTTGAAGATATAAAATCGATTATATATGCTTGTATTAATTTTTTTAAAATATACACATAAATAAGGACACGAAATCCTACAATTTGGTGGAGCAATAACCCACCCAACTTACAGTTTGACTGACTCAGAGACGTACAACCAATGCACATCTGAGTTAGGACTTATGCAAAGCCCACTGATTTGTCTCAAGGGACGTTCTCCTATGGAACCAGTGAAGCAACACCCACACCTCCACTACCACCACCCCCCAATAACACATAAGGAACGAAAAGTTTAGACCAAAAGAAGTTCTGATGTGAGCAAAAACGAGGTTGGTAATGCCAAATCGGATGACTTCCAACACATGACTTAGAGTACGGTTATGTACAAGAAACGATCGTCGACAATAGAAGGGAGTCCATCCTCACTCCACAAGGCAAGAAAAACCTAGAAAGAAAGTTTTCTGAGATCACATGTGTTACATATACCAAGGCATAATTTAAGGGCCGATGTCATAGGACAAAGACGACTTATGGTTGTTGGAAATGGCTAATTGGTTTAGGTCGAAACAACATCAAAGGGACGTTCACGACGGATGAACACTGGTGGATTAAAGTAAATAAGGTAACTTTTAGTATAATGCCAACAATGTTTTATAATGCATTAACATTTACATGCAATGCATGGTAATTGTACGTGAATTGTGATTGTTTAATTAAATTCAATTTATAGGCAAAGAAAGGAGTCATTGCTTTAAAAACGAAGGGTTGAAGTTCGAGGACGAGTTGGATTTCATTTTCAAGGTGAAAATGGCAAGCAGAGAATGTAATTTCATCCCTGGAGAACCAAGTGTGCCCGATCGACTCCTAGCAGGGACTTCTAGATCCTCCCATGGAACTGCAGTTTCTAATCCTCAAGAGGGACAATTAGTGGAAGACAAACTCTTCCTCGTCTCCATTTTGCCGTGCGGCGGTCAGTTGACATCCGAATCCCCCCTTCTCCAGTCACTGATTTCCTCGTTTGGGGATCGATTTTTCAATCTTGTCGACCAGCCTTCTATCAAGAGGTAGTCCTAATATCACTGCGACGTTGGAGGCTTTCAGACTCACCACTTTGCTGCCAAGTCTGAATCCTCCCTCTTCATCATCGTAATTCGTGACGAGGAGCTCGACGATGTCATTGTCCACCATCGAAAGCCTTTCCATCTTCAAGAAGTGTGCGAAGTGGAACATTCTGCATATCACTGTCTGGCTGTCATTGATCATTGTCTTCTCCCTGTTGAAGCTTGCCAATCTACACTTCGTGGGCTGGAAGAAGTTCAATAGTTGTAAAGAAGAAAATGTAAGTTTAGCGTGGGACACTTCTGTCTATCCTAAGACCAAACGATCCCTCGTAGGGCACGCCCGTCCCATCGAGGGACGCTAGTGTCACTCGCCGGATGCCACTGCCCCCTCACGGGATAGGGATGTATATGGAAACCACCCACTCACCTGATCTTGATCGTTGGTGCTTGCGACGAACACGTTTGCTGCCACTTCTCTAGAGTTCGGATTTAGGGTTTGTTTTTGGGCTTGAGGCAGATAAGAGTTTCAAATTTTCTTTTAATTTCATAACATTCTGTGGTAATTACAACTGTCATACCACGCTATAGCCATTGAGAAATTGTAGAGATATGATTCATAGATTAAGATCTACGGTTTAAATTTTCTATTAGAAGTTTAAATTTCAAGTTATTATAAATGATAAATTTATGTTTAATTAGTTTAATTGTAGCGGATCCCTTTATTTTGGACATCAATTTACAATAGTAGGATAGTCCCGTCCTGACGTGGGACTGGACGATCCCTAAACGGGTTGGATTTTCTATTGGAAGTTTTAATTTCAAGTTATTATCAAGGATAAATTGATGTTAAATTGTTTAAAATTTCCATTACTTTGAAGGGTCAGTATAGGGTTCATCATCAAAGATTTCCATTTTAAGGGGATTAAAATTCTAAAATTTCCATTTCAAGTTATTTTCAATGATTTCCATTTTCACTTTATTTTTGAAGGGGATAAATATATGGTTTTGAGGGAGATCACTTAATTTGGACATCAACTTACAATAGTAGGACAGTCCCATCCCTGCGTGGGATGGTCCAGTCCAGTCCCTTCTTGAGTTATTATGTGCATGCAACCCCTTAGATAGTAAGATGAAAAGTTTGATGGAATATGGTTTTCCATTTGAGCTGCTGGATCAATAACTTAGGACATTTAGGTTTGTGTGTTTGAACCTTGATTGATCAAAAGACAATCAGTTGTATGTTGATGGATACATGTGTAATGACATGATAAAAATTTCAACCAAAGAGAGTTATTCAGAACAACTAAAAATAAAATAGGGACATACTTAAAACAATTTACAATCATACAATAATTGCATATAAAGTTTGATTTTGGTGAGGACATTCGCTAAATTACAAAAAAATGGACTTCAATTCCTTCAGACCGCTCGGCTGCAACCCAAACCTCGACTAGTACTATGACCTTTCACTTATGCCAAACTATTCGAGGTCAAGAAGGGAGATGGTTTCCTTACATCTCACCCTATACAAAAACCATCTTGACACCGGTTCCTAGGGGTAAGGCATACCAATTGAGGGTTGGCTTGGGGAGCTGTCTTCTTGTTCGGACATGTACTTGTAGGCACAGTTCAGCCACACATGTGCTTTGAAGGGCATCTTCTCCTTGCCCTTGGGCCTGGAGCGTCATACAATTATCATGTGACCACAAACAGTCATATGCAAGTGAAACTACAACGTCATAAGCGTGATATTGGTTAAAACTGAAACTTTTATGACGTATAAGGAATTTTAACATTTCTACTAAGAATATTGTACTGCAACTAATCATTTAGAACTCATTGACAAATATCCTATAGATAAAAACCATAGGCATTCATTGGGCAAAAAATAAATGGCCATAGCCTTTGTAAACGAAATCATAAATCAAACCACCATAGAGGAATATAGCTTAACTAATTCATTAAGGATAACCATGCAACATACACAATGAACTAATGGAGGACATATACTAAAACACAAGGACTAATGAGTTAAGGGTTTGGGACAAAGACGGTTTGATGCAAGAAAAAATATTTATGCTTAAGAAAGGAGCAACAAAAAAAGATGCAACAAATCGAGCTCAGACAAAACCAGCTCACCACGACGAGATCTCCGGGTGTGGCTTGCTCCCTTGCCCTCTCTAGCAAGACCAGTTGGTCGAGTAGGTTACATAGGAGTTACATTTGCTGCTCAAACCGTTGCTCTATGGGGGCGAACAAGGACCGGAGGGAGGGAGTGGGTGGCGTACTCCTCTGGGATGAAGTAGGAGCATGGCCAGACGCCAGAAAGTTCGGCAACCGTTGGGAAACAACCAAATTGAGTCAAGACAAGAAACAACAATTTTAAACCATTCGTATTAACAAGGAAACCAAACAAATCAAGAAAAAATAAATGAAATTTAACAAAAACCGCACTCCATCACTAACCGGGTCCTTCCCACACTGGAGCCACCGACAATCGGGCCTCCCTGGTCTTTGGTACAACCACACCCTGGTTGGAAGACCACATAAGCAGTGCAGCTGCCATATGGGGTTAGTACGCCCATAATGAAGCAGTTGAAACTGAGAGGCAAAGCGACTAAGAGTGGCATTAGGCTTTCCTGGGTAGACTTAACGATGGGTGAAAGACAATACAATATTTTACCACGAAGTGGTGTTTCTTGAGAAGGTAAGACGCCACCTCCGATGTAGAGCTTTTTTTAGCTATTCTCAAGAAGCAGTGTTTCAAGATTTCAAGATGTGGGTGGAAAAAAACACGCACAAATAAAGCTTTTGGTTCCCCAAAGCTCGTTTGACTAAACATCCAAATGGGCTTAGTATGTATCGGTTAGAATATCAGTGGAAATTTTTTCAAAATAAATTTTTTTTTAAAAAAATTTGCCAAAATAAACCTCCACTAAAAATAATTATCAAACTAGACCCGCTGCCACCACGTGGTGACACGTGGCGGCGGCGGGTTTTGTTTTTTTGTGCATAAAGAACTCGGCATCACCAGTGCCGAGTTCTTCTTGGAATAACTCGGCACTGGTGATGCCGAGTTCATTCTGGGAATTCCGGGCTAGTTCCCAGATCAAACTCGGCATCACCAGTGCCGAGTTATTACAAGACGAACTCGGCACTGGTGATGCCGAGTTCAACTTGGTTTTTTATTGGCCAACACTTGACAATTTTTACTGATGTGATTCAAATAGAACTCGGCACTGAGAGTGCCGAGTTCTATATAAGAAACTGTTCTCCTGGCGCTCAGATCGTGCATGAGACGATTGACGCGCCAGGAGAACAGTTACTTAAATAGAACTCGGCACTGAGAGTGCCGAGTTCTAAAGGCAAAACTCGTCGTTACTAACGCCGAGTTCACTTAAAAAAAAGTGAACTCGGCGTTTCCAACGCCGAGTTCCGTCGGGCTATAAAAGCAGCCCGACGCCCCCAACTCTCCCCTTCCGCCGAGTTCTCGAGTTTTGAGGTTAGGGTTTCGAATTTTTTTCGTTTTTCACCGTTTTCTTGCATTTTTTATGTATTAGGATGATATACATTGTTGTTTTAGGTATGATTGTGGTGTTTTTGTTGGTTTAGGAACCCGTTTTGGTGCAAAATCGAAATCGAATTTGGGTTTTTAGGCAAAACGTTTTATTTTTTCTTTTTTAGTTGATTATTGAATTTAGTTTTGTTGATCATAGTTCTACGGTAGTCATCTTAAAAAAAGTTCAAATCAAGTATGATTATTGTGATTAAAATTAGATTTTTTGTTGTTATTTATGTTTGAATGTATGTTAAATTGAATGAATGTAAACCTAAAAGTGCTTTATTTGTGTTTAAATGTATGTGACTTTGAATGTATGTGAGTATTGAAGTTTGTAGTCTTGTTAGTTTTCCCAATTTACCAATATGAAAAATATAGGGGATGTTCTGTCAAATTTTTAAAAAATTCTCTGACATGATTCGTAACGTTGTTTATTGTAGTTGATTTTATTGGAGAGATTGTTCGACGTTTACAGTCATTTGCTTCTACACTCGATTGAGGTAATTCTCAACTTTTAAAGTCATTTAAACTCGGCATTCTCAACTTTTTAAGTAGTAAGTAATGAAGAACAACCATCTCATTTTTTAACGTGTTATGTACAGATGGAGGTTGGTGGTTCCAGTACTGGTTCAGTTAGAGGTAGCTACGCTTCACAGGGTCCGGTAGACAGATCAGTGTTGGTTTTGCAGGCCAACCACAAGTCAGACTTGTTCAAAGATTTTGTAAGTATTTTACATTTTCAAATTAAATATTTGCGCGTGAGTTTCAATATTCTGAAAGTTATCTAAATTTATGCAGAAGGATGTTGATGGTGTAAAATGCGTTGAGCATGGATCGAAGCTCAACGCATGGCAGATCACTGATGAGAGGATGTTGTTCCTGCTAGATATGGCAGGGTTTGACACAGTAACTCGGTTGGGCAGAGTTCAGTTGGATCATACGTTGCTGGGGGCGATGGTCGAGCGTTGGAGACCGGAGACTCATTCATTTCACCTGCGACATGGTGAGATGACGTGCACATTGCGTGACATCTCGATGATTACCGGCTTGCGCGTAGATGGATTGCCGGTGTGCGAGTCTCAGGAGTACGATTGGTCAGAGGTTTGCATGGATTTATTGGGTCAGGTCCCCGATGATTTTCGTTTTTTTTTCGTTTTCCACCGTTTTCTTGCCTTTTTTATGTATTAGGATGATATACATTGGTGTTTTATGTATGATTGTAGTGTTTTTGTTGGTTTAGGAACCCGTTTTGGTGGAAACTCGAATTCGATTTTGGATTTTTAGGCAAAACGTTTTATTTCTTGTTTGATAGTTGATTATTGAATTTAGTTTTGTTGATTTAGTTTTTAGGCAAAACGATTGGAGAGATTGCTCGACGTTTACAATCGTTTGCTACTACACTCAATTGAGGTAACTTCTAAAACATTTAAGTATTTTCAATTTTTTAAGTATTTAGTAAGAAATTCGATCATCTCACTTGAACACATTTTCAAATATTTAGGTATGGATAAAGATGATGAAGGATCTTTGTTGGTTATGTATAACGGGAAATTAGAATGTGACGGAGATGTGGCAGAATACACAGGATCTGACCGCAAATTGGTAGTTGTTCCGTTGAACATCAAATATGAGGATTTAATTGATGTTATAAGATCTGAATGTTGTTATCCACACAGTATGTTTGATGTCAAGTTGACGGCGAAATTGCCATTAAACAATGATTGGACTTACGTTCCATTAACCAATGATAGGTCGGTTTATGGATTGATGCGTTTGTTTAAACGAATGTCTGTGGTTGGAGTGTATGTGGAAGCTGAACCTAAAGTGCCCGACCCTACGCTGACAACGAACACTCATTCGCCGGAGTATGGTACAGTAAGGTCGACCGGTTGGGACTGTGGAATAGATTTGAATATAAGTCTAAATCCTACAGCCGAAGTTCCAGCATACCAGCAAATTCCATTTTTCCAATCGCATAACTTCCAAACAGGCAACGAATGGTCAGAAAATGTGTGTGACATTCCTTCTAGCAGTGCAAATCCTTATCCTGGTCTGTCGCAATTTGAACCTTCACATTACAGTCATGATGAGTTTGCTGGAGGGGCTGGACCATCTACCTCATATCCTTACCTTGGGCTTGGTTTGTCACCTGTTGAACCAATTCATTTTAGTCCACCAGAAGGCCGGGAACAGATGCATAGCGTTGAAGACGATGACACTGAGGAATTAGGGGATTACAGCACACCTTTCGCTGTAGAAGATGAACCTGAAGGTGTTTCTGCTAATGAAGTCGTTCCGGAGACGCAGGATGTCATATATGCGATGGGTCAATCCATAAACCGTGAAGACGACGACGTTGTTGATGATGCAGTTGCTAACAACGATATGATTCCAACTCTTAATGAACTTCCCGATTTCTTCGAGAACGACAACTGGATAGAGAATTCGGTAATTGAACACTCATTCTTCGATGCTGCGAACAATTTTGAACAGAGTGATTGGCATACGCAAGATGGTCGTTCTTTCTGGGATAAACGAATTTTCCCAACCAAAGATGATTTGGTTCATGCTCTGCAATCGTGGCACATTAAAAAGTTTGTTCAGTATTCAGTTGTGGTTTCTTCAACGAAACGGTATACTGTTCATTGTATTCGTCGTGATGAAGATAACTGCAAATGGCGTCTACATGCGTCTGTTCCAAAAGGCTGCAGATATTTTCAAGTTAAAACATACGACGCCGAGCACACTTGTTCCAATCCGATATTGTTAAACGACAACAAACAATGTAGTGCTAATTTTGTATGCGACTTGATAATGCCATCTGTTAGAACTAAGTTCACAATTACTCCTGCTGAAATAATGGAAAGGGTGAAGACCAAATACTCACTTGAAATCGGTTACGCTAAAGCATGGCATGCTAGGCAAAAAGCGTTGAACCGAATATATGGTGCCGAAGAAGACAGTTTTAAAGATTTGCGAAGGTTCGTCACAGTTCTCTGTCAGAATAATGAAGGATCTGTTGTCGAAATAGAGTCTGTCCAGATAAATTCAGACGAGGAGATGTTTAAGCGTGTATTTTGGGCGTTCGGGCCTTCAATTAGTGGGTTTCATTATTGTAGACCCGTTGTCAGTGTGGATGGAACGCACCTCTATAGCAAATATAGAGGTTTATTGCTAATTGCTGTGGGCACAGATGCAAACAACGGAATTTTTCCTTTGGCATTTGCTGTTGTAGAGAGCGAGAATACAGAGTCGTGGACGTGGTTCCTTCATTTGCTGGCAAGTAGAGTTACAAGGCGACCCGATTTGTGTATTATCACCGACAGATTTTCGGGAATAAATGCTTGTGTGCGAGCCGCATTTCCACCTTCGGAGGGCCATGTACATCGATTCTGTCTTCGACACATGAAAGCAAATCTTGCTAAACATCGAAATTGCAAGGAAAGATTGGGACAAATCAAGATTTATGAAGCGGGTAAAACTCATTCATTTATGAAATTTGAAGAGTTAATGAAGGCTATTGCAGAGGAACATAAGCCGATATACGAGTGGATTCAACATCAAGGTCCTTTGGAAAGATGGACTTGTTGTCACGACGGGGGTCGACGTTTCGGATGTATGACAACTAACATGTCAGAAAGCTTCAACAATGTCTTACGAGGGGCACGCGGTATGCCAATTACAACCATGATTTTGATGACCTTTCTCCGCTTGAACAAATTCTTTGTTAAAAGAAGGGACGTCGCCGAGTCGTGGAATGAAACATATGTACCGACAGTCCACACCGTGGTGATGGCAAACAGCAATCTGGCCAGAACACATACAGTAACTCGGTACCATCAGCTGATGTACCAGGTTGAAGCCAATGACCAGAAAAAATACCTCGTGAAATTTGAAGAAGGAGTTATTACTTGCACTTGTGGATACATAATTGCAATGCACGTCCCATGTTCACATGTACTAGCAGTTTGCAGTGGCAGACATGCAAATGTCAACACTTCACATTTGGTGTCCCCGTATTATGAGGTTCAAATGTACAAGGAGGCGTACAAACCGATATTTATCCCAATTCCTGATGTGAGGTATTGGCCAGATCGAGGCACCATCACAATGAAGCCTCCCCAAACCAAAAGACCTCCCGGTCGGCCTAAATCAACGCGAATCCGAAACGAGATGGACGAACACTCTGGAAGAAAGGTAAGGTGTGGGAGATGCGGCGGTATAGGGCATAACCGAAAGCGATGCAAGGAACCTATATAGCAAAATATTTTGTATGTAACTATTTAGTGAGACTTGTAATGTATTTGTAATGTATTTTGTTATGACTTGAATGAATGTACGACTTAAATCCTTTTTAAGAGTTGATCAATTGTAAGACGATAATTGTAAGACGAATGAATGTAATGTATTTTTTAGGACCGCAAATTTGCCTACTTAAGCCTATTGAATTGGACTTCTGCCTATGAAACTCGGCATCTAGAATGCCGAGTTCTATTGTAGACATGGGCCACCTGGCCGTCACCCATTTTCACACAAGATTTGAGTGCCAGGAGAACAGGACCAAATAGAACTCGGCATCCCCAATGTCGAGTTCTATCTGAATCACTGTTCTCCTGGCAACTCAATTCGACTGGAATGTCAAGTGTTGGGCGATAAAAAATCAAATCGAACTCGGTATCACTAGTGCCGAGTTCTTCCAAAGCGAACTCGGTATCACCCGTGCCGAGTTCTATCTGGGAGAACTCGGCATCACCAGTGCCGAGTTCTATTTGAATCACCTCAGAAAACGTCAAGTGTTGGGCAATAAAAAATCAAGTAGAACTCGGCATCACCAGTGCCGAGTTCGTCCAAAGAAAACTCGGCATCACCAGTGACGAGTTCTCTGGGAGAACTCGGCATCACCAGTGCCGAGTTCTCTCTGGGAGAACTCGGCACTGGTGATGCCGAGTTCTCTATGCACAAAAAAACAAAACCCGCCGCCGCCACGTGTCACCACGTGGTGGCAGCGGGTCTAGTTTGAGAAATACTTTTGTTTGAGGTTTATTTTGAGAATTTTTTTTAAAAAAAATATTATTTTGAAAAAATTTCCTATAAAAAATTGATTAGGAATTTCTGACCGTTATTTTAAAATTTTGATAAGAATAAGAAGCGAATGTACAACATTTTAGGGAAGAATTCAAAGCACGGTTATTAAAAGGCCAAACAACTAATCCAATGCTTAAATCACGCCGAGTATTTATTCCCTCGAAGCGTAACCTTGCGGCGTGACCCACCACTACCGTCGTCCGTGCACCTCAAATCCAAAACCCTAAACCCCACCCTCGCCTGATCCGAAACCCTGAAACCCCTCCCCGATGGCGGTGAAGAAGACCAAACCCCAACTCCCTCCGTCGTCGTCGTCCTCCGACTCTTATTCCGACCTCTCTCCACCTACCAAACCCCCTCCCCCAAACCGCTCCTCCTCATCCTCCTCCGAAGAAGAGGAAGAAGAGGAGCAATCATCCTCCTCCGACGACGACGAAGAAGAAGAGGACCAAAATCCGCCTTCGAAGGCCCCAAAGGCGCCGTCTTTATCTCCTCAATCCTCCTCCGAATCTGAATCCGAACCTTCTTCCCCGAAGAAGCACAAGTCCCCCTCAAAGCCGTCGCCACCGGCTTTTCCCTCTAAATCCTCCTCCGACTCCGAACCACCTCCCTCGAAGAAACGCAAGTCCCCTGAGTACTCCGGATTAGCCACCCCGTCATCCAAGCGCCCCCCGCGGGTGATCTGGACTGAGGCGGACGAGGTCGCAGTCGTCAAGGGGCTTGTCGAGTTCAAGGAGAGGCACCGAAAGACGCCGACTTTGGCCCCCGAGCTCGAGGAGTTCTACGAGTCCGTCAAGGGGAGGCTGCACATCAGGTTCACTAAGCTGCAGGTGCTTGCGAAGCTGAGGAGCATTAAAAAGAAGTATTTCGATAGCGGGTCGAAGGTGTTTGGGAAGACGCACGAGCAGGTTCTGTTTGACTTTTCGAAGAACATCTGGGGTGGTGCTGGGAATGAGAAGGGCGACGATGGAAAGAAGAAGGGTAAGAGCGAGAATGGGTGGGCGAGTGGATTTGAGAAACAACCTGATGAAAGCGAGAAGAGTAAGAATGCTTATTTTGCCTTTTTGTGTTTTTGCTTAATTAATGCTTACTTTGCTGTTAATGACTATTATGTTTGGTTATGTTAAATTTTGTGCGAATAAATTTGTTGTACTACCAAACATGTTATGACTATTCAACTATACCATTGGATTTTTTTGGGTATATGTGAACCTTACTTACTAAGGCTGTTAAATTGTTTATTCTCTCTAATTAGATGGAAGGAATGAGAAACACAGTGATGCAAAGAATGAAAAGGCAACCAGCAAGGCGAATGGACCGAACAGTGTTGGTCAGGATGTTAAGCCGGAATCTAAAAGTGGTGCGAAAGACAACGAAGATGATAGGAAGTTTCTGCTGTGGTTCGCTGAACGGGAGGACAGATCTTTCACTGCTAATGGTTTGGTTTGTGAGTCTGCTATGAAGTTTGCTTTGGAACATATGCCTGCCGAGCAGGTGGAGGCGCTTGGAAGGAATGTTAGGCAGTATTTAGCTAAAGAAATGAAACTGAATGCTGAGCGGAATGAAGTTTTGGCTCAGCTTAATGCTGCTGCTGTTAAAGGTATTGGGCTTGATTGGTAGTGGGTAATGCTTATTTTGCCATATTGTGGTTTTCTTAATTATTGGAATGTGCTAGACTTATGGATGGATGCTTTGTCTACATTTTGAACTAATGTACTAATGTGTATCTGAATATGCATTTTAGGTGTTTAATTGGCAAAATGGAATGGAAAATCTTTTTTCTACAGTGAGTGTTGTAATAGTTGAATGTTTTTATAATATCTGTCTTTTTTTGTACCCATTGCTAAACTTCCTTACTCGCATCTTATTTTGCTGTTAATGACTTCTGTAACTCGTGTTTGGTTATGTTAATTTTTGGGTGAATTAATTTGTTGTACTGTTGAACCTGTTACGACTATTCAACTATACTGTTGGATTTTTCTGTATTTGTGAAACTTACAGTAACTCTAATTAGCTGATGTGAGTTAAATAATTCTGTCATGTCATTATTTAATTGAGAGATGAATGATCAACTAAATAGTGTAAAATATCATAACTACGTATTGTTGCATTTGTTCTATTTTGCAAGAATACGTGAGTTTATATGTTTCATCGAAGTCTTATATGTATATCATTATTTTTATTAATTAATCACAATGACCTATGTATATGTAAAAGTCATTTATATTATATGCATGCATATGAGAAGACTTTTATTATGACTTGCACTAGCCAATTTAGAGATGTATGTTTATATATTGCAATATTTACATATATGGTGCAAGATGAAGTGTTACATTCCCGAACAACGGAAAATTTAAACTTTTTAAACTCAAGGAACTACAAGGATAAAACCATCAAGAGTGAAGACATTATTCAAAAGAAATATCCAAATATATCTTGTAACATCCCGAAACAGCGGAAAATTTAAAAATTGTAATCAAGACACAGGAACACAATAATCAAGGCGGGACTGTTACTTCTCATAAATAAATAAGCGGTGCACCATAATACATCAGAGTTTGCCAAAATGAATACATGATTACAACAAAACGACAAGGGAAGATAAACGTAATCATGTGGATCTCAGTGGTCTGACTAGAGGATCCGACTCCAAACGCGCCCGCCCGCCGATCACCACCCCACTGGACCTACTGCGGTCCTGAAAATATATAACAACAATGCCTGAGTTTCCAGAAGGAAACCCCGTATGCCAACTCACCTACATGCATGCATTACATAATGGACCTATCATACTAGTATCATGTCATGGCATCGACAGAAAGGAAAACAGTTCCCCCGAATGGTAAAACGGGACATCAGTCCGACAATCAACAACGAGTCTCCCGAGGAGACCTACTGCAGGCACATGCAGCCTTACAGCACGCGACATCGCACCCCCACACGCAGCTACACTACTCAAGGGTTCGGCAGGGAGCCTCTGTCACGCCTGCGCGCCGATAGAATACAGATCTGCAAATCTCAGTGGTCGGAGCCACAGGGACCAACGGGGCCGTCGCCCGGAAGGTATAACAACATCTCGGTAGGTGCCCAGCCGAGGAAAACAACATAGCCGGCACAGCCTCGGCCCAACAATCATCATCGCCGGCACAACCTCGGCGGCATCACCGGCACAGCATCAGTGGTCCATCACAACGTCCGGCACACCATCGGACGGGTCCAGACCGAAGTCTGCCAGGTCATCAGGCTCCTCGAGCCGCAAACACCAACCGCGCCGCTATAAAAGCAGGGCAGCGACCTCCGTAGCCCGTGGGCCGGTAGTCACCTCACCCAACGCCAGTTGCGTGCCCGCACAAACAACAACATTGGGATCCGCGATCCCTCAGGCCTGCTATACTACCAAGTGCCCAATCAATCCATCAAATTAGTCACGCTCCATACATGGAACTGACGCGTCCCGAACACCCACACTCTTCCCAACGGCAGTCCCTGGGCAGGCACGCATCACGTGCCCACCGTCACCTCCCGGCTCACGCACAAGGCGAGGACACGAGTTTCCGTGGCAAAGTTGGCGTTCAAAAAGGGAACCAGGAACTCTGTCCTGGGCCCAAACGGTCGACCGTAAGAGGTGATTCGGTCGACCGTTTCCAGAAATGAATCGGTCGACCGTCCCTAACACGGTCTACCGCTGCGCACAGAACACAATCCCCCCAATGGTGTACCGAAGGTCTAAAACCGGTCGACCGAACGAGGTCAAAATCCGGAGTTTGGTCAACATTCAAATCATTCTATCGGTCGACCGACTCAGGGGTCCCGGTCGACCGAAACTAACAGCACAACATTTTCAATCTTTTAATCCATCGGTCGACCGACTCAGGGGTCTCGGTCGACCGACAACAGTTAGGGTCAACCTATATTTCTACGTCATATAACGGTCGACCGAACTCAAGCCTACGTCCGAACAACCTGCAATATATACAAATAAACTTAAGTTCCGGTCGACCGAACACGAGGCCTCGGTCGACCGAAGCGCAACAGGCAGTACAAATTTACATGCAATCGGTCGACCGCCCAAGGGCCGGTCGACCGTCCGGTCGTCTTCAAGCTCGCTCCAGCCGAGGTTTCTTCGCCCAGACGTGACGTCGGAGAGACCTCCGACCTCCTCCGACCGACCAACACGACCCTCTCATGAGTGTCAACAACAAAACCACACTAGAGAGCGACATACCTCAAAAGAAACGACGAAAACGCCGGAGCTCCGCTCGCGCACGTCGCCTCCGGTGATCTCCTCGCGCTCAACTCCGCACCTCTCCTGCCTGGACCGCTTCACACCTCACGCCGACGCAGCCTCCTCCGCCTGAGCTTGGGTGACTGAGGAAGAAGGTGTGTGTTTGGTGAGAATGGGGGAAGAAGAAATGAGAAAGGAGATGAAAGAGGAAGAAGGAGAGAGAAGGCCTTATTAAAACCCGGTGCTACAGTAACCCCACCTCTTCACCTTCCCATGCAAACACCTGCACCCCCACTTCCCCATGCAAACCAACCCTTAAACCTCATTAGTCCACTAACCCTAGGTTAGGGATCTAACATATCTGGTGCACCATATTACATAAGAGTTTGTCAAAAAAGTGATTACATAAGAATACGAAATACATAATACACGTAATCACGACAACCTAAAATAGACAGACGACATGATCCAGTCTCAAAGTGCAATCTCCCTCGGTCACCACCCGTCGGAACCTAACGCGGTCATGAAAATAACATAACAATGTCTGAGTTTCCATAAGGAAACCTCGTATGACAAACTCACCTATATGCCCTATCATACTAGTATTGAATGACATGAATACAAGCAATAAAACAACATTCCCACGAAGGGCAAAACCTGACATCCGTCTCATGATCGTTCCCGCTGCCACACAGGCCCCGCGGTCTACAATCGCTACCACTGCCACACAGGCCCCACGGCCCGTAACATCGCCGTCGCCACGGTCCAGAACCACCGGTGCCACACAGGCCACACGGTCCGCAGCACTGGTACCACACAGTCCACAACATCGTCGCCGCCACACAAGTCGTACGGTCCAAGCATCGGGTCTCCGTAGAGACCTACCGTAGGCACATACGGTCTACCGGACAGTACGCAACACATCCCCACACGCGACTACACAAGCCAATGGATCGGTGAGGAGGCGTTCGCACTTCCGCGCAGGTAGAATCAGATCTGAAAACATCGTGGTCCACCACCACACCAACGGAGTTGTCGCTCAGGTCGGTCCATCACCGGCGCCACACAGACCGCACGATATCTCACTCGATAGGTGCCCAATCGAGTTACCTGCCGGAACACATCATCGGCAGTCCATCGCCGCAACCACACAGGCCACGCGCGATCCTCCCTACCGCCACACAGGCCGCACAGGGGTCTTCCCGCCGCCACACAGGCCGCACGGGCACGTGCAATCACTGCCTATCAAGGCCAGTCGAACATATCCGCCACACAAAAGGCCAAACAATCGACAGATCCGAACCGAAGTCCGCAGGGTCAATGAGCTCCACGTGCTGACACCAACTCCGCCGCTATAAAAGCAGGGCAGCGGCCTCCGTAGCCCTCCAGACCGATAGTCACTTCACCCAACGACAGTTGCATGCCCGTTGAAGCAATGGGATCCGCAATCCCTCAGGCTGCTACTCTAACACGAGAAACAATGAACAAACTACGTCACCCTTTATAATGCAGAGGCGACACGTCCCAAGCATCCACACTCTTCCACACGGCGGTCCCTGGGCAGGCACGTGCAACGTACCCACTGTCACCTCCCGGCTTACGCTCCAAGCGAGGACACGGGTTTCCGTGGACAGAGTTAACACTTCACTAGGACCAGGATTCTGTTCTGGGCTCAAACGGTCGACTGGAAAAGGTATACAGGTCGACCGCTTCCGCAAAGGAATCAGTCGACCGAATGCCTACAACGATCGAACTCTGTGCTCAAAACTAAATCCCCAATGGTCGAACAATGGTCTAAAACCGGTCGACCGAACGTGGTCAAAATCCGGAGTCTGGTCAAAATCACACAAGTCTATTCGGTCGACCGACTCAGGGGTCCCGGTCGACCGAAAACTACCAGGGTCAACCTAATAGTCTAAGTCATCTACCGGTCGAACAAAACACGACAAACGGTCGAACCACATACTATATACCTAAGTTCACTTAAGTTCCGGTCGGACCAAAGGTCAAGAATGGTCGACCGTTTGGATGGTCAATGTTCGGTCCAAGCGAAACACGAAGCAATCAGTCGAACGGCTCAAGGGTCCTGGTCGACCGAAAACTCCCAGACAAACCCCGACCCACCAGCACAAGCACGACCGGTCGACCGCCACACAGGCATCGTTCGACCGATGTTGGTTAAAGTCAGGAAAAATACTAAATCGGTCGACCACCCGAAGGAGACCGGTCGACCGTTGGTCGACATCAACCTTGCGCCAGCCTAGGATTTTACGCCGTTTCCTTGTCGCCGGCGAGGTCTCCGACCTCCCGCGACCGACCACAACTCCACCCCAACTTGGGTGAGCAAAAAGGCCTCTAATGCAAGAACTTGACATACCTTTTTCGCAAAGAACAACGACTTCACCGGAGAACACCGGAGCTCCAACGACGCCTCGAGACTGCGAACTCACGCACGTTCTCCCCGCACCGCACCTAGCCCAGCACGTTCGCTTGCACGTTCTCCTTGCTCCGCAACCCTCACCACTGATCTGAAGATTTGAAGGAGAGAAATGGATGGGTGGAGAGAAGAAATGAAGAGAGGAAGGAGAAGAAACAAAGAGAGAACGTGAGAGAGAGGTGTTTCTTCCTTCACCAAATCCAACACCATCAACAACCCATACTCTTCACCACTGCTCCCACGTTTCCCAACACCAAGCAAAACACTCCCTCCATTCCCCTACACCACTAGCACATCACGTCTCCTCCTATTCCTTACCCCAACTCCCATGCAAAGCCATCATTAAGCCCTCCTAATCACCCATTAAACCTAGCAAGGTTAGGGTCTTTACATGAAGAATCAAAGGTCAAGAGACGAGGGAACATATAAACTCATACTAATATGTGTCAATTAATTTATTTTATGTTTGTGTGCTTGACATGTACGTGATTGAATGAATGGTTAGGATATGTATGAATGTATGTAAGTATGATCACCTAAATTATAATATCACATATAAACTGTTTAATTGTCCAAACTAAAAATTAAGATCTTTGTTTTTTATTTCATCAACTAGAAGTCATTGATCGATTACATTCCACTCGTCCTTACCGGGAGATAATTTCCTTCATCTTTAGAAATAGTGTGAGATACGAGGATATCCATTGTTGTGTCATTAATAAATACATAAGGTGAGATTCACCATTAGTGGACACCAAGTGTATTTGTTCATGAATACAATGGACAATCGTATCTCGTATCAAATCAAATATATATTTTTTAACAATAGTAGGAGTTCTCACTCGATTTTGAGAAAGAGTTTTTCTTAGGAGGATTGGACAAATTCTCTCTTAATTAAAATGACGAGAATCATAAGAGTTTGAAAAATACAAAAGTTTGCAAATTTTCAAAATGGTTATGATTCGAAAATGTTTCTTACCATGAGTTTATGACATATTCAATAGCCTTTAGCTAGGTTATGTTATGAATGATAGGATCTCGTATGACTGCAATTATGGACATATTTATTTATTTATTTATTTATTTGCAGTACATATTTTAAACATAGAATTGACATGAAAATCCATATTAATTATATTGTAGAAATGTCGAACATTCAACCTATTGTGCGATCTATGATTGAAAAAATTCATTAGCAAATGATGACTCCAACTTCAATAGCTGGCAGCTCAAGCTCAACATCGTGTTGAAGTTTGAGAAACTATCTCACATTTTGGATGGTGAAATCCCAAAATTAAGTGAGAAGACAACCGATGCTGAGCGTGAGGTTGTAACCAAGTGGGTAGACCAAGAGAACCAAGTTCACGGTTTAATGTTTGCCTCCATGGGTGACTCGCTTCAAGCGAAAAACTTGGATTCAAAATCCAAAAAGACCATGGAAGCTCTAACCAAGATGTTTATGAATAGTGCTAGAAAAGAGCGCTATAAGACCACCGTAGCACCCACAAGGTGTCACTTGATGGAGGGAACATCTGTGTTAATGTATTTTTTCTCACAATGCACGGATACCTTGAGAAGTTAGAAAAATTCTTTTCCTCGATGCCCAATGACATTGCCGAATATTTGATTGGTAGCTCTCTAGTCCTATACTACAAGGATTTTATCATGCATTACCATGTGCGTGAGAAATATGTGAGTCTTGAGGAGCTTCATAACACTCTCAAAACAACAGAAGTTGATATGGGCAAGGGCAAGGACAAGAATGTCCAAGCTGCCTATAGTGGAAGTAAAAAGTTCACCAAAGGTAAAGTAAAAGGCAAGAACAAATTAGCCAAAAAGCGCTAAAGGGAATTGGAGTAGGAGGGGTTCCTGCGAAGCACCTCAAGGGGGAATTCTTCGAAATATCCGACTCCTAATACAGAATGTTTCCTTTGCGGTGGAAAATCACACATCTACCTGAATTGCCCCAAGTACAAGGAAAACCTTGACAATGAAATAATTGAGCGCAAACGCCCCAAAAAGGCTTACTGTATATTTGTTAGTGAGATAAATTTAGCCACCTCTATCCATGATTGGGTACTCGATCCCGGATCTTGTGCTCACATATTTTCCAATGTGCAGTTACTAAATGATAGGAAGCAACTCGCTAAAGGCGAGATGATTCTAAAGGTTGGAAATGGTGCGAGCATCGCTGCGATTGCACAAGACTCCTTGGATCTTCAGTTATCTAGTGGTTTAATTTTACGTTTAAAGAATGTCTATTATGTGCATTTGATTAGAAAAAAATATTGTATATGTATCATATTTAGATATGGATGACTTTATAATAAATATTTAAAACTCTTGCTTCTCTTTTATCGAAGAATGAAATTTTCTATGCAAATACTTTCATAAAAATGGACTCTATTTGCTTGAATTGAATAATAGACAAGTCTTAAACTTCAATAACAAAAGACTTAATACAACTCACATGCATGATACAATCATATGACACTATCGTCTTCGTCACATCAATGAAAAACACATCAAGAAATTGCAAGAGCTAACCTTCTTGGTCAAATTGATTTTAAATCATTGGAGACTTGCGAACCTTGCCTTATGGGCAAATAACCAAGCGACCTTTCAAGAAGAAAGGTCCAAGACCAAATAACTTGCTGGATTTGATACGTTCCAATGTATGTGGATCAATGAGTACAAGTACAAGAGATGATTATAGGTACTTCATAACGTTCACAGATGATTATAGCTGTTGTGATTATATTTATCTAATGAGATATAAAAGTGAATCGTTTGACAAGTTCAAAGAATTCAATAATAAAGTAAAGAACCAACTCAATAAGAAAATCAAGTCTTTATGAACGGATCATGAAGGTGAGTACTTAAGTGCCGAATTTGACTCGTTCTTAAAGGAATGTGGTATTATAGCACAACTCACTCCACCCGGGACACCTCAATGGAATGGTGTGTCCGAATGGAGAAATAAGACATTGCTCGACATGGTTTGATCAATGATGAGTCAAGTTGAATTGCCAATTTACTTTTGGAGTTATGCACTACAAGCTACGACTTACACACTGAATAATGTTCCTTCCAAATCCATAAAGAAAACACCATAGGAGCTGTGGAGTGGTAAAATACCCAAGCTCAAGTTTCTCAAAATTTAAGGTTGTGAGGCCTACGTAAAAATATTGATGTCGACCAAACTTCAACCAAAAGTGGATAAATACTTCTTTATTGGTTATCCTCGTGAGACAAGAGGATACTACTTTGGCATAAGACCTCCAATCGAGTGATAGTCGAGAGGGATGACGTGTTCTTAGGAAAGAGTTTCTCGAAAGAATAAAAATTAGTAGGAGTAGAGTTGTGCTTGGGGAAACTCAAGATAATTTACAAGATCATGATATGAATGATAACATTTTAGATCATGAAGGCTCAATCGAGGTTCCTTTGGCTGGTGGGAGTATGAGATAGCAACCCTCACAAGCAATTGCGAGTGAAGATCAATCATCTCGACTTAGTGTTCTTTAAAGAGTTGAACATGAACAAATTCCGCAAGAAATTGTGGAATAATTTCAAGAAGTACACGTGAAACCAATAGAACTTAGAAGGTCAACGAGGGAGAGAAAGAAACCCGATATGTATTTGGGACTTCACAAAATCATGGTACTCGATATCGATGATCCCTCGACCTTTTAAAAAGGAATGGAAAGAAAAGACTCCAAACCATGATTTAAAGCCATGGAATCCGAAATACAATCCATGTATGTCAATCAAGTATGATACTTGGTTGACCTTCCACAAGGAAAGAAAGCCGTTCAAAGCAAATAGGTTTTTAAGAGGAAGATGAACATGGATGAGAACTTGACAACCTACAAGGCAAGACTTGTAGCGAAAGATTTCACTCAAGTTCAAGGAATTGACTATGATGAAACTTTTTCACCGGTTGCCATGTTCAAATCTATTCGGATTATGCACGCTAATGCCACATTTCATGATTATGAAATATGGCAAATAGATATCAAAACAACGTTCCTTCATGGAGACTTGGAGGAATATGTGTACATGGTACATCCTCAAGGTTTTGAAGATCCAAAGAGTAATGAGAAAGTATGCAAGCTTAAACGATCCATTTATGGATGGAAGCAAGCATCCATGAGTTGGAACAAACGTTTTGATGAACAAGTCAAAAAGATAAACTTCGTCCAAAGCAAGGAAGAACCTTGTAAATTCTAGAATGTCAGTGGGAGTCATGTAGTCTTTCCGATCTTATATGTCGATGACAACTTCGTCCAAAGCAAGGAAGAACTTTGCTAGAGTAAACGAGAAGTTTATGAAATATGCATTTTCAATGAAAGACATGAGTGAGGCTCAGTACATCTTGGTTAAAAGATATTGTATCTCTACAAGTATTTACCAAAATGAGTATATGAAATAGAAGACGTCTCTTTCATATATTGAATTGACGTAGTGGTTGATTCAGTTTAATACCGCAAGTGCAAGACTGCGATGAAGCGGTGGCAAGTACCGTTCGAGTCCACAGTGAGGTGTGTCAACTCTGGTTCTTTGAAAATCGATTGGAAAATAAAGGGGATGAGAACTTGATTAAATTAAACTAAGCTACACTAAACAAGCAATTTACTAACAAGAAAGATAAAATCATGAGAAGGAAAAGTAAGCAACTAGCAAACCAAGATTAAATTCAGTAAGGAAAACCCCCAAGGGGTGGAGTGTGTGTACACATGTGATAAAGTGGCGAAGAATGATGCCTTTTTGGCCTTAATCTATGTTTTGTTGATTTAATCAACCCAATTTTAATTATAATCAATGTAGAGTGACACACATATTGCATAACATATATATTGCATTGTGCTAACTTCTACAGGTGATCAAGACTCAAGAAAGAGGGAAATGTAGTCAAGACATGTAATCTTGATTTCTTTTGAGTCTTAAGAACATTGTGTAATTGATTGACATCATTTCATGCTTATATTTGTATCTTATATCCATTATCTTACACCTAAGCAATGCTACGTGACGAGTTTAATTTTTGAATTTCAGAAATAAATAGGTTTGAAGAGATGAAACATGAAAGGACCCAAAAGCAGGGAAAAAGGACTTAATTGTGAGACCTGGGACTAAGATGCAAGGGAGAAAGACCTGAACGTAAGACCGAAGGACCGAAGAGCAAAACAGAAAACTTCACACCATCATGGGGAGTATTTTGGCAATTCTATTCGAGTCGGAGCTCCAACAAGTGAAGTAGATGCATCAAAGACCAACAAAGACATCCAGAAAAGCCCAGAATAAAATCCAGTGTGATCCGGACTATATAGACCGCCAATTGGCGGTCCAAGACCACTAATTGGCGGTCTGTTTTGGCTCAAATCCGCTAAGATTTTGGTGGGTCGCGTATTAGTGTGTATTTAGTCCATTTCTGGTATTTGTTTAGTACCACATTGGGGGATTGTCCCGGATTGCCTTTTGTTTGGCTATAAATAGAACTTCTCACCTTCTATTGTAATCTACCCATTGCTTGGTGGCATTATCTCTACTAAGGAGTAAGCCTTGAAGCAAAACTCAAGGTGGAGAAGAATGCTACCTTCATTGTGAGTCATTGTTAATAAAATAATTGTTCTAGTTTTTTTTAATCATGTCTTTCAATTTGTGCATGCTTGTTTAGTCTTTCATTTCCTTTCCTTTTAAGCTTCTTTAATACTCCTTTCTTGCTTAGTTAAATTTCCTTTCAGTATAATGTTTCATTTTGTTAATGTAGGTAGTGTAATGATTAGTGAGTAGTTTCATCCCCATTTGGGGGTGGAGAAATATGTGATATGATTATGTAATGTAGTAGAGTGTGTTATCTTAATCCTTTGAGCCTTATATGATTTCCATAACCATCTAATGAGATTTCACTGTTGTCTATGATATGCTAATGCTCTTGAATGAAGCTTAGCATATGCTTAGACTAGTGGACCTATTTTATGGGGAATGATGAGGTAAGGATAATGATGGAATTAATATAGGAAACATGACTTGTAGTGTATGTGCTCTTGTTGCCTTGTCCTTGGTTAATGCATTGTATGTTTTAATGATATAGTCTTATCTTAATTCATGTGGAGGCATAGTAGGGTCTAGTATTTATACATGAGTTCATTTAGCTTCATTCCAATTATTGTCTTGTATGTTTTAATGATGTAGTCTTATCTTATTTCATGTGGAGGCAAAGTTGGATTTAGTTTTATGATTTCATGCACTACATGTTGTGAGGAGCATAATTGAACACACACACACACACACACATCTTTATATTCAGATTTTTTTCTACCCCCTATGGGGTTTAGTTTTATATCTTATCTTCATTTCCTTTTGCATCTTAGTGTGGTTTAGTGTAACCAACCTTTCTCTCCTTTCTTTACCACTCGCCTTCGCACAAACCCAAAGTCGACACACCTCCTGTGGATCGACCCGTATTTGCAACAGCTTCAACGCGGCCGTGCACTTGCGGTTTAATATAAAACGAATCAATCGAGATTGGTCGACATGTAATGTAGGGGATTGGTCAAGACGAGTCAAGACATGTAATCTTGATTTCTTTTGAGTCTTAGGAACATTGTGTAATGTGGCATACTTGAGCTAAAATCAACTCAAACACACACTAGGTTCCCTATAGAAATTACAAAATTTCTCCTTGAACCCAAACGAAACATTTTTTGGTTGCCCTGAACACTCTGAAAGTTTCCGGTTGAACGTCTCCTAGACTTTGGTCGACCGAAACTCAATTTCTCCTTGAACCCAAAAGTGCCTGGAAGTTTCCGGTCGAACCTACCATTTGCCCAGTTCGACCGATCCAGTTTTACCAGACCAAAACCCCTAGAACGGTCGACCAATTCCCATATTTAGTTCGACCGTTCACTTAAGTGAACTTAAGTTGTAGCCAGATTTGACCAACCGGCATACCTGAATTGGTCAATCGATTTTGTTCTAAAATGTGTCCCAAACTTCACTGCTTTGTGTTTCTTACACAAACTCTTACCCATTTAATCTCAACGGCTATAACTCACTTAAAGCTTATGAATAGGTGTTGCCTTGACATAATCAAATAACTCTTACAATTCTATTTGGCATATACACCTAAGAGAAAACTCCAAGTCTCCCATTCCCCAAATCCTACTCTCCAAGCTAAACTTCCATATCTTAGATCAATTCTTGTCATACTCTAAGTGTGCTCAAGTTAGAGAGTGAGTGATCCACTCAAACTTTGTTTGTAAATAAATAAGGACTTCAGTGAAAGCCCGAAGTACCCCTCTCGGGTTGTGAGAGGAAGAAAATCAAGCTAGCGAGGGTTGCTTGCGGAAGCTTGTGGTGTAAAGGCTTAATCTCAGCCCAGAACGAGGTTGATAGTGAAGATGTAGGTGGAGCTCGAGGGAGATCGAGCGGAGCTTACAAGAGAGGAAGTAGGCGGGAGGCCGAACCACTATAAAAATCATCTGGTGCCTTTGTGGTTTGCAATATTTACTTTACTTGCTTGTTTTGTTTTTAATTTCCACTGCATCTTTTATTGTTAAGCAAGTAGAGTTTGTTTAAGTTTAAAAGTGATTAGAACTAAGCCATACATACGATCCTACAAAGAATGCATTAAATAAGGTGCAAGTGTAGGTTGTGTTTTCATGCATAGGAAGTACCTAATGGTTGTGGCAAAACATATCATTCCAATCACTAACTTAGATGATTAATATGAGCATAAACAAGTTAGTTATGAAAAACCCAAATAAGCATGGGAAGTACCTAATGATTATGGAAAACCCCATAAAGTTAAGTATTGTCTTTTAAACAAACAAGTATACATTCACATTTATCACATATTGCATAAGATAACATTCATTCACATTCTTCATTACATGTATAAGCATTATCTCGACCCCTAAAGGGGATGAAACTACTCACTACACATTAAGCTACAAACTATATTAAGAAAGAAAGGCAATATAACTAATTATACTAAGATGAAGAAAACAAAACTAAGCTAAACATGCAAGCAATAAAAAAAAACATTAAAACAAAACTGGAAGAATTATTTTATTTACATGACTCACATTACAAGTAGTATTCTTTTCTACTTGAGTTTTTCTCCAAGACTTTACTCAAAGTAGAGAGAATGACCACCAAGCAATGACAAAGGAGGATGAAGAGTTCTATTTATAGTCATGGAACAAGGTAACTGAGAACAATCTCCCGGTGTGGGATGATTGAATCTGTTATAATACCGCAAGTGCACGACCGCGTTGAAGCAGTAGCAAATATGGGTCGGTCCATAGGGAGCACATTCCTTATATGCTCAATTAGGTCCTCTATTGCACTTGTAGTCCCTTCCAGTGACCAAATGAGAAAATAAAATGGAAAAACAAAGGAAAACCCCCACTGAAATGGTGAACTCGACTACAAAAATGATGCTCCCTGGCAACGACACCAAAAACTTGATTGAATCCGTTATAATACCGCAAGTGCATGGCCACGTTGAAGTGGTGATGACAAATACGGGTCGGTCCAGAGGGAGCGTGTGTGAGTCGAGTTCACGATACTCGAGTGGGGGAAAAGAAGAGAGAGATGTGATCAAAATTAAACTACAATGCGTGGGAAATCGGAAAAACGATCAATGAAAACAAAACTCCTTATGGGGGTAGAGAAAGAACATGAAAATGAAAATGTGTATTGTAGTGTGTGTTCAAATGTGCTCATCAAAACATGTCATACATGAAATCCATAAAACTCAACTGCAACTTTGCATCCACATGAAATAAGATAAAATCTTATCATTAAAACATACAAGACAATAATTGAAATAAAATTAATATGTTCACATGTATCATGACTCAAATACAACTATGTCTCCACATGAAAGAAGATTTATACCAATCATTAAAGCATACAAGACATTAATTAAAATAAAACCAACATGAGCACATGCATCCACATGTCTTGTTCCCTTGTTCCCTTCCATCCTTATCCACACCTCATCATTCCCCATAAAATAGGCTCACTAATCTAAGCATGTGCTAAGCTTCACTCAAGAGCATTAGCACATCAAAGATAAGAGTGAAATCCCATAAGATGGTTATGGAAATCATGCAATGCTCAAAGGATTAAGATTAACACACACTAATCCATCACATGTTCAAATCACCTTCTTCTCCACCCGTCAATGGGGATGGACTACTCTCTACTCATCTCTACACTAAAGAAAACATAATAATAATATGAACACATAAGGGAAATGACTAAAAATAAGATTAAACAAACAACAACATCAAAGAAATTGCATCAAAGGAAATACATGTATTTAAAGAACAAAACTCACACTTGTTTGAAACGAAAAGATTACAAAGTATGCTTCTTCTCCTCCAACTACACTAATCAGCAGCAAAACAAAACCTAAAACTAATGGAGAAGAAAGAAGTGGGAGAGGAGGATTACAATGGTATATATAGACTAATACAAGGTTAGGATTAATTTGGGAGTAATCGGACGGTTCTAAATCACATCTAATAGTCCAGGAATGCTCTGACCCGACAACACAAACTGCGACTAAAATTTGAGACGCTCTGGACCATTTTAATATGCCAGTGGTGGATCAAATGGATCCGATTGGGTTGAAAATTTGTCTCCGGCTTAGTTTCTTGTATTGGCACACGTGGTGAAGCTTTGGTCCACTGTCTCGACCCAATTTGGTTTTAATTGGAGAAATAACAATATGGTTTCAGTCATGTGTCACATTATTTTGTACTTCTCAATCAGGTCCCACCGGGTTTTCACTTGGGTCCTTCTTGATTTGCAATCCAGTCCTTGTGCATTACAAACAGGTCCAGAATCTTCCAAATCATTCCATACTTGTTACATTTAGGTCCTTTTTGCTCCATTCCACTTCTTTATTACCTAACTCCTGAAACAATACAAAGAACAACTCGAGTAGCACAACATTGATGTAAAATAACCGGGGTGTATCCTTACCACTCGAGAAGACCTACAGCCGGTGTACTAGATATCCTAATGCAACATGTTCAAGTTAATTTTTGGGAGCTTCCTTTTTGCTTTGCCTCTCAACAGATTTGCACATGCTAAACATACGCAAAACCCACAAAACATTTTCTTTCGCAAACACATGAAGATTTTGATAGAAATGGAAAATTTTAAAGCACCATACAAGCAAAAGCAGGCAAGTGTACACACGTAACACTAACACGACCCTAACAATAGAAACAAAAGAAAACAAAACAAAAGGAGAAAGACTCGACTGTGTACACACGTAAAACACCCTCACACTTACTACATGCATTGTCCTCGATGAATGTGAGCATGATACTACATGGATTTATGCATGAAAAAGAAAAGATCTCAGCAACGTGAAGCACAAGGAAACTTTCATGGTCAGGTTGATGGACATAAACCCGAACTGCCCTCCAAACCTGTGAGATACTTAAGAAGGGAGACAAATACGTGAAAGAAATGGGGCCCAAATACACAAGGTTGTGGCCCACAACAATCAATGCTCACTCTTGGAGTCTTGTCTTTTTTTCTTTGTTTTTCAAATATAACTATGTACAATAATGGGCTCCCACCTTCATTTGCTGTGGGACATCAAATGGGAACCCACCATCTCTCGAGATAGAAATGCACCTCCATGGGCTCGCAACATAAGAAACAGGAGGATTGTTGAGAGGTTTACGAACCAAGAATGATGGTTCATGCCTCTCAAAACAAGGGTCTGTGAAAGGAAACGGAAACAAATATGTTTCCATTCCACGACAAAGCTGAGGGTCATCAATATATACCCTCCAACCGACATTTGGGTATACCGAGATTAATTCATCCACGTAAGTTGACCCCCGGACTTATTACCCAGATGGCTAAGTCCAGAAATAGAATTGCTTGACCACCTTACACCCTTATAAGCATTGTGGTCGTTTGATGCCTCTTGAGAACGAGCAAGATAGGAGGCATGAATGAGAGGTTAACCTCTGTCTGGTTATTTGAAATGTAGGGTATCAGGTGGTTGATTCTTAACCCACATCGGGTCCTCAACAAATACAGAGTGAAGAGTAGGTGGCCCAGAGGCCACAAAAATGGTATCTTGTGGCTCTAGAGCCACATGATCGAAAGGATGTGGCTCAAAGGCCACATGATCACAAGATAAGGCACATTCTTGTGTCAACCCAGGTGAAACATCTTCACCACCATAAAGATCTCCATCGAACAACTCCATGAAATATTTGAAGGTGCCTTCGACTTCAATCTCAACCGTGCCCTGGATAAGGTTGACCCCAAAAATGTCATGGAAGGCACCTGACTTCTTGTCGATGGTGAAGATGTTGAAATCAGTGAACTGACTACCATATGTCAAGCGCATCAGACCATTGCGACAATTGATCGAGGCATTCGGAAGTCGCTAGAAATGGTCGCCCAAAAATAATAGGAATTTGTCCAAGTGGGTTTGGCACAAGTTTCGTATCAAAAACAAAGAAATTGACTAGATAAATGAACTCTCCCACTTTGATCAGAACATCTTCCACCACGCCCCTCGATTTCTTCATAGACCTATCAACCAATTGAAGATTAGTTTTTGTTTGTTTGAGATCTCCAAGGCCGAGTTGGACGTAGACCGAATACGACAGAATATTAACAAATGCACCAAGGTCCAATAAACCTCGACGTATTGACACCTCACCAATCACACAAGAAATAATAGGCCAACCAAGGTCCTTGTATTTGACTTGCGTGGGTTGTGTCAACAATGAACTCACATTAGCAGAAAGAAAAACTTTCTTGGGAACATTGGTTTTCCTATTCTTGGTGCATAAATGCTTGAGAACCTTGGCATAAGGTGACATTTGTTGAATCACCTTCAACATAGGAATGTTCACCTTAACTTGCCAAAAGATCTCAAACATTTTGTCATGCTGATCAGAAGTTTTCTTTTTAAGGTACTCAGGGAATGTCACCTTCGGGAAATAAGGTCTTTCGAAGGAACTTCAGCATTCTGTTCCGTAGAAACATGAATGGGGACCGCAGAATTTGATTCCTTTGACCCATGATGAGACAAGTGGGCCTCAGGGTTCGTCCCCATTGTCAAAATAAATGTAGAAGGAACCTCAGGATCAAACTCTGTCCTGTAAGTATTTGTTGAGGGAACCTCAGGATCCGGCTCCCTCATAGATGTAGGTATCACCGCAGGTCTGGTGACACCAAAAGATGGTGATTGCAAGGAAGGCAACCCAATTTGATTGTCCACCTCCTTACTAGACCTCAAAGTATGAATCACATTACATGACAGGTCGGTTCAGAGGTAACTTGAGGAACTAGTGGCCTTCCTTGAGATTGTGTACCCCGGGGATTAACCTCGGGTTGACTTGGGAATTGACCCTTCTCATGTTCATGGATCTGATGAGCCAATTGGCTATCTTGCGCTTCCAATGCTTTGATTGCAGAGTTATTTGCTGCAAGCATGGTTTGCGTGCTCGACATGAACACGTAAAGGGTTTGTTCAATAGTGGAGTATCCTGGGTCAACCCGCTAAGGTAGAGTATGAGTAGAGTAACCCGATGGTGAAACGTGAGTAGGTTGGTGAGTATGGGGCTGAGACATTTAATGTGGGGGTTGGTAGATCGCCGATGGGCGTGGAGGGTGATGAGGTGGAGGTTGAGCGTGCGAGATCTGACCGTTGCCCCCATTAGGCCCCTTAGAGAAGTTAGGGTAGTTTCGTCATCCCGGGTTGTAAGAGTGACTGTATGAGTTGTTACGCGGCCGTTGTTGATACATCGCATTTGCATGCTCAGTATTACTTGGAGCGTAAGCACATTCCAAGTCATTATGTCCTGTAAGTCCACACATACTACATGATTGATTCGTTTTATATTAACCGCAAGTGCACGACTGCGTTGAAGCGGTGGAAAATACGGGTCGATCTACAGGGAGGTGTGTCGACTTTTGGTTTGTGCGAAGGCGAGTGGGTAAGAGAGAGAAGAAGAGATTGATTACACTAAACTAATGAACTAGAAGAAAGAAATTGAAAACATGAAATGAACTAAACTAAGCTAAGCTGAGCAACTATTAAGAAGAAAGATAAACTAGAAAGAGAAGCTGGAAATCAGGAATCTAAAACCCCTAAGGGGTGGAGTGTGTGTACACAAGATATGAGTGGTGATGAATGCTTTCATTAAGAACAAGTGTATGTAGTGTTTGCTATGCATAAGAAGTACCTAATGACAAGACCTATCATTTAAAACACGACCCTAGGTGATTAATATGAGCATGACAAGTTTGTTATTAAGACACTTAGACAAGCATGGAATGTACCTAAGCTATGGCAGAAACCATCAAGTAAGTATTCTTTTTAATCACACAAGTATACTAACATTTTTCACATACACAAAAGTTTAGCATTCATTCCATCTACATAACATGTATAAACATTGCTCCACCCCCCAAAGGGGATGGAACTACTCACTACTCATTAAACTAATTATTACACTAAGCAAAGAAAACATTTTAACTAAGCTACTAAAATTACTAAACAAGAAATTAAACAAAGTAAAGCAACCAACACAAAACAAGCAACATAACAAGACAAGATTAAAAGAAACAAAGAAACTTTTATTACTAAAATGACTCACAATACAGGTAGCATTCTCCCACTTCAGTGTTTGCTTCAAGGCCTCACTTCAAGTAGGAAGAATTGCCACCAAATGTGAAGTGATTACAATGAAATGTGAAGAGTTCTATTTATAGCCAGAGAAAAAGGTAATCCGGGACAATCCCCCGACGTGGGACTAAACAAATACCAAAAATAGACTAAACATCCTCTAATACACGCGCTCCAGAAGTCTTAGCAGATCTGGAGTGATCCGGACCGCCAATTGGCGGACTACTGGATCCGGATCGAGTTGGTTTTCATTCTGGGCTTTTCTTCATGTATTTGTTGGTCTTGGATGCATCTACTTTGCTTTTTGGAGCTCCGACCCGAATCGAATTGCCATAAAACTCCCCATGATGGTGTGGAGTTTCTGTTTTGCTCTTAGGTCTTACGTTCAGGTCCTTCTCCCTTGCATCATAGTCCCCAGGTCTCACAATTAAGTCCTTTTTCCCATATTTTGGGTCCTTTCATGCCTCTTCTCTTCAAACCTCTTTATTTCTGAAATTCACACATAAAGCTCGTTAGATAGCATTGTTTAGGTGAAACATAATGGATATAAGATACAAATGTAAGCATGAAATGATGTCAATCAAATACCCCCACACCTAAATTTTGCTAGTCCCGAGCAAAACAAAGAAAGAGAAAAACAAACGAGAAACGAGAAACAAGAAATCCTAACTCACTTTCATAGGAATCACGGTTGCACTTAGCATGTGCAACAAGCCGTTAAACCTACAAAATCGGAGGAGGAGGAGTGTTGTCTCCTGAGGGTTTTCAGCGGATACACCCACAAAATCCGAACAAGATGCGTTATCTAATCTAGACACTCGACTCGTTGGACAAATTTTGTCGATCATTGGACGTGGTAAACCTACGGGCCGACTCTATATAGGTAATCAGTCCACACACCTAGCCTAATGAACCATTCATGCAAGTTAAATAAGGGATTAAGTGAAAGACATGGACCACCTCAACATCCTCAAGTGATACAAAGTGTAAAGTCCATTAAGGTTCTTATTTGCATTACCATTTTTTTCTTCTTTTTGTTTCTTTTCTCATTTGTTTTGTTCTTTTCTTTTTATTAGTTGGAGCTTCATTCTCCCAGGGTTAGGTTTCGTGCATCATTGCCTATGAGGACTTACACTATCACGTACACCTTTCCCCAACTCTCCACATAGGGCAATCCCTACCACCCGTGTAACGAGACTTCGGTCGACGCATCCCAAGTCAGATGACTCGAAAGCACCAGGCACAAAGTCCCCTCAGACCAACTTTCCCGAGTGATAGGAGCCGTGCGAGAAGAGAGAACACATACTCACTTATTTCATATCTACACATGAACCAAAACCCTACACTTAATGTCTCACAACAAGATTTAAAGGGTCCTTGACTACAACAAACTCCCTTAACTTAACAGGCACGAATTATTGACTCACTAGGTTCAGGGTGGACTTCTTTAAATGTTTTAGCACTGAAACCCTATGATTACTCACCCCCGAGGGAAAACTGGGGTGCATCCTAACGAGTAGATAAATCCTAAAGCTACAGTACTAGATATCCTAATGCATCAAGTTCAAGACAATTTTGGAAGCTTTCTTTTTACTTTGCCTCTCAATGGTTTTGCACATGCTAAACACACGCAAAACCCACAAAACATTTTCTTTCGCAAACACATGAAGATTTTGAAAGAAATGTGAAAATTTGAAGCATTAGGCAAGCAAAAGAAGACAAGTCACCCAAGGATCATGGCAAGCAGATATATCGATATTAAATGCAGCACACTAACATGACCCTATCAATACACACAAAAGAAAACAAAAATCAAAGGAAAAGACTTAACTATAAACACACGTAAAACACCCCCCACACCAACTTCATGCATTGTCCTCAATGAATGCGAGCAAGATACTACATGGATTTATGCATGAAAAAGGAAAGATCTCACCAACATGAAGTGCAAAAAGGAAGTTCGTGGTTTTGTTGATGGACACGACCCAAATTCCCGTCAAAACCTGTGAGATACTTAAAAAGGGAGACAAAATACGTGAAAGAAAAGGGGGCCCAAATACTCAAGGGTTGGGGCCTACAACAAACGATGCTCACCGAAGAAGTCTTTTTTTTATTTTTTTTCAAATTTAACTTTATACAAACATGAAAGCTCAACCATTCATGCAGGAGCATGAATGGTTGAGTGCGAGAGAGGATCATGAAGGAACATGACCTCCTCGACTTCGGTTGGTGCCCCCTCCAAGTTGGGTTTGAGGCGTTGTCCATTAACTTTGAACACGTCCCCATTCCCTGGGTTCAAGATGTCAACCGCTCCATGAGGAAACACGGTTTGGACAATAAAAGGGCCAGACCAGCGACTGCGGAGCTTACCCGCAAACAGATGAAGCCGGGAATTGTAGAGCAACACCTTCTGCCCGGCCGTAAACACCTTTCGCATAATCATGCGATCGTGAAACATCTTGGCTCGGGACTTATGAATTTTGGCATTCTCGTACGCATCATTGCATAGCTCTTCCAACTCCACAATGTCGAGTTTACGCTGCACCCCTGCTTGATCAAGATCCATATTCAGGTTCTTGATCGCCCACAAAGCACGATGCTCAAGCTCGACGGGTAGGTGGCAAGCCTTGCCGTACACTACCCGATATGGGGACATACCCAAATTGGTTTTGTACGCGGTGCGGAAGGCCCACAACACGTCATTCAGCTTAGTTGACCAATCCTTCCTCGAGGAATTAACCGTCTGCTCAAGAATTTGCTTTAATTGACAGTTAGAGACTTCGACCTGCCCACTAGTTTGCGGATGATATGGGGTCGCAAGCTTGTGGGTGATCAAATATTTCCTCATAAGCGCTTCAAAGGAGCGATTACAGAAGTGGGTACCCCTATCGCTGATTATGGTACGAGTAGTACCAAATCGCGCAAAAATGTCCCTTAAGAATTTGGTGACCACCTTGTTGTCATTGGTCTTTGTGGGTATAGCCTCAACCCACTTAGACACATAGTCAATGACCACCAGACTGTAAACATTCACGAACGAGTTCGGGAAGGGACCCATAAAGTCGATGCCCACACATCGAAGATGTCGACAACAAGGACATTTTGCAAAGGCATCATGTCACGTCGACCAATCCTGCCAAGGCGCTGGCACCTATCACATTGCTTACAGAAGTCGTAAGCATCTTTGAAAAGAGAAGGCCAGAAGTATCCAGATTGGAGCACCTTGGCGGCAGTTTTCTTTGCTCCAAAGTGTCCTCCACATGCCTTAGAGTGGCAGAAATGGAGCACACTTTGGAACTCGGTATCTGGGACGCACCGCCTGAAAATTTGGTCAGAGCAGTATTTGAATAGGTAGGGGTCGTCCCAGTGAAAGAATCTGACATAAGATCTAAATTTGGCTTGGTCAGATTTTGACCAACCCACAGGAAGTTGCTCGGTCACGAGGTAGTTCACGATGTCGGCAAACCAAGGGTTATCTTCGATCGTGAACAACTGCTCGTCAGGAAATTTGTCATCAATAATTTGGTCCTGTGGGTTGGTCGTCTCTAGACGAGACAGGTGGTCTGCTACAACATTTTCACACCCTTTTTTGTCCTGAATCTCGAGATCAAATTCTTGTAACAACAAGATCCATCTTAAGAGTCGGGATTTTGCATCTTTCTTCGCCATAAGGTGCTTGATGGTTGTGTGGTCAGAATAGATAATCACGTGGGAGCCAATCAAGTATGACCGGAATTTCTCAAAAGCAAATATGATCGCTAAGAATTCTTTCTCGGTCACAGTGTAGTTCAATTGGGCATCATGGAGTGTTCTACTGGCATAGTAGATCACATGAGGCAATTTGTCCAATCGTTGCCCAAGTACTGCTCCAACAGCGAAGTCGGATGCATCACACATTAACTCGAAGGATTTAGTCCATACCGGTGCCTTAATTATGGGAGCTGAAGTCAGCTCTTTCTTCAAAGTCAAAAAAGAATGGTGGCTGTCCGGTGTGAACTAAAAAATGGCATCCTTAGCCAACAAAGCGGTGAGAGGTCGAGCAATTTTGCTAAAATACCGAATGAACCGCCGATAGAATTCAGCATGCCCCAAAAAGGCACAGATATCCTTCACAGTACGTTGCGGTGGGAGATTAGCAATAAGACCCACTTTTACGGGATTGACCTCAATTCCCCTACTTGAGACCACATGTCCAAGTACAATCCCTTGCTTCACCATGAAGTGACATTTCTCCCAATTGAGAGCGAGGTTCTTCTCACGGCATCGCTTGAGGACAAGGCTCAAGTGATGAAGGCACTCATCAAAGGAAACGCCAAATATGGAAAAGGCGTCCATGAAAATCTCAAGGAAACGCTCAACCATATCGGAAAAGATGCTGATCATACATCTTTGAAACGTTGCCGGCGCATTACATAACCCAAACAGCATGCGACGGTAGGCAAATGTGCCAAAGGGACAAGTAAAGGTGGTTTTCCCTTGATCCTCGGGGGCGATGGGAATTTGGTTGTAACCGGAGTATCCATCAAGAAAAAAATAATACTCATGTCCGGCCAACCTTTCCAACATCTGATCAATGAATGACAACGAGAAATGATCTTTCCGCATTGCCGCATTGAGCTTGCGATAATCAACGTAAACTCGCCAACCAGTTTGTAGGCATGTCAGGCTAAGCTCATTATGCTCATTCTCCACAACCGTCACGCCTGACTCCTTGGGAACCACATGGACAAGACTCACCCATGAACTATCACAGATAGGATAGATTATGCAATTATCCATGCACTTAAGAACCTCCTTTCGGACGACTTCTTTCAGTAAGGATTCAATCTTCGTTGTGGGTCCCGACGGGGCGTAGAATCCTCTTCCATGTGGATCCGATGCTGAACAATACCAGGGCTAATTCCCTTGATATCCTTCAAGGACCACCCGATCGCCTCCTTGTTTTCAAAGAGTACTCTTTTGAGGGCAACCTCTTGATCTTGTGCAAGATCAGAAGCAATAATGAGTAGCAAGGTTCCATTATCACCTAAAATGATGTACTTCAGGTTATCGAGGAGCAGTTTAAGTTCGACCAGAGGTGGGTCCTTGTCGGATTTAGAGTTACTTTCAAGTGGCTCAAGGGCCACGGGGTGAGACGAGCAAGCACCCAGATGTGCCTCCTCGTCCAGAGATACGCTGGCGGATTCCTCAAGATCCTCTTCACTCGCAACCTGGTCATTAGGCACCTCAATAATATGTCGATGTGAGTCGAACTTGCCTAATGACTCTGGCTCATCCGTGTCTTGAATAAAATTAGTTCCGACTGCATCGTCGAAGAGCCCGGGTTGCTTACCAAGAGTAAATAAGTGGAAATCCGCCGTGAGGTTTCCAAAAGACAACCTCATCAAGCCATTGCGACAATTGATCAAAGCATTAGATGTCACAAGAATTGGCCTCCCAAGGATCACAAGAATTTGTCCTAGTGGGTTAGACACAGGTTCAGTATCCAAGATGATGAAATCAACTGGAAATACGAACTCACCCACTTTGATAAGGACATCCTCCTCACTCCTTCGTGGAAATCTTGACGGATCTGTCAGCCAACTGGAGGGTTGTCCTCGTTGGTTTAAGATCGCCTATTCCAAGGTTGACAAGGACAGAGTAGGGCAGGAGGTTCACAGATTCTCCCAAATCCAATAAAGCTTGAGAGATTGTCACATTACCGATCATGCAAGAGACAGTTGGTCAATCTGGGTCCTTGTACTTGACTTGCATGGGTTGTGTCAATATATAGCTCACATTGGCGGCCAAAAAGGCCTTTTTGGGAACATTTGTTTTTATCTTAGTGGTGCAAAGGTCCTTGAGGAACTTGGCATACGGTGGCATTTGTTGAACATCGTCCAACAATAGGATGTTCACCTTTACTTGCCTAAGTACGTCAACGATCTTGTCCCAATGCTCATCATGTTTTTTTTGTCAACCTATGAGGGAATGGTGTCTTGGGGATATAACAATCACGAGGAGGAGTCTCAGAATTAGATTCCTTGACAGACTCACGACTCTCCTTGGAAGTCTTGCCAACGGGGTTGGCTTCAGGCATTTCCACATTGTAGTCAACAATCCTTCCCGATCTCAAGGTATGGATAACATTGGCATGTTTGTAAGGATCACTTTGAACATTGTGTACATTCTGCCTAGAATGGGCAGGTTGACCCCTGGGATTTACCACAGGTTGACTCGGTAACTGACCCTTCTCGCGTTCATGGAGCTGATGAGCCAACTGTCTAACTTGCATTTCCAATGCTTTGACCGAATTATTGCTGGCCGCAAACATGGATTGAATGCTCTGCATGAACTCTTGAAGGGTTTGTTCAAGAGTGGTGTCCTTCGGGTCAACCTGCTGGGGTAGTGGAGTCTGCTCGGGTCTCCTGAGCATGTTGGTAATTATGGTGCTGAGACCTTTGATGTGGGGGTTGGTAGGTCGCCGTTGGGCATGGAGGTTGATAAGGTGGAGGTTGAGGTTGAGCGTGCAAGCTCTAACCGTGACCCCCACTAGACCCCCAAGAGAAGTTAGGATGGTTACGCCATCCCGGGTTGTAGGAGATTCTGTACGAGTCGTTACGGGGCCTCTGTTGATACATCGCATTCGCATGCTCAGTATCCCTTGGAGCGTAAGCGCATTCCATGTCATCATGTCCCGACAGTCCACACCTACTACACCCGGGTGTAGCGACCTGAGCTACAAGAGCTCAGTCCATCTCCAAACTCTCAATCCTACGCATGAGAGCAGCCAATTCCGCCTCAGACACGATAATTGACTCAACATGATATGATCCAGCTCGATCAGAAGACCTGGCGGCTGGTGTCTCTCTCATGGTGTCCCACTCAAAGGTGTGTTCAACCATTAACTCAAAAGTGTCCCATGCCTCATCGATGGGTTACATTTGGAAGTCACCCAGACACATCGACTCCAACAACGTGCGGGTGTTGTAGTTGAGGCCCTCATAAACAATTTGGTGCAACTGCCATAGCTCAAGTCCATGATGAGGGCACTGCTAGAGAAGGTCCTTGAACCTTTCAAAGAAACCATGAAAAGATTCGGTCTTTGTCTGATACATTTGATGTATCTGGTGCCGTATCTGTTGAGTTTTCCTTTGAGGGAAAAATCTCTTCAGAAATACGGTCACAAAGTCATCCCAAGACCGAATAGAGCTCGCCGGGAGGCTGTACATCCATTTCTCCGCGTTATCTTTCAACGCAAAAGAAATCATCCTCAACCGGACTGAATCCTCGTCAAGCTGTTGAAGCGTGAACATGGAGCATACTTCCTCGAATTCGCGTAAAAAAATATACGGATCCTCGTTATTGGCAGTAAAGGTTGGAAGCATGCTCACATATTGAGGTTTCAGCTCATAGTTGTTCCCGCGAGCAGGGGGAAGAACTATGCAAGAAGGCTGCGCGGCCTGAACAAGATGGGTCCGCTCCCACAAAGTCATCGGCGTATCCTGTCGAGCCAAAGGTGGGGGTGCACCAAGAAATCGATCCTGACCAAATCAATCTCCCTTCCTCTCGAGTCAGAGGAGGAGGAGAAGGAGGTCTACATGGTGGTGGAAGCGGACCGAGGTAATCCATGAATGGACCCCGGTCTCCCCCGTCATCACGAGACGACTCGGCCTCATGCTCCAAAAGAGCACGAGGCGGAGATGGCCGATCACCTAGACCGTCCATCTCAGAAAATTCCACTATCTCAAGTCGAGCGCTCTCACCAGAACGAGCCCAACCTCGCATAAAATGCCCGACTCGACTCTAAAACAACACACAAGAGAAGGTGTAATTAGAGGAGGAGACTACTCGTAGAAAATAGATGAGGAGGGAAGAATCCTAGAGCTAACGTGGGTAATGGGATGAGGTAGAAGCCTGACTAGCAAGCACGACTCAAACAATGTAAGGCAATGGGTCGTTAGGCGAGACGACGCATAACTTCGAGGTCACTAGCCTCGACACGCCTCACCTCCCTACAACGAAGACCACAATGCCCAGCAAGTGATACCAGATCCAGAGATCCAGTACCTCCTACTATCGACAAGGTAGGCAACGCCGATCAGGCCATGACGGTCTCAACTAGATTACTCTCCTAGTGCGTCCGAAATCCTAGGGCCAATGTCTACTTTCTTTTAGTTAAGGCTTGATTAAGAGTGATTTTTGGGGCCAAGGAAAGGGTGATGAAATCCCCCACCTTATCTTGTATGGGACAACCCCTCCTTAGTAGCGTTTATCCTAAATCTAGCAATCAACGCTCCAATCAAATACTCAACTCACTCTTGTCATTATGCAATTCCTACTAACTAATGCATCATCATACAAGATGCTTGAATGAGTGAAGGAAATGCCTACCTCACGCCTGCGCTCAACAACTGAAAATAAAGCTAAAATAAAAGACAACTACGTGCCTAAGTCAAGTCATGATGCGTGACCTAAACAAGTAAGAATGTCTAGTCTTTTGCTTTGGATTTTAAGGCCAAGTTGATTGATGGGGATTGGTTTAATGATCTGGGAGCAAACTAGAAGTCATAGCATGCAAAATAGTGCTCCCAGATAACTACAATGAAAGAAAAACTACAAGAACAAAACTGAGAGGAAAAATAGCTCACCAGGCCGCCAGTTGGCGGTTCCAGACCGCTAATTGGCGGTCCGTTGGGAGCTTCTGTTCCTCAAACTTCGCAGGTGGCCTTCCATTGAGCTCTAGGATCCCTGAAACCAACAAAAACTAAAAACAAAAAATTAAAACCACTCGAATCGTCCAAACCAAAGTCTGGACAAAGCACCTTCCCGGCAACGGCGCCAAAAACTTGATTGATTCATTTTATATTAACCACAAGTGCACGGCCACGTTGAAGCGGTGACAAATACGGGTCGATCCACAGGGAGGTGTCTCGACTTTTGGTTTGTGTGAAGGCGAGTGGGAAAGAGAGAGAGAAGAAGAGATTGATTACACTAAACTAACTACACTAAACTAAGGAACTAGAAGCAAGTAATTGAAAACATGAAATGAACTAAACTAAGCTAAGCTGAGCAACTATTAAGAAGAAAGATAAACTCGAAAGAGAAGCTGGAAATCAGGAATCTAAAACCCCTAAGGGGTGGAGTGTGTGTACACAAGATATGAGTGGTGATGAATGCTTTCATTAAGAACAAGTGTATGTAGTGTTTGCTATCCATAAGAAGTACCTAATGGCAAGACCTATCATTTAAAACACTAACCTAGGTGATTAATATGAGCATGACAAGTTTGTTATTAAGACACTTAGACAAGCATGGAATGTACCTAAGCTATGGCAGAAACCATCAAGTAAGTATTCCTTTTAATCAGACAAGTATACTAACATTTTTCACATACACAAAAGTTTAGCATTCATTCCATCTACATAACATGTATAAACATTGCTCCACCACCCAAAGGGGATGGAACTACTTACTACTCATTAAACTAATGATTACACTAAGCAAAGAAAACATTTTAACTAAGCTACTAAAATTACTAAACAAGAAATTAAACAAAGTAAAGCAACCAACACAAAACAAGCAACATAACAAGACAAGATTAAAAGAAACAAAGAAACTTTTATTATTAAAACGACTCACAATACAGGTAGCATTCTCCCACTTCAGTGTTTGCTTCAAGGCCTCACTTCAAGTAGGGAGAATTGCCACCAAATGTGAAGTGATTATAATGGAAGGTGAAGAGTTCTATTTATAGCCACAGAAAAAGGTAATTCGGGACAATCCCCCGATGTGGGACTAAACAAATACCAAAAATAGACTAAACATCCTCTAATACACGCGCTCCAGAAGTCTTAGCAGATCCGGAGTGATCCGGACCGCCAATTAGCGGTCTACTGGATCCGGATCGAGTTGGTTTTCATTCTGGGCTTTTCTTGATGTATTTGTTGGTCTTGGATGCATCTACTTTGCTTGTTGGATCTCTGACCCAAATCGAATTGCCAAAATAATCCCCATGATGGTGTGGAGTTTTCTGTTTTGCTCTTAGGTCCTTCGGTCTTACGTTCAGGTCCTTCTCCGTTGCATCTTAGTCCCCAGGTCTCACAATTAAGTCCTTTTTTCCTTCTTTTGGGTCCTTTCATCCCTCTTCTCTTCAAACCTCTTTATTTCTGAAATTCAAACATAAAGCTCGTTACGTAGCGTTGTTTAGGTGAAAGATAATGGATATAAGATACAAAATGTAAGCATGAAATGATGTCAATCACTACACGCGGGAGTAGCGACCTGAGATACAAGAGCTTGGTTAAACTCTCAATCCTACGCATGAGAGTAGCCATTTTTGACACAGACGCGATAGTTGACTCAACTTGATATGATCCAGCTCAACCAGAAGACCTGGCAGATGGTGCTCTCTCATGGTGTCACACTCAAATGTTCGTTCAACCATTAATTCAAAAGTGTCCCATGCCTCATCGATGAGTTTCATTTGGAAATCACCCTGACACATCGACTCCAACAATGTGCGGGTGTTGTAGTTAAGGCCCTGATAAATAATTTCGCACAACTGCCACACTCGATTCCATGATGAGGGCACTGCAAGAGAAGGTCCTTGAACCTCTCAAAGAAATCAAGAAGCGATTCGGTCTCAGTCTAATACATTTGGTGTATCTGGCACCGTATCTATTGAGTTTTCTTTTGAGAGAAGAATCGCTTCAGAAAAACAGTCACGAAGTCATCTGAGGACCGAATCGAGCTCTCTAGGAGGCTGTACATCCATTTCTTCGCATTACCCTTCAACGCGAAAGAAATCATCCTCAACCAGACAGAATCCTCGTCAAACTGTTGAAGGTTGAACATGTAGCATACTTCCTCGAATTCACGTATAAAAATATACGGATCCTCGTTATTGGTAGTGAAGGTAGGAAGCATGCTCACATATTGAGGTTTCAGTTCATAGTTGTTCCCATGAGCCGGTGGAAGAACTTTGCAAGAAGGTTGTGCGGCCCAAACAGGATGGGTCCACTCCCATAGAGTCATCGGTCTATCCCGTCGTGCTAAAGGTGGTGGTGAAACAAGAACTCGATCCTGACCGAATCCCTCTTCCTCTCGAGTTGGAGGAGGAGGCAAAAGAGGTCTACGTGGAGGTGGGAGCGGACCGAGGTAATCTACGTAAGGAACCCGGTCTCCCCCATTGCCACGAGATGACTCGGCCTCACACTTCAAATGTGCTCGAGGCGAAGATGGGCGATCACCTAGACCGTCCATCTCAGAAAAATGCACTCTCTCAAGTCGAGCGTTCTCACCAGAACGAGCCCAACCTCTCATAAAACGCTCAACTCGACTCTAAAACAACACAAAACTGAAGGTGTAATCAGAGGAGGAGACTATAATGAAGAATATACAGGACAAGAAGACTCAGATAAAAATGGAAGAATCCCTAGAACTAACGTGGTTAGTGGGTGAGGGTAGAAGCCTATCTAGCAAACACGACTCAAACAACCTACGTTCAATATAGGTACTTCCAGCTAGAGGACGCCTAACTGCGAGGTCACAGGGCCTCAACACGCCTCACCTCCCTACGACGAAGACCACAGATCCCAGCAATCGAGCGAAGATACGTAGATCTCATCTCTCCTACTATCGACAAAGTGGGCAACGCCGATCAAGCCATGGTCGTGACCGGATCACTCTCCTAATGTGCCCGAGTCCTAGGGCCATTGTCTACTTGATTTTAGATTTAGGCTTCACTTGAGTGTGGTTTGTGGGGCTAAGGGAGGGGTGATGAAGTCCCTCACCTTATGTTTAAGATTATAGGTGGTTCCCCCTAAGGATATTTTGAAAACTTAATATGGCAAGCAACTCACCTAACAAGCACTCACCTCACTCTTGTTACAATGCACCTTACTAACTAATGCATGATCTAAATATGCATGAATGAGAGATCAGGTGCACGTACCTCACACCAGCAATCGACAACAAGAATGTAAAGAAAAGAAAAGAAAAGACAAATGTGTGCAAGATCTACAAATGATGCATGACCTAGATGACAATAAGTCTAATCTTTTGCTTTGAGTTTTATGACCCAAGTTGTCTTAACAAGGGGTCAAGCAAGCCACATTAATTTTTAACACTAAAACAGGGCATGCATGGCACCAACAGTGACAACAAACAACTTGAAATAGGTAAAGGAATCTCCAGTTGAAACAAATATGAAAATTCACGCACCAGAGCCGTTAGTGGCAGATTAAAATCCACTACTGGCGGATTGTCTTGGGATTCTGGTCCCTAAACTTTAGTAGATTCCTTCTATGCTCAGATAGGTCCTCCTATGCACTTGTAGTCCCTTTTAGTAACCAAAAGAGAAAATAAAATGGAAAAACAAAGGAAAACCCCCACCAAAATGGTGAACTCGACTACGAAAATGACGCTCCCTGGCAACGACGCCAAAAATTTCATCGAATTAGTTATAATACTGCAAGTGCACGACGAAGTTGAAGCGGTGGCAAATACAGGTCGGTCCAGAGGGAGCGCGTGTGAGTCGAGTTCACGATACTCGAGTGGGGGAAAAGAAGAGAGAGATATGTCGATGTGATTCGAACATGCCCAATGACTTAAGCTCAACCGTGTCCTAAATGAAATGGGCTTCGACAACATCGTCGAAGAGCCCAGGTTGCTTACCAAGATTAAAGATGTTGAAATTCGCCGTGACGTTTCCAAAAGATAACCTCATAAAGCCATTGCGACAATTGATTAAAGCATTAGATGTCGCAACAAATGACCTCCCAAGGATCACTGAAATTTATCCTTGTGGGTTGGACACATGTTCAATATCCAAGATGATGAAATCAACTAGGAATACAAACTCACCCACTTTAATAAGGACATCCTCTACACTTCCTCATGGAATCTTGATGGATATGTCTTCCAACTGAAGGGTAGTCCTCATTGTCTTAAGATCGCCTATTCCAAGGTTGACATAGACAGAGTAGGATAGGAGGTTCACAGAGACTCCCAGATACAATAGAGTTTGAGGAATTGCCACGTTACCGATCATGCAAGAAACAGTTGGACAACCAGGGTCCTTGTATTTGAGTTGCATGGGTTGTGTCAATATCAAACTCACATTGGTGGCCAGAAATGCCTTTTTGGGAACATTTGTTCTTCTCTTAATGGTACAAAGGTCCTTAAGGAACTTGGTATATAGTGACATTTGCTGAACAACGTCCAACAACGGAATGTTCAACTTGACTTGCCTAAGTACCTCAACGATTTTGTCCCAATGCTCATCACATTTTTTAGTCAACCTATGACGGAATGGTGCCTTGGGGACATAACTATCACGAGGAGGAGTCTCAGAATTAGGTTGCTTGACAGACTCATGACCCTCCTTGGAAGAGTCACCAACAGGGTTAGCTTCAGGCATTTCCACATTGGTGTCAACAACCCTTCCCGATCATAAGGTATGGACAACATTGGCATGTTGGGAAGGGTCACTTTCAATATTGTGTACATTCTGCCTAGCATGAGCAGGTTGACCCCTGGGATTTACCACAGGTTGACTCGGTAACTGACCCTTCTCGCGTTCGTGGAGCTGATGAGCCAACTGGCTAACTTGCATTTCCAATGCTTTAACCAAATTATTGCTGGCCGCAAACATGGTTTGTGGGCTCTGCATGAATGCTTGAAGGGTTTGCTCTAGAGTGGGGTACTTCGGGTCAACCCGTTCGGGTAGTGGAGTTTGGTTAGAATAACCTGACGATGAGGCATGAGCAGGTTGGTAATTATGGTGCTGAGACCCTTGATGTGGGGGTTGGTAGGTCGCCGATGGGCGTGGAGGTTGCAGTTGAGCGTGCGAGCTATAGGCACATTCCAAGTCATCATGTCTCGTAAGTCCACACCTATTATACGTGGGAGTAGAGACCTGAGCTACAAGAGCTCGGTCCAACTCTAAATTCTCAATCCTACGCATGAGAGCTGTCATTTTTGCCTCAGACACGATAGTTGACTCAACTTGATATGATCCAGCTCGACCAGAAGACCTGGAGGCTGGTGGCTCTCTCATGGTGTCCCACTCAACCATTAATTCAAAAGTGTCCCATGCCTCATCGATGAGTTTCATTTGGAAATCACCCAGACACATCGACTCCAACAATGTGCGGGTGCTGTAGTTGAGGCCCTCATAAACAATCTGGCACAACTACCATACCTGAAGTCCATGATGAGGGCACTACTGAAGAAGGTCTTTGAACCTTTTAAAGAAAGCATGAAAAGATTCGGTCTCAGTTTGATACATTTGATGTGTCTGGTGCCGTATCAGTTGAATTTTCCTCTCGGGAAAAATCTCTCCGGAAAGAAGTCACAAATTAATCCCAAGACCGAATAGAGCTCGCCGGGAGGCTATGCATCCATTTCTTCGTTTTATCTTTCAACGCAAAAGAAATCATCCTCAACTGGGCTGAATCCTTGTTAAGCTGTTGAAGCTTCAACATGGAGCATACCTCCTCGAATTCACGTATAAAAATATATGGATCCTCCTTAAAGGCAATAAAGGTAGGAAGCATGCTCACATATTGAGGTTTCAATTTATAGTTGTTCCCGCGAACTGGCAGGAGAACTATGCAAGAATGTTGCACGACCAGAAAGGATGGGTCCGCTTCCACAAAGTCATCGTTTATCCTGTCGAGCTAAAGGTGGTGGTGCACCAAGAACTCGATCCTGACTGAATCCCTCTTCCTCCTGAGTCGAAGGAGGAGGAGAAGGAGGGTTACGTGGAGGTGGGTGTGGACCGAGGTAATCAATGTATGGAACCCGGTCTCCCTCATCTCCATGAGACGACTCGGCCTCACGCTCCAAAGGATCTTGAGACGGAGAACAATTAACACCAAACCTGTCTATCTTAGAAAAAAACTCTCTCTCAAGTCGTGTGCTCCAATCAAAACGAGCCGAACCTCGCATAAAATGGTCAACTCGACTCTAAAACCACACACAACAGAAGGTGTAATAAGAGGAGGAGACTACTCGAAGAGTATAGACGAGGAGAAGACTCAGATGAGAAGGGAGGAATCCCTGGAACTAGCGTGGGTACTGGGTGAGGGTAGAAGCCTAATCTAGAAAACACGGCTCAAGCAGCCTAAGGTCACTATACGTCCTTAAAGCTAGACGATGCCTAACTGCAAGGTCAAACGGCCTCAACACACCTCACCTCCTTACAACGAACACCACAAAGCTCATTAAGTGAGACAAGACTATATATAGACTAAAACAAAGGTGGAGAAGACAGGTCGGATCCAGAGCAGATGCCACCGGCAACTAGTGGTCTGGAGCCGCCAATTGGCGGTCTGAATAGCTCGGATCCAACTCGTTTTCAGATGACTTCTTAGTTGCTTCATTTCTTCACATGTAGTACACGCTAATCGGTTGGCAAAATACTCCTTATGACGGTGTGGAGTTTTTAATTTGCTAATTGGTCCTTTTGGCTTGCATCCATGTCCTTCCCTCCTGTAGATAGGTCCATAAGTCTCACCGATCAGTCATTTTGTCACATTTTGGTCCTTTTGTGTCCTCTTCTTCTTAAACCTATTTATTCATGAAACTTAAACAAAGAACTCGTTACATTGCATTGCTTAGGTTCAAAACAGAGAGTATAAGACATGAAAATTTGCACGATATGATATTAAATCACCTAGCAAATGAAACATTATGTAATTGTGTTTGTGCCATTAATGTTTCATTGTGTCTTTGAATCCTAAGATATGAGACTTATATCTTTTCACATGAGAAATGTATAATTTGATTATTATAAAAAACTATCATTGCGCATAGTGATAAAGATATTTGTTGGTTATACATAACTTGTGCCCGAAAAGATAGTGTCAAAAGATTATCATTGTCCATCTTCATTTGAGTGATGATATTATTGGGCATCTTGATAAAGAGAAATTATAATGTGCACAATGCAACTTATGTATAGTTACATATTTATATTTAGCTTGTGAGATCAAGAAAAGCACATATAATACAAAGATGACACATTTCTATTGGTTTTTTGGGCTTAATCTATGTTTTGATGATTTAATCAACCTAATCTTAATTACAATCAGATGTAGAGTAGCACACATTATGCATTGAAGATATATTGTATTGTGCTAACATCTATATGTGATCAAGATTCAAGGAAGAATGTAATTGAAGTCAAGACATGTAATCAAGCCTATTGAAGAGATTTATTTTTGACTTTATTTTGAGTCTTAAGATTTTATGTTAAATTGAGCATACATGAGTTAAAATCCATTCACATAGACTCTAGGAAACCTATAGAAGTCACATATAATTTTACATATCAATCCGACTGGAATAGGTAACCCAATTCCATAGGGAAACCAAGTTGTATAGACATGTCTGCACCCAGATAGTCGACTGACTGTTGTCCGTTCGACCGGTTGACCTGTGCAAAATTTAGCCTTGGTTTGGTCGACCGTTTTTGACATCTGGTAGATCGATCACCAATGTTTTCCGGATCACCGTTATCATTGTCGTATTCATATTTTTCTTCAAACCCCAAAATACATTTGGCTACCGGTCGACTGTGGACCTAGAAACGGTCGACCAAATACAAACATTTCGAGACACCCGAACCTTCCTGTTGTGGTCGACCAATATATCCTTTAATCTGGCCAAAACCCTACTTTTGGTTGACCGATAACTTAAGTCATAATCCAAGCTTCTTCGACCGATGCATTTTTTGGTTCGAACGTTTCCTTATACTTAAGGAAACGATTGACAGTGCTGCCCCTTTCATTTCCTATTTTTGTATCTTACAAACAACTCACCCAATTCTTCCCCAACGACTATATCTCTCTAGGATCTTATAAATAGATGTCCATACACCTTATTTACAGATCTCTCACACTTCTATTTGCTCAATATACTAGAGAGACATCTCCCAATCCTCAAAGTCCCAAATCTTACACTCAAATTTAATCTTCCACCACTTCGATCAATTCCACATCTTACTCAAAGTGTGCTCAAGCTAGAGAGTGTTGATCCACTCAACAAATTGTTGTCAAGAAGCAAAGATTTTGGTGAAATCCCGAAGTATTTCTTCTCAAATTGTGAGAAAAGGAATCCAAGCTATCGAGGGTTGTTCACGAGAGTTGTTGTGTAAAGGCGTTCTCTCCCGGCTCGGAATTGGGAGTGGATAGTGAAGACGTAGGCGGGGCTTGCAAGAGCAGAAGTAGGCACGAGGCTTAACCTCTATAAAAATCCTCGTGTTCTTTGTGGTTTGCATACTTTTCTCTACTTGTGTTTTGTTGTTTAGTTTCCGTTGCATCTATTTCTTAATCCAGTAGAGAATTAACTAAGTGATTAGATAAATTCGTATGAGATATATCTTAATAATAGCATGGTTAGAATAACAAATAAATTCGTATGAGATGTATATATTATGGGGTATAATGTTTTGACATTATATATGCTAATATATTACATGATATAATGTGATCCGCAACATTATAACATATAAATTTGAACACGATGTGGGTTAGAGGAAACCCTAAAAATAGGTTCCTCATCTCTTCCTTGTTTACATGAATGCAATATTCTCCTCTCTCCATATTTTTCTCCATATAATCCATCCGAAAATTCCTTTATTAATTGAGTGCTTGAGAGATTAAATTCTTTGGAGCGTAGAAGGGGTTATTAGCGTACTTGTAACATTGAATTAGAAATTGATTGACTAGCTTCGATCGCTCTAATCTTGTTTAGAGTTTGGTGAACACTTGGAGGTGATTCCGACGCAATCCGACGTACGACCCAACTTCTGATTGGTAAAGCGGATTCGATAATCCCTTATGTATTATCCAATCAATGTATTTCAATATTAGTTAGTATATTATATATATTGAAATATAATGAGGAAGTTTTGTACATAAAATTGTTGAAAACTATGAAAACGATCTTGTTTGGATGTATAATATTTTTTTAAAATATAAACATAAGCATGGGAAGAAATCCAACACACATCTGCAGTGGTGTTCATTGATCGTGAGGAAAAGAGCTGGGAGGAGTTCCTAGAAGAGTTTAATCTAAAGTATTTTCCGCAGCATGTCAGAGACGAAGAGCGCAAGGAGTTCTTGGCCTTAGATTAGAAGGAGTTGATGCTGGAGAACTACGTCAACTAGTTGAACACTTTGGAGTGCTACTGTCCAGAGATATACGTCACTCAGGAGCAGATGGCGATAAAATTCACGCGGGGACTTTAAACGTAGCTCAGGTCCCGTGTTCTCACCAACATGCCGCATACCCTGGAAGATGTCGTGAAGTGAGCAACCATCCTGGATAAGGATTACCAGGTGAACTATCAGGAGGCCATGAGGTTGTAGGGGAATGTCGATGGACATGCAGCTGGCCGTTTCATAGGGAATCCAGGCAAGAGGCTCGAGGTTTAAGGAGGTGGTACAAGCTGACCTGAGGTGTGCAAGGCTTGTGGAATGGTTCACCCCGGACGAAAGTTCTTTTTCAGTCTTAAAATGTGTTTGGGATGCGGTCAGTACGTACACTATGTCCGAGATTGCCCTAATAGGCAGGGCAAGCCCAATAGGAAACTAGGACCACTAGTTACAGGGAGAGGCAAAGTCAGTGATTGACATCATTTCAAGCTTATATTTGTATCTTATATCCATTATCTTTCACCTAAACAATGCTACGTGACGAGTTTTATGTTTGAATTTCAGAAATAAATAGGTTTGAAGAGATGAAACATAAAAGGACCCAAAAGTAGGGAAAAAGGACTGAATTGTGAGACATGGGGACTAAGATGCAAGGGAGAAGGACCTGAACATAAGACCGAAGGACCAAAGAGCAAAACAGAAAACTCCACACCATCTTGGGGAGTATTTTGGCAATTAGATTCGGTCGGAGCTCCAATAAACAAAGTAGATGCATCAAAGACCGATAAAGAAATCCAGAAAAGCCCAGAATAAATGCCAGCCGGATCCAGACTATATAGACCGCCAATTGGCGGTCTGTTTTGGCCCAAATCTACTAAGACTTTGGTGGGTCGCGTATTAGTGGGTATTTAGTCCATTTCTGGTATATGTTTAGTGCCACATTGGGGATTGTCCCGGATTAGCTTTTTCTTTGGCTATAAATAGAACTCTTCACCTTCTATTGTAATCACTTCACATTTTGAGTGGCTATTCTTCCTACTAGAAGTGAGGCCTTGAAGCACACACTAAAGTAGGAGGATGCTACTTGAATTGTGAATCATTTTAATAAAAGTTTCTTTATTATGTTGTTTCTTTCATGTACTTGTTTTTCTTTGTTTAATTTCATTTCATTAGTTTTAGTATCTTAGTTAATATGCTTTCCTTGCTCAGTTTAATAATTAGTCTAATGTGTAGTGAGTAGTTCCATCCCCTTTGGGGGGTGGAGTAGATATTCATACATGCATTAGAGAATGGAATGAATGCTTTATTTACAATGTGTTGATAAAACATGAATGTATGCTTGCTTGTTTAGGATAGAACTTATAACTTGATGAGTTTTGCATAAATGATTAGACACCTCTCTGCTTGTTTAAGGTTCTGAAATAACCAGCTTGTGTATGTAAATGTTAATCAACTAGGATAATGAATGGATTGATAGGTTTTGCCATAACATTTAGACACCTCCTATGCATGAAAACACTACCTTAATTTGTGCTTAAAAAATGTGTTCTTCACCACCTCTTTGCATGTGTGCACTCAGTCCACCCTTAGGGCTTTCTATTTCTGAATTCCAGTACTTATTTAGTTCTTAGTTTAGTTTGGTAGTTCATCGTTTGTTGCTTTCTTTCGCATTTCGTACTTGGTAGTGTAGTGTAGCATAGAGTAGGATAATCAAACTCTCTTCCCTATTTTTGTCACTTGATTTCGTGTAAACGAGAGACTGCTCACCTCCCTGTGGACGACCCATATTTGCCACGTCTTCACCATCGCCGTGCACTTGCGGTTTAATATAAAACATTCAACAGTCAGCTGACTTGTTGCACCACAAGAGTAGGGAAAAAGAGCTGGATGAGTCTTCACCATCTAGGCTGAGGAGGCGAGGGACCCAACACCGTGGTAGAAGGTACAATTCTTGTTGATGGTATTGTCGTTAGAGTCCTTTTTTATTGGGGCGCGATGCACTCCTTCTTCTCGTATAGGTTTGCGGGCGTGTTGGGTCGTACCTTTGTGTAGCTGACTACCAGCTTGGAAGTTAGTACGTCGATAGGTGAGGTGGGCATTGTTTAGAGCTTCCGCCCCAGCACCACCGTTGTTTCAGGAGACCAAGATTTTACGACAAATCTGGTCTTGCTAGAAATGGAGGATTTCGATGTCATACTTGGGATGGACTGGCTGTCACGAAATGATGTTGGAGTCTTTTTACACAAGAAGAAGATCTTGATTCCATGGAAGGACCAACTTGATGTGCTGATCAGGGGGACGAAGAGCAAAGGAGGTTGAATCATTGTTTCTACAGTGAAGGTACAAAAAATGATACACCAAGGTGGTAGAGCGTTCTTGGTTACTCTAGTAGTCCCGGACCCATAGACGAGGATATTGGAGGATATTTAGGTTTCCCAGATGATATCACTAGTTTGCCGCCACATCGGGAGATCGAGTTTGGCATCGCGTTTGTAGCAGGTACGACTCCGCAGTCGAAGGCTCCTTATCGGATGACACCTGCAGAGTTGGCCGAGCTGAATAAGCAATTGCAGGAATTGATGGATTCTGGGTTCATCCAATCGAGTGTCTCACCTTGGGGAATGCCAGTGTTATTCGTGAAGAAGTATGAGTTGTTGCAGATGTGCATCGACTACAGGGTGCTGAATAAGGTTACCATTAGGAATCAGTACCCTTTACCCAGGATCGAGGACCTCTTTGATCAGTTGCACACAACGAATGTCTTTTCTAAGATCGATCTTCAGTAGTTGAGGATCAAGAAGGCTGACGTGCAGAAGACAACTTTCACGACTTGGTATTAACACTATGAGTTTCTAGTGATGCCGTTTAGATAGATGAATGCACCTACAACATTCATGGACCTTATGAATAGAAAGTTCAAGCCGTACTTCAACAGTTTATTCATCGTCTTCATTGGACGACATCTTGGTCTACTCTCCTGTTAGAGACCAGCATAGGGAGCATCTAGGGATAGTACTAGGGATCTTGTGGGATTACAAATTGTATGCCAGATACTCGAAGTGTGAGTTTTGGGTGGATCAGGTAGCATTTCAGGGCACATCGTGTCAAAGGACGTGATCTCAGTGGAGCCAACGAAGGTGGAGGCAGTGACGCAGTGTAAGGTCTTGACGAGCGTGACTGAGATCAGGAGTTTTGTGGGACTTGCAGGTATTACCGACATTTCATCAAGGATTTATCCAAGCTTGCTTCACCACTGACGGTGCTGACGCAGAAGGGCGTCAAGTTTATTTGGTTCCAGAAGTGCGAGAACAACTTTCAGGAATTGAAGAGACGGCTGACGATTGCCCTGATTCTGACTCTTCTGAGTGGTAGCAGTGGGTACGTGATCTACATTGATACTTCCGGTACTTTCTTGGGTTGTGTGCTCATGCAACACGATAAGTTGATGGTGTACCATTCAAGGTAGTTGAAGGCACACAAGAAGAACTACCCAATGCATGACTTGGAGCTAGCAACAGTGGTTCATGTGTTGAAGACCTGTAGACATTATGTGTATGGAGAGTGGTTTGAGGTCCTAAAGGAACACTAGAGTATGAAGTATATGTCTTCAAAGAAGGAGCTAAATATGAGGCAACCCAGATGGCTCGAGTTCATCAAGGACTACGACTTCACCATTTCATATCACCCGGGAAAGGCGAATTCAATTGTAGATGCCTTAAGCAGGAAGATGGAGGTTTCAGTGGTTGGTCTGTATATTCAGGAGTGGAGACTAATTGAGACATTGGCAGAGTGGAAGTCATTTGCGGGGGTTTCAGAGAGGATAGTGGTTGCCGGACTGAGAGTGGAGCTTGAGAGTGTCGAGGATCGTGCATGCTCAGTATGGTGATGCAGAGTTGACTAGTCTGATGCAGTTAGCCACGAAGGAAGGATATGACTTCAGTATTGGGGTAAATGGAGGTCTGAGGTTCAAGAACAGTATTTGGGTGCCACCGACAGAAGATCTGATGAGGAAAATTATGGAGGAGGTACATAGATCCTGATACTCTATCCACCCGAGGAGCACGAAGATGTTTAAGGATTTGTAGCGGAATTTGTAATGGAAGGGTATGAAGCGAGACATAGCAGAGTTTGTATCCAAATGCTTGGTCTGTCAGCAGGTGAAGATTTAGCATCAAAGACCAGCAGGGCCGATGCAGAGGATCGAGCTGCCAGAGTGGATGTGGGAGCACGTAACAATGGATTTTGTCACCGATCTGCCAAAGACAAAGAGATTTCGCGATGCGATTAGGGTCATCGTCGATTGACTAATCAAGTTATCAAACTTCTTAGCAATCAAGACCATGTTGCCTCCGGAGAGTAAACCGAGGAGATAGTGAAACTGCACGGAGTACCAATGAGTATCGTCTCTAATAGAGATCCTTGGTGTACATCTGGATTTTGGGACAGTTTGTAGAAAGCCTTGGGGATGCAGTTTAAGTTTAGTACGACCTTTGATCCGTGATTGGCATCATTTCATGCATATCTTTGTGTCTTATATCCATTATCTTTCACCCTAAACAATGCTATGTAACGAGTTTTATGTTGAGTTTTCAGGAATAAGTAGGTTTGAGAAGGAGAGACTATAAATAGCAAGGAAAAGGACTGAATTGTGAGACCAGGGGACTAAGATACAAGGGAGAATGACCCGAACGTAAGACCGAAGGACCTAAGAGCAAAACAGAAAACTCCACACCATCATGGGGAGTATTGTGGCAATTCGATTCAGGTCGAAGCTCCAACAAACGAAGTAGATGCATCCAAGACCACTAAAGATATCCAGAAAAGCCTACGACAAATTCCAGACCGATCCAGAACCAATATACCGCCAATTAGCGGTCTGTTTGGCCCTGGATCCACTAATCTTTGTCGGGCATGTCTATTAGAGTTTGTTTAATCTATTTCTGGTATTGGTTTAGTCCCACATTGGGGGATTGTCCCGGATTATCTTTTTCTATGTCTATAAATAGAACTCTTCACCTTCCATTGTAACTACCCATTGCTTGGTGGCATTCTCTCTACTAAGGAGTAAGCCTTGAAGCAAAACTCAAGGTGGAGAAGAATGCTGCCTTCAATGTGAGTCATTGTTAATAAAATAATTGTTCTTAGTTTCTTTTAATTTTGTCTTTTCATTCTTGCATGTTTCTTTAGTTTATGTTTCTTTCAATTAGCCTCTTTAATATTCCTTTCCTGCTTAGTCTAATTTCATTTCAGTAGAATGTTAAATTTTAATGTAGGTTGTAGTGTAATGATTAGTAAGTAGTTCCACCCCCATTTGGGGGGTGGAGAAATATGTGATATGATCTTGTAGTGTATTAGGTGTGTGTTATCTTAATCCCTTGAGCCTTATATGATTTCCATAACCATCTAATGGGATTTCACTCTTATCTCTGATATGCTAATGCTCTTGAATGAAGCTTAGCTTATGCTTAGATTAGTGGACCTATTTTATGGGAAATGATAAGGTGAGGATATCGATGGAATTAATATTAGAAACACGATTTGTAGTGTATGTACTCTTGTTGCCTTTACCTTGGTTAATGCCTTGTATGTTTTAGTGATATTGGGTTATCTTATTTCATGTGGAGGCATAGTAGGGTATAGTCTTTATACATGAGTTCATTTAGCTTCACTCAAATTATTGTCTTGTATGTTTTAACGATATAGTCTTATCTTATTTCACGTGGAGGCAATGTTGGATTTAGTTTTATGATTTCATGCACTACATGTTGTGAGGAGCATAATTGAACAAACACACACACACACACACATCTTTATATTCACATTATTTCTCTACCCCCTATGGTGCTTAGTTTTATCACTTATCTTCCATTTCCTTTTGCATTTTAGTGTAGTTTAGTGTAATCAATCTTTCTCTCCTATCTTTACCAATTGCCTTCGAAGAAACCAAAAGTCGACACACCTCCCTGTGGATCAACCCGTATTTTCCACCGCTTCAATGCGGCTGTGCACTTTCGGTTTAATATAAAACGAATCAATCAAGTTTTTGGCACCGTTGCCGGGGAGGTGCTCTGTCCAGACTTTGGTTTGGACGATTCGAGTGGTTTTAATTTTTTAGTTTTAGTTTTTCTTTGTTTCAGGGAACCACCGGATCAAGGGGAGGCTACTGGACAAGTTTGAGCACAAAAGACTCAACAGTTACCGCCAATCAGTGGTTTGGGACCGTCAATTGGCGGCCTGGTGAGCATCTTTAGTCTTCATTTTTGTTCTGGTAGTTTGTACTTTGATATTACTTGTCTGGGAGCACAATCTTGCAAGTTCTAATTTCTAGTTTGCTCCCAGATCATTAAACCAATCCCCATTAATCAACTTTGCCTTAAAATCCAAAGCAAAAGACTAGACATTCTTACTTGTTTAGGTCACGCATCATGTACTTGACTTAGGCACATAGTTGTCTTTTCTTTTAGCTTTATTTTCAGTTGTTGAGCGCTGGCGTGAGGTACGCATTTGCTACACTCATTCATGCATCTTGTATGCCCATGCATTAGTTAGTAGGAATTGCATCAGGACAAGAGTGAGTTGAGCATTTGATTGGAGCGTTGATTGCTAGATTTAGGATCAAAACACTACTAAGGAGGGGTTGTCCCGTAAAAGATAAGGTGGGGATTTCATCACCCTTTCCTTCACCCAAAAAATCACTCATAATCAAGCCTTAACTAAAAGCAAGTAGACATTCGCCCAAGGATTTCGGACGCACTAGGAGAGTAATCTAGTTGAGACCGTCATGACCTTATCGGCGTTGCCTACCTTGTCGATAGTAGAAAGTACTGGATCTCCGGATCTGGTATCACTTGCTGGGCATTGTGGTCTTCGTTGTAGGGAGGTGAGGTGTGTCGAGGCTAGTGACCTCGAAGTTATGCGTCGTCTCGCTTAAGGACCCATTGCCTTACATTGTTTGAGTCGTGCTTGCTAGTTAGGCTTCTACCTGATCCCATTACCCACGCTAGATTTAGGGATTCTTCCCTTCTCCTCTGAGCCATCTTCTTCTCACCTTCTTCTACGTTATAGTCTCCTCCCCTTTACACTCTCTGGTAGCGTTTTAGGGTCGAGTCGAGCACTTTTTGCGAGTATAGCCTCGTGGTGGTGAGAGTGGTCGACTCAAGAGTTTTTTTGTTGAGATGGATCGTTACATGGGCGACCATCCATATCATTGTTTGGACCAGGACAATTCTCCCTGGTATTCTGGACCCATGCAACCTAGGGTGGCTCAGACGAACACCCCGTATGGTTGGGATAATCTTCATTGTGTGACTGAGCAATCTTCATATAGGGGTGATATGAGAGAGGCACCGACTGCTAGATTTCCATCTAGTTATGTCGGATCATATGTTGGTCATCGAACTGAGACATTGCAAGAAACTTTGGCCTCTTTCATGCATGCGGTAGACGACATGAGTGCACCGGTAAATCCAATAGACGTATCGTGCGACTGTTGTGGGTTGAGTGGTCATGTTATCGGGGAATGTCCTTATCTTCTCCCAGAGCCTGAGTATGAGCATACATTTTCCCAAAATGCTCCATATGACCATTATGCATCCGCGTACAACCCGTGAGGGATGGATTCGTGGGGAAACAATTCTTATTCAAATTCTTATACTTCATTTTCACCCCAGTATCCTCCTCCCGAATACCCAGATTTCTACCAACACCCCACTTCAAATCATTGGACTCATTCTCAGCCCATCAACACCCAACCCCAAAATTTCCCAAGCTCTAACTTGGACCTCATAGTTGACCGCATACCTGATTCCTTGAAACAAACTTTTCTTACGTTCATGGAAACCACTCAACAGTCCATACAAAATATGGCACTGCATGTGAGTCAAATGTCGCAGCAATTACGTGAACGTGAGGAGAGTAACTTTTTTTGTCAACATGAGGATTCATCTTTTGATATCGAACCACCACCACATCCACAAATTCAAAGCACAATCTTTCAAAGTCAAACTCCTAGTCAGTCTGAGGAACTTGGGGTTTCAATTCACAATCACTTAGTGGAGGATTCGATTCAAATTGAGAAAAACAAGGACCAAATTCATTATGAGTCGGCACAAGTCTGTGCCTTATCTTTTTGTCCCGTGGCCCTTGAGCCACATGATCTTCATGTTGTGCCTCTTCAGGACTCACCTCTGGTGGAGCAAGAGCTCCCTAGTACCCTCAATTTCAAACAACCTGATGAGAGTTTGCGTCTCACTATTGTTCCTGATCATCTTGGCAATGCTGGAACATCAAACAACTACATTGCTCATGAGGGTATTAGGAGTTCTTTGGAGGATACCTTGGGTATGAGACCCACTTTTTGTTCGCCTGGTGTGTCGGACATGCCTAACGAGGTTCTTGTCCTCGTTCCGACGCACCTGCCTGTTGGTTGGAGAGTTTGGATTGACGATCATAACTTCAACAACGCAACGGGAGAAACTCTTCTTCCGTTGCCCCTTATTTCCGAAACTATTGAGAGGTTCAAGCTCTTTCAGTTTGATCCTTTGAATGAGATGCCTTTGCGTCGAATTCATGAACCTCTCATTTCATCTTGTCACTCTCAAGAGGCATCAAACGACCACAACGCTTATAAGGGTATCAGGTGGTCTAGCAATTCTGCTTTGTATCTTCCAAGCCCATGCAAGTGCATTTTTGGCTCGAGAGATGGTGGGTTCCCATTTGATGTCCCTTGACATATGAAGATTGGAGCCTATTTTTGTACATAGTTAAAAAAGAAAAAAGAAAAGAAAAAAAGAAGAAAAAAGAAGAAGAAGAAGAAGAAGACTCCTTCAATGAGCATCGATTGTTGTGGGCTCCAACCCTTGAGTATTTGGGCCCCATTTCTTTCACGTATTTGTATCCCTTCTTTAGCATCTCACAGGTTTTTAGGGAATTCCGGTTTGTGTCCATCAACATAACCATGAACTTCTCTTTGTACTTCACGTTGGTGAGATCTTTTCTTATTTATGCATAAATCCATGAAGTTTCATGCTCACATTCATTGAGGACAATGCATGAAATAAGTGTGGGGGGTGTTTTTACGTATGTACATAGTCAAGTTTTTTCGTTTGATTTTGTTTTATTTTGTGTGTATTGATAGGGTCATGTTAGTGTGTTGCATTTAATATCCATATATCTGCTTGCCATGATCTTGGGTGACTTGTCTTCTTTTGCTTGCCTAGTGCCTTAAAATTTTCACATTTCTTTCAAAATCTTCACGTGTTTGCGAAAGAAAATGTTTTGTGGGTTTTGTGTGTGTTTAGCATGTGCAAAACCGTTGAGAGGCAAAGTAAAAAGAAAGCTCCCAAAATTGTCTTGAACCTGATGCATTATGATATCTAGTACAGTGGCTTTAGGATTTATCTAGTCGTTAGGATGCACCCCAGTTTTCCCTCGGGGGTTGAGTAATCATAGGGTTTCAGTGCTCAAACATTTAAAGAAGTCCACCCTGAACCTAGTGAGTCAATAATTCGTGTCCGTTAATTTAAGGAAGTTTGTTGTAGTCAAGGACCCTTGAAATCTTGTTGTGAGACATTAAGTGTAGGGGTTTTGGTTCATGTGTAGATAAGAAATAAGTGAGTAGGTGTTCTCTCTTCTCGCACGGCTCCTATCACTCAGGAAACTAGGTATGAAGGGACTTTGTGCCTGGTGCTTTCGAGTCATCTGACTTGGGATGCGTCGACCGAACTCTCGTTACACGAGTGGTAGGGATTGCCCTATGTGGAGATTTGGGGAAAGGTGTACGTGATAGTGTAAGTCCTCATGGGCAATGATGCATGAAACCTGACCCTGGGAGAATGACGCTCCAACTAATAATAAAAAAAGAGAGAAGAAAAACAAAAAAATTGAGAAAATAAACAAAAGGAAAAAAATGGTAATGCAAATAAGAACCTTAATGGACCTTACACTTTGTATCACTTGAGGATGTAGAGGTTGTCCATGTCTTTCACTTAATTCCTTATTTAACTTGCACGAATGGTTCATTAGGCTAGGTGTGTGGACTGTTTACCTATATAGAGTCGGCCCATACGATTACCGCGTCCAATGATCAACAAAATTTGTCCATCGAGTCGAGTGTCTAGATTGAATAATGCATCTTGTTCGGATTTTGTGGGTATATCCGCTGAAAACCCTCAGGAGACAACACTCCTCCTCCTTGGGGACAAGGGGGTTTAACGGCTTGTTGCACGTGCTAAGTGCAACCGTGATTCCTATGAAAGTGAGTTAGGATTTCCCTATTTTTCGTATGCTTTTCCTTTCTTTTTTTTCTCTTTCTTTGTTTTGCTCGAGACTAGCAAAAGTTAGGTGTGGGGGTATTTGATTGGCATCATTTCATGCCTATCTTTGTGTCTTATATCCATTATCTTTCACCCTAAACAATGCTATATAACGAGTTTTATGTTGAGTTTTAAGGAATAAGTAGGTTTGAGAACGAGAGACTATAAATAGCAAGGAAAATGACTGAATTGTGAGACCTGGGGACTAAGATGCAAGGGAGAAGGACCCGAACGTAAGATCGAAGGACCTAAGAGCAAAACAGAAAACTCCACACTATCATGGGGAGTATTGTGGCAATTCGATTCGGGTCGGAGCTCCAACAAACGAAGTAGATGCATCCAAGACCACCAATGATAACCAGAGAAGCCCACAACAAATTCCAGACCGATCCAGAACCAATATACCGCCAATTGGCGGTCTGGGACCGCCAATTGGCGGTCTGTTTGGCTCCGGATCCGCTAATCTTTGTCGGGCATGTGTATTAGAGTGTGTTTATTCTATTTCTGGTATTGGTTTAGTCCCACATCGGGGGACTGTCCCGGATTACCATTTTCTATGGCTATAAATAGAACTCTTCACCTTCCATTGTAACTACCCATTGCTTGGTGGCATTCTCTCTACTAAGGAGTAAGCCTTGAAGCAAAACTCAAGGTGGAGAAGAATGCTACCTTCAATGTGAGTCATTGTTAATAAAATAATTGTTCTTAGTTTCTTTTAATTTTGTCTTTTAATTCTTGCATGTTTCTTTAGTTTATGTTTCTTTCAATTAGCTTCTTTAATATTCCTTTCTTGCTTATGTAGTTCCATCCCCCTTTGGGGGGTGGAGAAATATGTGATATGATCATGTAGTGTATTAGGTGTGTATTATCTTAATCCCTTGAGCCTTATATGATTTCCATAACCATCTAATGGGATTTCACTCTTATCTCTGATATGCTAATGCTCTTGAATGAATCTTAGCTTATGCTTAGATTAGTGGACCTATTTTATGGGGAATGATAAGGTGAAGATATGGATGGAATTAATATTGGAAACACGATTTGTAGTGTATGTACTCTTGTTGCCTTTACCTTGGTTAATGCCTTGTATGGTTTAATGATATTGGGTTATCTTATTTCATGTAGAGGCATAGTAGGGTATAGTCTTTATACATGAGTTCATTTATCTTCATTCCAATTATTGTCTTGTATGTTTGAACGATATAGTCTTAGCTTATTTCATGTGGAGGCAAAGTTAGATTTAGTTTTATGATTTCATGCACTACATGTTATGAGGAGCATAATTGAACACATACACACACACACACACATCTTTATATTCACATTATTTCTCTACCCCCTATGGGGCTTAGTTTATCGCTTATCTTCCATTTTCGTTTGCATTTTAGTGTAGTTTAGTGTAATCAATCTTTCTCTCCTATCTTTACCACTCGCCTTCGAACAAACCAAAAGTCGACAGACCTCCCTTTGGATCGACCCATATTTGCCACCGCTTCAACGTGGCCGTGCACTTGCGGTTTAATATAAAATGAATCAATCAATCCACAAATAGATGGGCAGTCGGAGAGGACAATCTAGACGCTAGAGGATATGCTGAAAGCATGCACTCCTAATTGGCCAAGACACTGGGATGATCATTTGGCACTGATAGAGTTTGCCTACAACAACAACTTCCACACGAGTATTGGGATGGCACTATATGAGGCCTTGTACGGGAGGCCTTCCAGATCACTAGTTTGCTGGAGTGTTATGGGCAAGAGGTAGTTGGTTGGGCCTGAGTTAGTGCAGATGAACACCGAGAAGGTAGATGTAATCAGGAAGAGATTGACATCAGCACAGAGCAGGTAGGAGCGCTACGCAGATAAGCGCATACGAGAGTTGAGCTTCGAGGTTGGCAACCATGTGTTTTTGAAGATCTCCCCATCTCGGGGAGTGATGACGTTTGAGAAGAAGGGGAAGCTCAGTCCAAGGTTTGTCAGACCCTTTGAGATTTTGGATCGCGTTGGAGAGGTTGCCTATCGAATTGCTTTGCCACCACAGTTTTCGGGTCTCCACAATGTCTTCCACCTATTGATACTGAGGAAGTGGTATCGACGGCAAATACGACACCAGATCTAGTCGAGCTTGCATTTGCGATCCTCACTCCTATGCTAGATGATGTTGGTGGTTCCCTCTCACTCGCCCATTGCATGGTTTTCTCAGCGAGGTCTTCTAGGAAAGCCCATGCCTCCCTTTCATCCTTTCCTAAGAACTCTCCTTGACACATGGACTCAAGGAGCGTTCGGGACGCGATGTGAAACCCCTCGTAAACAATCTGACACAGGCACCACAACTCGATGCCATGGTGAGGGTACGAGGATAGTAGATCCTTGAACCTCTCTAAGTATGCATGGAATGATTCAGTCTCATGCTGGATTTCGTTCCTCAGGTTTTGAGTCTGATGATTTGGAAAGTACTTCTTGAGGAATGCAGACTGTAACTCATCCCATGTCCTAAAGGCATTCTCCTGGTTTCTGTACAACCACTTCTTGGCATCATCCTTCAGTGCAAAGGGGAGAAGCGTAGGAAGGATGGAGTATATGCTAAGTTGTTGCAGCTTGAACATAGCACAGACCTCCTCAAATTACCTGAGAAAGATATAGGGGTCACCCTTCCCAGTGAAGTGAGGGAGCACGGAAATAAATTGAGGCTTAACCTCAAAGTAGTTCCCATTCGCTTCTGACAATACGATGCACGAGGGTAGAGCGTTATGGCTCGGGTAGCATCGATCACGAAGACGTATGGGAGCAACAACAGGAAGAACAGGTAGAACAAGTGGGATAGGTGCGTCCAGTAACTGCTCCTCCTCGCGGTAATGAGCAGCCATTGAACCCGGATTATGTGCGACACGAAAGGAGGAAGGCGTCGAGAAATTGACTACCGAAGCAGGATTGACGACACACCTCATCAAATGGCAACTCTCGTCTCGTGCCCACACAAGCATGCACAAAGAGTGCACACACACAAACCATTTTGTTATAACAAAGAATGTGTAAAGAGGAGAAGACGGGAGGACACAGAAAAGAGAGAATGACTCAGGAGAGAAGGGAAGAAGTCCTTATGCTACGGTGGGTGGGTACAGGTAGAAGCACACAAGAAAAGAAGGCTCAAACAATCCTAAGGTCGCTGTAGGTCCTTACAACTAGACGACACCTAACTGCGAGGTCACACAGCCTCAACACGCCTCACCTCCCTACGACGAGGACCACAAATCCCAGCAAGTGAGTCAAGATCCATAGATCTCGTCTCTCCTACTATCGACAGAGTGGGCGACGTCGATCAAGCCATGACGGTCGGGACCGGATCACTCTTCTAATGCGCCCGGAATCCTTAGGGCCAATGTCTACTTGATTTTAAAATTAGGCTCTTGATTAGTGTGGTTTTTGGGGCGAAGGAAAGGGTGATGAAATTCCCCACATTATCTTATATGGTACAACCCCTCCTTATTAGCGTTTTGGAGTCTTAATCTAGCAATCAACTCTCCAAACAAACACTCAAGTCACACTTGTTGCAATGCAATTCCTACTAACAAATGCATGTTCATACAAAATACATAAATGAGAGTAGGAAATGCGTAACTCACGCCGGCACTCAGCAAGTGAAAGTAAAGCTAAAATAAAAGACAATCTACGTGCCTAAGTCGAGTACATGATGCATGACCTAAACAAGAAAGAATGCCTAATCTTTTGCTTTGGGTTTTAAGGTCCAAGTTGCTTAAAGGGAGATTAATTATTAATCTGGGAGTAATCTAATAGTCAGAACATGCAAAATTTAGTCCCAGATTTCTACATCAGTTATGGCAACACTCCAAAGAAATTACAAGGTGAAATGAGATTACCAGACTGCCAGTTGGCGGTCTCAGGCCGTTGATTGGAACAGATGCTTTCCCTTCCCAGTGTCAGTCTCCTGCAAGAAACAAAACTACAACACAAAAATTAAATCTACCCGAATCGTCCAAACCAGAGTCTGAACTAGCACCTCCCCGGCAACAGCGCCATATACTTGTTTAATCGATAAAAAAGAGTCCATCGAGTCGAGTTTCTAGATTGAACAATTCATCTATGTTCGGATTTCGTGGGTATATCCGTTGAAAACCCTCAGGAGACAACACTCCTCCTCCTTGGCGACAATGAGGTTTAACGGCTTGTTGCACGTGCTTAGTGCAACCGTGATTCCTATGAAAGTGAGTTAGGATTTCTTGTTTTTCGTATGCTTCTCTTTCTTTGTTTTGCTCAGGACTAGAAAAGTTAGGTGTGGGGGTATTTGATTGACATCATTTCATGCTTACATTTGTATCTTATATCCATTATCTTTCACTTAAACAATGCTACGTAACGAGCTTTATGTTTGAATTTCAGAAATAAATAGGTTTGAAGAGAAGAGGCATAAAAGGACCTAAAATTAGGAAAAAATGACTGAGTTGAGAGACTCGAGGAGTAAGATGAAAGATTGAAGGACCTGAATGTAAGATCGAAGGACCAATGAGCAAACAAGAATACTTCACACCATCATGGGGAGTATTTTGGCAATTCTATTCGGGTCGGAGCTCCAACAAGCAAACTAGATGCATCAAAGACAAACAAAGACATCCAGAAAAGCCCAAAAGAAAGCCCAGCGCGATCCAAACCCTGTGGACCGCTGATTGGCGGTCCAGGTTGCTTCGGATCCGCTAAGATTTCTTTGGGGCGTGTATTAGAGTGTATTTAGTCTATTTCTGGTATCTGTTTAGTCCCATACCGGGGGATTGTCCCGGATTACCTTTTTCTATGGCTATAAATAGAACTCTCCCTCCTCTCTTGTATCCCATCTCTCTCTTGGTGGCCAACCTCTCTACTAGGAGTAAAAGCCTTGAAGCAAAAACCCTGGTGGAGAGAAGCTACTTGTAATTGAGTGAGTAATAATAGATGTTTTGTTAAGTTTTCTTCATATTGTCTTATCTTTTCAATTCTTGCATGCTTAGTTAACTTGGTGTTTTAGTCTTCTTATAATTAGTTTAAGCATGTTTTCTTTCCTTAGTATAAATGTTAGTTTAAATATGTGTGAGTAATTCCATCCCCTTTGGGGTGGAGTATATGTGTATACATGTTATGTAGATGGTATGAATGCTAGACATTGTTGTTTGTGAGAAATGTTAGTATGCTTGTTTGAATTAATGAGAACACTTAACTTAATGGTTTCTGCCGTGATGTTTAGGTACATTCCAAGCTTGCTTACGTTCTTAATAACAAACTTGTCATCCTCATATTAATCACCTAGGTTAGTGCTTTAAATGATAGGTCTTGCCATTAGATACTTCTTATGCATTAACAAACACTAACTACACTTGAGCTTATTGTATGCATTCACCACACTTATTTCATGTGTACACCCACACACTCCACCCCTTAGAGGTTTTCCATTCCTGATTTCTATCTTCATTTATTAGTTGCTTAGTTTTAGTTCGTTTTGTGCTTTCATTTTCTTCTTTGTTGCTACTAGTTTAGTGTAGTTTATTTAATCAATCTTTCTCTCCTTTCTTTCCCACTTGCCTTTGAACAAACTAAAGTCGACACACCTCCCTGTGGATCGACACATATTTTCCACCGCTTCAACGAGGCCGTGCACTTGCGGTTATAATTAAAACGTTCAATCAAATTTTTGGCGCCGTTGCTGGGTAGGTGTTCTGTCCAGACTTTAGTTTGGATGATTCGAGTGGTTTTAATTTTTATTTTCTAGTTTTGATCTGTTACAGGGATCCGGAGGATCAAGGGGAGGCGACTGGAGGAATTGGAAAGCGAAAAACTCAACAGTGACTGCCAATCAGTTGTCTAGGACCGCCAATTGGCGGCCTAGTGAGCTTCACTTTCTCCCATTTTTGTTCTGGTTGTTGTTTATTTCATTGTAGTTACCTGGGAGCACAATCTTGCATGTTGTGACTTTTAGTTTGCTCCCAGATTAAAAATCAATCCCATTTAATCAACTTGGCCACTAAAATCCAAAGCAAAAGATTAGGCATTCTTACTTGTTTAGGTCATGCATCACATACTTGACTGAGGCATGTAGTTGTCTTTTATTTTAGCTTACTTTCATTTGATGAGTATTGGCATGAGGTGCGCATTTCCTAATCTCATTCATGCATATTGTATGACCATGCATTAGTTAGTAGTAATTGCATCGGGACAAGAGTGAGTTGAGAATTTTATTGGAGTGTTGATTGCTGGATTTAAGATCAAAACGCTACTAAGGAGGGGCTATCGCATAAAAGATAAGGTGGGGGATTTCATCACCCTTTCCTTGGCCCCAAAAATCACTCTTAATAAATCCTTAATTCTAAAAGTAAGTAGACATTGACCCTAAGGATTTTGGACGCACTAGGAGAGTGATCTAGTTGAGACCATCATGGCCTGATCAGCGTTGCCTACCTTGTCGAGAGTATGAGGTACTGGATCACCGGATCTGGTTTCACTTGTTGGGCATTGTGGTCTTCATTGTAGGGAGGTGAGGCGTGTGGAGACTAGTGACCTCGAAATTAGGCATTGTCTAGCCTAAGAACCCATTGCCTTACGTTGTTTGAGCCGTGCTTGCTGGATCAAGCTTCTACCTTCACCACTACCCATGCTAGCTCTAAGGATTCTTCCCTCCTCATCTATTTTCTACAAGTAGTCTCCTCCTCTGAGTAAACCTTCTGTTGTGTGTTATTTTAGAGTCTAGTCGAGCATTTTTATGCGAGGTTGGGCTCGTTCTTGTGAGAGCGCTCGACCTGAGAGAGTGCATTTTTATGAGATTGATGGTCTAGGTGATCGGCCATCTTCGCCTCGTGCACCTTTGGAGCGTGAGGCCGAGTCTTCGCGTAGGGACGGGGGAGATCGGGTTCCATAAATGGATTACCTCGATCCGCTCCCACCACCACGTAGACCTCCTTCTCCTCCTCTGACTCGAGAGGAAGAGGGATTCGGTCATGATCGAGTTCTTGGTGCACCACCACCTTTAGCTTGATAGGATAGGCCAATGACTTTGTGGGAGCGGACCCATCCTGTTCGGGGCGTGCAACTTTCTTGCATAGTTCTTCCCCCAGCTCGCGGGAACAACTACGAGCTGAAACCTCAATATGTGAGCATGCTTCCTACCTTCACTGCCAATAGGGAGGATCCGTATATTTTTATATGTGAATTCGAGGAAGTATGCTACATGTTCAAGCTTCAACAGCTTGATGAGGATTCAGTCCGGTTGAGGATGATTTCTTTCGCGTTGAAGGATAACGCGAAGAAATGGATGTACAGCTTCCCGACGAGCTATATTCGGTCTTGGGATGACTTTGTGACCGTAATTCTGAAGAGATTTTTCCCTCAAAGGAAAACTCAACAGATACCGCACCATATACATCAAATGTATCAGACTGAGACGAAATTTTTTCATGCTTTCTTTGAGAGGTTAAAGGACCTTCTCCAGCAGTGCCCTCATCATGGACTTGAGCTATGGCAGTTGTGCCAGATTATTTATGAGGGCCTCAACTACAGCACCCGCACATTGTTGGAGTCGATGTGTTAGGGTGATTTCCAAATGAAACCCATCGATGAAGCATGGGACACTTTTGAATTAATGGTTGAGTGGGACACCAGGAGAGAGCCACCAGCCGCCAGGTCTTCTGGTCGAGCTGGATCATATGAAGTTGAGTAAATATCGCGTCTGAGGCAAAAATGACTGCTCTAATGCATAGGATTGAGAGTTTAGAGTTGGACCGAGCTCCTCTAGCTCAGGTCGCTACTCCCTGATGTAGTAGGTGTGGACTTACGGGCCATGATGACTTGGAATGCGCTTACGCTCCAAGGGATACTGAGCATGCAAATGCGATGTATCAACAGAGGTCCCGTAACGACCCGTACAGTCACTCCTACAACCCGGGATGACGTAACCATCCTAACTTCTCTTGGGGGCCTAGTGGGGGTAACAATCAGAGCTCGCACGCTCAACCTCAACCTCCACCTTATCAACCTCCATGCCCATCGGCGACCTACCAACCCCACATCAAAGGTCTCAGCACTATACTTACCAATCTCCTCACGCCTCATCGTCGGGTTATTCTAACCAAACTCCACCACCCCAGCAAGTTGACCCAAAGAACCCCTCTAGTGATCCTACCCTTCAAGCGTTCATGCAGAGCATGCAAAGACTGTCAAGGCTTTGGAAATGCAAGTTAGCCAGTTGGCTAATCAGCTCCATGAACGCTAGAAGGGCCAGTTACAAAGTCAACCCGAGGTGAATCCTCAGGATACCCATTCTCAAGAAAGGCCACCAGTGCCTCGTGCTACCTCTGAGCCGACCCATCATATTAATGTGATTCATACTTTGAGGTCTGGTAAGGAGGTGGATAACCACATTGGGGTGCTTTCCTTGTCATCACCATCTCTTGGTGTCACCAGACCTTCGGTGATACCTGCATCTCTGAGGGAGCCAGATCCTGAGGTTCCCTCCACAAATACTTCAAGGAAGGAGCCTGATCCTGAGGTTCCCTCCATAAATACTGCCAGGAAGGAGCCTGATCCTGAGGTTCCTTCTACATTTCCTTCGACAATGGGACCGAACCCTGAGATCCCCTTGTCTCCTCTTGTGTCGAAGGAATCAGATTCTGAGGTCCCCACTCATGCTTCTTTATACCAGAATTCTGAGGTTCCTTCGCGGCACCCTTATGCCCCGAAGGTGCCATTCCCTGAGCGCCTAAAAAAGAAAACCTCGGATCAGCATGACAAGATGCTTGAGATGTTTTGGCAAGTTAAGGTGAACATTCCTCTGTTGGTGGTGATTCAGCAAATTCCACCTTATGCCAAGGTTCTCAAGGACTTATGCACCAAGAAGAGAAAAACTCATGTTCCAAAGAAAGCATTTCTTGCGGCTAACGTGAGTTCTTTGTTTGCACAACCCATGTAAGTCAAATACAAGGACCCTGGCTGTCCTACTATCTCTTCTGTGATTGGTGATGTGTCCATACATCGAGATTTATTGGACCTTGGTGCATATGTTAATCTTCTGCCACATTCTGTCTACGTCCACTTCGGTCTTGGATACCTCAAACAAACAAAAACCACTCTTCAATTGGCTGATAGGTCTATGAAGAAACCAAGGGGTGTGGTGGAAGATGTGCTGATCAAAGTGGGAGAGTTCATTTATCAAGTCGACTTCTTTGTTTTGGATACTGACCCTGTGCCAAACCCACTTGGACAAATTCCTGTTATTCTGGGGTGACCATTTCTAGCGACTTCCAATGCCTTGATCAATCGTCGCAATGGTCTGATACGTTTGACTTATGGTAGTCAATACGTTGATTTCAACATCTTCACCATCGGCAAGAAGCCAGGTGCCTTCAGTGACCCTGTTGGGGTCAACCTTATCCTCGGCATGGATGAGATTGAAGTTGAGGGCACCTTCAAGTACTTCAGAGAATTGTTCAAGGGATATCCTGAAGGTGGTGAAGATGTTTCACCTGGGCTGGCACAAGAATGTGCCTTATCTTATGATCACGTGGCCTTTGAGCCACATCCTTTTGATCACGTGGCCTTTGAGCCACATCCTTTTGATCACGTGGCCGTTGAGCCACATCCTTTTGATCACGTGGCCGTTGAGCCACAAGATACATTTTTATGGCCTCTGGGCCACATGCTTTTCATGCTATATCTGCTGAGGACCCCATGTGGGTTAAGAATCAACCACCTGATACCGTACATTCAAAATAACCAGACAGAGGTTCACCTCTCATTCATGGCTCCTATCGTGCTAACTCTCAAGAGGCATCAAACGACCACAACGCTTATAAGGGTATCAGGTGGTCTAGCAATTCTGCTTTGTATGTTGCAAACCCATGCAAGTGCATTTTGGGCTCGAGAGATGGTTGGTTCCCATTTGATATCCCTACACATATGAAGATTGGAGCCTATTTTTGTACATAGTTAAAAAAGAAAAAAGAAAAGAAAAAAAGAAGAAAAAAGAAAAAGAAGAAGAAGAAGAAGACTCCTTCAGTGAGCATCGATTGTTGTGGGCTCCAACCCTTGAGTATTTGGGCCCCATTTCTTTCACGTATTTGTATCCCTTCTTTAGCATCTCACAGGTTTTTAGGGAATTCAGGTTTGTGTCCATCAACATAACCATGAACTTCTCTTTGTACTTCACGTTGGTGAGATATTTTTTTATGCATAAATCCATGAAGTTTCATGCTCACATTCATTGAGGACAATGCATGAAGTAGTTGTGGGGGGGTGTTTTACGTGTGTACATAGTCGAGTCTTTTTCCATTGATTTTGTTTTCTTTTGTGTGTACTGATAGGGTCATGTTAGTGTGCTGCATTTAATATCGATATATCTGTTTGCCATGATCCTTGGGTGACTTGTCTTCTTTTGCTTACCTAGTGCTTTAAATTTTTCACATGACTTTCAAAATCTTAATGTGTTTGCGAAAGAAAGTGTTTTGTGGGTTTTATGTGTGTTTCGCATGTGCAAAACCGTTGAGAGGTAAAGTAAAAAGAAAACTACCAAAATTGTCTTGATGCATTAGGATTTCTAGTACAGTGGCTTTAGGACTTATCAAGTCGTTAGGATGCACCCCGATTTTCGCTCGGGAGACGAGTAATCGTAGGGTTTCAGTACTCAAACAATTAAAGAAGTCCACCCTGAACTGAGTGAGTCAATAATTCGTGTTTGTTAATTTAAGGAAGTTTGTTGTAGTCAAGGACCCTTTAAATCATGTTGTGAGACATTAAGTGTAGGGATTTTGGTTCATGTGTAGATAAGAAATAAGTGAGTAGGTGTTCTCTCTTCTCGTACGGCTCCTATCATTCGGGAAATTAGGTCTGAGGAGACTTTGTGCCTGGTACTTTCGAGTCATCTGACTTGGGATGCGCCGACCGAACTCCCGTTACATGGGTGGAGATTTGGGGAAAGGGGTACGTGATAGTGTAAGTCCTCATAAGCAATGATGCACGAAACCTGACCCTGGGAGAATGAAGCTCCAACTAATAAAAAGAAAAGAAGAAAAAAATAAGGAAAAAAAGAAAAAAATGGTAATTCAAATAAGAACCTTAATGGACTTTACACTTTGTATCACTTGAGGATGTTGAGGTTTCCCATGTCTTTCACTTAAGTCCTTATTTAACTTGCACGAATGGTTCATTAGGCCCGTAGGAATACCGCATCCAATGATCGATAAAAATGAGTCCATCGAGTCGAGTTTCTAGATTGAATAATGCATCTATGTTCGGATTTTGTGGGTATATCCGCTAAAAACCCTCAGGAGACAACACTCCTCCTCTTTGGCGACAAGGAGGTTCAACGACTTGTTGCACGTGCTAAGCGCAACCGTGATCCCTACGAAAGTGAGTCAGGTTTTCCTTGTTTCTCGTATGCGTTTTCCTTTCATTCATTTTTCTCTTTCTATGTTTTGCTCGGGACTAGCAAAAGTTTGGTGTGGGGGTATTTGATTGACATCATTTCATGCATATCTTTGTGTCTTATATCCATTATCTTTCACCCAAACAATGCTATGTAACGAGTTTAATGTTTAGTTTTCAGGAATAAGTAGGTTTGAGAAGGAGAGACTCTAAAAGGACCTAAAAGCAGGAAAAAGGACTTTGTTGAGAGACTCGAGGACTAAGATGCAAGATCGAAGGACCTGAATGTAAGATCGAAGGGCCAATGAGCAAAACAAGAGTACTCCACACCATCTTGGGGAGTATTTTGGCAATTCTATTCGGGTCAGAGCTCCAACAAGCGAAGTAGAAGTATCAAAGACCAACAAAGACATCCAGAAAATCCCACACGAAGCAACAGCCGGATCCAAACATTATAGACAACCAATTGGCCGTCCAAGACCGCTATCCGCGGTATGTTTTGACCCGGATCCGCTATGATTTCGTAGGGTCGCGTATTAGTGTGTATTTAGTCTGTTTCTGGGATTTGTTTAGTCCCATACCGTGGGATTTTCTCGGATTACCTTTTTCTATGGCTATAAATAGAACTCTCCATCCTCTCTTGTATCCCATCTCTCTCTTGGTCGCCATCCTCTCTACTAGGAGTTAAAGCCTTGAAGCAAAAACCCTGGTAGAGAGAGTCTACTTGTAATTGAGTGAGTAATAATATATGTTTTCCTTAAGTTATGTTGTTTCTTTCTTAGTTTAATTTCCTTTCATATGCTTGTATGCTTCTTTAGTTTTATTTCCTTTTAGCTTCTTTAATATTTCTTGCTTGCTTAGTTTAATTTCATTTCAGTAGAATGTTTCATTTTAATGTAGGTTTTAGTGTAATGATTAGTGAGTAATTCCATCCCCATTTGGGGCTGGGGAAATATGTGATATGATCATGTGGTGTATTAGGTGTGTGTTATCTTAATCCCTTGAGCCTTATATGATTTCCATAACCATCTAATGTGATTTCAGTCTTGTCTTTGATATGCTAATGCTCTTGAATGAAGCTTAGCTTATGCTTTGTGATTGACATCATTTCATGCTTATATTTGTATCTTATATCCATTATCTTGCACCTAAGAAATGATACGTGACGAGTTTTATGTTTGAATTTCAGAAATAAATAGGTTTGAAGAGATGAAGCATGAAAGGACCCAAACGCAGGGGAAAAGGACTTAATTGTGAGACCTGGGGACTAAGATGCAAGGGAGAAGGACCTGAACGTAAGACCGAAGGACCAAAGAGCAAAACAGAAAACTCCACACCATCATGGGGAGTATTTTCGCAATTCTATTCGGGTCGAAGCTCCAACAAGCAAAGTAGATGCATCAAAGACCAACAAAGACATCCAGAAAAGCCCAGAATAAAATCCAACGTGATCCGGACCATATAGATCGCCAATTGGCGGTCCAAGACCGCTAATTGCCGGTCTGTTTTGGCCGAAATCCGCTATGCTTTTGGTGGGTCGCGTATTAGTGTGTATTTAGTCTATTTCTGGTATTTGTTTAGTCCCACATCGGGGGATTGTCCCTGATTACCTTTTTCTATTGCTATAAATAGAACTCTTCACCTTCCATTGTACCTACCCATTGCTTGGTGGCATTCTCTCTACTAAGGAGTAAGCCTTGAAGCAAAACTCAAGGTGGAGAAGAATGCTACCTTCAATGTGAGTCATTGTTAATAAAATAATTGTTCTTAGTTTCTTTTAATCTTGTCTTTTAATCTTGCATGTTTCTTTAGTTTATGTTTCTTTCAATTAGCGTCTTTAATGTTCCTTTCTTGCTTAGTTAAATTTCCTTTTAGTATAATGTCTCCTTTTGTTCATGTAGGTAGTGTAATAATTAGTGAGTAGTTCCATTCCCTTTGGGGGTGGAGTAGATGTATGTACATGTTATGTAGGTGGTATGAATGCTAGATATTATTGTTTGTGAGACATATTAGTATGCTTGCTTGAATTAATAAGAACTTTACTTGATGGTTTCTGCCATAGTTAGGTACACTCCATGCTCGTTATGTTCTTAATAACAACCTTGCACTGCTCATATTAATCACCTAGGTTAGTGTTGTAAATGATAGGTCTTGCCATGAGGTACTTCTTATGCATTAACAAACACTAACCACACTTGAGCTTATTGTATGCATTCACCACACTTATTTCATGTGCACACACACTCCACCCCTTAGTGGTTTTCCATTCCTGAGTTCTATCTTCCTTGATTAGTTGCTTAGTTTAGTTTGTGTTGTGATTTCATTTCAGCTTTTCTAGTTTCCTAGTTTAGATTAGTGTAGTTTAGTGTAACCAACCTTTCTCTGCTTTCTTTCCCACTCACCTTCGCACAAACCAAAAGTCGACACACCTCCCTGTGGATCGACCCGTATTTGCCACCGCTTCAATGCGGCCGTGCACTTGTGGTTTAATATAAAACTATCAATCAAGTTTTTGGCGTCGTTGCCGGGGAGGTGTTCTGTCCAGACTTTGGTTTGGACGATTCGAGTGGTTTTTAATTTTTTGTTTTCAGTTTTTCTTAGTTTCAGGGATCCTAGAGCTCACGGGGAGGCTACTGGAGGAGTTGGAGCACCTGAGCATCAACAGGGACCGCCAATCTGCGGTCTGAGACCGCCAATTTTCGGCCTGGTGAGCGTGTCTTGCTCTCAATTTTCTTCTGGTAGTTGGTTCATTCATTTTCATCATGTTGTATCAGCTGTGACTTCTAGTTTGCTCCCAGATCATTAAACCAATCCCAATTAATCAACTTGGCCTTAAAATCCAAAGCAAAAGATTAGACATTCTTATTTGTTTAGGTCACGCATCATGAACTTGACTTAGGCATATAGTCGTCTTTTCTTTTAGCTTTATCTTCAGCTGTTGAGCGCTGGCGTGAGGTACGCATTTCCTACACTCATCCATGCATCTTGTATGCCCATGCATTAGTTAGTAGGAATTGCATCAGGACAAGAGTGAGTTGAGCGTTTTGATTGGAGCGATTGATTGCTAGATCTATGATCAAAACGCTACAAAGGAGGGGTTGTGCCATAAAAGATAAGGTGGGGGATTTCATCACCCTTTCCTTGGCCCCAAAAATTACTCTCAATAAAGCCTTAACTAAAAGCAAGTAGACATTGACCCTAGGATTTGGGACGTACTAGGAGAGTAATCTAGTTGAGACCGTCATGGCCTAATCGGCATTGCCTACCTTGTCGATAGTAGGAGGTACTGGATCTCCGGATTTGGTAACACTTGCTGGGCATTGTGGTCTTCGTTGTAGGGAGGTGAGGCGTGTCGAGGCAAGTGACCTCGAAGTTAAGCGTCGTCTAGCCTAAGGACCCATTGCCTTACATTGTTTGAGACGTGCTTGCTAGTTAGGCTTCTACCTTCACCCTTTACCCACACTAGCTTTAGGGATTCTTCCCTTCTCCTCTGAGTCATCTTCTTCTCACCTACTTCTACGTTCTAGTCTCCTCCCCTTTACACTCTCTGGTAGCGTTTTAGGGTCGAGTCGAGCACTTTTTGCGAGTTTAGCCTGGTGGCGGTGAGAGTGGTCGTCTCTAGAGTTCTTTGTTGAGATGGATGGTTACATGGGCGACCATCCATATCATTGTTGGGACCAGGACAATTCGTCTTGGTATTCTGGACCCATGCAACCTGGGGTGCCTCAGACAAACACCCCGTATGGTTAGGATAATCTTAATTGTGTGACCGAGCATTCTTCATATTGGGGTAATATGAGAGAGGCACCGACTGCTAGACCACCATCTAGTTACGTCGGATCATATGTTGGTCATCAAACTGAGACATTACAAGAACCTTTGGCCTCTTTCATGCATATGGTAGATGACATGAGTGCACCGGTGGCTCCAGTAGTCGTACCGTGTGACTGTTGTGGGTTGAGTGGGCATGTTATCGGGGAATGTCCTTATGTTGCCCCTGAGTCTGAGTATGAGCACACATTTTCCCAAAATGCTCATTATCACCATTACGCATCCGCGTACAACCCGAGAGGGATGGATTCGTGGGGAGACAATTCGTATTCAAATTCTTATACATCATTTCCACCCCAGTATCCTCCTCCTGAATACCACAAGTCTACCAACACCCCACTCCAAATCATTGAACTCATTCTCAGCCCATCAACACCCAACCCCAAAATTTCTCAAATTCTGACTTGGACCTCATAGTTGACCGTATACCTGATTCCTTGAGACAAATTTTCCTTACGTTCATGGAAACCACTCAACAGTCCATACAAAATATGGCACTGCAAGTGAGTCAAATGTCACAGCAATTACGTGAACGTGAGGAGAGTAACTTTTCTGGTCAACATGAGGAATCATCTTTTGATATCAACCACCACCACATCCACAAATTCAAAGCACAATCTTTCAAAGTCAAAATCCTAGTCAGTCTGAGGGACTTGGGGTTTCAATTCACGATCACTTAGTGGAGGATTCGATTCAAATTGAGAAAAACAAGGACCAAATTCATTATGAGTCGGCATAGGATTGTGCCTTATCTTTTTGTCCCGTGGCCCTTGAGCCACATGATCTTCATGTTGTGCCTCTTAAGGACTCACCTCTGGTGGAGCAAGAGCTCCCTAGTACCCTCTATTTCAAACAACCTGATGAGAGTTTGCCTCTCACTATTGTTCTTGATCATCTTGGAAATGATGGAACATCAAACAACTACATTGCTCATGAGGGTATTAGAAGATCCTTGGAGGATACTTTGGGTATGAGACCCACTTTTTGTTCGCCTGGTGTGTTGGACATGCCTAACGAGGTTCTTGACCTCGTTCCGATGCACCAACCTGTTGGTTGGAGAGTTTGGATTGACGATCATAACTTCAGCACCGCAACGGGAGGAACTCTTCTTCCGTTGACCCATATTTCCCAAACTCTTGAGAGGTTCAAGCTCTTTCAGTTTGATCCTTTGAATGAGATGCCTTTGCATCCAATTCATGAACCTCTCATTTCATCCTGCGCTCTTTGTCAAGGGGCCCACGCATGAGTATTCTGGGCCCGTGTGGTGTCATGTTCCCTTTCCAAGTGCATTGACCCACTCTTGATGTTCCCATTTGATGTCTTTTGACAAATGAAGATGGGAACTTATGTTTGTACATAGTTATATAAATAAAAAAGGGAAAAAAGAAAAAGAAAAGAAAAGAAAAAGTACAATAAAAGACTCCTTCAGTGAGCATCGATTGTTGTGGGCTCCAACCCTTGTGTATTTGGGCTCCATTTCTTTCACGTATTTGTATCCCTTCTTTAGCATCTCATAGGTTTTGAGGGAATTCGGGTTTGTGTCCATCAACATAACCGCAAACTTCCCTTTGTACTTCACGTTGGTGAGATCTATCCTTTTTCAAGCACAAATCCATGTAGTATCTTGTTCGCATTTATTGGGGACAATGCATGAAGTAGGTGTGTGTGGGGGGTGTTTTACGTGTGTACATAGTCGAGTATTTTCCTTTGATTTTTTTCTTCTTTTGTGTGCATTGTTAGGGTCATGTTAGTGTGCTGCATTTAATATTGATATATCTCCTTGCCATGATCCTTAGGTGACTTGTCTAGTTTTGCTTGCCTAGTGTTTCAAAATTTTCACATTTCTTTCAAAATCTTCATGTGTTTGCGAAAGAAAATGTTTTGTGGGTTTTGTGTGTGTTTAGCATGTGCAAAACCGTTGAGAGGCAAAGTAAAAAGAAAGCTCCCAAAATTGTCTTGAACTTGATGCATTAGGATATCTAGTACAATGGCTTTAGGATTTATCTAGTAGTTAGGATGCACCCTAGTTTTCCCTTGGGGGTGAGTAATCATAGGGTTTCAGTGCTCAAACAATTAAAGAAGCCCACCCTCAACCTAATGAGTCAATAATTTGTGTCTGTTAACTTACGGAAGTTTGTTGTAGTCAAGGACCCTTTAAATCTTGTTGTGAGACATTAACTGTAGGGGTTGTGGTTCATGTGTAGATAACAAATAAGTGAGTAGGTGTTCTCTCTTCTCGGACGGTTCCTATCACTCGGGAATGTAGGTCTGAGGGGACTTTGTGCCTGGTGCTTTCGAGTCATCTGACTTGGGATGCGCCGACCGAACTCTCGTTACACGGGTGGTAGGGATCGCCCTATGTGGAGTTTGGGGAAAGGTGTACGTGATAGTATAAGTCATCATGGGCAATGATGCACGAAACCTGAGCCTAGAAGAATGAAGCTCCAACTAATAAAATGAAAAAAAGAAAAAGAAAAAAAAAAGAAAAAAAAAAGGAAAAAAATGGTAATGCAAATAAGAACCTTAATGGACTTTACACTTTGTATCACTTGAGGACGTTGGGGTTGTCCATTTCTTTCACTTAATTCCTTATTTAACTTGCACGAATGATTCATTAGGCTAGGTGTGTGGACTAATTACCTATATAGAGTCGGCCCGTAGCATTACCGCGTCCAATGATCGACAAAATTTGTCCAACGAGTCGAGTGTCTAGATTGAATAATGCATCTTGTTCGGATTTTGTGGGTATATCCGCTGAAAACCCTCAGGAGACAACACTCCTCCTTGGCAACAAGGAGGTTTAACAGCTTGTTGCACGTGCTAAGTGCAACCGTGATTCCTACGAAAGTGAGTTAGGATTTCTTGTTTCTCGTTTGCTTTTCTCTTTCTTTGTTTTGCTCGGGACTAGCAAAAACTTACGTTTGGGGGTATTTGATTGACATCATTTCATGCTTATATTTGTATCTTATATCTATTATCTTACACCTAAGCAATGCTACGTGACGAGTTTTATGTTTGAATTTCAGAAATAAATAGGTTTGCAGAGATGAAGCATGAGAGGACCCAAACGCAGGGGAAACAGACTTAATTGTGAGACATGGGGACTAAGATGCAAGGGAGAAGGACCTGAACGTAAGACCGAAGGACCAAAGAGCAAAACAGAAAACTCCACACCATCATGGGGAGTATTTTGCAATTCTATTCGGGTCGAAGCTCCAACAAGCAAAGTAGATGCATCAAAGACCAACAAAGACATCCAGAAAAGTCCCGAATAAAATCCAAATTCTCTCTTGCCCCCACACTTGAGCTTATTGTATGCATTCACCACACTTATTTCATGTGCACACACACACACTCCACCCCTTAGTGGTTTTCCATTCCTGAGTTCTATCTTCCTTGATTAGTTGCTTAGTTTAGTTTGTGTTGTGATTTCATTTCAGCTTTTCTAGTTTCCTAGTTTAGATTAGTGTAGTTTAGTGTAACCAACCTTTCTCTCCTTTCTTTCTCACTCGCCTTCGCACAAACCAAAAGTCGACACACCTCCCTGTGGATCGACCCGTATTTACCACCGCTTCAACTCGGCCGTGCACTTGCGGTTTCATATAAAACTATCAATCACTTAGATTAGTGGACCTATTTTATGGGAAATGATAAGGTGAGGATATGGATGGAGTTGATGAAGGAAACATGATTTGTAGTTGCATGTACTCTTGTTGCCTTTACCTTGGTTAATGTCTTGTATGTTTTAATGATTGTGTAAATCTTATTTCATGTGGAGGCATAGTGAGGCTTTGGTCTTTATACATGAGTTCATTTAGCTTCCTTCCAATTATTGTCTTGTATGTTTTAATGATATTGTGTTATCTTAATTCATGTGGGAGCAAAGTTGGATGTAGTTTTATGATTTTCATGCACTACATATTTTGATGAGCTTAATTGAACACACACACACATATCTTTGTAGTTACACTCTTTTCTCTACCCCCTATGAGGTTTAGTTTTATTGCTTATTGTCCATTTCCTTTTGCATTCTAGTGTAGTTTACTGTAATTAATCTTTCTCTCCTTTCCTTCACACTCGCCTTTGAACAAACTAAAGTCGACACACCTCCTTGTGGATCGACCCGTATTTGCCACCGCTTCAATGCGGTCGTGCACTTGCAGTTTAAATTAAAACGAATCAATCAACGACCCCTACCTATTCAAATACTGCTTAGACCAAATTTTCAGGCGGTGCATCCCAGATAACGAGTTCCAAAGTGTGCTCCATTTCTGCCACTCTAAGGCATGTCGAGGACACTTTGGATCGAAGAAAACTGTCGTCAAGGTGCTACAATCGGGATTCTACTGACCTTTTCTTTTCAAAGATGCTTACGACTTTCGTAAGCAATGTGATAGCTGCCAGCACCTTGGCAGGATTAGTCGACGTGACATGATGCCTTTGCTAAATGTCCTTGTTGTCGACATCTTCGATGTGTGGGGCATCGACTTTATGGGTCCCTTCCCGAACTCGTTCGGGAATGTTTACTTTCTGGTGGCCATTGACTACGTTTCTAAGTGGGTTGAGGCTATACGCACAAAGACCAATGACAACAAGGTGGTCACCAAATTCTTAAGGGACATTTTTGCACGATTTGGTACTCCTCGTACCATAATCCGCGATAGGGGTACCCACTTCTGTAATCGCTCCTTTGAAGCGCTTATGAGGAAATATTCGATCACCCACAAGCTTGCGACCCCACATCATCTGCAAACTAGTGGGCAGGTCGAAGTCTCTAACCGTCAATTAAAGCATTGGTCAACTAAGTTGTGGGCCTTCTGCACCGCGTACAACTAAGTATTGGTCCACGTCCTCGAGGAAGGATTGGTCAACTAAGTTGAATGACGCGTTGTGGGCCTTCTGCACCGCGTACAAGACCAATTTGGGTATGTCCCCATATTGGGTAGTGTACGGCAAGGCTTGCCACCTACCCGTCAAGCTTGAGCATCGTGCTTTCTGGGCGATCAAGAACTTTAATATGGATCTTGATCAAGAAGGGGTGCAGTGTAAACTCGATATTGTGGAGTTGAAAGAGCTACGCAATGATGCGTATGAAAATGCCAAAATTCATAAGTCCCGAGCCAAGTTGTTTCACGATCGCATGATTATGCGAAAGGTGTTTACGACAGGGCAGAATGTGTTGCTCTACAATTCCCAGCTTCATCTGTTTGTGGGTAAGCTCCGCAGTCGCTGGTCTGGCCCTTTTATTGTCCAAACCGTGTTTCCTCATGGAGCAGTTGACATCCTGAACCCATGGAATGGGGACGTGTTCAAAGTTAATGGACAATGCCTCAAACCCTTCTTGGAGGGGGCAGCAGTCGAAGTCGAGGAGGTCATGTTCCTTCATGAACCTCTCTCGCACTCAACCATTCATGTTCCTGCATGAATGGTTGAGCTTTCATGTTTGTATATAGTTAACGTTGAAAAAAAGAAAAAAAAGTGAAGAAGAGAAAAGAAAAGAACAACAAAAGAACAAGAAGACTCCTTCAGTGAGCATCGATTGTTGTGGGCTCCAACCCTTGAGTATTTGGGCCCCATTTCTTTCACGTAATTATATCCCTTCTTTAGCATCTCATAGGTTTTGAGGGAATTCAGGGTTGTGTCCATGAAATTCCTTTTTCATGTACAAATCCATGTAGTATCATGCTCACATTCATTGAGGACAATGCATGAAGTAGGTGCGGGGGGGGGGGGGGGGGTTTACATGTGTACATAGTCGAGTTTTTTCTTTTGATTTTGTTTTCTTTTGTGTGCATTGTTAGGGTCATGTTAGTATGCTACATTTAATATCTATATATCTGCTTGCCATGATCCATGGGTGACTTGTCTTCTTTTGCTTGCCTAGTGATTTAAAATTTTCACATTTCTTTCAAACTCTTCATGTGTTTGCGAAAGAAAATGTTTTGTGGGTTGTGTGTATTTAGCATGTGCAAAACCGTTGAGAGGCAAAGTAAAAAGAAAACTCCCAAAATTGTCTTGAACTTGATGCATTAGGATATCTAGTACATTGACTTTAGGACTTATCTAGTCGTTAGGATGCACCCGGTTTTCTCATGGGGGGTGAGTAATCATAGGGTTTCAGTACTCAAACAATTAAAGAAGTGCACCCCGAACCTAGTGAGTCAATAATTCATGTCTGTTAATTTAAGGAAGTTTGTTGTAGTCAAGGACCCTTTAAATCTTGTTGTGAGACATTAAGTGTAGGGGTTTTGGTTCATGTGTAGATAAGAAATAAGTGAGTAGGTGTTCTATCTTCACGCATAGCTCCTATCAATCAGGAAAGTAGGTCTGAGGGGACTTTGTGTCTGGTGATTTCGAGTCATCTGACTTAAGATGCGCCGACCGAACTCCCGTTACACGGGTGGTAGAGATTGCCCTATGTGAAGATTTAGGGAAAGGTGTACGTGATAGTGTTAGTACTCATGGGAAATGATGCATGAAACCTAACCGTGGGAGAAGGAAACTCTAACTAATAAAAAGAAAAAAAAGGTAAGAAAAGAAACAAAAATAAAAAAATGGTAATGCAAATAAGAACCCTAATGGACTTTACACTTTGTATCAATTGAGGATGTTAAGGTTGTCCATGTCTTTCACTTAGGTCCTTAATTAGTTTGCGCGAATGGTTCATTAGGCTAGGTGTGTGGACTGAATACCTATATAGAGTCGACACGTACGATTGCCACGTCCAATGATCAATAAAAATGAGTCCATCGAGTCGAGTTTCTAGATTGAATAATGCATCTATGTTCGGATTTTGTGGGTATATCCGCTGAAAACCCTCAGGAGACAACACTCCTCCTCCTTGGCGACAATGAGGTTTAATGGCTTGTTGCACGTGCGAAGTGCAACCGTGATTCCTACGAAAGTGAGTTAGGATTTGTTGTTTTTCGTATGCTTCTCTTTCTTTGTTTTGCTCGGGACTAACAAATGTTAGGTGTGGGGGTATTTGATTGACATCATTTCATGCTTACATTTGTATCTTATATCCATTATCTTTCACCTAAACATTGCTATGTAACGATCTTTATGTTTGAATTTCAGAAATAAATAGGTTTGAAGAGAAGAGGCATAAAAGGACCTAAAAGTAGGAAAAAAAGACTGAGTTGAGAGACTCGAGGACTAAGATGCAAGATCGAAGGACCTGAATGTAATATCGAAGGGCCAATGAGCAAACAAGAATACTCCACACCATCGTGGGGAGTATTTTGGCAATTCTATTCCGGTCGGAGCTCCAACAAGCAAAGTAGATGCATCAAAGACAAACAAAGACATCCAGAAAAGCCCAGAAGAAAGCCCATCGCGATCCAAACCCTATGGACCGCCAATTAGCGGTCTGGGACTGCTGATTGGCGGTCCGGGTTGCTTCATATCCGCTAAGATTTCTGTGGGGCGTGTATTAGAGTGTATATCTGTGGGGCGTGTATTAGTGTATTGGTCTCATACCGGGGGATTGTCCCGGATTACCTTTTTCTATGGCTATAAATAGAACTCTCCCTCCTCTCTTGTATCCCAACCCTCTCTTGGTGGCCAACCTCTCTACTAGGAGTAAAAGCCTTGAAGCAAAAATCATGGTGGAGAGAAGCTACTTGTAATTGAGTGAGTAATAATAGATATTTTGTTAAGTTTTCTTCAAATTGTCTTTTTTTCAATTCTTGCATACTTAGTTAACTTGTTGTTTTAGTCTTCTTATAATTAGTTTATGCATGTTTTCTTTCCTTAGTATAAATGTTAGTTTAAATATGTGTGAGTAGTTCCATCCCCTTTGGGGGTGGAGTAGATGTGTATACATGTTATGTAGATAGTATGAATGCTAGACATTGTTGTTTGTGAGAAATGTTAGTATGCTTGTCTGAATTAATAAGAACACTTAACTTGATGGTTTCTGCCATAATGTTTAGGTACATTCCATGCTTGCTTAGGTTCTTAATAACAAACTTGTCATGCTCATATTAACCACCTAGGTTAGTGCTTTAAATGATAGGTCTTGCCATTAGGTACTTCTTATGCATTAACAACGGTCGACCGAGGCTTGTCGATGGTCGACCAGTCGTAGTGTAATTCTTCAACCTTGCCCAGCAACGGTCGACTGATGCCTATCGGCGGTCGACTGGTTGTGAATAATTGTTGGGCAGGAGAAGACTCTATTAGTTTCGGTCGACCGCCTTAGACTAGTGTTTGACCGATAACTTAGGTGGATCATGTTTAGTGTTCGACCGACTAGGTGTGAGTTCGACTTGTTGGGAAAGGTTGTTGGACGTGGGAATCCTTGATATTTTTGGTCGGACGGGATCCCTATACCGTTTAACCATTACATTATTGTTTAGTTTTGTCAGGCCTAGACCATCTAGATGGTCGACTGCCCATTGGACCTTGCTCGAACGATAGTAGAGGATTTTGAACTTGCGAAGTTCCTGATATTTTTGGTCGGACTGTTTTCTTGTTACGTTCGATCAATTACCTCATAGTTGGGTTTTGACCATTGCTTAGACCATCTAAATGGCCGATCGCCTTTGACAATGGGTCCAACCGGTAACTCAAGTTTAGGCCCAAACGTGTGACCGAAGTGTGCTGTTTCTTCGAATGTTTCACTATTCATAAGGAAATGGTCAAACAGTATGGCACTTCCAGTTGACCGTTTGTGCGCTGTTCTATTTTCTTGCCTTGTGTCTTGTGTCATGTTCATTTCCTCAGAAACCCATGTCCTCACCTCGTGCATCAGCAGGGAGGTGACGGTGGGTGCGGTGAGCTCATTTTCCCAGGGACCGCCGGGCAAGTGAGAGTAGATACGTGATACACGTACCATTTTGTGTGTATGAGCTTGGTATGGCATGTGTCTTCTTGGAGTCACATTTAGGTAGTAGAGCTAAGGGATGGTGGATCCCAATGCATTGTGTTGATACATAGTTCCGTTGGGTGAGGTGACTATCGGCCTTGATGGTGACAAACGTAACTGCCCAGCATTGAATGCAGCGGAGATGACTATACCACTTTCATGGTGGCGGGGATGACTGACCAATGATTTATTTCGGGAGCTAGCTTGGTTGTTGTGGTGAATTTATATTTTGCAGGTAACCGTCTTGAAGTGGCGGTACAAGCATGGAATATAGTTACATAGGTGGTGTTTAGTTTTCTTTTATGTCTCTATGCACCTAGAATTTGATTGGTTGTTATTATTGATTCTTTTTAATACCTCATGAATGTATTAATTCTTTGATTTGTACATCATGTACATGCCTTATTCTTGAATCCTCAATCTTGCATACGTGTATTTGAACTAATGGAGCTCCTATTTATCTTTTATTGACTTCTATTCTCCTCCAGTAATTAACTCCTTCCATTTTTTATTTACAAAAGGAAGGGGATGTTACAGAAGGTCATTGCAATAAACTAATAACTAGATAACTAAGAAATATTCAAAACTGTCAAGAAAATGCAGAAGAAAGAAAATCGACAAGCAGAAGATAGAATACCTAAATAGTCTAAGATATTATTATAGGATTTTGTTAACAAAAATCATTTCATTATCTCTTGTAAGATATATCCCAAAAGGAGAAAACATAGAATAGGAAACAAAACTTCCATTCCGTGTATGATTCCTATCTTCATTACTCAACTTTCCAAAGAAAACAATGTGATGACCTTTAAGATGATCTCGATGAAAAATAAATTCATGAATATAAATCAAGAGGGCTAATTTGCATAATATATCATGTGTAACATCAAGGGTAGATTTCGTGTTGCTATATTGAACATCACTAATAGCTGAAAATATAAGCATTAATCTGATGCCTAAAATCCATCAATCTAAGAACATAAAACAACAAAACAGAAAATGGAAATATGTTATACTTGAATATGAAATCAATATCAACAAGAACACATAATCTCAACCAAATTCCTTAAATAATCAACTTGGCAAGTGGTACCTAAGGCAAAAAAGTTACCTTCTTCGGAGGAGTTGGGGGAGAGGTAGGGTTTGGGTTAGGGTTAGGATTCGCCTTAAGAGGATTCGAGGTGGACAGAGTGGGTTAAGGTGCGACAAGGTGGGTGGAGCATGGTCAAGAGAGAGAGCTATAATGGATCTCGGTTGGGATAGGGTTTCTCGTGTTTTGGGATTGGTGAGGTCGATGGTCGGACGAGGAGGGGCTAAGATAGTGGGAGAAGGTGGGGTGGTGGTGTTGTTGTTAGTGAAGAGGAGTTGCCTTCACTGTCGGAGTTGGGTTTGGGGTTTTTGTCAAAGAATAAGGCAAGGGTTCAGATTTTACTTGGAAAGTAGATGGATTTCACAATCCGATGGAATTGCAATCAACCTACGACCCAATTGCCGTCGCTTTCCGTCCCGACGAAAAATTTCGTCGGGGAATTTCCGTCGGGAAAGGCATATTTTGTTGTAGTGTCGGTGCCATTGGTGGTCTTTCCTGTTCTCGTCAGCTCCGGCGTGAGGTAGCTCATGGTTTCGACCACATGGGTGGTGTGCATGTCCCCACCGTGGTCGTACAACCTTGCAAGGCTGGAGTCCCCGAGTTTGGTCACGTATAATGGCGATATCATCACGTTGATCTCCATTGACTCTTCGTCATAGTTGACCCACACCTACATGGGGTCTCTGCTTGCCAAAGTTAAATTCTCAAATGTTGTTCCTCCACCCTTGGGGTCTTCCCTGTCGTACCCGGCATTGGCGGTAGTAGTGGAATTGAGGTCGTTCACATTGATACCGACGTGGTTCGTGCATATGTCCTTGAATTCGCTGTTGAGAATTTTGTCGTGTTCGACACCGAAGATGTGGTTGGTGGAGTCGCCGTTGTTGGAGGCGTTGAAGAGACCCAAGTATTGGGATCCAGTGGCTTGGCTGAAGTCAGCAGCCTGTGAGACGAAGAAGAGTATGCCATTATTGCTCATCTCGGTGTAGTGGATGGCAAAGACAAAGGTGGTGGAGAAGGAAAATACTCGAGAGGACGGGGATCGTCGGAAAGCGATGGCTTGGAGTTGCAGAGGAGGAGGAAGAGAGGGGGGCGAGAGAGAATTTGGTTATTTTATGTTTTTTATTTTTTTATTTTCAATATAAAGGATATTTGTATTTTACGAGGTTTAACTTGAAAATTGTCTAACATCACTGGATGGAAACAGTAACGGAGTGGGACTCACTAACAGTAGAGGTGCATATGTACAATTAATTCAACTAGCATGTGTACTTAAGGGAATAGTAAAAAAGCAGGTGTGTATCACCAATTATAACCCGTAGGAGGTGTACAGTAGCAAAATGTCCTTAATAATAGATGAAGATGAGACTCCGAGACTCACAAGTAAGATTTAGGGATTAATGGCTTATGATACTTTCCATTCCTGTAAACTTGAAGTTATGGAGCTTGTTGCTATTTTTCAACAATTCACAGTATCCCAAATTCTTGCTAAGATAATTCAGTGTGGGCTTTTTAGGAATGATTACTTTGTTTTTTCACATCTTCGTTCAATATCTTCCTTTTCCAAAATATTGTAGTGAAATGGGGTGGTTGCAATTTACTCTTTTAACGAAAATGGTGACGTCATTACTGTGAAATAGTGAGTCCCACTTGTACAATGACATTAGGACAAATACTGGGTAGTGATGACATCAAGTGGAATAAACTATTTGCAATGACATCCAAGCAAAACCCCAAAAATAAGTTGACCCAACTAAAAAGTGGTATTGTTTCTGGACCTACGAACTCACTACCTACGCAATAATTTCTCCATTTGTGGAAACATTTTTAGACTCATATGAGTGGAAGTATGTCTCCACTGAACAAAACATAATATTAATCATACTCCAATACTCCCACTATAGAGTTCTCATTTAACTACATCCCCCACCCTTCAATAGAGATGGCTTCAACATAAAACACCCACCCTTGAATCTCTTTTTTTTAAAGCAAGTAAAATTTTATTTTATTAAAGGTTTCCAGTCGTACAAATGAAGGGGGTAGATGCTAGAAAGAAAAGAAAAATATAGAAGGAGAAATTAACTATTACAATACAAATTAACCGTAGCTCCTAGGCTCCGATGTTGTGCGGAATGTTGGTCAACAAGACATCGAATGATAAATTTGGCGGGAATACCGTTAGGACATCAAATAATTCACCCCTGAATCTTGATAATGATTATGGTTGGATTTGCAATTTAGGGTGTGTTTGGATGCACCGTAAGTTGACATCTTATTCCTCTAAAATCATCTTAAATGTGTACCACTTAATGCGGACTTAAATGTTGGATTTAAGTTGGCATTTGGATGACAAAAAACGCACACTTCTATACATCTAAAAAACGTACACTTTTGTCTGTTCCATTTAAATTGTCCCATATATATTGACATATATATATAGAGGGATCCACTACCCTTAAATTTCGTTGACACAGAGTTGCACTTGATAATAATATCAAATCTAAACTCTAACTGCAAAAATCTGAACCATAGATCTTGATCTACAATATATGTAGATTAAATATATAAAATAAATTAAAATTGGGAATATATTTTATGTAATATCTACAAATGTAAAAATGAACGCTCTGCATGAAACTATTACCTAAAATCCAATTCTAGATTATCTATGAAACTATTACCAAATTTTATAAGTTTTGGTATCCTTAATCTACTTATGTTGTACATCAAGATTCATGGTTCAGATTTTCAATTTGGTGTTCATATTAGATTTTATTATCAAACGCAACCGTGTCAACGAAATTTAAGGGTAATGGATCCCTGCTATATAATATATAAAGGAAAATTAGACTTTCTATGCTCAAATGACCCAAAATTGAAAAACAAAACCCCACATTGACATCCTCTAAAAAATATGCTTATGTTTTCATTTCTCCTCAAAATACCCCTACCCTTGAAATAAAGAAATCATTCTCTCTTTCTTTATTTTGGGAGTTGCAAAGGGCCTCTCTCTCTCGCATCCATTCTCTCTCACTGTCTCTCTCGCATCTCTCTTCCACCGCATCCATTCTCTCTCGTACTTGAGCCCTCAATCGAACCCTACGTTGGACCTTGTCGAAGCCCGATCGGAGAACGACTCCTCCATTGTAGCCGCCCACGAAGGTCAATTTTAGGGCACATTTTGTTTATGTTTTTTAGTTTTTTGATATAGTTTTTTTATGGTTAGGTTATTGTTTCTATAAAAATTGTAGTTGATTACCTCCATTTATTTGTATTGATCTGAGTTTTGTTGTCTTGGTTGGAAGTCTAACCATTTTTCTATGTTTCCGACGAGGCTCGATAGTTTCGATAGGTACTCAATTTTTGTGCACGAGGGTTTCAATTTCTTGAACATGTGAGATCGATAGGATTACATCGACGCTTTGTGCTTGGGATGGAAGTCGAACCGTTTTTTGTGTTTCTGATGAATCTCAATACGTTTGATATTAGTTCGATAGGTATGCGATTATTGTGCTCGATGGGCTCAATTCCGTTTGTATTTGAGCTCGATAGGATTCGATTTGGTGCTCGACGTAATGTTGGATTTGACCTCGATAGTTTAGATTTATTGTTATTTATCAGAATATTTTTTTTACTCGATTGGATCCATAAGCACTCGCGATGAGCTCGATGGGTTCCATAAGAAATCGATATGAGCTCGATAGTTTAGATTTGTCGTTATTTAGTGGAATATTTATGTTTGCTCGATAGGTTTGATAAGTTCTCGATATGAACTCAATCGTATGCTCAATAGGAGACAGTGGTTATTTTTTCTTTTTTATGCAGATGTCGAAGTTAATAGTTCCCATTAAGGATCATTTTCCTGGCCGTATGACAAATAGGGGCAGTAAGCATATGAATGAAATAAAAGAGAAGTTTCAAAAATACGGGTTGATGGAAAGGCCAAAGTAATACCCCTTTAAATAGTTATTCGAAGGGCGATCTACAGTTCTCTCGTGTTCTTGCACATCAGTTACTATTGCACAAGATCTAAAGTAGTAGAGATGACGAGGTTGATTTTTGTTTTGGCTGTAAGTCCTACAAATTCAGTAGATATGTATTTGCACGGGCAACTGGTTTTAATTTCAGCACTGTACCATTAGAGGTTGAGTTGCAGGCTCACTTTACCAGTGACAGCTTAATAAGGTATTATTTCAACGGAGAGACAAAAAATCAGATATCCCAGTGGGAGGCGGCATTCAAAAGCTGTAACGATGCTGACAACGTCTACAAGTTGGGAGTATGCTCCCTGATTGAAGGTGTTTTATATGCCCGAGAGGGCAAGTGATTAATATCATATCACACATATATTCATGTTTTATACTCTTTTTTTTTGAACCTAAGCAATGCTATGTAACGAGTTTTATGTTTAAGTTTCAGGAATAAACAAGTTTGAGAAGAAGGGACACAAAAAGGACTTGAACGCAAGAAAAAAGACTGAATTGTGAGACTTATGGACTGATATGCAAGAGGCAATGACCTATATGTAAACCAAAAGGACCAATAAGCAAATCGAGAAACTCCACACCATCATGAGGACTATTTTGGCAATTAGATCCGGGCCTAAACTCTTGCAACCAATTCGGCTGAACTACACATCAGGAAATCGATCCAAGCAATCCATACCGCCAATTGGCGGTTCCAAACCACTGATTGGAGGTTCTATCTACTCCAGATCCGATAAGGTTTAGTCGGGTGTTGTATTAGTGTGTTGTATGTCCATTGATAGTATGCCATTAGTCTAACATCGAGGGATTGTCCCCGGTTACCTTTTTTCATGCCTATAAATAGAACTCTTCTTCCTCCTTTGTATTTATGCATTGCTTGGTGGTCATTATCTCTATTTGGAGTAAGCCTTGGAGCAAAACTCAAGTGGAGAAGAATGCTACTTGTAATGTGAGTCATGTAAATAAAATAATTCTTCATAGTTTGTTTTAATATTATGTTTCTTTTAATGCTTGCATGTTTGGCTTGTTTGTTTTCTTTATCTTAGTATAATTAGTAGAATGTCTTTTTTTCTTAATACAATTGTTAGTTTAATGAGTAGTGAGTAGTTCTATCCCCCTTTGGGGGTGGAATTCATGTTTATACATGTCATGAAGAATGGGATGAATGTTATCTTTTGCGTTATGTGATGAATGTGGGTGTATGTTTGTTTGAATAAAAGGAAATACTTTACTTGATGGTTTCTACCATTATCATTAGGTACATCACCTGCTTGTTTAGGTTCTCAATAACAAACTTGCTTATGCTCATGTTAATCAACTAGGATAGTGATTTGGATGATAGGTCTTGCCACAACCATTAGGTACTTCCTATGCATAAAAAAACAACCTACACTTGCCTTATTGAATGCATTCTTCACCACCTTATCACATGTGTACACACACTCCAACCCTTGGGGGTTTTCCTTACTGAGTTTAATCTTGCTTTGCTAGTTGCTTAATTTTCCTTTCATGCTTTATCCTTGTTGTTAGTTAATTGTTTGTTTAGTGCAGCCTATAGTTTAGTGTAATCAAACTTCTTCTCCCTTTTATTCTCCACTTGATTTTCAAAGAATCAGAGCTAACACACCTCTCGGTGGATCGACCTGTACTTTCGCTGTCTTCACCGATAGCCGTGCACTTGCGGTATTACAACTGAATCAATCAGCAAGCTATTCATATGGGCGAATATGGTCAAGATGGTTGAGGAATTTGACTCATTCTATAAGTATCAATGGGGGAAGTCATCTTACAAGAAGCTTCTAACATCATGTCAAAAAGACACGATTAATCAGAAAGAATACTATGACAAGAAGAGGGAAGTGTAGGGGCAACAAAAAGAGGCCAAATACAGTATATCTGGTTATGCCCCTGTGTTATAGTATTAGGCGTATGAGTCCATTCAGTAGCTTGCCACCCAGTATGTTGTGAACCGTGGACATTGTTTCCCCAGGATGCTCAGCTGGACGAGCAAAGAGAAAAACGTCCTGCAAATAGTTGATGTTGCATGAATTTCTATTCTGAGAATGTTTCATTAGTCCCACATCAGGGGATTGTACCCAGTTTCCTTTTTTCATGCCTATAAAGAGAACTCTTCTTCCTCCCTTGTAATCTACTCCTTGCTTGGTCGTCATTCTCTCTACTTCGAGTAAAGCCTTGGAACAAAAACTCAAGTGGAGAGATGCTACTTTTCATGTGAGTCATGAATAAAATAAATCTATGTTAGTTTCCTATTGTCTCTTTAATTTTTGCATGCTTAGCTTAATTGTCTTTTAGTAATCCTAGTATAATTAGAATGTTCTCTTCTTAATATGAATGTTAGCATAATGAGTAGTGATTGACATCATTTTATGATTATATTTGTATCTTATATCCATTATCTTTCACCTAAACAATGCTACGTGACGAGTTTTATGTTTGAATTTCAGAAATAAATAGGTTTGAAGAGAAGAAGCATAAAAGAACCTAAAAGCATGAAAATGACTGAGTTGAGAGACTCAAAGACTAAGATGCAAGATCGAAGGACCTGAACATAAGATCGAAGGACCAATGAGCAAACAAGAATACTTCACATCATCATGGGGAGTATTTTGACAATTCTATTCAGGTCGGAGCTCTAACAGGTCAAGTAAATTCATCAAAGACAAACAATACCATCATGGAAAGCCCAGACGAAAGCCCAGACCGATCCGGAGCTTGTAGACCGCCAATTGGCGGTCCGGGTTGCTCCGGATCCGTTGTGATTTTTGTGGGTTGTGTATTAGAGTGTATTTAGTCTATATTTGGTGTTGGTTTAGTCCCATACTGGGGGATTGTCCCGGATTACCTTTTTCTATAGCTATAAATAGAACTCTTCACCTTCTATTGTAATTATGCATTGCTTGGTGGCATTCTCTCTATTTGGAGTAAGCCTTAGAGCAAAATCTCAAGGTGGAGAAGAATGCTACCTTCAATGTGAGTCATTTAATAAAATAATTTTTCCATTGTTTTGTTCTTATGATGTTTCTTTATGCATGCTTAACTTAGTTTTATTTCTTTGATTCTAGGCTTAAGTAGTTAGAATGTTTCTTTTCTTCTTTAGTTTAATTGTTAGAGTAATGTGTAGTGAGTAGATCCATCCCCCTTTGGGGGTGGAGATGATGTTCATACATCCATTAAAGAATTGATATGAATGCTTTATATTTTGATTGTGTTTATAAATGTGAATGTATGCTTGCTTGTTAGAGTAGAATACTACACTTGATAGGTTTTACCACACATTTTAGACACCTCCCATGCTTGTTTAGGTTCTGAAATAACCAGCTTGTGTATATGAATGTTAACCAACTAGGTTAGTGAATGGATTGATAGGTTTTGCCGTAACCTTTAGACACTTCCTATGCATGAAAAACTACCTACATATGGGCCTATAGAATGCATTCTTCACCATCTTTTTACATGTGTGCACATAGTCCACCCCTAGGGGTCTCTCTCTTCTTGATTCCAGCTTAGTTTTACATTCTTTTAGTTTTACATTGCAACTGGTGGTCTAGCAAGCTTTGTTGCTCTTGTTATTTCTTTGGCTTGTTGTATTATCTGATATAGTGATCTGGCACTCGATTTGGCATGTTATAACTTATAGTTTGCTCCAGATCAATAATCAAAATACCTTTAAGCAATTTGGACCTTAAAACCCAAAGCAAAAGATTAGGCATTCCTTCTTGTTTAGGTCATGCATCATGTATTCGACTTAGGCACGTAGATGTCTTTTCTTTTAGCTTTACTTTCAGTTGCTGAGTGCTGGCGTGAGGTACGCATTTCCTTCTCTCATTCATGCATTTCGTATGAACATGCATTAGTTAGTAGGAAGTGCATTGCAACAAGTGTGAGTTGAGCGTTTGTTTGGAGAGTTGATTGCTAGATTAGGACTCCAAACCGCTATTAAGGAGGGGTTATTCCATATAAGATAAGGTGGGGGATTTCATCACCTTTTCCTTCACCCCAAAAACCACACTAATCAAGAGCCTAATTTTAAAATCAAGTAGACATTGACCCTAAGGATTTCGGGCGCATTAGGAGAGTGATCCGGTCCCGACCGTCATGACCTGATCGGCGTTGCCCACTCTGTCGATAGTAGGAGAGATGAGATATCCAGATCTTGACTCACTTGCTGGGCTTTGTGGTCCACGTCGTAGGGAGGTGAGGCGTGTTGAGGCCGTGTGACCTCGCAGTTAGGCGTCGTCTAGCCGTAAGGACCTATAGCGACCACAGAACTGTTTGAGCCTTGTTTGCTTGTGTGCTTCTACCTGTACCCACCCGCCATAGCATAAGGACTTCTTCCCTTCTCTCCTGAGTCATTCCCTCTCTTCTGTGTCCCTCTGTCCTCTCCTCTACTTACATTCTTTATTAAAATAAAAGGTTTTGGTTTGTGTGTGCACCTTTGTGCATGCTTGCGTGGGCATGACACGAGAGTGACCGTTTGATGAGGTGTGTCATCAACCCTACTTTGGTAGTCGATTTCTCGATGCCTCCCTCCTCTCGTGTTGCACATAGTCCGGGTTCAATGGCTGCTCATTTCCGTGAGGAGGAGAAGTTGCTGGACACACCTGTTCCACCTGTGCTACCTGTTGTGGCTCCCATACCTCTACGTAATCGATGCTACCCGAGCTGTACTGCTCTACCCTCATGCATCGTATTGCCAGAGGCAAATGGGAACCACTTTGAGGTTAAGCCTCAGTTTATTTCCATGCTCCCTCACTTCACTGGGAAGGGTGACCCCTATATCTTTCTCAGGGAATTTGAGGAGGTCTGTGCTATGTTCAAGCTACAACAACTTAGCACAGACTCCATCCATCTTAGGCGAGTCTCTTTTGCACTAAAGGATGATGCCAAGAAGTGGTTGTACAGAAACAAGGCAAATGCCTTTAGGACTTGGGATGAATTTCAATCTGCATTTCTCAAGAAGTACTTTCCAAATCATCAGACTCTAAAATTGAGGAACGAAATCAATTCGTTCTATCAACATGAGATCGAATCATTCCATGCATACTTAGAGAGGTTCAAGGAGCTACTATCCTCATGCCCTCACCATGGCATTGAGTTGTGGCGCCTGTGTCAGATTGTTTACGAGGGTCTTCACATCTCGTCCCGAACGCTCCTTGAGTCCATGTGTCAAGGAGAGTTCTTAGGAAATGATGAAAGGGAGGCATGGGATTTCCTAGAATACCTCGCTGAGAAAACCATGCAATGGGAGAGTGTAAGGGAACCACCTGCATCATCCAGCATAGGAGTGACGATCGCGAATGCAAACTCGACTAGATCGGGTGCCGCATTTGCTGTCGATACCACTACAGCCACCGAGGCCCTCATGGTGGCCTTAATGCACCGTATGGATTCGATTGAGCTCTAAAATCAACAAGATGCACCTCACATGTCGTTATCTGGTCCAATTCCCTGTCATTCATGTGATAGGATAGGTCATGTAGAAAGAGAGTGTGCGTCCATTCTTCCTGAGATGGAACATGTTAACGCCATCTATGACAGAGCTAGGAATGACCCATACTCATCATCTTATAATCCTGGACGGAGGAACCACCCCAATTTTTCATGGAACCAAAATAATGCCCCGGGTGGTCCTTCAAACTCCTCTCGACCACCTAACCAATCATACCAACCTCCCATGCATGCACAACCTTATCAGCCACCCCAAGCTCAAATCACCAATCAATCGGGTTTCCCAAATTCCAATAATATTCAATTCACTTGAGACCTTGACTCGTGGACTTGAAAATTCAATGAATTTTTTTATGTCAACCACAAGTGAAGTTCTCACTTCAAATCAGCAGACCATCAAATCTCTAGAGCTTCAGATGGGCCAATTGGCTCAGTCTGTACATGAAAGAGAGGGATTCTGCCTAGCTAGCCTGAGGCTAACCCCCGCATGTACCAGCAACAACATATGCAAAATCAGAATGTGGTACCTCGGGGGCGGCAAGTGAACCATGTGGAGGAACTTGTTCACCATGTTAATTCCATTGTAACCTTAAGGAATGGAAAGCAGGTTGATAATCACATTTCCTTGCCACCACCACCACCATCTACGCAGCCCCTCAGTGGGAATGGTGGTGAAGAAGAAGCTGAGGGTGAGGGTAATACACCAACGCCTCCTTCTCAGGCACAGCAGAAAACCTACCTGCCAAAAGCTCCCTATTGTAGTAGGTTAACCAAAAAGCAGAGTGACACAATGGATAAGATGTTAGAGATGTTTAAGCAAGTGAAGGTTAACATCCCCTTGTTGGATGTCATCCAACAAATACCTCAATATGCGAAAGTGTTGAAGGATCTCTGCACAACCAAGAGAAAGACCAATGTTCCTAAGAAAGCATTCTTGGCTGCAAATATAAACTCATTTTTGTCCAATCCCATCTACACAAAATACAAGTACCCTGGGTGTCCTACTATTCAGTGTACGATTGGGGACACTAGCATGAGTAATGTATTGCTTGATTTAGGATCAGCGGTCAACCTCCTCCCATTTTCTGTTTATCAACAGTTGAACTTGGGAGAATTGAAACCAACTAAGATCACCCTCCAATTGGTAGATAGATCCATTCGTATTCCAAAGGGGATTAACGAGGGCGTGCTTATCTAAGTTGGAGATTTTATATTTACAGTCGATTTCGTTGTCCTCGATACCAATCCTGTTGCGCACACCCACTCTCAAATACCTTTGATTTTGGGTAGACCATTTCTGGCAACCTCCAATGCCTTAATTAATTGTAGAAATGGTCTCATGAAGCTATCATTCGGTAACATGAGTGCCGAGTTCCATGTGTTCCACTCTTGTAGGCAACAGGAGCCCATGGATCAACCTTTAAATCTCAATCTCATCCGCCAATTAGAGAAAGCACTGCAAAATCAACGAACACCCCTAACACCAATGCAACCCATTGAGAATGTTTGTGGGCCCAGCGAAAACTCATTGCCTGTCTTTGCAATGCAACAGAGTGAGCTGACATCAAACATGAATGTTCAACGGGATTGTTCGTTACACGATTCAGTTGAGACAATTAGTGAGGGGGACACACCTCATCATATCCCCATTCCAGAACGTGTTGTCACCCCGTGTCCTAGGGCTATTAAGCCCTTTGAGCTTCAGATTGACTCCAACAAGGACCCACCTACGACCAAGCTTATGCTTGATGATATAAATGATGGTGGGAGGTCCTTGTTGGATGACTTAGGGAGAACCCCATTCTTAGTGATGCAGGTCTGCTACATCCATCGAATGAGCTTGAGGAACTCATTCCGATGCACCCACCTATTGGTTGGAGGGTTTTGTTCAATGAGCAACTAAACCCTAGTGAGGCAACACGACTTCACTCATTCATGTTGCCTACACCCAACCAATATCATGAGGGGTTCGAGCCTTTCAGCTTTGACCTTTCACCCCTCATGACACCTCAAAGTACTAGTGAAGTTTGCCCATCTCGGCAAGTCTATGGTCCTCATAACTCGATGTTCTCATTTGATGTTCCTTGACCAAATGATTATGAGAATATCTTTGTTGATATATATATCTTGTACAAAATCAAAAATAAAATAAAAATAAAACAAAATAAAATAAAACATAAAAAAGCGAGTAATAAAAGACTACATGAGCGAGCATTGATTGTTGTGGGCCCCAACCCTTGTGTACTTGGGCCCCATTTCTTTCACGTATTTGTCTCCCTTCTTCAGTATCTCACAGGTTTTGAGGGAATTCAGGTTTGTGTCCATCACTGTAACCATGAACTTCCTGTTGCGCTTCATGTTGGTGAGATTTTCCGTTTTTCATGCATAAATCCATGTAGTATCATGCTCCCATTCATTGAGGACAATGCATGAAGTAGGTGTGGGGGGTGTTTTACGTGTGTACATAGTTGAGTCTGTTCCTTTGATTTTGTTTTCTTTTGTGTGCATTGATAGGGTCATGTTAGTGTGCTGCATTTAATATCGATATATCTGTTTGTCATGATCCTTGGGTGACTTGTCTTCTTTTGCTTGCCTAGTCCTTTAAAATTTTCACATTTCTTTCAAAAATCTTCATGTGTTTGCGAAAGAAAATGTTTTATCGGTTTTGTGTGTGTTTAGCATGTGCAAAACCGTTGAGAGGCAAAGTAAAAAGAAAGCTCCCAAAATTGTCTTGAACTTGATGCATTAGGATATCTAGTTTAGTGGCTTTAGGTCTTATCGAGTCGTTAGGATGCACCCCGGTTTTCCCTCGGGGGGCGAGTAGTCATAGGGTTTCAGTACTCAAACATTTAAAGAAGTCCACCCTGAACCTAGTGTGTCCATAATTCGTGTATGTTAATTTAAGGCAGTTTGTTGTAGTCAAGGACCCTTTAAATGTTGTTGTGAGACAATAAGTGTAGGGATTTTGGTTCATGTGTAGATAAGAAATAAGTGAGTAGGTGTTCTCTTTTCTCGCACGGATCCTATCACTCGGGAAAGTAGGTCTGAGGGGACTTTGTGCCTGGTGCTCTCGAGTCATCTGACTTAGGATGCACCAACCGAACTCCCGTTACACGGGTGGTAGGGATCACCTTATTTGGATATTTAGGGGAAGGTGTACGTGATAGTGTAAGTCCTCATAGGCAATAATGCACGAAACCTGACCCTGGGAGAATCAAACACCAACCAATATGATGCTCCAAAGAAAAAGAAAAAAGAAGAAGAAAAAAAGTCAAATAAGAACCTTAACGGACCTTACACTTTGTATCACTTGAGGATGTTGAGGTTGTCCATGTCTTGCACTTAAGTCCTTAATTAACTTTCACGAATGATTCATTAGGCTAGGTGTGTGGATTGATTACATACATAGAGTCCGCCCGTAGTACTACCGCGTCCCATGATAGACAAAATGAGCCAACGAGTCGTGTAGCTAGATTCAATAATGCATCTTTGTTCGGATTTTGTGGGTATATCCGCTGAAAACCCTCAGGAGACAACACTCCTCCTCCTTGGCAACAAGGAGGTTTAACGACTTATTGCACGTGCAAAGTACAACCGTGATTCCTACGAAAGTGAGTAAGGATTTCTTGTTCTTCGTATGCTTTTCTCTTTCTTCGTATACTTTTCTCTTTCTTTGTTCTTCGTATTTTGGCAATTCTATTCGGGTCGGAGCACCAACAGGTCAAGTAAATGCATCAAAGACAAACAATACCATCATGGAAAGTCCAGACGAAAGCCCAGACCGATCCGGAGCTTGTAGACCGCCAATTAGCGGTCCGGGTTGCTCTGGATCCGCGGAAATTTTTGTGGGTTGTGTATTAGAGCGTATTTAGTCTATATTTCGTATTGGTTTAGTCCCATACCGGGGGATTGTCCCAGATTACCTTTTTCTATAGCTATAAATAGAACTCTTCATCTTCTATTGTAATTACCCATTGCTTGGTGGCATTCTCTCTACATGGAGTAAGCCTTGGAGCAAAATCTCAAAGTGGAGAAGAATGTTACCTTCAATGTGAGTCATTTAATAAAATAATTTTTCCATTGTTTTGTTCTTATGTTGTTTCTTTATGCATGCTTAACTTAGTTTTATTTCTTTGATTATAGGCTAAAGTAGTTAGAATGTTTCTTTTCTTTTTTAGTTTAATTGTTAGAGTAATGTGTAGTGAGTAGATCCATCCCCCTTTGGGGGTGGAGATGATGTTCATACATCCATTAAAGAATGGATATGAATGCTTTATATTTTGATTGTGTTGATAAATGTGAATGTATGCTTGCTTGTTAGAGTAGAATACTACACTTGATGGGTTTTACCACACATCTTAGACACCTCCCATGCTTGTTTAGGTTCTGAAATAACCAACTTGTGTATATGAATGTTAATCAACTAGGTTAGTGAATGGATTGATAGGTTTTGCCGTAACCTTTAGACACTTCCTATGCATGAAAACACTACCTACATTTGGGCCTATAGAATGCATTATTCACCATATTTTTACATGTGTGCACATACTCTACCCCTAGGGGTCTCTCTCTTCTTGATTCCAGCTTAGTTTTACATTTTTTTAGTTTTGATTCGAAGTAAACTTTAGTTGCTTTACTTTGCATTTTTCTTCTTAATAGTTTAGTGTAGTGTAGATTAGCATAGACAAACTCTTCTGCCCTTTTGTTGCCACTTGATTTCTGAAAAACCAGAGGCTACTGACCTCCCTGAGGATCGACCCGTATTTGCCACCGCTTCAACGCGGTCGTGCAATTGCGGTATTTAAAACGATTAAACAAGTAGTGAGTAGTTCCATCCCCCTTTGGGGTTGGAGATGATGTACATTTATATTTTGAGGTTTTGATGTTTGACAAATTTTGATTGGGTAGACTTGAATGTTTGTATGTTCATCGGGTTTGTTTTAATTATCTACATGTTGGGCGATTTTGATGGGTTTTACCATAACATTTAGACACTTCCCATTCTTGGTTTCCTCATGTTTATTGTCTAAAATTTCCTATTGGATATGCTACATGTTAGTCGTGTGTTTGTATTAGTGTTTGCTTGCTTGATTGATTGAAGAAACTTTATTTTGATGGGTTTTGCCATAACATTTAGACACTTCCCATGCTTAGCTTTGTTCTTCACATGACTTCCTGGTTTTTGATGAGTCTTGCCATATCTAGACACTTCTCATGTTGAGCCTCGTCTTATGATAATCAAGTAGTAATTGTTGATACGTTGTGTGAATGAGTTGATAGGTTTTGCTAAATCTGTAGACACTTCCTATGCATGAAGGCACACATGACACACATGCAAATACATGCCTACATGCGCCATTCATCACTTCTCTCACATCATATGTGTGCACACTCCACCCCTTCGGGGTACTTCCATATTTCGTTCAATATCGTTTGCTGCATTTCTTAAGTTTTCATTTGCAACGTAATTTGGTGTTTTGCATTCTAGTGTAATTGTCTTTTTACTAGTAGCATAATAATATGTTCTTCTCCCCTTATTTGCCACTTGACTTCTGAAGAACCAGAGTTGACACACCTCCTTGTAGACTCGACCCGTACTTGTCGCGTCTTCACCGACATCGTGCACTTGCGGTTATTATAAATGAATCAATCAAGTTTTTTGCGCCATTGTCGGGGAGCTGCTATGTCCAAACTCTGGTTTGGACGATTCGAGTGGCTTTGATCTTTTTGTTTTCATTTTGGTTTGTTTCAAGGGTTGCCCGAATCAAGGGGATGTAGAAGGAAAAATCAAAGGGAGAACAAAGTTGTTTGTACCGCTAAACAATGGCCTGAGACCGCAAGTTGGCGGTCTGGTGAATAGTTTTTGCTTCTTCATACTTATGTTTGTTTGTAGTTGAAATATAAGTATCTGGAAGCCCAATTTTGCATGTTTTAACATGTAGATTGCATAATCGAGCTCCTTTGGAGCATGAGGCAGAGTCATCTTGTGGCGATGAGGGAGACTGGGTTCCATACATGGATTACCTTGGTCCGCATTTAATATCGATATATCTGTTTGTCATGATCCTTGGGTGACTTGTCTTGTTTTGCTTGCCTAGTGCTTTAATTTTTTAAATTTTTTTCAAAATATTCATGTTTTTGCGAAAGAAAATATTTTGTGGGTTTTACGGGTGTTTAGCATGTGCAAAACTATTGAGAGGCAAAGTAAAAAGGAAGGTCCCAAAATTGACTTAAACTTGATGCATTAGGATATTTAGTATACCAGCTTTAGGCCTTATCTAGTCGTAAGGATGCATCCCGATTTTCCCTTTGGGGAGAGTAATCATAGGATTTCAGAACGCAAATAAACAAAGAAGTCCACCTTGAACCTAGTGAGTCAAACAATTCATGTCTGTTAGTATAAGGATGTTTGTCATAATCAGGAACCTTTGAATTCATCTTGTAGGTGTAAGACCTGCTCTCCTGCTTTAATAATAATAAGTCCACTCTCTGCAGTTACGCCTAATTGACTTCTTGGAATGTCAAATTGTGTTATGGCATGTTTGTTTCAGTAGATTTAATCGGATTTCTTGTTGGTCGAGTGGGTGCGACACATCGGGCGGGCGAGCGGTTGTTTGACTCGATCGACTCAATTTGGGTCCGAGTGAGTGTGGGTCGATTTTGGGCTAAACCCATGTTGAAGTGGCATGAAATTGGAAGGGTTGCCTTAGGGCTTGGATGTGCATTTTCGTGGCTTTTGGGATGTCTTTGCTGGTGCCATTTTGGCATGTGTTGAGGTGGTTGATTAGCCATGAAAGCTTGGAAATTGAAGAGTCCTAGCAATCTAACGAAAAGCCTCTCCCACCAGCCAACCCTTGCACACCTCCTCACCTCCCACACGTCTCCTCCACCTCTTCCACTCCTAAGCCACGTGGTCAGGCCACTCAGGTGGTGCTCCAGCAAACTTCAAATCCAGCGAGGCTAGAAGCGACGTCTAGTGCAACCTGGGGTGCGGCTAAAAGTTTGGTGGGCAGAATCTCCGGCTAATTTCAGGCAACTTCCTTGCTAATCAGGTATGCTCCTATCCCTTGAAGATTTTTATGGGAGGGGATGTTGGCTGGAAGGGGCCAGCCAACATCAGGTAGTGGCTGGTGCAACGGTTGCACCACCAATCGATTCTCTTCTAGCGTGCGCGAGGAGCATACGCTAGATAGGGCAGCCAAAGGGACCGGACCTCCAGTGAGCTCTAGTGAGGTCCAACCAGAGGTGAAGGTGTTCCTTCTGGGCTGAGCTTGTGGGTGGCCACGGATCTGGTTGGGTGTGGCTGGTGCACACAAGATCCAACTAAGGTTTGCCTTCAACCCTTTTGACTCCTAGCTTTGGACGGCTGGCTGGTGCAGCCAACATCAGATGGTGGCTGGGGTCAGGAGGGGGGTGGGGATGGAACTTAGGGAGGCTAGTGGTGAGAAGATTCGGATTGGCTTGTTTGGTCTGAGCATGGTGCGCTAGAGTGATGTTAACCATGAGGTTGGTGCATCTTGCACGCTTCTTGCTCGGTTGCTTGACCAAACGGCTTGGACAGACTTCCTCTGACCTTCTCCAACCTCGGACCGCCTGGGAAGGATGCTCTGAGCATGTGGTTTGAATGGGTCAGGGATCCATATGCATGACTGTGAGATTTGTATTTTCTGTGATTTATCTGATGCAATCGGTTGCATTGTGTGCGATGGTTCCTGGGAATTGTGGTTTGAGTCATTTCTGGTCCAGCAGCACATATGATAAATTCATGATCTGATTTCGGTTATAATCTTTATTATTTTTTATATGCATGCACTCAGGAACTAAATTGGACTCCTTCTTGTTATATGTTATTCATATTATATCGTAATGCAACACATGCTTTCTAATGTACGCATAGCTAATAATATTGGATAGATTGAGCCTTCTGATATTATGTGCATGTTTCACCATCTTGTATTACTGATATATAAGCTATTTCATGCCCACATATTATATGATCATATTCGGAGATTTTAATTCGATTCCATGTATGCTCTGGAATTGCTAATTCATATCGTCGATTGTACTGTAGTGCAATTTTGATATCTTCAACTGTTTGCATGATTAGGTTACTCTGTTCATGCTGATCTATGTCTGATGTGATGTGGTATGTTGTGCTCGTGTATGACCCTTAAGATTTCAGACCTCATAACGTCCCTATCATGACTCATAGATGACTAAATTAGTTGTTATATCGATTTACCGATTCGGTAATGTTTGTTTTCTGTTGTGAGTTTTGTTTGTTCCTGATTGGTATGTCTGATTTCCGAATTGGTACAGGGCTACTAGGATGGTATCCGGATACTCCTCCTTGAGCTGGTTCCATACACTGTAGATGCATTAGATTTTAGATGCTTAAGTAGCTTGGATTGCATTTAATCTGATTAATAATTCTGGGCACATTCTGTTTTCTGGTCCGACGGACCACGAGTGGGTGCTCTAGCTCCAGAGGTCATTCGCATAAGACCTTCACGTTGGGAGGCCAGGAATAAGATAAGTCCTGGGTAGGCGCGCTGCCATTCTGTCAGGGTAGGTGTTCCCAAGTTCTCGATGACACCTTGTAGGTCACTTGCCGCGAATTGGGACACTTATCCGGTGCACCGCTTTGTGCCGAGCGATGGGTCACTGTCGAGTGACCTCCTTTGACCAGCGAGACTATTGTTCTGGTTCCTTTCGAGGAATGGTTTGGGTGCACCCGACCGGCACAACTTATGAAGTCATAGTCTTCTGTTGCATTTGATGTTTTTCTGTTCTGTTCTGACCAGCATGGTTGGTATTCTTGTTCCCTTGGAGGGATTTCTGCGGGTGTTACCCGATCGGCACGACTGATAGAGTTGTAGCCTTCTGTTGCATTATGTGCTTTTCTGTTTCTGTTTCCAATGCTTTTGTCTTAGATAGACTTCATGCATTCTTCCATATAACTTTGATTGGGCCAGGGTCATATTGGGTTTTCTTTATAGAAAACTCACGCATATGTTGATGTGGTGCCTGCAGGTACTTAGATTCCTATAGGGTAGACTGGACGAGTAGTCGAAGATTCTGTACACGAGGGATACGTCGACCAGATTCTTTAGTTTGTCTTTTGCTTCCGCATTATTTATGATGTATTTCCCTTTTGAACTCAATGTAATGTATTTGACCTTATTACCATATATGGATAATTTCTCACTTTTCAGTTATGTTTTTTGTTAGAGCCATGCATGATCTCTCTATGTATTGTCGAGTCATTGTTTGGTCTGTCTTTTGTAACTCCTTTGGTCGTCGCGGAGGTCTCTAATCGTGACACTTGTAGTCCTCCCCAGTGTGCATACCCACGAGATCAGGGGCGTTACAACTTGGTATCAGAGCAGGTTGATCCCTAAAGTGTACAGAATCTGAAGACTCACCAGTGGGGCATCTTGCCCAAACCCTGTCGGTAATTTCCTATCTTTTAGAATTGCATTCTGATAGTGATACATCATATTTGCATTGGTTAAATTGCTTTATTGTGGATTGTCTTGTGTGCTTGGAGACCAAAACCACCTAGCCCTATCTACCTTTATCAGTTCCCTTGCCTCCTCCCCCATTTTGGTGTCGAGATCACCAACAAGTCCAACCGGTCAAGCAAGCAAGAAGTGCAAGTGGAAGAGGCGACTAGCTAGCAAGCATGGGAGGCAGTTGCAGCGGGATTCCAGCAAAATCTAAGGCTCTTCTCCACCAGTTTCAGGTATGCTTCTACCCCCTTAGCATAAGAGGATGTAGAGTGGGTGTTGGAGGAAGTTTAGTCCAGCACCATTGGGTTAGCCGATATGAGGTTCGGAGTGCACAAGTGGAGATCTACCGATTGTGTGGACTGTGGTGCACCATCCGAATTTCAGAGGTGGCTGAGGACCTTCCTCACTACCACGACCTTGGCTTCCTGTTCTCCATTGGTGGTTCATTGGAGAAACCTGAGGAGTTGGGGTTGGGCCGTGGAGAGTTGGTTGGGCAGAGGGTTTTGCTTTCATGTTGCGAGTTGTGTTAATGACCTTGTCGTGTTTAATCTTGTGATCTTTTGGATGTTATGTTCATTCATGATATTGTGATCAAGTCCAGATTTTCTTGCATGTTATGCTTATTGATATTCATGTGTTATTTTATGATTTCAATCGGGCATCATTCATATAACACGTTACTGATTTCAGATCTACCATCTTTTGTGATCTGATTTCATGTTCAAGTAATATTGCATGTGTGAATGGCAATGATAGGAGAAGTTTATCATGTATGATTTTATCTCAGTCATGACCAATCCATATATCTTCACTGATTTGTAATCCCTCTAAGATGTATTCTTTATAGCATCTGAGCATAAGTTATATAGTTTAATTTAAACGTTAATGCAATCAGTATAGATGCATGTATCGTCTCGAATGTTGTGATGTATTTATCAAGTCTAATTTTATGTACAACAATGATTAATCCATGTCGATGGTCCAATTTTGGTGAACTCTCTAAGAGGTATCTTGTTATACACCACATGAGAATAAGTTGCATATTTTTAATTGAGATATTGATGCAATCGGTAGGGTTGTTATGTGTTGATTGTTTTGATTGCAAATCTAGTTTGATTTCGTTCCAGCAGTAGCCATATCACATATGTAATCTGATTTTTGTGTACCTCCTCTGACATGTCTTGTTATGCTCTCATAAGAAAATGAAATCAGAACTTATCCATGTTTTATGCAACTCATTCTATGACTTATAAGTAGTAAGCAAATCCGAATGCATGTATATAATTTATAAATGGGTTTGGACTATTGATATTACAAGCATGTTTCATTACCTTATGTTATTGTTATATACTTCTGCATGTTGATATCATCTCTGTTCATGTTGGGTATTGCTAGAACTAACGTGGATGTGGTCTGAAATTTAATGTTATTGCTATATAATGCTTATAGTATCTCTTTTGTGATACCTCTATTTGTTATGGATGTGTTTCTCATACTGAATACATGCTATTGTGTGAGTTTCATTTTCTATTAATTAGGTACATCAGATACATGTATAATTATCCTTTGAGATCTGGTTTTTATTGTTTATTTTTATCCCATAATTTAACTGTTGTGAAGGTGCTACATGTTGATGTATCTTTAGTTGCTAAATACATGTGATTCTTTCCTAACTAAGTTGTTGTTAAGATGTTGCATGCCTATGCATTATTTAGCTACTAGATTTATTGGAATATTCATGTTTAGATTATTGTTAGGAAGTTATACTTGCACGCATGACATCGTTGCTGGAAACAGGAAATTGCACTACATGAAAAGGCTAACCGAACATCTTAATTCAACTATGTGCATGATGCTATGGTCTAAAATGTTTGAATCAGAAGTGATCTGCCTTGAATGTGTTTTGCTCTATATGAGTTGTTGTGTTTTAGTACCAAATATAATGTGGTTATATGATATGATGTGTGTGTATTCCTTATGTTGTAGTTATGCATGCACTTATGAATGTAAACGGGCTCTTTCATATCATGTGTTGATCGTGTCATATTCTAAAGCAACATATTAACCTGTTGCACGCATGTATGCTAGTTTAGAGATCTATATTGTCTACTGATATTTTATGCATGTTCCAACATGATTAACCTACTGATATACATGTAATACATACCCATATCAACTATGATCATGCTCTGAGATTTCAGTTATCATTGCATATACACTCTGAAATTAAGGATGCATGTTATCGATTATTGTGGAGTTTGATTTTGTATATCTAGTTGTAATGCATGATCCCATTGTGTCTTTCATGTCAATATGTTACTAAAGTGAAGTGTTATGATATGGTTATGTATGACCCTTAGGACATCAGACCTTATAACATCTTTATCATGACCCGTAGATGATTCGATTAGCTATTATCTTGATTTGCCGATCCGATTATGATTGTTTGTAGTTGTGAGTTTCGTTTGATTCCTGATTGGGATGTTCTGATTTTGATTTGTTTGGGGGCTGTTAGGAGGGTATCTGGATACCTTTCCTTGAGCTCGTTCCACACACTATAGATGCATTAGATTTTAGATGCTTAAGTAGCTTGCATTGCATTTAATCTGATTAATAATTCTGGGCACATTTTGTTTTCTGGGCGACGGGCCACGAGTGGGTCCTCTAGCTCCAGAGGCCATTCACATAAGACCTTCATGTTGGGAGGCCAGGCGTAAGATAAGTCCTGGGCAGGCACACTGCCATTCTGTCTCAGGGTAGGTGTTCCCAAGTTCTTGATGGCACCATGTAGGTCACTTGCCGCGAATTGGGACACTTATCCGGCGCAACGCTTTGTGTCGAGCGGTGGGTCACTGTCGAGTGACCACCTTTGACCAGCGAGGCTGCTGTTCTGGTTCCTTTCGAGGAATGGTTAGGGTGCGCCCGACCGGCACGACTTATGGAGTCGTAGCCTTCTGTTGCATTATGTGCTTTTCTGTTCCTGTTTCGGATGCTTTTGTCTTAGATAGATTGCATGCATTCTTCCATATAACTCTTATTGGGCCAGGGGCATACTGGGTTTTCTTTATAGAAAACTCACGCATATGTTGATACGGTGCTGGCAGGTACTTAGATTCCTACAGGGTAGACTGGACGAGTAGTTGAAGATTTTGTACACGAGGGACACGTCGACCAGATTCTTGAGGTTGTCTTTTGCTTCCGCATTATTTATGATGTATTTCCCTTTTGAACTTGATGTAATGTATTTGACCTTGTCACCATATATGGATAATTTCTCACTTTTCAATTATGTTTTATGTAAGTCTATCCACGTATGATCTCTCTATGTATTGTCGAGTCGTTGTTTGGTCTGTCTTTTGTAACTCCTTCGGTCGTCGTGGAGGTCTTTGATCGCAACACTTGTAGTCTTTCCCAGTGTGCGTCCCCGTGAGATCGGGGGCGTTACAACTTCTGTAACGTCTCGTCCCCGATTGCGCATCGAACCCGGGTCTCGGTCCATCACCCATGTGCCCACTGGCCCACAACACCCACCTATTGTCACAAAACTTAAGTTGGTAAGTGTTATGGTAGTGGGCTCATGTCATTATATCTCACCCTAACATTCTCATGTTAAGCAATGTGGGACTAAACTTGGGGGTGTTACAACCTACCCCACTTGAACACGTGACGTCCTCGTCAGGGTCAAGCCACTTAGTCACCAAGCGTTGTGGGATTCTAGAGGTGGCTCCCACCCTTTAGGTGTAGCACTTAGTTCCCACAATTCCGGCTGGTTCAGTCTCTATACCATCTGTAACGTCCCGTTGTTGAACGTTTTAATTAAACCGCAAGTGCACGGCCGCGATGAAGCGGTGGAAAGTACGGGTCGTCCTCAGGGAGGTGAGCAGCCTCTTGTTTATCAGAAATCAAGTGACAAAATAGGGAAGAGAAAGATTGATTATGCTAACCTACGCTACACTACGCTAAGAAGTATGAAATGTGGAAGAAGCAAACAAACGATGAAATAAGAACTAAGCTAAGAACAAAACAAGAATGCTGGAATTTCAGGAATGGAAATCCCCTAAGGGGTGGAGTGAGTGCACACAAGCAAAGAGGTGGGTGTAGAATACATTCTTTAAGCACAAGATGGTAGTGTTTATCAAGCATAGGAAGTGTCTAAATGTTATGGCAAAACCTATCAATCTATTCACTAACTTGGTTGATTAACATTTACATATGCAAGTTGTTTATTTCAGAACCTAAACAAGCATGAGAGGTGTCTAATCATTTTGGCAAAACTCATCAAGTTATAAATTCTATCCTAAACAAGCAAGCATACATTCATGTTTTATCAACACATCAAAAATAAAGCATTCATCCCATTCTCTAATGCATGTATGTACATCTACTCCACCCCCCAAAGGGGATGGAACTACTCACTAAACATTACACTAATTATTAAACTATGGAAAGAAAGCATATTAAAACTAAGCTAGAATTAAAAGACGATTAAACTAAAACATGCACAAACAATAAAAGAAGCATAAAACAAACAATGAAAGAAACACAAAACTTTATTGATAAAATGACTCACATTAAAAGTAGCATCCTCCTACTTTAGTGTGTGCTTCAAGGCCTCACTTCTAGTAGGAAGAATAGCCACTTAAAATATGGAGTGATTACAAAAGGAGGTGAAGAGTTCTATTTATAGGCATGGAAAAAGCTAATCCGGGACAATCCCCCGATGTGGGACTAAACAGATACCACACATAGCCTAAACATCCTCTAATACATGTGCTGGAGCAATTGGAGCGCACTTGGGCCAAAAGTGACCGCCAATTAGCGGTCTTGGACCGCTAATTAGCGGTCTACAGTGTCCGGATCGCTCTGGAATTTCTTGTGGGCTTTTCTGGAAGGCTTTGTTGGTATTTGATGCATCTAGTTTGCATGTTGGAGCTCAGACCCGAATAGAATTGCCAAAATACTCCCCATGATGGTGAGGAGTATTCTGTTTTGCTCTTAGGTCCTTCTGTCTTGCAATCAGGTCCTTCTTCCTTGCATCTTGGTCCCCAGATCTCACAATTCAGTCCTTTTTCCCAGCTTTTGGGTCCTTTTATCTTTCATCTCTTCAAACCTATTTATTCCTGAAAACTAAACATAAAACTCGTGACATAGCATTGTTTAGGTGAAAGATAATGGATATAAGATACAAATATAAGCATGAAATGATGTCAATCAAATACCCCCACACCTAACTTTTGCTAGTCCCGAGCAAAACAAAGAAAGAGAAAAGCATACGAAAAAACAAGAAATCCTAACTCACTTTCGAAGGAATCACGGTTGCACTTAGCACGTGCAACAAGCCGTTAAACCTCCTTGTCGCCAAGGAGGAGGAGTGTTGTCTCCTGAGGGTTTTCAGCGGATATACCCACAAAATCCGAACAAGATGCATTAATCAATCTAGCTACACGACTCGTTGGACTCATTTTGTCGATCATGGGACGCGGTAGTACTACGGGTCGACTCTATAAATGTAATCGTTCCACACACCTAGCCAAATGAGTTATTTGTGAAAGTTAGTTAAGGACTTGAGTGAAAGACATGGGCAACCTTAACTTCTGAATGTGATACAATTTGTAAAGTCCATTTTGGTTCTTATTTGACTTTTTTTTCTTTTCTTCTTTTTTTCATTTTTTTTTCATTGGAGCATTTTATTGGTTGGTGTTTGATTCTCCCAGGGTCAGGTTTCGTGCATCATTGCCTATGAGGACTTACACTATCACGTACACCTTCCCCCAAATCTCCACATAGGGCGATCCCTACCACCCGTGTAACGGGAGTTCGGTCGGTGCATCCCAAGTCAGATGACTCGAAAGCACCAGGCACAAAGTCCCCTCAGACCTACTTTCCCGAGTGATAGGAGCCGTGCGAGAAGAGAGAACACCACTTATTTATCTACATGGGAACCAAAACCCCTACACTTAAGTTTCACAAAAAGAGATTAAGGGCCCTTGCCTACGACAAACTTCCTTATACTAACAGACACGAATTATTTGACTCACTAGGTTCAGGGTGGACTTCTTTAAATGTTTGAGTACTGAAACCCTATGATTACACGCCCCCCGAGGGAAAACCGGGGTGCAACCTAATGACTCGATAAGACCTAAAGCCAGTAAACTAGAAATCCTAATGCATCAAGTTCAAGACAATTTTGGGAGCTTTCTTTTTACTTTGCCTCTCAACGGTTTTGCACATGCTAAACACACGCAAAACCTACAAAAACATTTTCTTTCGCAAACACATGAAGATTTTGAAAGAAATGTGAAAATTTTAAAGCACTAGGCAAGCAAAAGAAGACAAGTCACCCAAGGATCATGGCAAGCAGATATATCAATGTTAAATGCGGCACACTAACATGACCCTAACAATGCACACAAAAGAAAACAAAAAATCAAAAGAAAAGACTCGACTATGTACACACGTAAAACACCCCCCACACCTACTTCATGCATTGTCCTCAATGAATGTGAACAAGATACTACATGTAGATATGCATGAAAAAGGAAAGATCTCACCAACATGAAGTACAAAGGGACGTTCAGGGTCATGTTGATGAACACAAACCCAAATTCCTTCAAAACCTGTGAGAAGCTGAAGAAGGGACTTAAATACGTGAAGAGATTGGGCCCAAGTACACAAGGGTTGGGGCCCACAACAATCGATGCTCACTGAAGGAGTCTTTTATTACACACTTTTTTTCTTTTTTTTCTTTTTTTCTTTTTTTTCTTTTTTTTACAAGATATACACATCAACCAAGATATTCTCATAATCATTTGGTCAAGGAACATCAAATGAGAACATCATGTTTTGAGGACCAGAGACTTGCCGAGATGGGCAAACTCCACTGGTACTCTGAGGTGTCATGCGGGGTGAAAGGTCAAAGCTGAAAGGCTCGAACCCCTCATGATATTGGTTGGGTGTGGGCAACAAAGAATGAAGTTGTGTTGCCTCACTAGGGTTTAATTGCTCATCGAAGAAAACCCTCCAACCAATAGGCGGGTGCATCGGAATGAGTTCCTCAGGCTCATTCGATGGATGCAGCAGACTTGCATCACTTAGAATGGGGCTTCTCCCCAAGTCATCCAACAAGGACCTCCCACCATCGTTTAGATCATCAAGCATAAGCTCGGTCATAGGTGGGTCCTTGTTGGAGTCAATATGTAGCTCAAATGACTCAATGGCCATGAGACATGAGGTAGAGACACCTTCTGGTATAGGCATATGATGAGGTGTCTCACTCTCACTAGTACTCCCAACTGAATCATGCAACGAACACTCCCTTTGGACATTCATGTTCGAGGCCAGCTCACTCTGTTGCATTGCGAAGACAGGCAATGAGTTTTCGCTGGGCCCTCGAACATTCTCAATGGGTTGCATTGGGGTTAGGGGTGTTCGTTGATATAAGCATGAAATGATGTCAATCACCTGTCCCCGAGTCCGCATCGAACTCGGGTCCCTCTCCGTCACCCATGTGCCCACTGGCCCAAAACACCCACCTATTGTCACAAAACTTAAGTTGGTAAGTGTTATGGTAGTGGGCTCATGTCATTATATCTCACCCCAATATTCTCATGCTAAGCAATGTGAGACTAAACTTGGGGGTGTTACAGAGTCAAGAATCAAATCTTTCGCAATGTCATCGGGCATCAGGGAAGAGAGCTTCGACAACTTCTCAAGGTATCCTTGCATCGTGAGAAAATGCATGGATACTGATGTTCCCTCCGCCATGTGGCACCTTGTGAGTGCGATGACGCTATTTTCTAGCACTATCCATGAACATCTTTGTTAAAACTTCCATGGTCTTCTTGGGTTTTGAATCCAAGTATTTTGCTTGAAGTGAATCACCCATGGAGGCCAACATTAGACCGTGAACCTGGTTCTCTTGGTCTTCCCACTTGGCTTTTGCCTCTTTCTCGCTATCTGTTGTCTTCTCATTTAATTTTGGGATTTCAGCATCCAAAATATGAGATAGTTTCTCAAACTTCAACACGATATTGAGCTTGAGTTGCCAGCTTATGAAGTTTGAGCTATCCTTTGCCGAAGGATGTTTTTCAATCATAGATCGCACAATAGGTGAATATTCGACATTTCTACAAAATAAATTATATGGGATTTAATATCAATTTTATGTTTTAAAAATTCAATACCGCAAATAAAAAATTTGTCGATAAATGCAGCTATTCAAGCTCCTATCAATTATAATACAAACTAGCTAAAGGCTATCAGATATATTATAAAATCAAGGTAAGAAAACATTTTCTAATCATAACCATTTCGAAATATCGCAACATTTGCATTTTCAAACTCTTATGACTCTTGTCATTTTAATTAAGAAGGAATTTGACCAATCCTCGTATGAAAAACTCTCTTTCTCAAAACCGTTCTAGGGCTCTGGGTCTTGTTAAGAAAGAAAACTTATTTAATTTGATACGAGATACGTTTATCCATTGTATTTACAAACAAATATAATCGGTGTCCACTTAGGGTGAATCGCACGTCATAAATCTATTCATGGCACAACAATAGACAACCTTATATCTCCCGCTAAGGGTGAGTAGAATATCCCTCGATCGATGGTTGCTAGTGGATGAAATAAGAAAGAAAAATACTCTTAATTTTTGGTTGGACAATTTAAATATTTATGTGTGATTTTAGAATTTAGGTGATCATGCATATTGATCATCTATACACATCCTAACATTCATCCATACAATCACATACATGTCCAGCACACAAACATAAATATATCCATTCACACACACATTGTGTGAGTTTATATGTTCCCGCGTCCTTGATCCTTGCGCTTCTTTAGCGTCATCCTTTTGCACCGTTGATGTTGATATTGCAAAAAATATAAACATGCATCTCTCAATTTTGAAAATTGTCTAGTGCATGTCCTATGTAAAAATCCTCTCATATGCATGCATATACATAGAAATAGAAATATAGCTTTCACATATACATAAGCGCATGTGATGGAATAATAATATACACATTCATTCATTCACACATGGCTTCATCTGAACATACAAACTCACATATCCCTGCATTAGAGAACTCGAGCAACGCATGTACATATACTATATATTAATCGAATTAGTTTATCATGCATCTCTAAATCAAACAATTCTAAAATCATTTAATCCATTAAAAATGATTTTATGCATCCATAGTTCAAAACGTAAAACATTTAAACCGCTGTTTATCCAATTTCCAAAAATAAAATTTGAAGGAAAGATAAACATATGCCTTTTTCGTTTTGTCGATTCCTTATAAAATAATCATTTAATTAAAAACGAAAATTTTATATATTATAGATAAGTCTAAATTATAATTCTAACATTCACATGATGTGTTTCAAAACATTTGAAACTATCAAAAGAATCAATTAGAATTAAATCAACAAAACTATCGGAAAACTCGAAAAAGACATAGAACATGAATTGTTTTGATTGTAGATGGTAAATATAAAATTAATTATATATTCTAATCATTGAAAATATGAATTAAATTCTCTGATACCACTATAGGATTTCGTGTCCCTATGTATGTATATATTTAAAAAATAATAATACAAACATACAAGATCGATTTCATATTTTCATTGATTTTACGTACATGTATCTGTTTATTCTAATATCATGCATTCCTACACATATTAAAATAAACAAAGGATAGAGGATCATACCCAAAGGTTCTCCAAAACCTTTCAGAAGATCCGGAGTTCCGTTGCTCGTCGAATCGCCCTCCGATTCGCCTCCAAGTGTTGACCAAGCTCCTTAGATTTCTATCTCCAAAACTTAAAACTATTAAGAGATTTTCGTGGTGATTAAGGGAGAGATTAATGAGAAAAAGAATTTATGCATTAACATAAACAAGTCGGATGATGGGTCGTTTTATAGGCTCCCAGAACATCCTTATCAAGAACTATTCTTTAGTCATGATCTCTTCCTTATTCTCTCCTAAAATAAATCTCAAATTCCCGCATAAGCATCAAAAAAAAATATTTGATTAAATCTAGAATTAATCCAACCCATGATCTAATTATTCTCTTAATAAATAATTCAGGCAAAAATCGTACTGTTCGGTTGACCGATAATTCTTCTCGGTTAACCGAACCATTCGGTTTTAACACATGTTTGGTGGATCGTGAGCTAGACGGTCGACCAAATATGCATGAGAAAAATTGTGTAGAAAAATTCAGACGATCCGCGTCTTGCTCCAGTAGACCGTTGACCCACCAAAATTTCTCCTGACGAATATTCATCAGACGACCGTGTCACCTTCGGTCTACAGAAAATATCCCAAGAAATCTCCTAGATATTTTCTCTCGGTTGACCGTTCACGCTCGGTTGACCGAACCCAATCGTCCAGGGACTCCAGACAATTTTGCTCAACCAATTGTGTTTTACCCGTTCCCCGTTCGGTTTATCGTTCCGAAGACACCACGGTCGACCGAACCCTAAACGGTTTATCGTGTTTGACCCCGATTTTGCCTTTGTCAAATTTTGAATTTATTTCCAACAAAATTTGATCTTTTGGGGTTTTTAGCAAATTCATATCTTATGTAATATATTATCCTATGTAATATTAAATTATTAGACTCCATAATATACACCTCATATGAATTTATTATGATTCTAATTATGTCAATTCTCATGACAAATTGATTTTATTCATTCACCACATGTGTCACTTTTTCACATGAAACCCGACACATCATATGAACTCAAAATCAAGCTTTTTGTTTCCCAGTTTTGTGGTGTGACCTATAGAAGGATCTAAGCCAAATTGGGAGTGATATTAAACACTTAATATCCCAAACTATAAGCGATATCTAGCTACACATTATAGTTACCCAATTAGCATAGATGTCTTTTTTCCACTCGAACTAAATACGATCCATTTAGTGATGTAAGTGCACCACTTGTGTCCGTCCTTTGCCTCATGATATTAAGAATATATACAAAGTAGAAATGTGTCACCTTTGTATTATATTCATTTCTTGATCTCTTTAAGCTAATTATAACTATGTAACTTAACTCAAGATACATTGTGCACATTATAATTTTGCTTTATCAAGGGGCCCACTAATATCATCACTCAATTAAGAGGGCCAACGATAATTGTTTGACTAGCTATCTTTTCCAGCACAAGTCATATTCAACCAATTATTGCCTTTATCACTATACTCATTGATAACTTTTGACAATAATCAAATTAAGCAATTCTTGAGTGAAAAGATATAAGTCTCATATCATAGGATCCAAGACATAGTAAAACATTAATTACACGAAACACAATTCCATAATGTTTTACTTGTTCGGTCTATTCAATATATAAAAGTAATGTTTTCCTCTTTTATATACTCGTGTCATCAATTATTTGTAGAGCTACAACAATCGATGACCAACACGACAATCTTATCTCGGTGATTAATGTTCCATGTTAATTACCATGATTGTGAATAATTTTTGATTTATGTAAACCATTATCTTTTAGAGCTCTATGGTTAAGGACCAAGCGTCTCTTACTTAACACTTCCAAAAGACAAATACCATAATCAAGGAACAAAAAGTTTGCACATCCAATTCATAATAATTGACATATAAAAGTAAAACTTTTAGAACACATTTCTTTCATCTACGTATTGTCGAGTCATTGTTTGGTCTGTCTTTTGTAACTCATTTGGTCGTCGCAGAGGTCTCTGATCGTGACATTTGTAGTCCTCCCCAGTGTGCATACCAACGAGACCGGGGGCGTTACAGTAGGGGTTTTGGTTCATGTGTAGATAATAAATAAGTGGGTAGGGTGTTCTCTCTTCTCGCACTGCTCCGCACTGCTCCTACAACTCGAGAAATTAGGTCTGAGGGGACTTAGTGCCAGGTGCTTTCGAGTCATCTATCTTGGGATGCAATGACTAAACTCCCTTTACACGGGTGGTAGGGATCGCCCTATGTGGATATTTGGGGGAAGGTGTATGTGATAGTGTAAGTCCTCGTAGGTAATGATGCACGAAGCCTGACCCCTGGGAGAATTAAACACCAACTATTAAAAAAAAAGAACGAGAGATGGTAAAGCAAATAAGAACCTTAATGGACTTTACACTTTGTAGCACTTTAGGATGTTAAGGTTGCCCATGTCTCACTTAAGTCCTCAATTTACTTGCGTGAATGGTTCATCAGATTAGGTGTGTGGACTATATAGAGTCGGCCTGTAGTATTACTGTATCCAATAATTGACAAAAATGAGTCCATCGAGTCGTGTTGATAGGTTGAATAATGCATTTATGTTCGGATTTTGTGGGTATATCCGTTGAAAATCCTCAGGAGACACAACTCCTCCTTGGAGACAAGGAGGTTTAATGACTTGTTTCATATGCTAAGTGCAACAGTCATTCCTATGAAAGTGAGTTAGGATTTCCCAGTTTTTCTTATGTTTTTCCTTTCTTTCATTTTTCTCTTTCATTGTTTTGCAAGGACTAGCAAAAGGCAAGTGTGGGGGTATTTGTTTAATATCATATCGCACCTATATTCATGTCTTATACTCCTTGTTTTGAACCTAAGCAATGCTATGTAACGATTTTTATGTTTAAGTTCCAGGAATAAACATGTTTGAGAAGAAGAGCCACAAAAAGGACCCGAATGCAAAAAAAAATGACTGAATTGTGCGACTTATGGACTAATATGCAAGAAGGAAGGACCCGGATGTAAACCTCAAGGACCAATAAACAAATCGAGAAACTCCACACCATCCTGAGGAGTATTTTGGCAATTAGATTCGGGCCTAAACTCCCGCAACCAATTCGGGTCCACTACACATCAAGAAATCAATCCAGTAAAGTGTCATCCAAGCCACGACTCCATCCAAGCAACATAGACCACCAATTAGTGGTTCCAAACCTCTGATTGGAGGTTCTATCTGCTCGAGATCCGATAAGGTCTAGTCGGGTGTTGTATTAGTGTGTTTTATGTCCATTTATATTATGCCATTAGTCTCACATCGGGTGATTGTCCGCGATTACCTTTTTTTCATGCCTATAAATAGAACTATTCTTCCTCCTTTGTATTTACCCATTGCTTGGTGGTCATTCTCTCTACTTGGAGTAAGCCTTGGGGCAAAACCCAAGTGGAGAAGAATGTCACTTGTAATGTGAGTCATGTAAATAAAATAATTCTTCACAGTTTGTTTTAATGTTGTCTTTCTTTTAATGCTTGCATGTTTAGCTTGTTTGTTTTCTTTATCTTAGTATAATTAGTAGAATGTCTTTTTTCCTTAATACAATTGTTATTTTAATGAGTAGTGAGTAGTTCCACCCCCCTTTGGCGGTGGAGTTGATGTTTATACATGACATGAAGAATGGGATGAATGTTATCTTTTGCTTTATGTGATGAATGTGGGTGTATGCTTGTTTGAATAAATGAGAATACTTATCTTGATGGTTTCTACCATAATCATTAGGTACATCACATGCTTGTTTAGGTTCTCAATAACAAACTTGTTTATGCTCATGTTAATCAACTAGGTTAGTGATTTGGATGATAGGTCTTGCCACAACCATTAGGTACTTCCTATGCATAAAAACAACCTACACTTGTCCCTTATTGAATGCATTCTTCACCACCTTATCACATGTGTACACACTCCACACCTTGAGGGTTTTCCTTACTGAGTTTAATCTTGCTTTGCTAGTTGCTTAATTTTCCTTTCATGTGTTTATCCTTCTTTATGGTTAATTGTTTGTTTCGGTAGCCTATTTTTTAGTGTAATCAAACTTCTTCTCCCTTTTATTCTCCACTTGATTTCTGAAGAATCAAAGCTAACACACCTCCCGGTGGATCGACCCGTACTTGCCATGTCTTCACCGACAGCCATGCATTTGCAGTATTACAACTGAATCAATCAGCAAGCTATTCATATCGGCGAATATGGTCAAGATAGTTGAGGAACTGGACTACTTCTTCAAGTATCCATGGGGGAAGTCGTCTTACAAGAAGTTGCTAACATCATGTTAAAAAGACATGATTAATCAGAAATAATATTATGACAAGAAGAGGGAAATGAAGGGGCAACAAAAAGAGGTCAAATACAATATATATGGTTATGCCCTTGTGCTATAGTATTAGGCGTATGAGGCGATTCCACAGCTTGCCACCCGTATGTTGTGAACTGGGGACACTGTTTCCCCAGGATGCTCAGCTGGACGAGCAATGAGAAAAACGTCCTCAAAAGGCTGATGTTGCATGAATGTTTTCTTCAACAAGAAGTGTAAGTTTGTCTTCATTGTTGTCAATACATTTTTTTATTTATCTGAGTATTTAGTTTGGTCGATATGCTTGATAGGAGTTTGATAGACCTCGATAGATAAGACTCGTTGTTAGTTACTCAAGTACTTAGTTTGCTCGATAGGCTCGATATGAGTTCGACAGACCTTGATAGTTTAGATTTGTTGTTAGTTACCAGAGTATTTAGTTTGCTCGATGGGTTCGATACACACTCGATATGTTTAGATTAGTTTTTATTTAATGAAGTGCTTTGTTTGCTAGATAGGCTTGATAGGAGTTTGATAGACCTTGATAGTTTAATTTTTTAGTTACTAGAACATTTGGTATGCTCAATGGGTTTGATTGGATCTCGACATCACCTTGATAGGTAGCTTTACTTATATTGTAACCGAACATAATGTTTTATATTCGTTGTAGTTGACCGTGTACCCTTATTTCGTGCATCGTATATCAGAGGCTGACTATTACAACAACCTTACTGAGGGTGATGACCCCCTACCACCCGGACTCGAGGAGGATGTTCATGGTGGTGATGATGAGGTGGCTGAGAAATTTTCGAGGGTTGCAAAAGAGGCGAACATTTTTGCAGATGATGTCGGAGAGGAGGAATCAACTATCCCTAGCTCTACCCCAGCCACAACCCCAATCGCAGTAGCAACCCCTACTTCAACCCCATCTCATGACTACCAGCTTTTGGTAGAAAGGTTGGAGGGGGTGGAAGCAATGCAATAGTTGACGAGAGCAAAACAACTATCGATGGAAGGTCAACTGAAGAGCGCCATTGAGAATCAATTGTCCACGATGGACCAAATGGCTGAGATGGTGTCTTTGTTAGAAGCACCTTCGAGGCCACCATCTGATAAGAATGAGTTGTCCATGATGGAGTAAATGGCAAAGATTGTTTCTTTGTTAGAAGTACCTTCAAGACCACCATCTAGTGAGAATCAGTTGTCCACGCTGGACTAGATGGCTATGATCATATCTATGTTAGTAGCACCTTTGAGACCACGCTCTGATGACGAAGACAATCTACCCAATAGTTATGAAGTTGAAGTAGATCCGTCCACCCCGTCAAAGGAAGAGGCGTCCCACAAAACATCTTCACGATATCTACATTGACCCATCCAAAAAACCATGGTCCTCGAACCAAGATGATTAGCCTTTAGTGCTCGACCCTTTGAAGATGCCAGACTGCAGACAATTGAGGACATTGGAACGATAGGTAATTTGGAGGATTCCCAATGACAAGAACATTGATGTGAAGTTGGGGAGTTACCGTCTACAATGGTTCGTAGTGATGAAGACAATCAAATCAAGGCTCACCGACGATGTAAGTAATTTAAAGAATTCAAATTTCATTATTTTATAACTTTAACTCAATTGGCTTGATAGGAGCTTGATAGTTTACATGTGAGCTTGAGAGTGTAAACCCGAGTGAGCTCGATGAACTTGACAATGTATACTCAAACGAGCTCAATGAGCTCGATAGAGGCTCGATACGTACTCGACCATGGTTGCATGAAAATATTTGAAGATATTATTCCTAACTTTCAATATGTTGACATTTTTGTAGCATATTGACGCGGATCAGCATATGATGAGGAGGTGCCTCAGTACCTTCCCAAGTCCATACCTTGCAAAGATGTTGTGGTCATGAGCACGTTCTCTCAATGGATTCCATCCATGGACGAGTCTTATCGTGACAATCCAGGGAAATTTACTTGGGATTTAGTCAATCTCTCATTCCTCTCTGGGCTCGATGAACAATCTAGACCTTCTTGGAAGGGAAAGAATTATGTTTACTGGTGCCAGAGCTACAAGAACCAACATTCGTTTGCGATCGAGGCATCAATTTTCAGTTGGAGATTTAACATCATATATAGATGATCACACGGTCATAACTGAGGCAGATCTGGAGAACAAAATGAGGCCCTAGTGTCGCCTCATTCCCTCTCTGATGAAGGCTTCCTCGTTGCTCAAGGATCACCCGAAACTGAAGTCCTTAAAAGGACGCAAAGTACCAGAGTTTGAATGACATCGTATGAAATCAAAGGAGGTCCCCCAAACCAAGTGAAGGTAAATTTCATGATTACTTCAAATGGTTAATGCTTTTTTTCTCATTTGTTTATGGTTAATGCTATTAATTTTGCAGCGGAGATTGTGGCATGTACGCCATCAAGTATATAGAGCATCGTCTTACTAATCTTCCCTTCACCACCGTCATAGACCAAAACATACAAACCTTTTAGGATAAATGGTCCGTTGACCTATTCTATCAGAATGTTAGACCTTGAATGGAACAATTATGGAACATTTTTTGTATTTTATTTTGTCAATGTTGACTAAATTGAACAATTATGAATTCAAATCCCGTAATATTTCTGCCATATTGATAGTTTGAACCGTTTTTCTGTGTTTTTGATGATGCTCGATATTAGTTCAACAAGTTCGATCATAGTTCGATAGGTACTTGATTGTTGGGCTCGAAGGGCTCGCTTCCTTCAACATGTGAGATCGATAGGAATAGATCAGAGCATTGTGGACAGGGTTGAATCGATGGAAGTCAGATCAATTTTTCGTGTTTCTGACGAAATTTGATAGGTTCGATATTGGTTCGATAGGTACTTGATATGAGTAAGCAACACCCTTTCTTTCCTTCTTTCGTTACTTCATTCTACTTTGCTCTCCACCTCCATCTTCCTTCCTCCTTCGTTTCTAATAGTAAAAGTGCAAGAATGTTGTGTAATGATGACATCGTGGAGGTCATGGGTCCTGATGAGCTCCTATGCATGTACGCTTACCCCTGCCAAATGTTTGTGCGTCGGGACGCCGACTGAGGTGGTGCAGGTTTCATGGCGGTGTGGGATATCGGGCCACCACAACTGCGCATTTACTGACGCCGTGTCAACCTTACTCCCACCCCCGGAAACACTCCAGCATATTGTTCGGAACCTAGCCGAACTCACCTGACTCTTGGGCGATCTAGACCATCGTTTAGCTACTATCCAAGACACGGTGGCAGACGTCCTCCTAGAAAACGTTATGTTTTTGTTATTTCTTTATTTCTGACTTATAAGTTGTTATACCTTGAGTTGTTATGATATTTCCTTATTTTTATTGGGTAGTTTCCTCCCCGAAGACACCAACAACAGTACCCCCTTCCTAGAAATCAACTGCCCCAACTGCAGTATGACCAGCTTTGCCAAGACACCCATTCCTGAGCTCCGGACCACCCTAGTACCTGATGTGCCTCCTGACTTTGAAGGCCACTCCGAGTGGACTAGGAAACATGCGCGTTTTTGAAGTTTAATGTGCATGTTTTAGACTTTTCCTCTTTTTTGGGTTAATGTTACAAACTTTTGGGCAATGTTGTTAATGTTACAAACTTTTGGTTAACGTTGTTAATGTTAATGTTACAAACTATTGTTGTTACAAACTTTTGGTTAATGTTGTTAATGTTACAAACTGTTGATGTTATAAACTTTTGGTTGATGTTAACGTTCATATATGTTACAAACTTTTGGATAATGTTGTTTATGTTTGTTGGTTAATGTTGAATCTGCTTGATGTTTTTTGAAATTGTTTGAATCTATTTTTTGGTTAATGTTTGAATGCCCTTTGAGTGATAGGAAAACGAACTCAACCTCTCTAGGAAAACGACCATCGAGTTATGTAGTGCGTCCAACGAGTACTATCGAGTGCAACATAAAAACAAATTCAAATTAATTTCTTCCATTTTAAGTCTTTAAGAGTCGAGAACTGTCGAGCTTCCATCGCTATCGATCGAGTACAACAACAAAACAGAAGAAACTGAACTCAACGTCTTAGGTGGACGACCATCGAGCTATATCATGCGTTCATCGAGCAAGAGATTGTTTGTTGGTTACTGTTTTCGGGTTGATGTTGTTAATGTTGATGTTACAAACATTTTTTTTCTTAATGACAATGTTTGTTGGTTAATATTGTTAATGTTGAAGTTACAACCTTTCCTTAAACATGATTCGTCGAGCTATGTCAGGCACTATCGGTCGCAACATTAAAAAAATTTCAAGTTAAGGTGGTTCCATGTTAAGTCATAAAGCATCGAGCAGTGTCGAGTTTCCTTTGCTCCCGATCGAGTACAAGAACAGAACAGATGCAAACAAACTCAACATCATAGGAAAATGACCATCGATCTATATCGAGCTCATATCGAGCACTATCGAATGTAGCATTAAAAAAATTCAACTTAAGGTGAGTCCATGTTAAGTCATAAAGCATTGAGTGTTGTCGAACGTCCATCGCTCTCGATCGAGTACAAGAAAAAAATAGATCCAAACGAACTTAACATCATAGGAAAATGACTATCGATCTATATCGAGTTCATATTGAGCACTTCGAACGCAACATTAAAAAATCAACTTAAGGTGGTTCGATGTTAAGTCATAAAGCACCGAGCACTGTCGAGCGTCCATCACTCTCGGTTGAGTACAAGAACAGAACAAATCCAAACGAACTCAGCGTCATAGGAAAACGACCATCGATATATATCAAGCTGATATCGAGGTCTATCGAGTACCTGTTCAGAACAAGATAATTTAATAAATTTTAAAGTAGAATAATAGCTTTATAGTCTAACTTTACATCCCCTCTTATTGTTTCCACTTCTACTGCTTCCACTGAACTTGCGTGATTTCAATAGAACTTTCCCTAGAGATGACAAATGTTTTTCTCTTTATCCTTGCTTATTTTTCTTCTTCTGACGACCAACTGGATTTTTCTCAACATACACTTTCACTTGCATATTCTTTATATCATCATGAGCAGTCCATTCATCGTCATTACCATAAGGTAAATTGTTTTTTTATATGTCTCCCTCCACGACTCAGTGGTGTGAAAGGGGGAAGACAGGAGTAGATATTCACCCTCTGATCAAGAGCTGTAGCAACTAAATGAACAAAAAGTATTCCAATAATTTGAAACATACCACACGAGCAAGATTTTTTAATCAAATTAAGCTCACCATCCCCATGTTGCACGTGAAATTCAAATTAATTAAGGTTGTGGACTGTCAAGAACCTTGCTTTGTCAGCTATTCCAAATAGATCAAGCTCCATGAGAGGTGACAAATTTGTTGTGCTAGCCTCGGCAACAGCTCGTCGTTAACAAAACCATTTTTGAAGTGTGAACCAAATATACTCCACAAAAGTCATGACTAGCCATGCTCTTGCCACCGTGGTTTTGTTGTTCAGGCTTTCAGCAGAATTGCTGGAACCTCAAAAGTGGATCGACACACATGGATTGGGAACATGACACCACGTGGGGACAAATTACTGATGTGTGGGCCCCTCTCACAAAGTGTACAAGATATCGGGAGAGGTTCATGAATCAGATGCGAAGGCGTCTCACTCAAAAGATCAAACTGAAAGAGCTCGAATCTCTCATGAATTTGGGAAATATTGTGCAACGGAAGAAGAGTTTCTCCTGTTACGGTACTGAAGTTATGATTGTCATTCCAAACTCTCCAACCAACATGCTGGTGGGTCAGAACGAGGTCAAGAACCTCGTTATGCATGTCCGACTCACCTGGAGAACAAAAGTGGGTCTCTTACCAAAGGTATCTGATTGATATGTTTTAATTAACCGCAAGTGCACGACGACGTTGAAGCAGTGGCAAATACGGGTCGATCCACAGGGAGGTGTGTCGACTTTAGTTTGTTCGAACGCGAGTGGGAAAGAAAGGAGAGAAAGATTGATTACACTAAACTACACTAAAATGCAAAAGGAAATGGACAATAAGAAATAAAACTAAACCCCATAGGGGATAGAGAAAATAGTGTGAATACAAAGATATGTGTATGTGTGTGTGTGTTCAATTAAGCTCATCAAAACATGTAGTGCATGAAAATCATAAAACTACATCCAACTTTGCCTCCACATGAATTAAGATAACACAATATCATTAAAACATACAAGACAATAATTGGAAGGAAGCTAAATGAACTCATGTATAAAGACCAAACCCTCACTATGCCTCCACATGAAATAAGATTTACACAATCATTAAAACATACAAGACATTAACCAAGGTAAAGGCAACAGGAGAATATGCAACTACAAATCATGTTTCCTTCATCAACTCCATCCATATCCTCACCGTATCATTTCCCATAAAATAGGTCCACTAATCTAAGCATAAGCTAAGCTTCATTCAAGAGCATTAGCATATCAAAGACAATAGTGAAATCCCATTTGATGGATATGGAAATCATATAAGTCTCAAGGGATTAAGATAACACACACCTATACACCACATGATCATATCACATATTTCTCCACCCCCCAAATGGGGATGGAACTACTCACTAATCATTACACTACAACCTACATTAAAATGAAACATTCTACTGAAATGAAACTAAACTAAGCAAGCAAGAAATATTAAAGAAACTAAAAGGGCGTAAAACAAAAGAAGCCAGCAAGCATATGAAAGGAAATTAAACTAAGAAAGAAACAACATAACCAAAAGGAAACTTCTATTATTACTCACTCAATTACAAGTAGCCTATCTCCACCAGGGTTTTTACTTCAAGGCTTGAACTCCTAGTAGAGAGGATGGCCACCAAGAGAGAGATGAGGTACAAGAGAGGAGGGAAAGTTCTATTTATAGCCATAGAAAAAGGTAATCCGGGACAATCCCCGGTATGGGACTAAACAAATACCAGAAATAGACTAAACTCACTCTGATACATAACCCACAGAAATATTAGCGGATCTGGAGCAACCCGGACCACCAATTAGCGGTCTACAGGGTTTGGATCCGTCTGGTTTTTGTTCTGGGATTTTCTGGATGGATTTGTTGGTCTTTGATGCATCTACCTAGCTTGTTGGAGCTCAGACCCGAATAGAATTTCAAAAATACTCCCCATGATAGTGTGGAGTATTCTTGTTTTCTCATTGGTCTTTCTATCTTGCGTTCAGGTCCTTCGATCTTGCATCTTAGTCCTTCAGTCTCTCAACTCAGTCCTTTTTCCATCTTTTAGGTCCTTTCATTCCTATTCTCTTCAAACGTCTTTATTTCTGAAATTCAAACATAAATCTCGTTACGTAGCATTGTTTAGGTGAAAGATAATGGATATAAGATACAAATGTAAGCATGAAATGATGTAAATCAAATACCCCCACCCCCCCACCTAACTTTTGCTAGTCCCGAGCAAAAAAAAGAAAAAGAAGCATACGAAAAACAAGAAATCCTAACTCACTTTCGTAGGAATCACGGTTGCACTTAGCACGTGGAACAACCCGTTAAACCTCCTTGTCTCCAAGGAGGAGGAGTGTTGTCTCCTGAGGGTTTTCAGCAGATATAACCACAAAATCCGAACATTGATGCATTATTCAATCTAGAAACTCGACTCGATGGACTCATTTTTATCGATCAATGGACGTGGTAATCCTACGGGCTGACTCTATATAGGTAATCAGTCCACACACCTTGCCTAATAAACCATTCGTTCAAGTTAAATAAGGAACTAAGTGAAAGACATGGACAACCTCAACATCCTCAAGTGATACAAAGTGTAAAGTCCATTAAGGTTCTTATTTGCATTACCATTTTTTTCTTTTTGTTTCTTTTCTTATTTTATTTTTTCTTCTTTTCTTTTCTTTTTAGTAGTTGGACTTTCATTCTCCTAGGGTCAGCTTTCTTGCATCATTGCCTATGAGGACTTACACTATCATGTACACCTTTCCCAAATCTCCACATAGGGCAATCCCTACCACCCGTGTAATGGGAGTTTGGTCGGCGCATCCAAAGTTAGATGACTTGAAAGTACCAGGCACAAAGTCCCCTCAGACCTACTTTCCCGAGTGATAGCAGCCATGCGAGAAGAGAGAACACCTACTCACTTATTTCTTATCTACACACGAACCAAAACCCCTACACTTAATGTCTCACAACAAGATTTAGAGGGTCCTTGACTACAACAAACTTCCTTAAATTAACAGACACGAATTATTGACTCACTAGGTTTGGGGTGGACTTCTTTAATTATTTGAGCACTGAAACCCTATGATTACTCACCACCGAGGGCAAACTGGGGTGCATCCTAACGACTTGATAAGTCCTAAAGCCACTGTACTAGATATCCTAATGCATCAAGTTCAAGACAATTTTGGGAGCTTTCTTTTTACTTTGCCTCTCAATGGTTTTGCACATGCTAAACACAGGGAAAACCCACAAAACATTTTATTTCGCAAACACATGAAGATTTTGAAAGAAATGTGAAAATTTTGAAGTACTATGCAAGCAAAAGAAGACAAGTCACCGAAGGATCATGGCAAGCAGATATATCGATATTAAATGCAGCACACTAACATGACCCTATCAATGCACACAAAAGAAAACAAAATCAAAGGAAAAGACTCGACTATGTACACACATAAAACACCCCCCCCCACACCTACTTCACGCATTGTCCTCAATGAATATGAGCAAGATACTACATGGATTTATGCATGAAAAAGGAAAGATCTCACCAACATGAAGCGCAACAGGAAGTTCATGGTTATAGTGATGGGCACAAACCCGAATTCCCTCAAAACATGTGAGATGCTAAAGAAGGGATACAAATACATGAAAGAAATGAGGCCCAAAATGCTCAAGGGTTGGAGCCCACAACAATCGATGCTCATTGAAGGAGTCTTCTTCTTTTCTTTTTTTCTTTTTTTTAACTATGTACAAAAATGGGCTCCCATCTTCATATGTCAAGGGACATCAAATGGGAACCCTCCATCTCTCGAGCCAAAAATGTACATGCATGGGCTCGCAACATACAAATCAGATTTGCTAGACCACCTGATACCCTTATAAGTGTTGTGGTTGTTTGATGCCTCTTGAGAGTGAGCAAGATAGGAGGCATGAACGACAGGTGAACCTCTGTCTGGTTGTTTGAAATGTAGGGTATTAGGTGGTTGATTCTGAACCCACATGGGGTCCTCAGCATATACAGAATGAAGAGCATGTGGCCCCAGAGGCCATAAAAATGGTATCTTGTGGCTCAAGAGCCAGATGATCTAAAGGATGTGGCTCAACGACCACATGATCAAAAGGATGTGGCTCAACAGCCACGGGATCAAAAGGATGTGGCTCTAAGGCCACGTGGTCAGAAGATAAGGCACCTTCTTGTGCGAGCCCAGGTGAAACATCTTCACCATCTTCAGGATCTCCATCGAACAATTCTCTGAAGTACTTGAAGGTGCCCTCAACTTCAATCTCATCCATGTCCTGGATAAGGTTGACCCCAACAGGGTCATTGAAGGCACCTGGCTTCTTGCCGGTGGCGAATATGTTGAAATCAGCGCATTGACTACCATAAGTCAAGCGCATCAAACCATTGCGACAATTGATCAAGGCATTGGAAGTCGCTAGATATGGTCGCCCTAAAATAACAGGAATTTGTCCAAGTGGGTTTGGCACAGGTTCAGTATCCAAAACAAAGAAGTCAACTGGATAAATGAACTCTCCCACTTTGATCAGCACATCTTCCACCACACCCCTTGGTTTCTTCATAGACCTATCAGCCAATTGAAGAGTGATTTTTGTTTGTTTGAGGTATCCAAGACCGTAGTGGACATAGACAGAATGTGGCAGAAGATTAACAGATGCACCAAGGTCCAATAAAGCTCGATGTATGGACACATCACCAATCACAGAAGAGATAGTAGTACAGCCAGGGTCCTTGTATTTGACTTGCATGGGTTGTGCCAACAAAGAACTCACGTTAGCCGCAAGAAATGCTTTCTTCGGAACATGAGTTTTCTATTCTTGGTGCATAAGTCCTTGAGAACCTTGGCATAAGGTGGCATTTGCTGAATCACCTCCAATAGAGGGATGTTCACCTTAACTTGCTGAAACATCTCAAGCATCTTGTCATGCTGATCCGAGGTTTTCTTTTTAAGGCGCTCATGGAATGGCGCCTTCGGGGCATAAGGGTGTTGCGAAGGAACCTCAAAATTCTGGTCCAAAGAAGCATGAGTGGGGACCTCAAAATCTGATTCCTTCGACCCACGAGGTGATAAGAGGACCTCAGGGTTCGCCCCCTTTGTCGAAGGAAATGTAGAAGGAACCTCAGGATCCGGCTCCCTCAGAGATGCAGGTATCACCGCAGGTCTGGTGACACCAAGAGATGGTGATGACAAGGAAGGCACCCCAATGTGGTTATCCACAACCTTACCAGACCCCAAAGTATGAATCACATTAATATGATGGGTCGGTTCAGAGGTAGCATGAAACACTAGTGGCCTTCCTTGAGAATGGGTACCCCGAGTATTCACCTCGGTTTGACTCGGTAACTGGCCCTTCTTGCATTCATGGAGTTGATTAGCCAACGGGCTAACTTGCATTTCCAAAGCCTTGATAGTACTTTGCATGCTCTGCATGAACTCTTTAAGGGTAGGATCACAAGAAAGGTTCTTAGGGTCAACCCGCTGGGGTGGTGGAGTTTGGCTAGAATAACCCGACGATGAGGCATGAGGAGATTGGTAAGTATAGTGCTGAGACCTTTGATGTGGGGGTTGGTAGGTCGCCGAGGGGCGTGGAGGTTGATAAGGTGGAGGTTGAGGTTGAGCGTGCGAGCTATGATCGGTACCCCCACTAGGCACCCAAGAGAAGTTAAGATGGTTACGCCATCCCGGGTTGTAGGAGTGACTATACGGGTCGTTACGGGGCCTCTGTTGATACATCGCATTTGCATGCTCAGTATCCCTTGGAGCGTAAGCACATTCCAAGTCATCATGGCTCGTCAGTCCACACCTACCACATCCAGGAGTAGCGACCTGAGCTACATGAGCTCGGTCCAACTCTAAACTCTCAATCCTACGCATGAGAGCAGCCAATTTCGCCTCAGATGCGATAGTTGACTCAACCTAATATGATCCAGTCCGACCAGAAGACCTGGCGGCTGCTGGTTCTCTCATGGTCTCCCACTCAAAGGTACGTTCAGCCATCAATTCAAAAGTCTCCCATGCCTCATCGATGGGTTTCATTTGGAAATCACCCTGACACATCAACTCCAACAATGTGCGGGTATTGTAGTTGAGGCCCTCATAAACAATCTGGCACAGCTGCCAAATCTCAATTCCATGATAAGGGCACTGCAAGAGAATGTCCTTGAACCTCTCAAAGAAAGCATAAAATGATTCGGTCTCAGTCTGATACATTTGGTGTATCTGGTGCCGTATCTGTTGAGTCTTCCGTTGAGGGAAGAATCTCTTCAGAAATACGATCACAAAGTCATCCCAAGACCGAATAGAGATCGCCGGGAGGCTGTACATCCATTTCTTCGCGTTATCCTTCAACGCGAAAGAAATCATCCTCAACCGGACTGAATCCTCATCAAGATGTTGAAGCTTGAACATGGAGCATACTTCCTCGAATTCACGTATAAAAATATACGGATCCTCCTTATTGGCAGTGAAGGTAGGAAGTATGCTCACATATTGAGGTTTCAGTTCATAGTTGTTCCCGCGAGCTGGGGGAAGAACTACGCAAGAAGATTACGCGGCCCGAACATGATGGGTCCGCTCTCACAAAGTCATCGGTCTATCCTGTCGAGCTAAAGGTGGTGGTGCACCAAGAACTCGATCCTGACCCAAGCCCCCTTCCTCTCGATTCAGAGGAGGAGGAGAAGGAGGTCTACGTGGTGGTGGTGGCGGACCAAGGTAATCCATGTATGGAACTTGGTCTCCCCCGTCACCACGAAAAGACTCGGCCTTACGCTCCAAAGGAGCACGAGGCGGAGATGGCCGATCACCAAGACCGTCCATCTCAGAAAAATGCACTCTCTCAAGTTGAGTGCTCTCCCCAGAACGAGCCCAACATCGCATAAAATGCTCGACTCGACTCTAAAATAACACGCAACAGAAGGTGTACTAAGAGGAGGAGACTACTCAAAGAAAATAGATGAGGAGAGGACTCATATGAGGAGGTAAGAATTCCTAGAGCTAGCGTGGGTAGTGGTGAAGGTAGAAGCCTAATCTAGCAAGCACGACTCAAACAATGTAAGGCAATGGGTCCTTTGGTTAGACGACGCCTAACTTCGAGGTCACTAATCTCGACACGCCTCACCTCCCTACAAAGAAGACCACAATGCCCAGCAAGTGATACCAGATCCGGAGATCCGGTACCTCCTACTATCGACAAGGTAGGCAACGCCGATAAGGCCATGACAGTCTCAACTAGATCACTCTCCTAGTGCGTCCAAATTCCTTACGGCCAATGTCTACTTGCTTTTAGAATTAAGGCTTTATTAAAAGTGATTTTTGGGGGGGCAAGGAAAGGGTGATGAAATCCCCCACCTTATCTTTTATGGGACATCCCCTCCTTAGTAGTGTTTTGATCTTAAATCTAGCAATCAACTCTCCAATCAAACGCTAAACTGACTCTTGTCCTGATGCAATTTCTACTAACTAATGCATGGTCATACAAAATGCATGAATGAGTGTAGGAAATGCGTACCTCACGCCAGCGCTCAACAACTGAAAATAAAGCTAAAATAAAAGACAACTACGTGCCTAAGTCAAGTATATGATGCATGACCTAAACATGTAAGAATGTCTAATCTTTTGCTTTGGATTTTAATGGACAAGTTGATTAATGGGGGAGTGATTAATGATCTGGGAGCAAACTACAAGTCACAGCATGCACGATTGCGCTCCCAGACAACTACACTGAAGCAAAGAACAACCAGAACAAAATTGAGAGCAAATGAAGCTCACCAGGCCGCCAATTGGTGGTCCCAGACCGCTGATTGGCGGTCTTTGTTGAATATTTTGTGCTCCAATTCCTCCAGTAGCCTCCCCTTGATCCTTAGAATCCCTGAAACAAACAAAAACTAAAAACAAAAAATTAAAACCACTCAAATCGCCCAAACCAAAGTCTGGACAAAACACCTCCCCGACAACGGCGCAAAAAACTTGATTGATATGTTTTAATTAACCACAAGTGCACGGCCGCGTCGAAGTGGTGGCAAATACGGGTTGATCCACAGGGAGGTGCGTCGACTTTAGTTTGTTCGAAGGCGAGTGGGAAAGAAAGGAGAGAAAGATTGATTACAATAAACTACACTAAAATGCAAAAGGAAATGGACAAAAGCAATAAAACTAAACCCCATAGGGGGTAGAGAAAAGAGTGTGAATACAAAGATATGTGTATGTTTGTGTGTGTTCAATTAAGCTCATCAAAACATGTAGTGCATGAAAATCATAAAACTACATCCAACTTTGCCTCCACATGAATTAACATAACAGAATATCATTAAAACATAGAAGATAATAATTGGAAGGAAGCTAAATGAACTCATGTATAAAGACCAAACCCTCACTATGCCTCCACATGAAATAAGATTTACACAATCATTAAAACATACAAGACATTAACAAAGGTAAAGGAAACAAGAGAACATGCAACTACAAATCATGTTTCCTTCATCAACTCCATCCATACCCTCACCTTATCATTCCCCATAAAATAGGTCCACTAATCTAAGCATAAGCTAAGTTTCATTCAAAAGCATTAGCATATTAAAGACAAGAGTGAAATCCCATTAGATGGTTAGGGAAACCATATAAGGCTCAAGGGATTAAGATAACACACACGTAATATACCACATGATCATATCACATATTTCTCCACACCCCAAATGGGGATGGAACTACTCACTAATCATTACACTACAACCTACATTAAAATGAAACATTCTACTAACATGAAACTAAACTAAGCAAGCAAGAAATATTAAAGAAACTAAAAGGACATAAAACAAAAGAACCAAGCAAGCATATGAAAGGAAATTAAACTAAGAAAGAAACAACCTAACCAAAAGGAAACATCTATTATTACTCACTCAATTACAAGTAGCCTCGCTCCACCAGGGTTTTTGCTTCAAGGCTTGAACTCCTAGTAGAGAGGCTGACCACCAAGAGAGAGATGATGTACAAGAGAGGAGGGAGAGTTCTATTTATAGCCATAGAAAAAGGTAATCCGGGACAATCCCCCGGTATGGGACTAAACAAATACCAGAAATAGACTAAACTCACTCTAATACATAACGCACAGAAATATTAGCGGATCCGGAGCAACCCGGACCACCAATTAGCGGTCCCAGACCGCCAATTCGCGGTCTACAGGGTTTGGATCCGTCTGGTTTTTGTTCTGGGATTTTGTGGATGGATTTGTTAGTCTTTGATGCACCTACCTAGCTTGCTGGCGCTCCGACCCGAATAGAATTTCCAAAATACTCCCCATGATGGTGTGGAGTATTCTTGTTTGCTCATTGGTCCTTCTATCTTGCATTGAGGTCCTTCGATCTTGCATCTTAGTCCTCGAGTCTCTCAACTCAGTCCTTTTTTCTTCTTTTAGGTCCTTTCATGCCTCTTCTCTTCAAACGTCTTTATTTCTGAAATTAAAACACAAAGCTCGTTACGTAGCATTGTTTAAGTGAAAGATAATGGATATAAGATACAAATGTAAGCATGAAATGATGTCAATCAGTATCCTTAAGGAAATCTCAATACCCTCATCGGCAATGTAGTTGTTTGGTGTCCCTTCATTTTGAAGATGATCAGGAACAATAGTTGGCAGTGAAGGTAGGAAACATGTGTTGGCTTTTAGGACTTAATCTATGTTTTGATTATTTGATCAACCTTATCTTAATAACAATCTAATGTAGAGTAGCACAGATTATGCATAGCATATATATTACTTTGTGCTAAAATCTACAGGTGATCAAGACTTAAGACTCAAGGAACAAAGGAATTCGAGTCAAGACATGTAATCAAGCTTTTGAAGACATGTAATTCTACTTGTAATTGAGTCTTAGGAACTTGTGTATACTTGAGCATACTAGAATAAATATCTACTCACATACACACTAGATTCCTTATATAAGTGACACAAAATCTCAGATCATTCGGACTTCAATAGGTCACCCAAACTTAGACCTGAGCAAATGCGATTGACCGACTGACCTCCGTTCGACTGAATGGTCAGCTTATTCAGGTATCCATTTGTGATTCATCCAGCTTTGACCAGTCGACCATTTTGACCTTCTCGGTAGACTGCCTACACATGTCACTTGACCGTTTGATTTGTCATTTTATACAACGCTCGGATTTCCCAGAACCCCAAAATACTTTGGGCATGGGTCGACCGTTCCATAGACCCTGGTCGACCGATCGTAGATTTTTCTTGATTCCCAAAGTGCCTGGGAATTTCCGATCGACCAAAGTTACACTTACTCTTGCAAAGAATCCCTGAACGGTCGATCGTCCCACAATTTTGTTCGATTATTCACTTATGTGAATATGTGAACTTAAGTTATAACTTTATCCGTTCGACCGCCCTTTGTTCGGCCGACCATTTTTTTCCTGGACTTCTCTGGACTTTTCTGTACTTCATTTCTGGATGACTTCCGGTCGACCGTTAAGCCAGCTTCGGTCGACCGAAATTAACTTGAACTGTGCCCTGAGCTTTTCTGTTTTGTGTTTCTTACACAAACTCTTACCATATTAATCACAACGGATATAACCCCTTAGGAGCTTATATATAGATGTTACCAAGACATAATTCAACATCTCTCACATTTCTATTTGCTCAATACATTAGAGAGAAACTCTCCCACTCAAGAATCCCCAATCCTATACTCTCCAAGCCAAAACTTCCACACCTTTGACCAATCCCTAATCTACTGAAAGTGTGCTCAAGTTAGAGAGTCTTAGATCCACTCAATCCACTATTGTCAAAGAGTAAAGGTTTCGGTGAAACCCGAAGCATCCTTCTCGGATTGTGAGAAAAAGAATCCAAGCTTGCGAGGGTGTTCGCAAGGCTTGCTTTGTAAAGGTGTACTCTCCTGGCCCGGAACGAGGAGTGGTTAGTGAAGACGTAGGTGGAGCTCGCGGAGTCGAGCGGAGTTTACAAAAGAGGAAGTAGGAGGGAGGCCGAACCTCTATAAAAAGCCCCGAGTTCTTGTGGTTTGCATTGTCTATTCTCTAATTGTTTGTTTAAATTGTTTCTACTACTCATCTTGTTATCTTAAGTAGAGATTTATGTTTAAAAGTGATGAGAAATAGGGTCATATATGATCCTACAACATGCGCACATATTGAAGTTTCAATTGACAGTTGTTCCCGCGAGCTGGCGGAAGAACTACGCAACAAGGTTGCACGGCCCGAACAGGATGGGTCCGTTCCCACAAAGTCAGCGCTATATCCTGTTGAGGTAAAGGTAGTAGCGCACAAAAAACTTGATCCTGGCCGAATCCCTCTTACTCTCAAGTCGGAGGAGGAGGAGAAGGAGGTCTTTGTGGTGGTGGGAGCGGACCAAGGTAATCCATGTATGGAACCCAGTCTCCATCATCGCCACAAGATGACTCTGCCTCATGCTCCAAAGGAGCTCGATTATGCAATCTACATGTTAAAACATGCAAAATTGGGCTTCCAGATACTTATATTTCAACTACAAACAAACATAAGAAATGTAGAAGCAAAAACTATTCACCAGACCGCCAACTTGCGGTCGCAGGCCACTGTTTAGCGGTACAAACAAATTTGTTCTCCCATTGATTTTTCCTGCTACATCCCCTTGATTCGGGCAAGCCTTGAAACAAACCAAAATGAAAACAAAAAGATCAAAGCCACTCGAATCGTCCAAACCAGAGTTTGGACATAGCAGCTCCCCGACAACGGCACCAAAAACTTGATTGATTCATTTATAATAACCACAAGTGCACGATGTCGGTGAAGACGCGACAAGTACGGGTCGAGTCTACAGGGAGGTGTGTCAACTCTGGTTCTTCAGAAGTCAAGTGGAAAATAAGGGGAGAAGAATAGATTATTATGCTACTAGTAAAAAGACAATTACACTAGAATGCAAAACACTAGATTACGTTGCAAATGAAAACTTAAGAAATGCAGCAAACAATATTGAACGAAATATGGATGAACCCCGAAGGGGTGGAGTGTGCACACATATGATGTGAGAGAAGTGATGAATGGCACATGTAGGCATGTATTTGCATGTGTGTCATGTGTGCCTTATGCATAGGAAGTGTCTACAGATTTAGCAAAACCTATCAACCCATTCACACAACGTATCAACAATTACTACTTGATTATCATAAGACGAGGCTCAACATGAGAAGTGTCTAGATATGGCAAGACTCATCAAAGACTAGGAACTCGTGTGAAGAACAAAGCTAAGCATGGAAAGTGTCTAAATGTTATGGCAAACCCCATCAAAATAAAGTTTCTTCAATCAATCAAGCGAGTAAACACTAATACAAACACACGACTAACATGTAGCATATCCAATAGGAAATTTTAGACAATTACCATGAGGAAACCAAGAACGGGAAGTGTCTAAATGTTATGGTAAATACCATCAAAATCCCCCAATATGTAGATAATTAAAACAAACCCGATAAACATACAAACATTCAAGTCTACCCAATCAAAATTTGTCAAACATCAAAACCTCAAAACATAAATGTACATCATCTCCAACCACAAAGGGGGATGGAACTACTCACTACTTGTTTAATCATTTTAAATACCGCAAGTGCACGGCCATGTTGAAGTGGTGGCAAATACGGGTCGATCCTCAGGGAGGTAAGTAGCATCTGGTTTTTCAGAAATCAAGTGGCAACAAAAGGGCAGAAGAGTTTGTCTATGCTAATCTACACTACACTAAACTATTAAGAAGAAAAATGCAAAGTAAAGCAACTAAAGTTTACTTCGGATCAAAACTAAAAGAATGCAAAACTAAGCTGGAATCAAGAAGAGAGAGACCCCTAGGGGTGCAGTATGTGCACACATGTAAAAAGATGGTGAAGAATGCATTCTATAGGCACAAATGTAGGTAGTGTTTTCATGCATAGGAAGTGTCTAATGGTTATGACAAAACCTATTAATCCATTCACTAACCTAGTTGAGTAACATTCATATAAACAAGCTGGTTATTTCAGAACCTAAACAAGCATGGGAGGTGTCTAAGATGTGTGGTAAGACCCAACAAGTGTAGTATTCTACTCTAACAAGCAAGCATACATGCATATTTATCAACACAATCAAAATATAAAGCATTCATATCCATTCTTTATTGGATGTATGAAAATCATCTCCACCCCCAAAGGGAGATGGATCTACTCACTACACATTACTCTAACAATTAAACTAAAGAAGAAAAGAAACATTCTAACTACTTTAGCCTAGAATGAAAGAAATAAAACTAAGCTAAGCGTGCATAAAGAAACAACATAAGAACAAAACAATGGAAAATTTATTTTATTAAATGACTCACATTGAATGTAGCATTCTTCTCCACCTTGAGATTTTGCTCCAAGGCTTACTCCAAGTAGAGAGAATGCCACCAAGCAATGGGTAATTACAATAGAACGTGAAGAGTTCTATTTATAGCTATAGAAAAAGGTAATCCGGGACAATCCCCCGGTATGGGACTAAACCAATACGAAATATAGACTAAATACGCTCTAATACACAACCCACAAAAATCTCCACGGATCCGGAGCAACCCGGACCGCCAATTGGCGGTCTACAAGCTTCGGATCGATTTGGGCTTTCGTCTGGGCTTTCCATGATGGTATTGTTTGTCTTTGATGCATTTACACTAGTGGAAAAAGTGTCATATACGTCGGATATACAGTGGTATATATGACGGATATTTGCCATCCAAGTGTCCGACGTATATTCCACTGACGTCTATACCCTTGTGTATAGACGTCGGCTATATACGACCGACGTCTATACATTGTACAGTGTATAGACGTTGGTCATATATAGCCGACGTCTATTATACCTTTAATTTACCAACAAAAATATTACGCTTGTTATATGGCCTATAACAGGCACCCAACCTCTATAGTAATCAAGCCCAAGTCGCCCAAAGTGCCCCAAGTGCCCATCTTTTGACCAATAACAACGTATAGCAAACCCAAGTCGTCCAAGTGACCAATCTCATTCGTATTCACCTGTGTAGGAGTGGTGGAGTACTTCAACCATTGCAGCAAAAAAATAGGTCGATGTGGGACTAAACTTTTACGGCCTGTAGACGTCGGATTTATGGGGTGACCGACGTCTATACATACAGTACGACTGATAGACGTCGGCCACGTCATACATTCGACGTCTATACACGAGTAAATAGTAAAAAATATAATTACAATCATCTTAGGCCCAAGTTGCCCAAGTGCCCCAAGTGCCAATCTTTTGACCATTAAATATATATTTATGTCTCACTTGAATTTTGTAGTGTGGTACAAAACTCCCATTTAGAAGTAAAGGAGTGGTGTAGTACTTCAACTCCACCAACAAAAAACTTTCTCCAATGTGGGACTAAACTTCAAGACATATGACCATACACACACATGTATACAACACACATGCATGTGATAGTTACATTGATGTAACTATTTTTAAAACAATCCAAATAATTCACATTATTCTTATACAAAATAAATCCACGTAAATTGTTACACGAAATAAATCCTAAAAAATAAATCCACATAAATTCTTACACGAAATAAATCCCAAAAATATATCTACATAAATTCTTATACGAAATAAATCCCAAAAACAAATTCTTCTTTCAGGAGGTATAGACGTCGGTTATACTAAAAAACCAATGTTTATACAAACCTATAAACGTCGGATGACCAAATATCCGACGTCTATACCTATAGACGTCGGATGTTTTTATATCCTCCGTCTATTCGGTGACGTCTATTGTGCATTCTGCACTAGTGTTAGATATGTATGGATTATTGTTGGATGAGTTAGATATGTATGAATGTCTGTTGAATGGTGATTGAATTGGATTTATATGAATGAATCGGGAATCACAGGACCCAGAAGGGCAAACAAGCTCTTTTGGGTTTTGGAAAAACATACACCAACGGACTATATCTGTCATAGCAAGTCCTAACGATTGTAGACATACACCGATGGTACATATCCGTCGGTGTATGTAACCGATATTTTCCTCCGACAGCACATATTTGTCGATGTAGGTTCTACAACCGTCGAAGAACATATTTGTCAATGTAACCTACACCCACAAATAGTTCTGTCAGTGTCTAGCACCGACGAATGTTCCTTCGGTGTTACGTCATCGGTGTTCTCCAATACAACGAAAGCAGATGAAAAATTTTGGCGGGAATTTTCACGCCAAAAGAAACACCGACGGTCTCTATCCGTCGGAAAATCTGTTGGAGTAGACATACACTACATTGACAGATGGTGATATTGAATGATGGATAGCTATCGTCGGTGAAGCCTTGTATTTCTATCATTGACTGATTTGGAAGCTTTCTGGACCAATTTGTAATACTCAAGAACCATATTCCAAGTTAGGAAGGACCTAGGTGAAAATTCAGAGGGACATAATCGTAAAAAATATGTTGGTCATAAAAGTCTGTAATCTCAAGAACCTAATGAGTAATTCAACAATTAAGACTGAACGGGCTCAAACCAAAGGTTGCAGGTGCACCCCCGTGCTAAATTTAGTTAACTAAAGCTCCTGGTAAAGTATGGGGTTGATCCGACCCAAATGATCTGCCATTGGTGCATATGGGTTGGCATTTTAACACCCGAATTCCTCTAGCAGGTTGAGTATTACGTTTTGAGTATTCTGAAGCATCTTGATCTAATTTGTAGCCATTCGATTATGTCTAGATTAATCCAGACCTTCTAATCTTCAAAAAATATACTTATAACCATTCCATTTCTCTTCTTCTTCCTTTTTCTCCTCATTAGGTTAGGTTTATTTCTTGCTTAGAAGAGTAATGGAGGAGAGGAGAAAAATACTTGTAAGTTGTTATCTTGTTTCATTAATCAAATATTTGTGGTTGTTTCATCTTGTTTTGATTAGATCTAGGTTTCTCTCCATGTGGATGTGTTGTTTTTATTTTGTTGTTTCCTTTGTTAACATGATCATTAGTGAGTAATTGATTAGTAGCATATCAAACATTGCACTCATGTTATATATCCCTTATTTAACCCCATATTTGTGTTACTTGAGTGTTTGTTTGATGTGTTTCAGGGATTAGGCAATCGAGAAGAGAAACGAAGAGAAAATGACCTAAATGCAAGAAGAATTGACTGATTTGGAAGGTTGTAGACCTGTTTGTAATGCTGGAGGACAAGATTGTAACATAGGAAGGACCTAAGTGAAAACCCGGAGGGACTTAAGTCTGAAGAAAAATATGTTGGTTGCAAAAGTCCAGAATCTCCTGAACCTGAGGAGTAATTCGACAATTAAACCAAATGGGCTCGAACCAACAGCTCCGGGCTCACCCCACGTGTTTATTATGTTAACTAAAGAAGCTGTCAAAAGTTGGAGGCGATCAAACACAAATGATCCGCCACTGGCGGATCTGGTTAAGCATTTTGAAGCTGAATTTCTATGGTGGGTCGGTTGCCAGGTTAAAGAAATATGCAATCTCCAAATATGATTTACAGCCTGTCGTTCACGCCCAGAGCCATCCAAACCCTCTAATCTTCTATAAATACACTTCTAATGTCCCCTGATTGACATCATATCATGCATATATTTGTGTCTTATATCCATTATCTTGAGCCTAAACAATGCTACATAACGAGTTTTATGTTTGAATTTTAGGAATAAACAGGATTGAGTAGAAGAGGCATAAAAGGACCTAGAAGCAAGGAAAATGATTGAGTTGTAAGACTTGAGGACTGAGATACAAGAGGGAAGGACCCGGATGAAAGCCTAAAGGACTAATGAGCAAATCAGGAAACTCCACACCATCATGAGGAGTATTTTGGCAATTAAATCCGGGCCCAACCATCAACAACCAAATTGGGTTCATCAAACACCAAGAAATCAATCCAGAATTGAGCCACCAAAATCCTGACTCGATCCAACACTTATAGACCGCCAATTGGCAGTCCATTTGGATCCAAACCCGATAAGACTTGGTCGGGTGTTGTATTAGCATGTATTTAGTCCATTTATGGTATGCGTTTAGTCCCATACCGGGGGATTGTCCCGGATTACCTTTTTCTATGGCTATAAATATAACTCCTCCTCCATTTTATTCTACCCATTGCTTGGTGGCATTATCTCTACTTGGAGTAAAAGCCTTGAAGCAAAAACTCAAGGTGGATAAGAATGCCATTTGTAATGTGAGTCATGTAAATAAAATAATTGTTCTTAGTCTCTGTTAATCTTGTCTTCTAATTCTTGCATGCTTCTTTAGTTTTATTTTCCTTTCAATTAGCTTCTTTAATATTCCTTTCTTGCTTAGTTTAATTTCTTTTCAGTACAATGTTTTATTTTGTTAATGTAGTTAGTGTAATGATTAGTGAGTAGTTTCATCCCCATTTGGGGGGTGGAGAAATATGTGATGCGATTATGTGATGTATTAGGTGTGTGTTATCTTAATCCTTTGAACCTTATATGATTTCCATAACCATCTAATGGAATTTCACTCTTGTCTTTGATATGCTAATGCTCTTGAATGAAGCTTAGCATATGCTTAGACTAGTGGACCTATTTTATGGGGAATGATGAGGTGAGGATATGGATGGAATTGATAAAGGAAACATGACTTGTAGTGTATGTGCTCTTGTTACCCTTACCTTTATTAATGTCTTGTATGTTTTAATGATTGGGTAAATCTTATTTCATGTAGAGACATAGTGGGGTTTGGTCTTTATACTTGAGTTCATCTAGCTTCATTCCAATTATTGTCTTGTATGTTTTAATGATATGATCTTATCTTATTTCATGTGGAGGCAAAGTTAGATTTAGTTTTATGATTTTCATACAATACATGTTTTGATGAGCATAATTGAACACACACACATACACCTATCTTTGTATTCACACTCGTTTCTCTACCCCCTATGGGGTTTAGTTTTATTGCTTATTGTCCATTTCCTTTTGCATCTTAGTGCAGTTTAGTGTAATCAATTTTTCTCTCCTTTCTTTCCCACTCACCTTCCAACAAACTAAAGTCGACACACGTCCATGTGGATCGACTCATATTTGCCACCACTTCAACGTGGTCGTGCACTTGCGGTTAATTAAAACGTATCAAGTTTTTGGCACCGTTGCCAGGGAGGTGCTCTGTCCAGACTTTGGTTTGGACGATTCGAGTGGTTTTAATTTTTCCTTTTTAGTTTTGGTTTCTATCAGGGGTTGTAAGAAGCAAGTGGAGGCTACTGGGGTAACTGGGGGAATAATTGCGCAAAAGGGACCGCCAATCAGCGGTCTGAAACCGCCAATTTGCGGCCCGATGAGTTGCATTCTCCCCAATTTTTGTTGTGGTAGTTTATGTCTTCAATGTAGTGGTTTGGGAGTTCTATTTTGCATGTTTTAACCTGTAGTTAGCTCCTAGATTAACAATTAATCTTCTTTAATCAACTTGGACCATAAAACTCAAAGCAAAAGATTAGACTTCTTGCGATCTAGGTCATGCATCATTTGTAGACCTTACACGCATTTGTGTTTTCTTTGCTTTACATTTTTGTTGTTGATTGCTGGAGTGAGGTACGTGCACCCAAATCTCTCATTCATGCATGTTTCAATCATGCATTAGTTAGTAAGGTGCATCAGGACAAGAGTGAGTTGAGCGTTTGATTGGAGAGTTGATTGCTAGATTTAGGATCAAAACGCTACTAAGGAGGGGTTGTCCCATAAAAGATAAGGTGGGGGATTTCATCACCATTTCCTTGGCCCCAAAAATCACTCTTAATGAAGCCTTAATTCTAAAAGCAATTAGACATTGTCCCTAAGGAGTTCGGACGCACTAAGAGAGAGATCTAGTTGAGACTGTCATGGCGTGATCGGCATCGCCTACCTTGTCGATAGTAGGAGGTACTGGATCTCCGGATTTGGTATCACTTGCTGGGCATTGTGGTCTTCGTCGTAGGGAGGTAAGGCGTGTTGAGACTAGAGATCTCAAAGTTAGGCATCGTCTAGCCTAAGGACCCATAGCCATACAATTGTTTGAGTCGTGCTTGCTAGATTAGGCTTCTACCCTCACCCTTTACCCACACTAGTTTTTAGGGATTCTTTCCTTCTCCTCTAAGTCATCTTCTTCTCACCTACTTCTACATTCTAATCTCCTCCCCTTTACACTCTCTGTTAGCATTTTAGGGTCGAGTCGAGCACTTTTTGCGAGCTTAGACTCGTGGTGGTGAGAGTGGTCGACTCGAGTGTTTTTTTTGTTGTGATGGATGGTTACATGGGCGACCATCCATATCATTGTTGGGACCAAGACAATTCTCCCTAGTACTCCGGACCCATGCATCCTGGGGTGCCTCAGACAAACACCCCGTATGATTAGGACAATCTTAATTGTGTGACTGAGCATTCTTCATATTGGGGTAATATGAGAGAGGCACCGACTGCTAGACCACCATCTAGTTACGTCGGATCATATGTTGGTCATCAAACTGAGACATTGCAAGAAACTTTGGCCTCTTTCATGCGTGCGGTAGACGACATGAGTGCATTGGTGGCTCTAGTAGCTGTACCGTGCGACTGTTGTGGGTTGTGTGGTTATGTTCCCCCAGAGCCTGAGTATGAGCATACCTTTTCCCAAAATGCTCAATATGACCATTACACATACACGTACAACCCAAGAGAGATGGATTCTTGTGGAGACGATCCTTATTCAAATTCTTATACATCATTTCCACCCCAAAATCCTCCTCCCGAATACCCAGAATTCTACCAACACCCCACTTCAAATCATTGGACTCACTCTCAGCCCATCAACACCCAACCCCAAATTTTCCCAAGCTCTGACTTGGACCTCATAGTTGACCGCATACATGATTCCTTGAAACAAATTTTCCTTACGTTCATGGAAACCACTCAACAGTCTATACAAAATATGGCACTGCAAGTGAGTCAAATGACGCAGCAATTATGTGAACGTGAGGAGAGTAATCTTTCTTGTCAACATGAGGATTTATCTTCTGATATCGAACCACCACCATATCCACAAATTCAAAGCACAATATTTCAAAGTCAAACTCCTAGTCAGTCTGAGGGACTTGGGGTTTCAATTCACGATCACTTGGTGGAGGATTCGATTCCAATTGAGAAAAACATAGGCCAAATTCATTATGAGTCGACACAGGATTGTGCCTTATCTTTTTGTCTCGTGGCCCTTGAGCCACATGATCTTCATGTTGTGCCTCTTAAGGACTCACCTCTGGTGGAGCAAGAGCTCCCTAGTACCCTCAATTTCAAACAACCTGATGAGAGTTTGCCTCTCACTATTGTTCCTGGTCATCTTGGAAATGATGGAACATCAAACAATTACATTGCTAATGAGGGACTTAGGAGTTCCTTGGAGGATACCTTGGGTATGAGACCCACTTTTTGTTCGCCTGGTGAGTCAGACATGCCAAACGAGGTTCTTGACCTCGTTCCGACGCACCAGCCTGTTGGTTGGAGAGTTTGGATTGACGATCATAACTTCAGTACTGCAACGGGAGAAACTCTTCTTCCGTTGCCCCTTATTTCCCAAACACTTGAGAGGTTCAAGTTCTTTCCGTTTGATCCTTCGAATGAGACGCCTTTGCGTCTAATTTATGAACCTCTCTTTTCATCTTGTGATCTTTGTGCGGGGGGCCCAAACAAGAGTATTCTGGCCCTGTGTGGTGTCATGTTCCCTTTCCAACTGCATTGACCCAGTTTTGAGGTTCCCATTTGATGTCTTTTGACAAATGAAGATGGGAACTTATGTTTGTACATAGTTATATTTAAAAAAAGTACAATAAAAGACTCCATGAGCGAGCATTGATTGTTGTGGGCCACATTTCTTTCACGTATTTGTATCCCTTCTTTAGCATCTCACAGGTTTTGAGGGAATTCGGGTTTTTGTCCATCAACATAACCTTGAACTTCCTTTTACGCTTCATATTGGTGAGATCTTTCCTTTTTCATGCATAAATTCATGTAGTATCATGCTCCCATTCATTGAGGGCAATGCATGAAGTAGGTGTGGGGGGGGGGGGGTGTTTTATGTGTGTACATAGTCGAGTCTTTTTCCTTTGATTTTTTTTCTTTTGTGTGTATTGATAGGGTCATGTTAGTGTGCTGCATTTAATATCGATATATCTGCTTGCCATGATCCTTGGGTGACTTGTCTTCTTTTGCTTGCCTAGTGCTTCAAAATTTTCACATTTCTTTCAAAATCTTCATGTGTTTGCGAAATAAAATGTTTTGTGGGTTTTGCGTGTTTTTAGCATGTGCAAAACCATTGAGAGGCAAAGTAAAAAGAAAGCTCCCAAAATTGTCTTGAACTTGATGCATTAGGATATCTAGTACAGTGGCTTTAGGACTTATCAAGTCGTTAGGATGCACCCCAGTTTTCCCTCGGGGGTGAGTAATCATAGGGTTTCAATGCTCAAATAATTAATGAAGTCCACCCCAAACCTAGTGAGTCAATAATTCGTGTCTGTTAATTTAAGGAAGTTTGTTGTAGTCAAGAACCCTTTAAATCTTGTTGTGAGACATTAAGTGTAGCGATTTTGGTTCGTGTGTAGATAAGAAATGAGTAAGTAGGTGTTCTCTCTTCTCGCACAGCTCCTATCACTCGGGAAAGTAGGTCTGAGGGGACTTCGTGCCTGGTGCTTTCGAGTCATCTGACTTGGGATGCGCCGACTGAACTCCCGTTACACGGGTGGTAGGGATTGCCCTATGTGGAGATTTGGGGAAAGGTGTACGTGATAGTTTAAGTCCTCATAGGCAATGATGCAAGAAACCTGACCCTGGGAGAATGAAACTCCAACTAATAAAAAGAAAAGAAGAAAAATATAAGAAAAGAAACAAAAAGGAAAAAAAATGGTAATGCAAATAAGAACCTTAATGGACCTTACACTTTGTCTCACTTGAGGATGTTGAGGTTGTCCATGTCTTGCACTTAAGTCCTTAATTAACTTTCACGAATGATTCATTAGGCTAGGTGTGTGGACTGATTACATATATAGAGTCGGCCCGTAGCATTACCGCGTCCAATGATCAACACAATGAGCCATCGAGTCGTGTAGCTAGATTGAATAATGCATCTTTGTTCGGATTTTATGGGTGTATCCGCTGAAAACCCTCAGGAAACAACACTCCTCCTCCTTGGCGACAAGGGGGTTTAACGGCTTGTTGCATGTGCTAAGTGCAACTGTGATTCCTACGAAAGTGAGTTAGGATTTCCCTGTTTTTCGTATGCTTTTTCCTTTATGTTATTTTCTCTTTCTTTGTTTTGCTCGAGACTAGCAAAAGTTAGGTATGGGTGTATTTAATTGACATCATATCATGCATATATTGTGTCTTATATCCATTATCTTGAGCCAAAACAATGCTACATAACGAGTTTTATGTTTGAGTTTTAGGAATAAATAGGATTGAGGAGAAGAGGCATAAAAGGACCTAGAAGCAAGGAAAAGGACTGAGTTGCAAGACTTGAGGACTGAGATGCAAGAGGGAAGGACCCAGATGAAATCCTAAAGGACCAATGAGCAAATCAGGAAACTCCACACCATCATGAGGAGTATTTTGGCAATTAAATCTGGGCCCAACCATCAACAACCGAATTGGGTTCATCAAACACCAAGAAATCAATCCAGAACCGAGCCCCCAAAAGCCAAACTCGATCCAACACTTATAGACCGCCAACTAGCGGTCCAAGACCGCCAATTGGTGATCTATTTGGATTCAAACCCGATAATACTTGGTCGGGTGTTGTATTAGCATGTATTTAGTCCTTTTATGGTATGTGTTTAGTCCCATACCGGGGGATTCTCCCAGATTACCTTTTTCTATGGCTATAAATAGAACTCCTCCTCCATTGTATTCTACCCATTGCTTGGTGGCATTCTCTCTACTTGGAGTAAAAGCCTTGAAGCAAAAACTCAAGGTGGAGAAGAATGTCATTTGTAATGTGTGTCATGTAAATAAAATAATTGTTCTTAGTTTCTTTTGATCTTGTCTTTTAATTCTTGCATGCTTATTTAGTTTTATTTTCCTTTCAATTAGCTTATTTAATATTCCTTTATTTGTTAGTTTAATTTCCTTTCAGTACAATGTTTCATTTTGTTAATGTAGTTAGTGTAATGATTAGTGAGTAGTTTCATCCCCATTTGGGGGGTGGAGAAATATGTGATGAGATTATGTGATGTATTAGGTGTGTGTTGTCTTAATCTTTTGAACCTTATATGATTTCCATAGCCATCTAATGAGATTTCACTCTTGTCTTTGATATGCTAATGCTCTTGAATGAATCTTAGCATATGCTTAGACTAGTGGACCTATTTTATGGGGAATTATGAGGTGACGATATGGATGGAATTGAAAAAGGAAACATGACTTGTAGTTTATTAATGTCTTGTATGTTTTAATGATTGGGTAAATCTTATTTCATGTAGAGACATAGTGGGGTTTGGTCTTTATACTTGAGTTCATCTAGCTTCATTCCAATTATTGTCTTGTATGTTTTAATGATATGATCTTATCTTATTTCATGTGGAGGCAAAGTTGGATTTAGTTTTATGATTTTCATACACTACATGTTGTGATGAGCATAATTGAACACACACACACATATCATTGTATTCACACTCTTTTCTCTACCCACTATGGGGTTTAATTTTATTGCTTATTGTCCATTTCCTTTTGCATCTTAGTGTAGTTTAGTGTAATCAATCTTTCTCTCCTTTCTTTCCCACTCGCTGATTGACATCATTTCATGCTCATATTTGTATCTTATATCCATTATCTTACACCTAAGCAATGCTACGTGACGAGTTTTATGTTTAGTTTTCAGGAATAAAGAGGTTTGAAGAGAAGAGCCATGAAAGGACCCAAAAGCTGGGAAAAAGGACTGAATGGTGAGATCTAGGGACCAAGATGCAAGGGAGAAGGACCTGAATGTAAGACAGAAGGACCTAAGAGCAAAACAGAATACTCCACACCATCATGGGGAGTATTTTACCAATTCTATTCGGGTCGGAGCTCCAACAAGTCGAGTAACCGCATCAAAGACCAACAATACCAGAAAGCAAAGCCCACAAAAAATTACAACACGATCCGACAATTTTGGACCGCCAATTGGCGGTCTTGGACCGCTAATTGGCGGTCCATATTGCTCAGGATCCGTCGAAATTTCTCCTGCACTTGTATTAATGTTCGTTTAGGCTATTTTTGGTATTGGTTTAGTCCCACATTGGGGGATTGTCCCCGATTAGCTTTTTCCATGCTTATAAATAGAACTCTTCACCTTCCATTGTAATTACCCATTGTTTGGTGGCATTCTCTCTACTAAGGAGTGAGCCTTGAAGCAATAACTCAAGGTGGAGAAGGATGCTACCTTCAATGTGAGTCATTGTTAATAAAAGTTTATTTGTTTCTTTTAATCTTGTTTTGTTATGTTGTTTGTTTTGTGTGGGTTGCTTTACTTTATTTAATTTCTTGTTTAGTAATTTTAGTATCTTAGTTAAATGTTTTCTTTACTTAGTCTAATCAGTAGTGTAATGAGTAGTGAGTAGTTCCATCCCCATTTGGGGGGTGGAGAAATATGTGATATAATCATGTAGTGTATTAAGTGTGTGTTATCTTTATCCCTTGAGCTTTATATGATTTCCATAACCATCTAATGGGTCTCCACTCTTATCTTTGATATGCTAATGCTCTTGAATGAAGCTTAGCTTATGCTTTGATTAGTGGACCTATTTTATGGGGAATGATAAGGTTAGGATATGGATGAAGTTAATGTTGGAAACACAATTTGTAGTGTATGTGCTCTTGTTGCCTTTACCTTAGCTAATGTCTTGTATGTTTTAATGATGTAGTGAAATCTTAATTCATGTAGAGGCATAGTAGGGTATAGTCTTTATACTTGAGTTCATGTAGCTTCATTCCAATTAATGTCTTGTATGTTTTAATGATGTAGTGAAATCTTAATTCATGTAGAGGCAAAGTTGGATGTAGTTTTATGATTTCATGAACTACATGTTGTGAGGAGCTTAATGAACACACACACACTTCTTTATGTTCACATTATTTCTCTACCCCCTTTGGGGCTTAGTTTATTGCTTATCTCCATTTCCATTTGCATCTTAGTGTAGTTTAGTGTAACTAACCTTTCTTCCCTTTCTTTACCTCTCGCCTTCGCACAAACCAAGTGTCGACACACCTCCCAGTGGACGACCCGTATTTGCCACCGCTTCAACGCGGCCGTGCACGTGCGGTTAAATATAAAACGAGATCAATCAAGTTTTTGGCGCCGTTGCCGGGGAGGTGCTCTGTCCAGACATTGGTTTGGACGATTCGAGGGGTTTTTAATTTTTTGTTTTCAGTTTGTCTTAGTTTCAGGGAACAATCTGATCAAGGGGAGGCTACTGGGAAAATCTGACGACCAGAAGACCAAACGGGACCGCCAATCAGCGGTTGTAGACCGCCAATTGGCGGCCTGGTGAGGGCTTCTTTCCTTCAAATTTCTCATGATAGTTAGTGCTGTAATATGTGTTATCTGGGAGCCCTATTTTGCATGCTATGACTTCTAGTTTGCTCCCAGATCATTAATCACTCCCCCTTTAATCAACTTGGACCATAAAACTCAAAGCAAAAGATTAGACTTCCTGCCATCTAGGTCATGCACCATTGGTAGACCTTGCATGCATTTGTCTTTTCTTTGCTTTACATTTTGTCGTTGATTGCTGGCGTGAGGTACGTGCACCCCGATCTCTCATTCATGCATGTTTCGATCATGCATTAGTTAGTAAGGTGCATCGGGACAAGAGTGAGTTGAGCGTTTGATTGGAGTGATTGATTGCTAGATTTAAGCTCAAAACGCTACTAAGGAGGGACTGTCCCATAAAAGATAAGGTGGGGGATTTCATCACCCTTTCCTTGGCCCCAAAAACCACTCTTAATAAAGCCTTAACTAAAAGCAAGTAGACATTGACCCTAGGATTGCAGGCGCACTAGGAGAGTAATCTAGTTGAGACCGTCATGACCTGATCGGCGTTGCCTACCTTGTCGATAGTAGGAGGTACTGGATCTCCAGATCTGGTATCACTTGCTGGGCATTGTGGTCCTCGTTGTAGGGAGGTGAGGCGTGTCGAGGCTAGTGACCTCGAAGTTAGGCGTCGTCTAGCCTAAGGACCCATTGCCTTACATTGTTTGAGCCGTGCTTGCTAGTTAGGCTTCTACCTTCACCCTGTACCCTCGCTAGCTCTAGGGATTCTTCCCTTCTCCTCTGAGTCATCTTCTTCTCACCTTCTTCTACGTTATAGTCTCCTCCCCTTTACACTCTCTGTAGCGTTTTAGGGTCGAGTCGAGCACTTTTTGCGAGCTTGGCCTCGTGGTGGTGAGAGTGATCGACTCGAGAGTTCTCTGTTGAGATGGATGGTTACATGGGCGACCATCCATATCATTGTTGGGACCAGGACGATTCTCCCTGGTACTCCGGACCCATGCAACCTGGGGTGGCTCAGACGAACACCCTGTATGGTTGGGATAATCGCAATTGTGTGACTGAGCAATCTTCATATTGGGGTAATATGAGAGAGGCACCGACTACTAGACCACCATCTAGTTACGTCGGATCATATGTTGGTCATCAATCTGAGACATTACAAGAACCTTTGGCCTCTTTCATGCATGTGGTAGATGACATGGGTGCACCGGTGGCTCCAGTAGCCGTACCGTGTCACTATTGTGGGTTGAGTGGTCATGATTTCGGGGAATGTCCTTATGTTCCCCCAGAGCCTGAGTATGAGCACACATTTTCCCAAAATGCTCATTATGACCATTACGCATCCGCGTACAATTCGAGAGTGATGGATTCATGGGGAAACAATTCTTATTCAAATTCTTATACTTCATATTCACCCCAGTATCCTCCTCCCGAATACCCAGAATTCTACCAACACCCCACTCCAAATCATTGGATTCATTCTCAGCCCATCAACACCCAACCCCAAAATTTCCCAAGCTCTGACTTGGACCTCCTCGTTGACCGCATACAAAATCTGACACTTCAAGTGAGTCAACTGACGCAACAATTAAGTGAGGAGAGTAACCTTTCTTGTCAACTTGAGGATTTATCTTCTGAAATCGAACCACCACCACATACACAAATTCAAAGCACAATCTTTCAAAGTCAAACTCTTAGTCAGTCTGAGGGACTTGGGGTTTCAATTCACAATCACTTGGTGGAGGATTCGATTCCAATTGAGAATACTATGGACCAGCTTCTTTATGAGTCGGCACAAGATTGTGCCTCATCTTCTTGTCCAGTGGCCCTTGAGCCACATGATCTTATTGTTGTACCTCCTAAGGGCTCACCTCTGGTGGAGCAAGAGCTCCCTAGTCCCCTCAATTTCAAACAACCTGATGAGAGTTTGCCTCTCACTATTGTTCCTGATCATCTTGGAAATGATGGAACATCAAACAACTACATTGCTCATGAGGGTATTAGGAGTTCCTTGGAGGATACCTTGGGTATGAGACCCACTTCCTGTTCTCCTGGTGAGTTGGACATGCATAACGAGGTGCTTGACCTCGTTCCGACCCACCAGCCTGTTGGTTGGAGAGTTTGGATTGATGATCATAACTTCAGTTCCGCAACGGGAGAGATTCTTCTTCCGTTGCCCCTTATTTCCCAAACTCTCGAGAGGTTCAAGCTCTTTCAGTTTGATCCTTTGAATGAGACGCCTTTGCGTCCAATTCATGAACCTCTCATTCCATCTGGTGCTCTTTGTGAGGGGGGCCCACGCATGCGTATTCTGGCCCCGCGTGGTGTCATGTTCCCTTTCCAAGTGCATTGACCCACTCTTGAGGTTCCCATTTGATGTCTTTTGACAAATGAAGATGGGAACTTATGTTTGTACATAGTTATATTAAAAAAAACGAAAAAGAAAAAAAAGAACAAAAAAAAAGGAAAAAAAAAGAAAGAAAGAAAGGAAAAACAGAAAAAAAAGAAGTACAATAAAAGACTCCTTCAGTGAGCATCGATTGTTGTGAGCCCCAACCCTTGTGTATTTGGGCTCCATTTCTTTCACGTACTTGTATCCCTTCTTTAGCATCTCACAGGTTTTGAGGGAATTCGGGTTATGTCCATCAACATGACCTTGCACTTCCCTTTGTACTTCATGTTGGTGAGATCTCTCCTTTTTATGCATCAATCCATGTAGTATTTTGCTCACATTCATTGAGGACAATGCATGAAGTAGGTGTGGGGGGGTGCTTTACGTATGTACATAATCGAGTCTTTTCTTTTGATTTTTGTTTTCTTTTGTGTGCATTGTTAGGGTCATGTTAGTGTGCTGCATTTAATATCGATATATCTGCTTGCCATGATCCTTGGGTGACTTGTCTTCTTTTGCTTGCCTAGTGCTTCAAAATTTTCACATTTCTTTCAAAATCTTCATGTGTTTTCGAAAGAAAATGTTTTGTGGGTTTTGCGTGTGTTTAGCATGTGCAAAACCGTTGAGAGGCAAAGTAAAAAGAAAGCTCCCAAAATTGTCTTGAACTTGATGCATTAGGATATCTAGTACGTGGCTTTAGGATTTATCGAGTCGTTAGGATGCACCCTAGTTTTCCTTTGGGGGTGAGTAATCATAGGGTTTCAGTGCTCAAACATTCAAAGAAGTCCACCCTGAACCTAGTGAGTCAATAATTCGTGTCTGTTAACTTAAGGAAGTTTGTTATAGACAAGGACCCTCTAAATCTTGTTGTGAGACAGTAGTGTAGGGGTTTTGGTTCATGTGTAGATAAGAAATAAGTGAGTAGGTATTCTCTCTTCTCGCACGGCTCCTATCACTCGGGAAAGTAGGTCTGAGGGGACTTTGTGCCTGGTGCTTTCGAGTCATCTGACTTGGGATGCGCCGACCGAACTCCCGTTACACGGGTGGTAGGGATTGCCCTATGTGGAGATTTGGGGAAAGGTGTACGTGATAGTTTAAGTCCTCATAGGCAATGATGCAAGAAACCTGACCCTGGGAGAATGAAACTCCAACTAATAAAAAGAAAAGAAGAAAAATATAAGAAAAGAAACAAAAAGGAAAAAAAATGGTAATGCAAATAAGAACCTTAATGGACCTTACACTTTGTATCACTTGAGGATCTTGAGGTTGTCCATGTCTTTCACTTAATTCCTTATTTAACTTGCACGAATGGTTTATTAGGCTAGGTGTGGACTGATTACCTATATAGAGTCGGCCCGTAGGATTACCGCGTCCATTGATCGACAAAATATGTCCAACGAGTCGAGGTCTAGATTGAATAATGCATCTTGTTCGGATTTTGTGGGTATATCCGCTGAAAACCCTCAGGAGACAACACTCCTCCTCCTTGGCAACAAAGAGGTTTAACGGCTTGTTGCACGTGCTAAGTGCAACCGTGATTCCTACGAAAGTGAGTTAGGATTTCTTGTTTCTCGTTTGTTTTTCTCTTTCTTTGTTTTGCTCGAGACTAGCAAAAACTTAGGTGTGGGGGTATTTGATTGACATCATTTCATGCTCATATTTGTATCTTATATCCATTATCTTACACCTAAGCAATGCTACGTGACGAGTTTTATGTTTAGTTTTCAGGAATAAAGAGGTTTGAAGAGAAGAGCCATGAAAGGACCCAAAAGCTGGGAAAAAGGACTGAATGGTGAGATCTAGGGACCAAGATGCAAGGGAGAAGGACCTGAATGTAAGACAGAAGGACCTAAGAGCAAAACAGAATACTCCACACCATCATGGGGAGTATTTTACCAATTCTATTCGGGTCGGAGCTCCAACAAGTAGAGTAACCGCATCAAAGACCAACAATACCAGAAAGCAAAGCCCACAACAAATTACAACACGATCCGACAATTTTGGACCGCCAATTGGCGGTCTTGGACCGCTAATTGGCGGTCCATATTGCTCAGGATCCGTCGAAATTTCTCCTGGACTTGTATTAATGTTCGTTTAGGCTATTTTTGGTATTGGTTTAGTCCCACATCGGGGGATTGTCCCCGATTAGCTTTTTCCATGCTTATAAATAGAACTCTTCACCTTCCATTGTAATTACCCATTGTTTGGTGGCATTCTCTCTACTAAGGAGTGAGCCTTGAAGCAATAACTCAAGGTGGAGAAGGATGCTACCTTCAATGTGAGTCATTGTTAATAAAAGTTTATTTGTTTCTTTTAATCTTGTTTTGTTATGTTGTTTGTTTTGTGTGGGTTGCTTTACTTTGTTTAATTTCTTGTTTAGTAATTTTAGTATCTTAGTTAAATGTTTTCTTTACTTAGTCTAATCAGTAGTGTAATGAGTAGTGAGTAGTTCCATCCCCATTTGGGGGGTGGAGAAATATGTGATATAATTATGTAGTGTATTAAGTGTGTGTTATTTTTATCCATTGAGCTTTATATGATTTCCATAACCATCTAATGGGTCTCCACTCTTATCTTTGATATGCTAATGCTCTTGAATGAAGCTTAGCTTATGCTTTGATTAGTGGACCTATTTTATGGGGAATGATAAGGTTAGGATATGGATGAAGTTAATATTGGAAACACAATTTGTAATGTATGTGCTCTTGTTGCCTTTACCTTAGCTAATGTCTTGTATGTTTTAATGATGTAGTGAAATCTTAATTCATGTAGAGGCATAGTAGGGTATAGTCTTTATACTTGAGTTCATGTAGCTTCATTCCAATTATTGTCTTGTATGTTTTAATGATGTAGTCTTATCTTAATTCATGTAGAGGCAAAGTTGGATGTAGTTTTATGATTTCATGCACTACATGTTGTGAGGAGCTTAATGAACACACACACACACACTTCTTTATGTTCACATTATTTCTCTACCCCCTTTGGGGTTTAGTTTTTATTGCTTATCTTTCATTTCCATTAGCATTGTAGTGTAGTTTAGTGTAACCAATCCTTTTCTCCTTTCTTTACCCCTTGCCTTCGCACGAACCAAGTGTCGACACACCTCCCAGTGGACGACCCGTATTTGCCACCGCTTCAACGCGGCCGTGCACTTGCGGTAGAAATATAAAACGATCAATCACTCGCCTTCGAACAAACTAAAGTGACACACCTCCCTGTGGATCGACCCGTATTTGCCACCGCTTCAACGCGGTTGTGCACTTGTGGTTAATTAAAACGTATCAATCATCTCCTTTCTTCTTCTTCCTCCCTCTCCTCCTTAGTTTAGTTTCCTTTCTTGTTTATTAGAGTACGTTTTATTTCTTGTTTAGTAGTGTACAGGAGGAGAAGATGAGCAACTTTGTAAGCTTTCTTTTTAAGATAGTGTAGCCTTGTTCTTTGTCTTGATGTCTTTCCATGTCATTTCCTTTGTGCTTGGTTTCCTTCATCTAGTTTTCTGAATTTTTCATTATCGTTTTGGGCTATTTTTATGCTTTCTTTTAATTTAGAGACGACTAGAGAGTAGTCCATCCCCATTGGGGGTGGAGAAGAAGGTGTTGTGATTATATGATGTATTAGTCACTAGTGCAGAACAGTGCATACTCGTCACATAATAGACGTCAGATGTATTAACGGCTGACGTCTATAGGTATAGATGTCGGATGTCATCATGGCTGACGTCTATTAATTACTATAGAGTTGGGGTATTTGAACATGCATTGGCATCCGACGTCTATTACCCTCAGACGTCAACCTATAGACGTCGGATAATTGTACATCCGACGTCTATTCCCCATCTCGTATAGCCGTCGTGGTATAGACTCTGGATCGACTCTGGATTTTGAGTGAAGTTGTATGGCTTGCTTTCTTCATGTGTGATTCATCTAAGTCGGTGGTTGGAACTCAGACCCGAATCGAATTGCCAAAATACTCCTCATGATGATGTGGAGTTTCTTGATTTGCTCATTGGTCCTTTGGGCTTACTCCGGATCCTTCCCTCTTGCATCTCAGTCCCCAAGTCTTGCTACTCAGTCCTTTTCCTTGCTTTTGAGTCCTTTTTGTGTCTCTGCTCGTCAAACCTGCCTATTCCTGAAACTTAAACATTAAACTCGTTATGTAGCATTGTTTAGGTGAAAAATAACATATATAAGACACAAATGTATGCATGATATGATGTCAATCAAATACCCCCACACCTAACTTTTGCTAGTCCCGAGCAAAACAAGGAAAGGGGAAAATGAAAGAAAGAAAAAATCATTCGTAAAATAGGGAAATCCTAACTCACTTTCGTAGGAATCACGGCTGCACTTAGCACATGCAACAAGCCGTTAAACCTTCTTGTCTCCAAGGAGGAGGAGTGTTGTCTCCTAAGGGTTTTCAGCGGATATACCCACAAAATCCGAACATACATGCATTATTCACCCTAGCACTCGACTCGATGGACTCATTTTTGTCGATCATTGGATACGGTAATTCCACGGGCTGCCTCTATATATGTAATCAATCCACACACCTAGCCTAATGAGTCACTCGTGAATGTTAATTAAGGACTTAAGTGAAAGACATGTGCAACATTAACTTCTTAAAGTGATACGTTGTCTAAAGTCCATTAAGGTTCTTTTTTTCCTTTTTTTCTTTCTTTTCTTCATTCATCACTTTTTTTCTTTCTTTGGAGCATTACATTGGTTGGTATTTGATTCTCCCACGGTTGGGTTTCATGCATCATTGCATGTGAGGACTTACACTATCACTTACACCTTCCCCCAAATCTCCACATAGGGTGATCCCTACCACTCGTGTAACAGGAGTTTGGTCGGTGTATCCTAAGTCGGATGACTCGAAAGAACCAGGCACTAAGTCCCCTCGGACCTAATTTCCTGAGTGATAGGAGTTGTGTGAGAAGAGAGAACACCACTTATTTATTATCTACATGGGAACCAAAACTCATACAGTTAATGTGTCTCAACAAGATTTTAAGGGTCCCTGACTACGCCAAACTTCCTTATATTAACAAACACGAATTATTTGACTCACAAGGTTTGGGGTGGACTTCTTTAATTGTTTGAGTACTGAAACCCTATGATTACACGACCCCGAAGGAAAATCGGGGTGCATCCTTACGACTCAGTAAGACCTAAAGCTGGTGTACTAATATCCTAATGCATCAAGTTCAATGCAATTTTGGGAGCTTCTTTTTACTTTGCCTCTCAAGGGTTTTGCAAATGCTAAACACACGCAAAACCCACAAAACATTTTCTTTCACCAACACATGAATATTTTGAAAGAAATGTGAAAATTTAAAGCACAAGGCAAGCAAAAGAAGACAAGTCACCCAAGGATCATGGCAAACAGATATATCGATATTAAATGCAGCACGCTAACATGACCCTAACAATGCACACAAAAGAAAACAAAAACAAAAGGAAAACGACTCGACATGTACATACGTAAAACACTCCCCTACACTTACTTCATGCATTGTCCTCAATGAATGCAAACATGTTACTACATGGAGTTATGCATGAAAAAGAAAAGATCTCACCAACGTGAAGCACAAAGGGAAGTTCATGGTTATGTTGATGGGCACAAACCCCGAATTCCACTCAAAACTTGTGAAATACCAAGGAAGGATGACAAATACGTGAAAGAAATAGGGCCCAAATACACAAGGATTGGGGCCCACAACAATCAATGCTCACTCAAAGAGTCTTTTCTCTTTTCTTTTTTTCTTTTTTCTTTTTTTGTTTGTTAGTTTTTTTATTTTATTTCACCAACTTTAACTTTATACAAATGAAAGCTCAACCATTCAAGCAGGAACATGAATGGTTGAGTGCGAGAGAGGTTCATGAAGGAACATGACCTCCTCGACTTTAGTTGGTGCCCCCTCCAAGTAAGGTTTGAGCCGTTGTCCATTAACTTTGAACACGTCCCCATTCCCTGGGTTCAGGATGTCAACCGCTCCATGAGGAAATACGGTTTGGACAATAAAAGGCCCACACTAGCGACTGCGGAGCTGACCCGCAAACAGATGAAGTCGGGAATTGTAAAGCAACACTTTCTGCCGGGCCGTAAACACCTTTCGCATAATCATGCGATCGTGAAACATCTTGGCTCGGGACTTATGAATTTTGGCATTTTCATTCGCATCATTGCGTAGCTCTTCCAGTTCTACAATGTCAAGTTTACGCTGCACCCCTGCTTGATCAAGATCCATATTCAAGTCCTTAATCGCCCAGAAAGCACAATGCTCGAGCTCGACCAGTAGGTGGCAAGCCTTGTCGTACACTACCCGATATGGGGACATACCCAAATTGATCTTATACGCGGTGTGGAAAGCCCACAACACGTCATTTAACTTAGTCGACCAATCCTTCCTCGAGGAATTAACCGTCTTCTCAAGTATTTGCTTTAATTGACGGTTAGAGATTTTGACTTGCCCCCTAGTTTGCGGATGATATGGGGTCGCAAGCTTATGGGTGATTGAATACTTCCTCATAAGCACTTCAAAGGAGCCACTATGGAAGTGGGTACCCCTATCGCTAATTTTGGTACGAGGAGTACCAATCGTGCAAGTCAACGACCTTGTTGTCACTGGTCTTTGTGGGGATAGCCTCAATCCACTTAGACACATAGTCAACGACCACTAGAATGTAAACATTCCTGAACGAATTCGAAAAAGGACTCATAAAGTCGATGCCCCACACATCGAAAATGTCGACGACAATGACATGTTGCAAAGGCATCATATCACGTCGACTAATCCTGCCAAGGCGCTGACACCTATCAAATTGCTTACAAAATTCGTAAGCATCTTTGAAAAGAGAAGGCCAGTAAAATCCAGATTAGAGCACCTTGGCGGCAGTTTTCTTTGCTCCAAAGTGTCGGCCACATGCCTCAGAGTGGAAAAATTGGAGCACACTTTGGAACTCGTTATTTGGGACGCACCACCTAAAAATTTGGTCAGAGCAGTATTTGAATAGGTAGGGGTCGTCCCAGTTGAAGAATCTGACATAAGATCTAAATTTGGTTTGGTCAGATTTTGACCAAGTCATAGGAAGTTGCTCGGTCACGAGGTAGTTAACGATGTCAGCAAACCAAGGGTTATCTTTGATCGTGACAAATTGCTCGTCAGGAAATTTGTCATTAATAATTTGGTCATGTGGGTTAGCCGTCTCTAGACGAGACAGGTTGTCCGTTACAACATTTTCACACCCTTTTTTTGTCCCGAATCTCGAGATCGAATTCTTGTAACAACAAGATCCATCTCAAGAGTCGGGATTTTGCATCTTTCTTCGCCATGAGGTGTTTGATGGCTGTGTGATCAGAATAGATAATCACATGGGAGCCAATCAAGTACGACCGTAATTTCTCCAGAGCAAATATGATCGTTAAGAATTGTTTCTCGGTCACAGTGTAGTTTAATTGGACATCATTGAGTGTTCTACTGGCATAGTCCAACCTCGCATCATTGAGTGTTTCTCAAGTCGAGCGCTCTCAACAGAACGAGTCCAACCTCGCATAAAATGCTCGACTCTAAAACAACACACAACAGAAGGTGCAATCAGAGGAGGAGACTATAACGAAGAATATAGAGGAGGAGAAGACTCAGATGAGAAAGGAAGAATCCTTAGAGCTAGTGTGAGTAGTGGGTGAAGGTAGAAGCCTAATCTAGCAAGCACGACTCAAACAACTTATGGATATAGGTCCTTCTGCTAGATGACGCCTAACTTCGAGATCACTAGTCTCGACACGCCTCACCTCCCTACAACAAAGACCACAATGCTCAGCAAGTGATACCAGATCCGGAGATCAAGTACCTCCGACTATCGACAAGGCATGCAACGTTGATTAGGTCACGACGGTCTCAACTCGATCACTCTCATAGTGCGTCGAAAATCTGAGGGCAAATGTCTACTTGCTTTTAGAATTAAGGCTTTGATTAAGAGTGATTTTGGTTCAAAGGAAAGGGTGATGAAATCCCCCACCTTATCTTGTATGGGACAACCCCTTCTTTGTAACGTTTTGAGTCTTAATCTAGCAATCAACTCTCCAAACGAACGCTCACCTCACTCTTGTTGCAATGCAATTCCTACTAACTAATGCATGGTCATACAAAGTGCATGAATGAGAGTAGGAAGTGCGTACCTCACGCCAGCACTCAACAACTGAAAGTAAAGCTAAAACAAATGACAAACTACGTGCCTAAGTCAAATATATGACGCGTGACCTAAACAAGCAAGAATGCCTAATCTTTTGCTTTGGATTTTAGTGGACAAGTTGATTAAAAAGGATTTATTGTTAATATAGGAGAAAATTATAAGTCAAAACCTGCCAAATTGAGCCCCCAGATGTCCTAGTGAATGTAGAAACAACCAGAAAAAATTAGAGGGAATTTGGAGCTTACCAGGCCACCAATTGGCGGTCCACTACGCTGATTTGCGGTCAGTTTAGTCCTCTTCCCCACCCAGCTTCTCCTGGTAACGTCTCATGATCTTTAAAGCCTCCTGAAACAAAGTTCAACTACAAACAAAAATTACAACCACTCGAATCGTCCAAACCAGAGTCTAGACTGGCACCTCCCCGACAACGACGACAAAAACTTGATTGAATCAGTTATAATAACCGCAAATGCACGGTAGCGTTGAAGCAATGGCAAATACTGGTCACTCCAGAGGGAGGTCTGTAGACTTTGGTTAGTTCGAAGGCGAGTGGGAAACAAGGTGGAGAAAAGATTGATTAAACTAACTAGACTAACTATGATACACTACACTAGTATGAAACAAATGAAGAAGATGAAAGCACTAAATAAATCTAAATTAAGTGACTAATAGATGAAGCTAGAAATCGGGAATGGAAAACCCCAAAGGGGTGGAGTGTGTGTACACATGAAATAAGTGGTGATGAATGGATACAATAAGCTCAAGTGTAGGTAGTGTTTGTTATGCATAAGAAGTACCTCATGGCAAGACCTATCATCCAAATCACTAACCTAGGTGATTAATATGAGCATGGCAAGTTTGTTATTAAGAACCTAAACAAGCATGGAATGTACCTAAATGTTATGGCAGAAACCACCAAGTTAAGTATTTTCTTTAATTCAAACAAGCATACAAACATTTCTCACGTACAACAATGTTTAGCATTCATTCCATCTACATAACATGTATATACATCAACTCCACCCCCAAAGGGGGATGGAACTACTCACACATTATTAGACTAACATTCATATTAAGGAAAGAAAATATGCTAAATAATTCTAAGAAGACTAAAACAAACAAAGTTAACTAAGTATGCAAGAATTGAAAATAGACAATATGAAGAAACTAACAAAACATCTTTTATTAGTCACTCCAATTACAAGTAGCCTCTCTCCACCAGAGTTTTGCTCCAAGGCTTTACTCCTAGTACAGAGGATGGCCACCAAGAGAGGAAATATATACTGATTGAAACGTTTTAATTATCCGCAAGTGCACGGCCACGTTAAAGCGGTAGCAAATACAGGTCAATCCACAGGGAGGTGTGTCGACTTTAGTTTGATCGAAGGCGAGTGGGAAAGAAAGGAGAGAAAGATTGATTAAACTAAACTACACTAAACTAGTAGCAACAAAGAAGTATATGAAAGTATAAAACGAACTAAAACTAAGCTAAGCAACTACTAATAGGAAAGATGAAATTCAGGAATGGAAAACACCCCTAAGGGGCGGAGTGTGTGTACACATGAAATAAGTGTGGTGAATGCATACAATAAGCTCAAGTGTAGTTAGTGTTTGTTAATGCATAAGAAGTACCTAACGGCAAGACCTATCATTTAAAGCACTAACCTAGGTGATTAACATGAGCATGACAAGTTTGTTATTAATAACATAAACAAGCATGGAATGTACCTAAACATTATGGCAGAAACCATCAAGTAAAAGTTCTTATTAATTCAAGCAAGCATACTAACATTTATCACATAAAACAATGTCTAGCATTCATACCATCTACATGACATGTATACACATCTACTCCACCCCCAAAGGGGATGGAACTACTCACACATATTTAAACTAACATTTATACTAAGGAAAGAAAACATGCTTAAACTATTTATAAAAACTTGGTGAGAATTTTAATTTATACCGCAAGTGCACGGTGTCAATGAAGACGTGGCAAATACGGGTCGAACACAAGGAGGGAGAGATATTGTTATTTTTGGATTTTCGATTAGAGAGAGAGAGAACAATAATAAGGTTGGTTTTGAGATTTTTGGGTTTTAATTATCTAAAGCAAGAACAAGAACAAATAAACTAAAACAAGAACAAAGATGGTGAATTCCGTTGGGTGGAGGTTTAGATATCGGGTTTAGATTAGAGAATTCTGAAACTTATAATAAATCATATTAGTTATAAAGCATTACATGATAAATGATTTAACATAAACTCAAGTAATCAAAACATACTAATACGAAATTAAAATAATAACATCTTCTCTTCTCATCACCCTAAATCCGTCACCCCCACCCTTTGGAGAGAGTTAGAAACTCATGGAGGGAGGAAGAAGAAGAGGTCCTTGAAACATTAAAAGAAAACTAAAACAAGAATTAAAAGAACAGAATTTTATTAATAAAACTAAGGTACACAAATAAGAACAACAACCAAGGACCCTATTTACATCGTTCTCGGGTCTATTTATAGTTGCTACAAGGGACTTAGGTATAGAATTGGATAGTACACGTGTCCATACACGAGTGGACGAAATTGGGACACACGGATCGACCAATGGGCGGCGGAATCGCCGCACATCATGTGTATTGTGCGGCAGATTCGCCTCCCACGTTGGTCGGATTTAATCAGGATTTTTGTCACACGTTTATGGTATGATTTGATCTTTATTTGCGTGTCTGGATGATTTCTTTCCATTGTCTTGAGCTCCGGATTAATTCCTTCCATTGTTGGAGATTTATAGTTGATTTTTCTTTTGACTTTTCCAACAAAATAACTTGATCCTTTTCTTTTGCAATTAGGTCCTTGGCATTTTGCAATTAAGTCCTTGACCTTTTTGTGATTAGCTCCTTGAATGCTTTTATGCTTGGATGCATTTCCAATTGAAACCCGATAAACTTGAATTCGGTCTTTATGATAGAAGTGAATCTTTTGCACACGTTTATGCTCGGAATGTTGGTAAATTGCATTCAGGTCCCTGTATTCTGTAAATAAGACTAAACACATACCTTAGTAGCATTTATTGATGTAAAAGTAATCTAAATGAAAGACATATGATGCAATGTATGCAATGCATCAAATACCCCCACACCTAGATTTTGCTAGTCCCTAGCAAAACAGAATATAAGAAAAATAAAAACAGGGAAATCCTAACTCACTTTCGTAGGAATCACGGTTGCACTTAGCATGTGCAACAAGCCTTTAAACCTCCTTGTTGCCAAGGGGGAGGAGTGTTGTCTCCTGAGGGTTTTCAGCAGATATACCCACAAAGTCTTAATTCAACATTCCATTAATAGCTCTTAATATTTCTGCCTTCACCTTATACATCTCACTTAAAGTTCTCGCATGCTCATTATATAAATCTAGCTCAAAAAATATGACTTGGTCTTTGTTCCTCCAACATTCACACCACTAACCCTTCTATACATGTTTATCACTTGAATTATTTTGCACGCCTCCTCTGGTGGTGAAGTATCATTCGGATCAACCATGGCATGGATCATTCTTTTAGCTTTGGGCCTTGAGTATTATTATTTTTTTCTTTTCTTCCGTGATTCAACACATTTGCTTTTTGACACTTTTACCCTTTTGGCATTTGTGTAGCAAGTTTGGTCGATAATCCCGAGCTGGTAGACTCAAGTTACCGGGTTTCAAGATACCCCTACGGACCAGTGACTCAAAGGCTTGGGTTTTTGTAATCATTTTGCAAAATGTGTTTTCTTCACTTTATTCCTTTATTTTTATTTTTATTTTCCTCAAGGCTTAATTGCTATTAGAAGTCCACACTTCCCGGTATATTTTCCTCAACCTCTGCTTTTTATCAACCACTTCAAAGATTTGATTCATCCAATTTAAGTGCATACATGTCTTAAAGCGTAATGGGTTATTTCTTTGGAACTTAGATTTATGCCATAATTTCTACAAGCAGAACCATATAATAAGGAACAAGAACTCAATGCAATTTGTACATATATAAACACCCCCCACACCTAAATCATGCATTGTCCTCAATGTATGCATAGATACAATAAATGCACTTATTACCTGCGTCGGCTTGCGGTAGAGGGGTTGAGTTTGCTCAAAGTCAACCATAATCAGAACTGGATTGAATGACACCATGTTGGTGCATGTATCCAGTTGAATTGTTCCCCATGTTGACTTGAGGAAAAGATTCCACTCTTCTCACTTGAATTGGTTCGCTTGTTTGCTCGAGTGATGGTGGTTGAGTAAATGAATCACTCCCTTTTTTCTTACTTCCTTTTTGCTTATGTGATGATTTATTTGATTCAGAATTCTGATAAATACGTGCTCTCATCACAACATCACTTGGGTTGCATATTATTTCTGGCTCATTATCAATATGGAAGATATTAAATTCTGCTTTTAAGTTCCCGAAAGATAATTACATGAGTCCGTTTCGACAGTTTATTAATGCTTCCGAAGTGGCTAAAAAGGGTCTACCTAGAATTACAGGGATTTGTCGATTAGGATTTACAACAGGTTCAGTATCAAGTACGACAAAATCCACTGGATAAATGAAGTCCCCAACCTTAATCAAAACGTCCTCTACTATACCTCTTGGTTTCTTAACAGAACAATCAGCGAATTGGAGGGTTGTCCTAGAGGGTTTCAGTGGACCAAGGTTGAGTTGCTCGTAGACAGAAAATGGGAGCAAGTTAACGCTTGCACCAAGGTCTAGAAGGGCTTTATTGATAAATGTATCTCCTATTGAACATGAAATTGTGGGACACCCCGGGTCCTTATATTTTATAGGAGATGTGTTGGAAAGAATTGAGCATATGTTTGCAGTTAAGAATGCCTTCTTTGGTACATTTGTTTTTCTCTTTTTAGTGCACAAATCTTTCAAGAATTTAGCATAAGCAGGTATTTGTTGAATCATATCTAAGAGTGGAATATTCACCTTAACTTGCTTAAATACTTCCAGGATTTTCTCTATTTGTGCACTAGAGTTCTTTTTGAGTCTATTGGGAAATGGGGCTTTAGGCACATAGACTCGCTCAGGTTCAGGTTGAGCTACAGGTTCAGGTTGGGTAGGTGGATTGGGCTTTTCAATTTGGACGTCGGGTTCAATGGTCAAGTCATATGTGGGTGCTTGATGGCTAGATTGATTAGTCATTCTAGGGTTTACCACATTATTGTCAATTTGTCTTCCGGACCATAATGATACTACAGCATTGATTTGTTGGAACGGTCCTTCCTCATTAACCATTTGAACCGGTCTAGGGTTGTTATTTCCTGAAGGTGGTTGATAAGGTTGATATTGATTATTAGTTCTGGGGTTCACCTCAGGTTGGCTTGGAAATTTGCCCTTTTCTCTTTCACCTATTATCTGTGCTAATTGGCTGACCTGTGTCTCTAGCCTTTGGAATGATTGGTTGGTTGTTTGTATAAAAGTTGTCATTAAAGTTTCTAATTTTGTCAACCTAACCTCATGATTTCCATTGTTATTACCCCCAGATGATGTATTATTTTGGTTATATGGGGTTTGTTGTTGTCTAGGAGGTTGTCCTTGTTGGGTCCACGAAAAATTGGGATGATTACGCCAACCTGGGTTATAGGTCGATGCGTAAGGATCATTTCTAGAATTGTTGTATGTGGCATTAACATGTTCCAGGTTCACACAATCCTCCATTAAATGACCAGTCTGACCACATCTAGAGCAAGGGGTAGGGGATGCTTGTCGGGTTTGGTTTTGCAGTTCTAGACTTTCCATTCTACGCATTAGGGTAGCTAGTTTTGCCTCGGCCGCTATGTTGGAGTCTATAGCTAAGACACCTGGTCGGGTTTGACTCGCTATTCTAGATCCAATACTCGGGTTGATGGGTGTTCTAGCATTGTCCCATTGCATACTATTTTCAGCTAAATCCTCAAGAAAAGTCCAGGCATCATTTTCATTTTTGGACATAAAGTTCCCTTGGCTCACAGATTCTAGCATAACCCTAGATGTGGGTGTCAATCCCTCATAAATAATTTGGCATAATTGCCACTTCGGAATTCCGTGGTGAGGGCATTGGGTCAAGACACTTTTAAATCTTTCAAGATAGGAATAGAACGGCTCGCTCTCAGACTGAACGAATGCAACAATTTCATTCCTAATCTTCATAGTCTTATGGTTGGGGAAATATTTTTGTAGAAACACTTGAACAAACTCAGCCCAACTCCAGATCTTTCGGCTAGACTATATAGCCATTTCTTAGCGTCGTCCTTCAGTGCTAGAGGCACGAATTTCAGACGCACTGTCTCCTCAGGGATATGCTGGTATTGCATAAGAGAGCAGATTTCTTCAAATTCTCTAAGGAAGAGATATGGGTCTTCCCTAGAGGTGAACTTAGGCAACATACTCATGTATTGTGCCTTAAGTTCGAAGTCGCGACCCGGGATGGTGGGCATAACGATGCACGATGGCTGAGCAGCCATCGTTGGGTAGCACCGATCCCTCAAAGTTATAGGTTGCGCAACAGGCGGGTCCACTACGTTCTCACCCATTAGATCCGAGTGAGGTGGTGCAACAGGTGGGTTGGGGTTAAGTTCCAGACTGGAATCTAGATGAACTCGTGAGAGTCGATTACTCAAGTCCCGAATCCAAATCTGAGTGCACCGGGTTGAATCAATTTTTGAATTCAAATTCGAAATTTAAATTCCAAATTTAATTTCAAGAATTAATTACTCTTTTTTTTCGTTTTTTTTTCTTTTATTTTTTTTTTTATTTTTTTTTTTGAATTTTTTTTTTTTTATTTTTTAAAGGAAACAAACAAAAGAAAGGTAAGGATGAGAAGGGAAAGAAGACTCAGACGAGAAGGGAAACTTAACTCTAAAGGATAAAAATTAGGGTTGGTCAGAAATTTCCTAAACAAGCACGGTCAAAACAATCCTAGACCTAGTGTCACTTAGATCTAGACGACTCCTAACTGGTTGAGTCGAATTGATTCGCTTGATTCACCTCCCTCACCAATCAAACCAAGTTGGCCAGTTAGTGTATAGCTAGTGGGGGCGCTTCCGACAGAGTCGGTGCCAATTAGACAACCACGTCGCTTGGAAGACTTTCGTCGACACAAAAACACTTTCTAGACACCAAATTGAGTTCAATTAGCTTCAGGTCATAGCAAGTCAAACCAATCTCCTCCTTAATTGAGTCCGAGTCCTTAGGGGCCAATGTCTAATTGATTTTAAATTTTAGGCTTAGGCGACACTTCAGGATTGTGGTTTGTGGGCTACGGGAGGGTGATGAAATCCCCACCGTATCTTTTCCTACGGAGTTGCCCTTAAGATAGTTTAACTTAAATCTAGCAAAGATAGTCAAACAATGGTCCTTTTAATGGGGGCAATTGCAAGGTTGTATGCAGCTAAATTATATGCTCTAATGCAATCGATAAAAACCTCGATACGTACCTTGCCTCCAGCAATCTTCAACAAGTATTAATTTGCAAGAATTTAGCAAGAATAATGCAAGCAAAACATTATATGATGCATGCACTAAGGTCTTTCTAATTTTGCCAATTTTAGGTCAGAGTTGAATTATTGCCAATTATGGAATTGTAACCCTAACACGTGCAATTCTACGAAAGGAAACTTTTCAACTATTCAGATTTTACGAGAAGGGCAAGAAACGTTACCTCTGCAATGCTCAGTCGGGTTCGCCGCCCGCTCTCGGAGATTCCAGTAGCTCAATGCGACCACCCAGAGATGCCGACGATGCCCCAGAAATTTGAAGACCAGAGCCCTCGCTTGTGCGGCGATTCCGCCGCAAGTCCTCTTGAAGATGCGGCGATTCCGCCGCCCAAGTGTCTCAGAACGCTCCCGGAGTTCGCCGCGCGCTCTGTTGTCTCCTGCTACACAAATTCAAATACTTAGATCGCGCATAAGGTAGACAGGATAAAATCGAAAACACAAAAACACAAAATCTGCGTCGCCTCCCCGGCAACGGCGCCAAAAACTTGGTGAGAATTTTAATTTATACCGCAAGTGCACGGTGTCAATGAAGACGTGGCAAATACGGGTCGAACACAAGGAGGGAGAGATATTGTTATTTTTGGATTTTCGATTAGAGAGAGAGAGAACAATAATAAGGTTGGTTTTGAGATTTTTGGGTTTTAATTATCTAAAGCAAGAACAAGAACAAATAAACTAAAACAAGAACAAAGATGGTGAATTCCGTTGGGTGGAGGTTTAGATATCGGGTTTAGATTAGAGAATTCTGAAACTTATAATAAATCATATTAGTTATAAAGCATTACATGATAAATGATTTAACATAAACTCAAGTAATCAAAACATACTAATACGAAATTAAAATAATAACATCTTCTCTTCTCATCACCCTAAATCCGTCACCCCCACCCTTTGGAGAGAGTTAGAAACTCATGGAGGGAGGAAGAAGAAGAGGTCCTTGAGATATTAAAAGAAAACTAAAACAAGAATTAAAAGAACAGAATTTTATTAATAAAACTAAGCTACACAAATAAGAACAACAACCAAGGACCCTATTTACATCGTTCTCGGGTCTATTTATAGTTGCTACAAGGGACTTAGGTATAGAATTGGATAGTACACGTGTCCATACACGAGTGGACGAAATTGGGACACACGGATCGACCAATGGGCGGCGGAATCGCCGCACATCATGTGTATTGTGCGGCGGATTCGCCTCCCACGTTGGTCGGATTTAATCAGGATTTTTGTCACGCGTTTATGGTATGATTTGATCTTTATTTGCGTGTCTGGATGATTTCTTTCCATTGTCTTGAGCTCCGGATTAATTCCTTCCATTGTTGGAGATTTATAGTTGATTTTTCTTTTGACTTTTCCAACAAAATAACTTGATCCTTTTCTTTTGCAATTAGGTCCTTGGCATTTTGCAATTAAGTCCTTGACCTTTTTGTGATTAGCTCCTTGAATGCTTTTATGCTTGGATGCATTTCCAATTGAAACCCGATAAACTTGAATTCGGTCTTTATGATAGAAGTGAATCTTTTGCACACGTTTATGCTCGGAATGTTGGTAAATTGCATTCAGGTCCCTGTATTCTGTAAATAAGACTAAACACATACCTTAGTAGCATTTATTGATGTAAAAGTAATCTAAATGAAAGACATATGATGCAATGTATGCAATGCATCAGAACACTAAAACAACAAGTTTAACTAAAAGGACATACAACTAAAGAAGTATGCAAGACATAAGATAGGAAATTAAACTAAGAAAGAAACAACATAACCAAAAGAAAACATCTATTATTACTCACTCAATTACAAGTACACTCTCTCCACCATGGTTTTTGCTTCAAGGCTTTAACTTCTAGTAGAGAGGTTGGCCACCAAGAGAGAGATGGGGTACAAGAGAGGAGGGAGAGTTCTATTTATAGCCACAAAAAGGTAATCTGAGACAATCCCCCAGTATGGGACTAAACAAATACCAGAAATAGATTAAATACACACTAATACGCGACCCTATGAAATCTTAGCGGATCCTGACCTAAACAGAACGCCAATCAGTGGTCTTGGACCGCCAATTGGCGGTCTATATTGTTTGGATCCTGTTGTTGTTTCGTGTTCGCCTGCTGGAGCTCCGACCCGAATAGAAATGTCAAAATTCTCTCCATGATGGTGTGGAGTATTCTTGTTTGTTCATTGGTCCTTTGATCTTACATTCAGGTCCTTCGATCTTGCATCTTAGTCCTTGAGTCTCTCAACTCAGTCCTTTTCCCTGCTATTAGGTCCATTTATAGTCTCTCCTTCTCAAACCTACTTATTCCTAAATTTTCTAAACATTAAACTCGTTACATAGAATTGTTTTGGTGAAAGATAATGGATATAAGACACAAAGATATGCATGAAATGATGTCAATCAAATACCCCCACACCTAACTTTTTCTAGTCCCGAGCAAAACAAAGAAAGAATAATGAAAGAAAGGAAAAAGCATACGAAAAAACGAAAAAACTTAACTGACTTTGGTAGGAATCACGGTTGCACTTAGCACGTGCAATAAGCCGTTAAACCTCCTTGTCGCCAAGGAGGAGGAGTGTTGTCTCCTGAGAGTTTTTAGCGGATATACCCACAAAATCCGAACATAGATGCATTCTTCAGTCTAGAAACTCAACTCGATGGACTCATTTTTATCGATCATTGGACGCGATAATCCTACGGGCCAACTCTATGGTTGTATTCAGTCTACACACCTAGCCTAATGAACCATTCATGCAAGTTAACTAAGGACTTAAGTGAAATACAATGACAACCTTAACATCCTCAAGTGATACAAACTGTAAAGTCCATTAAGGTTATTATTTGCATTACCAAATTTTTTTGTTTCTTTTCTTACTTTTTTTTCCTTTTCTTTAGTTGGAGTTTCATTCTCCCAAGGTCAGGTTTTGTGCATCATTGCCCATGAGGACTTACATTATCACGTACACATAGGGCAATCCCTACCACCTGTGTAATGGGAATTCAGTCGGCGCATCCGAAGTCAGATGACTCGAAAGCACCAGGCACAGAGTCCCCTAAGACCTACTTTCCCGAGTGATAGGAGTCGTGCGAGAAGAGAGAACACATACTTGTTGGCTTTTTGGCCTTAATCTATGTTTTGATGATTTATTCAACCTAATCTTAATTATAATCATGTAGAGTAGCACACATATTGCATTGCATATATATTGCCTTGTGCTAACCTCTACAGGTGATCAAGACTTAAGGAAGAAAGGAAATCAAGTCAAGACATGTAATCAAGCTCATTTGAAGACATGTATTTTGTATTTCTTTGAGTATTTAGGAACGTTGTGTAATTGAGCATACTTGAGCTAAAAACTACTCAACCACACACTAGGTTCCCTATAGAAGTCACACACAAAATTTCACATAATTTGGACTTCAATAGATCATCCAAACTAGAACCGGAAAACGCCTAAACAAAACTTGAACTGCCTGGACCAAAACGGTCGACCATTGAAACCTTTCCGTTCGACCGTTTACACGTGTCACATGACCGTTTGTTTTGTCGTATTATACCCAACGGTTGTATTTGTATTATTCCCAAATACCCCAAACTACCAAACATCCGGTCGACCGAAAGTTTCCTAACGGTCGACCGAACCAACACAATTTGGTCTCCCAGAAGTGCCTGGACTAATTCGGTCAACCAATCCCCTGAGCCCGTTCGACCGTTAACTTAAGTTAACTTAAGTCAAAGCTGAATTTTGACCAAATGGTCGAACAACATACCCGTTTTGGTCGACCGTTTTTAGGCAGAATTGGGTCCTACAGGTTTCTGTTTTGTGTATCTTATACCAACTCATACCCAATCAACCCCAACGGCTCTATTCTCTCTAATGCTTATAAATATAGTTGTAAAACACATTTTAACACAACTCTCCCACTACATACTTGTCAAAAACATTAGAGAGAATCCCAAACACTCCAAGCCTCAAATTTCCACACTTAAGATCAATTCCAATCCTTCTCAAGTGTGCTCAAGTTTAGAGAGTGATTGTCCCACTCAAGTTTGTTGTTGTCAAAGAAGAGTAAAGGTTTCGGTGAAAGCCCGAAGCATCCCTCTCAGATTGTGAGAGGAGGAGCCAAGCTCGGCGAGGGTTGTTCGTGAGTTTGAAGATTGTAAAGGTGTTCTCTCCCGGCCCGGAACGGGGAGTGGTTAGTGAAGTCGTGAGCGGAGCTCGGTGATTCGAGCGGAGCTTGCAAGAGAGGACTAGGACCCGGGTGGGGTGACGAATCTCTATAAAAATCCCCTGTCTCATTGTGGTTTGCTTATTCCTTCCCTACTTACTTGTTTAGTTTAATTTCCGCTGCACATATCTTTGTTTGTTAAACGAGCAGGTAATTAGCGTAAGATTGTGATTAGTATTGTGGACCCATAACCTACACGATCCAACACTACTCACTTATTTCTTATCTACACATGAACCAAAATCCCTACACTTAATGTCTCACAACAAGATTTCAAGGGTCCTTGACTACAACAAACTTCCTTCAATTAACAGACACGAATTATTGACTCACTAGGTTTGGGGTGGACTTCTTTAATTGTTTGAGTACCGAAACCCTATGATTACTCACCCCCCGAGGGAAAACTGGGGTGCATCCTAACGACTAGATAAGTCCTAAAGTCACTGTATTAGATATCCTAATGCATCTTGTTCAAGACAATTTTGGGAGCTTTCTTTTACTTTGCCTCTCAACGGTTTTGCACATGCTAAACACACGAAAAACCTACAAAACATTTTCTTTCGCAAACACGTGAAGATTTTTGAAAGAAATGTGAAAATTTTAAAGCACTAGGCAAGCAAAAGAAGACAACTCCCCTTGGATCATTGCAAGAAGATATATTAATATTAAATGCATCACACTAACATAACCCTATCAATGCACACAAAAGAAAACAAAATCAAAGGAAAAGACTCAACTATGTACACACGTAAAACACCCCCCCACACACACCTACTTCATGCATTGTCCTCAATGAATGTGAGCAAGATACTACATGGATTTATACATAAAAAGGGGAAGATCTCACCAATATGAAGCGCAACAGAAAGTTCATGGTTATAGTGATGGACAGAAACCCAAATTCCCTCAAAACCTGTGAGATGCTCAAGAATGGGTACAAATACGTAAAAGAAGTGGGGCCCAAATACTCAAGGGTTGGAGCCCACAACAATCGATGCTTACTGAAAGAGTCTTTTTCTTCTTTTCTTTTTTTTTCTTTTTTTTTCAAAGTTAACTATTTACAAACATGAAAGCTCAACCATTTATGCAAGAACATGAATGATTGAGTGCGAGAGAGGTTCATGAAGGAACATGACCTCCTCGACTTCGGCTGGTGCCCCCTCCAAGTAGGGTTTGAGGCGTTGTCCATTAACTTTGAACACATCCCCATTCCCTGGGTTCAAGATGTCAACCGCTTCATGAGGAAACACATTTTGGATAATAAAAGGGCCAGACCAGCGACTGCGGAGCTTACCCGCAAACAGATGAACCCGGGAATTGTAGAGCAACACCTTCTGCCCGGTCGTAAACACCTTTCGCATAATCATGCGATCGTGAAACAACTTGCCTCGGGACTTATGAATTTTGGCATTTTCATAGGTATCATTTCGTAGCTCTTCCAACTCCACAATGTCAAGTTTACGTTGCACCCCTGCTTGATCAAGACCCATGTTAAGGTTCTTGATCACCCAGAAAGCACGATGTTCAAGCTCGACGGGTAGGTGGCAAGCCTTGCCGTACACTACCCGATATGGGGACATACCCAAATTGGTCTTGTACGCGGTGCGGAAGGCCCACAACGCGTCATTCAACTTAGTTGACCAATCCTTCATTTAGGAATTAACCGTCTTCTCAAGGATTTGCTTTAATTGACGGTTAGGAACTTCGACCTGCCCACTAGTTTGCGGATGATATGGGGTCGCAAGCTTGTGGGTGATCGAATATTTCTTCATAAGTGCTTCAAAGGAGCGATTACAGAAGTGGGTACCCCTCTCGCTGATTATGGTACGAGGAGTACCAAATCGTGCAAAAATGTCCCTTAAGAATTCGGTGACCACCTTGTTGTCATTGGTCTTTGTGGGTATAGCCTGAACCCACTTAGACACATAGTCAATGGCCACCAGAATGTAAACATTCCCGAACGAGTTCGGGAAGGGACCCATAAAGTCGATGCCCCACACATCGAAGATGTCAACAACAAGGACATTTTGCAAAGGCATCATGTCACATCGACTAATCCTGCCAAGGCGATGGCACCTATCACATTACTTACAAAAGTTGTAATCATCTTTGAAAAGAGAAGGCCAGTAGAATACAGATTGGAGCACCTTGGCGGCAATTTTCTTTGGTCCAAAGTGTCCTTCACATGCCTTAAAGTGGCAGAAATGGAGCAGACTTTGGAACTCGATATCTAGGACGCACCACCTGAAAATTTGGTCAGAGCAGTATTTGAATAGGTAGGGGTCGTCCCAATGAAAGAATCTGACAAAATATCTAAATTTGGTTTGGTCAGATTTTGACCAACCCACAGGAAGTTGCTCGGTCACGAGGTAGTTCACAATGTCGGCAAACCAAGAGTTATCTTCGATCTTGAACAACTGCTCGTCAGGAAATTTGTTATTAATAATTTGGTCTTGTGGGTTGGTCGTCACTAGATGAGACAGGTGGTCTGCTACAACATTTTCACATCCTTTTTGTCCCGAATCTCGAAATCAAATTCTTATAACAACAAGATCCATCTCAAGAGTCGGGATTTTGCATCTTTCTTCGCCATGAGGTGCATGATGGATGTGTGATCAGAATAGAAAATCACATAGGAGCCAATCAAGTACGACCGGACTTTCTCCAAAGTGAATATGATCTCTAAGAATTCCTTCTCGATCACAGTGTAGTTCAATTGGGCATCATTGAGTGTTCTACTGGCATAGTAGATCACATGAGGCAATTTGTCCAATCATTGCCCAAGCACTGCTCCCACAGCAAAGTCAGATGCATCACACATTAACTCGAAGGGTTCAGTCCACACTGGTGCCTTAATTATGGGAGCTGAAGTCAACTCCTTCTTCAAGGTCAAAAAGCCATGGTGGCAATCCGGTGTGAACTCAAAAATTGTATCCTTAGCCAACAAGGCGGTGAGAGGTTGAGCAATTTTGCTAAAATCCCGAATGAACCGTCGATAGAATCCAGCATGCCCCAAAAAGGTGCGGATATTCTTCAAATTACGTGGTGGTGGGAGATTAGCAATCAGACCCACTTTGGCGGGATCGTCCTCAATTCCCCTACTTGAGACCACATGTCCAAGTACAATCCCTCGCTTCACCATGAAGTGACATTTCTCCCAATTGAGAGTGAGGTTCTTCTCACGGTATCGCTTGAGGACAAGGCCCAAGTGATGAAGGCACTCATCAAAGGAAGCGCCAAATATGGAAAAGTCGTCCATGAAAATCTCAAGGAAATGCTCTACCATATAGGAGAATATCCTGATTATACACCTTTGAAACAGAACCGGCGCATTACATAACCCAAAGGGCATGCGACGGTAGGCAAACGTGCCAAAGGGACAAGTAAAGGTGGTTTTCTCTTGATCCTTGGGGGCGATGGGAATTTGGTTGTAACCGGAGTATCCATCAAGAAAACAGTAATACTAATGTCCGGCCAACCTTTCCAACATCTGATCAATGAATGGTAACGGGAAATGATCTTTCCGCGTTGCCGCATTGAGCTTGCGATAATCAACGCAAACTCTCCAGCCAGTTTGCAGGCGTGTCGGGATAAGCTCATTATGCTTATTCTCAACAACCGCCATGCCTAACTTCTTGGGAACCACATGGACAGGACTCAACCACAAACTATCAGAGATAGGATATATTATGCCACGATCCAAGCACTTCAGAACCTCCTTTCGGACGGCTTCTTATAGTACATGATTCAATCTTCGTTGTGGGTCCCGGTGGGGGCTAGAATCCTCTTCCATGTGTATCCGATGCTGAACAATACCAGGGTTAATTCCCTTGATATCCTTCAAGGACCACCCGATAGCCTCTTTGTTTTCAAAGGGCACTTTTTTGAGGGCAACCTCTTGATCTTGTGCAATAACAGAAGCAATAATGAGTGGCAATGTCTCATTATCCCCTCAAAAGATGTATTTCAGGTTATCGGGGAGTGGTTTAAGCTTGACCGGAGGTGGGTCCTTGTCGGATTCAGAGTTACTTTCAAGTGGCACAAGGGCCACGGGGTAAGAGGGGCAAACACTCAGATGTGCCTCCTCATCCAGAGATTCACAGACGGATTCCTCAAGATCCTCTTCACTTGCAACCTGGTCATTAGGCACCTCAATAATATGTCGATGTGGGTTGAACATGCCTAATGACTCGGGCTCGTCCGTGTCCGGAATGAAATGGCTCCGACAGCATCGTTGAAGAGCCCGGGTTGCTTACCAAGAGTAAAGATGTTGAAATCCGCCGTGAGGTTTCCAAAAGACAACCTCATCAAGCCATTGTCACAATTGATGAAAGCATTAGATGTCGCAAGGAATGACCTCCCAAGGATCACTGGAATTTGTCTTTGTGGGTTGGACACAGGTTCAGTATCCAAGATTGACCCACTTTACTATGGACATCCTCCACACTCTCTCGTGGAATCTTGACGGATCTATCAGACATCCGAAGGGTTTTCCTCGTTGGTTTAAGATCGCCTATTCCAAGGTTGACATAGACAGAGTTGGGCAGGAGGTTCACAGATGCTCCCAAATCCAATAAAACTTGAGGGATTGTGACATTACCGATCATGCAAGAGATAGTTGGACAACCTAGGTCCTTGTATTTGACTTGAATGGGTTGTGTCAATATCGAGCTCACATTGGAGTCCAAAAATGTCTTTTTGGGAACATTTGTTCTTCTCTTAACGGTACAAAGGTCCTTAAGGAATTTGGCATATGGTGCCATTTGTTGAACAACGTCCAACAACGGGATGTTCAACTTTACTTGCCTAAGTACCTCAACGATTTTGTCTCAATGCTCATCATGTTTTTTAGTCAACCTATGATAGAATGGTGCCTTGGGGACATAACAATCACGAGGAGGAGTCTCAGAATTAGGTTCCTTGACAGACTCACGACCCTCCTCGGAAGAGTCACCAACATGGTGGCTTCAGGCATTTCCACATTGTTGTCAACAACCCTTTCTGATCTTAAGATATGGACAACATTAGCATGTTGGGAAGGGAACTTTCAACATTGTGTATATTCTGCCTAGCATGAGCAGGTTGACCCCTAGGATTTACCACAGGTTGACTCGGTAACTGACCCTTCTCGCGTTCATGGAGTTGATGAGCCAACTGACTAACTTGCATTTCCATTGCTTTGACCGAATTATTGCTGGCCGCAAACAAGGTTTGTGTGCTCTGCATGAATGCTTGAAGGGTTTGTTCTAGAGTGGGGTCATTCGGGTCAACCCGTTGGGGTCGTGGGGTTTGGTTAGAATAATCCGATGATGAGGCCTGAGCAGGATGGTAATTATGGTGCTGAGTCCTTTGATGTGGGGGTTGGTAGGTCGCCGATGAGCGTGGAGGTTGATAAGGTGGAGGTTGAGGTTGAGCGAGTGAGCTCTGATCGTGACCCCCACTAGGCCCCCAAGAGAAGTTAGGATGGTTACGTTATCCCGGGTTGTAGGAGTGACTGTACGGGTCGTTACGGGGCATTTGTTGATACATCGCATTTGCATGCTCAGTATCCCTTGGAGTGTAAGCGCATTCCAAGTCATCGTTGCTCGTAAGTACACAGCTACTACACCCAAGAGTAGCGACCTGAGCTACAATAGCTCGATCCAACTCTAAACGCTCAATCCTACGCATGAGAACAGTCCATTTTGCCTCACACATGATAGTTGACTCAACTTGATATGATCCAGCCCGACCAGAAGACCTGGCGACTGGTGCCTCTCTCATGGTGTCCCACTCAAAGGTACGTTCTGCCATTAAGTCAAAAGTGTCCCATGCCTCATTGATGGGTTTCATTTGGAAATCACCCTGACACATCGACTCCAACAATGTGTGGGTGTTGTAGTTGAGGCCCTCATAAATAATCTGGCACAGCTGCCATAGCTCAAGTCCATGATGAGGGCACTGATGGAGAAGGTCCTTGAACCTCTCAAAGAAAGCATGAAAAGATTCAGTCTCAGTCTGATACATTTGATGTATATGGTGCTGTATCTGTTGAGTTTTCCTTTGAGGGAAAAATCTGTTCAGAAATACGGTCACAAAGTTATCCCAAGACCGAATAGAGCTCGTCGGGAGGTTGTACATCCATTTCTTTGCGTTATCCTTCAACGCGAAAGAAATCATCCTCAACCGGACTGAATCCTCATCAAGTTGTTCAAGCTTTAACATGGAGCATACTTCCTTCAATTCACGTATAAAAATATATAGGTCCTCCTTATTGGCAGTGAAGGTAGGAAGCATGCTCACATATTGAGGTTTCAGCTCATAGTTGTTACCGCGAGCTGGGGGAAGAACTATGCAAGAATGTTGCACGGCCCGAACAGGATGGGTCCGCTCCCACAAAGTCATCGGTCTATCCTGTCGAGCTAAAGGTGGTGGTGCACTAAGAACTCGATCCTGACCAAATCCCTCTTCCTCTCGAGTCATAGGAGGAGGAGAAGGAGGTCTACGTTGTGGTGGGAACGGACCGAGGTAATCCATGTATGGAACCCGGTCTCCCCCGTCACCATGAGAAGACTTGGCGTCACGCTCCAAAGGAGCACGAGGCGGAGATGGCCGATCACTAAGACCGTCCATCTCAGAAAAATGTACTCTCTCAAGTCGAGCGCTCTCACCAAAACGAGCCGAACCTCGCATAAAACGCTCGACTTGACTCAAAAATAACACACAACAGAAGGAGTACTCAGAGGAGGAGACTACTCGTAGAAAATAGATGAGGAGTGGACTCAGATGAGGAGGGAAGAATCTTTAGAGCTAGTGTGGGTAGTGGTGAAGGTAGAAGCCTAATCTAGCAAGCACGGCTCAAACAACTTAGTGTTATGGGTCCTTAGGCTAGACGACGCCTAACTTCGAGGTCACTAGTCTCGACACGCCTCACCTCCCTACAACGAAGACCACAATGCCCAGCAAGTGATACCAGATCTGGAGATCCAGTACCTCCTACTATCGACAAAGCAGGCGACGCCGATCAAGTCATGATGGTCTCGACTAGATTACTCTCCTAGTGCGTCCGAAATCCTTAGGGCCAATGTCTACATGCTTTTAGAATTAAGGCTTTATTAAGAGTGATTTTTGGGGCCAAGGAAAGGGTTATGAAATCCCCCACCTTATCTTTTATGGGATAGCCCCTCGTTAGTAGCGTTTTGATCTTAAATCTAGCAATCAACACTCCAATCAAATGCTCAACTCACTCTTGTCCCGATGCACCTTACTAACTAATGCATGATCAAAACATGCATGAATGAGAGAATTGGGTGCACGTACCTCACGCCAGCAATCAACAACAAAAATGTAAAGCAAAGAAAAGACCAATGTGTGCAAGGTCTACAAATGATGCATGACCTAGATGGCAATCATTCTACTATTTTGCTTTGAGTTTTATGGTCCAAGTTGATTAAAGGGGATTGATTGTTAATCTGGGAGCAACTACAAGTCACAACATGCAAGATTGAGCTCCCAGACCACTAAAATGAACAAACAAACAACCAGAACAAATATTGGAGAAAACAGAGCTCACCAGGCTGCCAATTGGCGGTCAGAGCAATTTTGGCACCAGAGAAGAAAGGAGACCAGAATTATTTACCTCCAGCTAGTTATACATTGTGTAGATAGGAGCAAAGAAATCTCTATCAATGTTTGCATGATGTAAGGGTTCCACAAGGTTATTCTTCAAATATCAGTAGTCTTGTTGTTATGAAGGATTTGAAACTTGTGGGGATGAAGTCTCACGATTGTCACTTTAATGCAGCAGTTGTTACCTGTAGCACTGTGATCCATATTACTGAAAGATGTTAGACATGCAATAATAAAGTTGTGTTCCTTTTTCAATAAGATATGTATTTGATTGACATCTTATCATACATATTTTTGTGTCTTATATCCATTATCTTTCACCCAAACAATGCTATGTAACGAGTTTAATATTTAAGTTTCAGGAATAAGTAGGTTTGAGAAGGAGAGACAATAAAAGGACTCAAAAGCAAGAAAAAGGACTAAGTTGCAAGACTTATGGACTAGGATACAAGAGAGAGAGAGACCCGATTGCAAAAACAAAGGACCAATGAGAAAATGAAGAAACTCCACACCATCATGAAGAGTATTTTGGCAATTTGATTCGGGCTTGAGCACCAACAACCGACTTGGGTGCATCAAACATGAAGAAAACAAGCCAGACAACCACACTCCAAAACCAGGCCGGATCCAAAAAAATATAGACCGCCAATTGGCGGTCTATTTTGGTCCGGATGTGATAAAACTTTGTCGGGTCATGTATTAGGGTGTATTTAGTCTATTTTTGGTATATGTTTACTCCCATACCGGGGGATTGTCCCCGATTGCCTTTTTCTTTGACTATAAATAGAACTCCTCCTCCCTTGTATTCATCACTCTCTTGGTGGCCATCCTCTCTACTAGGAGTAAAAGTCGTGAAGCAAAAACCATGGTGGAGAGAGGCTATTTGTATTGTGAGTTTGAAATTAATAAAGTTTCCTTTTAGTTATGTTGTTTCTTTCTTAGTTTAATTTCCTTTCATATGTCTTGCATGCTTCTTTAGTTTTATGTCTTTTTAGCTTCTTTAATATTTCTTGCTTGCTTAGTTTAATTTCCTTTCAATAGAATGTTTCATTTTGTTAATGTAGGTTGTAGTGTAATGATTAATGACTAGTTCCATCCCCATTTGGGGGGTGGAGAAATATGTGTTATGATTATGTGATGTATTAGGTGTGTTATCTTAATCCTTTGAACCTTACATGATTTGTGTAACCATCTAATGGGATTTCACTCTTGTCTTTGATATGCTAATCTCTTGAATGAAGCTTAGCATATGCTTAGATTAGTGGACCTATTTTATGGGGAATGATAATATGAGGATGTGGATGGAACTGATGAAGGAAACATGACTTATAGTTGCATGTACTCTTGTTGCCTTTACCTTGGTTAATGTCTTGTATGGTTTAATGATTGTCTAAATCTTATTTCATGTGGAGGCCTAGTGAGGTTTGGTCTTTATAGATGCGTTCATTTAGCTTCATTCCAATTATTGTCTTGTATGTTTTAATGATATTGTGTTATCTTATTTCATGTGGAGGCAAAGTTGGATTTAGTTTTATGATTTTCATGCACTACATGTTGTGATGACCATAATTGAACACACACACACATACACATATCTTTATATCACATTCTTTCTCTACCCCCTATGGGGTTTAGTTTTATTGCTGAATTTTCCATTTCCTTTTGCATTTTAGTATAGTTTGATCATAACGCCTTTCTCTCCTTTCTTTCTCACTCGCCTTTGAACTAACTAAATTCGACACACCTCCCTAGGGATCGACCCATTTTTGTTACCGCTTCAACGCGGTCGTGCACTTGCGGTTAATTAAAACGGTCAATCAGATATAATGAAAGACTTGATCTTGTTGACCTTGGCATACGAGCAATGTTGGCACCAGAGAAGAAAGGAGACCAGAATTATTTACCTCCAGGTAGTTATACATTGTGTAGAAAGGAGAAAAAATTTCTCTATCAGTGTTTGCATGATGTAAGGGTTCCACAAGGTTATTCTTCAAATATCAGTAGTCTTGTTGTTATGAAGGATTTGAAACTTGTGGGGATGAAGTCTCACGATTGTCACTTTAATGCAGCAGTTGTTACCTGTAGCACTGTGATCCATATTACTGAAAGATGTTAGACATGCAATAATAAAGTTGTGTTCCTTTTTCAATAAGATATGTATTTGATTGACATCTTATCATACATATCTTTGTGTCTTATATCCATTATCTTTCACCCAAACAATGCTATGTAACGAGTTTAATATTTAAGTTTCAGGAATAAGTAGGTTTGAGAAGGAGAGACAATAAAAGGACTCAAAAGCAAGAAAAATGACTAAGTTGCAAGACTTATGGACTAGGATACAAGAGAGAGAGAGAGACCCGATTGCAAAAACAAAGGACCAATGAGAAAATGAAGAAACTCCACACCATCATGAAGAGTATTTTGGCAATTTGATTCGGTCTTGAGCTCCAACAACCGACTTGGGTGCATGAAACATGAAGAAAACAAGCCAGACAACCACACTCCAAAACCAGGCCGGATCCAAACAATATAGACCGCCAATTGGCGGTATATTTTGTTCTGGATCTGATAAAACTTTGTCGGGTCATGTATTAGGGTGTATTTAGTCTATTTTTGGTATATGTTTACTCCCATACCGGGGGATTGTCCCCGATTGCGTTTTTCTTTGACTATAAATAGAACTCCTCCTCCTCCCTTGTATTCACCACTCTCTTGGTGGCCATCCTCTCTACTAGGAGTAAAAGTCGTGAAGCAAAAACCATGGTGGAGAGATGCTATTTGTATTGTGAGTTTGAAATTAATAAAGTTTCCTTTTAGTTATGTTGTTTCTTTCTTAGTTTAATTTCCTTTCATATGTCTTGCATGCTTCTTTAGTTTTATGTCTTTTTAGCTTCTTTAATATTTCTTGCTTGCTTAGTTTAATTTCCTTTCAATAGAATGTTTCATTTTGTTAATGTAGGTTGTAGTGTAATGATTAATGACTAGTTCCATCCCTATTTGGGGGGTGGAGAAATATGTGATATGATTATGTGATGTATTAGGTGTGTTATCTTAATCCTTTGAACCTTACATGATTTGTGTAACCATCTAATGGGATTTCACTCTTGTCTTTGATATGCTAATCTCTTGAATGAAGCTTAGCATATGCTTAGATTAGTGGACCTATTTTATGGGGAATGATAATATGAGGATGTGGATGGAACTGATGAAGGAAACATGACTTATAGTTGCATGTACTCTTGTTGCCTTTACCTTGGTTAATGTCTTGTATGGTTTAATGATTGTCTAAATCTTATTTCATGTGGAGGCCTAGTGAGGTTTGGTCTTTATAGATGAGTTCATTTAGCTTCATTCCAATTATTGTCTTGTATGTTTTAATGATATTGTGTTATCTTATTTCATGTGGAGGCAAAGTTGGATTTAGTTTTATGATTTTCATGCACTACATGTTGTGATGACCATAATTGAACACACACACATACACATATCTTTATATCACATTCTTTCTCTACCCCCTATGGGGTTTAGTTTTATTGCTGAATTTTCCATTTCCTTTTGCATTTTAGTATAGTTTGATCATAACGCCTTTCTCTCCTTTCTTTCCCACTCGCCTTTGAACTAACTAAATTCGACACACCTCCCTAGGGATCGACCCATTTTTGTTACCGCTTCAACGCGGCCGTGCACTTGCGGTTAATTAAAACGGTCAATCAGATATAATGCAAGACTTGATCTTGTTGACCTTGGTATACGAGCAATGTTGGCACCAGAGAAGAAAGGAGACCAGAATTATTTACCTCCAGGTAGTTATACATTGTGTAGAAAGGAGAAAAAATTTCTCTATCAGTGTTTGCATGATGTAAGGGTTCCACAAGGTTATTCTTCAAATATCAGTAGTCTTGTTGTTATGAAGGATTTGAAACTTGTGGGGATGAAGTCTCACGATTGTCACTTTAATACAGCAGTTGTTACCTGTAGCACTGTGATCCATATTACTGAAAGATGTTAGACATGCAATAATAAAGTTGTGTTCCTTTTTCAATAAGATATGTTTTTGATTGACATCTTATCATACATATCTTTGTGTCTTATATCCATTATCTTTCACCCAAACAATGCTATGTAACGAGTTTAATATTTAAGTTTCAGGAATAAGTAGGTTTGAGAAGGAGAGACAATAAAAGGACTCAAAAGCAAGAAAAAGGACTAAGTTGCAAGACTTATGGACTAAGGTACAAGAGAGAGAGAGAGACCCGATTGCAAAAACAAAGGACCGATGAGAAAATGAAGAAACTCCACACCATCATGAAGAGTATTTTGGCAATTTGATTCGGGCTTGAGCTCCAACAACCGACTTGGGTGCATCAAACATGAAGAAAACAAGCCAGACAACCACACTCCAAAACCAGGTCGGATCCAAACAATATAGACCGCCAATTGGCGGTCTATTTTGTTCTGGATCTGATAAAACTTTGTCGGGTCATGTATTAGGGTGTATTTAGTCTATTTTTGGTATATGTTTACTCCCATACCGGGGGATTATCCCCGAATGCGTTTTTCTTTGACTATAAATAGAACTCCTCCTCCTCCCTTGTATTCACCACTCTCTTGGTGGCCATCCTCTCTACTAGGAGTAAAAGTCGTGAAGCAAAAACCATGGTGGAGAGAGGCTATTTGTATTGTGAGTTTGAAATTAATAAAGTTTCCTTTTAGTTATGTTGTTTCTTTCTTAGTTTAATTTCCTTTCATATGTCTTGCATGCTTCTTTAGTTTTATGTCTTTTTAGCTTCTTTAATATTTCTTGCTTGCTTAGTTTAATTTCCTTTCAATAGAATGTTCCATTTTGTTAATGTAGGTTGTAGTGTAATGATTAATGACTAGTTCCATCCCCATTTGGGGGGTGGAGAAATATGTGATATGATTATGTGATGTATTAGGTGTGTTATCTTAATCCTTTGAACCTTACATGATTTGTGTAACCAGCTAATGGGATTTCACTCTTGTCTTTGATATGCTAATCTCTTGAATGAAGCTTAGCATATGCTTAGATTAGTGGACCTATTTTATGGGGAATGATAATATGAGGATGTGGATGGAACTGATGAAGGAAACATGACTTATAGTTGCATGTACTCTTGTTGCCTTTACCTTGGTTAATGTCTTGTATGGTTTAATGATTGTCTAAATCTTATTTCATGTGGAGGCCTAGTGAGGTTTGGTCTTTATAGATGAGTTCATTTAGCTTCATTCCAATTATTGTCTTGTATGTTTTAATGATATTGTGTTATCTTATTTCATGTGGAGGCAAAGTTGGATTTAGTTTTATGATTTTCATGCACTACATGTTGTGATGACCATAATTGAACACACACACACATACACATATCTTTATATCACATTCTTTCTCTACCCCCTATGGGGTTTAGTTTTATTGCTGAATTTTCCATTTCCTTTTGCATTTTAGTATAGTTTGATCATAACGCCTTTCTCTCCTTTCTTTCCCACTCGCCTTTGAACTAACTAAATTCGACACACCTCCCTAGGGATTGACCCATTTTTGTTACCGCTTCAACGCGGTCGTGCACTTGCGGTTAATTAAAACGGTCAATCAGATATAATGCAAGACTTGATCTTGTTGACCTTGGTATACGAGCAATGTTGGCACCAGAGAAGAAAGGAGACCAGAATTATTTACCTCCAGGTAGTTATACATTGTGTAGAAAGGAGAAAAAATTTCTCTATCAGTGTTTGCATGATGTAAGGGTTCCACAAGGTTATTCTTCAAATATCAGTAGTCTTGTTGTTATGAAGGATTTGAAACTTGTGGGGATGAAGTCTCACGATTGTCACTTTAATGCAGCAGTTGTTACCTGTAGCACTGTGATCCATATTACTGAAAGATGTTAGACATGCAATAATAAAGTTGTGTTCCTTTTTCAATAAGATATGAATTTGATTGACATCTTATCGTACATATCTTTGTGTCTTATATTCATTATCTTTCACCCAAACAATGCTATGTAACGAGTTTAATATTTAAGTTTCAGGAATAAGTAGGTTTGAGAAGGAGAGACAATAAAAGGACTCAAAAGAAAGAAAAAGGACTAAGTTGCAAGACTTATGGACTAAGATACAAGAGAGAGAGACCCGATTGCAAAAACAAAGGACCAATGAGAAAATGAAGAAACTCCACACCATCATGAAGAGTATTTTGGCAATTTGATTCGGGCTTGAGCTCCAACAACCGACTTGGGTGCATGAAACATGAAGAAAACAAGCCAGACAACCACACTCCAAAACCAGGTCGGATCCAAACAATATAGACCGCCAATTGGCGGTCTATTTTGGTCCGGATCTGATAAAACTTTGTCGGGTCATGTATTAGGGTGTATTTAGTCTATTTTTGGTATATGTTTACTCCCATACCGGGGGATTGTCCCCGATTGCCTTTTTCTTTGACTATAAATAGAACTCCTCCTCCTCCCTTGTATTCATCACTCTCTTGGTGGCCATCCTCTCTACTAGGAGTAAAAGTCGTGAAGCAAAAACCATGGTGGAGAGAGGCTGTTTGTATTGTGAGTTTGAAATTAATAAAGTTTCCTTTTAGTTATGTTGTTTCTTTCTTAGTTTAATTTCCTTTCATATGTCTTGCATGCTTCTTTAGTTTTATGTCTTTTTAGCTTCTTTAATATTTCTTGCTTGCTTAGTTTAATTTCCTTTCAATAGAATGTTTCATTTTGTTAATGTAGGTTGTAGTTTAATGATTAATGACTAGTTCCATCCCCATTTGGGGGGTGGAGAAATATGTGATATGATTATGTGATGTATTAGGTGTGTTATCTTAATCCTTTGAACCTTACATGATTTGTGTAACCATCTAATGGGATTTCACTCTTGTCTTTGATATGCTAATCTCTTGAATGAAGCTTAGCATATGCTTAGATTAGTGGACCTATTTTATGGGGAATGATAATATGAGGATGTGGATGGAACTGATGAAGGAAACATGACTTATAGTTGCATGTACTCTTGTTGCCTTTACCTTGGTTAATGTCTTGTATGGTTTAATGATTGTCTAAATCTTATTTCATGTGGAGGCCTAGTGAGGTTTGGTCTTTATAGATGAGTTCATTTAGCTTCATTCCAATTATTGTCTTGTGTGTTTTAATGATATTGTGTTATCTTATTTCATGTGGAGGCAAAGTTGGATTTAGTTTTATGATTTTCATGCACTACATGTTGTGATGACCATAATTGAACACACACACATACACATATCTTTATATCACATTCTTTCTCTACCCCCTATGGGGTTTAGTTTTATTGCTGAATTTTCCATTTCCTTTTGCATTTTAGTATAGTTTGATCATAACGCCTTTCTCTCCTTTCTTTCCCACTCGCCTTTGAACTAACTAAATTCGACACACCTCCCTAGGGATCGACCCATTTTTGTTACCGCTTCAACGCGGCCGTGCACTTGCGGTTAATTAAAACGGTCAATCAGATATAATGCAAGACTTGATCTTGTTGACCTTGGTATACGAGCAATGTTGGCACCAGAGAAGAAAGGAGACCAGAATTATTTACCTCCAGGTAGTTATACATTGTGTAGAAAGGAGAAAAAAATTCTCTATCAGTGTTTGCATGATGTAAGGGTTCCACAAGGTTATTCTTCAAATATAAGTAGTCTTGTTGTTATGAAGGATTTGAAACTTGTGGGGATGAAGTCTCACGATTATCACACAGCAGCAGTTGTCACCTATAGCACTGAGATCCATATTACCGAAAGATGTTAGACTTGCAATAATAAAGTTGTGTTCCTTTTTCAATAATTTTTGCAGTAAAGTGGTCGATCCCGTGCAGTTAGATAAGTTGCAGAATGAAATTGTGGTGATATTATGTCTGTTGGAGATGTTCATTTCACCTGCTTTTTTGTCATTATGATTCATCTAATTATTCATTTGGTTAGAGAAGTTAAATTGTGTGGACCAGTTTTTTTAAGGTGGATGTATCCTTTCGAGTGTTATATGAAAGTGTTGAAAGTATTGTAAAAATCGTCAAAGGCCAGATGCTAGTATTGTTGAAGGATACATAGTGGAAGAAGTTATCGAGTTTTGCACTGGATACCTAGCAAACACCAAAACTGTTGGACTTCTAAAGAATCGTCATGATGAATGTGCCAATGGTAAAGGGACACGTGGGATGAAAATGTTAAATCCAAATGGTGAGGACTTAATGACAACATATTTTTATGTGTAGTGCAATTCTAATGAAGTTTAACCTTACCTAAATGAACACATGAAGTTTCTAAAGGAAAGAAATCCCTTGTTGAGTGATCAACAAGTAATAAATAGTCACAATAAAAAATTCATCTCTTGGTTAAAAAATGTGGCTTACAAGCGTGATGTTTCTCAGACAATACAGTGGTTGGCCTATGATTCACATTTTGTTCTTATAAGTTACAGTGGTTATGATATCAATGGATATTCTTTCTACACAGTCTATGAAGATTCCAAAAGTGTTGTTCAGAACAGTGACATCACCTGATAGCAGAGTCTTTGCATGTGTCTAGTTCTAATAACAAGAATCTTGTATATGCCGACATGTCCTATTACGGTGTAATTGAAGACCTATGGGAGCTAGACTTTGTTAAATTCAAAGTACTTGTATTTAGATGCAAGTGTGTTGATAATAAAAGTGGAGTTCAAGTGGATGACTATGGTTTCACTTTAATTGATTTTTCAAAAAAAAGGTATAAAGGAGAACCTTTTATTCTCGCTTCCCAAGCGAAACAAGTCTTCTATGTGGCTGATCCATGTGATAAGAAATGGGTAGTAATTCTGGAAGGGAAGAAAAAAATTGTATCAGATGATAGTCTGATCGAGTATGAAGAGACACCACCTTCCTCTAAGCAAGCACTTGAGTTGAACTCAGTAGACGAGGAAATAAATTTAGAGACTTTTATGTTTAGAGATGACCACGGTGGAGGTATATGGATTGAAAATCCATTAAGCAAAAAAATAGTAAAGGTGCAATTTTTCTTGTAATACATTGTAATAACCATTTCATGTCTTGATTTTTAATTGTTATTGCCTTGAGCTTACCTTTTATAGTATCATGGCTTCGAAAATGAAACCCACTCCATTAGAGGCTGAAAGCTCGAAGACATACAGTTCACGAGGTCCTTGTCTCATGAAAGAATTCGTGGGGTGAAGAAATAGAGACGGTAGAGTTCCAATCCAGTTTATGACCGTCTTGAGCTGATAGGCATGTTGTTTGATAATTGGAAAAGTTATCTGGGTAGCCTAGCGAGGGCTAAAGTTGACATTTGTTTGTCGAGTTGGGCCGATGTAGATGAGAAGTTGAAGGACACAATAAGTGATAACGTGCAGTTAATCATTCCATTATAGAATTCTATAGTTTTAGTCAAACTTTTGAGATATATAAAGTTGTTAACGTGTTGTAGACATCTTTTGAGTTCCAATCCACTGACAAGTTGAACAAAAAATGGATGACATACATGACGGTTTGTTGGAGGGATTTGAAAACAAATTTAACAAACAAGTACATATTCGGAGACTGCCAGGATAGAAATCCATGAGATGTCTATAACTTTATCACTCTGAATCAATGGGAGCAATTCAGAAAATCCAGAGATAGCCCGGAGTTTGAGGTAACTGAGTTTAATTTAGAATATGAACTTATTGAGTTATTGTTTTAAATGACAATCTAATAAACTTGGTTTTGGGCCATCCGAGCAAAATACCAAAAGATTATATCTTCTAACAAGTATACGCATCGTATGTCTCGAGCGGGGTACCAAAAGTTAGAAGCACAAATGATGGCTGAAAAAATTGTTTTGAAGAAACAAGAGGCAATTGACTCCGGTATGAGTGAGGAGCAAGCAAGTAACCTATGTCCTCCTTCTGCCGTGGCTCGTTGTGATTCTTGGAAGAGAGAGAGGGTAAACTCCAAAGGGGAGTACGTCCCAGACGAGTCACAAGCGATCAGCTCAAAGATAGTAAGTTGTATCACTTGTATATGTTATTAATTCATATTTAGTAATTTTATATTTTTCAATTGTTTGTAAATATATTTTTAAACCTTAGGAAGAAGAGATTGTTACCATCGGCGATGCTATCGGTAGGTTCGTGAGGTGGCCTAGATATTTAGTAGAGCTAAATTACACACATGAGATATACTTTAATTTTGAAAGACTTTAAATTTCAAATTTGTTAATAATTTTATTTTTAACGGTTGTATATATATTTGTAAGAGTGTCAAGCCCCGGGATCAAAGGGTCAAACAATCAATCTCCGATCAACATTAATTTTCTTCCAAGTAGGTGCAAAATGTTGTATCAATGTATGGCAGGTAGGGAATCACAATCCTTAAGTACCTGAGATATGGAGGAGGGGGTTAAAGGGTTGCCTTCGGCTTTGTACGTCACCAAAGAGGATGTCATGCAGTTCTTGGCGATGGATTAATTGTGTATCATGATTATCGACGTGCAAGTGAAGTAAGTGTTTTCTTTGGTATAAAATGAAATGTATTGAATAATTTTATCGAAACTGTAATAAAGTATAATATTTACTATTGTAGACATCTTTATGACGCCAGAAGGTCAGTCTTTCCCGACGATCAAGTATTTTGATTTATCAGTCCATCTACATATATATACGGGAATGACGATAAATCGGATCAGCTTGGGACACTCATGAAAGAAGAAGACAAAAGATATTATATGCTCTCTTATCATCATAGGTAAACTGTAATTCAAAGTGGAATTTTATTTTGTAATAAGCTTCTAATTATATATATAATAGGGCTCATTGGATGCTTGTCGTTGTATGCCCCACGACTAATTTGGCATATTGGTTTGATCCCTTGGGGTCGAATAAACCAAGAGACTCCATAAAGAAACTTCTAAATTTGTAAGTTCGTTTTAGTGATCGTATTTGTAATTCGTGGATTTTTATTAGTATTATTGAATGAAGGTTTTCAATAACTTGTGCTACTCAGGACAATGAAGGTTTATAGAGTGTTAGGTGGCAGGAGAACAACCACAAAGTGGGAGTAACATGGCATGGAATGGGAGTAAGTTCTTTCTCTATTTTTTGTTAATTAACTTAGGAACATATATTTAGTGAATTTCTATGTTTGTAGTACTGAAAGCAGATTGGAAATACAAAATGTGGTCATTACGTGATGAGATACATGGAGGAAATTCTCAAATTCGCAAATCAAAACTTATCCTAATCCGAGGTAATATAGATCGTTATTCAGTTGTATAGTTATAGTTTCAATATTTATATATTAATTTTTTTACTTGTATTTTGATAGGTCTTCCAAAAAAGTAGTGATCCCTTCTAGCAACAGGAGCTCGATGATACTCGCGACCGATGGGCTCGCTATTTTATCATAAACATGTAGATGAACTTAGAGGTTCTCATGTCACTAACATTTTTTTGTTATTTAGTTAACAAGTTCACTTGTATTACAAACAGACAATTTATACCTTAATATAATCGCCTCACTTTTAGAATGAATGTCAAGTGTTTATGTATGAATTAATGGCAAGTGTGTTGAATGATTCTGTATGCTTGTATGTATGTGTTTGTGCATGTATGCTTGTCTATATATGTGGATGAAAGTGTGTATGTATTTGTGAACGAATTTGGTGCAGGATGAATGTGTTTGCTATGCAGTGTTTTTGGTGCAGGCCTGATTGTTTTTTTTCCAAGTTTAGGAATAGACTTCGGATATTTGTATTAGCCAACGTCTATTCTTTGGAAGAAAGATATAGACGTCAACTGTAAATAATAGTCGGTGTCTATTCTTTAGGTATAGACGTCGGTCATATTAACAGCTGACGTTTATTCCTTAGATATAGACATCGGTCATATATAACATCCGATGTCTATTCTTTAGGTATAGACGTCGGATTTTATGCGACCGACATCTATGTATAGACGACGTACACATAGACGTTGGATCTGGGAATGCTTATATCCAACATATATACCCTTGTACAGTCGATCTGCAATAGTGAGTGTGTGTGTGTTAATCCTACCATTGAACCTCACATGAGTTCCATGACAATCTAATGAGATTTTCACTCTTATCTTTGACGTGCTAATTGATTGATTCAGTTATAATACCGCAATGCACGACATCGGTGAAGACATGTGTGTGTGTGTGTGTCAACTCTAGTTCTTTCGAAGTCAAATGGAAAATGAGGGGAGAAGAAGTTGATTACACTAAACTAGTAGTTAACAAATGCAAAAGAGAGAAACTAAAGATTGACTAAAACTAAACTAAAGACTTAACAAAGAGGCTGGAATTCAGGAAGAGAAACCCCTAAGGGGTGAGTGTGTGTACACATGAAATAAAGTGGCGAGGAATGCATTCAATAGAGCACAAGTTAAGATTGTGTTTTTATGCATAGGAAGTACCTAATGATTGTGGGAAGACCTATTATCCAAATCACTAACCTAGTTGATAAACATGAGTTTAAACAAGTTTGTTATTAAGAACCAAAACAAGCATGGGATGTACCTAAGGATTATGGCAGAAACAAGCATACACCCACATTCATCACATAGTGCAAAAGATAGCATTCATCCCATTATTCATGACATGTATAAACATGATCTCCACCCCCAAAGTGGGATGACACTACTCTCTACTCATTAAGCTACAAACTATATTAAGAAAGAAAGACATTTATAACTAATTATACTAAGATAAAGAAAACAAACAAGCTAAAATGAAAACATTAAAACAAACTATGAAGAATTATTTTATTTACATGACTCACATTACAAGTAGGATTCTTCTCCACTTGAGTTTTGCTCCAAGGCTTACTCCAAGTAGAGAGAATGACACAAAACAATGGGTACATTACAAAGAAGGAGGAAAAGTTCTATTTATAGGCATGGAAAAAGGTAACCAGGGACAATCCGTCGATGTGGGACTAATGACATACTATAAATGGACATAAAACACATAGTACAACACCCGGCAAAGTCTAATCGGATCGAGAGTAGATCCAACCGCCAATTGGGGGTCTGGAACCGCCAATTGGCGGTCTGGAGTGCTCTGATCCGACCCGTTTTCATTTGACGTCTGAGTGTCTTGATTTCTTCTCCTAGGGTGCACCCGAATTGGTTGTGTGAGTCGAGACCCGAATCCAATTGTCAAAATACTCCTCATGATGGTGTGGAGTTTGTTGATTTGCTTATTGGTCCTTTTGGTTTACAATCAGGTACTTCCCTCTTGCATATCAATCCATAAGCCTCACGGATCAATCCTTTTTCTTACGTTCAGGTCCTTGTGTGTCTCTTCTTCTCAAACATGTTTATTCCTGAAATATAAACATAAAACATGTTACGTAGAATGCTTAGGTTCCAAATAGAGGATATAAGACACGAATATATGCATGATATGATGTCAATCACTAATGTTCTTGAGTGAAGCTTCGCACATGCTTACATTAGTGGGCATATTTTATGGGGAATGATGATGTGAGGATAAGGATGGAGTGGAAGAAGGAAAGATGACATGTGCTCATGTTGGCCTCATCCTAATTATTGTCTTTTATCTTTTAATGATTGTGTGAAATCTTATTTCATGTGGAGACAAAGTTGGATGTGGTCATTTTACATGTGCTCACATTAGCCTTATTTAAATTATTGTCTTGTATACTTTAATGATAATGTTTTATCTTATTTCATGTGGAGGCAAAGTTTGATTTGGTTTATGAATTTCATGTATTACATGTTGTGATGAGCACAATTGAACACACACTACACATATTTTCATTTCCGCATTCTTTCTATACCCCCTAAGGGGGATTATTTTATCGTTTGTTTTTTATTTCACTTGCATCATAGTTTAATTCAGCTCGCATTGCTCTCTCTCTTCTTCTCCCCCACTCGAGTATTGTAGACTTACACTCGCACGTGCTCCCTGTGGATTAGACCCGTACTTGCTGCATCTTCACCGAAGTCGTGCACTTGCGGTAGTATAACTGAATCAATCAGTAATCTATATCCCTTGGGGGTGGAGAATGATGTGAACTGTGGATTTGTGTGTTTTAATCTTAATCTTGGATCTTCAAATGATTTCCATTGTCATTTTAATGGGTTTCTCACTCTTGCCTTTGGATGCTTAGCACTTGCTTTGGTTAGTGGGCTCACATTATGGGAATGATGAGGTGATGATAAAATTAGAGTGGATGAAGAGATAAGAATGACATGTAATCTTGTGGTTTTGTTTGGCCTTATCTTGATTAGTATTTTGTATATTTTAATGATGATGCCAAATCTTAATCCATGTAGAGAGACACTTAGGATTATGGCTATGATAGATTTCCATATTATTCATTTCATGGGCACTGATTGACATCATTTCATGCTTATATTTGTATCTTATATCCATTATCTTACACCTAAGCAATGCTACGTGACGAGTTTTATGTTTGAAGAGATGAAGCATGAAAGGACCCAAAAGCAGGGAAAAAAAACTTAATTGTGAGACCTGGGGACTAAGATGCAAGGGAGAAGGACCTGAACGTAAGACCGAAGGACCAAAGAGCAAAACAGAAAACTCCACTCCATCATGGGGAGTATTTTGGAAATTCTATTCGGGTCGGAGATCCAGCAAGCTAGGTAGATGCATCAAAGACTAACAAATCCATCCAGAAAATCCCAGAACAAAAACCAGTCATGTACTTGACCTAGGCACGTAGTTGTCTTTTCTTTTAGCTTTATTTTCAGTTGTTGAGCGCTGGCGTGAGGTACACATTTCCTACACTCATTCATGCATCTTGTATGCTCATGCATTAGTTAGTAGGAATTGCATCAGGACAAGAGTGAGTTGAGCGTTTTGATTGGAGTGTTGATTGCAAGATTTAGGATCAAAACGCTACTAAGGAGGGGTTGTCCCATAAAAGATAAGGTGGGGGATTTCATCACCCTTTCCTTCACCCCAAAAATCACTCTTAATCAAGCCTTAACTAAAAGCAAGTAGACATTGGCCCTAGGATTTCGGACGCACTAGGAGAGTAATCTAGTTGAGACCGTCATGGCCCGATCGGCGTTGGCTACCTTGTCGATAGTAGGAGGTACTGGATCTCCGGATCTGGTATCACTTGCTGGCCATTGTGGTCTTCGTTGTAGGGAGGTGAGGTGTGTCGAGGCTAGTGACCTCGAAGTTAGGCGTCGTCTAGCCTAAGGACCCATTGCCTTACATTGTTTGAGTCGTGCTTGCTAGTTAGGCTTCTAACTTCACCCTTTACCCACGCTAGCTTTAGGGATTCTTCCCTTCTCCTCTGAGTCATCTTCTTCTCACCAACTTCTATGTTCTAGTCTCCTCCCCTTTACACTCTCTGGTAGCGTTTTAAGGTCGAGTTAAGCACTTTTTACGAGTTTAGCCTTGTGGTGGTGAGAGTGGTCGACTCTAGAGTTCTCTGTTGAGATAGATGGTTACATGGGCGACCATCCATATCATTGTTGGGACCAGGACAATTCGTCCTGGTATTCCGGACCCATGCAACCTGGGGTGCCTCAGACAAACACCCTGTATGGTTGGGATAATCTTAATTGTATGACTGAGCATTCTTCATATTGGGGTAATATGAGAGAGTCACCGACTGCTAGACCACCATCTAGTTACATCGGATCATATGGTTGTAATCAAACTGAGACATTACAAGAACCTTTGGCCTCTTTCATGCATGTGGTAGATGACATGAGTGCACCAGTGGCTCCAGTAGCCGTACCTTGTGACTGTTGTGGGTTGAGTGGTCATGTTATCGGGGAATGTCCTTATGTTCCCAAGAGCCTGAGTATGAGCATACATTTTCCCAAAACGCTCAATATGACCATTACGCATCCGCGTACAACCCGAGAGGGATGGATTCATGGGGAGACAATTCATATCTAAATTCTTATACTTCATTTTCACACCAAATCCTCCTCCCGAATACCCTGAATTCTACCAACATCCCACTTCAAATCATTGGACTCATTCTCAGCCCATCAACACCCAACCCTAAAATTTCTCAAGCTCTGACTTGGACCTCATAGTTGACCGCATACATGATTCCTTGAAACAAACTTTCCTTACGTTCATGGAAACCACTCAAGAGTCCATACAAAATATGGCACTACAAGTGAGTCAAATGTCGCAGCAATTACATGAACGTGAGGAGAGTAACTTTTCTTGTCAACATGAGGATTCATCTTTTGATATTGAACCACCACCACATCCACAAATTCAAAGCACAATCTTACAAAGTCAAACTCCTAGTCAGTCTGAGGGACTTTGGGTTTCAATTCACGATCACTTGGTGGACGATTCGATTCCAATTGAGAAAAACATGGACCAATTTCATTATGAGTCGGCACAGGATTGTGACTTATCTTTTTGTCCCGTGGCCCTTGAGCCACATGATCTTCATGTTGTACCTCTTAAGGACTCACCTCTGGTGGAGCAAGAGCTCTCTAGTACCCTCAATTTCAAACAACCTGATGAGAGTTTTCCTCTCACTATTGTTCCTGATCATCTTGGAAACGATGGAACATCAAACAACTACATTGCTCATGAGGGTATTAGGAGTTCCTTGGAGGATACCTTGGGTATGAGACCCACTTTTTGTTCGCCTGGTGTGTCGGACATGCCTAACGAGGTTCTTGACCTCGTTCCGACGCACCAGCCTGTTGGTTGGAGAGTTTGGATTGATGATCATAACTTCAACAGCGCAACGGGAGAAACTCTTCTTTCGTTGCCCCTTATTTCCCAAACTCTTGAGAGGTTCAAGCTCTTTCAGTTTAATCCTTCGAATGAGACGTCTTTGTGTCCAATTCATGAACCTCTCATTTCATCTTGTGCTCTTTGTGAAGGGTGCCCACGCATGAGTATTCTGGCCCCGCGTGGTGTCATGTTCCCTTTCCAAGTGCATTGACCCACTTTTGAGGTTCCCATTTGATGTCTTTTGACAAATGAAGATGGGAACATATGTTTGTACATAGTTATATTCAAAAAAAGAGAAAAAAAAGAAGTACAATAAAACACTCCTTCAGTGAGCATCGATTGTTGTGGGCTCCAACCCTTGTGTATTTGGGCCCCTTTTCTTTCACGTATTTTTGTCTCCCTTTTTAAGTATCTCACAGGTTTTGAGGGGAATTTGGGTTGTGTCCATCAACATAACCACGAACTTCCTTTTGCGCTTCACGTTGGTGAGATCTATCCATTTGCATGCATAAGTCCATGTAGTATCGTGTTCGCATTCATTGAGGACAATGCATGAAGTAGGTGTGGGGGGTGTTTTACGTGTGTACGTAGTCGAGTCTTTTCCTTTGATTTTTGTTTTCTTTTGTGTGCATTGTTACGGTCATGTTAATGTGCTGGATTTAATATCGATATATCTGCTTGCCATGATCCTTGGGTGACTTGTCTTCTTTTGCTTGCCTAGTGCTTAAAAATTTCCACATTTCTTTCAAAATCTTCATGTGTTTGCGAAAGAAAATGTTTTGTGGGTTTTGTGTGTGTTTAACATGTGCAAAACCGTTGAGAGGCAAAGTAAAAAGAAAGCTCCCAAAATTGACTTGAACTTGATGCATTAGGATATCTAGTACAGTGGCTTTAGGACTTATCTAGTCGTTAGGAGGCACCCCAGCTTTCCCTCGGGGGGCGAGTAATCATAGGGTTTCAGTACTCAAACATTTAAAGAAGTCCACCCTGAACCTAGTGAATTAATAATTCGTGTCTGTTAACTTAAGGAAGTTTGTTGTAGTCAAGGACCCTTTAAATCTTGTTGTGAGACATTAAGTGTAGGGGTTTTGGTTCATGTGTAGATAAGAAATAAGTGAGTAGGTGTTCTCTCTTCTCGCACGGCTCCTATCACTCGAGAAAGTAGGTCTGAGGGGACTTTGTGCATGGTGCTTTCGAATCATCTGACTTATGATGCACCGACCGAACTCCCGTTACACGGGTGGTAGGGATTGCCATATGTGGAGATTTGGGGAAAGGTGTACGTGATAGTGTAAGTCCTCATGGGCAATGATGCACGAAACCTGACCCTGGGAGAATGAAGCTCCAACTAATAAAAAGAAAAGAAGAAAAAATTGAGAAAACAAACAAAAAGAAAAAAATGGTAATGCAAATAAGAACCTTAATGGACCTTACGCTTTGTATCACTTGAGGATGTTGAGGTTGTCCATGTCTTTCACTTAATTCCTTATTTAACTTGCATGAATGGTTTATTAGGTTAGGTGTGTGGACTGATTACCTACATAGAGTCGGCCCGTAGGATTACCTCGTCCAATGATCGACAACATATGTCCAACGAGTCGAGTGTCTAGATTGAATAATGCATCTTGTTCGGATTTTGTGGGTATATCTGCTGAAAACCCTCAGGAGACAATACTCCTCCTCTTTGGCAACAAGTGCAACCATGATTCCTACGAAAATGAGTTAGGATTTCTTGTTTCTCGTTTGTTTTTCTCTTTCTTTGTTTTTTTCGGGACTAGCAAAAACTTAGGTGTGGGGGTATTTGATTGACATCATTTCATGCTTATATTTGTATCTTATATCCATTATCTTACACCTAAGCAATGCTACGTGACGAGTTTTATGTTTGAATTTCAGAAATAAATAGGTTTGAAGAGATGAAGCATGAAAGGACCCAAAAGCAGGGAAAAAGAACTTAATTGTGAGACCTAGGGACTAAGATGCAAGGGAGAAGGACCTGAACGTAAGACCGAAGGACCAAAGAGCAAAACAGAAAACTCCACTCCATCATGGGGAGTATTTTGGCAATTCTATTCGGGTCGGAGCTCCAAGAAGTGAAGTAGATGCATCAAAAACCAACAGACATCCAGAAAAGCCCAGAATAAAATCCAACGTGATCCGGACCATATAGACCGCCAATTGGCAGTATGTTTTGGCCCAAATCCGCTAATATTTCTGGAGCGTATGTATTAGTGTTTGTTTAGGCTATTTTTGGTATTTGTTTAGTCCCACATCGGGGGATTGTCCCGGATTGCCTTTTTCTTTGGCTATAAATAGAACTCTTCACCTTCTATTGTAAACTACCCATTGCTTGGTAATGCATTGCATACATTGCATCATATTTCATTCATTTAGATCAACTTTATATCGATAAATGCTACTAAGGTATGTATTTAGTCTTATTTACAGAATACAGGGACCTGAATGCAAATTACCCATATTCCGAGCATAAACGCGTGCAAGAGACTCATTTCTATCATAAAGACCAAGTCAAGATTATCGGGTTTCAAATTGAATTCGATCCAAGCATAAAAGCATTCAAAGACCTAATTACAAAAAGGCCAAGGACCTAAGCACAAAAGTAGCCACGGACTTAATTGCAAAAAGCCGAGGACCCGACTGCAAATTACAAGTACCAAAATATTATTTTGGACATGTTCTAAAGAAAAATCAATTTGGATCTCCAAATATATGAAGAAATAAATTCGGAGCTCAAAAGAAAGGAAAGAAATCAAACCAGACGCGCAAAGGATATTTAAATCATACAATAAACACACAGGAAAAATCCGGATCCAATCAGAGCTAAAATTGTGGCATTTTCGCCGCACATTACATGCAACTTGCGGCGAATCCGCCGCACCCCTTTCGATTCGTGCCCCCGGATTTTGACCAGTCGTGTCATGACGTGTGTACTTTCCTATTTCATACTTGGGTCCCTTGTATCGGCTATAAATAGCCCCGAAACGATGTTGTGAAAAAAAACTTGTTTTTTTATTCCATCCTTTAGTAATAAATTTTTGTTGGTTTATTTTGTGTTTTTGGTTTTCTTTTGTAGTTTCTCTAGGACCCCTTCTCCTTCTTTCCATCCATGAGTTTCTAACTCTCTCCAAAGGGTGGGGGTGACGGATTTAGGGTGATGAGAAGAAGAATGATGTTATTATTTTAATTTCGTGTTAGTATATTTTGTTTACTTGAGTTTATGTTGAATCATTTATCATGTAATGCTTTATAACTAATATGATTTATTATAAGTTTCAGATTTCTCTAAACAAAACCCGATATCTAAACCTCCACCTGCTGGACTCTCATCCATGTTTGCTTTATTCTTAATTTGTTTTTGTTGTTCTTGCTTTAGAAATTAAAAATCCAAAAATCTCAAACCAACTTTATTTCTCTCTCTTTCTTTCCTTAACTCGAAAATCACAAAAATAACAATATCTCTCCCTCCTTGTGTTCGACCCGTACTTGCCGCGTCTTCATTGACGTCGTACACTTGCGGTATAAATTAAATTCTCATCACTTGGTGGCATTCTCTCTACTAAGGAGTAAGACTTGAAGCAAAACTCAAGGTGGAGAAGAATGCTACCTTCAATGTGAGTCATTGTTAATAAAATAATTGTTTTAGTTTCTTTTTAATCTTGTCTTTTAATTCTTGCATGTTTCTTTAGTTTATGTTTCTTTCAATTAGCTTCTTTAATGTTCCTTTCTTGCTTAGTTGAATTTCTTTTCAGTAATATATTTCATTTTGTTAATGTAGTTAGTGTAATGAGTAGTGAGTAGTTCCATCCCCATTTGGGGGGTGGAGAAATATCTGATATGATAATGTAGTGTATTAGGGGTGTGTTATCTTAATCCCTTGAGCCTTATATGATTTCCATAACCATCTAATGGGATTTCACTCTTATCTTTGATATGCTAATGCTCTTGAATGAATCTTAGCTTATGCTTAGATTAGTCGACCTATTTTATGGGGAATGATAAGGTGAGGATATGGATGGAATTAATATAGGAAACATGACTTGTAGTGTATGTGCTCTTGTTGCCTTGGCCTTTGTTAATGCCTTGTATGTTTTAATGATATAGTCTTATCTTAATTCATGTGGAGGCATAGTAGGGTTGATGCATTGCATACATTGCATCATATGTCTTTCATTTAGATTACTTTTACATCAATAAATGCTACTAAGGTATGTGTTTAGTCTTATTTACAGAATACAGGGACTTGAATGCAATTTACCCACATCCCGAGCATAAACGCGTGCAAAAGACTCATTTCTATCATAAAGACCAAGTTCAAGATTATCGGGTTACGAATGGAAATGTATCCAAGCATAAAAGCATTCAAGTCCTAATTGCAAAAAGAACAAGGACTTAAGCACAAAAGTAGCCGGGGACTTAATTGCAAAAAGTCAAGGACCTAATTGTAATTAAAGCACCAAAATATTATCTTGGAGAAAATCTAAAGAAAAATCAATGTAAATCTCCAAACATATAAAAGAATTAATCCGGAGCTCAAAAGAATGGAAAGAAATCATCCAGACGCGCAAAGGAGGATCAAATCATACCATAAACTACCAGCAAAAATCCGGATTAAATCAGAGAAGATTGTGCGGCGAAATCGCCGCATATCACATACATTGTGCGGCGGAAACGCCGCCCCCTCAGCGATCTGTGTGCTCCAATTTCGTCCAGTCGTGTCTGGACACGTGTACTTTCCAATATTATACCTAGATCCCTTGTAGCAACTATAAATAGACTCGAGAACGATGTTAGAAGGGTCCTTAGTGTTTGGTTGTAGTTTTTATTCTTAATCTTAGTTTTGTATTCTTCTTTTCATTAATAAAATTCTGTCTTTTATTTCTTACTTTTAGTTTTCTTTTGTAATGTCTCAAGGACCCCTTCTTCCTCCCTCCATGAGTTTCTAACTCCTTCCAAAGGGTGGAGGTGACGGATTAGGGTGAAGAGAAGATGAATGAATGTTATTATTTTAAGTTCGTATTAGTCTATTTTGATTACTTGAGTTTATGTTAAATCATTTATCATGTAATGCTTCATAACTAATATGATTTATTATAAGTTTCTGAATTCTCTAATCTAAACCTTAAATCTAAACCTCCACCCGACGGAATTCACCTCTTTGTTCTTGTTTTAATTTTTATTGTTCTTGTTCTTGCTTTAGATAATTAAAAATAAAAAATCTCAAAAACCAACTTATTTCTTCTCTCCTTCTTTCCCCCAATCGAAAACACATTAATAACAAGTCTCTCCCTCCTTGTGTTCGACCCGTATTTGCCACGTCTTCATTGACGCCGTGCACTTGCGGTATAAATAAAATTGCCATCAAGTTTTTGGCGCAGTCGCCGGGGAGGCGACGCAGATTTTGTTTTTTTTGTTGATTTCGATTTTATTCTGTTTATCTTGCGCGCGATCTAAGTGTTTGGATTTGTGTTTCAGGAGACAACAGAGCGCGCGGTGAAATCTCAACGCAGGCAGAGCAACAAGGGCGGCGGAATCGCTGCACATCAAGAGGAACCTGCGGCGGAATCGCCGCACAATTGAAGCATCTGGGCTTCAAATTTTTCTGGGGTTAGCACCATCTCTGGGTGGACGTGTGGAGCTACTGAAATTTCGAGAGCGGGCGGCGAACCCGACTGAGCATTGCGTAGGTAACCTTGGTTGCCTTTTTCCTCGTAATTTCTAGTTTCAGAAAATTTCCTTTTCATAGAACTGCATGTGTTAGGGCAAAATTCCATAATTGGCAATAATTCAACTCTGACCTAAAATTGGCAAAATTAGAAGGGCCTTAGTGCATGCATCATCTAGTGTTTTGTATGCATTATTCTTGCTAAATTCTTGCAAATTAATTCTTGTTGAAGAGTGCTGGAGGCAAGGTACGTATCACGTTTTAACGATTGCATTTAAGCATATAATTTAGTTTGCATACAACCTTGCAATTGCCCCCAATTAAAGGCCATTGTTGACTATCTTTGCTAGATCTAAGTTAAACTATCTTAAGGGCAACTCCGTAGGCGAAGATACGGTGGGGATTTCATCACCCTTCCGTGGCCCACAAATCACAATCCTAAAGTGTCACCCAAGCCTTAAAATTAAAATCAATTAGACATTGACCCCTAAGGACTCGGACTCATTTTAGGAGAAGAATTGGTTTGACTTGCTATGACCTGAAGCCGATTGAATTTTATTTGGTGTCTAGAAAGTGTTTTTGTGTTGACGTAAGTCTTCCAAGCGAAGTGGTTGTCTAATTGGCACCGACTCTGTCGGAAGCGCCCCCACTAGCTATACACGGCCTGGCCAAGTTGGTTTGATTAGTGAGGGAGGTGAATCAAGCGAATCAATTCGACTCAACCAGTTAGGAGTCGTCTAGATCTAAGCGACACTAGGTCTAGGATTGTTTGAACCGTGCTTTCTTAGGAATTTTCTGACCAACCCTCTTTCTATCTTTAGAGTTAGGTTTCCCTTCTCATCTGAGTTTTCTTTCTCTCCTCACATAAATTCTCTAGATTAGGATTCCTTTCTCATCTTGCCACATTCTATTGTTTGTTTCCCTTTTGAAAAAAAATATAAAAAAAACGAAAAAAAAATTAATTAATTCTTGAAATTAAATTTCGAATTTAAATTTCGAATTTGAATTCAAAAATTGATTCAACCCGGTGCACTCAGATTTGGATTCGGGACTTGAGTAATCGACTCTCACGAGTTCATCTAGATTCCAGACTGGAACTTAGCCCCAATCCACCTGTTGCACCACCTCACCCAGATCCAATGGGTGAGAACGTAGTGGACCCGCCTGTTGCACAACCTATAACTCTGAGGGATCGATGCTATCCAGCGATGGCTGCTCAGCCATCGTGCATCGTTATGCCCACCATACCGGGTCGCGACTTCGAACTTAAGGCACAATACATGAGTATGTTGCCTAAGTTCACCTCTAGGGAAGACCCATACCTCTTCGTTAGAGAATTTGAGGAAATCTGCTCTCTTATGCAATACCAGCATATTCCTGAGGAGGCAGTGCGTCTGAAATTCGTGCCTCTAGCACTGAAGGATGACGCTAAGAAATGGCTATATAGTCTAGCCGAAAGATCTATTAGGAGTTGGGTTGAGTTTGTTCAAGTATTCCTGAAAAAATATTTTCCCAACCATAAGACTATGAGGATTAGGAATGAAATTGTTGCATTCGTTCAGTCTGAGAGCGAGCCGTTCTATTCCTATCTAGAAAGATTCAAAAGTGTTCTGACCCAATGCCCTCATCATGGAATTCCGAGATGGCAACTATGTCAAATTATTTATGAGGGATTGACACCCACATCTAGGGTTATGTAGAATCCGTAAGCCAAGGGAACTTTATGTCGAAAAATGAAAATGATGCCTGGACCTTTCTTGAGGATTTAGCTGAAAACAGTATGCAATGGGACAATGCTTGAACACCGCTTAACCCGAGTATCTGATCTAGAATAGCAAGTCAACCCAAACCAGGTGTCTTAGCTGTAGATGCCAACATAGCGGCTGAAGCAAAACTAGCTACCCTTATGCGCAGAATGGAAAGTTTAGAGCTACAAACCCAAACGCGAGTGAATCAAGCCTCGTCTATCCCTTGCCCTAGATGTGGTCAGACTGGTCATGTAATGGAGGATTGTGCGGACTGGGAACAAGTTAATGCCGTGTATAACCATGCTAGAAATGACCCGTACGCAACAACCTATAACTCGGGTTGGCGTAATAATTCCAATTTCTCATCAAGCCAACAAGGTCAACCTCCTAGACAACAACCAAACCCGTATAACCAAAATAATACATCATCTGGGTTTAGTAACAATGGCGATCATGAGGTTAGGTTGACAAGCCTTGAAAATTTGATGAAAACTTTTATACAAACAACCAACCAGACCTTCCAAAGGCTTGAGACACAAGTCAGCCAACTAGCACAAATAGTAGGTGAAAGAGAAAAGGGTCGGTTTCCAAGTCAACCAGAGGTGAACCCTAGATCTAATAACTCATATCAATCCTATCAAGCACCTTCAGGAAATAACAACCCTAGACCGGTTCAAATGGTTAATGAGGAAGGACCGTTCCAACAAATAAATGCAGTAGTGTCATTACTGTCCGGAAGACAGATTGATAATAATGTGGTAAATCCTAGAACGCCTAATCAATCTAGACATCAAGCTACCACATATGACCTAACCATTGAACCCGACGTCCAATCTGAAATGCCCAACCCACCTACTCAACCTGAACCTATAGCTCAACCTGAACCTGAGCGAGTCTATGTTCCTAAAGGCCCATTCCCCAATAGACTCAAAAAGAACTCAAGTGCAGAAATAGAGAAAATCTTGGAAGTATTTAAGCAAGTTAAGGTGAACATTCCACTCTTAGACATGATTCAACACATACCTGCTTATGCTAAATTCTTAAAAGATCTGTGCACTAAAAAGCGAAAAACGAACGTACCAAAGAAGGCATTCTTAACTGCAAACATAAGCTCTATCCTATCAAACTCGTCTCCTATCAAATATAAGGATCCTGGATGTCCCACAATTTCATGTGCAATAGGAGATACTTTTATCAACAAAGCCCTTCTAGACCTTGGTGCTAGTGTTAACCTACTCCCGTACCCTGTCTATGAGCAAATGAACCTTGGTCCACTAAAACCCTCTAAGACAACCCTTCAATTTGCTGATTGTTCTATTAAGAAACCAAGAGGTATAGTAGAGGATGTTTTGATCAAGGTTGGTGATTTCATTTACCCAGTGGATTTTGTCGTATTAGATACTGCGTCTGTTGTAAATCCTAATCGACAAATCCCTGTAATTCTAGGCAGACCCTTTTTAGCCACTTCTGAAGCATTGATAAACTGTCGAAATGGGCTCATGCAATTATCTTTTGGGAACTTAAAAGCTGAATTTAATATCTTTCATATTGATAGTGAGCCTGAAATAATATGCAATCAAAGTGATGTTGTGATGAAATCACGTATCTATAAGATTTCTGAATCAACACAAAATCAAAAAGGAAGTAAGAAAAAGGGGAGGAATGCATCTACACACCCACCATCACTCGAGCAAATAAGTGAACCAATTTATGTGAGGGGTGTGGAACCTGTGACTCAGGACGCTCATTGCAACATGGGGAACAATTCAACTGGATACATGCACCAATATGGTGTCATTCAATCCAGTTCTGACTATGGTTGACTTTGAGCAAATTCCATCCGTCCACCGCAGTTCACCAAGGTAATAAGTGCATTTGCTTTATATTTGCATACATTGAGGACAATGCATGATTTAGGTGTGGGGGGTGTTTATGTATATATTTATCTATAGATCTGTCTTTTATTTCTAAATAAAAAAAATCAATGTTTCATGACATAGCTTAAGATTGAACTGCTAAAACCCGTGTACAAATTGCATTGAGTTTTTGTTCCTTATTATATAGTTCTGCTTGTAGAAATTATGACATAAATCTAAGTTCCAAAGAAATAACGCATTGCCCTTTAAGACATGTATGCACTTAAATTGGATGAATCAAATCTTTGAAGTGGTTGATAAAAAGCAGAGGTTGAGGAAAATATACCGGGAAGTGTGGACTTCTAATAGCAATTAAGCCTTAAGGAAAATAAAAATAAAGGAATAAAGTGAGGAAAACACATTTTGCAAAATTATTACAAAAGCCCAAGCCTTTGAGTCACTGGTCCGTAGGGGTATCTTGAAACCGGGTAACTTGAGTCTACCAGCTCGGGATTATCGACCAAACTCGCTACACGAATGCAAAAAGGGTAAAAGTGTCAAAAAGCAAATGTGTTGAATCACGGAAGAAAAGAAAAAAAAATTACTCAATGCCCAAAGCTAAAAGAATGATCCATGCCATGGTTGATCCGAATGATACTTCACCACCAGAGGAGGCGTGCAAAATAATTCAAGTGATAAACATGTGTAGAAGAGTTAGTGGTGTGAATGTTGGAGGAACAAAGACCAAGTCATAGTTTTAATGAGTTAGATTTATATAATGAGCATGCAAAAAATTCTTAGTGAGATGTATAAGGTTGAGGTAGGGATATTGAGAACTATTAATGAAACGTTGATTTAGGATTTTGTGGGTATATCCGCTGAAAACCCTCAGGAGACAACACTCCTCCTCCTAGAAAACTTGGAGGTTTAAAGGCTTGTTGCACAAGCTAAGTGCAACCGTGATTCCTACAAAAGTGAGTTAGGATTTCCCTGTTTTCATTTTTCTTATATTCTGTTTTGCTAGGGACTAGCAAAATCTAGGTGTGGGGGTATTTGATGCATTGCATACATTGCATCATATCTCTTTCATTTAGATTACTTTTACATCAATAAATGCTACTAAGGTATGTGTTTAGTCTTATTTACAGAATACAGGGACTTGAATGCAATTTACCCACATCCCGAGCATAAACGCGTGCAAAAGACTCATTTCTATCATAAAGACCAAGTTCAAGATTATCGGGTTACGAATGGAAATGTATCCAAGCATAAAAGCATTCAAGTCCTAATTGCAAAAAGAACAAGGACTTAAGCACAAAAGTAGCCGGGGACTTAATTGCAAAAAGTCAAGGACCTAATTGTAATTAAAGCACCAAAATATTATCTTGGAGAAAATCTAAAGAAAAATCAATGTAAATCTCCAAACATATAAAAGAATTAATCCGGAGCTCAAAAGAATGGAAAGAAATCATCCAGACGCGCAAAGGAGGATCAAATCATACCATAAACTACCAGCAAAAATCCGGATTAAATCAGAGAAGATTGTGCGGCGAAATCGCCGCATATCACATACATTGTGCGGCGGAAACGCCGCCCCCTCAGCGATCTGTGTGCTCCAATTTCGTCCAGTCGTGTCTGGACACGTGTACTTTCCAATATTATACCTAGATCCCTTGTAGCAACTATAAATAGACCCGAGAACGATGTTAGAAGGGTCCTTAGTGTTTGGTTGTAGTTTTTATTCTTAATCTTAGTTTTGTATTCTTCTTTTCATTAATAAAATTCTGTCTTTTATTTCTTACTTTTAGTTTTCTTTTGTAATGTCTCAAGGACCCCTTCTTCCTCCCTCCATGAGTTTCTAACTCCTTCCAAAGGGTGGCGGTGACGGATTAGGGTGAAGAGAAGATGAATGAATGTTATTATTTTAAGTTCGTATTAGTCTATTTTGATTACTTGAGTTTATGTTAAATCATTTATCATGTAATGCTTCATAACTAATATGATTTATTATAAGTTTCTGAATTCTCTAATCTAAACCTTAAATCTAAACCTCCACCCGACGGAATTCACCTCTTTGTTCTTGTTTTAATTTTTATTGTTCTTGTTCTTGCTTTAGATAATTAAAAATAAAAAATCTCAAAAACCAACTTATTTCTTCTCTCCTTCTTTCCCCCAATCGAAATCACATTAATAACAAGTCTCTCCCTCCTTGTGTTCGACCCGTATTTGCCACGTCTTCATTGACGCTGTGCACTTGCGGTATAAATAAAATTGCCATCAAGGGTCTAGTCTTTATACATGAGTTCATTTAGCTTCATTCCAATTATTGTCTTGTATGTTTTAATGATGTAGTCTTATCTTATTTCATGTGGAGGCAAAGTTGGATTTAGTTTTATGATTTCATGCACTACATGTTGTGAGGAGCATAATTGAATACACATACACACACATCCTTATATTCACATTATTTCTCTACACCCTTTGGGGTTTAGTTTTATTGCTTATCTTCCATTTCCTTTTTGCATTGTAGTGTAGTTTAGTGTAACCAACCTTTCTCTCCTTTCTTTCCAACTCGCCTTCGCACAAACCAAATGTCGACACACCTCCCAGTGGACGACCCATATTTGTCACTGCTTCAACGCGACCGTGCACTTGCGGTTAATATAAAACGAATCAATCAGGCACTTAATTATACACACACACAAACCAGATATCTACACTTTTTTATCCATTTTCCACGTCCCACGGGACTAATTATATTAGTTTTTTTAGTTGATTCGCGTCGTCTTCATTAGTTGGTTTAGATACTCTTGACCTTCATTTTCTTCCCCCAGTAGAGTATGGTCGATGACGACCCACACTCATTCCTCGTGGACACGACCCGTACTTGCCACCACTTCAACGTGGTCATAGACTTGCGGTATTCAACATAAATTCCTAAGAAAGTTATGGCACTGTTGCCGGGGAGCAAGTTTTTGGTTTTGTCGCGTTTAATATTTTAGTGAGTTTTTTGTTTTTCTTTAGCCTTTTATGCAGGGGATTCTGGTGACAATGGTAAACATATGAACAGTGGAGCACATCGTATGAAGAAGCTGACCGAAGCACCATTTTGATCCACCAATAGTGGATTGGAATTCACCACTAGCGGATGTTGCGAGTGATCCGCTCTTGAATTTTTAGTTGTGCTTTGCTACATACTTGATTTACTATTTAGCATCTTGTTGACTAAATACATGCTTGATTGACATCATAGCATGGATATATTTGTGTCTTATATCCTCTATTTTTAACCTAAGTATTGCTACGTAACGAGTTTTATGTTTAAGTTTCAAGAATAAAACAAGTGAGAAGAAGAGCCACAAAAGGGACCTAGAAGCAAGAGAAATGGCTGAATTGTGAGGATTATGGACTGAAATGGAAGAGGGAAGGACCCGGATGTAAACCAAAGCGGCCAAAGAGTAAATCAAGAATCTCCACACCATCATGAGGATCATTTTGGCAATTAGATCCGGGCCCAAACATCAACAACCAAATCGGGTTCACCAAACATGAAGAAATCAAGTCAGAAACCAACCACCAAAAACCATACCCCATCAAGCCAATCCACCCCCCAATTGGTTGTCCCAAACTGCCAATTGGCGATCCATTTGTCTCCAAATGACATATGTGTTAAGTCGGGTGTTAGATTAGGTTGTATTTAGTCCATCATGGTATGTGTTTTAGTCCCATACTGGGGTATTGTCCTCGGTTACCTTTTTTCATGCCTATAAATAGAACTTTTTCTCCTCCTTTGTAATACACTACATGCTTGGTGGATAATCCCTCTACTTAGAGTAAAGACTTGGAGCAAAAACTCAAGTGGAGAGATGCTACTTGTCATGTGAGTAATGAATAAAATAAATCTTTTATTAGTTCATGTTGTGCCTCTTTTATTGCTTGCATGCTTAGATTAATTTCAATTCATTAATCTTAGTAGACTTAGTTAACATGTTTTCTTCTCTTAACATAATAGTTAGCTTAATGATTAGTGAGTAGTTCCATCCCCTTTGGAGGGTGGAGATGATGTACATATATGTTGTGAAGTTTGGATGTTTGATGAACTTTTGATTGTGTAGACTTGCATGTTTGTATGTTCATCGGGGGTGCTTTAATCATCTACATGTTGGGGGATTTTGATGGGTTTTGCCATAAGATTTATGAAGGGAATGTGTTCTAAAAGTTTTACTTTAAATGTCAATTATTATGAATTGAATGAGAAATCATTTTGTTCCTTGTTTATGTTATTCATCTTTTAGAATTGTTAAGGAAGATGCTCTTGGTCCTTAACCGTAGAGCTCTAAAAGATAATGGTTTACATAAAACAAAAGATATTCGCAATCATGGTAATAAACATGGGACATTTATTACCGAGTTAAGATTGTCGTGTTGGTCATAGATCATTGTAGCTCTACAAGTGAGTGACAACACGGGTACACAAAAGAGGAAAATATTACTTTTGTATACTGAATAGACCTAATAACTAAAACATTATAGAATTGTGTTTTCTGTGTCATTAATGTTTTACTGTGTCTTTGGTCCTTTGATATGAGACTTATATCCGATCACTTAAGAAATGCTTGATTAGACTAGTGTCTTGAGCTATCGATAAGTGTAGTGTAAAGGCATTGGTTGGTTAAGTATGACTTTTGTTGGAGAAGATAGTTAGTCAAAAGATTATCATTGCCCCTCTTAATTGAGTGATGATATTAGTGGGCCCATTGATAAAGCAAAGTTATAATGTGCACAATGTGATTTGAGTTAAGTCACATATTTATAACTAGCTTAAAGAGATCAAGAAATGAATACTAAGACAAAGATGACACAATACTACTTTGTGTGTATTCTTAATATCATGAGGCAAGGGACGGAAACAAGTGGTGCACTACATCACTAAAAGGATCGGGTTTTGGTTCGAGTGGAATTAAGACATCTAACTAATTGGGAGCTATAATGTGTAGCTAGATACCGCTTATAGCTTGTGATATTAAGTTCTTAATATCACTGCCAACTTAGTTTAGATCCTCCCATAGGTTACACCACAAAATTGGGAAACAAGAAATGGGGATTTTGAGTTAATAAGATGTGTCGGGTTTCATTTAGAAAATATGACATGTATGGTGAACAAGAAAAATCAAAATTATGTTGTGATTCATAACATAATTAGAATCTAAATTAAATTCATATGTAATGTAAATATTATGGGGTGTAATGATTAATCATTACATAGGATGATATGTTACATAAGTTATGAATTTACTACTAATCCCGAAATGTCAAATTTTGTAGGGGTTAAACCAAAATTTGACAATTCTGCAGAACAGTGCACAACCGGTCGACCAAACAACAGTAAACAGTCGACTGATAGGTGCACGGTCGACCGGAAGCATCTCGACCGATAACAGGGAATTTTTGTCTGTTCGGAACGGTCGACCGAACATTGCGATGAAATATTCTACTGTTGCGAACGGTCGACCGAATGTAGAACGGTCGACCGAAACTCGGTCTAAGCGGTCGACCAAACCTCGCAAACGGTCGATCGGCCAGACGGTTTTATGCAGAATTAATTTAAGAATTAATTAGATCATGCATGGAATTGGTCCATGATTGATTTAATTCGTGGCTAAGATTATTTGTTAGCAAATAATGGATGGTTAGATGGAAGTTTACATGAAATCATGGGGAAGGGGTTGCACATGAATAGGTAATTTGGAGAGAACTTATAAATACAAGTTTATCTCATTACCTCAATCATCTAATTCATTATTTTCTTGTGCAAAATTCTCTCTCCATAATTCTCCACGAAAATTCCTTAATTCTTAAGTTTAGTTTTAGTTTTGAGAGATCTTCTTCTCAAGGGAACTAAAGAGGGGTTAGTAATTAGATTCTAAACCCTATTGGAGATTGAGAGACTAACTTTTCTCTCTCCAATCTTGTTTAGAGTTTGGTGAATACTCGGAGGCATCCGGCGCATCGAGAAGCATCCTAGAAACTCCGGATCTTCAAGAGGTTTTAGAGAACCTCTAGGTATGATCCTCTTTACAATTGTTTGTTTGTTCTAATGCATGTTAAATAATTAGGACAAACAAATGCATGTCTATATGATAATCGAAGAAAATATGAATGTTTCGATCCTATATGTTTGTAAAATTTCGAAAATATATACATATAATAGGGCACGAAATCCAACAATTTAGACACTTCCCATCCTTAGTTTCCTCATGTTTATTAACTGAAATTTCCTGTTGAATATGCTACATGTTAGTTATTTGTTTGTATTTGTGTTTACTTGCTTGATTGATTGAAGAAACTTTGTTTTGATGGGTTTGCCATAATATTTAGACACCTCCCATGCATAGCTTTGTTCTTCACATGAGTTCATGGTTTTGATGAGTCTTTCCATATCCTTAGACACTTCTCATGCTGAGCCTAGTCTCATGATAATCAAGTAGTAATTGCCGATACGTTGTGTGAATGGATTGATAGGTTTTACCACATCTTTAGACACTTCCTATGCATGAAGACACACACATGATACACACACATAAATACTTACATGCGACATTAATCACTTATTTCACTTCATATGTGCACACACTCCACCCCTTAGGGGTTTCTTTTCCAGAATTCAAATCTCTTTATTAGGTCTTTAGTTAGTTTTAGTCAATCTTTAGTTGCTTTCTTTTGCATTTGTTAACCACTAGTTTAGTGTAGTCTAGTTTAGTGTAATCACAACTCTTCTCCCTTATTTCGCCACTTGATTTCTGACAAACTAGAGATTACTCACCTTCCTTCGGATCGACCCGTACTTGAACCGTCTTCACCGACGGTTGTGCACTTGCTTTTAACTAATAAAACGTTCAATAATGCTCCAAGCTAATGTCAGAACCCATTAAATCTGCATGATTCCTCTTTTAAGACAACTTAACCTTTTAAACACAAAGTAAAAATTTAGAATGATTGAGATCTAGATCATGCATCAATTGTAGACCTTACACGCATTCGTCTTTTCTTTTCTTTACATTTCTGTATGTCCCTTCTACATGCATGGTTAAAGCATGCATTAGTTAATCAGTTGCATCGAGACAAGTGTGAGGTGAGTGATTGAACGTTTTATATTAAACCGTAAGTGCATGACGTCGGTGAAGACGTGGCAAATACGGGTCGTCCACAGGGAGGTGAGCAGCATCTTGTTTGCACGAAATCAAGTGGCAAAAATAGGGAAGAGAGTTTGATTATCCTACTCTACGCTACATTACACTATGAAGTACGAAATGCGAAAGAAAGCAACAAACGATGAACTACCAAACTAAACTAAGAACTAAATAAGTGATGGAATTCAGAAATAGAAAGCCCCTAAGTGGTGGAGTGAGTGCACACATGCAAAGAGGTGGGTGTTGAACACATTTTTAAGCACATATAAAGGTGGTGTTATCATGCATAGGAAGTGTCTAAATGTTATGGCAAAACCTATCAATCCATTCACCAACCTAGTTAATTAACATTTACATATACAAGTTGTTTATTTCAGAACCTAAACAAGCATGAGAGGTGTCTAATCATTTTGGCAAAACTCATCAAGTTATAAATTCTATCATAAACAAGCAAGCATACATTCATGTTTTATCAACACATTGTAAATAAAGCATTCATTCCATTCTCTAATGCTTGTATGAACATCTATTCCACCCCCCAAAGGGGATGGACCTACTCACTACACATTAGACTAATTATTAAACTAAGCAAGGAAAGCATATAAACTAAGCTACTAAAACTAATGAAATGAAATTAAACAAAGTAAAACAAGCAACATGAAACAAACAACATAATAAAGAAACTTTTATTAAAATGACTCACAATTCAAGTAGCATCCTCCTACTTTAGTGTGTGCTTCAAGGCCTCACTTCTAGTAGGAAGAATAGTCACTCAAAATGTGAAGTGATTACAATGGAAGGTGAAGAGTTCGATTTATAGCCATAGAAAAAGGCAATCCGGGACAATCCCCCGATGTGGGATTAAACAAATACCAGAAATGGACTAAATACACACTAATACGCGACCCCCCAAAATCTTAGCGGATTTGGGCCAAAACAGACCACCAATTAGCGGTCTTGGACCGCCAATTGGCGGTCTTTATGGTCCGGATCACGTTGGATTTTATTTTGGGCTTTTCTGGATGTCTTTGTTGGTCTTTGATGCATCTTCTTCACTTGTTGGAGCTCCGACCCGAATACAATTGCCAAAATACTTCCCATGATGGTGTGGAGTTTTCTGTTTTGCTCTTTGGTCCTTTGGTCTTACGTTCAGGTCCTTCTCCCTTGCATCTTAGTCCCCAGGTCTCACAATTCAGTCTTTTTCCCAGCTTTTGGGTCCTTTTATGCTTCATCTCTTCAAACCTATTTATTTCTGAAATTCAAACATAAAACTCGTCACATAGCATTGTTTAGGTGAAAGATAATGGATATAAGATACAAATATAAGCATGAAATGATATCAATCAGTGAGTATTTTTTTGGAGAGTTGATTATTAGATTTAAGATTCAAAACGCTACTAAGGAGGGTTGTCCCATGCAAGATAAGGTGGGGAAATTTATCACCCTTTCCTTCGCCCCTCAACCCACACTAATCAGAAGCCGAAATTAAATTCAAGTAGACATCAGCCCTAAGGACTTCAGGCGCAATTCGAAGACATCACATTCTCAACATTATGGCTTAAACGTCGTTGTTTACTTAGATTCATTGAGACTTTTAGGACCTCCAGGTCTCGACTTTCTCATTCGGGTTTGTGACCTGCGCCCCATGGAGGTGAGGCATTCAGGAGCGTGGGGAGTTGTAGTTAGGCGTCGTTAACCTAAGGATCTATAGTCAACATAAGGTTTTTTGAGTCGTGTTTGCTAGCTTAGTCTTCAACCCAATCTCACTACCAACACTACTTAAGGTTTCTTATCTTCTCACCTGAGTCATCTTCTCCTCTACTTCTATCATTTAGTCTCCTCGCCTTTACACCATTTCTCCTAGCGTTTCAGGGTCAAGTTGAGCACTTTTATTCAAGCTTGGTATCGTGGTGGTGAGAGAGTCTATTTATTAGTGTTATTGTCGAGATGGATGGTTATATGGGTGATCATTGAGTTCATTGCTGGAACCAAGACTATTCTCCTTAGTATATCAAACCCATGCAACCTAGGGTGCCTCAGACAAACACCTAAGTAGGTTGGGACAATTTTAATTGTGTGGTTGTGTAGTCTTTAGATTGGGTTGATATGAGAGAGGCACCAACTGCTAGACCATCATCTTAGTTGTGTTGGATCATATGTTGGTGAACAAACTAAGTCATTACAAAAAAATTGGCCTCTTTCGTGCGTGTCGTAGAGGGTATGACCGCATCGGTGGTTCTAGAAGCCACGTCAGATGACCAGAGTGGTGTAAGTGGTCATGTGTTCGAGGAATGTTCGTATGTTCCTCTCAAACCCGATTATGATGATGATTTTTCCCAAAGTACTCACTATGACCCATACACATTTGCACATAACCCAGGGAGGACATATTTACGGGGAAACCATAGAAATTCTCGCTACCATACATCACGTCGACTCCAGTATCCTCCTCCTAAATACCTAGAACTCTACCAACACTCAACTACCAAGCGTTGGATTCATTCTCAGCCCATGAAAACCCAACCTGAAATTTTTCAAAAATTCTGACTTGAAACTCCTAGTTGACCCCAAACTTGATTCCTTAAAACAAACTCCCCAGGAAATTCATGCAAACCACTCAAAATTTGTTCAAGTCCAACACTAATTCCTTGCAAACTTTGGAAATGAAAGTGAGTCAGTTGTCACAACAATTAAGTGAACGTGAGGGGGTGCAATTCTTGTCAACATGAGGATCCATCTTCCAATATCAAACCACCACCACCACAGATTCAAAGCGCAATCTTTCAAAGTCAAACTCCTAGTCAGTCTGAGAGACTTGGGGTTTCAATTCATGATCACTTGGTGGAGGATTCGATCCAAATTGAGAATAACATTGACCAGCTTGATTTGGAATTGGTACAAGATTGTGCTTTATCATTTTGTCTAGTGGCCCTTGAGCGACATGACCTTAATATTGTGCCCCTCAAGGACCCATCTTTGGTGGAGCTCCATCTCCCTAATAACTCTATTTTCATAAGATTTGATGAGGGTATTGGGAGGTCCTTAGAGAATATCTTGGGTGAATGACCCACTTTCTGTTCGGGTGGTGTGTCGGACAAGCATAAGGAGATTCTTCATGTTGTTCCGACACACTAGTGTGTTGGTCAGAGAGTTTGGATTGATGATCATTTTTTAATACTGTAATGGGGGAAACTCTTCTTCTGTTACACAATTATTATAAACTCTTGAGAGGTTCATGCTCTTTCAGTTTGATCCATTGAATCCAATGCCTTTGCCTTGAATTCACAAACCTCTCCCGATATGTACTGCACTTTCTGAGGGGGCCTACACATGAGTATTTTGGCCCTATGTTGTGTCATGCTCCCATTCCAGGTACATTGATCCACTATGAGGTTCCCTTTTGACATTCTTCGACAAAGGATGATGAAAGCATCTTTTTCTATGCAGATTTATTTAAAAACAAAAAAAGGTTGTCATGAGTCCCACTCCTTGAGTATTTGAGTAACATTTGTTAACGTATCTGTATTCCTTTCTTAGGTATGTCACAGGTTTTAGGGAATTCGGGTTTATGTTCATCAACATAACCATGCACTTCATTTTGCGATTTACGTTGGTGAGATTTTTTTCTTGTTCATGCATAAATTCATGTAGTATCATACTAACATTCATTGAGGACAATGCATGCAGTAGGTGTGGGGGTACTTTACGCGTGTACATAGTCGAGTATTTTTTTCCTTTTCTTTTGTTTATATTGTTAGGGTCATGATAATGTGTTGCATATACATTGACATTCTTACCATACCATGATCTTTGGGTGACTTGCCTTCTTTTGCTTCCCTAGTGCATTAATTTTTCCATTTCTTTCAAAATCTTTGCGTGTTTGCGAAAAAAAATGTTTTGTGAGTTTTGCGTGTGTTGAGCATTTGCCAAAGCGTTGAGAGGCAAAGTAAAAAAGAGCTCCCAGAGTTTTCTTTAGTCATTTCCTATCTCTAGTCATTAGGATGCACCCCGGTTTTCTCCCGGGGGGAGTAATCATAGGGTTTCAGTACTCAAACTAATAAAGAAGTCAACCCTGAACCTAGTGATTAGTTGAAGAATTCGAGTCAATTAGTGTAAGGAAGTTTGTTGAAGTTAGGGACCTTATATTCCTGCTGTTAAACCTTAAGTGTAGGGGGGTTGTTTATATGTAGATAAGAAATCATTTAGTAAGTTGTACACTCTTCTCACACGACTCCTATCACTCGAGAAAGTAGGTCCGAGCGGGACTTAATACCTGGTGCTTTCAATTCATCATACTTGGGATGCACCGACCGAACTATCATTACACGTATGGTAGGGATCGCCTCAGGTGAAGATTTGGGGAAATGTGTACATGATAGTGTAAGTCCTCATAGGCAATGATACACGAAACCAGACGTTGGGATAATTAAACCAACAAGTTTTAATTCCTTGTTATAAAAAACAAAAAAATGAGAGAAAAAAAGAAAAAAAAATACAAATAAGAACTTGAATGGACTTTACACAACGTATCATTTCAGGATATTAAGGTTGCCCATGTCTTTCACATAAGTCGTTTATTAACTTGTACAAATGATTCCCTAGGCAAGGTATGTGGACATGATATATAAGTATGGGGGTATTTGATTAGTAGCATATCATACAATACATTCATATTATATATCCTTCATTTTACATATATTTGTACTACTCGGGTATTTATTTCTTACATTTCAAGGTTTAGATAATAAAGAAGAGAAATGAAGAAAAAAGAACCTCAATGCAAGAAGAAAAGATAGATTTTGAAGCCTTGTGGACCTCTTTGTAATGCTAAAAGACCGGATTGCAAGTCAGGAAGGACCTAGGTGAAATCTTGGAGGCACATAATTGTAAAGAATTTGGTCGCAAAAGTCCACAATCTCATGAACTTGAGAAATAATTCAACAATTAAGACCAAACGGGCTCGAACCAATAGCTCCGGGTGCAGCCTACGTGCTAAATTGGTTAACTAAAGCTGCTGGTGAAATTTGGGTTTGATCCAACCCAAATGATCCATCATTGGGGAATCTGGTTGGGCGTTTGACGCTCGAATATCTACAGTGGATCTAGTATTAAGTTAGAAGTACTCCGCGGCATCCAGATCTGATTCGTAGTCGTTTAATTATGCCTAGATTAATCCAGACCTTCCAATCTTCTATAAATACACTTGTTACATTTCCATTTCAGTTCTTCTTCTTTCTACTCCTCATTAGGTTACATTTATTTCTTTCTTAGTAGAGTAGTGGAGGAGAGGAGAACACTTTTAAATTGTAATCTTGTTTCATTAATCAAATATTTGTGATTGTTTACATATTGTATTGATTAGATCAAGTTTTCTCTACATGTGGATGAGTTTTTTTTATTTTGTTATTTTCTTTGTTAACATGATGATCAGTGAGTACTCCATCCCCATTGGGGGTGGAGAATGATGTGAAGTGTGGATGTTGTTAGATTTGTGTGTGTTTTAATCTTAATCTTGGAGCTTCAAATGATTTTCATAGCCATTTTGATGAGTTTACCACTCTTGCCTTTGATGTGTTAATGGTCCTAATGGATGCTTAACACATGTTTTGGTTAGCGAACCCACCTTATGGGGAATGATGATGTGATCATAAGATTGGAGTGGATAAAAGAATAAGATTGACATGTAATTTTCTGGTTTTCTTTGCCCTTATCTTGATTAATGTTTTATACGTTTTAATGGTGATGCTAAATCTTATTCTATGTAGAGACACACTTAGGATTATGGATATGAAGGAATCCCATATTATTCATGTCAAGAGAACTTACTTGTACGCACACATGAATCACATATGTACACTTTTGCATACATTTTCCACCTCCTACGAGATTAATTATATTTGATTTTTTAAGTTGATTCGTGTCGCCTTTGTTAGTTAGTATAGATACTCTCAACCTTCATTTTCTTCCCCCACTCGAGTATGGTTGACAACGACCCGTACTATCCATCGCTTCAACACGGTCATGCATTTGCGGTTTTGAACTTAAATTCCCAACACACATACAAGTATATATGCAATGCATGTAATCATATTTGTCCATTTTGATTGACAAGGTTGATTGATTAAGATTAATTTCATTAATGATCAAAATGAAGTTAGATTAAGGCCTAAAAGACAACATACAGCGACAAGACATATCCATCGTTGAATGTTTCCCACAGACATCACCGACAATACCTATCCATCGATGAAGGTCATCATATGTCGGTGTTACGGCAAAAGAAGCATTAGTTGGTCTATCCTACACTAATGGATACATTCATCGATGCTTCTTCGTTGGTGTTCTTTGTTGGCTTTTAGGCCTTAATCCATGTTGATTTTGATGATTAATCAAACTTATCTTAATCAATCAACCAAGTGTATCGAAGTGCAAACGTGATTACATGCATTGCATATATACTTGTATACTTGCAAAATCATCTTAATAGGTTGATCAAGATCATCACGAGAATGAGCATTGGGACAAAGACTCAAGATTGTAACAAAGCTTTAGACCAAGACTTGAAAATTTCCACTTATTAAGTTTATGGGATCATATGTAAACTTGAGCACTAGGATTCTCTCTCGGTCATGTTCGGTCAACCGAACACCATACGGATGACCTAACGGATAACTGAAAGCATCTCATTAGTAGTATTTAGGATTCTCTCCGGAATTTGTCCACTTGGACGACTGATTAGCATTCGGTCGACCGAAACCCTTTTGACCGGTTTTGGATTTTTATTCCAACGCTCACACTTTTATTTTGTCTTAGAACCCATTTGCATTGTCCATTTTTGAACAACCAATCTCCTATCAGTCAATTGTTTACTCTTGGCCTTTGATGCGTCAGGACTCTTCCCATGTGTCAATATTTTTTTTGCCTCACAAGGGATATTTGATTTTCAATCGTTGGCACTAAAAGACAAATTGCTGATATGGATGATCAAAGTCTTGTAACAGAGTTGATTGAATCCTTACTGCTACTCTCTCAAATCATTTGGACTCTTTGTGCTATCAAATTCTCAAGCCTTCAATTCAAAACTTCAACAAACACAAAGCATAATCTTCACCACTTTCATATCCATTCGAATTCCATATCCAAGTGTGCTCAAGTATAGCGTGTTTGATATTCATTCCAAGTTTAAATCCAAGCGACTGGGATTTTAAGTCTAAAGCCACATGTGCATGACCACATAGAAGCGGTGGTAAGTACGGGTTGGTTCCAAGAGGGAGTTTGGTTCGTCGTCAACCAAACTCGAATGGGGAGAAAATGAAGATTGATTGTATCCAAACTAACAAACTAATGCTACATAAATCGAGAAAAGAAACCTAATGTGAGTAGTCTCAGAAGAGGCGGAGAATGCATGCAAAAGTGTAGATGTGTAATACATGTGTGTGTAGAATTAAGCGCTAATGACATGCATAACATGAAAATCTATAATCACCACAATCCTAAGTGTGTCTCCACATAGATTAAGATTTAGCATCATCATTAAAACATACAAAACACTAATCAAGATGAGGACAAAGACAACCACATGATTACATGTCAATCTTATATTTTTAATGACATGGAGAACATAGAAATCCATAATGACCACAACTCCAACTATGTCTCCACATGAATTAAGATTTAACATTATCATTAAAACATACAAGACATTAATCAAGATAAGACCAGCAATGCCACATGCTTCCACATGTTATCTTATCTCTTTATGCACTCAAATCTTATCATCATCTCAACGTTCCCTATTAAGGGAACCCACTAACCAAAGCATGTATTAAACATCCATTAGGAGCATAAACATATCAATGGCAAGAGTGAGAAACCCATCAAAATGGCTATGGAAATCATTTGAAGCTCCAAGATTAATATTAAAAATACACACAAATCTTACTACATCCACACTTCACATCATCCTCCACCCCTGAATGGGGATGAATTAGTCACTAATTGTTTCATTAACAAAGAAAACAACACATGAAAAAGTAAAGAATACTAAATCTAATCAAGACAAGAATGTAATTAACAACAACAAAACTTTGATTAATGAGAGAAGATTACAAGATTGGTGTCTTCTCCTTTGCACTACTACACAACTAAGCAAGAAAATAAACCTAACATAATGAGGAGGAGGAAGAATGGAAAGGTTAAAAGTGTATTTATAGAAGATTAGAAGGTCTGTATTAATAGACGCAATCAGACGACTGTAAATTAGATATGAATACTCTGAAGTACGTCTACCCAAATACCCAACCCGCTAGAGAAATTCGAGTGTCAATCACCAGTGGCAGATTTGGATCTGCTACTACCAACTCTTTTGTGTTGAATCAGTCACAAATTTCACCAGCAACTTAAGTCCGCCAATTTAGCACGTGAGGTGCACCAGAGCCATTGGTGCGAGCATGTTTGGTCTTAATTCTTAAATTACTCATCAGGTTCATGAGATTATGGACTTTTGCGACCAACATATTTTATTTATGAGCAGGTTCTTCTGGGTTTTCACCTAGGTCCTTCCTGACTTGCAATTTGGTCATTGAACATTACAAACAGGTCTAGAAGCTTTCCAAATCTTTCATTTTTTCTTGCATTTAGGTTCCTTTTGTTTTTCTGTTCTTTATTACCAAATCCCTGAAATGTAAGAAACAAATACCCGAGTAGCACAAATATGGGGTAAATAAATGATATATGACATGAATGCATTGTATGATATATAACATGACTTACACTATCACGTACACCTTTCATATTTGTTTCATACATTTCATGGTTTAGGTAATAAAGAAGAGAAAGGAAGTAAAAAGGCCTAATTGTAAGAAGAAATGACTGATTTGGAAGCCTTCTCGATTTGTTTGTAATGTTCAGGGGCTGGACTAAAAATCATGAGGGATACAAGTGAAAAACCTAGAGGGATCTAAGTGTAAGGAAAAACATGTTGGGTACAAAAGACCATAATGTCATGAGCCTGAGCAGTAATTCAACAATTAAAACAAAACGGGTTCGAACGAACGGCTCCGGGTGCACCCCACGTGCGTAATTGATTAACATAAGCTGCTGGAGAAATTTAGGTTCGATTCGACCCAATGATTTGCCACCAAATCCGGTACTGGCAAATTCGGTTGGTCAATTTACCCTCGAGTTTCTCTAGCAGGTCGGATATTGATGGATTGAACAATGGATATTGAAAGAAAAGAATGAGAATTTATTTACAATCCAATGATTTAAAATATTGGACATTTATCTTAATCCCATACACTTCTCCTAATGATGAAGAAATTTTGTCCCAAGCTAGATCCAAAATTAAGGAAGTGGAGATGAATTCTAGCATCACGAACATTTTGTATTGTGACTTAAATGAGGGAGAATATATAAAATCAGAGGTTGTGATAGTGCATATGATATATGGCATAATCTAGAAATGCATTATAAAGGTTCTACTAGAATGAAACAAACTAGGATAAATTTGCTCATGCATAAATATGAACTTTTTTGTATGCAATCCGGTGAGAACATAAGTGAGATACACACTCACTTATTCGAGATCATTAACTCTCTGAAATCTCTTGACAAAACTTTAACGAGTGAGAATGACTCGAAAGATTCTCTGGTCACTCACCGACGAATGAGAAAAGAAAACAACCACTATCGAGGAAGCGCAAGATCTCACAAATTGTCGGTTGAGGAGCTTATGGGTAGTCTTATGACATATGAGATACCTAAGAAAGACTGCAAGGAGAAAGACACCACCAAAAAGATATCTTTGGTGCTACATGCCATAACCCACTCCAACAAAAAAGGATAATGATATTGAAGAGAAGTTAGTGACTAAAAAATTTGAGTTTCTCAAGAAAGTAAAGGAAAAGGGAAAAGAAAAGTATGGTACCCAAACACAATCTTTAAATCAGCATGGTTTAGGCTATAATGTTAATAAAAACAAAAATCAAGTTATCCATACCACTTTGAATGGAAAGTATTTCTTTGTGAATAAAAGTTTCTCAAGTGTTTGGGCACAAAAGACCAAAATGATATGGGTAACAAAAATTATTTTCAAAGAACCATGGTTATTTGAGTACCAAAATCTTCACTTGTAGGTACTTAGAAGGATGATGATCGGTAACGATCAGCTCAAGCAAGAAAAGATCGATCTCAACCTTCAAAGAAAATATTATGATAGAATTCGTAACATTGTGGTCGCTATCGAGAGGAGATTGGAACCAATGCCAAATTGAGGATCAAGAGTTGGGTAACATTTTTCAATCCTCTTTATTTTAACGAATTGTTTTTAATATAGGTATATTGAATGTATATGATATCATATCATACATCATTCTTTTAGGCCTTAGTGATAGGGGCATATAATGTTTTATCACTTAATTAAGGCGGGAGAAATTTGTAATCCTAACCTTTGCATTTGATTCCTTTAATGTTTGTATTTGGTTGATGTCAAAAGTGGTAGAATAATAAGAGACTGATCTTCAATTGATCCATACTATGCATATTGATAGGAGCATTATATACATGCATACATATATGAACGAGGGAGATCATATAGAAAGTGGGAGAATTAAATTGAATCTCAGGCATTAAGATAAATGTCTACCATCATCAAAAGGGGGGATATTTTTGACTTTTAAGCCTTAATCCATGTTGATTTTGATGATTAATCAAACAAATCTTAATCAATCAACATAATTAATCAAAGTGGGCAAACATGATTACATGCATTGCATATATACTTGTATACTTGCAAATCATCTTAATAAATTGAACAAGATCATCAATAGAATCAACATTGGGACAAAGGCTGAATATTGTAACAAAGCTTTGAACCAACACTAAATTGAGCACTAAAATTCTGTCTCGGTCCTGTTCGGTAAACCGAATACCTAAGGGATAACCGAAAGCATCTCATCAGTAGTCGTTAAGATGCTCTATGGAATTCGTCCACTCGGACTCCCAATTGACATTCGGTTTTCGATTTTACTCCAAAAGACACACTTGTATTTTGTCTTTGAGCCCATTTGCATTGTCCATTTTCGGATAACCGATCTCCTATCAGTTAACCGTTTACTTCTTGGCCTATGGCGCGTGACAACTCTTTCCACATGTCAATATTATCATTGGACTCACAACGGATATTTGATTTTCAACTATTGGAGCTAAAAAATAAACTACTGATATGGACGACCGAATGGGTCCTGAACAACTGAAGTCTTGAAACAGAGTCGATTGAATTCATAATGTTATTTTGGATCGACCAACTGAACCCGGTTCGGTCAAACAAAATAAAATCAGAGGAAATTTGAGAAAAGTTAGTGGAAGTTGGTGATCAATTATCCAACATTTGTCCGACCAACTGAATGCTTAATTCTGACCAAGTCAAACGGTCGACCAAACTTGTACAAATTTCTGCCTAAACTCAAGTCGAATCTTGCTTCTCATTGGACCAAATTTCACAAACTCTCCCGAACGGCTTTGTTTGTTTTGAAGTCTATAAAAGCCTCATTCAAGAGATACATACAGAAACTACTCTCTCAAATCATCTACACTCTTTGCACTCTCAAGTTCTCAAGCCTTCAAAGCTCAAACACACTCAAAACTTAATCTTCACCACTTGCATATTCACTCCAATTCCATATCCAAATGTGCTCGAGTATAGAGTGGTTGATAGTGGTTCCAAGTCATATCCAAGAATCACCAAAATTGTAAATCTTCGTGACAACTCCCTCTCGGGCTGTGAGTGGAGAAAATCGAACAAGACGGGGGTATTCGCTAAGGTTTGTATTTTAAAGGTGTTGATCTTGGTCCAGAAGGGAGATCAAATAGTAAATACTTGAGTAGGGATCGGGCGATCGATCGAAACTCTAGGAGAGGACTATATCACAATGGTTTTGATCGAATGTCTATAAAACAAACTTCTGCGTCGACTTTGTGATTTTGCATTCTCTCCTAGAGTATATATCTCTCTACTTAATTTTAATTCCGCATTTAGTTTGAGATTAGAGGGTTATCGATCTTAACATTCTTTGCTTCGATGAAACCATGCGGAAAAAATTGGTCGGAAATTTCACACCAAAATTAACACCAACGACACTTGTCTGTTGGAACATCTATCGGTGAAAGTAAAGCTGACGACGCGTATATCCGTGTGTGTTTACCTACACCGACGGATGAATACCTTCACTGAGAGATAAGTTTCATCAGTGAACGCTTGTTCTGTTGTAGTGTATGAAAATTCGTGTTTTGGCGAATACAAATACATTTACGGACATCCATGTTTCGGTCGGATATTGATACGGTTACGGATATTCGTAAGATAAATATAATGTTTTCCCTATTTCAATCCCCTCGTAGAAAAATAAGAATCCAGTCCATTCGTTCTTAATTTTTTTCGAACCCTTTTACCTTTGTACAAAAGTAAATATAACTTCCCTACTTTCATACAGCCTACTAGTCTTTGCTCTACGTTTAACATTTGAGTATATTAATATTAAAATGACATACATTATTTGATTACATAGGAAATTGTGTATCTTTATCTATTATTAATATTTAAACTATATATGTTAAAATGAGTGATTTTCATGATTTTTTTAGGGAGCTACTTTTCGTCGCCGGAAAACTACTTAAATCGCCCCAAAAATGACATTTTTGCCCTTAACAAATCAATTAATACTCATTTCGTCCCGTGTCTTTAAACAAGGTGTTTGACTCAGTTTTACTCACATTCCTAGTACTAACACCACGAAAATGTTTGGCGAAGCACCTGAATCCGGCGAGGTAACGGGGGCAGAATTTTTTCCCCGACTCGGGCGTCTGGCTAAGCCGCCTCCACCCAGGTGGAGGCGTCTGGCTAAGCCGCCTCCACATAGGTGGAGGCGGTTTAGCCAGACGCCTCCACCTATGTGGAGGCGTCTTAGACGGATGCGTCCACAAAGGTGAAGGCGTCAGGCTAACACGCCTCCACCTTGGTGAAGGCGGCTTAGCCAGACGCCCATTTTTTTTAATTTTTTTTTTAAATTTTCTGTTAAATTCAATTTTTCAGGTTCCGTTGCAAGATTTCGGTGGTGATGGAGTAGATTACAGTGAGCTTTTTGACAGTAAAAACATATTTACAACAATCGAGGAAGCTTGTAAATAGGCGAAACAAGTTGCACTAGGAGTCGGATTGTTTTTGGTTATATCATCATACAAACCAAAAGCAGATAACCGGATGAATTGTTACCTGAGATGTGATCGCAGACGTGAGATCAGTTCTCGTGATACGAGTATTGCACTACGAAAGAATACGAAAAGAAAAGGTTGCGGTTGTCGGTTTTTGGTAAAAGTGATGGAGCGACGGGATCGTGATGGATGTGTCATTGTTTCTAGTAGCATCTATGGGCAGCACAACCACCCACTTGCAGTTTATTCAGAGGGTCACCGACAGGTCAGCGGACTTAGTGCTGGGGCAAAGCAAATTGTTCATGATATGACAGAGGCACAAGCAAGATCCCGTAACATTTTGTTGGCGGTAAAGAAGAAATTCCCGGACGATAATCCGAATCAAAGACACATTTATAACTTCAGAGAGTACATGAGGAGGATGAAATCTGAAGACAGGAATCCCGTGCAGCAGTTTCTCAGGGAGGCAGTGCAGCATAAGTATTTGCATTGGATTGTGGCAGATGAAGAAACTAATGTCTTGACTCACGCATTTTTGGCACATCCGACTTCAGTTCAGTTGTTGCGTACATACCCATTCGTAATCTGTATGGATTCGACGTATAAGACGAACAAGTACAAGATGCCTTTGTTTGAGATGGTTGGAGTTACTCCAACAAACATGAATTTCCTCGTCGGATATGCGATTTTGCAGGATGAGACCGAGTCTAGTTACCGGTGGGTGTTGGAGAGGTTGCGAGATCTGTTATTGGATATTGTTAGCCCGACTGCAATAATTATGGACCGGGAGATGTGTCTGATGCGACCAGTGGCAGAGGTTTTTCCTGAGTCTGCTCATTACTATGCACCTGGCATATCAACAAAGACGTGTACAACTACGCATACCACGTATTCGGCAAGGACAAACAGCTTGCAAAGAGTTTTAGGCGTGGAAGGTGAAGGAGAGTCATGCTTTCTGATTCACAGACGGATTATGATATAGCAGTCCGTAATCTGAAAGATTCTTACAACTCCTGGCCAGTACTGACGGAGTATGTGGAAGACACGTGGTTGGTGCATAAGGAAAAATTTGTTTTGAATTGGACGAATAAAGTTTTTTCATTTCGGCAACACTACGAACTGCAGGGTGGAAAGTGCACATTCGGCTCTGAAAGAGTGGATCACTACATCGACTGCCGCTCTCAACACTCTTTTCGACCGCGTGAACTCGGCTATTGAAATGCAGCTGACGAATATTCGGAACTTTCTTGAAGATTCGAGACGTCGAATTGTGACAAACTACATAGGTCCTTTGTTTCAACATATAAATGGTCGAGTTTCGCATCACTGCTTGTCGTTATTGACTCAGGAGTTGAAGAGAATGCAGGACTTAAGTGATGAAATTGAATATCGTTGTGGGTGTGCTTTCCTGACAACACATGGGATTCCTTGTGCCTGTACCATGTACGAGTGTTTGGCGTCACGTGATGGAATTTATTTAGAGGAGATTCATCCATTCTGGAAAACACTTGTCATCGGAGAAGGAGTCCAGATGTCAGAGTTTGTTGATCAGTCAACACAAGACGTCGAGCATTTTCGGAAGCTAGTTGATGAGATTTCGGAGAGCGACCCTGCAGTAATTCGTAGTGCCTCTCGTATTTTATATGAACAGTTACACCCCGATCAGTCAAACTATGGAGAACCCGCAGAAAATATTAAGGTACGAGGTCGACCTAGGGGAAAGTCGACACGTCGGGACCCGAGTGCCTTCGAGTATGCTGAGCGAGGTCGTGGTCGGTCTGGCAGTAGTGGGAGCAGGGGTTGTCGTCGGTCTGGCAGTAGTGAGAGCAGAGGTCGTGGTCGGTCTTCCAATTCGTCTCGATCGTCCGTGAATACGGGCACGGGATCTTCTGGTATGACGATATCTTTGTTGTTATGTTATTTAATATATATGAGTAATGTAGATGGGGTTGAATATATTATCTCTTAATTTTGTTGTTTTAATGAATTGTTATTTACCTATCTTACAGTGTCCGGACGGATTGACGTGGATAACTTCCCATATGTTGATAGACTGACAGGAATCATTTTACCATTTCTAGAAAGGTGGAATGACGTACGTGCTGATGACAACTGTGGATTTCGATGTGTTGCCGATGCCTTCCATGGTGGTCAAGAGAACTGATCGTACGCCCGTCGTGCGATTTCTAATGAGATAGGTGCACATCCTATATATGAGAGTGTCTATTTCGGCAATGTGGGAGAGGCTCGTCAACGAATTTATTGGGGCGGGGGAGTTTGTGGCGAGGATCATTATATGGAGGTTTGGTCCGACTTGTTTCCTATTGCTATTTTTTACAAGTGTGCGGTCATGTATTTCGCAATGGGAACGGATGGTTCGTTGTTCCCGTGTCTTACTGTTCTACCTTGGGAGAGTCCGATCGTTGGCTCTACCAAGGGGGAGGCGGTTCCGGCGACCGCCCGATCGTTGGGTCGGGCGTCTCCCGCGGACGCCCGACCCAAAAATGTTTTTTTTAAATTAATTAAAATAAACAAGGCAATTTACCAGATGTTAGTAGTCCGGGATGTCCGCTGGTTTTTTTCCTGGCCTCCGAGACATTCTATTTGGTGAATAGAAGAGTGATATGAAGAGAAAGTTGTGTTAAAAGAGTGAAATGAAAAGTTATATAAGTAGAAAGGGTAGATGGGCAAAATGGTAATCTGTTGGGGCGATTTAAGTACATTTAGGACGACGAATAGCAATTCAGTTTTTTTACTTTTATTTCAAAAATTCTACTACACATTTTTAATATATCCAAGCTAATATAGTTTATCTAATTTAATGGTTAATTTTTTGTGTGAATTACGAAGATATACACTCATTTTATATTATATAAGTACATCACATATATCATTTTTTGTCTATATCTATTTATAAAAATAGTTAATTGCAGTTTGCTCCCTGATAGTTGTTGACACTTTAGACTCCTAACTTTTATACCGTTCGAACTCATATCATTTTATTTGTTAGCACTTTGTCCTGTTTTGTTGAATACATATTCTTATCCAATTTTTGTGGATGTGGATGAACATATGTAATATCTCGGTCGATCTATTATATCCTGATGTGCCAATCAAATATGAAAATAGATAAATACTCATATCCTATGAGTTTGCACCGCAATTACCAACGCAACGCATGAGTTCAATTGAATCTGTCAAATTCATAAGCAAGCTATACACCTCACGAACCCGTTCGGATCTCACCTCGACGAAACCCTAACCCCGATCTTGCCTTCCGACTCCCAATTCGACCCCTCCCAAACTGTCCCCAGCGGTCGGAAGCTCGGCCTCGCCGGAGGTCTCCTTCCTCCTGGCTCTGCCGTCCTCTCCTTTCCTCTCTTCCCTCTGACCAGGCCTTCCTCCACTGTAATTCCTCTTTCCCTCGGCCGGGAAAAGGTTCAGTTTTTAAAATTGAGGTTATTTATGTGATTTTGACGTGAAGTAGATCTCACCGATCTCAAAGATGGAAACTGCTTTAATGATGGGAAAATCGTTAGCGAGATCGCAAGTTTAGACCACTAAATTGAAATGTAACCGAAGGGCACGTGCACGGAAAAGTCCTTAAATTCAAACTGCACAAGCCAGCAACCATGTTTATGAGAAGATCTACTGCGAATTGAGAGTTAATGAATTTATTTTCCTCATAATGTGGAGGTTTTATATGAAGTTCTGAAAAAAAACACTTTCCTTATTTCTGTTTGTTTTGTAATTAACACTTTGTTAACTTATAAATGTATTGAGCTTGCCAATTTTGGGAACCTCCACTTAGCTTGTAATACAATGATTCATGGGATGCTTATATAACACAAGGTCAGTTTTTTTTTGTAATGAATGATTTTTCTTGATTCCCTGCGTTCGAGTCTGTGTCTTGTTTTTAAGTCAGGGTTGTCCTGAGGTGCCGGAATCCCTAACAGCTTATCTAATACGAATGCTGGAATTCATAAATCTGGGTTTTTATAGAACTTAAAAATCATAGACTAAATGTGGAATGTTTGGATGCTGCTTTGGTAGCTTAGAGGAACATGTTTAAGAATATCGGAGGGTGACAGGATGGTCTCTTTAGCAAGGCGTTGGGGTCAAGCACTGTTTCTGTTTCCTTTTTTGGCTTACTGTTTTTTTTAAGTCTATAACTTTGCTTTTATCGGTACCCATATTAAGATTTGATCAGTGAATATTCTTGAATGAACTTGAATGACTTTTGGCTTGATTGCAGAGACTGTGAAGACGTAGATGATATTCAATGTTGTTGCATAAGGCACTCAGATAAGTGAAAATAAAGAGGTAAATATCATCCATACAAATGTCTGTGCCTAAGAGCATCATATCATCAATAAATTATTATACAAACTGACCATCATTCACATACTTGTTGGTTGGTCAGTACCTTCGAGTGTGAACGTTTAGAAGTGTGTATGCTGAAATTACCATTGTGAAATTTGTTCCCCATTTGTTTATTATCTCATGCACGTCATGTATATATAACAATAAAAATATATACATTTCGGTTATCTTTGTTTGTTATTTTCACCTCTTGTATCCCTTTTACTCTATAAATGATAAAAAAACAATAAAAATATATACATGAGAGTGTACCTGAATAATAGGGCGAAAGAATTACTATGAATTTGAATTTATTGTTTTAGGTTTAAACATATTTGAGAAGTTTGTTTACTTCAAGTTACCAGGGGAAAAGCACATTGCCAAAAATGTGATATTTTATATAAGGCAATGATTCTGAGGCAACTATTCTTATATCTATTAACTTACATACTGTATGAAGTGTCTATTCTATAGAGTTTGTTTTTACCTAGATAGGAATGCCATGGATTTTTGGCGAACACTGTCTTGAGATTAAAATTCGACAAGATGTGAGCGGGCATGTATACGTATTGTTTTTCAAAATTTGTTTCGCCTTTTTACTTTAAATTGTGGGCAAAAAATTCTGACTTTGTCTTAATGCCAGTTGCCAAATATTTCTACCATCAATCTATATTTAATCCATATCTTCTAAAAGACAAACGAACCACCTTGTTGCAAATGACCAACAAGTCAATTGCTTTGTGTTAACCTATGGAGATCTTTCTGTTGTTGGGGAATGGGGAATTTCGGATCATAGTGGACACTTTTTAGCATATTATTATTTTTCTGTTCGTCAATAATTTGTTTATTTTACCTTCAGGATACTACTTGTTTGATCCAAATGCAGTCTCATTCTGAAGATACTGATCCAGAGGTGAGAGAGGAATCTCCTAGGTCACAAGATGACATAAATAGTAATAGTAGATGTAAGAAATCACTTGGAAGTGCTTCAGATGTCGGAGATGATGGAACTCAACCTGCCGAGCCTCCCTCTAATCAAATTGTGCCCTATAAGTCTGGTACAAGTACGGGCGATACGGATTTGGGAATTGAAGAAACCCCTGATTCCGTTGGTGATAGAAGTTTATCTCTTCCAAATTCCTCAGCACAAAATGTATCTAGATCTTTTCAATCAATAGGAGCATTTACGGTGCAGTGTGCCCGATGCTTTCAGTGGAGGCTCATTCCAACAAAAGAAAAATATGAAGCCATACGTGAAAATATTCTGGAGGATCTTTTCTTTTGTGAAAAAGCTCAAGAATGGCGCCCAAATGTCTCCTGTTCTGATCCACCTGATATATGCCAAGATGGTACCAGAGTTTGGGCCATTGATAAGCCTAGTATTGCGCAGCCACCTCCAGGATGGGAGAGATTGTTGAGGATTAGAGGCGAAGGAAGTACAAAGTTTGCAGATGTGTATGTTTTTTTTTCTCTTAGTCAGACAAGTTTATAAATTTTGATAAAAAGAGGACTGTTTTGCTTTCCTCTTTTTACCAAGGAAAACAGATGCTACTTTGATATTGTTTGCCAGGTGAAATTTATATTTGTTTTCTTTCCTCTCGTCACTCTTCAAATGCTTTATTGCTTGATTGTGAATACATTTGTTGCATTTTGGAAGTACTGTTGGTCGTCATATTGGTGGCCTGGATCAAAATCATTGTTTGGGAATCTTGACTTTATAAACCTTTATGTTTTTCTCGATTGGGTCTTTTCATCCTTTTTCAAGGATAGCTTGTTTATACATAGCATGCCTTCCATCCTTCCAAGGTGTAACCAAAATGCAGGCTCATAATTGGCATTTGTTTTCTATACCAAGACCATTTGCTTTAACATAATGAATCTTGTTTACAACTTTTCTTCAGTCAAGAGTACAAACTGATGAAAAGTGAAAAAATATCATATGGAACATAATATAGGACTTGAAAAAATTCCAAGTATTTGTGTTCTTTATGACAGTGGACGGTTTGTACCTGACAATTTCTAAATGTATGTTTGCTATTTTCTTCAGGTATTATGTTGCACCATCTGGGAAACGAATGCGGTCAATGGTTGAGGTCCAAAAGTACATCCCACGACTTAACATTTTTTATATTTGTTTGTCACATTGATCTATAGAATATATATGACTCTTAGATTAGTTTTTTTTTCGCTTCATTACACGTAGCAATGAATTGGCTTCTAATTTGTAGATAATTCTTCATTTATACCTTTTTAAATGGATATAAGTTTAATCAATGTTGATATTTTTCAGGTACTTATTTGAACACCCAGAGTATTTGGATCAAGGTGTAAGTCTATCTCAGTTCTCTTTTCAAACTCCTAAACCTCTTCAAGCAAACTATCTTCGAAAGCGACCTCGTCCTGCTGCTCCCTCAAATGACATGGATACTCCTGCCATCCGAAAACATTCAGAACCTGAAGAAGGTACGGAAAATGTACCTTCCTCTTCCTATGAAGGACCTCAAACAATTCCCCTGTTTAGAACCTTCTTAATTTTGTTTCCATATTGGGGCTGCAATATCCCTATCTACCGTAGAGTCCATTGCTGTCAGGTTTTGTAGTGTTAAGATAGAAACTGGTGGTGTTAAATGAAAGCTATCCAAGGTAAGGTAGCAGAACTCTTAAGTTTAACACATTAAAAGCTGTGTTATCCTTAGTAGTATTACTTTCACATATTAACTCATTAGTTTACCATCCGTCCATTTGAATGGTTAGACTTGTATTCAAGCTGTTAATATATTTCTATGCTAGGCTAGAAGGATTGTATAGGAATTACAAGTTAAAGTACTGCGTTGAAATCGTGATACCAAAAAAACTAATGCACTTTAATAGTCATAGAAATTGCCAAAAATGTGTAAGCACAAGAAAAACATCAAAGCAAAATTTAACATTATATAGTAAACAAATCAACTGAAAGTATATTATCCACCAAAAATACCAATTATTGATCAATACTGGAAATGATACAAGCACTAAGAGGGATAAGAAGATAATCCAGAATGTTGCAAAATCTACCACTACTTGTAAAACCCTTCCTGAAGATGTGGTATTGTTTGACGGTATTGCCAGCCCTTCACTCAATTGTGAAATTGTCCATCACAACACTACAAGCTTGACTAGGAACATGTGAAATGTCTTGATTTTGTAAACTCTAGAACTATGTTCACTAGGATGAACATCAAAAAAATGTAGGCCTGAGAGAGAATGAGATGTTTGCATTGGTTCACATTTGAGCATTGGTCAAACTATGAAATTAAAATCCCATAGATCTAGATTGTTTGAAGTTTGCAAGTGATTGTTCCATTCACGATGAAATTTAATTTAGAAAGGAGTTGATTTTTTAGTTAAAAGGTACGGTATGACATTGAGATGGGGAAAATGGATCTTCCAGTTGTTGGGCACAATGCCGCATGGGACGGGAAGTCAAATTACTCTTCCCCTATCCATTATTGTTACCCACGTTGACTGATTTTTTTTTAATTGTTCTTTCCCCTAGCCCTTTCAACTTAGTTCCTTGTCATTCAAACCAAAATGGATATCTGTAATTTGACACCAACTACCTGTATTTATTTATCAAAATTTCAGACAGCCTAGGTTGCCTGTATCGAGAATATTTGCATTGCTCTAGGACTTTTTAAGATTTATATTCTCGAGTTGTATTTTTTTTTTAATATGTTTATCAATGACAGTGAATCCTTTGTCGTGGGAAGAACCTGCTGCCTGCACAGATCTGCAACTTGGAAGGCCCGAACAATCAACTTCTGATTTCCAGATGCCGAAGTCTCATTTTGCAGCTGTACGAGCACCTTCTAAAAAGAATACGTCTAGGCCCTCAAAGAAGCAAATGTACAGTAGTGCCATGTTCAACGAGACAGATATCAAGGTGGAGGAACCTCCACCCTATGATCTGTGACCTAGCATTTGCCTACCCAAGTCCACTGTTGCGGATGGTGGTGCTTAAAATTGTAGGTGAATCGATGGTTTCCAGGTGTTCACAAAGAATGAACTTTAGGCTTATGTATTTTAACCCTCTCTTTTAATCGTGATTAGTAGTGCAGTTTTTTGGTTTGTTTACGTAGGATTGGTTATAATTAACACAGGTTAATATTTATTTTTCCGTAACAAAAATGTTTGTATGGTTGATGCTGGGTTGGTTATTTTAGGAGGAAAAAGAGATGATGATATTGTAAAATGAAATTTGCAGTGGAAGAATGATTCATGGATGCTAGGGTATCTCCTTTTCCTTGTTTTTGGAGCTCTTTGGCTACAAAAAGATTGGAATTCTCTTTCATATTCCATTGTTTGTAACAAGTTTCGGAGATTTATCTAATGGTAGTGAGTTTTTCTTTATCTTTTCCAATTATGCAGTGTAATTACAAGATTTTAAAGTAATTTGAAGTAGTTATTTTGTGGGATAGAAGGTGGCAGCTCTTAGGCTATAAGAACCAAATATTGATCCCTCGATTGTCATCTGGCAATGGAATTTTATGACTTCTTATTCAATACACCATTGGTTGATTTGAATATTGAACTTTCCAAAAGGGAGATTTAAACATTTAACCACGAGCTCATCAAGAATAAAAATTAGGTAATTGGACTGCTCTTACCATCTCCAATTAGATTAAAACATTGGTGTAGAAAAGCAAATAACATGTCAAATAAAAATCCCAACATAACTTTAGGTCATCTACAATAGTGGTATTTTAACAAATGTTGTTTTTGTTTTCTCTTTCTGTCACATCATACGTTCCGGTACACAACATTTAATCAAAATTTAATTCTCTTTCATCTTCTCAAATATATCATTTTATAAAAATCACGACGTCAAATCAAATTCTCTTTCCTTCAACTCATTTTTTACTCTTTACAAATACATATATATCATCATTTATATCATTTATACGTTAATTTAATTAGTTTTTTTTATTATTATTTATGTTTTTCATTTTTATTTTTTTTCCAAAATAATGGTTGGACAAAAATCTGTGAAATAATTAATTTATTAACTGCAAATTAATAATAGTAATTTGATAAAACAAACTTATTGGGATTACAATAACAATTGCATGTAACTAAACATTACAAGTAAGAAGTAAATAATAAAGACATGAATAAAATTTCTAAAAAAGATAAAGTCGGGAATCTAACTAATGGAAAAATGAAAGCAAGATATTGGTTTGAAACCGGGTAGTTGTTCCATTTGAGTTAACTACTAGAAATTTAAATTTTCAAAATTATAAAATTAATATAACAATATTTTGAAAAGATTTATCGGTTAGGCACCAAGGTGTTGGATCGGTACGGCTTGCTAATTCTAATCACTTTTAAGCTTGAATTTCTACCTAAACAATCAAAGATGCAGCAGAAAGAATTTAAACAAAGGTAAAGAGAAACAAGCAAACCACAATGGGCACGGGTGTTTTTATAGTAGTCCTTACACACGGCTGCGCGCGTCCAGGACGCACCTTACGTGGCATCTAGTCAGCTGTCCAGTCAGCTGCCCAGTCAGCCAAAAGTAAAGTGCGTGTTTTTTCAAAAAAATGGAAAAAACACCTGTGGCTTTCGTGCGACGGTTCCCTCTCTGACGTCTCGAAAAGACCGGGAAGGGACATCAGACGCGCCTGTTCACATCCCGAGTTGCGAAAGAAAACCAAAAACGTTTCTGATCTTTCTCACATTCCCTTTCTCAATTTTTCTCTGATTCATCACCCCAGTTCTTTTTCGTAACCCTAGATATCCGTCGACGACATGGATTCTACACTTCAAACTTCTATTTCAGGGGTTGTGGTGCACCAGGTTTGTCGTTTTTACCGTAACATTGAATTGCGATACTCTAAAAAGCAATGTTCTCATACGGTTGATGTCTTCTTAGGCTTCTACGCAATACTTCCAGCCCTCCAAATGTTCGTGGACCCCAATAGAGAAGGTCTTTGGGAAGTTGAGGGACGCAGAGAAAGATGCCTTCCGGGCTACCCCCTTCGGTCACTTCATCAACCTCTCCAACGTTCATGTTGATAATGACATTATCGACTGGTTCGTGGAACACTATGACCCCGAGGAGGTGGGGTTGAGGATCGGCTCTGGGGTCGTACACTTCACCGCCGAAGACGTTGTCCTAATTTTGGGGCTCAGATTACATGGGAAGGCTGTCAGAATGCATCCGAAAGAAGTCGCAACCCGACAGGGGGAGATTCTGAACAACACCCAACTATCTGCCCAGAGGATGGCTACGAGATATTTGGTTGATGAGGAGGAGGAGTACGTCCGGCTACTCATTTGTTACATCTTCAGCCATTTTTTGTTCTGCGATGGCACCCATCGAACCAAAATTTCGTTCCTCGACCACTTGGCCGACTTGACTAGGCTACACAAGTACGCGTAGGCCGAGGCTGTTCACGAGGCACTTGTGACAGGCATGGAGAAGGCAAACCGGGATCTACGCGCTAGGAAATCTACCAGTTCTTCTATTTTAAGAAGGGGATACGTCGAGGGGTGTGTTGCTGTACTACAGGTAATGGTTATTCCCTTTTAAGGTTTTCGGTTGTTCCTTTTTAAGTTAATCTTCTTCCTTTTTAAGTTATGATTCTTCCCTTTTATGTTATACTTGATCCTTTTTAAATTTGGTTTGTTCCTTTTTAAGTTGTTGTATGTTCCTTTTTAAACTTCGTTTGTTCCTTTTTATGTTATGCTGGTTCCTTTTAAAGTTTCGTTTGTTCCTTTTTATGTTGAAGTTGTTCCTTTTTATGTTCAACTTGTTCATTTTTAGGTTTCGCTTGTTTCTTTTTATGTTGAAGTTGTTCCTTTTTAAGTTTTGTTTGTTCCTTTTAGGTAACGTTGGTTCCTTTTTATGTTGAAGTTGTTCCTTTTTAAGTTTCGCTTGTTCCTTTTAGGTAACGCTGGTTCCTTTTTATGTTATGCTTGTTCCTTTTTAAGTTTCGTTTGTTCCTTTTTATGTTGAAGTTGTTCCTTTTTATGTTCAACTTGTTCCTTTTTAAGTTTCGCTTGTTCATTTTTATGTTGAAGTTGTTCCTTTTTAAGTTTCGCTTGTTCCTTTTTATGTTGAAGTTGTTCATTTTTATGTTAAAGTTCTTTCTTTTTAAGTTTCGCTTGTTCCTTTTTAAGTTTCGTTTGTTTCTTTTTATGTTACAGTTGTTTCTTTTTAAGTTTCGTTTGTTTCTTTATATGTTATACTTGTTCCTTTTTTTGTTATGCTTGTTCCTTTTTAAGTTTCGTTTGTTCCTTTTTATGTTGAAGTTGTTCCTTTTTAAGTTCAAGTTGTTCATTTTTAAGTTTCGTTTGTTCCTTTTTAAGTTCAAGTTTTTCCTTTTTAAGTTCAAGTTGTTTCTTTTTATGTTCAAGTTTTTGCTTTCTGTTACAGTTGATCCTTTTTAAGATTCGTTTGTCCTTTATAAGATTCGTTTGTCCTTTATATGTTATAATTGTTCCTTTTTAAGTTATACCTGTTCTTTTTTAAGTTATGCTTGTCCCTTTTTAAGTTTCGTTTGTTTCTTTTTAAGTTGAAGTTGTTCCTTTTTATGTTAAAGTTGTTCCTTTTTAAGTTATGCTTCTTCCTTTTTATGTTATACTTGTTCCTTTTTATATTATTGTTTTTGAATTAATTGGCATCTCCTTATTAGGTATGGCTGTGCGAGAAGTTCAACCTGGCAGACCCTAAAATGGGAGGCCATCCTAGGTGGAATCGTTGGTCGAGCATGTTTGGAAAACGACTCATCCTGAAGAAATGGGAGGAAATGGGCATCACCCTTTCAAAAATTTACGAGGGAGACTTCAATCAGACTCAGTCGACGACCCTGACTCAGTAAGAGAGGGAAATCATTGGTCAGGCTGAAAAAACTCAGCCAACCCTACGAACCAATAGTGATTGTCAGTCAACAAGCAGCGAACCTAGGCTACACTTGAGGGACTGCAGCATCCCTCGGGACCCACTATGGGAAGAATTGGAGTTTGCAATGTTGAAGACAAAATGGCTTCAAGCAGAAGTTGCACTGAATGAGGCAAATGAAGAGGTTCAGAGGCGGAATGAGGAACTTAGGAAGTCCAGGGAGGAAAATGAGACCCTAAGGGAAGAGATTGCATCTCTTCGAGGATATTGTATAGAAGGTGGACAGGAAGGAAGAGAGGATGAAAGGAGGGATGAAGAGCAGGAAAGAGAGGAGGAGAATAGGAGGGAAATAGAGAATGAGATTGAGAGGGAAAGAGAAAGAGAAAAAGAACAAAGCAGGAGAGAGGAGAAAAGGAAAGAGGAGAGGGAAATAGAAGAGAAGAGGAAAAAGGAGGAAAAAGAGAGGGAGAGAGAACAGAAGAGACAAGAGGAGAAAAGGAGATAGGAGAGGGAAAGAGAAGAGAAGAGGAAAGAGGAGGAGGAGAAAAGGAGAGAGGAGAGGGAAAGAGAAGAGAAGAGGAAAGAGGAGGAGAAAAGGAGACAGGAGAGGGAAAGAGAAGAGAAGAGGAAAGAGGAGGAGGAGAAAAAGAGAGAGGACAGGGAAAGAGAAGAGAAGAGGAAAGAGGAGGAGAAAAGGAGAGAGGAGAGAGAAAGAGAAGAGAAGAGGAAAGAGGAGGAGGAGAAAAGGAGAGAGGAGAGGGAAAGAGAAGAGAAGAGGAAAGAGGAGGAGGAGAAAAAGAGAGAGGACAGGGAAAGAGAAGAGAAGAGGAAAGAGGAGGAGAAAAGGAGAGAGGAGAGAGGAGAGAGAAAGAGAAGAGAAGAGGAAAGAGGAGGAGGAGGAGAAAAAGAGAGAGGAGAGGGAAAGAGAAGAGAAGAGGAAAGAGGAGGAGAAAAGGAGAGAGGAGAGGGAAAGAGAAGAGAAGAGGAAAGAGGAGGAAAAAAGAGGGAGAGAGAGCAGAAGAGAATAGAAGAGGAAAAGAGAAGGGAGGAAGAGGAAAGAGAGAGGAAAGAAGACGAGAAGAGAGACAAGGAGAGAAGAGAGAAGAGGAAAGCCGTTGATAAAAGGAGGGAGGCCGAAGCTTCAAAGAAGAGGTTGAGGGAAGAGGTAGAAAGAAAGAGGGTAGAGGAGGAAAATGAGAAAGAGAACGAGAGGGAGAAAGAAGAGAAACAAACAGAGGAGAGAAGAGAGGGGGATAAGCAGAAGGAGAAAAATGAGGATGAGGGAAAGGAAAAACCCCTCAGGGCAGACTGGGGGGCCAAATGATCACGCTCAACGGCCAAAAAACAAGAAGATGTGGTGAAAGAAAGGAAGAAAAAAGAAGAGGAGTGGAAAAGGGGAGAAAGAAGGCTCCAGAGGAGCATGAACAAAAAAAGAAAGCGGGATGGGAATGACGATTTCAAGTTGGCTCATCACGGGAGAGAGAGTAGGCCAGACGTTGACATGGATGCAATGGCCACATTGAGCCCCGATGAGCTGAACATTGTACTGAAGGTGACCGTACCTACACATAACAAACGGGAGGTGATCTGGAGAGGTGATTCATGTTTCTTCACACGTTCCGACCTCAAGGAGCTAATGACGAAGGGGATGGATTTGACCAACGAGGCGATAGACAGTATGCTTTGTGTACTTGAAGAGCGCCAAAAAATAGAAAACTACCCCCAAGAGGTAATTTGTATTCCAAGCTTCTATTCGGAAAGAATTATGATCGATCAAGGGAATACCATGATTGAAGAGTGGCTGGCGCCCAAGTTACAAGGCCAGGTAACGGGAAGCCTCGTCATTGCACAACCATTGCTGCTGTCAGAACACTGGACCGTTGTAGTTGTTAATGGCTTAGACAAGGAGATCCTGCATTACAACAGTTGCTCTAGGGAGCTGGTCCCAGATGAGGAATCTGACAATGCGGTAGGGGTACATGAATGTTCGGCCAAAGATGTGGGTGAATTCTGGAGAAACCGTCTTAAGGTGAACTGGCCAGTGAGATACCTGAGGGAAACGTGCCAAAGACAAATGCCGGGAAGTAACGACTGTGGTGTTTTTCTATACTACTGGATCAAATGTCTCATGCGAAAGGTCAACCCAACAGAAACGAAAAACCCCAAGACACTTCACTCCATCAGGGGTGAAATGGCCATTACTTTATTGAGGGACTCCCGCTGCTGTGTCGAATTGAAGTAGTGCATAGTTGTAAATTAAAACAGGAACAAATACATTTTATAGTTGTTGTAATTAAAACTTTTCCATACTCCAAAGTATAGCTCCAACATTTAAGGTAGAACTTCACACTTAAAAAGGTACTGACATCACTTAAAAATACAAATCGCTAAAAAGGGACATACATCACTTAAAAAGGAACAAACATCACTTAAAAAAGAACAGACATAACATAAAAAGGAACATACATCAGTTAAAAAGGAACATACTTCACTTAAGAAGGAATAGACTTCACTTAAAAAGGAAACAAGGTCACATAAAAAGGGACAGACATCGCTTAACAAGGAACATTCTTCACTTCAGAAGGAACAAACTTCACTTAAAAAGGAACATACTTCACTTAAAAAGGGAGGACAGACATCACTTAAAAAGGAACAGACATCACTTAAAAAGGAACAGACATAACATAAAAGGTAACAGACATCAGTTAAAAAGGAACAGACTTCACTTAAGAAGGAACATACTTCACTTAAAAAGGAAACGAGGTCACTTAAAAAGGAATAGACTTCACTTAACAAGGGTCAGATGTCACTTAAAAAGGAACAGATTTCACTTAAGAAGGAACAGAAATCACTTAAAAAGGAACAGAGTTCACTTAAAAAGGGACAAACATCGCTTAAAAAGGAACAAACTTCACATAAAAAGGAAACGAGGTCACTTAAAAAGGGACAGACATCGCTTAACAAGGAACATACTTCACTTAAGAAGGAACATACTTCACTTAAAAAGGAACAGACTTTACTTAAAAAGGGACAGACATCACTTAAAAAGGAACAGACATAACATAAAAAGTAACAGACATCAGTTAAAAAGGAACAAACTTCACTAAAGAAGGAACATGCTTCACTTAAAAAGGAAACGAGGTCACTTAAAAAGGAACAAACTTCACTTAACAAGCGACAGATGTCACTTAAAAAGGAACAGACTTCACTTAAGAAGGAACAAAAATCACTTAAAAAGGAACATAGTTCACTTAAAAAGGGACAGAGATCGCTTAAAAAGGAACATACTTCACTTAAAAAGGAACATACTTCACTTAAAAAGGAACAAAAATCACTTAAAAAGGAACAGATTTCACTTAAAAGGGAACAAACATCAATTAAAAAGGAACAGACATCAGTTAAAAAGGAACAAACTTTACTTAAAAGGAACAAACTTCACTTAAAAAGAGACAGACATCACTTCAAAAGGAACAAACATAACATAAAAAGGAACATACATCAGTTAAAAAGGAACAGACTTCACTTAAGAAGGAAACGAGGTCACTTAAAAAGGAACAGACATCACTTAAAAAGGAACAAACTTCACTTAAAAAGGGACAAAAATCACTTAAAAAGGAACAGATATCACTTAAAAAGGAACAGACATCAGTTAAAAAGGAACATACTTCACTTAAAAAGGAACAGACAACACAAAAAATCAACAGACTTCACTTAAAAAGGAACAGACAACACTTAAAAAGGAACCAAAAAACAAGAAAGGAAAACTTCACACTTAAAAAGGTAAACGCACTTAAAAAGGAACAAACTACAACTCACAGTTAAAAAGGAGAACCGCTAACTTATAAAGGTACAAGCAATTCATAAAAAGGAACAGATATCACTTAAAAAGATACAATTAAGAGTTAAAAAGGAGAACCGTAAACTTAAAAGGGAACTTTACACTCACAATTAAAAGGGAACTTTACACTTAGGAATAACTGTTCTCTTACAAAAAAAGTACAAAATTCAAAGACCAAGCGTTGGTACATAATTAAGGAGCAATTTGGTCGTAATACAACTTCATGTCCCAATCGTCAAAATCTGGATCCCCTGGTCTAGGTGCGACCTGATGCATAGGTGATTTGCCCTTCCTTCGATACTTGCTCTTTTCTGCTGTGAGGCCCTTTTTTTGGTTTCTTTGAAGAATTCTCTCGGCTAAGGAAACCCGACGTCTAGTAGGCGGTCTTCCTGGACGGGTTACTTTGTCTGGATTGCGCAAAGAGGTACCGCCGGCCAAAACTTCATAAACTATGGGAGGGGCGTGGGGAATGTTAATACGAGACTTGAGCCACTCCATACACTTCACGGCCTTAAGATACGTTTCATGAGAAATGAATGCTTCCTGTACAATCCAAAGGGTGCGACCCATTATGTCGGCGTGACGACTCAGCGCATTCTTCTCCAATACGCCATCGGCTTGGTACATCTTGTCTCCATAGCTTCGACGAATATCCTTCCGCCATCGATCTGTGATGTAAGACGGCGGGAGTAATGCATTAGGATCTAGCCGTGCAAATACGACCAGGAGGTGACAGCAAAGAATACCAACACGCTTAAGAGAGCAGATTTCCTCAAATTCTCTAAGGAAGAGATATGGGTCTTCCCTAGAGGTGAACTTAGGCAACATACTCATGTATTGTGCCTTAAGTTCGAAGTCGCGACCCGGGATGGTGGGCATAACGATGCACGATGGCTGAGCAGTCATCGCTGGATAGCATCGATCCCTCAGAGTTATAGGTTGTGCAACAGGTGGGTCCACTACGTTCTCACCCATTGGATCCGGGTGAGGTGGTGCAGCAGATGGATTGGGGCTAAGCTCTAGACTGGAATCTAGATGAACTCGTAAGAGTCGATTACTCAAGTCCCGAATCCAAATCTGAGTGCACCGGGTTGAATCAATTTTTGAATTCAAATTCCAAATTTAAATTCCAAATTTAATTTCAAGAATTAATTACATTTTTTTTTATATTTTCGTTTTTTTAAAATATTTTTTTTATGTTTTTTTTCAAAAGGGAAACAAACAATGGAATGGGGAAAGATGAGAAAGGAATCCTAATCTAGAGAATTTAGGTGAGAAGAGAAAGAAGACTCAGATGAGAAGCGAGACCTAACTCTAAAGATAGAAAGAGGGTTGGTCAGAAAATTCCTAAGAAAGCACGGTTCAAACAATCCTAGACCTAGTGTCGCTTAGATCTAGACGACTCCTAACTGGTTGAGTCGAATTGATTCGCTTGATTCACCTCCCTCACTAATCAAACCAACTTGGCCAGGTAATGTATAGCTAGTGGGGGCGCTTCCGACAGAGTCGGTGCCAATTAGACAACCACTTCGCTTGGAAGACTTGCGTCAACACAAAAACACTTCCTAGGCACCAAATTAAATTCGATCAGCTTCAAGTCATAGCAAGTCAAACCAATTCTTCTCCTTAAATGAGTCCGAGTCCTTAGGGGTCAATGTCTAATTGATTTTAATTTAAGGCTTGGGTGACACTTTAGGATTGTGATTTTGGGCCACGGAAGGGTGATGAAATCCCCACCGTATCTTTGCCTACGGAGTTGCCCTTAAGATAGTTTAACTTAGATCTAGCAAAGATAGTCAAACAATGGTCTTTAGAGGGGGGCAATTGCAAGGTTGTATGCAAATTAGATTATATGCTTAAATGCATTCGATAAAAACCGCGATACGTACCTTGCCTCCAGCACTCTTCAACAAAAATTAATTTGCAAGAATTTAGCAAGAATAATGCAAACAAAACATTATATGATGCATGTACTAAGTTCTTCTAGTTTTGCCAATTTTTAGGTCATAGTTGAATTATTGCCAATTATGGAATTTAAGCTTAACACGTGCAGTTCTACAAAAGGAATTTTTTTGAAAATAGAAATTACGAGGAAAAGAGGCAACAAAGGTTACCTAAGCAATGCTCAGTCGGGTTCACCGCCCGCTCTCGAAATTTCAGTAGCTTCACGCGTCCACCCAGACATGAGTCGCGTCCCAGAAAAATTTGAAGCCCCGATGCTTCAAATATGCGGTGATTCCGCCGCACGTTGTTCTTGGTATGCGGCAATTCCGCCGCTCGTTAAGCTCAGAATGTGCCCGGATTTCGCCGTGCACTCTGTTGTCTCCTGAAACACAAATCCAAATATTTAGATCGCGCACAAGATAAACAGGATAAAATCGAAATCAACAACAACAAAAAAACTGCGTCGCCTCCCCGGCAACGGTGCCAAAAACTTGATGAGAATTAAATTTATACCGCAAGTGCACGGCGTCAATGAAGACGTGGCAAATACGAGTCGAACACAAGGAGGGAGAGATCTTGTTATTTGTGTGATTTTCGATTAAGGGGAAGAAGGAGAGAAGAAATAAATTGGGTTTTGAGATTTTTTATTTTTAATTTCCTAAAGCATGAAACATGAACAAATAAAACTAAAGCAAGAACAAAGATGGTGGATTCCGTTGGGTGGAGGTTTAGGTATTGGGTTTAGATTAGAGAATTCAGAAACTTATAATAAATCATATTAGTTATAAAGCATTACATGATAAATGATTTAACATAAACTCAAGTAATCAAAATATACTAAGACGAAATTAAAATAATAACTTTTATTCTTCTTCTCTTCACCCTAAATCTGTCACCTCCACCCTTTGGAAAGAGTTAGAAACTCATGGATGGAAAGGAGGAGAAGGGGTCCTAGAGGAATTACAAAAGAAAACTAAAAACAAGAAATAAAACAACAGAAATTTATTAAACTAAGGAATAAAAACTAGAACATAAGCTAAGGACTCTCACAACATCGTTTCAGGGCTATTTATAGCCGATACAAGGGACTTAGGAATAAAATAGGAAAGTACACGTGTCAACACGCAACCGGTAAAAATTTTAGAGCACGAATCTAATTTGGTGCGGCGGATTCGCCGCATTTTGTACATAAGGTGCGGCGGATTCGCCACCTTTTTAGCTCCGATTTAATCCAGATTTTTCCTGTGTGTTTATGGTATGATTTCAATATCCTTTGCGCATCTGGATTGATTCTTTCCTTTCTTTTGAGCTCTGACTTTATTTCTTTATATATTTGGAGATCCACATTGATTTTCTTTAGATTTTCTCCATAATAATAAAAGCTACTCGTAATTTGCAATTAGGTCATTGGCTTTTTGCAATTAAGTCATTGTCTACTTTTGTGCTTAAGTCCTTGTCCTTTTTGTAATTAGGTCTTGAATGCTTTTATGCTTGGATGCATTTCCATTTGAAACCCGATAATCTTGCACTTGGTCTTTATGCCAGGAATGAGTCTCTTTCACGCATTTATGCTCGGGATATGGGTAATTTGCATTCAGGTCCCTGTATTCTGTAAATAAGACTAAACACATACCTTAGTAGCATTTATTGATATAAAATTAATCTAAATGAAAGACATATGATCCAATGTATGCAATGCATCAATAAGAATCAAAAACTGACTCTCCGTCATCCCACAATATCTTTAGGTCATCAATTAAAGGTCTTAAATACACATCGATGTCGTTTCCAGGTTGTTTCAGACCAGAAATCATTAAGGACAACATGATATATTTGCATTTCATGCATAACCACGGGGGCAGATTCTAAATTACAAGCAGAATGGGCCAAGAACTGTGAATGCTACTCAAACTACCGAAAGTATTCATTCCATCAGTACAGAGTCCAAGTCGTACATTCCTGGATTGTTCACCAAACACAGGAAAGTCGAAATCTATTTTTTTCCACTGAGGTGAATCTGCAGGGTGATGTAGCAACTGATCATTTGGTTTCTCACGATCCGCATGCCATGTCATGTTCTTGGAATCCTCCTTACCCACAAACAAACGTTTAAGCCTTGGAATTATCAGAAGATACCACAAAATCTTAGCAGGAGGTCCTTTGATTTTCATCTCACAGCCTCTTCATTGTGGTTTGGTCCACTATGTTTCATTTTGTATCTTGAAACATTACACCTGGGATAGGAATGTAAGTTTTCAAACTCACCCATATACAATATACAATCGTTCGGGCATGCGTGTATCTTCCTATATTCCATTCCCATAGGACACAACACTTTCTTAGCATCATAAGTTCTATCTGGCAACTCATTATCATCTGGAAGCATCTCTTTCAATAACTTCAACATTGATGTGAAATTGACATCGGACCAACCATTTCCAGCTTTTAAATTGTACAACTTCAACACCGCTGACAATCTAGTGAATTTGATACAATTCTTATACAATGGCTTCTCATTGTCACTCAACAAATTACCAAGTAAATCGGGGTTGGACGAAAACTTTTCAGCCATATCCTGAACCATTTCCTCTAAGTGATCTTCCACACTAACGTCTTCCCCATCAGTCTTGGAACGACTAAATGATTCATTTTCGCCGTGCCATATCCACCATCTGTAATTTGGGTCGAAGCCTTTCTCAAACAAATGATCTTTCATTTTCCGAAAAGTCAGCACTGACATATTATGGCACTTATTGCACGGACAATATGTCATGTCGTTGTCTTTCATTTTCTTGGAATGTTTTTTGGCAACCTCTAAGAACATATTTACTCTGTTCTCATACTCATCACTCAATCTGTTTGAAACAAACCACTCTCGATCCATTTCAATCTAAACATTAACAAAAATGATAGTTATTATTTGAGAAAATAAATAAAATTTCAATTTAAAAGAATGTGTTCGTAGATGAGAAGATTCGGAGACATTAAGATGAGAAAAGAATGACTCAGAGGAGAGGAGATGAAGTCCTTAATCTAGGGTGGGAATAAGGAAGATTAGAAACCTAACTACGCAACCTAAAGTCCACTATAGGTCCTTAGTAATAGACGACGCCTAACTTCGAGGTCCCACCGAGGACCACTAGTCTGTAGGAAATCAAGAACCTGGAGGTCCCTAATATCTTAGGGAGACTAGATGGGCAACGACGTTCAGGCCGAAACGGTCTTAAAAATCGAGGACCATTAATCTATAGGAAATCAAGAACCCGGAGGTTCCTAAAATCTCAGGGAGACTAGATGGGCAACGACATTCAGGCCATAACGGTCTTAAACAGTTTCCTCTCCTTAATGCGTCCGAAAATCCTAGGGGCCAACGTCTAATTGATTTTATTAAGGCTCTTTTATTAAGTGGTTTTTTGGCAAAGGAAATGGTGATGAAATCCCCCACCTCATCTCCTATAGGTGATTGCCCCCTAAGTGTTTTTCATACATTAATCTAACAAACAACACACCAAACAAACACTCACCTCACTCTTGTTCCAATGCAATTCCTACTAACTAATGTGTGTTTTCTAATGAATGATGAGTGAAAGATATTACGTACCTTACGCCAGCAATCTACGACAGAAATCGTAAAATTTATAATAAATACGATGAATGCAAATCCTATATGATGAATGACTTAGCAAATATTGTCTAATCGTTTGCTTTAGGTTATTAAAGGCCAAGTTACTTGAGGGGGTTGATTGATTTGTTTTATATTAAACCGCAAGTGCACGGCCAGGTTGAAGCGGTGACAAATACGGGTCGATCCACAGGGAGGTGTGTCGACTTTTGGTTTGTGCGAAGGCGAGTGGGAAAGAAAGGAGAGAAAGATTGATTACACTAACTACACTAATCTATACTAGTAAACTAGGAAGGCTGAAATGAAATCACAAAACAAACTAAACTAAGCAACTAATAAAAGGAGATAAAACTCAGGAATGGAAAACCCCTAAGGGGTGGAGTGTGTGTGTGCACATGAAATAAGTGTGGTGAATGCATACAATAACCTCAAGTGTGGTTAGTGTTTGTTAATGCATAAGAAGTACCTCATGGCAAGATCTGTCATTTACAACACTAACCTAGGTGATTAATATGAGCAATGTAAGGTTGTTATTAAGAACATAACGAGCATGGAGTGTACCTAACTATGGAAGAAACCATCAAGTAAAGTTCTTACTAATTCAAGCAAGCATACTAATATCTCTCACAAACAATAATATCTAGCATTCATACCACCTACATAACATGTACATACATCTACTCCACCCCGAAAGGGGATGGATCTACTCACTAATCATTACACTACCTACATTAACAAAATGAGACATTATACTGAAATGAAATTTAACTAAGCAAGAAAGGAACATTAAAGAAGCTTAAAAGGAAAGGAAAGACTAAACAAGCATGCACAAATTAAAAGACAAGATTAAAAGAAACTATAACAATTATTTTATTAACAATGACTCACATTGAAGGTAGCATTCTTCTCCACCTTGAGTTTTGCTTCAAGGCTTACTCCTTAGTAGAGAGAATGTCACCAAGCAATGGGTATTTTACAATAGAAGGTGAAGAGTTTTATTTAAAACCATAGAAAAAGGTAATCCGGGACAATCCCCTGATGTGGGACTAAACAAATACCAAAAATAGCCTAAACATCCTCTAATACACGCGCTCCAGAAGTTTCATCGGATCCGGGAAGATCTGGACCGCCAATTGGCGGTTCCAAACCGCCACTTGGCGGTCTACAGGATCCATATCAAGTTGAAATTTGTTTTGGGCTTGTCTTGATATATTTGTTGGTCTTGGATGCATCTACTTCGCTTGTTGGAGCTCCGACCCGAATCGAATTGCCAAAATACTCCCCATCATGGTGTGGAGTTTCATGTTTTTCTCTTAGGTCCTTCAGTCTTACGTTCAGGTCCTTCTCCCTTGCATCTTAGTCCACAGGTCTCACAATTAAGTCCTTTTTCCTGCTTTTGAGTCCTTTCATGGCTCTTCTCTTCAAACCTCTTTATTTCTAAAATTCAAACATAAAACTCGTCACGTAGCATTGCTTAGCTGTACGATAATGGATATAAGATACAAATATGAGCATGAAATGATGTCAATCAAATACCCCCACACCTAAGTTTTTGCTAGTCCCGAGCAAAACAAAGAAAGAGAAAAACAAACGAGAAACAAGAAATCCTAACTCACTTTCGTAGGAATCACGGTTGCACTTAGCACGTGCAACAAGCCGTTAAACCTACTTGTCTCCAAGGAGGAGGAGTGTTGTCTCCTGAGAGTTTTCAGCGAATACACCCACAAAATCCGAACAAAGATGCATTAATCAATCTAGCTACACTCGACTTGTCGGACAAATTTTGTCGATCATTGGACGTGATAATCCTACGGGCCAACTCTATATAGGTAATCAGTCCACACACCTAGCCTAATGAATCATTCGTGCAAGTTAAATAAGGAATTAAGTGAAAGACATGGACAACCTCAACATCCTCAAGTGATACAAAGTGCAAAGTCCATTAAGGTTCTTATTTGCATTAACTTTATTTTCTTTTTTTTTCTTTTCTCTTCTTTTTTTTATTATTAGTTGGAGTTTCATTCTCCCAGTGTCAGGTTTCGTGCATCATTGCCCATGAGGACTTACACTATCACGTACACCTTTCCCCAAATCTCCACCGTGTAACGATAGTTCGGTCGGTGCATCCCAAGTCAGATGACTCGAAAGCACCAGGAACAAAGTCCCCTCAGACCTACTTTCCCGAGTGATAGGAGCCGTGCGAGAAGAGAGAACACCTACTCACTTATTTCTTATCAACACATGAACAAAAACCCCTACACTTAATATCTCACAACAAGATTTAGAGGGTCCTTGACTACAACAAACTTCCTTAAGTTAACAGACACGAATTATTGACTCACTAGGTTCAGGGTGGACTTCTTTAAATGTTTGAGCACGAAAACCCTATGATTACTCACCCCCAAGGGAAAACTGGGGTGCATCCTAATGACTCGATAAATCCTAAAGCCACTGTACTAGATATCCTAATGCATCAAGTTCAAGACAATTTTGGGACCTTTCTTTTTACTTTGCCTCTCAACGGTTTTACACTTGCTAAACACACACAAAACCCACAAAATATTTTCTTTCGCAAACACATGAAGATTTTGAAAGAATTGTGAAAATTTTGAAGCACTAGGCAAGCAAAAGAAGACAAGTCACCCAAGGATCATGGCAAGCAGATATATCGATATTAAATGTAGCACACTAACCTGACCCTGTCAATATACACACAAAAGAAAAGAAAATCAAAGGAAAAAGACTCGACTATGTACACACGTAAAACACCCCCACACCTACTTCATGCATTGTCCTCAATGAATGCGAGAAAGATACTACATGGATTTATGCATGAAAAAGGAGACATCTCACCAACATGAAGCGCAAAAGGAAGTTCGTGGTTATGTTGATGGACACAACCAGAATTCCCTCAAAACTTGTGAGATGCTAAAGAAGGGATACAAATACGTGAAAGAAATTGGGCCCAAATACTCAAGGGTTGGAGCCCACAGCAATCGATGCTCACTGAAAGAGTCTTTTATTGTGCTTTTGTTTTTTGTTTTTTTGTTTTTTTAATATAACTATGTACAAACATAAGTTTCCATCTTCATTTGTCAAAAGACATCAAATGGGAACCTCAAGGGTGGGTCAATGCACTTGGAAAGGGAACATGACACCACGCGGGGCCAGAATACTCATGTTTGGGCCCCCTCACAAAGAGCACAAGATGAAAGGAGAGGTTCATGAATTGGACGCAAAGGCGTCTCATTCAAAGGATCAAAGTGAAAGAGTTTGAACCTCTCAAGAGTTTGGGAAATATGGGGCAACGGAAGAAGGGTTTCTCTCGTTGCGGTGCTGAAGTTATGATCGTCAATCCAAACTCTCCAACCAACAGGCTGGTGCATCGGAACAAGGTCAAGAACCTCGTTAGGCATGTCTGACACACCAGGCAAACAAAAAGTGGGTCTCATACAAAAGGTATCCTCCAAGGAACTCCTAATACCCTCATTAGCAATGTAGTTGTTTGATGTTCCATCATTTCCAAGATGATCAGGAACAATAGTGAGAGGCAAACTTTCATCAGGTTGTTTGAAATTGAGGGTACTAGGGAGCTCTTGCTCCACCAGAGGTGAGTCCTTAAAAGGCACAATATGAAGATCATGTGGCTCAAGGGCCACAAGACTAAAAGATAAGGCACAATCCTGTGCCGACTCATAATGAAATTGGTCCATGTTTTTCTCAATTGGAATCGAATCCTCCACCAAGTGATCGTGAATTGAAACCCCAAGTCCCTCAGACTGACTAGCAGTTTGACTTTGTAAGATTGTGCTTTGAATTTGTGGATGTGGTGGTGGTTTGATATCAAAATATGAATCCTCATGTTGACAAGAAAAGTTACTCTCCTCACGTTCACGTAATTGCTGCAACATTTGACTCACTTGCAGTGCCATATTTTGTATGGACTGTTGAGTTTCCATGAACGTAAGGAAAGTTTGTTTCAAGGAATCAGGTATGTGATCAACTATGAGGTCCAAGTCAGAGCTTGGGAAATTTTGGGGTTGGGTGTTGATGGGCTGAGAATGAGTCCAATGATTTGAAGTGGGGTGTTGGTAGAATTCTGGGTATTCGGGAGGAGGATACTGGGGTGAAAATGGAGTATAAGAATTTGGATATGAATTGTCTTCCCATGAATCCATCCCTCTCGGGTTGTACGCGGATGCGTAATGGTCATATTAAGCGTTTTGGGAAAATGTATGCTCATACTCAGTCTTTGGGGGAACATAAGGACATTCCCCGATAACATGACCACTCAACCCACAACAGTCGCACGGTACGGCTACTGGAGCCACCGGTGTACTCATGTCGTCTACCGCACGCATGAAAGAGGCCAAAGTTTCTTGCAATGTCTCAGTTTGATGACCAACATGTGATCCGACGTAACTAGATGGAGATCTAGCAGTCGGTGCCTCTCACATATCACCCCTATTTGAAGATTGCTCAATCACACAATGAAGATTATCCCAACCATACGGGGTGTTCGTCTGAGCCACCCCAGGTTGCATGGGTCCGGAATACCAGGAATAATTGTCCTGGTCTCAACAATGATATGGATGGTCGCCCATGTAACCATCCATCTCAACAAAAACTCTCGAGTCGACCACTCTCACCACCATGAGGCTAAGCTCGCAAAAAGTGCTCGACTCGACCCTAAAACGCTAACAGAGAGTGTAAAGGGGAGGATACTATAACGTAGAAGAAGGTGAGAAGAAGATGACTCAGAGGAGAAGGGAAGGATCCCTAAATCTAGCATGGGTAATGGGATCAGGTAGAAGCCTAACTAGCAAGCACGGCTCAATCAGCTTAAGGCTATGGGTCCTTAGGCTAGACGACGCCAAACTTCGAGGTCACTAGCCTCGACACGCCTCACCTCCCTACAATGAGGACCACAATGTCCAGCAAGTGATACCAGATCCGGAGATCCAGTACCTCCTACTATCGACAAGGTAGGCAACGCCGATCAGGCCATGGTGGTCTCAACTAGATTACTCTCCTAGTGCGTCCGAAATCCTAAGGCCAATGTCTACTTGCTTTTAGTTAAGGCTTGATTAAGAGTGATTTTTGGGGCCAAGGAAAGGGTGATGAAATCCCCCACCTTATCTTTTATGGGACAGCCCCTCCTTAGTAGCGTTTTGATCCTACATCTAGCAATCAATCGCTCCAATCAAACGCTCAACTCACTCTTGTCCTGATGCAATTCCTACTAACTAATGCATGGACATACAAGATGCATGAATGAGTGTAGGAAATGCGTACCTCACGCCAGCGCTCAACAACTGAAGATAAAGCTAAAAGAAAAGACGACTCTATGCCTAAGTCAAGTACATGATGCGTGACCTAAACAAGTAAGAATGTCTAGTCTTTTGCTTTGGATTTTAAGGCCAAGTTGATTAATGGGGATTGGCTTAATGATATGGGAGCAAACTAGAAGTCACAAAATGCAAAATAGTGCTCCCAGATAACTAAAGTGAAAGACCCAACTACCAGAAGAAAATCGAGAGCAAGAAACGCTCACCAGGCCGCCAATTGGTTGTCCAAGACCGCTGATTGGCGGTCACTTTTGAGTCTTTTGTGCTCAAACTCGTCCAGTAGCCTCCCCTTGATCCGGTGGTTCCCTGAAACAAAGCAAAATTAAAACCACTTGAATCGTCCAAACCAAAGTCTGGACAGAGCACCTCCCTGGCAACGGCGCCAAAAACTTTATTGATTCATTTTATATTAAACCGCAAGTGCACGACCGCATTGAACCGGTGACAAATACGGGTCGATCCACAGGGAGGTGTGTCGACTTTTGGTTTGTGCAAAGGCGAGTGGGAAAGAAAGGAGAGAAAGATTGATTACACTAACTACACTAATCTAAACTAGTAAACTATGAAGGCTGAAATGAAATCACAAAACAAACTAAACTAAGCAACTAATAAAAGGAGATAAAACTCAGGAATGGAAAACCCCTAAGGGGTGGAGTGTGTGTGTGGACATGAAATAAGTGTGATGAATGCATACAATAAGCTCAAGTGTGGTTAGTGTTTGTTAATGCATAAGAAGTACCTCATGGCAAGACCTATCATTTACAACACTAACCTAGGTGATTAATATGAGCAATGCAAAGTTGTTATTAAGAATATAACGAGTATGGAGTGTACCTAACTATGGCAGAAACCATCAAGTAAAGTTCTTATTAATTCAAGCAAGCATACTAATATCTCTCACAAACAATAATATCTAGCATTCATACCACCTACATAACATGTACAAACATCTACTCCATCCCGAAAGGGGATGAATCTACTCACTAATCATTACACTACCTATATTAACAAAATGAGACATTATACTGAAAGGAAATTTAACTAAGCAAGAAAGGAACATTAAAGAAGCTTAAAAGGAAAGGAAATACTAAATAAGCATGCACAAATTAAAAGACAAGATTAAAAGAAACTAGAACAATTATTTTATTAACAATGACTCACATTGAAGGTAGCATTCTTCTCCACCTTGAGTTTTGCTTCAAGGCTTACTCCTTAGTAGAGAGAATGCCACCAAGCAATGGGTATTTTACAATAGAAGGTGAAGAGTTTTATTTATAACCATAGAAAAAGGTAATCCGGGACAATCCCCTGACGTGGGACTAAACAAATACCAAAAATAGCCTAAACATCCTCTAATACACGTGCTCCAGAAGTTTCATCGGATCCGGGAAGATCTGGACCGCCAATTGGCGGTTCCAAACCGCCACTTGGCGGTCTACAGGATCCATATCAAGTTGAAATTTGTTTTGGGCTTGTCTTGATATATTTGTTGGTCTTGGATGCATCTACTTCGCTTGTTGGAGCTCCGACCCGAATCGAATTGCCAAAATACTCCCCATGATGGTGTGAAGTTTCCTGTTTTTCTCTTAGGTCCTTCAGTCTTACGTTCAGGTCCTTCTCCCTTGCATCTTAGTCCACAGGTCTCACAATTAAGTCCTTTTTCCTGCTTTTGAGTCCTTTCATGGCTCTTCTCTTCAAACCTCTTTATTTCTAAAATTCAAACATAAAACTCGTCACGTAGCATTGCTTAGGTGTAAGATAATGGATATAAGATACAAATATGAGCATGAAATGATGTCAATCAGGTGTCAATGAGTTATTATCATAATATTGAAAATTCAAAAAAACAAGGCAATAAATATTTTAAATACTAAAAGCAAGTATTAAGAATAATTACTTGGATTGACAGAAAAATATTTTAAACACAAAATATCATGTTAATCACAAAGAAAGAGCATCTACCTCTAAATGGAGATCAAAATGAAAACATAATTTAAAGATATTTTGTGTTCAAATTTTCATACCCAATTCAAATTTGTCAATTCATACTTTCTATTTTCATACCCAATTTATCAAGAGCACCACATTCGTATTGAATCAATTTGTCAATCCTTTGTTTTGTTTTCCAAATTTTCATACCCAATTCATACTTTCTATGCTCATTTTTTCTTTCAAACCTAAACCTAAATAAAAATGAGACAAATTAAATACCCAATCACCTGTTATTATTCTTTTGGGCAATTTGCTGGAATGAAGATGGACTAGTATAACTATTATTGTCATTAAGTACCTTTGAGGACGTCACTCTGCAACTTTATACTAAGATTCGTATTTGACGTCGACGATAATCAATGTGGAAAAGTTGAGGCACAAAAATAGTGTGTATAAAGTGTTACATGAAGCATAACTGGTGAGGATCTAATTGGAGCTTCTTGATCATCGTCTCATTCTCATTGTTATCTTTGGAATTGGAAAGTACAGATTTTGAAATTACCATAAAAAAGTTGATCAACGGAAGGTTACTCATTATTTAGTCTTGAAACGCCATTAATCACTATCACTACCATGCTACGAGGAACATTAACAGTATGAGCACGAACCAGAGGAGGAGGAGGTCGTGCGGTGACGGTGGTTGCGGAGGAGGGTGCGGTGACGGTGGTCGCGGTGGGCTACGGAGACGGTGCAGAGGGACGGAGAAGGGGAGGAGAGCACAAGGGACGTCGCTGCGGTGCCGGAGACGGTGCAAATCGGTCGGAGATCGGTCGCGGAGGAGAGTTCGGTCGCGGGACGGCTAAGGTTTGGGTGGGTTTTCGTCTGAAATGAATGACAGAAAACGCGTCTGTTTGTTTTCTTTAAGACCTATAGACATCGGATTTTATAAATGTCTGACGTCTATACCTCGACGTCTATATGCAGGGATTATAGACGTCGGATATTTATAACTTTCGACGTCTATAGGTCGACGCCTATACCCTATAGACGTCGGCTTCTAATATCCGACGTCTATTTGTCGACGTCTATAACCCATAGACGTCGGATAAACTAGGTAATACAATAGCCGACGTCTATATTACCACATAGACGTCGGTCGTAGTAACACCCGACGTCTATGTTATGATCTCCCTTCTAGACGTCGGCTGTTATAACGGACGACGTCTATTGGTCGACGAGTAAAGCATATTCTACACTAGTGTCCCCACTTATCTTGGTTATCGTATTTTTAAAAGGAGAACCAAAATCAAATATTTTGAAGACATGATCACTAAGGTGAGGTCCAAGCTTGCAGGCCGGCAAGGGAAGCTACTCTCCAAGGGTGGCAAATTGATCCTAATAAAGCATGTCCTATCCAACATTCCCTTACATATGATGGATGTCTATAATTCCTTATAGCATACTCCACAAACTTGAAATGCTCGTGGCTAACTTTCTTTGGGGTATGACTGAGAATCACACCAACAAGACTGGATGAGTTGGGATCAAATATGCAAGCCTAAATCATGCGGAGGATTAGGTATCAGAAAGCTCATAGATGCTATGCTAGCTCTTAGGATGAAGATGGTTTGGAAGATAAACAATCAAAATTCTTGCTTATCTTCACCTAGGGAACTATTTACTCACTCATATTGTGAAACAAACAATAATAAAGTATTGGAATTTGATTTATAAATGAGAAACTAGCGTTTAAAGGGGTAGGAGATGCTTAGGAATTGGTAGAGATTGATGGAGAAATAATGGACAACTCCTCTCTGCCCCGGCAGTCCCAACGCACTTTTTCTCCTTCCAAAAGCCCAAAGAACTCTCTATTCATACTCCTTTTCATGTTGATATGGTTGGAGACAAAGTTGGAAGGATAGGTTTTCACTTCCTGAACTTTTTGATGGTTTTTTCTTGGGATCTTCAAAACTGACGTGGTAATTGTTTTTTTTTTCTATTTTATTTCCATCAAAGAAGGTGGAATTGGTCTTTGGAAAGCATTATATGGATATCTCACAACAAAGGATTGTGATATCTTGAAGATCATGGGTAGTTATTTCTCCTTAGTGTAGAATTAATCAAAAAGCGCAAATAAGACGAGGGATAAACCAACATTTTTGCATCTTATCCATCACATTTTTTTGTTGAACATGTTATAAAAACTTATGAATTGCAAAACAATAGTCTTACATTTTACACATCATATGTGATATTATCAATGAACACTTGTGATGCATATGATAAAGAATGTTTCACATTGAGAGCCATTGTGTTGTGGCTTTAATGATTTTTCAACATATGTGAATCGCAGTGGAGTACTAAAGGTAAATTAGCATGTTTGTATTATCAGAACGATACTTGGTCAGAATGGTTATTACATGAAAAACATTGTTACATGGGTCATCTTCATTGGTTGGATGTAAATCTCCGTTCGAGAAAAAATAATGAGCATTTGATGACACAAGGAACCATGGGGTCCATCACGTTACAAATAGAGGAAGGAAATTCAATAGGACCTTAAAGCATTATATGGATATTAAAAGTGTTAATATGGATATTACTCAAATATAGAGTGGGACAATACCAAAGATGTCCGAGGATATAACTAGTAGATATAAGTACACAATACCAAAAGAGCAAGATTTTTACTAAGCAGATCATCCAATATCAATACAAGTAATACAAATTGCAGTTGTACATCTAATAATATGAACAAAATAAGTTACCACAATTGACAGGTGGATTAGAACACTAAAGAACCCGAACTGACAAGCATCTGAACTGCAGTCTGGTTAGAAAATTTTCCGTCACAACGAAGTCTCCATGCTATTCGATTTTGCATCACTGAAACAGCCCATAATATAGCTCAAGCTAGCTCCATTTTGGCCACAAACAAGAACTTCAGGCGAGACTACAGATGCATCCGGTTAATCAAAATAGCTTCACTACTAACAGCTTTCTTTGCGGCAAATTCTTCCAAACGTTTCCAGGACAACTCCCGCTTCTCTCGTACTTCCTTTTCTTTCGATTCATCTTCTTGAAATCTTTGTAAGCAGTCTCCATATAGCTCCTGGTCAGCATCTAAAAGAAGCTTTCGGACGTTCAAAGTTAAACTCTGGACTGCCTGGTTCCAATGCTGCCTTGCGTTTCTCTCCAAGGCTGGGAAGATGATTGGAAGGATCACTTTTCGGTTCTGAGTTATCATATTGCAGATATGATCATTATTCCACAAGAATAAAGCCCGCTCTGCAACCTAGATACAGCACATCGTCAATCTAAATAGAAGATAGTGAGTCAAAAATCTAAATTGAATATAGCCATCAAGCAATAAGGAAACTGAGATGACAAATCAAAGCAATGTTTTTATTTCACAATATAGGGAAGGTCTTCCTAAAAGTTTCTGAACCAAAAAAATCGTGCATTTTGACAAAGAGAAGAATAGGTGGCCTTAATTAGATAACAAACATAATTTAAGTTGGTTTTCCAAAGTAAAATTAACAGCTACTTGAAGAATACAAAAAAAAGCAATGACCCTCTGCATGATCGTAAAGGAGAAGCATAAGAGCAGAAGGCTGAGTGGCCTCAGTAGAGATGCTAATCAATTTCCTTCCATGTAAAGATGTAGCTTTTGCTACAAGAATCTACCAGAGTTAGTATGTCATACAAATTGAGACACTTGATGGAACACTACACTCTTTTATTTCGCTGTGAACTACAAATAATCTTTTAGGTCCATCAAGCAGGATCAGCACCATGAACAAAAAGCATCCTTCCTGTTTCTAGACAAGCACTAAAATTATAGCACCTAGGATTCCAGAGAATGCATAACTATATCTTTGGTCTTAACTGTCTCTTTAACGAATCTAATTCATAGATTTCAAGACAACGAATGCGTAAAAGACTTCTATGGCAAAGCAACAATTACAATGTGAAGATGGGGAGCAGTGTTTACGACCTTCCAAGTATTCCTAGTACTTAAGGATAAATTGTTCCATGGGTTCTTTTACAAGCAAAAAGTAGATAAAACTTGAAAAGAAGTAAAGATTCTGCGGCTTTCAGCTCTCTTTACAATTTCAATTTTTATTTCTTTAATTAATCTCTTTACTATTTCAATCTACAACTTAGAACCATGAAGCAATGGCATCTGCCAGTTTACAGCAAAATCCAATGATGAGGGAAAACATAACACCAGCAGTATTTTATGCATAACAAAATATTTTCAAGAGAATTGCATCTATCGTGGCATGAGAAATGCATGAATAACCCATTTCTTTATTTAATGATAATAAATAACACAATTTTTTCAGTAGGGGAAAACAAATCATAGCATGACTGCATGAGGAAATAATTAATATAAGACTCATTCATTGCTAACGTTAACAAAAAATAGACAGTTACATATGTACTGTGATTTTGGTCATTCAAACAAATTCATGGATGAGATTATGAGAAAGTAAATTGGGCAGAGTTCTTACAAAGAGCAGATCAACTGTAGCGACTTACAGAACAGAGGTTAAGATAATAAGATCTACAAATTAAGCGACCACGTGTACAAATTTAATATCTGATTGCATAGAGCAAAACATACCAATTAATCAATTTAAATTTCAGCTAAGTTGTAAAGATCCAGAAAATGTGAGAACAATTAGGAAATGCGTAGAGCAACTAAAAATATATCTCAATACATATTACTTGAGAATAATTCATTTAAAGTACGATATGAACTAATAAAGTTTCAAAATCACTGAAAATCACCGATTATGGTATCCAACAGCCTTCTCCTTGAGGTCGTTGAGGTACATCATCCTCACCATTTGATCTTCATTTCTTGATTTGAGTCAAACTCCTCAATTCACTACAATTCAGGGAGTGGTGTGACAACTTGAAGATAATGGATCAATTTGCTGTCTTGCTCCATTCCACCATTCAACAATTGTTTTCATAAAAGGCTAACTAATGTGTTCCATGTTAAATTAGTTGGATGACGAACTTTAACTTTCCATTACTTGGAAGTGGTGGGTCCAGCAGTAAGAATTTCAATAATATTTGGAGGCTATGCATGTTGAGCATAACTCGCCTCGGCATTCAGATGGTCGCATTATACAAGCAAAAGGGTAATGGTCAGAAATCTGACCATTGCCTTCTACATTGTATACAATATTAAGGGATTCCTAAATTGGCAAAAAATCATTGTGTCGATGTGAGATGATTACACACCCAAATGTGTGATGCCAACACTAGCCACCATATATGCACAAGAGACAAGACATGCAGTGACATTACTGGACAGCAAGAAAAGATGATATGAAGTTCAATTATGTTTGGTAACCTCTCAAATAATAAAGCATGTGACGTAGAAGCAGAAGCAGATACCGAATATCGCTTCGGTTTGCGAGATAAATCCTGAATCCACCAAAGAATGTCTCGGAATCCACCGAGAAATACAATTTGAAATCCACCCAGAGGTTGAAAAGAGTTGGAATCCACAAACAAATAAAGAGTAATTTTTAGAGTCAAAGTTGATTCATTTATTCATAAGGTGGTCTTCTTTAAATAGAAGTGTTGGTTTCATGGATAAGACCCTCTTAATAAGGATAAGATCAATCCCCAAATGAAGAAGACCATTTCAACCACTCTTATCCTTCCCTTTTAGGATAAGATGGAATCTACTCCAACTAACATGTGAGGGAATGAGACAAACAATAAAGGAATAGAAACTTTTAACCTAACATACATGTGTTGACGTGAATGACATGATTTTCCTACTCTTCTCGCATTAGCTTCCATCTCACACGCAATCGTCTTTTCATGATAAGCAAGTTTTTGCGCTCCCGCATCATTCCCTCCCCTTTCAAAAGGAGCTCGTCCTCGAGCTAACATCAAGATAGGTAGCGGTTCCACCGGTGGGAGCCTAGGAGGGAGACTTTCTGGCGCATGCTTGTGACATTCCTTGAACACTTCAAGAATGGGAGGCAGGGCATGGAATTGCTCACCCTCGAGAGGTGTCACACTTCCGTTAGTGACAATTGTGAAGATCTCCTTAGTCTCACGCATGGGTGGGGCAACGTCGTTGACGCATGTGGAGATGGGGAGGGTTTTCAATACGTGTGGGGAGACTGTATGTTGGGCATCATCAGGAGCTTCCAGTGAGACAATGCGGCGTGGATAGTCATCTTCACAATGTGGCACCAACGGGAGTCATGGCACAAGACATGAAACGAGCTCGTCTTCCTCCTTTCGGCGATGGACGCACGGCAACGGGAGATGCACCATCCACGTGACCGGTTTAGCTTCCTCCTCCCAGTAATGGGCGCGTGGCAGCAGGATGTCGAATTCCTTCTCATCCACCTCGGGTTCACTCCTGTCAAGCATCTCGTCCTCAACAAATGAGGGTAGGAACCTATCCTTCAAAATGCCTTAATTCTCGTCCACGTTCGCAAAGGTTTCTTGCCACTACACCTCTGGTCCACTTGCAAGAACATCCACCATATTGTTGATTCAGCTTTGAGATGGCTCTCCCCCTTTTGAACTTGGAGGTGTTCCAAAATGTTCCACACTTCAAAAGTTCAAAGAACCTATCGACCTCATGAATCCATCGCAAGACAATTTTCGCATCTAGACCTCGACAAAAATCATGGAGCTCTATCTCAAATGTGTCAGTTTTATCCCTCGGCTAGCGCGGGGGTGGAAACGTGTCAAAATGTGGTCATCAAGGTGGTGGTTCGCAATGCTGATTTCCTCCACACTCTCGTCACATGACACCACCACGCGCCTGTGACATCCCAGGGGCTAAAAACTCTGATACCAACTGATGTAGCCGAATATAGCTTCGGCTTGCTAGATAAATCCGGAATCCACCGGAAAAAGCCTTGGAATCCACCAAGAAATATAACTCGGAATCCACCAAGAGGTTGAAAAGAGTTGGAATCCACCAACAAAGAAAAAGAGTAATTTTTAGAGTCAGTTGATTCCTTTATTCATGGGATGGTCTTCTTTAAATAGAAGAGTTTGTTACATGGATAAGACCCTCTTAATATGGATAAGACGCAAATGGATAAGATAATTGCAACCACTCTTATCCACTCCCTAGTACATTAGGATATGATGGAATCTACTCCAATTAACATGTGAGGGAATGAGACAAACAATAAAGGAATATAAACTTTTAGCCTAACATGCATGTGTCGACGTGAATGACAGATGATTATCCTGCTCTTCTCACATTAGCTCTCCTTTCAAACGCGATGATCTTTTCATGATAAGCAAGTGTTTGCGCTCCCGCATCAGCATGAGTTTAAACATATAATAATGTGAGCCATGCGCGACCATCACTGTAACATGAAACTTTTAACCCAATCATTTTAGTGGTTACAATAACTTTATTAATAGTAATTTCAATGCTTATGAGCACGCAATTTCAATGTTTATCTCTTCAGAGACATCTAATAAAAATTAAATATGTTGACAACTACGTATTACCCAAAAAAAATACTTAGTAGCATTAGCATGGCCAATTGTTCAACTTAATGAGATTGTACATCTCACATATATATTATAGGAGTACAAAACAACTTAACTTACTACCATTCTAAATTATAGGTGTTAAACTTAACACACCGTTGCATTCTCTTGTGAAAATTGGACAGTGATAAGAAATAGCAAACCAATAATCATTCACTTTTCTAGGAACTTAATTTAATACAAGTCCGTATATATAGATTCACAATTCATTACAGTTTATTGATGAATCGATTACATGCTAAATGACATAAAATGGAAATTACAGAATCGGAAGAGTATTTTACTGCAATACCTTCCTTTTCTGTAAGTACTAGTTGCTACACATTCCCACAAAAATTCCCAATTACTTCAGATTCAACATGTGGTACTATCCTTCTCTGAAAATAGTGCCAGCCAATTGACGACCAGCCTTCCTCGGGTTCCTCATTTTTAAGTGTTTCTCATTCTTAATTGCTTGTTTGAGAGAGGCGATGCAAATGTTAATGTATTTTGGACGGAAGAGGTTAACAAAACTACATATACTAATGGTAGGATGAAGCTAATTGTAGAATGAGACGACAAGAAGAGGACAACTGAGGGTTTCACAATTTACCAAAAATGGCTATGAAGTTTGACATTTCATGAATGTAGAGGGAACATGAACTATGTTGCTTTCAAGAACAAGTACTCTAACTAAAGATTTAGTACTGAGCAACTTGAAATTACATATAAGAATTTAATAATTTCCATTGCGGTACCTATATTTTCAGATCTGCTTAACTATTCATATTAGAAATTCGGAAGGGACACAGGAAACTTCTGAGAAATATTAAGGTCTTGTTTATCTGGAGTATTAGCAAGCAGATTCTCATTCACTCAACAAACAAGAGAAGTATATGAAAGATGTAAAACAAGAGAAGTATTTGCCAAGTTTACAGAATGGTAATTTTGTATATCATGGTAGGAATTGAAACAATTTTCATCATAAACCACTTCATGAAAGTTATTTGCAGATGTTAATTATTTAGTTACAATCAACATGCCAAAAAAGTTCAAGACAAGGCAACCTCCTGAAATTTAAGCAGCATGGTCACTTTCCACCTTTTTTTGGTTGCCCAAGATTAGAATAGATTTCAAACTCTTCTATACTCAAACAAAGCAATCACCTAGGCCAACATGATCACCTATACCAACATGTTATGTTGCAGATCCCTGATGTTTCAATAAGTTCCAACTATCCTAAAAATAATTACCATTACAAGAGGTAGTGAAGCAAAATATTGTTGTCACAAAACATAGATTTAACAAATAAATAGAGCTAACATAGAGTAAACAACTAAATAGTGCCATCTAAAAGGAAGAACTAAATACCTGGAAATGTGAGCTGTTAAGGCAACGTGTGATCTGCTTGAACAAGGGAATCATACACCGCTGGAATTCTGCAATCTGTGTGGCCTCCAAAACTTCCTCCAACTCTCCAAGAAACATAACTTCCTTCGAGCTATTAGTAATCGGCCAATACTTCAGCAGTCCATGAATCACTGTGTCCGCCAACTTAAAGTCTTTCTCGACGAACTGTATCACGCAATAGGAGAGCTGCTGGTGATAGGCAGCCATGCATTTGGGCTTGTGAAGCGGAATCAGAGCTCTAACAAGAAACAGTTTGTGCTCTTCCTTTAGTGGCAAGGCAAACCCGTTAATTATGCTTCCCAATATCTCAAGCAGTTCCGCAATCCCATTGTGTCTTTCCGTCTCAAAAATGAAGTAGAAGAATATGTTCTTGATCGCCTTCCGGATGAAAGGACGGTGGACCATGAACTTGCCGTAAACTCGGTGGAGTATCGTCTTGAGATACTCCCTCTCCCTCTGGTCCTCCGAGTCAAAGAGATTAAGCAACTTAAGCACAAATGAGACGTCGATATACCTTTTGGCGAGCTTCGCATCGATCTCCGGAGATGCCATGAACCTCAGAAGGAACTCATAGACGATCTGAAGATGCGGCCAAGCGGGATCCGTCGTGGGCTCCTCCTCTTCGCCTTCATAAGCATCCAGCAACCGGTTATCTCTATTCACCGGAGACAACGAACGGAACAAATTGGCCGCAACCATTCTCGTGACCTCCTGAATCGTGGCCTCACTGAACTTGGAATTTGCAGCCGTAACATAATCAACAAGCTCGAGAAGCGTCTGCCTCTTAACGTCCTTCTCCTTCAGGTGCTTTGAGGGGTCGGTGAAGTCGAAAACCACACAGCACATACTCAACTTCCTAAGAAAAAGCGCGTGCTTCTCCGAGCTCGGCACGTCACGGAACGCGGGCAGCGGCTCGTAAGCCACCGCGGCATTCCCGTTACATCCGGACGACTTCTTCGGGGCGTTTTCGGCATCGTAGCCGTAGGCGAGGCCGGAGCTGGAGCGACCCAACGCGTTCTTAGGGGTATTCCCGTGATTATTGCCTAAACCGGGCCCAGCTTCCTTCTGATTGGAGGACTTGGAGGAGGGCTTCTTGGGGAGCTTCCCGAGTATCTGTTTGATCATGTTACTGAAATTCGGGGAGTGATTTTGGAGGAAATGTGTGGATCGGAGATTGGAGAGATTTGGGGAGGTTGCTTTTGGAGTGTTGCGTTGCTATCGTTGTTGGGGGAGTGGTAAAAGGCTAACGAACGCCTACTGGCTGATGGTGTGTATTTCTTTTTTCGGTCGTGGAGGCGTGTGGGAGAGAAGGGAAAGGGAAAGTGTACGAGGTGAGGTGCTGTGCTGCTGCGGCACGTGCGTGCGCTTATTTGTATGCTGCACACACTGTTAAGGTTTATGATTTGAAATTTTTTAAATAATATTTTGTTTAAAAAATCATTCTAAAATCTAAACCTCCCTCCAAGAAATTACTCAAACTAAACCTGCAACTACCACATCGCAACACGTGTTAGCAGCAGATCCTAGATTTTAACGTTTAAAGAACTTGACAATAAAGATGTCAAGTTCTAACACTTAGAAATGATCTCGATTGTTAGCCGAGTTCATTTTGTTAGAACTCGGTCCTTACAATGCCGAGTTAATTATGTTAAAACTCTGCGATTAAGATGTCGAGTTCTAACACTTAGAAATTTAACCGCACACACCCAGGATTGTGAACTGCCAGTTTGGAGGCCAAATGGCGTTGGCAACGTCGAGTTTATAAAATAGAACTTGGCCTTCAGGATACCAAGGTCGGTGCTGTAATTTTAACTGCACAGCCAGGAACGTTCACGGGCAATTCCCAGTCTAAGCACTCGTATTAAATATGATGTCTGAGCCGCCTAATCTATAATACAACTCTGCATCACGAACGCCGAGTTCATTTCAAATAAAGCAAACTAGACATCTGAGATGCCAAGTTCTATCCGCCTATAAAGGTTGTGCAAGAAATCTCTTTCTTCCCCAAATTTTTCAGTGTCGAGTTTAAGGTAAATATTGAAACCCTAATTTTTTTGGCCATTTTTGTCAGGGGCGATGATCATCTAATCACAAACTAAATGCAAAATTAAAATTAAGTAGAGAAGTAAAATAGGAACCACAAATGGACACTAGAGATTTTTATAAAGGTTCGATTTATAACCACTGTGATCTAATCATCTCTTCAAGTTCTGATCGATCCCACCGATCCCTACTCGAGTAGGCACTATCTGATCTCCGTTCCAGGTTGATCAATGCCTTTACACCTTGCGAACACTCTCGCCTTGCTCGATTTTCTTTTCTCACGACCCGATAAGGAGCTTTCACGAAGCTTTACAATTTTGGTGATTCTTAGATATGAACTTGGAGTCACTATCAAATACTCTATACTTGAGCACACTTGAATATGGAATTGAAATTGATATGCAAGTGGTGAAGATTAAGCTTTGAGTGTGTTGAAACTTTGAAGACTTGAGAATTTGATAGTACAAAGAGTAAGGATGATTTGAGAGTAGTGTGTTTTTGTCTCTTAAATGAAGTTTTTATAGGTTTCAAAGCATATAGAGTCATTGAGGAGAGTTGGTGGAATTTGGATCAAAGAGAAACAAAATGTGACTTGAGCTCGGGCAAAAATATGCACAAGTTCGATCGACCATTTTGATTTCCCATTACTTGAAGAAATACAAAGGCAATTGTCCAACAACTATGTTATGATGATTAATGTTCATTTTTTCTTGACATATCAAACAAACAAATAAGTGCAAGTAAGTTATGATGATTAATAGTTATTTTTTTCTTGATGTTATTATGTTAGATAAGAGCATCACATACTTCACTTGAAGTATGTATGATTGACATCATATCATGCATATATTTGTGTCTTATATCAATTATCTTGAGCCTAAACAATGCTACGTAACGAGTTTTATGTTTGAGTTTTAGGAATAAACAGGATTGAGGAGAAGAGGCATAAAAGGACCTAGAAGCAAGGAAAAGAACTGAGTTGCAAGACTTGAGGACTGAGATGCAAGAGAGAAGGACCCGGATGAAAGCCTAAATGACCAATAAGCAAATTAGGAAACTCCACACTATCATGAGGAGTATTTTGGCAATTAAATCCGGGCCCAACCATTAACAATCGAGTTGGGTTCGTCAAACACCAAGAAATCAATCCAGAACCAAGCCACCAAAATCCAGACTCGATCCAACACTTATAGACCGTCAATTAGCGGTCCATTTGTATCCAAACCCGATAAGACTTGGCCAGGTGTTGTATTAGCATGTATTTAGTCAATTTATGGTATGCGTTTAGTCCCATACCGGGGAATTGTCCCGGATTACCTTTTTCTATGACTATGTGATGCGATTATGTGATGTATTAGGTGTGTGTTATCTTAATCCTTTGAACCTTATATGATTTCCCTAACCATCTCATGGGATTTCACTCTTGTCTTTGATATGCTATTGCTCTTGAATGAAGCTTAGCATATGCTTAGACTAGTGGACCTATTTTATGGGGAATGAGGAGGTGAGGATATGGATGGAATTGATAAAGGAAACATGACTTGTAGTGTATGTGCTCTTGTTGCCCTTACATTTATTAATGTCTTCTATGTTTTAATGATTGGGTAAATCTTATTTCATGTAGAGGCATAGTGGGTTTGGTCTTTATACTTGAGTTCATCTAGCTTCATTCCAATTATTGTCTTGTATGTTTTAATGATATGATCTTATCTTATTTCATGTGGAGGCAAAGTTGGATTTAGTTTTATAATTTTCATACACTACTTGTTGTGATGAGCATAATTGAACATACACATACACATATCTTTGTATTCACACTCTTTTCTCTACCTCCTATGTGGTTTAGTTTTATTGCTTATTGTGCATTTCCTTTTGCATTTTAGTGTAGTTTAGTGTAATCAATCTTTCTCTCATTTCTTTCCCACTCGCCTTCGAACAAACTAAAGTCGACACACCTCCCTGTGGATCGACTCGTATTTGCCACCGCTTCAACGCGGCCGTGCACTTGCGGTTTAATTAAATCATATCAGTCAACGTACCATTACTGCGAGATCTGGCAGCGGCATCGAAGTATAGTTAGGGAAGCATGGCTCTTGCCCACTTCTATCACGGTTTAGACGATGCTTACTTGACACCGACCAGATATTTATACGGTTTTCTGACATTTCTATAATTGTGGTGTTGGGAGCATTTACATACAGGAAGACCAACAAAAACGAGACCGTAAGTTTACCCATATGAAGCGAGGGTACCATTGGGAGCTCGTTGGAGACGACGAAGATCTTTCAAGGGAAGTATCAAGACTTTGGCACTTGATTTTTATCGAAATGACCTCGACACGCAGGAAGCTGACCAAGTCACCTGGGATCCTTACGCACATATAGATATGCATCAGTTTCCACCTCTGTGTACAGTAGGTTCAGAAATATCAATGAGCCAAACATGGCTTGTAAATTTCAGGGAAGTGGTTATGCATTGTCCAGATCGTGTGATGTTGCAGTTCGGTCTACAACAGAACATTATGAACCAATGGAGAGACATGTGGTGAAATCGGCTCAAGAGAGGGCAGACGTGAATTGGCTAGTTGAAAATTATGTTAGGATCGATGAGCCTCTTATGACTAGATAAAATGCAGAATTAAAACACTAATTCAAGGATTAAGAGAGAAGACAAGGCAAACCACAAAATTCGACAACATCGGAGTTAGAGAGGTTCGGCACCGCACCCGGTCCTAGTCCTCCTCGCTGTAGGATCGTGTGGGTCTATGGGTCCACAAACTAATCACGATTAAGCCCTAATTAACTACTTGGTTGATTGATCAAAGAATTGCAGCGGAAATTAAAAACAAATCAAACACAAGTAGGAAAGCAATGCAAACCACACAAGAAGACACCGGATTTACAGAGGTTCGGCCGCGCCTACGTCCTATCTTGCAAGCCCCTCTCGAATCCCCGTTCGAGCTCCTCTTGCGTCTTCACTATGCCTCCCCGTTCCGGGCCGGGAGCAACGCCTTGTACAAGTCTTCAAGCTCGCGAACAACCCTCGCCGAGCTTGGCACCACCTCTCACAAACCGAGAGAATCACTTCGGGCTTTCACCGAAATCCTTGCTTCTTTGTCTTGGGCTTTCACCCAGACCCTTGCTCACTTTACAACAATGGTGACTGAGTGGAACTCACTCTCTAATTGAGCACAACAATTGCTAGTATAATGATTGATGAAGGATGTGGAAATTGGGCTTTGGATGACTAATTTGGAGCTTTGAGGTTGTGGAAAATCTCACTATAAGTTTGACACTTTGGAGTTGTGAAATCTTGTGGAAAACTAAGTGTGAACCTCTATTTATAAGCTCCTAAAGATTTCTAGCCGTTTGGACAAGATTTGATTGGGTTTTGTGCAAGATACACAAAACAGAAAATCGGGTTCAGAAATCTGTCCAGAAACGGTCGACCGAAAGGTGTATCGGTCGACCGAACCCTTGAGTCTGTTGATGGATCGGTTGACCGAACATAGGTACTGGTCGACCGAATCACTTAAGTTCTATAGGTCAACGGTCGACCGAGCAGGTACCGGTCGACCGAACTACTGGGTTCGGTAAAGAGAAATCTTGATCGGTTGGACAAACTTGTGTCGACCGATAGCAGGTAGATTTTACCTATTTGAACGGTCGACCGAACTAGGCAAATGGTTCGACCGGTTCTAATGTATATGGGGGTGTATATTGAGAAAAATGTGTATACGACCGTTGTATAATACGACAAATAAAACGGTCGTATTTTTACCAAAAACAGCAAACGAAACGGTCGACCGAAGGTTTACCGGTCGACCGAACAGGTATGGGAAATCGGTTAAATAGATGTGTGATCGGTTGAACGGATTGGTCTGGTATAACAAAAATTGTGTATAACCGGTCGACCGAAAGGCGAACGGTCGACCGAACTCAGGCAGACTGGCGACCAATGTTTTAGGTGTTTAGGTGATCTAATGGAGTCCAAATTATATGATATTTTGTGTGTGACTCCTAAAAGGAACCTAGTGTGTGAATGCATGCATATTAGCTTAAGTTATGCTCAATTCACATAAGTTCCTAATTCTCAAAGAAAGGTAAAATTACATGTCTTCAATCCTAGCTTGATTACATGTCTTGACTTGATTTTTCTTCTTTCTTGAGTCTTGATCACCTGTAGATGTTAGCACAATACAACATGTATACTATTATACTACATGTGCTAATCTACATGTCCTTATTAAGATTAGGTTTAATTACATCATCAAAATACGGATTAAGGCCAAAAAGCCAACAATCGCAAGTCTCGTCGATCCTCCGAGCCTTTTTATGGTTCCACTAACCGATCTCCGTTATGGCCCAAGATCAACGCCGTTTACAACCCCAAGCCTCAAGAACAACATCACCTCTCTTGTGCCTCTCACTATCCGAGAGGGAGCTTCCTCGAAGCTTTACAACATGGTGATTCTTTGAGATGAAAGTTGAATCACAATCTAACACTCTTTACTTGAGCACACTTGGATATTGATATGGAATAGATATGTAAGTGGTGAAGATGAAGCTTTGAGTGTATTTGGAGCTTTGAAGGTTTGGAAATGAGAGCACAAAGAGTATGGATGAATTGAGAGTGTAGAGTTCTAGTTTGTGTCTGTTGAGTGATGTTTATATAGACTTCAAAGCCTAGAGAGCCATTGGGGAGTTGGTAAAAATATGGACCAATGAGAAAAAAGATCTAAAATAATCTCGGGCAGAATTTATACCAAGTTCAGTCGAACGTTTGAAGAACGGTAGTGCAAAAAATGATTGATGGATTGGTCATAATAAGGGATTCGGTAGACCAAATAAGGTTCGGTTATCCGATCACTAACTTCCAGTAACTATTTTCAATTTTGCCTTATTTAATTTTGGTTCACCGAATTGCATTCGGTTCACCATTCCAAGGTGGACAGTAAGAATAGTTGGACTCTGACTAAATAGGTTTGGTACACCGTGTATACTTCGGTAGACCGTGTATACTTCGGTTGACTGAAGTTAGTGCAGGTTTTGCGCTGACAATTAAGACTCAAATAGTCATTGAGTACAATGGTCAAATGCCACGTGGAAATAGTCATTAGGCGCATAAAACCAAGAAGGAATCGGTAGACCGATAGGAATTCGGTCGTCCAAAATTGGACAAGTCAATTGGCTTTAATGCTTGATTCAAATGCGACCGTTGGAGCAAAGTCCAAAAATGGTCTGAGTCACTTCGGTCGGCCAAAGGTGTTTCGGTCATCCGACTGGACAGTTCCGGAGAGCAACCTAAGGTCTACCGTTGGGAGATTTTGGTTAACCGTATGGGGTTCGGTAGACTGAACTTCGTCGAGACAGAATCTTAGGACTTAAGTTTACATAAAACCTTCTGTTTTCATTAAATATAAAATTACATGTCTTAGTCCAAAGTTTTGATTACAAGTCTTGAGTCTTGATGTCTTTATCCCAATGTTACTTCTCTTTAATAATCTTAATCAACCTATTAAGATGATTGCAAGTATACAAGTATGTATGCAATGCATGTAATCGTGTTTGCTCACTTTGATTGATTGGGTTCATTGATTAAGATTAGTTTGATTAATCATCAAAAATTATATAGATTAAGGTCTAAAAGCCAACAAATTCCATTTTTATTGAACATTGGTCTCACATAAGAGATTATGTATAGTTTCAGCGTCCACCACTGGATACTACTCCAGAAGATAGTCGACAATTATATATGGAATGATATTGGAACGTTATAGTGCGTCAGATTGTTCACAATACTGCGATTTCTCGACCGATGACATGCAGATCACGAGCGGGTAGAGAATGAAAGATGGTAAGATTTTTTTTTGTTTTTGTAATTTTGATGTTCGTTACATGTGTTTGATGTGTAGCTAATATAGCTTTTGCTTTATGTGCATCAAATTTACAAGTTCCATGAGGAACTCCACAAGATCCATGAAGTAATCAAAGATCATAAGGAATGTGCGTCCTTGAATGCAAAGCTGAAGGATAAAATAAAGAGTTTCTTGTCGTGTTTCAGAGCCCAAGCCCATACACTTAGGTTGAGTCAATATCGAGTGGAAGAGGATGAAGAAGGAGGGAGAAGATGATGTTATTATTACACCTACACAAGAATGTGGAGTTGAGGGCCCAACTCAGGAGAGGCTGAAAATGCAGGACGAGATCGTGGTCGCGGGGTGTGGTAGAGGATGTGTTTATGCACGACCTAAGAAGAATAAGAGATTGAGAGGACATTTAGGATATTTCTTAATAAATGTGTTGTCATCTACGCTTCGTAGTGTTTGGTCAATTTTGTATTATGCTGCTTAAACTTGTTACTTCAGTACTTTTTTTTCAAATATAAGAGTTGATGTTTGCTCGGCATTCTTACCTTTTGCTGGCTTGAGTTACAATTTTTTGGATTGATGCTTTGTTTGGCTTGAGTTATGATTTTTAGGAACTCAATGAAGGAGCTAGACTCATCTCCTAGTGAGTAAAAAAGGTTAGAAAACATGATTCATTGAAACCTATTAGCACCAGACTCAATGAAGGACGAATTATGTTTTATAAACTCGGCATTGTCAACGTCGAGTTCCATTTGGCTTCCAAACTGGCAGTTCACAATCCTTGATGTGCGATTAAATTTCTATGTATTAGAATTGGGCATCTTAATCGTTGATTTCTAACAAAATGAACTCGACGTCGAAACAACCGAGTTCATTTTGGAGTCCCAACTGGCATTGCAAAGTCCTGGGGGTGCGCAAAAAAATCCAAGTGTTAGAACTCATCATCTCCATGGCGGAGTTCGATGAAACTCCTGATTTTTACAGAACTCGACGTCTAAGATGTCAAGTTCTTTACACACTAAAATGCAAAACCCGCAATGTTTGAGAAATATTTTGGAGGGATGTTCATAATGGATTTTTTTTACAAAAAATATTATTTTGAAAAAATTCCTTATAAATAAATTGTTTGGTAATAAAACTCCCTCGTGTAACTCAAATTATCAATCCATTTATGCAAATATTTGAGCATATAGCAATGTTGTTCCCAAAGTTTTTTAAAAATAATCCCAAAAACTATCTTATTTATTTTTAAAGTTAAAATGTTTTTTTCAATTGATTGATAAATAGCAAGACAAATGATAGATTATTGGTCAACAAGATGATAATTAAATTTAAAAAAATTAATATAAATTGGTGTGGGTCAGTATGGTTTTTATTATTATTTTAATATAAATGAAATGGATGTTGTAAATGAAGTGTTGTCCACGGACTTTTAAGTGCATTAAGTCAATTAAAAAGATTTTCAAGTGTATCCAAGAAAAATCGTAAACTTAATTGTATAACTTCAATATTGTTCCTTCTCAAGTGAACCAAACAAATGTTAGAACAAACTCGCCTTCTCAAGTGAACCAAACAAATTAATAACCTTAATGTTAGAACAAACTCGTAGTTATCATAAATGATGACAAATTATTGTTCTAATACAAAATCACAAGTTATGCAAGAACTTGTATACAAATAGCACAGTATATTATTTTGAAGAAACTTGCATCCAATTAACACGATAAATTATTCTACATAGTGTCATCAACAACTTATCTACAATTCACCAAAAAGGCAAAAGATAAAGGACACGTGAACGCATAAATAAAGGTCAATATATTATGCAAGAAATTATTAAAGATATTGTAATTGTTTTTCATGTAAAGTGCAGATTATGATTAGACATGATTGACGTAAAGTAAGCTCCAACGATCAACTAACACAAATCTAGATCTTCTAGGATCTTTTCTAAAGCCTTTAGAATCCACTTAGATCATTAGCATCCAATCAATATCCAAGTAAATTCCATCAAAATCCCATTTGACCCGATCAATATCCACTTGCATCCAATTATAACAAAATCTTGTGTAATTCAGATCCAATTACATCCTATTAAAATCCCAATAAGATTCAATTAGTATCAACCAAGATTTGATAAACTTTAACAAGAACTTCAACATGTTTGACAAATCAATTAAACCATGGTCACCCGTTTTGTTAGGTCCTAACCCTCCGCTTAGGAGTTAATGGCGTTTAGGGGAGATTGCTAGGTGGGGTTTTGACTTGGTTGGTTGAGGGTGGTATGATGGGTATGGTTGGGGTGTTGGAGGGAATGGTGGAGGCATGGGTTGCATGCTTAGAGGAGTGGGGGGATAAAGAAATCTCTCTCTCTCTCTCATTTTCACTTTGACTAATTCATCTCCTCTCCTCTCACTCATCTCTATGCCTCTCTCACTCACCTCTCTCTCCTTGGCTGGATTTCCTGCGGTTGTGGGTTGCCAGAGGTGGTGTGAAGGCGGCTTTGGGTGGTGGAGCGAAGGAGAAAAATGGTACGGTTGTGTGGTCGAAGTGGACACGGCGTATCTGGTGGTGGTGTTACTAGAAGAAAGTGAGAGAGGCGTGGAGCTCCGATGAACTTCGGAGATCACAAGGAAGGTATGTCAATTCTTTAGTGTTGTCACACAAGGCGTGTGAGGGGTTGGGCTCGTCGTCGGAGGTCGGAGACCTCGTCGGTGGCAAGGTGCAGCAAGGTTGCTGCAGAGTAACAGTCGACCAAAGTGGTTGTTTGGTCGACTGGTGGCAGCGTTAATGCTAGATTTTGCCCTGCATTGGTTGAACGATGCCTTTGGACGGTCGACCGGTTGTGCATATTTGGCAGGAGGAAGAAGGCTTGGTTATTTTCGGTCGGACAAGACCCATTTATCGTTCGACCGTTGACTTGTTGTTTGAGTCTGTTCGGGCCTAGACCATCTAAATGGTCGATCGTCCTTGACCTTTTGTTCGAACGATAACTTAAGTGTACTACCTTGGTGTTCGGCCGACTCGCATGCTTTTTTGACCGGTTATAGATTTGTGGAACTTAGGATGTTCCTGTTATTTCGTTCGGATGGACCCCTTCGCCATTTGTCGTTGCTTCAATTACTTTATTGTTTTCCTGGTTTAGACCTTCCAAACGGTCAACCACCTATTGACCTTTGTTCGGCTATTGTGCTTGCATTCGTTCGACCGATTGGGTTGTTGTTTGAACCTTCGCCTGATTCAAGAGGAAATGGTCGACCACTCTGCCTTTTTCGGTCGACCGTTGGTGCCTAGTATTAGTTTTTCATGTTTTCTTTGTGGTGCCACCTTTGTCCATGAAATCCCGTGTCCTCGCTTCGTGCGTGTGTCGGGAGGTGACGATGGCTGCGGTAATCGCCCATACCCAGGGACCACCAGGTGGAAAGGTGTGGAGACTTGGTGCATGTTCCCTGTGGCTAATTTTAGGCCGTGTATGATTTATTGCATTGCATTTGATTGATCCACCCTATGTAGTAAACCTGTGGGATTGCGGTTCTCAATGCATTGCATTGCTGGTACCTGGGTCCATAGAGCGAGATGACCCCAGACTCAGTTCCAGTAGGGGGTTGGTACAACTTGTGTGAGCAACCCTTATTACAACTTGTGTGAGCAATTCCGGGGGTACAACTTGTGTGAGCACCCGATGATTCAGTTTGTGTGTGCACTTGGAGATCAAATCTATATCTATGACCCAGAAGTGTGTGCGATCCTCACCCAACCCGCATGTTTAGTATAGTTGCGAGTGGGGGGGGGGGGGGGTGTCGTGTACTCTCCGTAAGATCGCGTGTGTGCGCGGTAGGTTCCCTTGGGGGACCCGTGTTGTTGTCAGGATCAATGTCCTTTATTTCCTCGGGAGGGGGAAGGTTTACTTACTGCATTGTAGTATGCCATGTTATACTAGATAGGTTCATCGTATTGTACATTCATGCACGTAGGTGGACTTGGTATACGTGGTTTCCTTATGGAAACTTAGGTTGTTGTTATTGTTGCATTTCAGGACCTCAGTAGGTGCTAGTCGGGTGGCGACGGAGGACGAGCGCACTCTGGAATCGGATCCTCCAGTCTATTTTTAGGTTGTTATGATTACTTGTGTTTCCCCTTTCTTGTATGTCGATGTAATCATACTTTTGAAAACTTCTCTGTATGGATGCACCTTTTGCTGAGTTGATTAAGTAATGTCTCCTTTCATTCTAGTCTTATTCTTGTTAATTTGTTTTGAATATCCGTTGTTTCGGGGACGTTACACGTTTTCATATTGGTCGACCGCTTTAGGTCAGGTTTTGGATAGTGGTAAATACAGGTCAACGAAAGTGGTCAATCGGTTCTTAAAACAAAGCTAGTGAGAAGCACAATTAGGGGTGAGCATCGGTTTAGGACCGTGACGAAGGACTGAGGACCGAAATTCACTTACCTTCCAGACCGAATTGGTCGGTTTCGGTCTGGACCAGACCGATCTGGAGTGAAAGTTATTTAATTATTTTTTTACTAAAAGACGATAATTAATAAGTTTTTCGTTAAAATCATATAAAGTTATAATATAAATTGTCACATATACTATTATTAATTATTATGAGTTCTATACTTGTATATTAATAGAAGTGTAAGTAATATATAATATAAATATTATTAACATTGGGAAATAAACAAACATAAATATTTGAGGGACTAGATTGGATCAAATTAGAGAAAATTCAGGGTGAAGCAAACCAGAATTTAAGGAAATCGCTGGATCGATGACTGGACTGGACAAAATTCAAAGGAAAATTTGACTTTTTATGCTCAAAGTGACCCAAATTTGAAAAACAAACCCCCACATTGACATTTTCTGAAAAATATGCTTATGTTTCTATTTCTCCCCAAATTACCCCTGCATAAAACGTGAGACCATTCCCTTCCAATCCTTCCCTTTCTCCCTCTTTCTTTGTCTTTCTCACTTTCAGCTGTATCGAGCTCAGATCTTTTAGTTGGGAGTGAAGACCAGATCAAGCCCACAATAGCTAATATCGAGCTCAGATGGTTCCTTTCGGAGTCCTACAAATTATTTTAGTGTTCTTGGGGAGGAAACCGATCAAAAAAGAGAATGGGTAAGTGAAATTATAAAAAGTTGGTGTGGGTGTTACTTAGCTGCATTTTCTTTCCATTTTTGGATAGATCTGTCAATGTCTTGATGTGTTTTGTTGGTTTGTTCAAATTTTATTTGAATCTTCGTTTTGTGGGCTAGTTGTCCTCGATGGAGCTCGATATCGCTCGACGAATGACCATTTTTTATGGTTGAAGATGATGGCAAACGATACTCGATGGTACTAGAGGGTACTTGATAGATAGACTCGATGTGTATGCTCGATAGTTAAAATTGTTTTAGATTTCGATCGAGTTTAAGTGGACTCGACAGTACGCGATAGTGAAGCTCGATGTGTATGGTTGATAGTTATACTTGATTAGAGTTCGATTGAACTCGATTGTGCTCGATTGTGTTACTAGATATGCATTCGATAGAAAATCAATAGAACTCGATGGGCTATGATTTTTAATCTGAATTCCACCATTTTGACATTTTTTTGTCATATCAGGTTCGACTGTTTACATATTGGCTCCGTACAATGGTGTTTCGGAAATGGATGGTAGAGAATGACTTTTCATGGATGGTAAGAGTAAAGGGATCACGATTGAAAAGAATGTAACATACTTACAACTACCTTAAATTTTACATAAGGTGTTTGATGTTGATAAGTTAAAGTATGAGCTCACACTGGAGGCCCTCTTACAAACCACATGGGCAACCATATAGACCTGTTGAAATTACATACGATTCTGACGTCCGATCTTCGTCTATGAAATATTGCAAAACAAGATCCCTTTATGTGTGACTCTGGTTAAAAAGAATGCACATGTAGAACCATCGCCATATTCCAACATTAATAAAGAAGTTAGGAGGCAGGTTTAGATTTTTGTTGCCCAAACATATCACATGGCTATCGGAGGTGAGATAGTTGTTCCTGAAGTTGATGTCCCCCACCCATTAATGAGTACGAGCCCTATGGGAATAACGATTTTGTTGTAAACTTAAGTGTTGACGAGGGAGATTGGAAAGAAGAGTCCGAAGGAGATGATAGTGAAGATTTTCCACTCCCACAACCCAGAAGTCTTGGAAACCAAACGCCTAGGACAAGCAACAATCGTCTAAGTAGAACTGAATATAACACGAATGGAGTTCTCAATTCAATTCATCAGAATATCACAGAAGATGGAGTGCTCCAATGTTAACAAAAGAAAATATATTGGATTCTAGCCATAGTCATATGTCCTCTGCCAACACATCATCTGGAGAATTCTACCTTGGTAAGACTTTTGAAAACAATGTTGAATTGAAAACCAAAGCTGCTCTCTTTGCAATGAAGAATACTTTTGAGTTTGTAGTTAAGAAGTATGGTAAAGGGGTGTGGTATATCACTTGCAAAGATCCTAATTGTGGTTGGAGATTGAGGGGCAAAAAACAAGTGCGCTCACCCATGTTTGAGCTTATTGTCTTCCATAATGTACATAATTGTACATTGGAAGTCAGACAGACAGACCACTGACAAGAAACAACTTGGGTAGTTGGCCACCTAATTAAAACAAAATATGACAGTAACGGTACTAGCTACCTAGCAAAAGACGTAAGGGAGGATATGAAGGAACAATATGACATAATTATGAGTTATGAAAAGGTGTGGAGATGAAGAGAGAAGGCACTTCATCTCTAGAAAAGTTCTTTGCATGCCTTAAGAAGTATAAACTTAGGCTTAACTCGGCAAAATGCACCTTCAGAAAAAGTTTGGGAAGCTGCTCGATCACATCGTTAGCCAACGAGGGATCGAGCTTGACCCGGTTAAAGCTAACGCAATCATCGAGATGCCTACACCGAAGATGGGGGAGTAGACCCAAGGTTGAGTGGGACGAATACAATAAATCAACATCTCATAGCTCAATTCACCCCATATGTGAGCCGATCTTCTAGCTGCTCAAGAAAAATGTAACAAAGGGATGGAATAATGAATGCCTGAAGGCTTTCAAGACAATCAAAAAATATCTAACAAATTCACTTGTACTCATCCCCAATGTGTCGCGTAATCTTTTCATCCTAGACCTCTATGTAGGTAAGACATCTGTGGCAATGATGCTAGGCCAACTCGAAGACAAGCGGGAAGAAGGAATGAACTATCTAATATTTGAGTAGGACACTCCCAAATTCTGATCAAAGTTTTTCAAAGATTAAGAAGCACTGCCTGCCCCTGGTGTGGACCATACAAAATCTAAGGTACTACATGATAACTACAGCCACCTACCTGCATTCGAAGATCAATCTGCTTAAGTACCTACTAGAAAAACTCACCTACGTCGGAGGATGAGTGAAGTGGTCGGTAATATTGTCTGAATTCGACGTAGTATTTACGTTGCAACACGTTATCAAAGGCCAAGTCATCGCTAAGCATCTCGATGTGCTACCAACTGAAGGAGGATGACCACAATATGACTGATTAGTAGCATATCATCCATTATATTCATGCTATATATCCTTTATTTTACCCCAATTTTGTGCTATTTGAGTGTTTGTTTGATGTGTTTCAGGTTTTAGGTGATAAAGAAGAGAAAGGAAGAGAAAACGACTGAAATGCAAAAAGAAAAGACCTTATTGAAGCATGTTGGACCTGTTTGTCATTCTCAATGACCCATTTGCAATTCAGGAAGTACCCAAAATAAACCCGAAGGGACCTGAACGTAAGGAAAATATTTCTGGCGCAAAAATCCCTCAATACAATGATCTCGAGGAGTATTTGGGAAGTTAAGGACAAACATGCTTGAACCAGGAGTGCAACCCACGTTCAAAATAGACAACTTAAGCTGCCGAGAGAATTCGGGGCGGATCATACCAACCTGATCAGCCAATGGTGGATGAAATCCGCCAGTGGCGGGTTTAGTTGGTCCAAATGCACTCCAATTTCTCCCGTGGCTCGAACTTGTGTTAATTAGGTGCACCAGACCCTAGAGAAATTGATTACAGCTGTCGGATTGCTTCCAGATTCCTCTACACCTCTCTTTCTTCTATGACTAGCAAGGTTTCTCCTACCTTCACCCCTCTCATCCGTCTTTCCTCCATAAGAATAGGTTTAGTTTATCCAATTTGGAAGCAAAGGAATGATGGTGGATGAAGGTTGTAATCTTATCTTTGATTAATCTAATGTTAGATTTGAGTCCCTATCTTCTTTAGCTTTCTTTATATCCAAGTATTTTTACATTTTGTTGGTTGATTTAGTAGTTTGCTATCTTTTCCATGTTTAGTGAAGATTTCTTGCTTTCCATGCTTGATGTTACGAGTAGAGAGTAAATTCACCTCATTTGGGGGGTGGAGGTGATGTAGACTATGTGTTATGTGGGGATGGGTTCTTCTTATTTGTGTCATTTCCATGTGCTTAATGTAAATCTATATTGTAGCATGCTTAAACTTGTATTAGATGGGATAATGGTGACACTAGGTACTTGTCTCATGCTAGATCTAGAGTTTATATTATTACTTGTAATGGTTGATCTTTATATCGATTTGGCTTGAAATGTATGGATCCATGTTTTGTACACATTCACATGAATGATTTAGGTTGTACGTAAGATTATTTGATGCTCTAATGGCCACACTAGGTACTTATTACATGCTTGATAATCTAAAATCAACCTAAAATTTATGTGAAATATGCATGTTCATGGTTTTTCATGTAGTGTTGTGTGTCATATACTTAGATTCTACACTAGTTTCTACTTGTATGTCACACACATTACACTTGGGCCTGATTGCATTAAACACCCACACCCACACACCACTACACACCTCCACTCCAAGGGGTTTTAGTTATCTTGTTGATTCATTCTTACTTTAGTTTAGTTCGTTTAGCATAATCCTCTCCATCTCTTTTTGTCCATCATTCGAGCATGGTGGAAACAACGACACAAAGAACTCGTGGTACAACCCGTACTTGCAGCGTCTTCACCGACACCGTGCACTTGCGGTTTTGAACTTTTAAAATTTCCCAATCATGGAATTATTCCCTGATGAAGGTATCTGAACCACTATGGAGGAGCCTACAACAACCTGGAAGTTGAACTTCGACGGAGTAGTCAAACACAAAGGAAGAGGAATCAAGTGCATGCTTGAAAGCCTGACTGGAGACTTATTACCAGTCACTCAGAATCTATACATCCTGGTGGTTGTAGATTATATGTCCAAGTGAGTTGAGTCTATCCCCACTAAGATCAATGACAATAAGGTCGTCATCAGATTCCAAAAGGACCACATTTTCTTGTCATTTGGTACACCTCGTACCATTATAATCAATAGAAGGACCTACTTTTGCAATCACTCCTTTGAAGCGCTTATGTGGAAATATGCCATCACACACCATCTTGCTACTTCATATCATTTGTAGACGAGTGGGCAGGTGGATATCTCTAATTGTCAAATAAAGTAGATTCTTGAGAAGTCTGTCAATCAATATCGAAAGGGCTAGTCCGTACAATTAAATGACGCATTATTATTGCCTTTTTGCACCAGATAACAGTACTAGAAATGTAGATTTCAATGACGGAAACATATCCATCGGCGAAACATCAGTCAGTATACAATTATCTACACCGACTTATGGCGACTTCCGTCGGTGTACATATTCTCCGACGGAAAATATCAATACATCCGACATAACGTAGCCATCAGACGAAGTTTTTGTAGTATTCGTCATAGCAGAAATATACACCGATGGATAGTTCCGTCGGTGTGGATTTTGAATAGGCAGGAAGATGGATTTGTTTACGGAAAAACATACGCTGACTTATTTATTAACCTTCACGACGAATATATAGGGGTCAGTGACTTTATGAGATCCTCCAACGAATCACATCCATCGGTGAAGAGTCTGAATCCACAATTAAACGATTTTTTTTTGCGGAAATACAAGCACTGATGCCTAGGAAACCTAGACCGATGGATGTAATCGTCGGTTCGTGTTAAAGGCACCGACGGATAGCATTTGTTGGTGTAGATTTCGATAAATGGTCGTCGAACTTAATACTGTAGCATACGTCGATGGATAGTAGATTTAGCACCGATGAATACCGTCCGTCAGTGTAAATTTTTATCAGGAGCCGAATTGAGCTTCCCCCTTCACTCTACCCAACCCCAATCTCACCTCAACCGCGATAGCCACCACCCCCGTGTGGTCACCCCCTCGCCGTGTGATTGATCTCGTTTTATATTTCTACCGCAAGTGCATGGCCGCGTTGAAGCGGTGGCAAATACGGGTCGTCCACTGGGAGGTGTGTCGACACTTGGTTCGTGCGAAGGCAAGGGGTAAAGAAAGGAGAAAAGGATTGGTTACACTAAACTACACTACAATGCTAAACTAGAATGCAGAAGGAAATGAAGATAAGCAATAAAACTAAACCCCAAAGGGGGTAGAGAACTGATGTGAACATAAAGATGTGTGTGTGTGTGTGTTCAATTAAGCTCCTCACAACATGTAGTGCATGAAATCATAAAACTACATCCAATCTTGCCTCTACATGAATTAAGATAAGACTACATCATTAAAACATACAAGACAATGATTGGAATGAAGCTACATGAACTCAAGTATAAAGACTAGACCCTACTATGCCTCCACATGAATTAAGATGACTACATCATTAAAACATACAAGACATTAGCTAAGGTAAAGGCAACAAGAGCACATACACTACAAATTGTGTTTCCAATATTAACTTCATCCATATCCTAACCTTATCATTCCCCATAAAATAGGTCCACTAATCAAAGCATAAGCTAAGCTTCATTCAAGAGCATTAGCCTATCAAAGATAAGAGTGGAGACCCATTAGATGGTTATGGAAATCATATAAAGCTCAAGGGATAAAAATAACACACACTTAATACACTATATAATTATATCACATATTTCTCCACCCCCCAAATGGGGATGGATCTACTCACTACTCATTACACTACTGATTAGACTAAGTAAAGAAAACATTTAACTAAGATACTAAAATTACTAAACAAGAAATTAAACAAAGTAAAGCAACCCACACAAAACAAACAACATAACAAAACAAGATTAAAAGAAACAAATAAACTTTTATTAACAATGACTCACATTGAAGGTAGCATCCTTCTCCACCTTGAGTTATTGCTTCAAGGCTCACTCCTTAGTAGAGAGAATGCCACCAAACAATGGGTAATTACAATGGAAGGTGAAGAGTTCTATTTATAAGCATGGAAAAAGCTAATCGGGGACAATTCCCCGATGTGGGACTAAACCAATACCAAAAATAGCCTAAACGAACATTAATACAAGTCCAGGAGAAATGTCGACGGATCCTGAGCAATATGGACCGCCAATTAGCGGTCCAAGACCGCCAATTGGCGGTCCAAAATTGTCGGATCGTGTTGGAATTTGTTGTGGGCTTTGCTTTCTGGTATTGTTGGTCTTTGATGCGGTTACTCGACTTGTTGGAGCTCCGACCCGAATAGAATTGGTACAATACTCCCCATGATGGTGTGGAGTATTCTGTTTTGCTCTTAGGTCCTTCTGTCTTACATTCAGGTCCTTCTCCCTTGCATCTTGGTCCCTAGATCTCACCATTCCGTCCTTTTTCCCAGCTTTTGGGTCCTTTCATGGCTCTTCTCTTCAAACCTCTTTATTCCTGAAAACTAAACATAAAACTCATCACGTAGCATTGCTTAGGTGTAAGATAATTGATATAAGATACAAATATGAGCATGAAATGATGTCAATCACCGTGCTTCCTCATTGTACCTCCTCGCACTGTAAGTCTCCCTCGTCCTCGTTCAATCCCTCCCCAAACCCGATCCCTCCCTCTTCCCCGACCTCTCCCTCCCCGAATCGAAACCCAAACTGACCCCTCCCTCCCCAAACCCAACCCCCAACCCCAAACTAACCCCCAACCCCAATCTCGTCCCCAAACGAACCCTCAGCCCCAAACCCTTCCCCAAACGTGACCCCTGCTTAAATCCAACCCCGAACTCGCCCCACAACCCCAAACTCGACCCCTAACTCGCCCCCCAACCCCAAACCCGACCCCAAAAATGCCCCCAACACAAAATGCGCCCCTAAACAAGTATTTAGATTATAATTAGGATGTTATAAATTTAAATTGTCTTGTTAAATTAATCTATATATGTTTTTAGAATAACAATAAGAAGTTATTATTAAGATTATAGTTTAGATTATTTGTTATGATAAATTTGGATTATTTATTTCGGTTTGAATGTAGTTTGAATTTGATAGTGTGATAGTTTGAATGTAATTTGGATGTAACTTTAAATATAGTCGAAATATAATTGAAATATATTTTGAATGTAGTAAATATGTGAATTGAAATGTAATGTTTATATGCATTGCGGATTGCTTTTTGTGTCTCTAGGGATTTAAATAAATTTTTATTGTTGATTTATATGGGAGGTTTTGCCGATTTTTTTTAAAATTCGGCAGAAAATTGTAATAAATAACATGTTATTGATGCCCTTATAAAATAAATAGAATTTTAAGTCAAACATATTTCAATCTTGTAGGATCAAACATTCTGTCTTGTAGGATTAAATGGAATTGTTACAATTTTAAGTCAAACAAGTTTAATTCCAAATTGAAATCAAACGATATTAAATGAAGGTTGGGGTTGGTGTATTAGATTTTGGATTTATGATTTTATTTTAGATTCAAAATTGTATTTTGGATTTAAAATTTTGTAAAAGATTTTGGATTGTATTTTGGATATAAAATTTCAGATTACATGTACGCTTGGATGGAAACAAGATTTGTTTTAAGGATAAGGGAATTGGAGGTTGGGGTTGGTGTGTTGGAATTTGGATTTAGGATTCTACTTTGGATTTAAATTGATTTTTGGATTTAAAAGTTAGTATTAGATTTTGGATTAGTTGGTGGTGCTTGTGAATGCATGATATGAATGTAAATGTGTTTTTCCTTGTCAACGCAGGATTTCTAAAATTCTCATTTATGAAAATATAGGGGAGGTGCTGCCAAAATTTCTAATAAATAGTTATTTTAGATTTACGGTTTAGTTATATTGATTTGGATTGAGTTAGTTGGATTGTGTTGGATAATTAATTTAGTTAGATTGGGTTTATTTGAATTGATTTTGATAAGTTGGATGTGATAACTAGATTAAGTTTGAATATGGTTTATTTGATAGCATAAATATTGGGTTTATTTGAATTGATTTGGATAAGTTGGATGTGATAATTTGAAACTATCGATTTGATGATGGTAGAGGTTGAATATTTTATATTGGATTTGGTTATGCTTAACGTGTTATGTTTAACAAGTTTTTTTTAAATCAATAGAATTATGAGCCCAGACAACAGTTGGATGTATGAGAAGAGAATTACTCAGAAATTCACTAAAAATCTGAATTCATTCTTGAATCTCGCATTTGGTCCTCACAACCAATATGTTCGTGATGGGAATCAAAGCTTATGCCCATGGCAAAGAAATATCGTGGCAAAGAAATATTCAGGATATATCATCAATGGATTTCGATTTCGCACAGAGAAACGAGAGTCCGAAGGAAAAACTCAGAATTTTGGTTTGTTTGTGAACACAACAACAAGTTACTCTACAACATGAGATAACAATCCTATCCGTGCACCAGTCGACTACTTTGTTGTATTGCAAGATATAATTGAACTTCAATACTACGGTGATGTGAAATATGTTTTGTTCAAGTGCACAGCGCCTGTACGACATTGCAGGCTTGGCGTTCAGTGATGACTGATGATATGACGACGACCGTCAGTGATAGTGGATTGGATCACTTGTCGTACAACATGTTTTCCTGCATTGACATGCCGTTGATTTCGGCTTTCGTGGAGCGGTGGTAGCCTGACACTAACACTTTCCACTTGCCGTTCGGAGAGATGACAATCATGTTGCATGACGTCTTTCAGATTCTGCACATTCCTGTTGAGGGTCCTATGGTGAGTGTGCACGCGCCGACATCTGAGCTGAAGTTATATGTATTTGAGTTGCTGGGTGTCAGCCCGGAGGGTCTTGGGCGGGATAGCTCATTTTGGAGTGGCGGTGGTGTTAGTATCGATGTTGTGGACGAGTGTTGCAGACGGGGGCGACCACCACGGACTGAGGATACGCAGATGACTGCTTACCTCTTCTTACTGCTAGGCTGCGTCTTGTTTGTCGACAAGAGCGGTTCCAGAGTGAGACCACACGACTTATTGGAGGCGAGGGACCCAGATACCATTGGTCAGTACTCATGGGGGTCGGCGACATTGGCATATCTTTATCGCCAGCTGGGCATATCTAGTCGTGCTGATTGTGGTCAGATTACGGGTTGTCTTACACTGCTTTCCGCCCACATCGTGAGTGGAAGATTGTTGAGCGTGGTCATCCTCGTTCGCGTATGTGGGATGTCCGGGCCGAGGATAAGAGCGAGAGTCGACTTCTTTCTATTCGTAGACGGCTAGATCAGATGACTGCATCGCAGGTATATAATGTATATATCATTCACGTTTATTTAAATTTAACTTTATTATTATTAACGTATAAACGTTTAGGTGGAGTGGTTACTGTATGGTCTCGAGCCTGCTGTAGCTGTGCCGAGGACTACATTTATGGGTGTTATTCGTTATAGGGATATCACAGAGCCTTATTTACCTGATCGCGTGTTACGTCAGTTAGGTTACGTTCAGGTGATCCCGGTTGCCATCCCGATGCCCGAGCATGTAGTACGGTCTGCGACTGCGACGATGTACGACGTCAGGCACAACGTTTCGTTCGCGGAATCGGTTTGGAGGACATTTCCGAGAGTAGGACGACTACACCTGGACGATCTGAGTCGTAGCCGCGACCCCTCCACTTGTGTTGCAGATTATTTGCAGTGGTTCGGTAGGTGCTCACATCCACTTATCGTACGCGGTATCATTCCGAGACCGGAGAGACCACTAGATAGGACATGTGCCGACGCGGTAAGTTTATCTAATTTTATTTTTGATTGTAAAGTAGATTTTGTTATTATTGTTAATGTACGCTAATTTTTATTTTACATACAGTGGATGAGTAGGGCGATACGGTGTACGCAGCGTTCTTGCGACAGAGAGACATCATGCCGACTGAGGATACGAGACTTGCATGTACAGATTGGGATCGCCTCATCGAGGATTGGAACAACCAGTTGGGTATTTCGGACCATGATTCAGATGCTGAGCTGTAGTTGTCTTGCTTTTACTTTCGTTTTGTTATATGTTGCATTGTTACTACATTTGTTGGTATTTGCTTATGCTTATTTGTGTACTCTTATTATTTATTTCGGATGAACATATCTTCTACATATTTCTTTGACTATCGTATTTTTAATATTTATTTTTCACGAAAATATCTTCAACTTATTTCTTTAGATATCAAATAATATTTAAATTTAAAATACGGTAAAAGAACAACACGATATAAGTAGAAAAACACGATATATTATACATTACAAAAACATTACAAATTACAATCAAAATGTACCACGTAACCGGTTCCAATACTCCATCCTACTTTGGTACTGATCCTCCCATCCAACAACACTCTCATCTCGCATTTGATACCATAAGGTCGCTATAGGAGGTACTGGGAAATTATCAGCTAATTGCAAACGAATAAAATGTCTGTAGCTCCCTAAATGAGCAATGACCAACTCCTTGACAAGCCTCGTCATGGCAGACGGACTCTCCCAAGGTAGAACAGTAAGGCACGGGAACAACGAACCATCCGTTCCCATTGCGAAATACATGACCGCACACTTGTAAAAATTAGCAATAGGAAACAAGTCGGACCAAACCTCCATATAATGATCCTCTCCACGAACTCCCCCGCCCCAATCAATTCGTTGACGAGTCTCTTCCACATTGCCGAAATAGACACTCTCATATATAGGATGTGCACCTATCTCATTAGAAATCGCAGGACGGGCGTACAACCAGTTCTCTTGACCACCATGGAAGACATCGGCAACACATCAAAATCCACAGTTTCCATTAGCACGTACGTCATTCCACCTTTCCAGAAATGGTAAAATGATTCCTGGCAGTCTATCCTTATATGGGAAGTTGTCCACGTCAATCCGTCCGGACACTGTAAGATAGGTAAATAACGTATTTTTAAAACAAAAAATTAGGAGATAATATATTCAACCTCATCTAAATTACTGATATATATTAAATAACATAACAACAAAGATATAGTCATACCAAAAGATCATGTGCCCGTATTCACAGATGATCGAGATGAATTTGAAGACCGACCACGACCTCTGCTCCCACTACTGCCAGACCGACGACGACCCCTGCTCCCACTACTGCCAGACCGAGCACGACCTCTCTCAGCATACTCGAAGGCACTCGGGTCCGGACGTGTCGACTTTCCCCTAGGTCGACCTCGTACCTTAATATTTTCTTCGGGTTCTCCATAGTTCGACTGATCGGGGTGTAACTGTTCGTATAAAATACGAGAGGCACTACGAATTACTGCAGGGTCGCTCTCCGAGATCTCATCCACTAGCTTCCGAAAATGCTCGACGTCTTGTGCTGACTGATCAACAAACTCTGACATCTGGACTCCTTCTCCGATAACAAGTGTTTTCTAGAATGGATGAATATGCTCTAAATAAATTCCATCACCTGACGCCAAACACTCGTACATGGTATAGGCACAAGGAATCCCATGTGTTGTCAGGAAAGCACACCCACACCGATATTCAATTTCATCACTTAAGTCATGCATTCTCTTCAACTCCATAGTGAATAACGACAAGCAGTGATGCGAAACTCGGCCATTTATATGCTGAAACAAAGGACCTATGTAGTTTGTCACAATTCGACGTCTCGAATATTTAAGAAAGTTCCGAATATTCGTCAGCTGCATTTCAATAGCCGAGTTCACGCGGTCGAAAAGAGTGCCGAGAGCGACAGTCGTTGTAGTGATCCACTCTTTCAGAGCCGAATGTGCACTTTCCACCCTGCAGTTCGTAGTGTTGCCGAAATGAAAAACTTGATTTGTCCAATTCAACACAATTTTTTCCTTATGCACCAACCACGTGTCTTCCACATACTTCGTCAGCACTGGCCAGGAGTTGTAAGAATCTTTCAGATTACGAACTGCTCTATCATAATCCGTCTGTGAATCAGAAAACATAACTCTCCTCCACCTTCCACACCAAAAACTCTCTGCAAGCTGCTTCTCCTTGCTGAATACGTGGTATGCGTAGTTGTACACGTCTTTGTTGATATGCCAGGTGCATAGTAAATGAGCAGACTCAGGAAAAACCTCTGCCACTGGTCGCATCAGACTCATCTCCCGGTCCATAATTATTGCAGTCGGGCTAACAATATCCAATAACAGATTTCGCAATCTCTCCAACACCCACCGGTAACTAGACTCGGTCTCATCCTACAAAATTGCATATCCGACGAGGAAATTCATGTTTGTTGGAGTAACCCCAACCATCTCAAAGAAAGGCATCTTGTACTTATTCGTCTTATACGTCGAATCCATACAGATTACAAATGGGTATGTACGCAACAACTGAACTGAAGTCAGATGTGCCAAAAATGCGTGAGTCAAGACATTAGTTTCTTCATCTGCCACAATCCAATGCAAATACTTATGCTGCACTGCCTTCCTGAGAAACTGCTACGTGGGATTCCTGTCTTCAGATTTCGTCCTCCTCATGTACTCTTTGAAGTTATAAATGTGTCTTTGATTCGGATTATCGTCCGGGAATTTCTTCTTTACCGCCAACAAAATGTTACGGGGTCTTGCTTGTGCCTCTGTCATATCACGAACAATTTGCTTTTCCCCAGCACTAAGTCCGCTGACCTGTCGGTGACCCTCTGAATAAACTACAAGTATGTGGTTGTGCTGCCCATAGATGCTACTAGAAACAATGACCCATCCATCACGATCCCGTCGCTCCACCACTTTTACCAAAAATCGACAACCGCAACCTTTTCTTTTCGTATTCTTTCGCAGTGCAATACTCGTATCACGAGAACTCATCTCACGTCTGCGATCACATCTCAGGTAACAATCCATCCGGTTATCTATTTTTGGTTTGTATGATGATATAACCAAAAAAAATCTGGCTCCTAGTGCAACTTGTTTCGCCCATTTACAAGCTTCCTCGATTGTTGTAAATATTTCTTTACTGTCAAAAAGCTCACTGTAATCTACTCCATCACCACCGAAATCTTGCAACGGAACCTGAAAAAATTGAATTTAACAAAAAATTAAAAAAAGGGAACAAAAGAAGGTGGAGGCGGCTGGCTAACACGCCTCCACGTATGTAGAGGCGTGTTAGGCAGACGCCTCTACCCTAGTGGAGGCGTCCGTCTACGACGCCTCCACATAGGTGGAGGCATCTGGCTAAACCGCCTCCACCTATGTGGAGGCGGCTTAGCCAGACGCCTGAGTCGGGAAAAAAATTCCGCCCCCGTTACCTCGCCGGATTCAGGTGCTTCGCCAGATATTTTCGTGGCGTTGGTACTAGGAATGTGAGTAAAACTGAATCAAACACCTTGTTTAAAGACACGGGACGAAATGAGTATTAATTGATTTGTTAAGGGCAAAAAGGTCATTTTTGGGACGATTTAAGTAGTTTTCCGGCGACGAATAGTAGTTCCCATCTCTATAGGTGTGTCATGTTTGTTGGGTAGAATTTTATCCAATAGTCATATCCAAAATGAACTCAGTGTCAAGCGGGAAAGGGAACAAAAGAAGTGAGACTTTTTTTTTTGCAAGAAAAAGGGAGGTTTCCGTCCAGATTTTATCAATAATGTAAAGGTAGATACATACACTATAATATATACATACATCTAACAGAAGCACAACAACCTAATGCGTAAATGAAAACAACATAGAAAGAAACTAATGGCTTAAAAACCAACCCTAGTGCAGCCCAAGTGCCGACTATAGAGTGGTGGTCCCTGCAACCCCTTCTGAGCACCACTCTACGGCCTTAAACAGAGCATTTACCGAGCACACGTCTCACCAGTACAACAATCACATCAGCATCATCAAGCGGGGTCGATACTATAGCCAAAGCCTCTCAAACTCACAAAATTTGAGGTCCTCAGTAGCCTTCTTTACCTTTGGTCCACACACTTGCGTGACCCGCGAAACAACCATGCAAATATCTTTATGACCTTTCTTCTCGCCACCAAATATGTGTGAATTTCGTTCCGCCCATATTTCATGGATCATGCCTGCAACAACGGTGCAAACCTAAGCATTTACAATTCTGGTCGGGCTTACTAGCTCCCGTTCAAGTTGTGCAATCTCAGCCTCAATGGTATTCACACAATTGGCCCTAATCTGCAACCTAGAATAGATCTCCACCCAAACTCGTTTTGCAAATTCACAACCAAGCAAAAGATGGATGTTTGTTTCATCATCGCATTCACAGAGAGGGCAGGCTTGGCATCCTACAATTCTTATATTTTGCTTCTTCATCAAGTCATGGGTCAGAAGTCGACCACGAACAGCCTTCCACAGAGTCATAACATGCTTGGGAACACGATTTTGGTGCTAGATGAATTGGTGCCATGCAACCGAAGGAGCTGAAGGTGAGACAAGCTTCCAAGCTAGTATCATAGAAAACTTCTGCCCGATTGTGCCTCCATTCCAAGTCAAGGCATCAGCCTCCCGACTAGACGAGATGGACTTAATCTAATTCCATATTTGCTCCATCTGCTGTGAGCATGGCAAATGAAGGATCCACTACCCATCGTGGATGAAAGATGACACACAGATATCCCAAGGGTGGCTTCCCATGTCATACTGCAAACGCTCCCCAAACTCCTCACAAAGAAGTGGCCGACCTAACCATGGATCTTCAAAGAAACGCACCAACTCCCCGGTCCCAATCTGATATGGAAACTTCTCATGGGCAACAACACGAACCCAAAGAATGCCTCGCCAAGCCCAAGAGCACACCGTTGGCGGTCGAGCAACCCAAATACTTTTGCCTCTGAGGTACTTACTCCGCATCCACCTGGCCCACAGAGAGTCATCATCCGAGATTAGGATCCAGAAGAGGTGCAACATCCTGGCATCGTTCCACCTGACTAGACTGCGAATACCTAGACCACCGGCTTCACGAGGGAAGCAACAATCTCTCCACGAGACCATGACTATCGATCTTGTCTTTCGATGACCCAAAATGAAATGGAACATAATACTCTCTATCTCATAGAGGATCCTGCATGGAAGGAGGAAAGACGAACTGTATTAAATGCTAAAGGAAGCAAGGACCGAGCGCACAAGTTCCACCCAACCTGCCATGAAGAGTAATGCCTTCTTCCACAGACCCAGATGCCCTCGAACCTTCGCAATCGGTTGTTCGCAAACCTGTTTAGAAATACAAGAGGAGAAGAGTGGGAGCCCAAGATAGGTCACAAGACGTTTTGCTTCATGCATGCCAAGATGAGCAAGAATCCAAGGTTTTGCGCAAACCGTACCTCCAAAAAATATTTGACTCTTAGTATGATTCAAATGCAGACCAGACTGCTGCGCAAACCTGGCCATAATGTTCTGGACAACCTCCATATTTCACTTGGTAGCCTTCACAAAAACCATCAGATCATCAGCAAACAAAAGATGCGATACCTCCTCCTGCCCCATATGAATAGGGTCAACAGTGCCATCTCGGACAACTTTCCGAAAAGAGGTGCTCAAAATTTCCATGCAAAGTGCAAAGAGATACGACGCAATCGGGTCACCTTGCCTTAGTTAGAGTTTTTGACTTCCTGCATGGCTCATTCCATCCTCGAAAGTAAGCCCTACAGGGGCTGAATACCTAGTCACCATGTGTAATTTGACTTTGGATTAACCAACAGAAATCTTATTACACGGATTGTAGGGATAGCAAAACCTTAAAGGAAGTGATGTTTGGAAACTGACCTATGAAAGACAAAAATAAAAAATGGGAAACCTTAAGCCTAAACCAATTAGCAGGTCGGAAATAAATTCAAATTTAGGCAAATGCCAAGCTAAAACCCGAGGAAACCTAATTCTCAAGATATCTTTGAATTTGTCCCTAAAAGACACAAACAATAATCTCATGTGACAAATAAAGCCTAATAGCTTAGTATGTTATATAATTCCAAAGATAGGGTACAAAATTAGGAAAGAAGGGGAGATAAAACGTATGGAAGTAAAAACAAACTTGACCATTCGAGGGACAAGGGGGGTACCCATGTATCACTCTTGAACCCTTTAGATGTACCCCTTATGCATTACACAAGATTAATTAGTGGGGAGAGTGACATCAGTAGGCAGGTCAGCCCAATTAGAAATGTGCATAAAAGGACCGACCTAGGTTACTTTAATGATTTGGAGAACTTGGTGAAATCTTGTATCATCCAAACTCAGATTTTGTGGGTGCATCCATTGCAAACCCTCTAGAGACACAACTCCTCCTCCTCCTCCTCGGCTGATGACTATTGATTGAACGTCTTAAAATAACCACAAGTGCATGAACACGTTGAAGCAGTGACAAATACAGGTCGATCAACAGGGAGGTGTGTTGACTTTGGTTAGTTCGAAGGCGAGTGGGAAACAAAGGGGAGAAGAGATGTGATTATGCTAACCTAATCTACACTAAACTAGAAACTAACAAAGGAGAAAGATGAAAGCACAAGACTACTAAAAGTAAGATAAATAACTAACAAAAGGAAGATGGAATTCAGTAAGGAAAACCCCTAAGGGGTGCAGTGTGTGCACACATGTAATAAGATGGTGAAGAATGCATTCAATAGGCACAAATGTAGGTAGTGTTTTTTCATGTATAAGAAGTGACTAAAGGTTATGGCAAAACCTATGAATCCATTCACTAACCTAGTTGATTAACATTCACATATACAAGTTGGTTATTTCATAACCTAAACAAGCATGAGAGGTGTCTAATACTTGTGGCAAAACTCATCAAGTGAAGTGTTCTACTCTAAGCAAGCAAGCATACATTCACATTTATCAACACATTCCAAAATAAAGCATTCATTTCCATTCTTTAATGCACGTATGAACATCATCTCCACCCCCAAAGGGGGATGGAACTACTCACTAATCATTACACTACAAACTACATTAACAAAACAAAACATTCTAATGAAAGGCGATTAAACTAAGCAAACAAAAAATATTAAAAAAACTAAATGAAAGGAAACTAAACTAAAGAAGCATGCAAGAATCAAAAGACAAGACAATATTAAAAGAAACTAGGAAAAATTATTTTATTAACATGACTAACATTGCAAGTATCATTCTTCTCCACCTTGAGTTTTTGCTTCAAGGCTTTTACTCCTAAAAGAGAGAATGCTACCATGCAATGAGTGAATACAAATGAGGAGTAAGAGTTCTATTTATAGGCATGAAAAAGGTAACCAAGGACAATCCCTCGGGATGGGACTAATGAAACCTTCCCACAATACACACAAACACATAACCCATGTATTGGAGAAACCGGGTCGGATTCGGAGATAAACGGACCGCGAATTGGCTGTCACTTTTCCCGGATCCGACCCATTTTCGGATATGTTCTTCAATTCTTCACATGGGTTGCACCCGGTTTATTAATTAGAGTGTCGGCCCGAATCTAATTACCAAAATACTCCTCATGATGGTGTGGAGTTTCTTGATTTTCACATTGGCCCTTCGATTTTACATTCGGGTCCCTCTCTTGTGCATCTTGGTCCATAAGTCTTGCAACTTAGTCTTTTTTCTTGCTTTTAGGTCCTTTTATGCCTCTTCTCCTCAATCCTGTTTATTTCCTGAAACTCAAACATAAAACTCGTTACGTAGCATTGTTTAGGTTCAAGATAATGGATATAAGACACAAATGAATGCATGAAATGATGTCAATCAAATACCCCCACACCTAACGTTTGCTAGTCCCGAGCAAAACAAAGAAAGGAAAAAATGAAAGAAAGGAAAAAGCATACGAAAAACATGTAAATCCTAACTCACTTTCGTAGGAATCACGGTTGCACTTAGCACGTGCAACAAGCCATTAAACCTCCATGTTGCCAAGGAGGAGGAGTGTTGTCTCCTAAGGGTTTTCAACGGATTTACCCACAAAATTCGAACATTGATGCATTATTCAATCTAGAACTCGACTCGATGGACTCATTTTTGTCGATCATTGGACACGGATTATCTATATATGCATGTAGTCCACACACCTAGCCTAATGAACCATTCGTGCAAGTTAATTAAGGACTTATGAAAGACATGGACAACCTCAACATCCTCAAGTGATACAAAGTGTAAAGTCCATTAAGGTTCTTATTTGCATTACCATTTTTTTCTCTTTGTGTTTTCTCTTACTAGTTGGAGTGTAATTCTCCCAGGGTCAGGTTTCGTGCATCATTGCCTATGTGGACTTACACTATCATATACACCTTTCCCCACATCTCCACAAAGGGCAATCCCTACCACTCGTGTAACGAGAGTTCGGTCGGTGCATCCCAAGTCAGATGGCTCGAAAGCACCAGGCACAAAGCCCCCTCAGACGTAATTTCCCGAGTGATAGGAGCTGTGCGAGAAGAGAGAACACCTAGTCACTTATTTCTTATCTACACATGAACTAAAACCCCTACACTTAATGTCTCAAACCAAGATTTAAAGGGTCCATGACTAAAAAAAATTCCTTATATTAACAGACACGAATTATTAACTCACTAGGTTCAGGGTGGACTTCTTTAAATGTTTGAGTACTGAAATCCTATGATGACTCACCCCTCGAGGGAAAACCGGGGTGCATCCTAACGACTCGATAAGACCTACAGCCGGTATACAAGATATCCTAATGCAACAAGTTCAAGATAATTTTGGGAGCTTCTTTTTTCTTTGCCTCTCAACGGTTTTGCACATGCCAAACACACGTAAAACCCACAAAACATTTTCTTTCGCAAACACATTAAGATTTTGAAAGAAATGTAAAATTTTTAAAGCACAATGCAAGCAAAAGAAGACAAGTCACCCAAGGATCATGGCAAACAAATATATCTATAGTAAATGCAGCACACTAACATGACCCTAACAATACAAACAAAAGAAAACAAAATAAAATGGGAAAGACTCGACTATGTACACACGTAAAACACCCCCACACCTACATTATGCATTGTCCTCAATGATTGTGAGCATAAAACTACATGAAGTTATGCATGAAAATGACAAGATCTCACCAACGTGAAGTGCAAAGGGAAGTTCATGGTTATGTTGATGGACACAAACCCGAATTCACTCAAAACCTGTGAGATGCTAAAGAAGGGATACAAATACGTGAAAGAAATAGGACCCAAATACACAAGGGTTGGGGCCCACGACAATCAATGCTCGCTCATGGAGTCTTTTATTGTACCTTTTTTTCTTTTTTTACTATGTACAAAAATAAGTTTCCATCTTCATTTGTCAAAGGACATGAAATGGGAACCTTAAAAGTGGGTCAATGCACTTGGAAAGGGAACATGACACCACGTGGGGCCAGAATACTAATGTTTGGGCCCCCCTCACAAAGAGCACAAGATGAAAGGAGAGGTTCATGAATTAGACGCAAAGGAGTTTCATTCAAAGGATCAAACTGAAAGAGCTTGAACCACTCAAGAGTTTGGGAATATGAGGCAACGGAAGAAGAGTTTCTCCCGTTGCGGTACTGAAGTTATGATCGTCAATCCAAACTCTCCAACCAACAAGTTGGTGGGTCGGAACGAGGTCAAGAAACTCGTTATGCATGTCTGACTCACCAGACGAACAGAAAATGGGACTCATACCCAAGGTATCCTCTAAGGAACTCCTAATACCCTCATTAGCAATGTAGTTGTTTGATGTTCCATCATTTCCAAGATGAACAGGAACAATAGTGAGAGAAAAATTCTCACCAGGTCGTTTGAAATTAAGGGTACTAGGGATCTCTTGCTACACCATAGGTGAATCCTTAAGAGGCACAACATGAAGATCATGTAGCTCAAGGGCCACGGGACAAAAAGATAAGGCACAATCTTATGTCGACTCATAATGAAGTTGATCCATGTTTTTCTCAATTTGGATCGAATCCGCCACCATGTGTTCGTGAATTAAAACCCCAAGTCCCTCAGACTAACTAGGAGTTTGACTTTGAAAAGTTGTGCTTTGAATTTATGGATGTGGTGGTGGTTCGATATGAGAAGATAAATGCTCATGTTGACAAGAAATGTCACCCTCCTCACGTTTATTTAATTGTTGTGTAATTTGACTCACATACATTTCCATAGTTTGCATGGAATTTTAAGTGGACTTGATTACATTTTGAGTGGTTTCCATGAACGTTTGGAGGGTTTCTTCTAAATAATCAAGTGTGGGGTTAAATGTGAGGCTCAAGTCAAAATTTAGGAAATTGTTGGGTTGGGTGTTGATAGGCCGAGAATGAGTCCAATGATTCGGAGTAGGGTGTTCATAGAATGCTGGGTATTCGGGATGACGATACTTGGGTGGAAATGATGTATAAGAATTTGAATAAGAGTTGTCTCCCCACGAATCCATCCCTCTCGGGTTGTACGCGGATGCGTAAGGGTCACATTGAGCATTTCGGGAAAATGTGTGCTCACACTCAGGCGCTGGGGCAACATAAGGACATTCCCCCAAAACATGACCGCTCAACCCGCAATAGTCACACGGTACAACTACTGGAGCTACCGGTGCACTCATGTCATCTACCACATGCATGAAAGAGGCCAAAGGTCCTTGTAATGTATGAGTTTGTTGACCAACATATGATCCGACATAACTAGATGGTTGTCTAGAAGTCGGTGCCGCTCTCATATCGCCCCAATATGAAGATTGCTTTGCCACACAATTAAGATCGTCCCAACCATATGGGGTGTTTGTCTGAGGCACCCCAGGATGCATGGGTCCGGAGTACCAGGGAGAATTGTCTTGGTCCCAACAATGATATGGATGGTTGCCCATGTAACCATCTATCTCAACAAAAAAACTCTCGAGTTGACCACTCTCACCACCACGAGGCCAAGCTAGCAAAAAGTGCTCGACTCCACCCTAAAATGCTAACAAAGAGTCTAAAGGGGAGGAGACTAGAACATAGAAATAGGTGAGAAGAAGATGACTCAGGTAAGAATCCCTAAAAACTAGCGTGGGTAGTGGGAGAAGGTAGAAGCCTAATCTAGCAAGCACGGCTCAAACAACTTATAGTTATAGGTCCTTAGGCTAGATGACGCCTAACGCTGAGATCACTAGTCTCGACACGCCTCACCTCCCTACAACGAAGACCACAATGTCTAGCAAGTGATACCAGATCCGAAGATCCAGTACCTCCTACTCTCGACAAGGCAGGTGACGCTGATCAGGTCATGACGGTCTCAACTCGATCACTCTCCTAGTGCGTCCGAAATCCTAGGGCTAATGTATACTTGATTTTAGAATTAAGACGTAGATTAAGAGTGATTTTTGGGGCAAAGGAAAGGGTGATGAAATCCCCCACCTTATCTTATATGGGACAACCCCTCCTTAGTAGCGTTTTGAGTCTTAATCTAGCAATCAACTCTCCAATCAAACGCTCAACTCACTCTTGTCCCGATGCACCTTACTAACTAATGCATGCTTTAACCATGCATAAATGAGAGAATTGGGTGCACGTACCTCACGCCAGCAATCAACAACAAAAAATGTAAAGCAAAGAAAAGACAAATGTGTGCAAGGTCTACAAAAGATGCATGACCTAGATGGCAATCAATCTAATCTTTTGCTTTGAGATTTAAGGTCCAAGTTGATTAAAGGGACTTAATTGTTAATCTGGGAGCAAACTTCAAGTCAAAACATTCCAAATCGATCTCCCAGATATCCTAGTGAATGTAGAAACAACCAGAAAAAAGGAGAGGAAATTTTGAGCTCACCAGGCCACCAATTGGTGGTCCAGAACCGCTGATTGGCGGTCAGTTTGCTTCTGTTCCTTCCCGGCTTCTCCTGGCGACGTCTCTTGATCTTTGAAGCCTCCTGAAACAAATTAAAACAACAAACAGAAGATTAAAACCACTCGAATCGTCCAAACCAAAGTCTCGACAGAATACCTCCCCGGCAACGACGCCAAAAACTTGATTGAACGTTTTAAAATAACCGCAAGTGCATGGCCACATTGAAGCAGTGGCAAATACGGGTCGATCCACAGGGAGATGTGTCGACTTTGGTTAGTTCGAAGGTGAGTGGGAAACAAATGGGAGAAGAGATGTGATTATGCTAATCTAAGCGATGTGATTACACTAAACTAGAAACTAACAAAGGAGAAAGATGAAAACACAAGACTTCTAAAAGTAAGATAAACAACTAACAAAAGGAAGATGTAATTCAGTAAGGAAAACCCCTAAGGGGTGCAATGTGTGCACACATGTAATAAGATGGTGAAGAATGCATTCAATAGGCACAAATGTAGGTAGTGTTTTTTCATGTATAAGAAGTGACTTAAGGTTATGGCAAAACCTATGAATCCATTCACTAACCTAGTTGATTAACATTCACATATACAAGTTGGTTATTTCATAACCTAAACAAGCATGAGAGGTGTCTAATACTTGTGGCAAAACTCATCAAGTGAAGTGTTCTACTCTAAACAAGCAAGCATACATTCACATTTATCAACACATTCCAAAATAAAGCATTCATTTCCATTCTTTAATGCATGTATGGACATCATCTCCACCCCAAAAGGGGGATGAAACTACTCACTAATCATTACACTACAAACTACATTAATAAAACGAAACATTCTAATGAAAGACAATTAAACTAAGCAAACAAAAAATATTAAAAAGATAAATGAAAGGAAACGAAACTAAAGAAGCATGCAAGAATTAAAAGACAAGACAATATTAAAAGAAACTAAGAAAAATTATTTTATTAACATGACTAACATTGCAAGTGACATTCTTCTCCACCTTGAGTTTTTGCTTCAAGGCCTTTACTCCTAGTAGAGAGAATACCACCATGCAATGGGTGAATACAAATGAGGAGGAAAAGTTGTATTCATAGGCATGAAAAAAGGTAACCGGGAACAATCCCCCGGTATGAGACTAAGGAAACCTTTCCACAATACACACAAACACATAACCCATGTCTTGGAGAAACCGGGTCGGATTCGGAGACAAACGGACCACTAATTGGCGGTCGTTTTTCCCAGATTCGACCCATTTTTGGATATGTTCTTTAGTTTTTCAATTCTTCACATGAGATGCATCCGGTTTGGTTATTGGAGTGTCGGCCCGAATCTAATTGCCAAAATACTCCTCATGATGGTGTGAAGTTTCTTGATTTTCACATTGTCCATTCGGTTTTACATTCGGGTCTCTCTCTTGTGCATCTTTGTCCATAAGTCTTGCAACTTAGTCATTTTTCTTGCTTTTAGGTCCTTTTATGTCTCTTCTCCTCAATTTAAAGTTCTAGTTTACGTGTTATTATGTGATTTCAGGAATGAGACAGGTTTATTACAAATATATAGAAGGAAGACGAAACAAAGCAAAAATAATGGAAAATAGGGAGTTGACCGCAAATCACCCTTTTATATTAACAAATGAAAAAGGGAAGTGGAGAACGTGGGAGACGGAGTTTCGTGATATTTTTATTATAGATAATAATAATAAAAACATGAGAAGATTTCTCACGAAAGCAAGCATGCATATGCACAAACGTAAGAGTTGAGAAGGTGACGTGAAGAAGATTCTAGTTTGTGCAGTTCGCCGACTTATCTTCGTATGCAGAGTTCATCGTCGATCACATCTCGTCTTCAATTTGCGTCCGTCTAGTTTGATAGTTCGATAACTCTAGTAGTATTTTAGTTGTCTCGTAGCAATATAGATTGTAATTTTGTTTTCAGTTGAAAGATTGTATTCCTTTCTTACATTATTTCGGATTCATTTGGATTATAATTAATAGAACAAATCTTATTTCATTTATTGGCATGTGTAGCTAAATCCGCCCCGCTGGCAGGAGAAATATGTTTCATGTATTTAGATGAATTGAGTAATTTCTTTGTTCTTAAACCATATTTTAATATGTTTCATATATATATTTAGAATATGTATGAATTAATGAGAAAATCTCTTAGGCCCATGGTTGGTTATGAATAGGAATTTATCATAGAAACTACTATTCACCCTCAAAATCTCATCCAAACGCTCTAGTTTCCTAAGCACTTCTAAATTTTACAAAAACTGCGTTTCTTTATTTTTGCTCGTGAATCCAAAAACTGAAGAGTGCCTGTTTTAATGCGTTTTTGGTGGTTCCCATGCACAAAGCATTCGTTAACCCCATAAGACGACTTATTTACATTGAATGTCATCATTATTTCCCCAAATTTGTCAAGTGTTAAAAGTCATCCCATATCCCACAAAATTAATTGATTTTGGATGTAACCCAAATTTCCTCATCCTCATCTAGCCATCCACCTTCGTATAGTCCATCGCCGTCCCTGCCCAGGACGATCCCATCCTTGCCTGGGACGTTGTCATGCCCTTATGGTAATTTCATTTAGATGTCATTTGGTCTTCCAGTTTTTAAAATCTATACCCAAACAAGTATAATCATCCATATCAAAAAATGGGTTTCAAGACATCAAATCAGAAAATCAATGTCTCAAACCAACTAGCCATCAAAACTCCCCATCCAAGCAGGGACTTAGTTCATTACTAGGTTTTGATATGCATCAAATCAATTAAATCTTGAGTTTAGAAATATGTATGATTAGAATCATGTTATAGCTCCGTATGGTTTAACAATTTTTATCTAACTCCATGACTGGAGTATGACATGAATTTGATGCTATGAATTTCGAAAATATTAATCAAAGAAACTCGAATGAATTATATTTGAATATGATTGTTTTTGTTTCTGAGATTTATTTTAACTCTAGTAATAAGCGTCTTTAACACAAGAATGTCCTATGAAGTTCTTCAATGCTCAAATGGTAAGGTCGATTGGACTAAATTCAAAACCCCTAATTAATGTTAATTTTGTTAAAAGTAATTTGTGCCTAATTAAATTCACAAGTCGACATGCATGAATAATTTTTGACCCAATTATTATCTCTACTCATAGGAATCTTAATTTTTAATTTCTATATGATTTAGTTAAATTAGATTAATGTGCATTCATAGAATAGCTAGTCTAGGAGCCTACCAATTTATCTTTTCTTACCGTACGAGAATGAGGAGTCAATTAAATTACATTCTCTTTGGGATCAACTTGTATTTCCCACTACTATAAACGCAGTGGTGCACATGCGGCAACATAATTAAAATGACAATAATTATGATCACGAACCTCGTCTAAATCAACATTTTTGCAATTGAACTTCAATTTTGGACGAAGCGAGTTATCTAAGGACACCTCACATGCTAAAATTACAATTTAAGGGGATGGTTAAAATTTGGACTTGATCGGGAAAACCAGACTTGCAATTTGTGGATTTGGATATGCCATTGGTTGGTCAAGTGAACCTAATCGAGTCCAGATTTCTATTGAAGCTTATTCAACCCAATTTAGGCATCCAGATCTATTTTGTAAGATCCCTATCGTCAATTGTAATCTTGTGGAGGAGAGGGAACCTTGTGTTCTTTAAAAGGAAACCCCTCTTCCATCTTTTTCTCGACTTCTTCCCTAATCTAGATTTAGCCTCCATTCAAAAACTTTTTTGTATATGAGAAGAACTGGATATGGATGATGGAATGAATACTTTGGTGGTGCTTTCTTTGCTTTAGCTTGAAGTTTCCTTATGTGGTAATGCTAGTTTGTAGTTTACATTGAGTTTGTAATTTCTTTTCTCATTTTCTTAGAGTTAATTGATGGGTTTTATGTTTATGTATGTTTTCATGTGCCTAGCAATGATTAATGAGTAGTTCCACCCTTTGAGATGGAGGATGATGTATGTGATGGATGTGTGTTGCTGGGTTGCACTTATATTCGTCATTTTATGTGGTTAATGCTAAATCTATACTTGTATCATGTTTATACTTGGTGTAGATGGGTTAGTGGCCACACTAGGTAGTTATCTCAGTCTTATATCTAAGTTTGGTATGTTACATGTTATGGGTGTGTATGTGATTATGGATTTGGCATGACATGAATGGTTTCATGGTTTGTTGCATGTTACATGAATGAACTAGGGTTGTACTTAGGATTAATTGATGCTTTAATGGCCATATTAGGTACTTGGATCATATTTTCATATATGAAATTATCCTTAGAATTTATGCTAATACACATCTTATCATGTATGCCATATATGTGTGTGTTTTACACTTGGATTCCACACTAGCTTCTATATGTAATTCACACACCTTACACTTGTGCTTGGATGAATGTGCATGAAACTGAGAGACACACCTCAGTTATTCACCTCCACTCCTAGGGTTTTATAGTTGATTATTTTACCCTTATTTCCTTAGTTAGTGTAGCGTTTAGTGTAGTTTCACTTATTAGTTTTGTAGCGTAAAATATCTCCCTTTCTTTCTTCTCATTCGAGTATGGGATAAACAACAATCTGTATACAACTCCTCATGGACCAACATGTACTTGTTGCGTCTTCACCGACGCCGTGCACTTGCGATAATTAAAATGATCAGTCAGTGTTCTTCGAATTCCTGATTTGCATGATCCACCATCACAATAATCTGTTAAGCACATTCCCATGGTAGTACAACTTCGTGACATACTGCATGCTTATAATTTTGAAGAACATGTTCTTGCAATTGTGGAGGTAGTGAAGATGCGACATCTTCAGCTAATCTAAAGCTAGATTCCCCACATCCATGGATTCCTCGTGTTCTTGTTTGGATTGTCTTCGACTCTCCTTTGTTAAATCTACCGGAGTTTATGTGATGTCACTTCATTTTGTTGTCACTTTTTGTAATGAGAGAATGTTACAATATTGTTACTTTTGTGGCCTTAAGCCATGTTGCCATGACTTGCTGAGACCGACAAAATTTGGTTCGTGTAATTGAAATAGACTCACCAAGAATCCCTTAAAGCCAACTGCATTTTCTTCTCTCAAATCAATGTTAATGGGTGGCTCTCCACCTGTGAATTGAAGAACGACCTTCCTTTCTGTTGGCTTTTTGACCTTAATCTATATTAATTTTGATGATTAATCAAACTAATCTTAATCAATCAACCTAATCAATCAAAGTCAGCAAACACGATTACATGCTTTGCATACATATGTGTATACTTGTATTCATCTTAATAGGTTGATCAAGATAATCAAGAAAAGGAGCATTGGAACAAAGACATCAAGACCCAAGACTTGTAATCAAAGCTTTGGACCAAGACATGTAATCTTATATTTATTGAATCCATAAGGTGTAATGTAAACTTGAGCACTAGGATTCTGTCCCGTCAAGATTCGGTAAATCAAACCCTTCACGGTCAACCGAAACCTTTCTAGTTCAGTCCACCGAACACCTATCGGTTACCCGAATCCTTCCCATCAGTAAACCTTAGGTTGCTTACTGGAATTTCAATGACGGAAGAACGAACCACCTTCGGTCGACCGAGTAGCCCTGAACCGGTTCTGGACTTTGCTCCAACTGTCGCACTTGAATTGAGTCTCTAGAGCCCAATTGACTTGTCGTAATTCAGACGACCGAATGCCTATCGGTCAACCGAGTTCTTCTTGGCTTTAGGTGCCCAACAACTATTTACATGTGGCACTTGACCGTTGCACCCAACAACTATTTGAGCTTTAACTGTCAGCGCAAAACCCACGCTAACTTCGGTCTACCGAAGTGTACACGGTCAACCGAACTTGAGATATCAGAGCCCAACCAATCTTACTGTCCACCTTGGAATGGTGAACCGAATGGAATTCGGTTAACCGAAATTAAGAAGGAGGAAGATGAAAATAGTTGCTGGAAGTCGGTGAACGATGATCCAAACCCTAGTCGGTCAACGTATTCTTAATTCAAACCAATCCTTCGGACTACCATTCTGTTAATGGTCAGTCGTACCTGCATAGAAATATGCTCAAGCTTTAAACAAATCCTTGCTTCTCATTGGTCCATTTCTCACCAACTCCCAAACGGCTAGTAGAGCTTGAAGGCTTATAAATAGGATCCCATTTGTTGGTTTTCAGACACTTGAACACTTCCTGTCTATCCAATACTCAAAGACAAATCCTCTTCCTATTCAAGCTCTCATTCTTCTACACTCAAGCCAAAACTTCACAACTTGCATATCCATTCCATATCTATATCCAAGTGTGCTCAAGTATAGAGTGTTAGTTAGATTGTGATTCCATTTCCTTATTCAAGAATCACCCGAGTGTTGTAAAGCTTCGAGGAAGCTCTAACTCGGGTTGTGAGAGGAGACACGAGCGAGGCGAGGAATGTTCACGAGGCTCGGTGTTGTAAACGTCGTTGATCTCGGCCCAGAACGGAGATCTGTTAGTGGAACCATAAGCGAGGCTCGGGGGATCGAGCGAGTCTTACGAGGAGGACTAGGACCGGGGTGCGGTGCCGAACCTCTCTAAACTCTGGTATCGACAATTTTGTGGTCTACAATTGTCTTATCTCTTAATCGTTCAATTAGTGTTTTAATTCCGCATTTATCTAATGATTAGAGAGTCATAAATCCTAACACTTTCTTTGGTGGGAAGTGTTCCCGTGAGGGATAGTATGACCCAACGTTTGCAACTCCCACCATCTTTAGCTTTCTCTGTGGTGTCCACAACCATGCAATCCTCAATCTGTCAAATTTTGCCAATTCTTGGGGCCACTCATCCCACTCGACTTCCAATTATTCTAAATTAGGGAAGTCTATGTTGATGGATGGTGACTAGGGTAGCCAATTGATGAGAATTAAATTTATACCGCAAGTGCACGGCGTCAATGGAGACGTGGCAAATACGGGTCGAACACAAGGAGGGAGAGATCTTGTTATTTGTGTGATTTTCGATTAAGGGGAAGAAGGAGAGAAGAAATAAATTGGGTTTTGAGATTTTTGATTTTTAATTTCCTAAAGAATGAAACAAGAACAATTAAAACTAAAACAAGAACAAAGAGGTGAATTCCGTTGGGTGGAGGTTTAGATTTAAGGTTTAGATTAGAGAATTCAGAAACTTATAATAAATCATATTAGTTATAAAGCATTACATGATAAATGATTTAACATAAACTCAAGTAATCAAAACATACTAATACGAAATTAAAATAATAACATCTTCTCTTCTCATCACCCTAAATCCGTCACCTCCACCCTTTGGAAGGAGTTAGAAACTCATAGAGGGAGGAAGAAGGGGTCCTTGAGACATTACAAAAGAAAAGTAAAAACAAGAAATAAAAGACAGACTTTTATTAATGAAAAGAAGAGTACAAAACTAAGATTAAGAAATAAAAACTACCACAAAAAACTAAGGACCCTTCTAACATCGTTCGCGGGTCTATTTATAGTTGCTACAAGGGATCTAGGTATAATATTGGAAAGTACACGTGTCCAGACACGACTGGACGAAATTGGAGCACACAGATCGTAAGGCGGGCGGCGGAAACGCCGCATATTGCATGTGTGGTGCGGCGGAAACGCCGCACAATATGGCCTGATTTTGTCCGGATTTTGGTTGAATGTTTATGGTATGATTTGATCCTTCTTTGCGCGTCTGGATTGATTCTTTCCATTCTTTTGAACTCCGAATTAATTCCTTCACATATTTGGAGATATACATTGATTTTTCTATATATTTTCTCCAAGAGAATAAAAGCTACTCGTGATTTGCAATTAGGTCCTTGACTTTTTGCAGTTAAGTCCCCGGTTACTTTTGTGCTTAAGTCCTTGTTCTTTTTGCAATTAGGACTTGAATGCTTTTATGCTTGGATACATTTCCATTCGTAACCCGATAATCTTGAACTTGGTCTTTATGATAGAAATGAGTCTTTTGCATGCGTTTATGCTCGGGATGTGGGTAAATTGCATTCAGGTCCCTGTATTCTGTAAATAAGACTAAACACATACCTTAGTAGCATTTATTGATGTAAAAGTAATCTAAATGAAAGACATATGATGCAATGTATGCACTGCATCAAATACCCCCACACCTAGATTTTGCTAGTCCCTAGCAAAACAGAAGATACGAAAAATAAAAACAGGGAAATCCTAACTCACTTTCGTAGGAATCACGGTTGCACTTAGCATGTGCAACAAGCCTTTAAACCTCCAAGTTTCCTAGGAGGAGGAGTGTTGTCCCCTGAGGGTTTTCAGCGGATATACCCACAAAATCCTGAATCAACATTTCATTAATAGTTCTCAATGTCCCTACCTCAACCATATACATCTCACTGAGAATTCTTGCATACGCATTATATAAATCTAACTCATTAAAAATATGACTTGGTCTTTGTTCCTCCAACATTCACACCACTAACCCTTTTACACATGTTTATCACTTGAATTATTTTGCACGCCTCCTCTGGTGGTGAAGTATCATTCGGATCAACCATGTCATGGATCATTCTTTTAGCTTTGGGCCTTGAGTATTATTTTTTTTTTCTTTTCTTTTCTTCCGTGATTCAACACATTTGCTTTTTGACACTTTTACCCTTTTGCATTCGTGTAACGAGTTTGGTCGATAATCCCGAGCTGGTAGACTCAAGTTACCGGGTTTCAAGATACCCCTACGGACCAGTGACTCAAAGGCTTGAGCTTTTGTAATCATTTTGCAAAATGTGTTTTCTTCACTTTATTCCTTTATTTTTATTTTTATTTTCCTCAAGGCTTAATTGCTATTAGAAGTCCACACTTCCCGGTATATTTTCCTCAACCTCTGCTTTTTATCAACCACTTCAAAGATTTGATTCATCCAATTTAAGTGCATACATGTCTTAAAGGGCAATGGGTTATTTCTTTGGAACTTAGATTTATGTCACAATTTCTACAAGCAGAAGTATATAATAAGGAACAAAAACTCAATGCAATTTGTACACGGGTTTTAGCAGTTCAATCTTAAGCTATGTCATGAAACATTAAATTTTTTTTTAATTTTTTTTATTTTTTTAATAAAAGACAGAATATATAGATAAATATATACATAAACACCCCCCACACCTAAATCATGCATTGTCCTCAATGTATGCAAATATAAAGCAAATGCACTTATTACCTTGGTGAATTGCGGTGGAAGGATGGAATTTGCTCAAAGTCAACCATAGTCAGAACTGGATTGAATGACACCATATTGGTGCATGTATCCAGTTGAATTGTTCCCCATGTTGCAATGAGCGTCCTGAGTTACAGGTTCCACACCCCTCACATAAATTGGTTCTCTTATTTGCTCGAGTGACGGTGGGTGTGTAGATGAATTCCTCCCCTTTTTCTTACTACCTTTTTGATTTTGTGACGATTCAGAAATATTATAGATACGCGATTTCATCACAACATCACTTTGATTGCATGTTATTTCTGGCTCACTATCAATATGAAAGATATTAAATTAAGCTTTTAAGTTCCCAAAAGATAATTGCATGAGCCCATTTCGACAGTTTATCAATGCTTCGGAAGTGGCCAAAAAGGGTCTGCCTAGAATTACAGGGATTTGTCGATTAGGATTTACAACAGGTGTGGTATCTAGTACGACAAAATCCACTGGGTAAATGAAGTCACCAACCTTGATCAAAACATCCTCTACTACACCTCTTGGTTTCTTAATAGAGCAATCAGCAAATTGAAGGGTTGTCTCAGAGGGTTTTAATGGACCAAAGTTCATTTGCTCATAGACAGAGTATGGGAGTAGGTTAACACTAGCACCAAGGTCTAGAAGGGCTTTGTTGATAAAAGTATCTCCTATTGCACATGAAATTGTGGGACATCCAGGATCCTTATATTTTATAGGAGATGTGTTGGACAAAATATAACTTATGTTTGCAGTTAAGAATGCCTTCTTTGGTACGTTCGTTTTTCTCTTTTTAGTGCACAAATCTTTTAAGAATTTAGCATAAGTAGGTATTTGTTGAATCATATCTAAGAGTGGAATGTTCACCTTAACTTGCTTAAATACTTCCAAGATTTTCTCTATTTGTGCACTTGAGTTCTTTTTGAGTCTATTGGGGAATCGGGCTTTAGGAACATAGACTCGCTCAGGTTCAGGTTGAGCTATGAGTTCAGGTTGAGTAGGTGGGTTGGGCGTTTCAGATTGGACGTCGGGTTCAATGGTTAGGTCATATGTGGTAGCTTGATGGCTCGATTGATTAGATGTTCTAGGATTTACCACATTATTATCAATCTGTCTTCCGGACCGTAATGACACTACTGCATTTATTTGTTGGAACGATCCTTCTTCATTAACCATTTGAACCGGTCTAGGGTTGTTATTTCCTGAAGGTGCTTGATAGGATTGATAGGAATTATTAGATCTAGGGTTCACCTCAGGTTGACTTGGAAACCGACCCTTTTCTCTTTCACCTACTATTTGTGCTAGTTGACTGACTTGTGTCTCTAGCCTTTGGAAGGTCTGGTTGGTTGTTTGTATAAAAGTTTTCATCAAATTTTCCAAGCTTGTCAACCTAACCTCATGATCGTTATTGTTACTAAACCCAGATGATGTATTATTTTGGTTATACGGGTTTGGTTGTTGTCTAGGAGGTTGACCCTGTTGGTTTGATGAGAAATTGGAATTATTACGCCAACCCGAGTTATAGGTTGATGCGTATGGGTCATTTCTAGCATGGTTATACATGGCGTTAACTTGGTCCCATTCCGCACAATCCTCCATTACATGACCAGTCTGACCACATCTAGAGCAGGGGATAGACGATGCTTGATTCACTCGGGTTTGGGCTTGTAGCTCTAGACTTTCCATTCTGCGCATAAGGGTAGCTAGTTTTGCTTCAGCCGCTATATTGGCATCTACAGCTCAGACACCTGGTCTGGGTTGACTTGCTATTCTAGATCCAATACTCGGGTTAAGCGGTGTTCTAGCATTGTCCCATTGCATACTATTTTCGGCTAAATCCTCAAGGAAAGTCCAGGCATCATTTTCATTTTTCGACATAAAGTTCCCTTGGCTTACGGATTCTACCATAACTCTAGATGTGGGTGTCAATCCCTCATAAATAATTTGGCATAATTGCCATCTTGGAATTCCATGATGAGGGCATTGGGTCAGTACACTCTTAAATCTTTCTAGATAGGAATAGAACGGCTCGCTCTCAGACTGAACGAATGCAACAATTTCATTCCTAATCCTCATAGTCTTATGGTTGGGAAAATATTTTTTTAGGAAAACTTGAACAAACTCAGCCCAACTTCTAATGGATCTTTCGGCTAGACTATATAGCCATTTCTTAGCGTCATCCTTTAGTGCCAGAGACACAAATTTCAGACGCACTGCCTCTTCAGGGATATGCTGGTATTGCATAAGAGAGCAGATTTCCTCAAATTCTCTAAGGAAGAGATATGGATCTTCCCTAGAGGTGAACTTAGGCAACATACTCATGTATTGTGCCTTAAGTTCGAAGTCGCGACCCGGTATGGTGGGCATAACGATGCACGATGGCTGAGCAGCCATCGCTGGATAGCATCGATCCCTCAGAGTTATAGGTTGTGCAACAGGCGGGTCCACTACGTTCTCACCCATTGGATCCGGGTGAGGTGGTGCAACATGTGGATTGGGGTTAAGTTCCAGACTGGAATCTAGATGAACTCGTGAGAGTCGATTACTCAAGTCCCGAATCCAAATCTGAGTGCACCGGGTTGAATCAATTTTTGAATTCAAATTCGAAATTTAAATTCCAAATTTAATTTCAAGAATTAATTAATTTTGTTTTTTAATTTTCGTTTTTTTTCGTTTTTTTAATAATAAAAATGGAAACAAACAATAGAAAGGTAAAGATGAGAAGGGAAAGAAGACTCAGACTAGAAGGGAAACTTAACTCTAAAAGGTAAATTCAAGGGTTGGCCAGAAATTTCCTGAACAAGCACGGTTCAAACAATCCTAGACCTAGTGTCACTTAAATCTAGACGACTCCTAACTGGTTGAGTCGAATTGATTCGCTTGATTCACCTCCCTCACTAATCAAACCAAATTGGCCAGGTAGTGTATAGCTAGTGGGGGCGCTTCCGACAGAGTCGGTGCCAATTAGACAACCACTTCGCTTGGAAGACTTTCGTCAACACAAAAACACTTCCTAGACACCAAATTGAATTCGATCGGCTTCAGGTCATAGCAAGTCAAACCAATTCTTCTCCTTAATTGAGTCCGAGTCCTTAGGGGCCAATGTCTAATTGATTTTAAATTTTAAGGCTTGGGTGACACTTTAGGATTGTGATTTGTGGGCCACGGAAGGGTGATGAAATCCCCACCGTATCTTTTCCTACGGAGTTGCCCTTAAGATAGTTTAACTTAGATCTAACAAAGATAGTCAAACAATGGTCTTTTTAATGGGGGCAATTGCAAGGTTGTATGCAAATTAAATTATATGCTTAAATGCAATCGTTAAAAACCGCGATACGTACCTTGCCTCCAGCACTCTTCAACAGAAATTGATTTGCAAGAATTTAGCAAGAATAATGCAAACAAAACATTATATGATGCATGCACTAAGGTCTTTCTAATTTTGCGAATTTTAGGTCAGAGTTGAAATATTGCCAATTATGGAATTTTAAACCCTAACACGTGCAATTCTACGAAAGGAAACTTTGCAACAATTCAGATTTTACGAGAAAGGCAAGAAAAGTTACCTCCGCAATGCTCAGACAGGTTCACCGCCTGCTCTCAGAGATTCCAGTAGCTCAATACGACCACCCGAAGATGCAGACGACGCCCTCACAATTTGAAGACCGGATCCCTAGGTTGTGCGGCGATTCTGCCGCAAATACTCTTGGTGGTGCGGCGATTCCGCCGCCTAGATGGCTCAGATTGCGGTCAGATTTCACCGCGAGCTCTGTTGTCTCCTGAAACGCAAATCCAAATAGTTAGATCGCGCACACTATAAACAGAATATAATCGGAAATACAAAAACAACAAAATCTACGTCGCCTCCCCGACAACGGCGCCAAAAACTTGATGAGAATTAAATTTATACCGCAAGTGCACGGCGTCAATGGAGACGTGGCAAATACGGGTCGAACAGAAGGAGGGAGAGATCTTGTTATTTGTGTGATTTTCGATTAAGGGGAAGAAGGAGAGAAGAAATAAATTGGGTTTTGAGATTTTTGATTTTTAATTTCCTAAAGCATGAAACAAGAACAATTAAAACTAAAACAAGAACAAAGAGGTGAATTCCGTTGGGTGGAGGTTTAGATTTAAGGTTTAGATTAGAGAATTCAGAAACTTATAATAAATCATATTAGTTATAAAGCATTACATGATAAATGATTTAACATAAACTCAAGTAATCAAAACATACTAATACGAAATTAAAATAATAACATCTTCTCTTCTCATCACCCTAAATCCGTCACCTCCACCCTTTGGAAGGAGTTAGAAACTCATAGAGGGAGGAAGAAGGGGTCCTTGAGACATTACAAAAGAAAAGTAAAAACAAGAAATAAAAAACAGACTTTTATTAATGAAAAGAAGAATACAAAACTAAGATTAAGAAATAAAAACTACCACCAAAGACTAAGGACCCTTCTAACATCGTTCTCGGGTCTATTTATAGTTGCTACAAGGGATCTAGGTATAATATTGGAAAGTACACGTGTCCAGACACGACTGGACGAAATTGGAGCACACGGATCGTAAGGCGGGCGGCGGAAACGCCGCATATTGCATGTGTGGTGCGGCGGAAACGCCGCACAATATGGCCTGATTTTGTCCGGATTTTGGTTGAATGTTTATGGTATGATTTGATCCTTCTTTGCGCGTCTGGATTGATTCTTTCCATTCTTTTGAACTCCGGATTAATTCCTTCACATATTTGGAGATATACATTGATTTTTCTATATATTTTCTCCAAGAGAATAAAAGCTACTCGTGATTTGCAATTAGGTCCTTGACTTTTTGCAGTTAAGTCCCCGGTTACTTTTGTGCTTAAGTCCTTGTTCTTTTTGCAATTAGGACTTGAATGCTTTTATGCTTGGATACATTTCCATTCGTAACCCGATAATCTTGAACTTGGTCTTTATGATAGAAATGAGTCTTTTGCATGCGTTTATGCTCGGGATGTGGGTAAATTGCATTCAGGTCCCTGTATATTGTAAATAAGACTAAACACATACCTTAGTAGCATTTATTGATGTAAAAGTAATCTAAATGAAAGACATATGATGCAATGTATGCACTGCATCACCAATGTGTAACACAAGAGGATTCAGCCGCATTCCATGCTCACCCTGGGTCAGCCAACCTTTCTCGGGGTGCATGATCAGTAATAAGGAGGTCACGATCAGACCCACGGCTAGCATACCTCTAAATCATGCCCTACACACGTGAGTCCCCACCAGCCCCGACAGGTCGAGACGAGTGCACCAGCAGGAGCAACCGTGCGCATGGAGCTTGTGGCTTGGTCGTACGGGGTGCGAGTCAACTAGAGGCACCTATGGGGACTCACCCCCGTGCACCACCTCTGAAACACCATCTCCGGATAGTAGGCACCAACCCTGCTTCCTTCAACCTGCACTAACCATGACCCAAACATCAATGAGCCCGCACGCGTGGAGACACACTTGGTTGCACTAGCCACAACCCTAACCCTAGCCTACCCCCAACCTCTCTAATTGCTGGCTCCAACCACGCTGGAGAAAACAGACCTCGACAAGATCTGAATCCTCCAGCAATTGGTATAGGCAGCCTGCCATGGAGCACAATAGCTGCGCATATGGCTAGTGCGTGGCTGGTGAAGCTTTCCCCAAAACAACCCCACCAACCATTCAAACGTCAGGCCAACCCCAGGCGAATGCCCCAACTCTCTCACCCAGTCATGGCTTAAGCGCATATCTGAGAATTGGTCTCGCCTCCCTTTGTAGTCGGCATTGCCTTCTCGATTGCTCACTGGAAAAATGGCCTGATGGTCTGCTGGCTGCTGGAGTTGGGAAGGGAAGAGGGGTTTATGAGATAGGGAGGGATTTGTATCTGTATGACGGCTAGGGTTGTGCCCCAAGTCATCACAAGGGCATAATAGTGAATACTCGTCGCCCAATAGATGTCGTCCATATTAATAGCTGACGTCGATACCTATAGACATCAGATATTTACACGGCTGACGTTTATTGGGTCTTCTAGACGTCGGTTGTTGGAACATGTATTGAAACTGACTTCTATTAATTGACATCATATAATGCATATATTTGTGCCTTATATCCTTCATTTTTTGCCTAAGCAATGCTACGTAACGAGTCTTATGTTAAAGTTTCAGGAATAAACAAGTTTGAGAAGAAGAGACTCAAAAAGAACTTAAAAGCAAGGAAAAGGACTGAATTGCAAGACTTATAGACTGAGATGCAACTATGCAAGAGAGAGGGACCCAGATGTAAACCAAAAAGACCAATGAGGAAATCTAGAAGCTCCACACCATCATGAGGAGTATTTTGGCAATTAGATCAGGGCCTAACCATCAACAACCAAATCGGGTTCATCAAACATCAAGAAGTCAAGTTAGAAACGAGCCACCAAAATCTAGACTCGATCAAAGACATCCAGACCGTCAATTGGCGGCTCCAAACTGCCAATCAGTGGTCCAGATGGCTTCAAAGGATTCATTTCTTAGTCGGGTCGTGGATTATGTTGTTTTATGTCCATTTATAGTATGCAATTAGTCCCATACCGGGGGATTATCGACGATTACCTTTTTCTATAACTATAATTAGAACTCTTCCTATTCCCTTGTAATCTACTCGTTGCTTAGTGGCCAATCTCTCTACTTAGAGGCAAGCCTTGAAGCAAACACTCAAGTAGGGAGATGCTACTTGTAATGTGAGTTATTTAATAAAAGAATTTTTTGTTAGTTCAATGTTGTCTATTTATCTTCTTGCATGCTCAGCTTAGTTTCGTTTCATTAATCTTAGTAGACTTAGTTAATATATTTTTCTCTCTTAACATAATAGTTAGGTTAATGATTCGTGAGTAGTTCCATCCCCCTTTGGGGGGTGGAGATAATGTCCATATATGTTGTGTTGTTTGGATGTTTGATGAATTTTGGATTGTGTAAACTTGCATATTTGTATGTTCATTAGGGGTATTTTAATCATCTACATGTTGGGGGATTTTGATGAGTTTTGCCATAAGATTTAGACACTTCCCATGCTTAGTTCTCTCATGTTTATTGACTGAAATTTCCTGTTGAATATGCTACATGTTAGTTAAGTGTTTGTATTTGTGGTTGCTTGCTTGATTGATTGAAGAAACTTTGTTTTGATGGGTTTTGCCATCAGATTTAGACACCTCTCATGCTTAGTTTTGTTCTTCACATGAGTTTATGGTTTTTGATGAGTCTTGACATATCTTTAGGCACTTCTCATGCTGAGCCTAATCTTATGATAATCAAGAAATAATTGCCGATACGTTGTGTTAATGGATTGATAGGTTTTGCCGCATCTTTAGCCACTTCCTATGCATGAAATCACACACACGACACACACATATATGCTTACATGCGTCATTCATCACTTATTTCACTTCATATGTGCACACACTCCACCCCTTAAGGGGTTTTCTTGCTGAATTCCAATCTATTTGTTAGCTTTTGAATTTAGTTTTAATTAATTATTTGTTGCTTTCATTTGAATTTGTTACTTATTAGTTTAGTGTAGTTTAGCTAAGCATAATCAAATCTCTTTCCCTTTTTCCCACTTGATTTCGAACAAATCAGTGGCTACTTACCTCCCCGTGGATTGACCTTTAATTGCCAACGCTTCATTGCGGCCGTGCACTTGCGGTAATAGTAAAACGTTTAACAAAATTTTGGCACCGTTGCCGGGGAGGTGCTCACTCTGGACTCAGATTTGGACGATTTGAGTGGATTTAATTTTTTATTTGTAGTTCTTTGTTTCAGGAGGCTTTAAATATCAAGGGAAGTTACGAGGAGAAGTTTGGAGGCAAACAGAGCCACGCTAACCACCAATCAGCGGCCTGAGACCGCCAACTAGAGGTTTGGTGAGTTCCATTTTCCTCCTTTCTTGGTCTATTTCTACACGCAATATAGTTGTCTAGGGCTCAATTTGGCATGTTTTGACATGTTGTTTGCCCCAGATCAATGATCAATCCCTTTTTAATCAACTTGGCCACTACAACACAAAGCAAAAGATTAGGCATTCTTGCTAGTTTAGGTCATGCATCATATACTTTGACTTAAGCATGTAGTTTGTCTTTTATTTTGCTTTACTTTCAGTTGTTGAGCGCTGACGTGAGATACGCATTTCCTACTCTCATTAATGCATTTGTTCGTATGACCATGCATTAGCTAATAGGAATTGCATTGGAACACGAGTGAGAGTAATATTTGATTGGTGAGTTGCTTGATAGATTAAGGAATCAAAACATCTTTAAGGGTCACCACTTATAGTTTTCAAGATAAGGTGGGGGATTTCATCACCCCTTTCTTCAACCCCACAAAACACCTATCAAAAAGACTAATTTTAAATCAAGTAGACATTGGCCCCTAAGGATCTCGGGCGCATTAGGAGAGTGATCCGGTCGCGACTGTGATGGCCTGATCGGCGTCGCCCACTCTGTAGGGAGGTGAGGCATGTTGAGGCCGCGTAACCTCGCAGTTAGGCGTCGTATAACTGTAAGGACCTATAGCAACCTTAGGTTGTTTGAGCTTTGCTTGCTTGTGTACTTCTACCAATACCTACCCGCCGTAGCATAATGACTTCTTCCATTCTCTCCTGAGTCATTCCCTCTCATCTGTGTCTTCCCGTCTTCTCCACTACGCACATTCTGCTTTAGTTGTTTTTTAAAATAAAATAAAAAAAAATTATCTTTCTTTTTCGTCTGACTCGTGCGGGTGCACAGCTTTGTGCATGCCAGTGTGGTCATGAGACATTACGGGTCATTTGATGAGATACGACAATGATCTATCCTCGATTGTCGACTTTTCGACCAGGACGAGTCATGGACCACACAAGGACGACTCAGGTTTTGGACCTCCACCACCCTTTGATAAAAAGGTGGGGGTCCACAACCTCATCAATTGGTACCCCAGGTTCCCATTCCCCTCCGCGATCGATGCTACCCAAGTCGTACTGCTCTACCTTCTTGCATCGTATTACCCGAGGCGATTGGGAACCACTTTAAGGTTAAACCTCAGTTTATCTCCATGTTACATCACTTCACTGGGAATGGTGACCCCTATATCATTTTCAGGGAATTTGAGGAGGTATGTGTTATGTTCAAACTGCAACAAGTTAGCACATACTCCATCTACCTTAGGCTTGTTCCCTTTGCACTAAAGGATGATGCAAAGAAGTGGTTGTATAACAACTAGGCGAATGCCTTTAGGACTTGGGATGAATTTCAATCTGCATTCCTCAAGAAGTACTTCCCAAATCATCGTACTCAAAAACTGAGGAACGAAATCAATTCGTTCTATCAACATGAGACCGAATCATTCCATGCTTACTTAGAGAGGTTCAAAGAGCTACTATCCTCATGCCCTTACCATGACATATAGTTGTGGTGCCTTTGTCAAATTGTCTACGAGGGTATTCATATCCCATCCCGAACGCTCCTTGAGTCCATGTGTCAAGGAGAGTTCTTAGGAAAGGATAAAAGGGAGGCATGGGCTTTCCTACAAGACCTCGCTGAATAAGCCATGCAGTGGGATATTGTAAGGGAACTACCACCATCATCTAGCATAGGAGAAAGAATCGCGAATGCAAACTCGACTAGACCGGGTGCCGCATTTGTAACGCCCCCGATCTCGTGGGTACGCACACTGGGAAAGACTACAAGTGTCGCGATCAGAGACCTCCATGACGACCGAAGGAGTTACAAAAGACAGACCAAACAACGACTCGACAATACGTAGAGAGATCATACATGGATAGACTAACATAAAACAAAACTGAAAAGTGAGAGATTATCCATATGATGTAACAAGGTCAAATAAATTACATCGAGTTCAAAAGGGAAATACATCATAAATAATGCGGAAGCAAAAGACAAACTGAAGAATCTGGTCGACGTGTCCCTCGTGTACAAAATCTTTGACTCCTCTTCCAGTCTACCCTGTAGGAATCTAAGTACCTTCAAGCACCTCATCAACATATGCGTGAGTTTTCTATAAAGAAAACCCAGTATGCCCCTGGCCCAATCAGAGTTATATGGAAGAATGCATACAATCTATCTAAGACAAAAGCATCTGAAACAGAAACAGAAAAACACATAATGCAACAGAAGGCTATCAGTCCATAAGTCGTGTCAGTCGGGCGCACCCGAACCATTCCTCGAAAGGAACCAGAACACCAGCCTCGCTGGTCAAAGGTGGTCACTGTACAGTGACCCACCGCTCGGCACAAAGCGGTGCACCAGATAAGTGTCCCAATTCACGGCAAGTGACCTACATGGTGCCATCGCGAACTTGGGAACACCTACCCTGAGACAAAATGGCAGTGTGCCTGCCTAGGACTTATCTTACGCCTGGCCTCCCAACGTGAAGGTCTTATGCGAATGGCCTCTGGACCTAGAGGACCCACTCGTGGCCCGTCGGCCCAGAAAACAGAACGTGCCCAGAAATATTAATCAGATTAAATGCAATGCAAGCTACTTAAGCATCTAAAATCTAATGCATCTACAATGTATGGAACGAGCTCAAGAAAATGTATCCGGATACCCTCCTAACAACCCCAAACAAATTAAAATCAGAACATCCCAATCAGGAATCAAACGAAACTCACAACAACAAGCAATCATAACCGGATCGGAAAATCCAGATAATAGTTAATCGAGTCATCTACGGGTCATGATAAAGATGTTATAAGGTCTGATATCCTAAGGGTCATACATAACCATATCATAACACTTCACTTCAGTTACATATAGACATGAAAGACGCAATAGGATGATGCATTACAACTAGATATATCAAAATCAAACTCCACAAGAATCAATAGCATGCATCCTTAATTTCAGAGTGTATATGCGATGATAACTGAAATCTCAGAGCATGATCAGAGTTGATATGGGTATGGATTACATGTATATCATTAGGATAATCATGTTGGAACATGCATAAAATATCAGTAGACAATATAGATCTCTAAACTAGCATACATGCATGCAACGGGTTAATATGTTGCTTTAGAATATGACACAATCATCACATGATATGAAAGAGCCCGTTTACATTGATAAGTGCATGCATGACTACAACATCAGGAAGACACACACATCAGATTATATAACCACATCATATCTGCTAGTGAAACACAACAAGTCATATCGAGCAAAACACATTCAACACATAGAACACGATAACTTACAATAGGCAAGCTAACAAGTTCAATCAACTCACAACCAGATGCATGAGCCCCTGACCACTCCAAGACACATTCTTAGAATATCCCTCTTAGGCGGTCTATGGTGGGAGAGGGTCAGTAGAGATCCCTCCAAGCAGCTCAGCCCAACAACCGAGCAAGCTAATGCACATGGTGCACTAACCGCATGGCTAGCCCATTCAAGCGCACCCTGCTCAGACCGAGCTAGCCCATCCAGATCCCCCTCACCCTTAGCCTCCCTAGGGTCGTTCCACACCTCCTCTTGACCCCAGCCACCATGTAGAAGGGCTGCACCAGCCAGCCGACCCAAACAAAGAGTCAAGATGGTTGAAGACAAATCCTAGTCGGATCTTGTGTGTGTCAGCCACACCCAACCAGATCCGTGTCCACTCCAAAACTCAGTCCAGAAGAAACCTCATCACTCCTGGTCAGAACTCACCGGAGCCCCAGTCCCTCGGGCTTCCCTACAGCCAGCCCCATCTAGCGCATGCTCCATGCGCATGTTAGAAGGGAACTCAGTTGATGGTGCAACCGATTGCACCAACCACCAACCTGGTGCTGGACGGCCCTCCAGCCAACACCCCCACCCACAAAACTCTTCAAGGGTCAGGAGCATACCTGAATTCACAAAAAGCTTTGCCCGATATCACCGAAGATCAGCTCATCCAGATCTTCGTCTAGTTGCTCCCAAAAGATGCACTCTAGCTTGCTTCACTTGACTCGTAGGAGCTCCAGCCACTAGCACGCCGGAGAAGGAGATGGAGAGGGTCTGAATTTCGTGGGTGAGGGAGTGAGAGGGTAGGGATGTCTTGGGTTGAGGGGGTTTTGTTTGCAAACAATCCTCCAACTTCCATAGCCTTCATGACTATTCAAGTCACATCAAGGCATGCCAAAATGGCACCATTCCAACGGCATCCAAAAGCCACGAAATAATGTGCATCCAAACCCCAAATGCAACCCTTCCAATTCCACGCCATCTCAACATGGGCTCAGCCCAAACTCGCACCATTCACCCCCTCGGATCGGATTGAGTCGATCAAGCCAGCAAATGCGTACTCGCCCGGTGAGTCACACTCGATTGACCGACAAGGAACCCAATTAAAATAAGCATACAGACATACCACAAATACAATTAGATAATCTAAGAACTAAATTATACATAAACGAGGAGAGTGGACTTATTAATATTATAGTAGGAGAGTGGGTCTTACAACATTTGTTGTCGATACCACTACGACCACCGAGGCACGCATGACGGCATTAATGTGCCGTATGGATTAGATTGAGCTCCAAAACCAACAAGGTGTGTCTCATGTGTCTGCATCTGGTCCCGTTCCTTGTTATTTAAGTTGTAGGATAGGTCATGTAGGAGGCGAGTGTGCATCCATTCCTCCAGTGATGGATCAGGTCAATGTTGTCTATGATAGGCCCATGAATGACCCATATTCATCATCATATAACCCTGGTTGGAGGAACCACCCTAACGTTTCCTGGAACCAAAACAATGTCCAGGGTGGTCCTTCAAACTTTTCTCGACCTCCTAACCGACCACACCAACCTCCCATGCATTCGTAATCTTATCAACTCCCAAGCTCAAATCACCCACCAACTGGGTTTCCCAAATTCTAACAACATGGAAACCCAGTCCATTCGCTTGCCAACTTGAGTCGTGGCCTGGAGAACTTAATTAAATTTTTTATGTCAACCACAAGTCATGTTCTCACTTCGAATCAGCAGACCATCAAATCTCTTGAGCTTCAGATGGGTTAATTGGCTCAGTCTGTCCATGAGAGAGAGCGAGGACTCTACCTAGCCAGCCTGTGGCTAATCCCCAAATGTACCGACAAGCACACTTGCAAAAAGAGAGTTCAGTACCTAGGGTGAGGCATGTGAACCATGTGATAAACCTGTTCACCATGTCAATGCCAATGTAACCTTAAAGAATGGAAAGCAGGTTGACAATCACATTTCCTTGCCGCCACCACTATCTGTGTAGCCCTAGTTGGGAATGATGGTGAGAAAGAGGCTGAGGGTGAAGGTAATACACCAACTTCTCCTTCTCAGGCACCTCAGAAAACCTACCTACAAAAATCTCCATATCCTAGTAGGTTAACCAAAAAGCAGAGTAACACAATGGATAAGATATTAGAGGTCTTCAGACAAGTGAATGTTAACATCCCCTTGTTGGATGTCATCCAACAGATACCTCTATATGCCAAAGTTCTAAAGGATCTCTGTACAAGAAAGAGGAAGACCAATGTTCCTAAGAAAGCATTCTTAGCTGCGAGTGTGATCTCACTTTTGTCCAATCCCACATACAAAAAGTACAAGGACCCTGACTGTCCTACTATTCAGCGTATGATTGGGGACACTAGCATGATTAATGTATTGCTTGATTTAGGATCAGCGGTCATCCTCGTCCCATCTTATGTTTATCAACAATTGAACTTGGGAGAATTGAAACCAACTAAGATCACCCAACAATTGGCGGATAGATCCATTCGTGTCCCAAAGGGGATTATTGAGGACGTGCTCATCAAAGTTGGAGATTTTATATTTTCAGTAGATTTTGTCATCCTCGATACTAATCCTGTTGCGAACACCTACTCTAAAATACCTTTGATTTTGGGTAGACAATTTCTGGCAACCTCCAACGCCTTAATTAATTGTAGACATGTCACATGAAGCTCCCATTCGGTAACATGAGTGCCGAGTTTCATGTGTTCAACTCTGGTAGGAAACAAGACCTTCGACCAACCTTTAAATCTCAACCTCATCCACCAATTAGAGAAAACACCACAAAATCAACAAACACTCCCAACACCAATGCAACCCGTTGAGAATGTTTGTATGCCCAGTGAAAACTTATTGCCTGTCTTGGCAATGCAACAAAGTGAGCTAACATCAAACATGAATATACAAAGGGGGTGTTTGTTGGATGATTCAGTTGAGACTATTAGTGAGGGGGACACACCTCATCATATGCCCGTACTTGAAGGTGTCGTTACCCCATTTCCCATGGTCGTTGGGCCCTTTGAGCTTCATCTTGACTCCAACAAGGATCCACCTGCAACTGAGCTTATGCTTGATAATATAAAGAAGGTTGGGTGGTCATTGTTGCATTACTTGGGGGAGAAGCCCCATTCTTAGTGCGACAGGTGTGTCACATCATATGAATGAGCCTGAGGAACTCATTCCGATGCACCCACCTTTTGGTTGGAGGGTTTTGTTTGACGAGCAACTAAACCCTAGTGAAGCAACGCAACTCCACTCATTTCCGTTGCCTACGCCCAACCAATATCATGAGGAGTTTGAGACTTTTAGTTTTGACCTTTCACCCCTCATGATAGCTCAGAGTACTGATTGACATCATGTCATCCAAATATTTATGTCTTATATCCTTTATTGTTAGCCTAAGTAATGCTACGTAATGAGTTTTATGATCAAGTTTCAGGAATAAACAAGGTTGAGAAGAAGAGACTCAAAAATGACTTAAAACCGAGGAAAATGACTAAGTTGCAAGACTTATGGACTGAGATGCAAGAGAGAATGACCCGGATGTAAAACCAAAAGGACCAATGAGCAAATCAAGATGCTCCACACCATCATGAGGAGTATTTTGGCAATTAGATCCGGGCCTAACCATCAACAACCAAATCGGGTTCATCAAACATCAAGAAATCAAGCCAGAAATGAGCCACCGAAATCCAGACGCTATCCAAGACAACCAAACCGCCAGCGGTCCAGATGGCTGCAAATCATGTGTGTCTTAGTCGGGTCGTGGATTATGTTGTTTTATGTCCATTTATAGTTAGTCCCATACCAGGGGATTGTCTCGGGTTACCTTTTTCTATGACTATAAATATGACTCTTCCTCCTCCATTGTAAACATCTCCTCTCTTGGTGGACATTTTCTCTACTAGGAGTAAAGTCTTGGAGCAAAACTATGGTGGAGAGAGGCTACTTGTAAGGTGAGAGTGAGCAATAAAAAATGTTTTGTTAGTTTCTTTGTTGTTCCTTTTAATTCTTGCACGCTTAGTTAACTTTGTTTGTTTTAATCTTCGTAGAATTAATTAGCATGTTTCTTTTCCTTAATATGAATGTTAGATTAATAATGTGTGAGTAGTTCCATCCCCCTTTAGGGTGGACTTGATATTTATACATGTCATGTAGAATGGAATGAATGCTGAATGTTGTTGTATGTGAGAAATGTGAGTATGCTTGTTTGAATTAAAGAGAATACTTAACTTGATGGTTTCTGCCATAATCCTTATGTACATTCCATGCTTGTTTAGGTTCTTAATAACAAAGTTGTTCATACTCATATTAATTACTTAGGTTAGTGATAAGGATGATAGGTATTGCCATGAGGTATTTCTTATGCATAGCAACACTACCTACACTTGTGCTTTATTGAATGCATTCATCAGCACTTATTTCATGTGTACACACACTCCACCCCTTAGGGGTTTTCCATTCCTGATTTACAGCTTGATTCTACTAGTCACTTAGTTTAGTTTTATTTAGTCTCGTGCTTTCATCTTCTTTGTTTGTTTTGTACTAGTGTAGCGTTGCATAGTTTAGTCTAGTTTAGTGTAATCAATTCCTTCTCCCCTCTTTTCCCACTCGATTTCTGAAGAACCAAAGTTGACACACCACCTCTTGGACACGACCCGTATTTGCCACATTTTCATCGACGCCGTGCACTTGAGCTAATATAAACGATCAATCAAGTTTTTGGTGCCGTTGTCGTGGAGGTGCTCTGTCCAGACTCTGGTTTGGACGATTCGAATGGGTTTTATTTTTTGTTTGTCATTTTTATTTGTTTCAGAAGGCTCTAAAGATCAAGGGACATCACCAGGAGAAGCTTGGAGGGGAATAGAAGTAAACAAACCACCAATTGGCGGCCTGGTGAGCTCTGTTTGCTCTATAATTTCTTTTGGTTGTTTCTACATTCAATAGCGTGGTTTGGGGCTCAATTTGGCATGTTTTGACTTGTAGTTTGCTCCTAGAGCAATAATCAATCCCCGTTAATCAACTTGGCCAATAAAATTCAAAGCAAAAGACTAGGCATTCTTGCCTGTTTAGGTCATGCATCATATACTTGACTTAGGCACGTATGGTATCAAAATAGATCTGATACCATATAAAGGAAGCTCTTTGGCTGAAAGGTTTATTTGGAGAGCTTAGTCCATGTCAGAATACAATGGTTGTTTGTTGTGATAGTCAGAGTGCCATTCATCTGACGAAGGATCAGATGTACCACGAGAGGACGAAGCATATCGACGTCCGTCATCACTTCATTCGGGAAGTTGTTGCTGACGGAGGTGTAGTGGTGAAGAAGTTGGGAACTGAAGATAATCCGGCTGATATGTTGACGAAGCGAGTTATTTCAACTAAGTTCATGGTATGCGTGAACTTGGTTGGTTTTAGTTCCAAGTAGATGGAGCTAAGACAACGACACAATGAGGAAGGAAGCAAAGATTTCCGGGGGCTATTCAAGGTAAAGATGGAGATTGTTGTTATTTACCTTGAATATGTGATTAAAGTATTCGTGAGATAAAATAGACGATCAGTCGACCGGAAGGCGTTCGGTCCACCGGATGTGTGTTTGAATTTGTCCAGCAACAGTGCCTGACCATTTTCGGTCGACTAGAATTTAGGATTCGGTCGACCGGGCACACACGAGACAATGATGACGCTACAGCTGCGTCACCCACCACAGTTTCTCCTTTAAGCATATGAAGCTTACCGGGTCCAAGCTTCTTTCCCTTCATCAGAATAAGTGATCCTTTGGTGATGGATATGCAGTCATCCTCACCACTGAATTTGTAGCCTTTTGTAGTCAGACTACCTACTGAAATCAGATTCTTGCTCGCCTTTGGAACATGTCGCACATCCGATAAAATCTTGACTAGGCCATCGTGGGTCCTCAATCTGACAGAGCCAATTCCTGCAGCCTCACACCTGTCACCATTGCCCATCACAACCATTCCACTTGACATTGATTCATAAGATCAAAACCACTGTTTATTCGGAGTTAAGTGGAATGTACTGCCCGTGTCAATCACCCAACCGCCAGAAGCTTCAGAAGAACCTGTAGCTGCCAACACAAAATCAGAATCGGACTCAACAACATTCGAACCTAACTGATCACCACTACTAGAACCCCTCTGCTTCTCTATGTTCTGTAGCTTAAAACATTCTGATATCTTGTGACCCTTCTTCTTGCAGTAATGACAAATAATATCTTTGTCCTTCAAAATTGTCTTAGAGGTGTTCCTAGCGAAACTCCTCTCTTTCCCCTTACCACGAGCAACAAGTGCTTAACTTTTGCTCGACTCAGAACCATCAGACCTCTTCTCCATATCAGATTTGGAGGAGAGTGCATTTTTGACATCCGCAAGAGAGATGTCGGTCCTGCTATACATCATTGTCTCCACGAAGTGATCATATGAAGAACTCAACGAGCAAAGTAAAAGGATCGCCTGATCCTCATCAGAAAACCTTGCTTCCACTTTCTCCAAATCCATGATGATTGCATTGAAATCATCCAAGTGTTGCTGAAGGGAGATACCTGACTTCATCTTGAATAGGAACAACTTCTTCTTCAAGATAATCCGGCTCGCAAGTTACTTCTTCATGCAGACTTCCTCTAGTTTCTTCCACATACTTGCAGCCGTCTTCTCCTTCAACACTTCTCTCAGAACTTCGTCAGACAACGACAACTTAATGGTTGACATCGCCTTACGATCAAGCTTCAACTTGTCTCGATCAGACATTTCTTTTGGCAACTTCTCCATGCCCTCAAGAACGTCCTCCACCTCTTGCTACACCAGGATTGCGTGCATCTTGACTTGCCACAAGCCGAAATTCACATCTTGGCTCAACTTCTCAATCTTCCAATGATTTGCCATGTGTACTTGCCAAACGAATCGAGGAAAACCCCCAAAATTCGGACAAAAAAAGCTCTGATACCAGTTGTTAAGGATTAAAACCAATCCAAGTACGAAGTGGAATCGAAAAATAGCAAATCCAATGGAGAAAGAAACCACAATTGCAAATCCAAAACACCAAACCACGCAAAACACACAAGATTTAACGTGGAAACCCAATGCGGGAAAAACCACGGACGACACAACTCCGAATCAACTATAGAGAAACGTATTACAAGGAGAGTCTTACAGGGAATACGAACAACCGACGAGAATACCCGGCTAAATTTTCTCCCATCTAATCAACAAGGATGCTCTCTCTCTTTTCTCTCAAGAATGCAAAGTAGACAATAAAAATCAATCTAATTGTTCTATATTACGAAGGGGGACAAAATTGCCTTTATATAGTAGGCCAAAACAAGTATAAGTTGCACCAAAATAGCATGGAGATATGTGCAAATCGTGGGCAGAACTGGGTCAAACGGTCGACCGAACGGGTGCGTCGGTCGACCGGTCTACAAAAACAGGTTCCATCGGTTGACCGAACACTTAAGTTCCGGTCGACCGAAAATGGATAGGCACTTTTGCCCATTTCCTGGTGTGTGCCCGGTCGACCGAATCCTAAATTCTGGTCGACCAAAAATGGACAGGCACTGTTGCTGGACAAATCAAAACACACATCCGGTCGACCAAACCCTTTGGGGGCACACACGAGAAGCTGGGCAAAAAAAAGTGCTTGTATGCACGAGGAACATGGATTCTGTCAGGATCGAGTTCTTGGTGCACTAATTGATATCATATCATGCATACATTTGTGTCTTATATCCTCTATCTTTCACCTAAACAATACTACGTAACCAGTTTAATGTTTAAAATTTCAGGAATAAGTAGATTTGAGGAAAATGACTGAATTGCAAGACTTGGGGACCGGGATGCAAGAGAGAAGGACCCGGATGTAAGCCCAAAGGACCAATGAGCAAATCAAGAAACTCCACACCATCATGAGGAGTATTTTGGCAATTCAATTTGGGCCTGAGCTCCAACAATCGACTTGGATGCATCACACATGAAGAAAGCAATCCAGACAACTACACCCAAAATCCAGACTCGATCCAGAGTCCATAAACCGCCAATTGGCTGTCGGGGCAGCTCTGGATACGCTAAGAGTTTGGCGGGTCATGTATTAGGTTGTATTTAGTCTATTTTTGGTATACGTTTAGTTCCATACCGGGGATTGTCCCGGATTACCTTTTTCTATGGCTATAAATAGAACTCTTCCTCCTCCTTTGGATACATCTCCTCTCTTGGTCGCCATCCTCTCTACTAGGAGTAAAGCCTTGCAGCAAAACTCTGGTGGAGAGAGGCTACTTGTAATTGAGTGAGTAATAAATGATACCAGTTAACTTGGACCAAAATCCATGTTGGGTTTGCAATCCGGTCGACTAAACATATATGGATTCCTTTATATGGGTTTCACCGGAACTTAAGTGGTCCTTAACAAAACACTTTTTTGTTAGTTTCTTCATATTGTCTCTTTTCAATTCTTGCATACTTAGTTAACTTTGTTTGTTTTTGTCTTCTTAGAATTAATTAGCATGTTTTCTTTCCTTAGTATGAATGTTAGTCTAATAATGTGTGAGTAGTTCCATCCCCCTTTGGGGGTGGAGTTGATATCTATACACGTTATGTAGATGCGATGAATGCTAAACATTGTTCTATGTGAGAAAAGTTAGTATGCTTGTTTGAATTAAAAAGAATACTTAACTTGATGGTTTCTGCCATAATATTTAGGCACATTCCATGCTTGTTTAGGTTCTTAATAACAAACTTGCCATGCTCATATTAATCACCTAGGTTAGTGATTTGGATGATAGGTTTTGCCATGAGGTACTTCTTATGCATAGCAAACACTACCTACACTTGTGCTTAATCAATGCATTCGTCACCAATTATTTCATGTGTACACACACTCCACCCCTTAGGGATTTTCCATTCCTGATTTCTAGCTTCTTCTATTATTCACTTAGTTTCATTTCTTCTCGCACTTTCATCTTGTTTGTTGCTTACTCATGTAGTGTAATTAGTCTTGTTAGTTTAATCAATCTTTTCTCCACCTTGTTTCACACTCACATTCGAACTAACCAAAGTTGACACACCTCCCTGTGGGTCGACTCGTATTTGCCACTGCTTTAACGCGGCCGTGCACTTTTGGTTATTATAATTGATTCAATCAAGTTTTTGGCACCATTGCCAGGGAGGTGCTCTGTCCAGACTCTGGTTTGGACAATTCGAGTGGTTTTAATTTTTGTTTGTAGTTGTGGTTTGTTTTAGGAGGCTCTAAAGATTAGGAGACGTTACCAGGAGAAGTCGGTTGGGGAACAAGACTAAACAGACCTCCAATTAGCAGTTGTGCACCGCCAATTGGCGGCCTGGTGAGCTCCAACTTCCCTCTTATTTCTTATGGTTGTTTCTACATTCACAAGGTCAACTGGGGGCTCCATTTGTAATGTTTTGACTTGTAGTTCGCTCCTAGATTAACAATCAATCCCCTTTAATCAACTTGGCCACTAAAATCCAAAGCAAAAAATTAGGCATTCTTGCTTGTTTAGGTCATGCATCATATACTTGACTTAGACACGTAGTTGTCAGTTGATGGGCGCTGACGTGAGGTACGCATTTCCTACTCTCATTCATGCATTTTGTATGACCATGCATTAGTTAGTAGGAATTGCATTGCAACAAGAGTGAGGTGAGCGTTTGTTTGTAGAGTTGATTACTAGATTAAGACTCAAAATGCTACTAAGGAGGGGCTGTCCCATACAAGATAAGGTGGGAGATTTCATCACCTTTTCCTTTGCCACAAAAATTACTCTTAATCAAAGCCTTAATTCTAAAAGCAAGTAGACATTGGCCATAGGACTTCGGACGCACTAGGAGAGTGATCGAGTTGAGACCGTCATGACTTGATCGACGTCGCCTGCCTTGTCGATAGTAGGAGGTACTGGATATCCGGATCTGGTATCACTTGCTGGGCATTGTGGTCTTCGTTGTAGGAAGGTGAGGCATGTCTAGACTAGTGACCCCGAAGTTAGAAATCGTCTAGCATAAGGACCTATAGCCATACGTTGTTTAAGTCGTGGTTGCTAGATTAGTCTTCTACCTTCACCCACTACCCACGCTAGCTCTGAGGATTCTTCATTTCTCAATTGAGTCTCATTCTCCTCTATATTCTTCGTTATAATCTCCTCCTCTGATTACACCTTCTGTTGTGTGTTGTTTTAGAGTCGAGTCGAGCGTTTTATGCGAGGTTGGACTTGTTCTGGTGAGAGTGCTCGACTTGAGAGAGGGCATTTGTCTAAGATGGACGGTCTTGGTGATCGGCCATCTCCGCGTCGTGCTCATATTGTAAGACCCGCTCTCCTGCTATAATAATAATAAATCCACTCTCCTCGGTTATATATAATTTAGTTCTTAGAATGTCAATTTGTGTTATGGTATGTTTGTTTAAGTATATTTGATCGGATTTCCCATTGGTCGATCGGGTGCGACACATCGAGCTAGTTCGCGGTGGGTTGAATCGATCGACTCAATTTGGGCCCAGATGTGTGTAGAGACGACTTTGGGCTGAGCTTGGTTAGGAGTGGCATGGAATGGGAAGAGGGTTTGGGAGTTACACGAATTTTGCAAGGGAGACTTTTGGGTGTCCATGCTAGCACCATTCTTGGCAAGTTTTGAAATGGCTTCATGGCTAGGAAGTTGGAGGGTTGTGTGCACAAATATAAGGCCCTCCCATTCGTCCTCTTCCTCCCCTTTCCATCTTCACACACACCATTTCAGACCACTCATCCCTCCTCTCCAGCTGATTGGTGGGCTGATCTCCGTAGAGTTGGGAGCTACGTCAAGTGCAGCCTGGTGCGGCTAGAAGAAGAGATTGTGGGCAGAATCTCCGGAAAAACTTGGGCAATCTTCTTGCCAATCAGGTATGCTCCTGGACCCTTAGTGTAGTAGGAAGCATGGAGTGTTGGATGGAGATTAGTCCAGCACAAATAGAGTGGTCGGTCTGAGGTTTGGAGTTGCACAAATGGAGATCTACCCGGTAGGGTGGACTGTGGTGCACTCTTCAAATTTTCAGAGGTTGGCTGAGCACCTCTCTCTCTACCACGAATTTTGACTCATGATTCCTTGGTGGTTGTTGGAAAAACCAGAGGTGGTGAGGCTGGGTCGTGGAGATCTAGAGGAGAGGGGTTTTTGCGTGCATGTTGTGCTTCTTGCTATTCATTTTGTGATGTTGTTTTGTGAGCTTCGAATATTATACTTGTGTGTGATATTGTGATCATGTTCAGATGTGTTTGCATGAGATATTCTCAGATATTAGAGTCACGTATTTATGTGTTATTTCATGAGTAGGGTCAGACATCATATGTAGGACTCGTTACTGAATTCTGCTCTTACGTCCATGCATGATCTAACTAGTAAGTATAAATAATATTGCATGAATCGCTCTGATTTTAGTCCAGAAATCATTAACACCCATACACACTCTGATTTGTTGATCCCTTATGATATATTCATGACATTCCAGCAGTGAATAAATCGAATACATTCATCAAGATTATAATGTAACAAGTATAGTTGCCGTCTCGACTCGAACATTGCGTTGAGTTCATCGAATCTGATTTTATTCGAACCATGTCTAGATCAGGAGTACAATCAGATTTGTGTATGATATATCTGACATATCTCATTATGCTCTCACACGAGACTAAACCAGGACTCATCTATGATCTATGCTACTCATACTATGACATCTAGTATTGTGCAAATCAACCAACATGCATGTCCATATATATCTGTTTTGACTATGAAGGAACGTAGACTCCTGATTTCAGAGGCATGTTTATATATATAGGACTACTGTTACATGTATGAATTAAGTCCCATCCACCTATTCTCTGAGCATGTTCGGATCACAAGTTCTAATGCATACGTCTCCTCAAATTTATGGTTTATGCTATCGATTACCTGTAGTGGTTGATCATCATGTATTTTGTTGCTATACATGCTTTTTGTTATTCGTTTATTACCAATATATGACTGATATGAGGTGTTGTGTGGTGATTTTAGTTGACCCTTAGGATATCAGGCCTTATGACATCTTTATCATGACCCGTAGATAACTAAATGTGTTGTTTACCTTGAATTGCCATTAGGGTTGTCTGCTTGCTGATTTGTGTTTGGTTATTGTTGGGATGTTCTGATTTTGTTTTGTTTGGGGCTGTTAGGAGGGTATCCGGATACCTTTCCTTGAGCTCACTCCATCCACTATAGATGCATTAGATTTTAGATGCTTAAGTAGCTTGCATCACATTTAATCTGATTAATAATTCTGGGCACATTCTGTTTTGGGCCGACGGGCCACGAGTGGGTCCTCTAGCTAGAGAGGCCCCCGTATAAGACCTTCACATTGGGAGGCCAGGCGTAAGATAAGTCCTGGGCAGGCGCGCTGCCATTCTGTCTCAGGGTAGGTATTCCCAAGTTCGCAATGGCACCATGTAGGTCACTTGCCGCGAATTGGGACACTTATCCGGTGCACCGCTTTGTGCCGAGCGGTGGGTCACTGTCAAGTGACCGCCTTTGACCAGCGAGGCTGGTGTTCTGGTTCCTATTGAGGAATGATTTGGGTGCGCCCGACCGACACGGCTTAGGGAGTCGTAGCCTTCTGTTGCATTATGTGATTTTCTGTTTCTGTTTCGGATGCTTTTGTCTTAGATAGATTGCATGCATTCTTCCATATAACTCTGATTGGGCCAGGAGCATACTGGGTTTTCTTTATAGAAAACTCACGCATATGTTGATGCGGTGCTTGCAGGTACTTAGATTCCTACAGGGTAGACTGGACGAGTAGTCGAAGATTCTGTACACGAGGGACACGTCGACCAGATTTTTCAGTTTGTCTTTTGCTTCCACATTATTTATGATGTATTTCCCTTTTGAACTCGATGTAATGTATTTGACCTTGTTACCATATATGGATAATCTCTCACTTTTCAGTCATGTTTTATGTTAGTCTATCCATGTATGATCTCTCTACGTATTGTCGAGTCGTTGTTGGTCTGTCTTTTGTAACTCCTTTGGTCGTCGCGGAGGTCTCTGATCGCGACACTTGTAGTCTTTCCCAGTGTGCGTACCCGCGAGATCGGGGGCGTTACACATATGGAGCATGAGGCCGAGTCGTCTCGCGGCGATGGGGGAGACCGGGTTCCATACATGGATTACCTCGGTCCGCTCCCACCACCACGTAGTCCTCCTTCTCCTCCTCCTATGACTCGAGAGGAATAGGGATTCGGTCAGGATCAACTTCTTTGTACACCACAACCTTTAGCTCGACATGATAGGCTGATGACTCTATGGGAGCGGACCCATCCTGTTCGGGCCACGCAACCTTCTTGCATAGTTCTTCCCCCAGCTTGCGGGAACAACTATGAGCTGAAACCTCAATATGTGAGCTTGCTTCCTACCTTCACTGCCAATAAGGAGGATTCGTATATTTTTATATGTGAATTCGAGGAGGTATGCTCCATGTTCAAGCTTCAACAACTTGACGAGGATTCAGTCCGGTTGAGGATGATTTCTTTCACGTTGAAGGATAACGCGAAGAAATGGATGTACAGCCTCCCGGCGAGCTCTATTCGGTCTTGGGATGACTTTGTGACCGTCTTTCTGAAGAGATTTTTCCCACAAAGAAAAACACAAAGATATGGCACGAGATACATCAAATGTATCAGACTGAGACCGAATCTTTTCATGCTTTCTTTGAGAGGTTCAAGGACCTTCCCCAGCAGTGCCCTCATCATGGACTTGAGTTGTGGCAGTTGTGCCAGATTTTTTTATGAGGACCTAAACTACAACACCCGCACATTGTTGGAGTCGATGTGTCAGAGTGATTTCCAAATGAAACCCATCGATGAGGCGTGGGACATTTTTGAATTAATGGTTGAACGTACCTTTGAGTGGGACACCATGAGTGAGCCACCAGCCGCAAGGTCTTCTGGTTGAGCTGGATCATATCAAGTTGAGTCAACTATCGCGTCTGAGGCGAAATTGGCTGCACTCAGGTAGCTCAGGTAGCTACTCCCGCGTGTAGGATTGAGAGTTTAGAGTTGGACCAAGCTCCTGTAGCTCAGGTAGCTACTCCCGCGTGTAGTAGGTGTGCACTTACAGGACATGATGACTTGGAATGTGCTTACGCTCCAAAGGATACTGAGCATGCAAATGCGATGTATCAACAGAGGCTCCATAACAACCCGTACAGTCACTCCTACAACCCAGGATGGCGTAACCATCCTAAATTCTCTTGAGGGCCTAGTGGGGGTCATGGTCAGAGCTCGCACGCTCAACCTGAACCTCCACCTTATCAACCTCCACGCCCATTGGTGACCTACCAACCCCCACATCAAAGGTCTCAACACCATAATTACCAACCTCCTCAGGCCTCATCGTCGGGTTATTCTAACCAAACTCCACTACCCAAGCACAATCAAAGTACAGTCAAAGCTTTGGAAATGCAAGTTAGCCAGTTGGCTCATCAGTTCCATGAACGCGAGAAGGGTGAGTTTCTTAGTCAACCTATGGTAAATCCCAGGAGTCAACCTGCTCCGGCTAGGCAGCATGTGACAATGTTGAAAGTGACCCTTCCCAACATGCAAATGTTGTCCATACCATAAGATTGAAAAAAGGTTGTTGACAACAATGTGGAAATGCCTGAAGCCAACCCTGTTGGTGACTCTTCCGAGGAGGGTCGTGAGTCTTTTAAGGAACCTAATTCTGATACTCCTCGTGATAGTTATGTCCCCAAGGCACCATTCACTCATAGGTTGACTAAAAAACGTGATGAGCATTGGGACAAAATCGTTGAGGTACTTAGGCAAGTCAATGTGAACATTCCGTCGTTGGACGTTGTTCGGCAAATGCCACCACACACCAAGTTCCTTAAGGACTTTGTCCCGTTAAGAGGAGAACAAATGTTCCCAAAAAGGCATTTCTGGCCGCCAATGTGAGCTCGATATTGACACAACCCATGCAGGAAAAATAGAAGGACCCCGGTTGTCCAACTGTTTCTTGCATAATCGGTAACGTGACAATTTTTCAAGCTCTATTGGATTTGGGAGCATGTGTGAACCTCCTGCCCTACTCTGTCTATGTCAACCTTGGAATAGGAGATCTTAAACCAACGAGGACAACCCTCCAGTTGACTGACAGTTCCGTCAAGATTCCACGAGGAAGTGTGTAGGATGTCCTTATTAAAGTGCGTGAGTTCGTATTTCCAGTTGATTTCATCATCTTGGATACTGAACCTGTGTCCAACCCACAAGGACAAATTTCAGTGATACTTGGGAGGCCATTTCTTACGACATCTAATGCTTCGATCAATTGTCACAATGGCTTGATGAGGTTGTCTTTTGGAAACCTCACAACGGATTTCAACATCTTTACTCTTGGTAAGCAACCCGAGCTCTTCGACGACACTGTCGGAGCCAATTTCATCCAGGACACGGATGAGCCCGAGTCATTAGGCATGTTCGACTCACATCAATATATTATTGAGGTGCCTAATGACCAGGTTGCGAGTGAAGAGGATCTTGAGGAATCCGCCAGCGTATCTATGGACGAGGAGGCACATCTGGGTGCTTGCTCCTCTTACCTCGTGGCCCTTGAGCCACTTGAAAGTAACTCTGAATCCGACAAGGACCCACCTCTGGTCGAGCTTAAACCGCTCCCCGATAACCTGAAGTGCATCTTTTTAGGGGATAATAAGACCTTGCCACTCATTATTGCTTCTGATCTTGCAAAAGATCAAGAGGTTGCCCTGAAAAAAGTGCTCTTTGAAAACAAAGAGGCTATCGGGTGGTCCTTGAAGGACATCAAGGGAATTATCCCTGGTATTGTCCAGCATTGGATCCACATGGAAGAGAATTGTAGGCCCCGCTGGGACCCACAACGAAGATTGAATCTTGTACTGAAAGAAGCTGTCCGAAAAGAGGTTCTTAAGTGCTTGGATCATGGTATAATCTATCATGTCTCTGATAGTTCATGGGTGAGTCTTGTCCATATGGTTCCGAAGAAGTCAGGCGTGACGGTTGATGAGAATGAGCATAATGAGCTTATCCCAACACACCTACAAACTGGCTGGCGAGTTTGTGTTGATTATCGCAAGCTCAATACGGCAATGCTGAAAGAACATTTCCCGTTGCCATTCATTAATTAGATGTTGGAAAGGTTGGACGGACATGAGTATTATTGTTTTCTTGATGGATACTCCGGTTACAACCAAATTCCCTTCGCCCCCAAGGATCAAGAGAAAACCATATTTACTTGTCCCTTTGGTACGTTTGTCTACCGTCGTATGCCCTTTTGGTTATGTAATGCGCCAACAACATTCCAAAGGTGTATGATTAGCATCTTCTCCGATATGGTAGAACGTTTCCTTCAGATTTTCATGGACGACTTTTGCATATTTGGCGCTTCCTTCTATGAGTGCCTTCGTCACTTGAGCCTTGTCCTCAAGCGATGCCGTGAGAAGAAGCTAGCTCTCAATTGGGACAAATGTCACTTCATGGTGAAGCGAGGGATTGTACTTGGACATGTGGTCTTTAGTAGGGGAATTGAGGTCGATCCTGCCAAAGTGGGTCTTATTGCTAATCTCCCACCACCACGTAATGTGAAGGATGTCCGCGCCTTTTTGGGGCATGTTGGATTTTATCGGATGTTCATTCAGGATTTTACCAAAATTGCTCGACCTCATGTGATCTACTATGCCAGTAGAACACTCAATGATGCCCAATTGAACTACACTATGACTGAGATGGAATTCTTAGCGATCACATTCGCTTTGGAGAAATTCTGGTCGTACTTGATTGACTCTCACATGATTATATATTATGACCACATAACTATCAAGCACCTCATGGTGAAGAAAGATGCAAAATCTCGACTCTTGAGATGGATCTTGTTGATACAAGAATTTGATCTCGAGATTCGAGACAAAAAGGTGTGAAAATGTTGTAGCTGACCACCTGTCTCGTCTAGAGACGACCAACCCACATGACCAAATTATTAAAGACAATTTTTGTGACGAACAATTGTTCACGATCGAAGATAACCCTTGGTTTGCCAACATCGTGAACTACCTTGTGACTGAGAAACTTCTTGTGGGTTGATCAAAATCTGACCAAACCAAATTTAGATCCGATGTGAAATTCTTACACTGGGACGACCCCTATTTATTCAAATACTGCTCCGACCAAATTTTCTGGCGGTGCGTCCCAAATACCTAGTTCCAAAGTGTGCTCCAATTTTGTCACTCTAAGGCATGTGGAGGACACTTTGGATCAAAGAAAACTGCCGCCAAGGTGCTCCAATCTGGATTCTACTGGCCTTCTCTTTTCAAAGATGCTTACGAATTTTCTAAGCAATGTGATAGGTGCCAACACCTTGGCAAGATTAGTCGACGTGATATGATGCCTTTGCAAAATGTCATTGTCGCCGACATCTTCAATGTGTGGGCATCGAATTTATGGGTCCTTTCCCAAATTCGTTCGGAAATGTTTACATTCTGGTGGCCGTTGACTATGTGTCTAAGTGGGTAGAGGCTATCCCCACAAAGACCAGTGAAAACAAGGTGGTCACCAAATTCTTAAAGAACAGTTTAGCACGATTTGGTACTCGTCGTACCTTAATCAACGATAGGGGTGCCCACTTCTGTAATCGCTCCTTTGAAGCGCTTATGAGAAAGTATTCGATAACCCACAGGCTTGCGACCCCATATCATCCGCAAACTAGTGGGCATGTTGAAGTCTCTAACCGTCAATTTAAGCAAATCCTTGAGAAGACGGTTAATTCATCGAGGAAGGATTGGTCGACTAAGTTGAATGACTCTTGCGGGCTTTCCGCACCGCGTATAAGACCAATTTAGGTATGTCCCCACATCGGGTAGTGTACGAGAAGACTTACCACCTACCAGTCGAGCTTGAGCATCATGCTTTCTGGACGATTAAGAACCTGAATATGGATCTTGATCAAGCACGGGTGCAGCGTAAACTCGACATCACGGAATTGGAAGAGCTACACAACGATGCGTATGAAAATGCCAAAATTTACATGTCCCGAGCCAAGATGTTTCACGATCGCATGAGTTTGTTAAAGGTGTTTACGGCCGAGCAGAAGGTGTTGCTCTACAATTCCCGCTTCATCTGTTTGCGGGTAAGCTCCGCAGTCCTACGGTCCGTTTAAGGTGATTTCAAAGCCTCAACCTTGAACTACCTCACGGATGCTTTCCCTTCCTTGCAAAGAGAACCTAGCTGGCCTGACCCTTTTGTTATGCAAACCGTATATCTTCATGGAGAGGTTGAAATCTTGGACCCTAGGAATGGGGACGTGTTCAAAGTTAATGGACATTGCCTCAAACCTTACTTTAAGGGGGCACTAGCTGAAGTAGAGGAGGTCATGTTCCTCCAAGAACCTCTCTCGCACTCAACCATTCATGTTCCCACCTTCTTCACCACCACACCTCCTTCAGCAACAACTTCCCGAATGAAGTGATAACGAACGTCGATACGCTTTGTCCTCTCGTGGTACATCTGATCCTTCGTCAGATGAATGGCACTCTGACTATCACAATAAACAACCACTGTATTCTGACCTGGACTAAGCTCTCCAAATAAAGCTTTCAGCCAAAGAGCTTCCTTTATACCCTCGGTCGCTGCCATATACTCTGCCTCCGTTGTAGACAAAGCAACAGTGTGTTGCAACGTCGCTTTCCAGCTAATAGTTGTGCTCCCAACAGTGAACGCATAACTAGTCATAGATCATCGTCTATCGTGGTCTCCCACGTAATCGGCATCAACAAACCCCATTAACGAATACGAAGATCGACCAAATTTCAGAGATAGCTTAGTTGTACCTTTTAGATACCGGAGAATCCACTTCACAGCTGACCAATGCTCCTTTCCTGGATTCGACATATAGCGGCTCACAACGCTGACCGCCTCAGCTATATCTAGATGATTGCAGATCATAACATACATCAAGCTGCCAACTGCACTAATATAAGGCACACGTGACATGTATGCCTTATCCTCCTCCTTCTTGGGACACAAGTCTACCGAGAGCTTAAAATGCGCGGCGAGATGAATTCTTTCAGACTTGGAATCTTCCATGCCAAAACGACGCAAGACTTTCTCAATATATTGCTTCTAGGAGGGAAACAAATTCTTGCATGTACGATCGCGACGTATCTCCATACCTAGAATCCTCTTCGCTGAACCGAGATCCTTCATCTCGAACTCAGCCTTTAACATTGTAGGTACCCCATTGTAGGTCCCTTGATGGTGTACCTCAAACCTCATGGTGTGCGGAAGAAGAAGATGTTCCGGTTCGTGAGTGCTTGGGCTGGGCATGACCGGTTTTTGGGGGTGGTAAAGGAGGCATGGTCGACGTACATTGTAGGTACCCCAATGTATCGGGTGGTGGGGAAGTTGGAGGCTGTTAAGAGGGCACTTAAGACGTGTAGTGATGAGGTGTTTGGGAATATAACCGAGCGTCTTACTGAGGCTAGAAATGAGCTCCATCGGATTCGAATGGAGATGGAGCGCCTTCCAGATGAGGAGGGGCTGAGAAGGAAGGAGAGCGAGGCGGTAGATAAGCTATCCCTCCAATTGGGGATTGAGGAGTCGATTATTTGACAAAAATCTAGGGTGAAGTGGTTGAGGGAAGGTGACTCTAACTCGAGGTACTTCCATGCGTCTCTCAGGGTGAGGAGAGTCACCAACACAGTGTGTAGGATAGTTGAAGGCGTTGAGACGACCGAGGACGAGGATCAAATTCGTGAGGTGATACGTCGCCGGTTTGCTAACTTATTTGCTTCTAATGTGCAGGGGGGTAACATTGCGGATGATATTGATCTTCCTAAGTTGGGAACTATGGAGGCTGGGCTGCTCACACGTCCGGTGACCATGGCTGAGCTGGAATTCGTGGTGTTGCAATCCAATAATGACAAAGCACCGGGACCGGACGGCTTTAATGCAAAGTTCTTCAAGGTGGCTTGGGAGGTTATTAAGAAGGATCTTCTTAAGGTTGTTGCTTCTTTCTTTCGCGAGGGTAAACTCCTCAAGCAAGTCAATTATACGGCGATTACATTGATTCCAAAGAAGAGAGGCCCAAATACGATTGATGACTACCGACCGATTTCATTATGCAATATGGTGTATCGCTATATCTCCAAGATTCTTACGAATAGGTTGAAGGAGGTGCTGCCGAAGCTTGTAAGTGAGAACCAAAGTGCCTTCATCCGAGGGCGTCGGATTGGGGACAACGTTTTGCTGGCCCATGAATTATGTCACAACTTGCATTCTGAAAAAGGGTTGGGGCGCATGGCTGTCAAGATCGATTTGAGGAAGGCATACGACACGGTGTCATGGAAATTTCTGGATGAGGTGCTATGTAGGCTTGGGTTCAATGATAAATGGAGGAAGCTGGTGGGGGAGTGCATGAAGGCCTCCTTCGTTGTGAATGTCAATGGTGCCTATTCGAGGCCTTTCGTGGCTTCAAATGGTCTCCGACAAGGTGACCCGTTAGCTCCATATCTCTTTGTGCTTTGCATGGAAGTGCTGGGGGGTTTGATGTGTCGTGAAGAGAGGAGAGGTGGGCTTCGACCGGTTAAATGTGGTTCGATCTCGGTCTCGCACTTGATGTTTGCTGATGATGAAATGGTTTTCACGAGTGCCACGAAGGCTGATGCCCGCGCGCTGAAAGAGGTGCTGGAAGAATTCTCACGATACTCGGGGCTGCAACTAAACAACTCTAAGAGCCAAGTATTCGTGGGAGGGAGCACACCGGACGGGGAGTGGATTTGCAGCCATCTTCGTATGCAGCAGAGCACCTTCCTGGTGACATATCTTGGGTTGCCACTTTTTTCATCAAGGTTTACGAAGACGCATTGTGAAGCTCTCCTGGACAAGGTACGGGGGAGGCTGAGCTCATGGAAGGGCAAGCTCCTCTCCATGGCGGGGCGAGTGGAACTAGTGCGTAGTGTGCTTACGTCCTTTAGTATTTATTGGATTTCGGCCTTTCTCGTACCACGGAGTGTGCTTCACGAAATAGAAAGATTGATGATGCATTTTGTTTGGGGGGGAACGAAGAGGTTGGCTGCTGTCTCGTAGCAGGACATATGCACTCCGAGGCGGGAAGGAGGCCTCGGTTTGCGGCGATTGGTGGATTGGAACGATGCAGGCCTTCTACGCTTATTTTGGATCATTGCATCACATGACACATCCCTTTGGGCCTCTTGCTTGCGGAGTAAGTACCTAAGGAGGAAGTCCATATGGATAATGCGGCCTCTAGCAAATTGCTCCTGGGCATGGCGAGGTCTCATGTGAGTTCGGAATATGGCGAGGGAGAAACTGATTTTCAGAATAGGTGATGGGCGGAGGGTGAAGTTCTTTGAGGATCCTTGGTGTGGACCACCACTTCTAACCTTACCGGAGGGGGAGAGAATGAGGTATGATCTAGGGGTCCCTCAGGATATCACCGTGTCCCATTTCCTCAAAGATGGTAGGTGGAGAGTGCCTCGACTACGCTCCCGAGCTCTCACACAACTTTGGGCTCGGTTGTCTACCATCCAGGTGGACCAGGGGGAGGATGAGCTCTCATGGATGGGTGCCACTCGAAGCACTCTTACCTTGAGGGATACGTGGAAGTGGGTCAAGCTGGAAAGACCCGTCGTTAGGTGGGGAACAATGGTGTGGCACAAATGGGCTGTCCCAAAGCATGCGTTGACATTATGGAGGACAATGCATCGGAAGCTACCTACTCATGATATGATGCGACGGAGGGGGCTAAAGCTATGCATGGTGTCAAGGTGTGCACTATGTAAGAATGCATACGAGGAGTTAAAGCACCTATTCTGGGAGTGCCCATTCGTACAAATTGTATGGGAAGAAATCCGGAGGATCGGAGGAGATATGGGTCGCATGGTTGCAGCTACTTCCGAGGAGATTTATAGGATTCAGACATGGAGTACACCTACAAAGCATGGGGCACTAACGCTGAAGTTAGCTTTGGGAGATGTGGTGTTCGAGTGTTGGCCTGAACGGAATAGGCGATGTATGGAGGGTGAGGAACGACGAGTGGAGTCCGTTATTCAGCATGTGAAGGATGTGATTCGGATAAAAGGGCTTGGTATGCTGGAAGGAAAGGGAGACGAGCATGAGAGGGCGACATTCGCGACAACATGGAGGTAGCAATGGGTCTCTTTCGTTAGTGTAGATTTAAATTAAGTAATAGCTAAGCAATGCGGAGCATGCTGTAATTCATTGTCGTAGACGGTGAACTTGTGATAGAAATGTGCTAGGAATGAATCTGAGCTTGTACCCAGCAAGTTCCGAATGCTTTGGGTGTGTATTTGTTGGGTTGGTTTGTATGTAAGTCCGTTTAAACAAATCAATAAAATTCGAGGTTGCGCCTCCCTTTTGCTTTGCAAAAAAAACTCAGCCTTAATTTAACAATTATTTAAGCTCAGAAACTTTAGACTTGTCCTTAGCTGCTACCAACATATCATCTACATAGAGTAATAACAAAACAAGAGAGCCATTTGGAAATACCTTTCGGTAAACGCAGCAGTCATACTGGGATCTGCCGTACCCATGTCAAACCATAAAAGAATTAAATCTTTTATACCATTGTCGAGGCAACTGCTTTAACCCATAAAGCGACTTCTTCAGCAAACAGACCTGATTCTCTTTACCCTCGACCACAAAGCCCTCTGGCTGGGACATGTGAATTTGCTCCTCTAATTCTCCATGTAAGAAAGCGGTCTTCACATCTAGTTGCTCTAACTCTAAATCATGAATTGCAACCAAACTCAACAGAACACGAATTGAAGTATGCTTCACAACGGGTGAGAAAATATCGCTATAATCCACACCCTCCACCTGACTAAAACCACGAGCAACTAATCGAGCTTTGTATCTCACATCTGAGAGACCGTCGATTTTCTTCTTGAAGACCCATTTGCAGCTAACGGCCCTTTTTCCTTTTGGAAGTTCTACCAGATTCCAAGTTTGGTTCTTATGAAGAGACTCCATCTCTTCATTCATTGCACCCACCCAAGCAGCTGAATCGGGTGCCAAAATTGCCTCTGAATACTTGCTCGGCTCACCAGAGGTTCCAATATCTTCAGCTGTACTAAGAGCATATGCAAGGACTGATTCGGCGTATTTACGGGGTTTCTTGGTCAGCCGCCTCTCTCTGTCCCTTGCCAACAAATATTCTTCATCTTCCTCAAATTACGAACTCTCTCCTTGTGTCACACCGGTATCCTCATCAACAGTCACTACCGGTGGCTCCACCTGAACCGGAGTCCCACTTGACACAGTAATAGAAATAACAGTGTCTTTCCTGGAAGGTAACATAGCAAGCTCATTAAAGACAACATTTCTTTCAACCATGAGCTTCTGAGATTCTTTGCAGCAAAGACGATAACCCTACACACCCAAATCGTAGCCAAGGAATATACACTTCAACGACCGAGCATTCAATTTTCCTTGATCTACATGTGCGTACGTTGGACAACTGAAGACTCTCAACTTGGACAAATCTGAAGCTCCACCTGTCCAAACTTCTTCCGGTGCTCTCACGTCCAAAACGGTGTGAGGTGAACGGTTCACTAAACAACAAGCGGTACACACTGCTTCAGCCCAAAAATCCTTAGTCAGGTCAGCATTCAGAAGCATACATCTAGCTCTCTCCAAGAGAGTTCGATTCAGACGTTCCGCTACTCCGTTCTGTTGTGGTGTGTGATGTACAGTTCGGTGTCTCACGATTCCTTCATCATTGCAGAAATCGTTAAACTCTGAGGAACAAAACTCCAAACCATTATCCGTCCTTAGAACCTTAATTTTCTTTCCTGTTTGATTCTCAATCATAACCTTCCAGTGCTGAAAATTCTGAAACACATCGCTCTTTTGTTTCAGAATATAAACCCAAGTCTTCCTGGAGAAATCATCAATAAATGTGAGCATGTAGCGAGCTCCACCTTTTGATGGAACCTGAGAGGGTCCCCATAAATCAGAGTGGACATAATCTAATGTGGCCTCAGTGGTGTGCTTTCTGCTGAGAAGCTAACCCTATTCTGCTTCCCCAAAACACGTTTGCTCAACACCGCCATGCCTTTCTCGCTCATGTGCCCCAACCTCATATGCCAATGTTGGGAATTATCCTCACTAGACAATGATGACGCTACAACTGCGTCAACCACCACAATTTCTCCTTTAAGCATATAAAGCTTACCGGTCCAAGCTTCTTTCCCTTCATCAGAATAAGTGATCCTTTGGTGATGGATATGCAGTCATCCTCACCACTGAATTTGTAGCCCTTTGTAGTCAGACTACCTACTGAAATCAGATTCTTGCTTGCCTTTGGAACGTGTCGCACATCCGATAAAATCTTGACTAGGCCATCGTGGGTCCTCAATCTGACAGAGCCAATTCCTGCAACCTCACACCTGTCACCATTGCCCATCACAACCATTCCACTTGACATTGATTCATAAGATCAAAACCACTATTTATTCGGATTTAAGTGGAATGTACTGCCCGTGTCAATCACCCAACCGTCAAAAGCTTCAGAAGAACCTGTAGCTGCCAACACAAAATCAGAATCAGACTCAGCAACATTCGAACCTGACTGATCACCACTACTAGAACCCCTCTGCTTCTCTATGTTCTGTAGCTTAAAACATTCTGATATCTTGTGACCATTCTTCTTGCAGTAATGACAAATAATATCTTTGTCCTTCAAATTGGTCTTAGAGGTGTTCTTAGCAAAACTCCTCTCTTTCCCCTTACCACGAGCAACAAGTGCTTCACTTTTGCTCGACTCAGAACCATCAAACCACTTCTCCATATCAGATTTGGAGGAGAGTGCATTTTTGACATCCGCAAGAGAGATGTCAGTCCTGCTATACATCATTGTCTCCACGAAGTGATCATATGAAGAACTCAACGAGCAAAGTAAAAGGATCGCCTGATCCTCATCAGAAAACCTTGCTTCCACTATCTCCAAATCCATGATGATTGCATTGAAATCATCCAAGTGTTGCTGAAGGGAGATACCCAACTTCATCTTGAATAGGAACAACTTCTTCTTCAAGATAATCCGGCTCGCAAGTGACTTCTTCATGCAGACTTCCTCTAGTTTCTTCCACATACTTGCAACCGTCTTCTCCTTCAACACTTCTCTCAGAACTTCATCAGACAACGACAACTTAATGGTTGACATCGCCTTACGATCAAGCTTCAACTTGTCTTGATCTGACATTTCTTTTGGCAACTTCTCCATGCCCTCAAGAACATCCTCCACCTCTTGCTGCACCAGGATTGCGTGCATCTTGACTTGCCACAAACCGAAATTCACATCTTGGCTCAACTTCTCAATCTTCCAATGATTTGCCATGTGTACTTGCCAAACGAATCGATGAAAACCCCCAAAATTCGGACAAAAAAAGCTCTGATACCAGTTGTTAAGGATTAAAACCAATCTAAGTACGAAGCGGAATCAAAAAATAGCAAATCCAATGGAGAAAGAAACCACAATTGCAAATCCAAAACACCAAACCACGCAAAACACACAAGATTTAACGTGGAAACCCAATGCGGAAAAAACCACGGACGACACAACTCCGAATCTACTATAGAGAAACGTATTACAAGGAGAGTCTTACAGGGAATACGAACAGCCGGCGAGAATACCCGGCTAAATTTGCTCCCACCGAATCAACAAGGATGCTCTCTCTCTTTTCTCTCAAGAATGCAAAGTAGACAATAACAATCAATCTAATTGTTCTATATTACGAAGGGGGACAAAATTGCCTTTATATAGTAGGACAAAACAAGTATAAGTTGCACCAAAATAGCGTGGAGATATGTGCAAATCGTGGGCAGAACTGGGTCAAACGGTCGACCAAACGGGTGCGTCAGTCGACCGGTCTACAAAAACAGGTTCCATCGGTCGACCGAATACTTAAGTTCCGGTCGACCGAAAAGGGACATGCACTTTCCTGTTTGCTCCAATGCATACTCTGTCGACCGAACACTTAAGTTCCGGTAGACCGAAAAGGGAGAGGCACTGTGGCTGGACAAATCAAAACACACATCCGGTCGACCAAACACTTTGGGGGCACAAACGAGAAGCTGGGCCAAAAAAAAGTGCTTGTATGCACGAGGAACATGGATTCTCTCAGTATCGAGTTCTTGGTGCACTGATTGACATCATATCATGCATACATTTGTGTCTTATATCCGTTATCTTTCACCTAAACAATGCTACGTAACGAGTTTAATGTTTAAAGTTTCAGGAATAAGCAGGTTTGAGGAAAAGGACTGAATTGCAAGACTTGGGGACCGAGATGCAAGAGAGAAGGACCCGGATGTAAGCCCAAAGGACCAATGAGCAAATCAAGAAACTCCACACCATCATGAGGAGTATTTTGGCAATTCAATTTGGGCCTGAGCTCCAACAACCGACTTGGATGCATCACACATGAAGAAAGCAATCCAGACAACTACACCCAAAATCCAGACTCGATCCAGAGTCCATAGACCGCCAATTGGCTGTCGGGTCAGCTCTGGATCCGCTAAGACTTTGGCGGGTCATGTATTAGGTTGTATTTAGTCTATTTTTGGTATACGTTTAGTTCCATACCGGGGGATTGTCCCGGATTACCTTTTTCTATGGCTATAAATAGAACTCTTCCTCCTCCTTTGGATACATCTCCTCTCTTGGTCGCCATCCTCTCTACTAGGAGTAAAGCCTTGCAGCAAAACTCTGGTGGAGAGAGGCTACTTGTAATTGAGTGAGTAATAAATGATACCAGTTAACTTGGACCAAAATCCATGTTGGGTTTGCAATCCAGTCGACTAAACATATATGGATTCCTTTATATGGGTTTCACCGGAACTTAAGTGGTCCTTAACAAAACACTTTTTTGTTAGTTTCTTCATATTGTCTCTTTTCAATTCTTGCATACTTAGTTAACTTTGTTTGTTTTTGTCTTCTTAGAATTAATTAGCATGTTTTCTTTCCTTAGTATGAATGTTAGTCTAATAATGTGTGAGTAGTTCCATCCCCCTTTGGGGGTGGAGTTGATATCTATACGTGTTATGTAGATGCGATGAATGCTAAACATTGTTCTATGTGAGAAAAGTTAGTATGCTTGTTTGAATTAAAAAGAATACTTAACTTGATGGTTTCTGCCATAATATTTAGGCACATTCCATGCTTGTTTAGGTTCTTAATAACAAACTTGCCATGCTCATATTAATCACCTAGGTTAGTGATTTGGATGATAGGTTTTGCCATGAGGTACTTCTTATGCATAGCAAACACTACCTACACTTGTGCTTAATCAATGCATTCGTCACCAATTATTTCATGTGTACACACACTCCACCCCTTAGGGATTTTCCATTCCTGATTTCTAGCTTCTTCTATTATTCACTTAGTTTCATTTCTTCTCGCACTTTCATCTTGTTTGTTGCTTACTCATGTAGTGTAATTAGTCTTGTTAGTTTAATCAATCTTTTCTCCACCTTGTTTCACACTCACATTCGAACTAACCAAAGTTGACACACCTCCCTGTGGGTCGACTCGTATTTGCCACTGCTTTAACGCGGCCGTGCACTTTTGGTTATTATAACTGATTCAATCAAGTTTTTGGCACCGTTGCCGGGGAGGTGCTCTGTCCAGACTCTGGTTTGGACAATTCGAGTGGTTTTAATTTTTATTTGTAGTTGTGCTTTGTTTCATGAGGCTCTAAAGATTAGGAGACGTTACCAGGAGAAGTCGGTTGGGGAACAGGACTAAACAGACCGCCAATCAGCAGTTGTGCACCGCCAATTGGCGGCTTGGTGAGCTCCAACTTCCCTCTTATTTCTTCTGGTTGTTTCTACATTCACAAGGTCAACTGGGGGCTCCATTTGGAATGTTTTGACTTGTAGTTTGCTCCTAGATTAACAATCAATCCCCTTTAATCAACTTAGCCACTAAAATCCAAAGCAAAAAATTAGGCATTCTTCCTTGTTTAGGTCATGCATCCTATACTTGACTTAGGCACGTAGTTGTCAGTTGATGGGCGCTGGCATGAGGTACGCATTTCCTACTCTCATTCATGCATTAGTTAGTAGGAATTGCATTGCAACAAGAGTGAGGTGGGCGTTTGTTTGTAAAGTTGATTACTAGATTAAGACTCAAAATGCTACTAAGGAGGGGTTGTCCATACAAGATAAGGTGGGAGATTTCATCACCCTTTCCTTTGCCCCAAAAATTACTCTTAATCAAAGCCTTAATTCTAAAAGCAAGTAGACATTGGCCCTAGGATTTCGGACGCACTAGGAGAGTGATCGAGTTGAGACCGTCATGACTTGATCGACGTCGCCTGCCTTGTCGATAGTAGGAGGTACTGGATATCCGGATCTGGTATCACTTGTTGGGCATTGTGGTCTTCCTTGTAGGAAGGTGAGGCATGTCTAGACAAGTGACCTCGAAGTTAGACATCGTCTAGCATAAGGACCTATAGCCATACGTTGTTTAAGTCGTGGTTGCTAGATTAGTCTTCTACCTTCACCCACTACCCACGCTAGCTCTGAGGATTCTTCCTTTCTCAATTGAGTCTCCTCCTCCTCTATATTCTTCGTTATAATCTCCTCCTCTGATTACACCTTCTGTTGTGTGTTGTTTTAGAGTCGAGTCGAGCGTTTTATGCGAGGTTGGACTTGTTCTGGTGAGAGTGCTCGACTTGAGAGAGGGCATTTGTCTAAGATGGACGGTCTTGGTGATCGGCCATCTCCGTGTCGTGCTCATATGGAGCATGAGGCCGAGTCGTCTCGCGGCGATGGGGGAGACCGGGTTCCATACATGGATTACCTCGGTCTGCTCCCACCACCACGTAGTCCTCCTTCTCCTCCTCCTATGACTCGAGAGGAATAGGGATTCGGTCAGGATCAACTTCTTTGTACACCACAACCTTTAGCTCGACATGATATGCTGATGACTCTATGGGAGCGGACCCATCCTGCTCGGGCCACGCAACCTTCTTGCATAGTTCTTCCCCAGCTGGCGGGAACAACTATGAGCTGAAACCTCAATATGTGAGCTTGCTTCCTACCTTCACTGCCAATAAGGAGGATTCATATATTTTTATATGTGAATTCGAGGAGGTATGCTCCATGTTCAAGCTTCAACAGCTTGACGAGGATTCAGTCCGGTTGAGGATGATTTCTTTCGCGTTGAAGGATAACGCGAAGAAATGGATGTACAGCCTCCCGGCGAGCTCTATTCGGTCTTGGGATGACTTTGTGACCGTCTTTCTGAAGAGATTTTTCCAACAAAGAAAAACACAAAGATATGGCATGAGACACATCAAATGTATCAGACTGAGACCGAATCTTTTCATGCTTTCTTTGAGAGGTTCAAGGACCTTCTCCAGCAGTGCCCTCATCATGGACTTGAGTTGTGGCAGTTGTGCCAGATTTTTTTTGAGGGCCTAAACTACAACACCCGCACATTGTTGCAGTCGATGTGTCAGAGTGATTTCCAAATGAAACCCATCGATGAGGCGTGGGACACTTTTGAATTAATGGCTGAACGTACCTTTGAGTGGGTCACCATGAGTGAGCCACCAGCCGCAGGTCTTCTGGTTGAGCTGGATCATATCAAGTTGAGTCAATTATCGAGTCTGAGGCGAAATTGACTGCTCTCATGCGTAGGATTGAGAGTTTAGAGTTGGACCATGCTCCTGTAGCTCAGGTAGCTACTCCCGCGTGTAGTAGGTGTGGACTTACGGGACATGATGACTTGGAATGTGCTTACGCTCCAAGGGATACTGAGCATGCAAATGCGATGTATCAACAGAGGCCCCATAACAACCCGTATAGTCACTCCTACAACCCGGGATGGCCTAACCATGCTAACTTCTCTTGAGGGCCTAGTGGGGGTCACGGTCAGAGCTCACACGCTCAACCTCAACCTCCAACTTATCAACCTCCACGCCCATCGGTGACCTACCAACCCCCTTATTAAAGGTCTCAACACCTTAATTACCAACCTCGTCAGGCCTCATCGTCGGGTTATTCTAACCTTAATTACCATGAACCAAGTGAGTCGAATAATTCGTGTCTATTAGTATAAGGAAATTTGTCGTAGTCAGGGACCCTTAAAATTTTGTTGTGGAACTTTAAGTGTAGGGGTTTTGGTTCCCATGTAGATAATAAATAAATAAGTGGTGTTCTCTCTTCTCCCACGGCTCCTATCACTCGGGAAATTAGGTCCGAATTGACTTAGTGCCTGGTGCTTTTCGAGTCATCTGACTTGGGATGCACCGATCGAACTCCCGTTACACGGGTGGAAGGGATCGCCCTATGTGGAGATTTGGGGGAAGGTGTACGTGATAGTGTAAGTCCTCACAGGCAATGATGCACGAAGCCCGGCACCAGGAGAATCAAACACCAACTAGTGTAAAGCATAATGCTCCAAAAAGAAAAAAAGGAAAAAAGACAAATAAGAACCTTAATGGACTTTACATGAAGTATCACTTGAGGAAGTTAAGGTTGCCCATGTCTTTCACTTAAGTCATTAATTAACTTTCACGAATGGTTCATTAGGCTAGGTGCATGGACTAATTACATATATAGAGTCGGCACGTAGAATTACATTGTCCAATGATCAATGAAAATGAGTCCATCGAGTCGTGTTGTTAGGTTGAATAATGTATCTATGTTCGGATTTTGTGGGTGTATCCGTTGAAAACACTCTGGAGACAACAATCCTCCTATTTGGCAACAAGGGGGTTTAACGTCTTATTGCACATGCTAAGTCCAATCGTGATTCCTACGAAAGTGAGTTAGGATTTCCCTGTTTTACGTATGCTTTTTCCTTTCTTTCATTTTTCGCTTTCTTTGTTTTGCTCGGGACTAGAAAAAGTTAGGTGTGGGGGAATTTGATTGACATCATATCATGCATATATTTGTCCCTTATATCCTTCATATTTCGCCTATGCAATGCTACGTAACGAGTCTTATGTTTAAGTTTCAGGAATAAACAAGTTTGAGAAGAATAGACTCAAAAAGGACTTAAAAGCAAGGAAAAGAACTAGATTGTAAGACTAATGGACTGAGATGAAAGAGAGAAGTACCCGGATGTAAACCAAAAGGAACAATGAGCAAATCAAGAAGCTCCAGAACATCATGAGGAGTATTTTGGCAATTAGATCCGGGCCTAAACATCAACAATCAAATCGGGTTCATCAAACATCAAGAAATCAAGTTAGAAACGAGCCACCAAAATCCAGACTCGATCAAAGACATCTAGACCGCCAATCAGCGGTCCAGATGGCTTCAAATGATTCATTTATTAGTCGGGTCGTGGAATATGTTGTTTTATGTCCATTTATAGTATGCAATTAGTCCCATACCGGAGGATTGTTCCCGATTACCTTTTTCTATGACTATAAATAAAACTCTTCTTCTTCCTTTGTAATCTACCCATTGCTTAGTTGTCAATCCCTCTACTTAGAGTCAATCCTTGAACCAAAACTAAAGTAGGGAGATGCTGCTTGTAATGTGAGTCATTTAATAAAAGAATTTTTTGTTAGTTTAATGTTGTCTCTTTTATCTTCTTGGATGCTTAGCTTAATTTCGTTTCAATAATCTTAGTAGACTTAGTTAATATGTTTTCCTCTCTTTACATAATAGTTAGGTTAATGATTAGTGAGTAGTTCCATCCCCCATTAGGGTGTGGAGATGATGTGCATATATGTTGTGATGTTTGGATGTTTGATGAATTTTGGATTGTGTAAACTTGCTTGTTTGTATGTTCATTGGGGGTATTTTAATCATCTACATGTTGGGTGAATTTGATGGGTTTTGCTATAAGATTTAGACAATTCCCATGCTTAGTTTCCTCATTGTTTAAACGTTTTCAAATACCGCAAGTGCACGGCGTCGGTGAAGATATGCAAGTACGGGTCGATCCACGGGGAGGTGAGTAGCCTCTAGTTTGTCAGAAATCAAGTGGCGAATAAAGGGCAAATGGATTTTGTTATGATAGGCTAAACTACACTAAACTAGTAAGTAAGAAATGTGAAAGAAAGAAACGAAAGATTGGAAATCAAGAAGAGAAACGGGAACAAGAACAAGTGGAATAGGTTAGACAGGTGGGACCAGCAACTGCTCCTCCTTGCGGTATTGAGCAACCATGGAACCCAGGCTGTGTGCGACACGAGAACGGGATGGTGTCGAGAAATTGACTACCGAGGTAGGATTGACGACACGCCTCGTCAAATGGCCACTCTCGTCTCGTGCCCACACAACAAGCATGAACAAAGGTGCACACACACAAATCATTTTTAAACAAGGCAGAATGTTCATAGAGGAGAAGACAGGAGGACACAGGAGAGAGGGAATGACTCAGGAGAGAAGGGAAAAAGTCCTTATGGTACGATGAGTAAGTACCGATAGAAGCACACAGGCAAACAATGCTCAAACAACCTAAGGTTGCTATAGATCCTTACAGCTATACGACGCCTAACTGCGAGGTCACGCAGCCTCAACATGCCTCACCTCCCTACAACGAGGACCAAAAAGTCCAGCAAGTGAGCCAAGATCCGGAGATCTCGTCACTCCTACTATTGAAAGAGTGGGCGATGCCGATCAGGCCATGACGGTCGCAACAAGATCACTCTCCTAATGCGCACAGGATCCTTATAGTCAATGTCTACTTGATTTTAAAATTAGGCTCTTCATTAGTGTGGTTTTTGGGGTGAAGGAAAGGGTGATGAAATCCCCCACCTTATATTATATGGGATAGCTTAGTAGCATTTTGGAGTCCTAATCTAGAAATCATCTCTCCAAACAAACGCTCAACTTACACTTGTTGCAATGCAATTCCTACTAACTAATGCATGGTCATACCAAATGCATGAATGAGTGTAGGAGATGCGTACCTCACGCCAGCATTCAACAACTGAAAGTAAAGCTAAAACAAAAGACAAACTACGTGCCTAAGTCAAGTGCATGATGCATGACGTAAACAAGCAAGAATGCCTAATCTTTTGATTTGGATTTTAGGGTCCCAGTTGCTTAAAAGGGGGTTGATTATTGATCTGGGGCAAACTACAAGTCAAAACATGCCAAATTGAGCTCCAGACCTCTATGTTGAAACACCAAACAACCAGAAGAAAGAAAAGTGCATGCCAGAGAGAATACCACTTATTTATTTATTTATCTATATGGGAACCAAAACCCCTACACTTAAAGTTTCACAACAAGATTTTAAGGGTCCCTGACTACGACAAACTTCCTTATACTAACAGACACGAATTATTTGACTCACTAGGGTGGACTTCGTTAGTTGTTTGAGTACTGAAACCCTATGATTACTCGCCCCCCGAGGGAAAATTAGGGTGCATCCTTACGACTATATAAGACCTAAAGCCGGTATACTAGATATCTTAATGCATCATGTTCAAGACATTTTTGGGAGCTTTCTTTTTTACTTTGCCTCTCAACGGTTTTGCACATGTAAACACACAAAACCCACAAAACATTTTCTTTCGCAAACACATGAAGATTTTGAAAGAAATGTGAAAATTTTAAAGCACTGGGCAAGCAAAAGAAGACAAGTCACCCAAGGATCATGGCAGGCAGATATATCAATATTAAATGTAGCACACTATCATGACCCTAGCAATACAAACAAAAGAAAACGAAAATCAAAATGAAAAAGACTCAACTCCACATATAGAAACGTAAAGCACCCCCCACACTTACTTCATGCATTGTCCTCAACGAATGTGAGTACGATACTACATGGATTCATGCATGAAAAAGAAAAGATCTCACCAACGTGAAGCATAAAGGGAAGTTCATGGTTATGTTGATGGACATAAACCCAAATTTCCAAAAACCTGTGAAATACTTCAGAAGGGATACAAATACGTGAATGAAATGGAGCCCAAATACTCAAGGGTTGGGGCCACAACAACCAATGCTTACTTGTGGAGTCTTTTGTGTTTGTTTTTTTCTTTTTTTATTTTCTAAACAAGATATATACATCAACAAGGATATTCTCATATTCATTTGGTCAAGGAACATCAAATGAGAACATTGAGTCATGCGGACCAGAGAATTTCCAAGATGGGCCCGTTTCATTGGTACTCTGAGGTGCCATGAGGGGTGAAAGGTCAAAGCTGAAAGGCTCCAACCCCTCGTGGTATTGGTTGGGTGTAGGCAACATGAATGAGTGGAGTTTTGTTTACTTACTAGGGTTTAGTTGCTCATCGAACAAAACCCTCCAACCAATAGCTGGGTGCATCGGAATTAGTTCCTTAGGCTCATTCGAGGGATGCAGCACACTTGGTTCACTAAGAATGGGGCTTCTCCCCAAGTCATCCAACAAGGACCGCCAAATCTCCTTTGTATTATCAAGCATATGCTCGATTGCATGTGGATCCCTGTTGGAGTCAAGATGAAGCACAAAAGGCTCAATGGTCGTGGGACATGGGGTAGAGACACATTCTGGTATGGGCATATGCTGAGGTGTGTTCCCCTCACTAACAGTCTCAACTGAATCATCTAACAAACACTCCCTTTGTACATTCATGTTTGATGCCAGTTCACTCTGTTGAATTGTGATTGACATCATTTCATGCTTACATTCGTATCTTATATCCATTATCTTTCACCTAAACAATGCTATGTAACGAGCTTTATGTTTGAATTTCAGAAATAAATAGATTTGAAGAGAAGAGGCATGAAAGGACCTAAAAGAAGGAAAAAGGACTGAGTTGAGAGACTCGAGGACTAAGATGCAAGATCGAAGGACCTGAATGCAAGATAGAAGGACCAATGAGCAAAGAAGAATACTCCACACCATCATGGGGAGTATTTTGGCAATTCTATTCGGGTTGACGCTCCAGCAAGCGAGGTCGATGCATCAAAGACCAACACATCCATCCAGAAAAACCCAGAACAAATACCAGACGGATCGAAACCCTGTAGACCGCTAATTGGCGGTTCAGGTTGCTCCGAATCTGCTAATATTTCTGTGGGTTATGTATTAGAGCGTGTTTAATCTATTTATGGTAGTTGTTTAGTCCCATACTAGGGGATTTTCCCAGATTACCTTTTTCTATGGCTATAAATAGAACTCTCCCTCCTCTCTTGTACCTATCTCTCTCTTGGTGGCCATCCTCTCTACTAGGAGTTCAAGCTTTGAAGCAAAAACCCTGGTGGAGAGAGGCTACTTGTAATTGAGTGAGTAATAATAGATGTTTCTTCTTTAGTTATGTTGTTTGTTTCTTAGTTTAATTTCTTTTTCATATGCTTGCGTGCTTCTTTTGTTTTATGTCCTTTTAGTTAAACTTGTTGTTTAGTTTTGTTATAATTAGTTTAAGCATGTTTTCTTTCCTTAGTATAAATATTAGTTTAAATATGGGTGAGTAGTTCCATCCCCTTTGGGGGTGGAGTAGATGTGTGTACATGTTATGTAGATGGTATGAATGCAAGACATTATTGTTTGTGAGAGATGTTAGTATGCTTGCTTGAATTAATAAGAACTTTTACTTGATGGTTTCTGCCATAGTGCTAGGTACATTCCATGCTTGTTTATGTTCTTAATAACAAACTTGTCATGCTCATATTAATCACCTAGGTTAGTGTTTTAAATGATAGGTCTTGCCATTAGGTACTTCTTATGCATTAACAAACACTAACTACACTTGAGCTTCTTGTATGCATTCACCACACTTATTTCATGTGAACACACACTCCATCCCTTAGGGGTTTTCCATTCCTGAGTTCTATCTTCTGATTTTAGTTACTTAGTTTAGTTAATTTCGTGTTTTCATTTCCTCCTTTCTAGTTTACTAGTTTAGTTTAGTATAGCTTAGTGTAATCAATCCTTTCTCCATTCTTTCCCACTCGCCTTCGAACAAACCAAAAGTCGACACACCTCCCTGTGGATCGACCCGTATTTGCCACCGCTTCAACGTGGCCGTGCACTTGCGGTTAATTAAAACATATCAATCAAGTTTTTGGCGCCGTTGTCGGGGAGGTGCTCTGTCCAGACTTTGGTTTGGACGATTCGAGTGGTTTTAATTTTGTGTTTTTAGTTTTTGTTTGTTTCAGGGATTTTGAGGATCAAGGGGAGGCTACTGGAGGAATTGGAGCACAAAATCTTCAACAAAGATTAATCAACTTGGACAGGCGACAGAGGAAGTCTGGGACCGCCAATTGGCGGCCTCGTGAGCTTCATTTGCTCTCAATTTTGTTCTGGTTGTTCTTTGCTTCAGTGTAGTTGTCTGGGAGCGCAATCTTGGATGCTGTGACTTGTAGTTTGCTCCCAGATCATTAATCACTCCCCCATTAATCAACTTGGACATTACAATCCAAAGCAAAAGATTAGACATTCTTACATGTTTAGGTCATGCATCATATACTTGACTTAGGCACGTAGTTGTCTTTTATTTTAGCTTTATTTTCAGTTGTTGAGCGCTGGCGTGAGGTACGCATTTCCTACACTCATTCATGCATTTTTGTATGACCATGCATTAGTTAGTAGGAATTGCATCAGGGCAAGAGTGAGTTGAGCGTTTGATTGGAGAGTTGATTGCTAAATTTAAGATAAAAAAGCTACTAAGGAGCGGCTGTCCCATAAAAGATAAGGTGAGGGATTTCACCACCCTTTCCTTGGCCCCAAAAATCACTCTTAATAAAACCCTTAATTCTAAAAGCAAGTAGACATTGGCCCTAAGGATTTCGGACGCACTAGGAGAGTAGTCTAGTCGAGACCGTTATGGCTTGATTGGCGTTGCCTACCTTGTCGATAGTAGGAGGTACTGGATCTCCGGATCTGGTATCACTTGATGGGCATTGTGGTCTTCGTTGTAGGGAGGTGAGGCGTGTCGAGATTAGTGACATCGAAGTTAGGCATCGTCTAGCCTAAGGACCCATTGCCATACATTGTTTGAGTCGTGCGTGCTAGATTAGGCTTGTACCTTCTCCCATTACCCACGCTAGCTCTAGGGATTCTTCCCTCCTCATCTAAGTCCTCTCCCCATCTATTTTGTACGAGAAGTCTCCTCCTCTAGTACACCTTCTATTGTGTGTTATTTTAGAGTCGAGTCGAGCATTTTATGCGAGGTAGGGCTAATTCTGGTGAGAACGCTCGACTTGAGAAAGTGCATTTTTCTGTGATGGACGGTCTTGGTGATCGGCCATCTCCGCCTCGTGCTCCTTTGGAGCGTGAGGCCGAGTCTTCTTGTGGTGACGGGGGAGACCGGGTTCCATACATGGATTACCTCGATCTGCTCCCACCACCACGTAGACCTCCTTCTCCTCCTCCTCTGACTCGAGAGGAAGAGGGATTCGGTCAGGATCGAGTTCTTGGTGCACCACCACCTTTAGCTTGACAGGATAGACCGATGACTTTTTGGGAGCGGACCCATCCTGTTCGGGCCGCGCAACCTTCTTGCATAGTTCTTCCCCCAGCTCGCGGGAACAACTATGAGCTGAACCCTCAATATGGAGCATGCTTCCTACCTTCACTGCCAATGAGGATCCATATATTTTTATACGTAAATTCAAGGAAGTATGCTCCATGTTCAAGCTTCAACAGCTTGAAAAGGATTCAGTCCAGTTGAGGATGATTTCTTTCACGTTGAAGGATAATGCGAAGAAATGGATGTACAGCCTCCCGGCGAGCTCTATTTGGTCTTGGGATGACTTTGTGACCGTATTTCTGAAGAGATTTTTCTCTCAAAGGAAAACTCAACAGATACGGCACCAGATACATCAAATGTATCAGACTGAGACCGAATCTTTTCATGCTTTCTTTGAGAGGTTCAAGGACCTTCTCCAGCAGTGCCCTCATCATGGACTTGAGCTATGGAAGCTGTGCCAAATTGTTTACGAGGGCCTCAACTACAACACCCGCTCATTGTTGGAGTCGATGTGTTAGGGTGATTTCCAAATGAAACCCATCAATGAGGCATGGGACACTTTTGAGTTAATGGCTGAACGTACCTTTGAGTGGGACACCATGAGAGAGCCACCAGCCGCCAGGTCCTCTGGTCGGGCTGGATCATATCAAGTTGAGTCAACTATCGCGTCTGAGGCGAAATTGGCTGCTCTCATGCGTAGGATTGAGAGTTTAGAGTTGGACCGAGCTCCACTATGCCAGTAGAACACTCAATGATGCCCAATTGAACTACACTGTGACCGAGAAGGAATTCTTAGCGATCATAATTGCTTTGGAGAAATTTCGGTCGTACTTGATTGGCTCCCACATGATTATCTATTCTGATCATACAGCCATCAAGCACCTCATGGCGAAGAAAGATGTAAAATGCCGACTCTTGAGATGGATCTTGTTGTTACAAGAATTCGATCTCGAGATTCGGGACAAAAAAGGTTGTGAAAATGTTGTAGCAGACCACCTGTCTCGTCTAGAGATGACCAACCCACAGGACAAAATTATTGATGACAAATTTCCTGACGAGCAGTTGTTCACGATCGAAGATAACCCTTGGTTTGCCGACATCGTGAGCTACCTCGTAACCGAGCAACTTCCTGTGGGTTGGTCAAAATCTGACCAAACCAAATTTAGATCTTTTGTTAGATTCTTTCACTGGGACGACCCCTACCTATTCAAATACTGCTCTGACCAAATTTTCAGGCGGTGCGTCCCAGATATCGAGTTCCAAAGTGTGCTCCATTTCTGCCACTTTAAGGCATGTGGAGGACACTTTGGAGCAAAGAAAACTGCCGCCAAGGTGCTCCAATCTGGATTCTACTGGCCTTCTCTTTTCAAAGATGCTTACGACTTTTGTAAGCGATTTGAGAGGTGCCAGCGCCTTGGCAGTATTAGTCGACGTGACATCATGCCTTTGCAAAATGTCCTTGTTGTTGACATCTTCGATGTGTGGGGCATCAACTTTATGGGTCCCTTCCCGAACTCATTCGGGAATGTTTACATTCTGGTGGTTGTTGACTATGTGTCTAAGTGGGTTGAGGCTATACCCACAAAGACCAATGACAACAAGGTGGTCACCATATTCTTAAGGGACTTTTTTGCGCGATTTGGTACTCCTCATACCATAATCAGCGATAGGGGTACCCTCTTCTGTAATCGCTCCTTTGAAGCATTTATGAGGAAATATTCGATCACCCACAAGCTTGCGACCCCATATCATCCGCAAACTAGTGGGCGGGTCGAAGTCTCTGACCGTCAATTAAAGTAAATTCTTGAGAAGATGGTTAACTCCTCGAGGAAGGATTGGTCAACTAAGTTGAATGACGCGTTGTGGGCCTTCCACACCGCGTACAAGACCAATTTGGGTATGTCCTCATATGAGGTAGTGTACGGCAAGGCTTGCCACCTACTCGTCGAGCTTGAGCATCGTCCTTTCTGGGCAATCAAGAACCTGAATATGGATCTTGATCAAACAGGGGTGCAGCGTAAACTCGACATTGTGGAGTTGGAAGAGCTACGCAATGATGCGTATGAAAATGCCAAAATTCATAAGTCCCAGGCCAAGTTGTTTCACGCTCGCATGATTATGCGAAAGGTGTTTACGGCCAGGTAAAAGGTGTTGCTCTACAATTCCCGGCTTCATCTGTTTGCGGGTAAGCTCCGCAGTCGCTGGTCTGACCCTTTTATTGTCAAAACTGTGTTTTCTCATGGAGCGGTTGACATCTTGAACTTAGGGAATGAGGACGTGTTCAAAGTTAATGGACAATGCCTCAAACCCTACTTGGACGGGGCACCACCCGAAGTCCAGGAGGTCATGTTCCTTCATGAACCTCTCTCGCACTCAACCATTCATGCTCCTGCATGAATGGTTGAGCTTTCATGTTTGTATAAAGTTAAATTTGAAAAAAAAGAAAAAGAAGAAGAAGAAGAAGACTCCTTCAGTGGACATCGATGCTTGTGGGCTCCAACCCTTGAGTATTTGTGTCCCTTCTTTAGCATCTCATAGGTTTTGAGGGAATTCGTGTTTGTGTCCATCACTATAACCATGAACTTCATGTTGCGCTTCATGTTGGTGAGATCTTTCCCTTTTCATGCATAAATCCATGTAGTATCTTGCTCACATTCATTGAGGACAATGCATGAAGTAGGTGGCGGGAGGGGGTGTTTTACGTGTGTACATAGTCGAGTCTTTTTCCTTTGATTTTGTTTTCTTTTGTGTGTATATTGATAGGTTCATGTTAGTGTGCTACATTTAATATCCATATATCTGCTTGCCATGATCCTTGGGTGACTTGTCTTCTTTTGCTTGCCTAGTGCTTCAAAATTTTCACATTTCTTTCAAAATCTTCATGTGTTTGCGAAGGAAAATGTTTTGTGGGTTTTGTGTGTGTTTAGCATATGCAAAACCGTTGAGAGACAAAGTAAAAAGAAAGCTCACAAAATTGTCTTGAACTTGATGCATTAGGATATCTAGTACAATGGCTTTAGGTCTTATCTAGTCGTTAGGATGCACCCCGGCTTTCCCTCGAGGTGAGTAATCGTAGGGTTTCAGTACTCAAACACTTAAAGAATCCACCCTGAACCTAGTAAGTCAATAATTCGTGTCTGTTAATTTAAGGAAGTTTGTTGTAGTCAAGGACCCTTTAAATCTTGTTCTGAGACATTAAGTGTAGGGGTTTTGGTTCATGTGTAGATAAGAAATAAGTGAGTATGTGTCTCTCTTCTCGCACGGCTCCTATCACTCAGGAAAGTAGGTCTGAGGGGACTTTGTGCCTGGTTCTTTCATGTCATCTGACTTGGGATGCGCCGACCGAACTCCCGTTATACGGGTGGTGGGGATTGCCCTATGTGGAGATTTGGGGAAAGGTGTACGTGATAGTGTAAGTCTTCATGGGCAATGATGTACGAAACCTAACCCTGGGAGAATGAAGCTCCAACTAATAAAAAGAAAAAAAAAGAAAAAAAATTGGCAATGCAAATAAGAACCTTAATGGACTTTACACTTTGTATCACGTGAGGATATTGAGGTTGTCCATGTCTTTCACTTAATTCCTTATTTAACTTGCACGAATGGTTTATTAGGCTAGGTGTGTGGACGGATTACCTATATAGAGTCGGCTCGTAGGATTACCGCGTCCAATGATCGACAAAACATGTCCAACAAGTCGAGTGTCTAGATTGAATAATGCATCTTGTTCGGATTTTGTGGGTATATCCGCTGAAAACCCTCAGGAGACAACACTCCTCCTCCTTGGTGACAAGAAGGTTTAACGTCTTGTTGCACATGCTAAGTGCAACCGTGATTCCTACGAAAGTGAGTTAGGATTTCTTGTTTTCCGTATGCTTCTCTTTCTTTGTTTTGCTCAGGACTAGCAAAAGTTAGGTGTGGGGATATTTGATTGACATCATTTCATGCTTACATTCGTATCTTATATCCATTATCTTTCACCTAAACAATGCTATGTAACGAGCTTTATGTTTAAATTTCAGAAATAAATAGGTTTGAAGAGAAGAGGCATGAAAGGACCTAAACGAAGGAAAAAGGACTGAGTTGAGAGACTCGAGGACTAAGATGCAAGATTGAAGGACTTGAATGCAAGATAGAAGGACCAATGAGCAAAGAAGAATACTCCACACCATCATGGGGAGTATTTTGGCAATTCTATTCGGGTCGGAGCTCCAACAAGCGAGGTAGATGCATCAGACCAACACATCCATCCAAAAAAGCCCAGTACAAATACCAAACGGATCCAAACCCTGTAGACCGCCAATTGGCGGTTTGGGACCGCTAATTGGAAGTCCGGGTTGCTCCGAATCCGCTAATATTTTTGTGGGTTATGTATTAGAGTGTGTTTTGTCTATTTCTGGTATTTGTTTAGTCCCATACCGGGGGATTGTCCCGGATTACCTTTTTCTGTGGCTATAAATAGAACTCTCCTTCCTCTCTTGTACCTTATCTCTCTCTTGGATGTCATCCTCTCTACTAGGAGTTCAAGCATTGAAGCAAAAACCCTGGTGGAGAGAGGCTACTTGTAATTGAGTGAGTAATAATAGATGTTTCTTCTTTAGTTATGTTGTTTGTTTCTTAGTTTAATTTCTTTTTCATATGCTTGCGTGCTTCTTTTGTTTTATGTCCTTTTAGTTAAACTTGTTTAGTTTTGTTATAATTAGTTTAAGCATGTTTTCTTTCCTTAGTATAAATATTAATTTAAATATGAGTGAGTAGTTCTATCCCCTTTGGGGGTGGAGTAGATGTGTGTACATGTTATGTAGATGGTATGAATGCTAGACATTATTGTTTGTGAGAGATGTTAGTATGCTTGCTTGAATTAATAAGAACTTTTACTTGATGGTTTCTTCCATAGTGCTAGGTACATTCCATGCTTGTTTATGTTCTTAATAACAAACTTGTCATGCTCATATTAATCACCTAGGTTAGTGTTTTAAATGATAGGTCTTTCCATTAGGTACTTCTTATGCATTAACAAACACTAACTACACTTGAGCTTCTTGTATGCATTCACCACACTTATTTCATGTGCACACACACACTCCACCCCTTAGGGGTTTTCCATTCTTGAGTTCTATCTTCTGATTTTAGTTACTTAGTTTAGTTAATTTCGTGTTTTCATTTCCTCCTTTCTAGTTTACTAGTTTAGTTTAGTATAGCTTAGTGTAATCAATCCTTTCTCCTTTCTTTCCCACTCGCCTTAGAACAAACCAAAAGTCGACACACCTCCCTGTGGATCGACCCGTATTTGCCACCGCTTCAACGCGACCGTGCACTTGCGGTTAATTAAAACATATCAATCACATTGCGAAGACAGGCAATGAGTTTTTGTTGGGCCCACAAACACTCTCAACGGGTTGCATTGGTGTTTGGGGTGTTTGTTGATTTTGCGGTGCTTTCTCTAATTGGCGGATGAGGTTGAGATTTAAAGGTTGGTTCAAGGGTTCTTGTTGCCTACCAGAGTTGAACACATGAAACTCGACACTCATGTTACCGAATGAGAGTTTCATGACACCATTTCTACAATTAATTAAGGCATTAGAGGTTGCCAGAAATGGTCTACCCAAAATCAAAGGAATTTGAGAGTGGGTGTTCACAACAGTGTTGGTATCGAGGACAACAAAATTTTCTGGAAATATAAAATCTCCAACTTTGATAAGCACGTCCTCAATAATTCCCTTCGAGATACGAATGGATCTATCCGCCAATTGGAGGGTGATCTTTGTTGGTTTCATATCTCCCAAGTTCAACTGTTGATAAACAGAAAATAGGAGGAGGTTGACTGCTGATCCTAAATCAAGCAATACATTACTCATGTTAGTGTCCCCTATCGTACACTGAATACTAGGACACCCAGGATCCTTGTACTTTGTGTATGTGGGATTGGACAAAAGTGAGCTTACACTTGCAGCTAAGAATGCTTTCTTAGGAACATTGGTCTTACTCTTGGTTGTACAAAGATCTTTTAACACTTTGGGATATTGAGGTATTTGTTGAATGACATCCAACAAGGGGATGTTAACCTTCACTTGCTTAAAGACCTCTAATATCTTATCCATTGTGTCACTCTGCTTTTTGGTTAACCTACTAGGATAGGGAGTGTTTGGCAGGTAGGTTTTGTGCGGTGCCTGAGAAGGAGGCGTTGGTGTATTACCCTCACCCTCACCCTCAGCCTCTTCTTCACCATCATTCCCACTGAGGGGCTGCATAGATAACGATTGTGGCAAGGAAATGTGATTGTCAACCTGCTTTCCATTCCTTAAGGTTACAATGGCATTAACATGGTGAACAAGTTCCTCCATATGGTTCACTTGCCACCCCCGAGGTACCAAACTCTCATTTTGCATGTGTTGTAGCTAGTACATATGGGGCCTAGCCTCAAGCTGGCTTGGCAGACTCCCTCTCTCTCTCATATACAGAGTGAGCCAATTGGCCCATCTGAAACTCTAGAGATTTGATGGTCTGCTGATTTGAAGTGAGAACTTGACTTGTGGATGACATAAAGTTTTTTTATTGAGTTCTCGAGTCCACGAGTCAAGGTCTCCAGTGAATTGAATCGGGTTTCCATATCGCTGGAATTTGGGAAACCCGATTGATTGGTGATTTGAGCTTGGGGTGGCTGATAAGATTGCACATGCATGGGAGGTTGGTGGTTAGTTAGGTGATCGAGAGAAGTTTGAAGGACCACCCGGGGCATTGTTTTGGTTCCATGAAATGATAGGGTGGTTTCTCCATCCAGGGTTATATGTTGATGAGTATGGGTAATTCCTGGATCTATCATAGATGACATTGACATGTTCCATCTCTGGAGTAATGGATGCACACTCGCCTTCTATATGACCTGTCCTACCACATAGATGACAGGGAACTAGACCATATGCTGACACATGTGACACACCTTGCTTGTTTTGGAGCTCAATCGAATCCATACGTCGCATTAAGGCCGCCATGCGTGCCTTGGTGGTTGTAGTGGTATCGACAGCAAATGCAGCACCCAATCTAGTCGAATTTGCATTTGTGATCCTTGCTCCTATGCTAGATATTGTTGGTGGTTCTCTCACACACTGCCACTGCAGGGTTTTCTCAACGAGGTCTTCTAGGAAATCTCATGCCTCCCTTTCATCCTTTCCTAAGAACTCTCCTTGACACATGGATTCAAGGAGCGTTCAGGACGAGATGTGAAGACCCTCGTAGACAATCGGACAAAGGTGCCACAACTCGATGCCATGGTGAGGGCTTGAGAATAGTAGCTCCTTGAACCTCTCTAATTATGCATGAAATGATTCGGTCTCATGTTGATAAAACGAATTGATTTTGTTCCTCAGTTTTTGAGTCCAATGATTTGGGAAGTACTTCTTGAGGAATGCAGATTGAAATTCATCCCAAGTCCTAAAGGCATTCGTCTGGTTGCTGTACAACCACTTCTTGGCATAATCCTTTAGTGCAAAGGGGATAAGCCTATGATAGACGAGTCTATGAAAAGTTGTTGCAGCTTGAACATTGCACAGACCTCCTCAAATTCCTTGAGAATGATATAGGGATCACCCTTCCCAGTGAAGTGAGGGAGCATGCAGATAAACTGAGGCTTAACCTCAAAGGGTTCCCATTCACCTCTGGCAATAAGATGCATGAAGGTAGAGCAGTACGGCTCGTATAGCATCGATCACGTAGAGAAACGAGAACAAGAACAGGTGGAATAGGTGGGACAGGCGGGACCAGCAACTGCTCCTCCTTGCGGTATTGAGCAACCATGGAACCCAGACCCTGTGCGACACGAGAAGGGGAAGGTGTCGAGAAATTGACTACCTAGGTAGGATTAACGACACGCCTCGTCAAACGGCCACTCTCGTCTCATGCCCACACAAGAGTGCACAAAGGTGCACACACACAAACCATTTTTTAACAAGGCAGAATGTGCATAGAGGAGAAGACATGAGGACACATGAGAGAGGGAATGACTCAGGAGAGAAGGGAAAAAGTCCTTATGCTACGACGAGTAAGTACCGATAGAAGCACACAGGGAAACAAGGCTCAAACAACCTAAGGTTACTATAGATCCTTACAACTAGACGACGCCTAACTGCGAGGTCACGCGGCCTCAACACGCCTCACCTCCCTACAACGAGGACAAAAAGCCCAGCAAGTGAGCCAAGATCCGGAGATCTCGTCACTCCTACTATTGAAAGAGTGGGCGACGCCGACCAGGCCATGACGGTTGCAACCGGATCACTCTCCTACTGCGCCCGGGATCCTTAGGGTCAATGTCTACTTGATTTTAAAATTAGACTCTTCATTAGTGTGGTTTTTGGGGTGAAGGAAAGGGTGATGAAATCCCCCACCTTATCTTATATGGGATAACCCCTCCTTAGTAGCGTTTTGGAGTCCTAATCTAGAAATCAACTCTCCAAACAAAAGCTCAACTTACACTTGTTGCAATGCAATTCCTACTAACTAATGCGTGGTCATACCAAATGCATGAATGAGTGTAGGAGATGCGTACCTCACGCCAGCGTTCAACAACTGAAAGTAAAGCTACAACAAAAGACAAACTACGTGTCTAAGTCAAGTGCATGATGCATGACGTAAACAAGCAAGAATGCCTAATCTTTTGCTTTGGATTTAGGGTCCAAGTTGCTTAAAAAGGGGTTGATTATTGATCTGGGGGCAAACTACAAGTCAAAACATGCCAAATTGAGCCCCAGACCTCTATGTTGAAACACCAAACAACCAGAAGAAAGAAAAGTGCAAACAGAGCTCACCAGGCTGCCAGTTGGCGGTCCTTTTATCTCAGTTGGCCTCCCAACTTCTTCTGGTTCCTTCGCTTGATCTTTAGAGTCTCCTGAAGCAAAGAAAAACTACAAAACACATTAAATCCACTCGAATCGACCAAATCAGAGTCTGGACTGGCACCTCCCCGGCAACGGCACGAAAAACTTGTTTAGACGTTTTAAAATACCGCAAGTGCACGGCGTCAGTGAAGATGCGGCAAGTACGGGTCGATCCACGGGGAGGTGAGTAGCCTATGGTTTGTCAGAAATCAAGTGAGGAATAAAGGGAGAAGGGATTTGGTTATGCTAAGCTAAACTACACTAAACTAGTAAGTAAGAAATGCGAAAGAAAGCAACGAAAGATTGGAAATCAAGAAGAGAAACCCCTAAGGGGGTGGAGTGTGTGCACATATGAAGTGAAATAAGTGATGAATGGCGCATGTATTTGTGTGTGTCATGTGTGTCTTCATGCATAGGAAGTGTATAAAGATGTGGCAAAACCTATCAATCCATTCACACAACGTATCGGCAATTACTACTTGATTATCATAACATTAGGCTCAACATGAGAAGTGTCTAAAGATATGACAAGACTCATCAAAAACCATAAACTAATGTGAAGAACAAATCTAAGCATGGGAAGTGTCTAAATGTTATGGCAAAACCCTTCAAAACATTGTTTCTTCAATCAATCAAGCAAACAAACAAAAATACAAACACATAACTAACATGTAGCATATTCAACAGGAAATTTTGGTCAATAAACATTAGGAAACTAAGCATGGGAAGTGACTAAATCTTATGGCAAAACCCATCAAAATTTCCCAACATGTAGATGATTAAAATACCCCCAATGAACATACAAACACATGCAAGTCTACACAATAAAAAATTCATCAAACATTCAAACTTCACAATATATATGAACATCATCTCCACCCCCCCCCCCCCCCCCCCCCCCCCCAATGGGGATGGATCTACTCACTACACATTATGCTAACAATTAAAGTAAAGAAGAAAGGAGACATTTTAATTAATTTAGCCTAAGATCAAAGAAACAAGACTATGTTAAGAATGCATAAAAAAGAGGCAACATGAGAAAAAAACAATGAAAAATTATTTTGTTAAATGACTCACATTACTAGTAGCATTCTTCTCCACTTTGAGTTTCTGCTCCGAGGCTTACTTCAAGTAGAGAGAATGCCACCAAGCAATGGGTGAATACAAAGGAGAAGGAAGAATTCTATTTATAGTACTAGAAAAAGGTAATCGGGGACAATCTCCCGATGTGGGACTAATGAAACTACTACCAAGGGATAAACACAACATAATAAACAACCACAAGAAGCTGCATTAACTTTGGACAAAAATAGGCCGCCAATTGGCGGTCACTGTTTGTCCGATTTGCTCCAAATATGTATATCTTCCTCAATGCTTCATTTTATTACGTGTGGTGCATCCGGATCGGTTGTTGGAGTGTCGGCCTGAATCTAATTGCCAAAATACTCCTCATGAAGGTGTAGTTTCTTGACTTTCTCATTGGTCTTTTTGGTTTACATTCGGGTCCTTCCTCTTGCATTTCAGTCCATAAATCTCACAATTCAGTCCTTTCTCTTGCTCTTCATTCCTTTTTTGTCTCTTCTTCTCAAACCTGTTTATTCCTGAAACTTAAACGTAAAACTCGTTACGTAGCATTGCTAAAAATAAAGGATATAAGACACAAATATGTGCATGATATGATGTTAATAATCTATGCTTTAGGTATGGACGTCGGGTTTTAAGTAACCGACGTCTAGGTATATACGACACAAATATAGATACCAAGTCAGGGGAGCCGTGTAGCCGACGTATATACCCCCAATATCTGGCGTATATTCCATTTTCTTCACTAGTGCATGCACACAAATCTCCTTTCCAAATCCCACTAGATTACATCAAAACATGATCTTGCAAGATCTTCCTAAAATCTCCATGATCTCCCTTCCTAATATAAGAGTTTTGCATCCTTGATTGCTGACTCACCCAATCCCAACGTACAAGCCCATGTGGCAAAGAGAATTTGAATCCAAATCCACACACGCCCAAAGCAAAACTGACCGAGCCTAGTTCCACATGCACCCGATGTGCCACACCCGCTTGACGAAAAAGGAAAATTTTCCCCAGAAGGAAACTTCTCCCGAATAGTAAACTTTTCCTCAAAAAGGAATCTTTCCCCGAAGATGGATTTTCCCCGAGAGGAATCATTCCCGTAAAGGATTTTTTTCCTGAAAAGGAAAGTTTCCCTGAAAATGGAAACTTTCCCAAAACAGTGACAAACACAATCAACTAACATAACAAACCATCACACAAGTATGGAGGATGAAAATGGACTTTGTTATAGTATCAGGAACTGAGTCTTACACAACAGATACAAACTTTCCAAAGATAGTATGTAACGGCATCTATGTTTTTAAGGTAACATATATCATTTTCCATATCTGAACAATTAAGGATTGGGTACAAATATCTGTTTGAAAAGCCTGGAGGAGATCGAGGGTTCAAAGGTTCGTAGATACAATTACAGATATGTAACTTGGAATTTTAGAGCATATCAATATGCATATTTTGGGCTACACAGATACAGATACGCACGTATTGATATTTGTAGGATTTATATAATGTTTTTATATATACATTAAATATAGTGAGATATTCATGATTCCTATGGAATCTAATTTTTTTACTAATCTGCCTGAAATTTGTTACATTTCTACTATAATCTATTTAAGTTATAAGTTTATTCAATTTAATAGATAAAAAATTATGTGAACTACCTAAATATATACTCATTTTCATTATCTATTCTTTGTAAAATATACGTTTCATATTCATTTTTCAAGAATATCGAATGTTATTTCCATGTTCGGTGTTCTTCATCCAAATACAGATATGAATATGGCAAAACATATTCTCAATATATTTGCACCCTTAATTTGGATGGAGTTTGAGACTACTCGTGCAAAAGTCCACGCTTTTTACTCCTTACAATAATCATTGTTTTTGGATTTTTTATCATGTTTTGTTTAATTACAAGTCACACATCTTTTTAACTCATTTTGAGTCTCAATTTTTAGAACTAGTAGAATTTTTGAGAGATGCAAACGTAGGTCTAGTTTTATATCATTAAACGAGTTCATTTGAGTACTATTTACGCTTTGTTTTGAGTACTTTTTAAAATCATTATTTTTTAGTTGGTTATTTACTTAACCCAATTTCGATATGCTGATTTATGCTTATAACCATTTTGTTATGATGGGCAACCTTGGGCTTTTTTGTTTCTCAAATTTTTTTAGGATTTTTTCAAAATAATCAGTTAAAAAAACAAAATTGGAAGAATATGCACATGAGAAACTTAATTGGCAAAGTATACACCTTAAAAACGACACCACATGTGCCGTTTTCATTAACTAAAAACGGCACTGTAGATGTCATTTTTACCCTTAATTAAAATAGTATCACTGATGTCATTTTTACTTGGGCAAATTTTTTCTTGGTTTCGGGATGTTGTTTTTTAGCTGACATATTGAACTACCAAGGGGTCGGTCGGGGGTCTCGCTCACAGGTGAGCGAGCGGCGTTCCACCTTGCCGGTGAGGTGGTGGGGGTTGCAAGGGGGCAGCGCCGCATGAAAGCCAAACACATTTGTATTTTTGGACTTGAGATTTTTTACTAATTTTGGTTCGAAAACTACATTAACAATAAAATTAGTAATAAAATCTCAAGTCCAAAAATACAAACGTGTGAATAGTAGTACATGGGTCACATATCATCCAACTAGGGGTGCGAATGGATACAGAGACAGTCCGTAGCCATATCCTTTTTGTAAGGATATGGATATATTGTTTCCATTTATGGGCGGATAAGGATATAGATATTAGTTTTCATGTCTTTTTGGATAAAAATCAAATACGGATATGAAATTTTGGGTTTTGACGGATAAAAATATGCATATTTTGGTCGGTGATTAATCGTTTTATTTTACCGCAAGTGCATGACGTCGGTGAACACACGACAAGTACGGGTCGTACCACAATGAGTTGTGCGTGTTGTTGTTATCTATATACTCGAGTGGGAAGAGAAATAGATGAAGAGATTTAGGCTAAGCTAACTAAACTAAACTAAGATAGAAGAAAACAATCTAACTAAACCCCTTGGACAATAGTGAGGTGTGTGTGCATGATGGTGTCCAACCATTAAGCATATGTGTAAGAGTGTGTGTTTACAAGTAGAAGCTAGTGTGGAATCTAAGTGTGAAACACATACAATTACATGGTATACAAGTCTAGGAAATGTTAACATGAAGTTAAGATCAATTGTACAGATTCTCAAGTATGCAATAAGTAGCTACTGTAGCCATTAAAACATCAATCAATCTTAAGCATAACCTTAATTCTTTCAAGCAACATAAACCAAATCAAGCAACCATTCATTTCAAGTCAATTCCATCATCAAATAAAACCTATCACAAGCAACATGTCAAAACCAGATCTAGCATGAAACAACTACCTAGTGTGGCCATTATCTCATCTATAACAAGATTAACATGCTAAAAGTTTTAGATCTAACATTAAGCACATGGAAATGACACAAACTTAGGAACCCATCATACACTTCACCATCAACTACATTGCCTCCACCCCAAAGGGGGTGAATCTACTTACTAATCATAATAACAAGCATGGAAAGCAAGAGAGTAAGACTAAACATGACATAAAACTCTAACTAGAAAGCTAACCAACAAAATCAAAAACTAATTGCATAGAAAGAAAGTTAATTACATAAGAGGAACATGAATCCAACCTTATATTAAAGAAAATGTGAGATTACAATCTTCATCCACCTTCCTCTACTTGCAACCAAGTTGGGTAAAAACTAACCTAGTCTAATGGTGGAAGTGGAGAAGAAGAGGAAAGGAAGAAAATATCATGTTATTTATAGAAGAAAGTGTGGTGTAGATGATTCTAGGAGCAACCCAAGGGTTGTAATTGATTTCTGTAAGTTCTGGTGCCCCAAATTCAGCAAGCCTGAGCCACAAATGAAATTTGAGGGGATTTTGATCAAATTGAGCCACCAAAATACGCCACTGGCAGATGTTTTCGCTCCGATCTGCCCCGATTTCTCCTAGAAACTTAAGTTATATATTTTGCACGTGGGGTGCACTCCAAGTCCACTGGTTTGAACTCGTTTAGTCTTAATTGTCCAAATACTCTTCAAGATCATGGTATTGAGGGATTTTTGCTCAGGAAATATTTTCCATGCGTTCACGTCCCTCTGGATTTCATCTGCTCCCTCCTGATTTGAAGATGGGTCATTGTGCACAAAAAACATGTCAACTTTACTTCATTTGAGTCTTTTTTCTTACATTTTAGTCATTTTCTTTTCCTTTCTCTTATTTATTACGTGTACATGAAATTCCACAAAGAAACATTCGAGTATAAAAAAATGGGGTAAAATAAAAGATATATAGCTTGAATGTGATACATGATATGCTACTAATCAAATAGCCCCACACTTACCTTTTCCTGGTCCTGAGCAAAACAAAGAAAGAGAAAAATGAAAGAAAGTAAACCATACGAAAAATAGGGATATCCTAACTCACTTTCGGAGGAATCACGGTTGCACTTAGCACGTGCAACAAGACGTTAAACCTCATTGTCGCCAAGGAGAAGGAGTGATGTCTCCTGAGGGTTTTCAGCAGATATACACACAAAATCCGAACATCGATGCATTATTCAACCTAGCAATACGACTCGCCAGACCTAGTTTTGTCGATCATTGGACACGGTAATCCTACAGGCCGACTCTATATATGTATCCAGTCCACACACTTAGCCTAATGAATCATTCATGCAAGTTACATATGGACTTAAGTGAAAGACATGGGCAACCTTAACATCCACTAGTGATACATTGTGTAAAGTTCATTAAGGTTCTTACTTGTATTTTTTTTCTTTTTTTCCCGACTAGGTGGTGTTTAATTCTCCCAAGGTCAGGTTTTGTGCATCATTGCCAATGAGAACTTACATTATCACGTACACCTTCCTCCAAATCACCACATAGGGTGATCCCTACCACCAGTATAACGGGAGTTCGGTCGGCGCGACCCAAGTCAGATGACTCGAAAGCACCAGACACTAAGTCTCCTCGGAGATAATTTCCTGAGTGATAGGAATCGTGCGAGAATAGAGAACGGCCTACTTAATTTTTATTACTTATCCACATGGGATTCAAAACCCCTACACTTAAGGTTTCACAACAGGAGTTTAATGGTCCCTAACTTCAACAAACTTCCTTATACAAACAGACACGAATTATTCGACTCACTAGGTTCAGGGTGGACTTCTATATTTATTTGAGTGCTGAATCCTATGATTACTCTCCCCTGAGGGAAAATCAGGATGCATCCTAGCCACTAGATAAGACCTAAAGTCAGTGTACCAGATATCCTAATGCATCACGTTCAAGTCAATTATGGGAGCTTCCTTTTTACTTTGCCACTCAACAGTTTTGCACATGCTAAACACACGCAAAATCCACAAAACACTTTATTTCGCAAACACATGATGATTTTGAAAGAAATGGAAAAAATTAAAGCCCTGGCAAGCAGCAGAAAACAAGTCACCCAAGGATCATGGCAAGCAAATATATCGATATTAAATGCAGCACACTAACATGACCCTAACAATGCAAAGAAAAGAAAAGGAGAACGACTCTACTATGTACACACGTAAAACACCCTCAGACACACACACACTTAATTCATGCATTGTCCTCAATGAATGTGAGCATAATACTACATAGATTTATGCATGAAAAAGAAAATATCTCACCAACGTGAAGCGCAAAGGGAAGTTCATGCTTATGTGGATGGATATAAACCCGAATTTCCGAAAACCTGCAAGATACTTAAAAGGAAGATAATTACGTGAAAGAAATGTGGCCCAAATACACAAGGGTTTGGGGCCCACAACAATCAATGCTCATTGTTGGAGTCTTCTTCCTTTTTTCTATTTCTCTCTTCTTCTTTTTTTCTTTTTTTCTTTTTTTATCTTTCTTTTGAACTATGTACATTAATGGGATCCCACCTTCATTTGTCAAGGGACATCAAATGAGAACCCACCATCTCTCGAGCCAGAAACGCACTTGCATGGGCTCACAATATGAGAAACATGAGAATTATTGAGAGGTTTATGAACCAAGGATGATGGTTCATGCCTCTCAAAACTAGGGTCTGTGAAGGGAAATGGAAACAATATGTTTACATTCCATTTCAAAGTTGAGGGTCATCAAAATAAACCATCCAACTGATGTTTGAGTGCATAGGGATCATTTCATCCTCACAAAGTGACACCCTAGACTTATGACCCAGATGACAAAGTCCAGAAACAAAATTGCTTCACCACCTGACACCCTTATAAGTATTGTGGTCGTTTGATGACTCTTGAGAATGAACAAAATAGGAGGCATGAATGAGAAGTGAATCTCAGTCCGGTTGTTTGAAGTGTAGAGTATTAGGTGGTTGATTTTTAACCCACATTGGGTCCTCATCAAATACAAAATGAAAAGCAGGTGGCCCAGAGGCCACAAAAATGGTATCTTGTGGCTGAAGAGCCACATGATCGAAAGGATGTGACTCAAATGCCATATGGTCACAAGATAAGGCACCTTCTTGTGTCAACCCAGTTGAAACATCTTCACCACCAATAGGATCTCCATCGAACAACTCTTTGAAATACCTAAAGGTGCCTTCGACTTCATTCTCATCTGTACCCTAGATAAGATTGACCACTACAGGGTCATCAAAGGCACCATGCTTCTTCACGATAGTAAAGATGTTGAAATCAGCGCACGGACTACCATATGTCAAACGCATCAAACCGTTATGATAATTGATCAATGCATTGGAAGTTGTTAGAAATGGTCACCCTAAAATAACAAGAATTTGTCCAAGTGGGGTTGGCACAGGTTCAGTATCCAAAACAAAGAAATCGACTGCATAAATGAACTCACCCACTTTGATAAGAACATCTTCCACTATGCCCCTAGGTTTCTTCATTGACCTATCAGACAGTTGAAGAGTGGTTTTTGTTTGTTTGATGTCTCCAAGACCAAGGTGGACGTAGACAGAATACGGCAAAAGATTGACAGATGCACCTAGGTCCAATACAACTCGATGTATTGACACATCACCAATCACACGGGAAATAGTAGGACAACTAGGGTCATTGTATTTGACTTGCGTAGGTTGTGCTAACAATGAACTCACATTTGCCGCAAGAAAAGCTTTCTTAGGAACAATGGTTTTTCTCTTGTTGTTGCATATATCCTTGAGAACCTTGGCATAAGGTGGCATCTGTTTAATCACCTCCAACAAAGGAATGTTCACCTTAACTTGCCAAAAGATCTCAAGTATTTTGTCATATTGATCTAAAGTTTTCTTTTTAAGGCGCTCAGGGAATGACACCTTTGGGGAATAAGGGTCTTTCGAAGAAACCTTAGGATTCGGTTATGTGGAAACATGAGTGGGGACCTCAAAATCTGATTCCTTCGACAAATGACGAGACAAGGGGATCTCACGGTTCAGCCCAATTATCGAAATAAAAGTAGAAGGAACCTCATGATCAAGCTTCTTCCTGGAAGTATTTGTTGAGGGAACCTCTGGATTTGACTCCCTCATAGATGTGGGTATCACCACAGGTTTAGTGACACCAAGATATGGTGATTGTAAGAAAGGCAACCCGATTTGGTTGGCCACCTCCTTACTAGACCTCAAAGTATGAATCACATTAACATGATGGGTCGGTTCAGAGGTAGCATGAGGCACTAGTGGCCTTCCTTGAGATTGGGTACCCCGAGGATTCACCTCAGGTTGACTTGGAAATTGACCATTCTCACGTTCATTGAGCTGATGAGCCAACTGGCTGACTTGCATTTACAAATTTTTAAACGAACATTGCATGCTCTGCATGAACTCTTGAAGGGATTGATCGGGAGACGGGTCCTTAGGGTCAACCCACTGCGGAAGTAGAGTTTGGTTAGAATAACCCACTGGTGAGGCCTGAGGAGGTTGGTGAGTATGGGGCTAAGACCTTTGTTGTGGGGGTTGGTAGGTCGTCGATGGGCGTAGAGGGTGATAAGGTGGGGTTTGAGGTTGAGCGTGCAAGTGATTAATAACATATCATGCATCCTATTCATGATATATATCCTTTATTTTACCCCAATTTTGTGCTACTTGAGTTGTTGTTTGTAGTGTTTCAGGAGTTAGGTAATAAAGAAGATGAAGGGAGCAAAAAGGACCTAAATGTAACAAGTAGGAACTAATTTGGAAGATTCTGGACCTATTTGTAATGCACAAGGACTGGATCGCAAATCAGGAAGGACCCAAGTGCAAACCCGGAGGGACATGATTGTGAAGTGCAAAATATGGTGACACATGATTTGAATCGGATCCGTATTTCGCCAATTAAACTCAAAGTGATACGAGTCAGCAAACCAGGACTTCACTCCACGTGCCAAATGAAGAAATAAAGTGGGACACAAAATTTCAGACCGATCAGATCCATTTGATCCACCACTGGCGGATCAAAATGGTCCAAATGTCCTCAAATTTTGGTCGTGGGTCGGGTATTCGGGTCAAAGCATTCCTGAACTATCAGCTGCGATTTAGAGCCATCCGATTATTCCCAGATTAATCCTAACCATGTATTAATCTATATATACCATTGTAATCCCTCCTCTCCAACTTCTTCTTGCTTCTCCATTAGTTTTAGGTTTTGTTTTGTTGCTGATTCGTGTAGTTGGAGGAGAAGAAGTGTGAGTTTTGTTCTTTAAATACATGTCTTTTACTTTGATGCAATTTCTTTGATGTTGTTGTTTGTTTAATCTTGTTTTTAGTCATTTCTATTATGGGTTCATGTTATTTTTATGTTTTCTTTAGTGTAGAGATGAGTAGAGAGTAGTGATCAGTAGCATATCATGCATCATATTCATGCTATATATCCTTAATTTTACCCTAATATTGTGCTACTCGAGTGTTTGTTGTTATATTTCAGGTATTAGGTAATGAATAAGAGAAGGGAAGAGAAAAATGACTGAAACGTAAGAAGAAATGACTTAAAAGATGCAAAATGGACCTCTCGATCATACACAAGGACCCATCTGCAAGAGGGGAGAACCTGGACGTAGGCCCGAAAGAACTAAATAGCAAACCGAGAAACTCCACACCATCATGAGGAGTATTTTGGCAATTAGATTCGGGCCTAGTCTCCAATAACCGATCCTAGTGCTCCCCACGTGACTAATTAAAGCAATAAAGATATGCAAAAATGGGTCCAATCCGAGAAAAAGTGACTGTCAATTGGAGGTCTTTTTTTCTCAAAATCCAACCCAGTTTCTTGTGCATATGGGTTATATGTTTATGTCTATTATGAGAATGTTTCATTAGTCCCACATCGGGAGATTGTCCCCGGTTACCTTTTTCTATGACAATAAATAGAACTCTTCCTCCTCCTTTGTATTTACTACACGCTTGATGGCATTCTCTCTACTTAGAGTAAGCCTTGGAGCAAAACTCAAGGTGGAGAAGAATACCACTTGTAATGTGAGTCATGTAAATAAAATAATTCTTCATAGTTTGTTTTAATGTTGTGTTTGTTTTAATGCTTGCATGTTAAGCTTTTTGTTTCCTTTATCGTAGTATGATTAGAATGTCTCCTTTTCTTGATGTAGTTTATAGTTTAATGAGCAGTGAGTAGTTCCATCCCCCTTTGGGGGTGGAGATGATGTTTATACATGCAATAGAGAATGGAAATGAATTCTTTATTTTGAAATGTGTTGATAAATGTGAATGTATGCTTGCTTGTTTAGAGTAGAACACTTCACTTGATGGGTTTTGCCACAACTATTAGACACCTCTCATGCTTCTTTAGGTTCTGAAATAACCAACTTGTGTATGTGAATGTTAATCAACTAGGTTAGTGATTGGACTGATAGGTTTTGCCATATCCATTAGACACTTCCTATGCATGAAAACACAACCTACAGTTGTGCCTATTGAATGCATTCTTCACCATCTTATTGCATGTGTACACTCACTCCACCCCTTAGGGTTTCTCTTCCTGATTTCCAGCGTAGTTATTAAGTTCTCTTAGTTTAGTTTTAATTCATCGCTAGTTGCCTTCTTTACATTTGTTACTTACTAGTTTAGTGTAGTTTAGCGTAGCATAATCAAATCTTTTCTCCCTTTATTCGCAATTTGATTTCGGACAAACCAGAAGCTACTAACCTCCCCGTGGATCGACCCATACTTGCTGCGTCTTCACTGACGCCGTGCACTTGCGGTCTAAACTTAATCGATTAAACAAGTAGTTCATCCCTATTGTGATGGATTAGTGTGTGTTAATCTTAATCCTTTGAGCTTTACATGATTTCCATAACCGTATGGGATTTCACTCTTATCTTTGATGTGCTAATGCTCTTGAGTGAAGCTTAACACATGCTTAGATTAGTGGGTCTATATTATGGGGAATGATGAGGTGAGGATAAGGATGGAGTGGAGAAAGGCAACAAGGCATGTGCATGCATTTGCTCATGTTGACTTTATCTTAATTAAAGTCTTGTATGTTTTAATGATTGTGATAAATCTTATTTCATGTGGATGCATAGTTGGATTTGAGTCATGGTGCATGTGAACATATTAGCTTCATTTCAATTATTATCTTGTATATTTTAATGATAAGGATTTATCTTATTTCATGTGGAGGCAAAGTTGGAGTTGAGTTTTATGGATTTCATGTATGACATGTTTTGATGAGCACATTTGAACACACTACACCACACATTTCCATTTCCATGTTCTTTCTCTACCCCCAGGGGTTTAGTTTTATTGTTTTTTTCTGATTTCCTACGTGTTCTAGTTTGATTACAATCGCATCTCTCTCTTCTTCTCCCCCACTCAAGTATCGCGAACCCGACTCACACGCGCTCCCTGTAGATTGACTTGTTCTTGCCGCTGCTTCAACACGGTCATGCACTTGTGATATTATAACTGATTCAATCAACGAGCTCTGACCATGTCCCCCACTACGCCCCCAAGAGAAGTTAGGGTGGTTTCGTCATCCCAGGTTGTAGGAGTGACTGTACGAGTCGTTCCAGGGCCACTGTTGATACATCGCATTTGCATGCTGAGTATCGCTTGGAGCGTAAGCACATTCCAATCACTATGTCTCGTAAGTCCACACCTACTACATATGGGAGTAGCGGCCTGAGCTACAGGAGCTCGGTCCAACTCTAAACTCTAAATCCTACGCATGAGAGAAGCCATTTTCGCCAAAGACATGATAGTTGACTCAACTTTGTAAGATCTAGCTCGACCAGAAGACCTGGCAGCTGGTGTCTCTCTCACGGTGTCCCACTCAAGAGTACGTTCCGCCATTAAAAGTATGTCATGCCTCATCAATGAGTTTAATTTGGAAATCACCCTGACACATCGACTCCAACAATGTGCGGCTATTATAGTTGAGGCCCTCATAAATAATCTGCCACAACTCAAATCCATGATGAGGACACTGCAAGAGAAGGTCCTTGAATCTCTAATAGAAAGCATGAAACAATTCGGTCTCAGTCTGATACATTTTATGTATCTGGTGTCGTATATGTTGAGTCTTCCTCTGGGAAGAATCTCTTCAGAAAGATAGTCACAAAGTCATCCCGAGACCGAATCGAGTTTGTCGGGAGGTTGTACATCCATTTCTTCGTGTTATCCTTCAACGCGAAAGAAATCATCCTCAACTGGACTGAATCCTCATCAAGCTGTTGAAGCTTGAACATGGAGCATACTTCCTCGAATTCACGTATAAAAATATACGGATCCTCCTTATTGGCAGTGAAGGTAGGAAGCATGCTCACATATTGAGGTTTCAGTTCATAGTTGTTCCCGCGAGCTGGGGGAAGAACTATGCAAGAAGGCTGCACGGCCCGAACAGGATGGGTCCGCTCCCACAAAGTCATCAGCCGATCCTGTCGAGCTAAAGGTGGTGGTGCACCAAGAACTCAATCCTGACCGAATCCCTCTTCCTCTCGAGTCAGAGGAGGAGGAGAAGGAGGTCTACGTGGTGGTGGGAGCGGACCGAGGTAATCCATGTACGGAACCCGATCTCCCCCGTCACTACGAGAAGACTCGGCCTCATGCTCCAAAGGAGCACGAGTCGGAGATGGCCGATCACGTAGACCGTCCATCTCAGAAAAATGCACTCTTTCAAGTCGAGCGCTCTCACCAGAACGAGCCCAACCTCGCATAACAATGCTCGACTCGACTCTAAAACTACACATGATAGAAGATGCAATTAGAGAATGAGACTAATCAAAGAATATAGAGGAGAAGAAGACTCATATGAGAAAGGAAGAATCCCTAGAGCTAGCATAGGTAGTGGGTGATGGTAGAAACCTAAGCAAGCAAACACGGCTCAAATAGCCTAATGTCACTATAGGTCCATAGAGCTAGACGACGCTTAAATACGAGGTCACACGACCTCAACACGCCTCACCTCCCTACGACGAAGACCACAAAGACCAACAAGTGAGCCAAGCCCAACAAAGTAAGCTACGTCGATCAGGCTATGACAGTCGCGACCGGATTTTCCCTCGGGGGAGAGTCAAAAACTTGGTTGAATCAGTTCTAATACCGCAAGTGCACGACCGCATTGAAGTGGTTGTAAGAACGGGTTGGTCGACAGGGAACGTGGGCGAGTCGGATTCACGATACTCGAGTGGGGAAAGAAGAAAGGAATGAGGTCGAAATTATACTACAATGAGAATGAAATCGGAAAACAAACAATAAAACTAAACCCCGTAGGGGGTAGAGAAAAAAACGTGGAAATGAAAATATGTTTGTGTGTTCAATTGTGCTCATCACAACATATGATACATGAAATCCATAAACAAAATCCAACTTTGCCTCCACATGAAATAAAACAAAACATTATCATTAATGCATACAAGACAACAATTGGAATAAGGCTAATGTGAGCACATGTAAAATGACCACATCCAACTTTGTCTTCACATGAAATAAAATTTGACAGAATCATTAAAACATACAAGCCAATAATTAGGATGAGGCCAACATGAGCACATGCATCCACATGTCATGTTTGCTTCTTCCACTCCATCCTTATCATCACCTCATCATTCCCCATAAAAGAGACCCACTAATCTAAGCATGTGCTAAGCTTCACTCAAGAGAATTAGCATATAAAAGATAAGAGTGAAAATATCATTAGATGGTTATGGAACTCATGCGAGGTTCAAAGGTAGGATTAACACACATACACTAATACATCACAGAATCACAACACCTTCTTCTCCACCCCCGAACAAGCTTGGACTACTCTCTACTCATCTCTAAACTAAAGAAAGTATAAAAACAACCCAGATCTGGAGGTTGCATATTTCTTTAACCCGACAACCCAACACAACACAACATAGAAATCTGGCTGCCAAAAACATAACCACATCCGCCAGTAGCGGATTTTAATTTGCCACTAGGAGATCAACTTTGTCTGATCACCTCCAAATTTTAACCACAACTTTAGTGCACAAAATAAACACGTGGGGTGCGCTCGGAGCTGTTGGTTCGAGCCCATTTGGTTTTAATTGTCGAATTACTCCTCGGGTTCAGGAGATTCTGGACTTTTGCAACCAATATACTTTTCTTTACACTTAAGTCCCTCCGGGTTTTCACTAAGGTCCTTCCCGAGTTACAATTCAGTCCTTGGGCATTACAAACAGGTCCAGAACCTTCCAAATCAGTCCATTCTTCTTGAGTTTAGGTCATTTTTCTCTTCCTTTCTCTCCTTTATTGCTTAAACCCTGAAACTCATCAAACAAACACTCGAGTAGCACAAATATAGGCTAAAATAAACGATATATAGCATGAATGCAATGCATCATATGCTACTAATCAGTTGGATATGAGTACGGATGTCCGCAAGATTAATATAATGTTTTTACTATATATGGTTAAATTAGTGATTGTTTTTATGATCCCTTTTAACTACACATAAACTCTGTTAAATTTCTAAACTAATAAAGTTAAGATATGATTTTGCCCAATTTCTGAAGTAAAAATTAATGAATTACCATGATGCACGCTTCATTTATATTGCATATGTACACTGCATATATCTATTTTTTTATCTTTATCCGTTAATAAAATAGTCATTCCATATCCATATCATTTTTTAAAGCATGTGGATACACATTTTTCAGATTCGAGGTTATTTTTATTCATAACCTTATCCGCAAATGAAATATAAACATGGATATAGTAATACTCATATCAAATTCGTATCTAATTTGTTTGCACCCCTACTTCCAACCCACATTCCACATTCTCACTATTCATACTATAAGAATACTAATAAATCTGGCATGTCCCAACGAAGGCCCACTAAATCCAACCCATCGGACACCCATATGCCTTTTATCTGTAGCAATTTACTCATCCATGAGTCCCACTATGGAAAGGAATCAAGCTCAAGTCACACCACATGCACAGGCTCATGCTCATGCAACCTCTTGTGGTTAATCCCTCATCTTTGTTCTATCCCTCTCAATTGACAAGATTAGAACACCAAGCACCAACTCCGACTTCTCTTGCAGGGACAGAGCCAAGATTTGAGTACTAGCGAGCCAAATGGTAAGCAACTGTGACAAGAGAATGAGAGAAAAAAGGATGAGAGTTATAATTTAATATTTTTTTAGTTTTGACATAGATTGTATGGATTAGTCGCATATCATACAATACATTCATATTATATATCTTTTATTTTATCCCATATTTGTGCTACTCGGGTATTTGTTTCTTACATTTCAAGGTTTAGGTAATAAGAAAATAAATAAAGTAAAAATAACCTAAATGCAAGAAAAAATGATTGATTTGGAAGTTTGATTGATCATTTTATTTAAACCAGAAGTGCACGGCCGCGTTGAAGCGGTGGCAAATACGGGTCGTCCACAGGGAGGTGTGTCGACGTTTGGTTTGTGCGAAGGCGAGTGGAAAGAAATGGAAGAAAGATGGATTACACTACACAACACTAATCTAAACTAGTAAACTAGCAAAGCTGAAATGAAATTACTAAACAAACTAAGCTAAACAACTAATGAAGAAGATAAAAACACAGGAATGAAAACCCCTAAGGGGTGGAGTGTGTGTGTGTGCACATGAAATAAGTGTGGTGTTGAATGCATACAATAAGCTCAAGTTAGTTAGTGTTTGTTAATGCATAACAGGTACCTAATGGCAAAACCTATCATCTACAACACTAACTTGTGTGATTAATATGAGCAATGCAAGGTTGTTATTAAGAACATAACAAGCATGAAGTGTACCTAACTATGGCAGAAACCATCAAGTAAAGTTCTTATTAATTCAAGCAAGCATACTAATATCTCTCACAAACATTTATATCAAGCATTCATACCATCTACATAACATGTACACACATCTACTCCACCCCCCAAAGGGGATGGAACTACTCACACATATTTAAACTAACTACTCTAACAAAATGAAGCATTATACTGAAATGAAACTACACTAATCAAGCAAGAAATATTAAAGAAGCATAAAACAAAACAAACAAGCAAGCATGCATATGAAAGAAAATTAAACTAAGAGAGAAACAACACAATTAAAGGAAAAACATCTATTATTAACTCACTCAATACAAGTAGCCCTTCCTCCACCAGAGTTTTGCTCAAGGCTTCACTCTTAGTAGGGAATATGGCCAAAAAAAGAGAGATGGATTACATGAGAAGAGGGGGAGTTCTATTTATAGCCATAGAAAAAGGTAATCCGGGACAATCCCCCGATGTGGGACTAAACAAATACCAAAAATAGCGTAAACATCATCTAATACACGCGCTCCAGAAGTTTCAACGGATCCGGGAAGATCCGGACCGCCAATTTGCGGTCTACACGATCCGGATTGCGTTGAATCTTGTTTTGGGCTTTGCTTGATATATTTGTTGGTCTTGGATGCATCTACTTTGTTTGTTGGAGCTCCGACCCGAATCGAATTGCCAAAATACTCCCCATGATCGTGTGGAGTTTTCTGTTTTGCTCTTAGGTCCTTCGGTCTTACGTTCAGGTCCTTCTCCCTTGCATCTTAGTTCTCAGGTCTCACAATTAAGTCATTTTTCCTGCTTTTGGGTCCTTTCATGGCTCTTCTCTTTAACCCTCTTTATTTCTGAAATTCAAACATAAAACTCGTCATGTAGCATTGCTTAGGTGTAAGATAATGGATATAAGATACAAATATAAGCATGAAATGATGTCAATCAAAGTTTTCGGGACATGTTGTAATGCTCTATAACCAGATTCCAAATCAAGAAGGACCTAGGTGAAAATTTGGAGGGACCTGATCGTAAAGAAAATATGTTGATCACAAAAGTCCATAATCTCATGAACATGATGAGTAATTCAACAATTAAGACCAAATGAGCTCGAAGCAACGGCTCTGGGTCTCCCCATGTGCTAAATTGGTTAACTAAAGTTGCTGGTAAAATTTGAGGTTGATCCGACCCAAATGATCCGCCACTGGTGATTCGTTTGGGTGCATGATGCCCAAATTTGTTCAATGGGTCAGGTATTAGGTTGGGAGTACTCGGGAGCATCCAGATCTGATTTGTAACTGTTTGATTATGCCCAGATTAATCCAGACCTTCCAATCTTTTATATAAATACACTTGTAACCCTTCCATTTCTCTTTTTCTCCACTTTTCTTCATTCTTCCCCCATTAGAGTAGGTCTTATTTCTTGCTTAGTAGTGTTGTGGAGGAGAAAATAGGAACATCATTTCGTAATCTTTCTTTCTTAATCAAGTTTTAGTTTCATGTTGTTTATGTTCTTGTCTTTCATTTGATGCAAATTTTATTCCATTGCTTTGGTTATATTTAGTTTTCTTTACTTGTTCATGTGTTGTTTTTATTTTGTTGTTTTCTTTGTTATGAATATGATTAGTGAGTAGTCCATCCCCATTGGGGGTGGACGATGATGTGAAGTGTGGATGCAGTTAGACATGTGTGTGTTTTTAATCTTAATCTTGGAGCTTCAAATGATTTTCATAGCCATTTTGATGGGTTTCTCACTCTTGTCTTTGATATGTTAATCGTCCTAATGGATGCGTAGCACATGCTTTGGTTAGTGGACTCACTTAATGGGGAATGATGAGGTGAGTATAAGATTGAAGTGGATAGCCAGATAAGGATGACATGTGGAAGCATGTGGCCTTGTTGATCTTATCTTGATTAATGTCTTGTATGTTTTAATGATGATATTAAATATTAATTCATGTGGAGACATATTTGGGGTTGTGGCCATTATGGTTTCTATGTTCTTCATGTCATTAAAGAGAGAAGATTGACGTGTAATTATGTGGTTATCTTTGTCCTTATCTTGAGTAGTGTTTTGTATATTTTCATGATGGTGGTAAATCTTAGTCCAAGTAGGGACACACTTATGGTTTTGGTATTTATATATTTCCATGGTACGCATGTCATTAGCGCTTAATTGTACACACACATGTATCACACATTTTCACTTTTGCACGCATTCTCCACCTCCTACGGGGCTAGTCATATTAGGTTTCTTTCGTCTATTTGTGTCGCATTAGTTAGTTAGTTTCGATATACTTAATCTTCATTTTCTTCCCCACTCGAGTATGGTCGATGACGGCCCGCACTCGCTCCTCGTGGACACTACCCGTACTTGTCACTGCTTTACCGCAGTCGTGGAGTTGCGATTTTGAATTTCACATACCCCTGGCCCAACATGTATGCATTGAAAAAAAGGAAACTATTATCATTGAAACTAAAGTAACAAGATTAAAAATGGAAATAATGAAATCGATCTATTGTAAAAATATTTATTAAAAAAATAGATGGAAAGATTTCAAAGATTTTTTATTATCTCTAGATCATTCTAACATTTATAATGAGTTGTTATATACGTTGTAATTTGAGGCAAGAAGAAAATTTGCACTTTGAGAAAAATTACTCGTGGCTAGGAACAAAAATTCGAAGTAAATTACTGCATTTAAAAGCTTAAAAAAATATTTTTTGGGGTGGAGGGAGTAGAGCTGGGTACCGTGTCGGGTTGGGACTGGCCAAAACTAAAGGGCCAGGTCTAAAAGGAAACGGAATGGCTCGACCCGATGCCCTTGAAACGGGTCGATGGTCAGTTTAGCTCCATGGGTCGGACCTTTAGGAGGGTGGGAAAATTTGAATTGCATTAGCATATACAAGAGTTTTCAAAAATCTTACGGGGAGGCATATGCCTACCCTCGCATCTCTCTACCTTTTCCCCTCAAGTAATACTTCGCAAATGATTACCATAACCCACTCAGTGATTCATTTAGGGTTGAGCGAAACCCGGACCGGTCCTAGTTCGGTCCGGAAAGTTTTGTTTCGGTCCGGTCCGGTCCGGGTTTCGGTCCGGTCCGGTCCGGGTTTCGGTCCGGAGAATTTTAAAATTTCAGTCCGTTCCGGTCCAGACTTTTTCTTTATTTTTATTTTAAAAAATTTGGTTTTTGACCGGACCGAACCGATTCGGTCCGGTCCAGTCTTCGGTCCTTAGGAATTCGGTCCAGTCCGGTCTTCGGTCTGGACCCCGGACAAAAATTCGGTCCGGTCCGGTCCGGTCCTATCCGGACCGAATGCTCACCCCTAGATTCATTATTTAAATACCCACCCTCTATGTATTATAGCCATCACCCACGTTAGGTCCAATGGGTCCATGGTTCCCCCTTTATGTTGAGTTTTTGCTTTAATAATCGTCTTGTTTGATAATTTACTATGGGCTGATCGGCACAAGGAAGCAACTTTCCTGTTTTGGTAAAAATATCCAACCATATAAGAGCTTATGGGTTTCGAATCCATTTTCTTTCAAACATTGAGCAGAAATCCAAACCAACAAACCACAGCGACGAAGTTGTTTTACACCACAAACACGTATATATTATACTAATCTGCCTCCACAAGCTTGTATTTGAATAGATTAACTATGAAAGATTTCATTATACATTTATATGATGTAATATATACGAATGTGGATGTTGTCATACATATATCTAACATTTCAACCCCAAATAAAATAGAGTTCTTATACATGGACGTGCGCGTCCCGGACGCGTCTGACGTGGCCCCTAGTCAGCGTCCAGCCAGCAGTCCACATCACCGTTTCTTCCAGAAAATTCAAAAACGCGGGTTTCTTGCATGCGATGGTTCCTCTTCGAGTGCAGTGATTAGACGGGGAATAGACCGGCATCTGTTCCGATATCGAGAAGCGAAACAAAACCGCAGACCTTTCTCTTCCAGTTTTCTCCTACCGTTTGCCCTTTTTTTTCAGTCCGATCAAGCCGTTTCCGTCCATACAAGAACGCCGACGAAATGGAATCTTCGAGTCTCGCTTCCTTTAAAAAAGTGGTGGTACATCAGGTTTGTCTTCTTAACTATTGGTGGGGAGACTAAGAACCGTCGAGTGTGATACTAAGTTTTGTTTGTTGTCTTCTCAGGCGTCCACAGACTATTTCCAGCCCTCGAAATGTGCTTGGACACTAATATAGAAGGTGCTGGGAAAGATGAAGGACACTGAGAATGGCGTTTTCCAGGGGTACCCCCTTCGGTCACTTCCTAGACCTTGCTAACACTCCCGTCGATAATGACATTGTAGATTAGTTCGTGGAACACTACGATACGATGGAGGTTGGGCTGAGGCTGGGCTCCCGGGTAGTCCACTTTACAACCTAAGATGTTGCCTTAATTTTGGGCCTAAAACTCCACGACAAGGTAGTTCAGATGCAGCCAAAAGACGTCGCAACCCGATCAAGGGAGAACCTTAACAATGCCCAACTCTGTGCTCAGATGTTGGCTACCAGCTACCTGGGGGATGAGGAAGAGTATGTCTGACTCCTCATTTGTTACATCTTCAGTCATTTCTTGTTCTATGATGGGACGCATCGAACAAGAGTTTGGTTCCTGGACCACTTGGCTGACTTCAAAAGGCTACACAAGTATGCGTGCGTGGATGTTGTTCACGAAGCGCATGTGACGGGACTGGATAAAGCCATCTGGGATCTACAGGCGAGGAGCTTGTCCGGTAACACAGCCACCAAGAAGGGGAACGTCGATGGGTGTGTGGTCGTGCTACAAGTAAGACACCTAGGTTGCCCTTTTTAAGTTAGAGTTTGTCGTTTTGACGCTGTAGTTTGTTCTTTTTAAGTTACAATATGTTCTTCTTAATTTCTTTGGGTGTTGTGTGTACGCCCTGAGAAGGTCCCTTCTCAACACTTGTCCGTCCTTTTTACATTATAGTTTGTCCTTTTTATGTTAAAACATTTCCTTTTTAATTTCTTCGGGTGTTGTGTGTACGCCTTGAGAAAGTCCCTTCTAAACACTTGTCCGTCCTTTTTACATTATAGTTTGTCCTTTTTATGTTAAAAATATTTCCTTATTAAGTCAAACAATTTCCTTTTTAAACTATACGAAGGCCCTTATTAGACCCGCCCGGGTCCTTTGCTAACACACCCTTGTGTATTTTTTAAGTTCAAGTTTGTCCTTTTTAAGTTATACGTTGTTCTTTTTCAGTTATAGTTCGTCCTTTTTAATTTAAAATTTGTCCTATTCAAACTCTTCTTAGGTGTGGCTGTGCAAGAAGTTTATTCTGGGGGAGCCTAAGTTGGTTGCTTGTCCGAGGTGGAACCGGTGGTTCGGAATGTTTGGGAAGAGGAACATTCTGAGGAGATGGGAGGAACGAGGTATCTCCCTCTCTAAAATTTACGAAGGCGAATTCGATTTAGCACACCTGCCGATGCTTACACCGAAGGAGAAGGACTTTATTGGTCTGGCTTAAAACACTGAGCCCACACGACGTACATAGTCTAAATGTCCATCTACAAGCACCGAGTGAAGGGTGCATTTGAGAGACTACAACATCCTTTAGGACCCACTGCTCTAGGAGTTGGAGTTGGCCGACGGCCTGAAGACTAAATGTCTTGAAGCCGAATTTACCTTGAAGTAGGCAAATGCAGAAGTGAAGAGGCTCAATGAGGATCTGACGAAGTTTCAGGAGGAGAATGGGATGCTAAAGGGGGAGATTACATATCTCCGAGGATATGGGGAACAAGTTAGAGATAGAGAGGAAGAAGGAAGAGAAGAGATTAGGGAGACCGAGGAAGGGGAGAGAGGAGATGAGGAGAATATGAGAGAGGAAGAGGTGGAAAGGGAAAGGGAGAGGGAGAGAGTAGAGAAGATGAAAGAAGAAGAGAAAGAAGGAGGAAGGGAGCGAGGAGATAAGAGGAAAGAAGAGGAGAAGAGGAAGAGGGAGGAAGAGAAGGAAAGGCAGAAGGTTAGAGAAAAGAAGAAGAGAGAGGAGGAGAAAATGAGAGAGGTGGAGAACGAAAGAAAGAGGGTGAGAGAGGAAGATAGGGTGAGAGAGGAGGAGAAAATGAGAGAGGTGGAGAAGGAAAGAAAGAGGGTGAGAGAGGAGGAGAAGAGTATAATGCAAAAGGGAGGGAGAGAAGAAGAGAGGGTGAGAGAGGAGAAGAAGATAGAGAGGAAGAAAAAAAGGAAAGAAGAGGAGAATGAAAGAGAGAGGAGAGAGAAGAAAATAGGAGAGAGGAGAAGAGCAGGGAGGAAGAAAGAACGAAGGAGGAACAAGAGAAGAAGAAAACGGAGGCAGAGGAAAAGGAGAAGGCCAGGAGGGCCAAGTGGAGGGCCAAAGGACATCGCTCAATGGCCAAAAAACAAGAAGATGAAGAGAATGAGAAGAAGAATGAGGAGGAGGAGGAGGAGCGGAAGAGGGAAGAGAGAAGGGTCCAGAGGAGCCTAAACAAAAAGAGGAAGAGGGGGAGGATGAATTCAGGTTAGCTCCTCGCAAGCGAGAGACGAAGCCAGACATATACATGGATGCATTGCCTACGTTGTGCACTGATGAGGTGAACATCCTATTGAAATTAACCGGACCTGCACTGAATCACAAGGAGGTGATCTGGAGAGGCGATTCCTATTTTTTCAAACGTTTTGACCTGAAGGATCTCATGACGAAGATGATGGATTTGACCAACGAAGTGATCGATAGTATGCTTTCTGTACTGGAAGAGAGCCAAAAAACTGAAAAGTACCCCCAAGAGGTACTTTGTATTTCAAACTTCCATTCAAAGTGCATTTTGAATAGCCAAGTCCACAACATTGAGGATGGGCTCGCCAGTCAACTATAGGGCGTGGATCCTGTAAGGACCATCATCGCACAACCAATGCTATTAGCCGAACATTGGACCCTGCTGGTTGTAAACGGTCCGTCCAAGGAGATCTTGCATTTAAACAGTTGCTCTAGGGAGCTTCTTCCAGATGAGAATCCGTACAACAAAGTAGGCGTACATGAATGCTCGGCCAAAAACTTGGGTGATTTCTGGTGGAACCGACTTAAGGTGGACTGACCAATGAGATACCTTAGGGAGGCATGCCAATGACAATTGCTGAGGAGCAACGACTGTAGTGTTTTTGTGTTGTACTGGATCAAGTGTCTCATGCAAAAGGCTTCCCCAACAGAGGATATGGACCCCAAGTGTAATATCCCTAACCTTGTTTAGGTTTTAATTGTGTTTAGGGAGGCTTAATGGTGGTCTTTGCATGGGAATGGAGGAAGACTAGTGGAGGAGTGATGTGAACAGTGCAGCTGGAGTAGGGTGCGGCTGTGGTATGTGTTGAGTTGATGTGAGGGGAGTAGGGTGTTGTTGGGGTTACTGTTGGTGGCTTGGTTGGTGAAGAAAACACATCTCCCTCTCCTTTCTTCTCATTTTCTCTCACGTTCCTTCCTCTCTTTCTTTTCTTCTTCTTCTTCAAACCTCTCTTCCTCTCCAAGTCTTGAGCTCCGGTGGTGAGGGTTGTGGAGCAAGGAGGACGTGCAAGCGAGTGTGTCGGGCTTGGTGCGGACTGGAGAGGTGCAAGGTGGTGATCGTCGTAGGCGTGGTCGTGTGAACTCCGGGATTCGTCGTTGTCGATCTTCGAAGAAAGGTATGCCAAGTTCATGCATTAGAGGCCTTAGTTGATCACCCACGTTGGGGTGAGGTTGGGGTCGGTCGCGCAAGGTCGGAGGCCTCGCCGGCGACGAGTTTCGACATCAAAACCTCGGCTGGCGCGAGGTTGAAGACGTCTGTCGGTCGACTGGGTCCCTTGGACGGTCGACCGATCGTGGTGTATTTTCACTGTCTGTCGTGTTTCGGTCGACCGCGTCCCTCGTTCGGTCGACCGGAACTTGAGTGTATCGGTAGGATGCTTGTGTTTTCGGTCGACCGTTTGATGACATAGAGAATAATAGGTTGACCCTGTAAGGTTTCGGTCGACCGAGACCCCTGAGTCGGTTGACCGATAGATTGGATTTTGATGTTGACCAGACTCCGGATTTTGACCTCGTTCGGTCGACCGGTTTTAGACCTTCGGTAGACCGTTAGGAATTACTGTGTTGCGCAAATAGTTCGACCGTTGCAGACGCTTCGGTCGACCGATTCCCTTGTGGAAGCGGTCGACCGAGCTGTCACTTTCGGTCGACCGATTTCCCTTGTGGAAGCGGTCGACCGGTTGTCACAGTGGACGACCGATTCCCTTGAGGAAACGGTCGACCGAGTGTCTTTTTCGGTCGACCGTTTTTGCACAGGACAGGGTTCCTGGTTCCGCTTAGGATGCCAACTCTGTCCACGGAAACCCGTGTCCTCGCCTTGTGCGTGAGCCGGCAGGTGACGGTGGGCGCGTTATGCGTGCCTGCCCAGGGACCGCCGTGTGGAAGAGTGTGGGTGTCCGGAACGCGTCACCTCCATGTATGGATCGTGACTATATCTGGTGGATCGTTTGACTCGCGTTAGAGTAGCAGCCTGAGGGATTGCGGATCCCATTGCTTCAGCAACACGCATCTGCCGACGAGTGCAGTGACTACCGGCCTATTGAGGGCGACGGAGGTCGCGACCCTGCTCGGTTGGAGCCGGAGTTGGTGTTGCACGTGGAGCTCGTTGACCCTGCGGACTTCGGTTCGGTTTTGTCGATTGTCTGGCCCTGTGTGTGGCGGATATGTTCGACTGGCCTTGATGGCAGTGATTTCACGTGTCGTGCGGCCTGTGTGGCGGCGGTAGGGCCCCTGTGCGGCCTGTGTGGCGGCAAGGAGGATCGTGCGTAGCCTGTGTGGTTGCGGCGATGGACTGCCGATGATGTGTTCCGGCAGGTAGCTCGACTGAGCACCTATCGAGTGATATCCCGTGCGGTCTGTGTGGCGCCGGTGGATGGACCGACCTGAGCGACGGGTCCGTTGGTGTGGTGGTGGACCACGATGTTTTCAGATCTGATTCTACCTTGCGCGGAAGTGCGAACGCCTCCTCACCGATCCCTTGGCTTGTGTAGTCGCGTGTGGGGATGTGTTGCGTATTGTCCGTTAGACCGTATGTGCCTACGGTAGGTCTCTACGGAGACCCGATGTTTGGACCGTGCGGCCTGTGTGGCGGCGGTGAGGTTGGACCGTGTGGCCTGTGTGGTACCGGTGTTTGTGGACTGTGCGGCCTGTGTGGCGACGGCGATGTTGCGGACCGTGAGGCCTGTGTGGCAGCGGTGGCGATTGTAGACCGCGGGGCCTGTGTGGCAGCGGAAACGATCGCGGGACGGATGTCCGGTTTAGCCCTTGGTGGCAATGTTGTTTTACTGCTTTGTATTCCATGTCATGATATACTAGTATGTTAGGGCATATAGGTGAGCTTGTCATACGGGGTTTCCTTATGGAAACTCAGGCATTGTTGTTATGATTATTTTCAGGACCGCGTTAGGTTCCGGCGGGTGGTGACCGAGGGAGATTGCACTTTGGGACTGGATCATGTCGTCTGCCTACTGTAGGTTGTCGTGATTACATGTACCTTGTGTTTTGCGTTATGATGTAATCACTCTTTTGACAAACTCGTATTGTATTATGGTGCACCAGACTTATTTATGTAATTCTTTCAGTAATGTCCCCACTCTTGATGGTTTTATCCTTGTGATTCCTTTGGTGTTAAAAGTTTAAATTTTCCGCTGTTCGGGGATGTTACACCAAGAGACCTCACTCGGTTAGGGGTGAATTGGCCATGACTTTACTTAAGGACTTCCGTGTTTGTGTTGACTTTTAAATTATAGTAGACATGTGTAGCTTCATGTATAGTTTCAGGGAGTCAATATTCTTTTCTCTAACATGGATGTGGTTATTTCTTCTGATCACGAGGAAGTACTGCTCCCAAGCTCCGGTATAGACTTCCAATTTCCAAATCTCTACTTACAAGCATTCAGGATACAGAGGATATTCCACATGCTCCATCACACTGACGACTCAACTCCAGTCGGGGGGAGTTGACTCCCCACACTACTTCCATACAAGCACTTACAGATCTTAATTATCTCATAAAATAAAAAACAAAGTGTGAAAGCCCTCTGTTACTACAATAGGGAATAGGGTGGTGGACATTTTACTCTTCAACAAATCACACTTCCTGCTCACTCACTTCCATCTTCATCAGTTGATCTCCACATGCCTGCACCTACAAATGTTGCGGCACCGGCAGGATGTATAAAATCGGAAGAACAAAAGTGAGGCTTATAAGCTGGAATTATCGTGGTGGTGGGGATCTCACAACAATTCTTCTTTTCAAATTCTCTTACAATCTCTCACCCCCTCAATCGTTTTTATTTGAAAAAAAAATGTAGTGAAAAACCCTCTTTATTTTTTGGCCTTCGTTGGGTTATGACCACTTTTATAGGGTCCCCTCTGGGGGACAATCCGGTGGTTATGGTTGTTGTGGAAGACTAATGATGTTTCTCTTTGGGTGCTTTACAAATCACTTAATTTCATTCTTTCGAAGGTTCAAGTTGTTGGTGGTCGTCATGGGTTGTTGGTCTCTATCTAAGCCCCTACTGCTCTGTGTAAAAATTCAAGTTTTGAATCATATCATTTGCATGAATTTATCTAACTACAGTGCCCCAACTCATGTCAGAGACTTTAACCCAGTTGTATCTAAGGCTGAAAAGTTTGGTGAATGAACTCCACTGGGATTGGGATCCTCTCCAATTCTCCAAAAATGGAAGAGGTCCGATTCATGATATCTCAGCCATCATCTCAAATGAATCGCTGAAATCATGCAACATCATATCCTCTATGGATAAATGATATTTGAAATCTCAATTATACCATATGATGAGATTTCCCTTGCAAATGTTCCACATTGATTAATATAAAACATGGCGGTGATTGCATAATTATCTAAATGTTATCTTGTAAGGTAAATGTTCCAATAAAAGCCATGGAAAAGTAAAAATTCTTTTAAGAAACCGAAATCCGATTGTTTAGGAAACAAATTAATTCTATGAATTTGATTTTACTGTCTTACCCTTCGACCTTTGAATTCCACTACTTTAGGAAACAAAGTAATTCTAATCTAAGCCCAGCCCATTACGGAAAATGTTTTCTCTCTCCTCTACTGCTCTGGCGAAAAGTGCGATTTAGCCTATTCCACGCCACATCATCATCTTCTTCTTTTTTCCACCTTTCTCCTCCGTTCTTGGACGCTACAAGAGATTACTGGGCTTGCTCTTGATCGTTCTGAACTCTCCTTGCTCTCCTCTTTCGTTTAAGATCTCGCACGGCTACCATTGGTGCTTTTAGAACTTCGGCGATTACACGTTGAAATCTCGCCGGAGCTCCGGAGGATCCTTCTCCCCCAGAAAGGTGAAGAATACTCAGTATAGCGTTGCTAGAGTTCGGGTTCGTTCTCTTCGCCAGCAACCTCGCATATTTCAGACCTTAGATGGTCGGAGACCGAAATTGAAGCGGCGTTCTGAGTAGATTCTGGCTTCGATTCTTCATCTTCCTACACTCAGTGACAACCAAGGAGGCTTCCTGTGGCTTCAATTGCTTCCGATTTCGTAAGGAAGCTCGAGTTCGTCGAACTACGCCGGCATCGGAAATCGCCGCCCGTTTGGCTCGCTGGTGGAGTTCATCTTACAATTAAATCACCTCCAACCTCCAGTGGAGTCTGTGGAACACTCCGGTGGCCTCAATTTGACCGGGTATTGCGCGGATTCGTGAGTCGTCTTGGTGGATCGACTGCTTGAAGTCGGCGTCCCCTCTTCCAATCACCGGTTTGAACGTGAAATCAACCTAATTCCGCACCTCAGAGCAATCAGTTGCACTCGTGGAACATTTCTGTTGCTTCAATTTGATCGATTGTGGGGTGTTGTTGTGCAACGACCTTGGTGGCTTTCGGAGAAGAAGACGGGCTCGCAGTTGAAGGGTTATTTAGCGGGTTTGATCAGTTCACATGGCCACAATTGATGCTGCACAAGACCAACCTAGACCACCAGACTCACCGATTAGAAATTTCTATGGTCCTAATACACACTCTACTCCAAAGAAATCATATGCTAGTGTGGTACGTCCTAGATGTAGACCCCCTAAATATGCAACTCGAATTCTGCCAGAAATGTTAATTTTGATGAAGAAGGAAATCCGAGTATTGCGTTTTCATTGTCTGAAATCAAAACCATGGGAATGGTGCTTAATCGGAAAATTCTCGAGTCCTAAACCAGAACTTCTTGAAATACAAAATCACTTGGAAGAAAATCTTGGCAAAAAGGAATTTTGTGAAGTTGGAGCACTTGCACCCCGACATGTTAGTATCAGAGTATTTGACGAAGAAAGCTTTGTGAAAGTTTGGTTACACAACTGGTACTTTGGTGAGAAAATGATGCGAGTTTTCAAGTTGTCTCCCTATTTTAAAGTGGGATTAGAACTCATACAGGCACCAATTTGGATTAATTTTCCTACTTTGGATTTACATCTCCATCACCCTGATGCTTTGAAATCTATTGCCACCGGATTCGGAAAATATATATGTAGTTCAAGAGATGATGTGGATTTCATGAGGCCAGGAGTTTACAAAATTTGTGTAGAAATGGACCTTTCAAAGCCAAAACCCGATCACATAACCATCCACAATGGTGAGCAAACATACATACAACCGTTTCACTATGAGAATGTGCCACCTTTTTGTAACTTTTGCATGAAAATTGGACACATGGAAGCAAAATGCAGAATTCGAGTGGAAGAAAATGAGAAAAGCAAAACTCAAGAATCCCACGACACATCTCTACAGCAGAAAACTACAATAACAGCACCAACAATCACACGGCAAGAATGGAGGCCTAAGTTTATACCAATCCTTGCACAAGTAAATGCAGATACAAGGTCACAAGATGGGGCTGAATTGGGAAGCCAAGTGTCGAATATAGCAAGACAAAAACCAACAGATACACAACAAGTCTCACCCATAGTTATTCCCACACTTGAACACATGGAACAACAAATTCAGAAACCAAATGAGGAAATTCAGCAAACTTCACATGCAGAAAACAGAAATTCGGTGGTGTCCATTGAGAAAAACAAAATTTCAGAACATGTATCCCTGTTAGCATCAGAAGCAATGAGTGTGCTCTCATCATCACAACCACAACTTGCCCAACTACTACAAGAAAAGTGAAGTACTGCATCCTTGTCTGCACAAGCATTGGAGTATCATCCCAAGTGTGCATTTAATACTCAAGTTGAAGGGGGAGACACATCTGAGGACAAGGAACACACACCAAGTAAAGAATAATTAATGGAACAACAATATCATGATGCAAACATGAACAGGAGAAGCAAGAGTGGGAGAACAAACACAAAGATAAAAAAAGGAAAAAAGGAGGAAAAAGAATCATTAGACTCAACACAAGTGAAGAAGATGATGTCAACTACTCCACCACACAAATGGTTAAAATCCAAGGAAGGAGGGAAGAAGTAAATTTAGAAGAAGATGTCACACGTCTAATAAAAGAAAGTAACATGAAGAAAAAGGAAGCCATTGTAGAAGCACGAAAACAACATATTTTTTGGAAAAAAATGGATGCAGCTGATGAAAAAGGAGATTCTGAATTTGACAAGGAAATGGAGAAATCAGACACTACTCAATCTGATTTGCAGCAAGAGGATAAAGAAGAAGAGGATTTTGAAAGTGAAGACTCATATGCGAATAATGCAAAAGGAAATCAAGAAGAAAGTGAATATGAGCCTGAAATTTCATTGAAAGAAATGCTGAAAACTCCACTACAGGTGCAGCTCGAGCCAAGAAGATCTCAAAGACTTCATATGCGCAAGGCTTCATTTTGATTTTTGAAGGTAAAATCTCATGTGAATCATGACTTAACTTCTCAGTTCTGCAAAACAGGATCAACCCCAAGCTTAACCAACGTGAACAACACAAGCCCAAGTGAACAGGGACCGTTGCTCAATTTTGAGGTATAATTCTCAAGTGGTGCAAGGTTAATTCTACATTTGATGCCAACAGGTGAACAGTAATCGTGGAGATTAATCCACGTCAACAGGACATGAGGTTTACTCATCCCAGCAGTTTTTGAGCTTAGCCCACTTTTCTTATTTTATCGTCCCAAAATTACTTAAATCGTCCCTTGAAATTACCAAATTGCCCTTCTCTCATTTCTACTGCTATAACGCGATATTTTACCCTCCTATCACACATCTCTCTTCATCTTCCTCTTATAATCATAAAAAATAATGTTTTGGAGGTCAGTAATGAGCCAACGGACGCCCCAGTGTACTCGAATCTGGTAAAATATCTAACATCTTTTTAATAAAAAAATAATAAAAAATAACAAAAAATTACAGGCGTCCGACGGAGCCGCCCCCACGTAGGAGGGGGCGTCTGGGTAAGACGCCTCCCCCATGGGGGAGGCGTCTTACCCAGACGCCCTGCCCATGGGGGAGGCGTTTTACCCAGACGCCCCGCCCATGGGACAAGCGTCTGTGTAAGACGCCTCCCCCATGGGGGAGGCGTCTTACCCAGACGCCCCCTCCTACGTGTCGGCGGCTCCGTCGAACGCCCGTAATTTTTTGTTATTTTTTATTATTTTTTAAAAAGATAATTGATTATAAATTTAGATAATTGTTAAATTAATTAATTAATAAGTTAATAATTACTATATTCGGATGACCGAGAAGGAATGCCGCTCGCTCACCGGGGAGCGAGACCCCCGAACGACCTGTCGAGGTGGTATTTTTGTAAGTCATGATGTTTTACAACCGGGGGATTTGGGATCTTAAAAATTGTTGGATCTGGAAATTATTTGAATCTTTATCACTTGCAAAAAAACTCATTGTAATCCGACCGGTTACCACCAAAAACTTGCAAAGAAACGTCAAATAATTTGAGATAACACACTGTATAATTTTAATTTGACAAAAAAAAACGGGACGTCTTAGCCAGACGCCTCGACCATGGTACATGCGTCTGGCTAAGACCCCTGTATGATGGTGGAGGCGTCTGGCGAAGACGCCTCGACCATGGTGGAGACGTCTGGCTAAGACGACTGTACCATGGTGGAGGCGTCTTAGCCAGACGCCTCCACCATGGTACATGCGTCTTAGCCAGACGTCCGAGTCGGAAAAAAAATCCGCCTCCATTTATTTCGCCTGATCTAGGTGATTCGTCCGACATTTTCATGGTGTTGGTAATAGGAATGTTAGTAAAACTGAGTCAAAAACCTTATTTAAAGACACGGGACGATATGGGTATTAAATATATTGTTAATTGCAATTTGATAATTTCAAGAGGCGATTTAAGTAGTTTTGGGGCGACGTTTAGTAGTTCTCTATTTTATTCTATCATTTAATTCCAATAGGCCCATGTTAGATAAAAGCCCATAGATAGAAATACTTATACAGATTAGATAATGGGCCTGCGAGCCCAATAGATTGGTTTACTCTAGAATTCCATTACACACATTATGTAAGATGTGTTGGGCTTATATGACCCACACACAAATAGGCTACACACTTGTTATTTCTTTTGCTAAGAAATGAAAGGTTTGGTTTGGTTAAAAAAAGTAATTCTAATCTAATTTAATCAAGGTTAATTACAGGTTGATCCTCTCAACTATACATTGATATCACTTTGCACTTCTAAACTTTCAAAGCTGACAGTTATCCCCCTGAATTATCGTTTTGTAACACTTTGCCCCCTGAATTATAAAAATATATTATTTAAACACACATTCGCTCTTTCTTCAATTTTTATGTTGTATCTCTAATACATTCCTAAACCTATATTTACGTGAGAGTTCAGATCGAAACGGATGTTGGATTTGGTTGGAATTTGGGTCAGATTAAATATCAATCCAACCTAAATTCCAACCATATCTGACATCCATTTTGATTCGAACTTTCACGTAAAAATAAGTTTATGAGTGCATTAAGGATACAAGGAATTTTTTTTCAAAAAAAGACGAATGTATGTTTAAATAATGAATTTTTAAAGTTCAGGGGCAAAGTGTTACAAAACGAAAGTTCAGATAAAGTAATTGTCAACTTTTAAAGTTTAGGGATGCAAAATAATATCAATGCATAGTTCAGGGAGCAAGTTGTAATTAACATTTTATCTATCCTCTTTATTCACCACTCGTCACTAGACGCACGTCGGCACGACGGGCCGTGCCAACAGAATTCAGGTCGGTCAGCCATGCCAGCCCGACACGACACCCAAGTCTACTCGTGACACGTACAAAACCAAAACCAATACAAAAACCAATACCAAAAATCATCTTACAAATACAAACAACTTAATTATATTTTGAATAAAGACCAATACCAACGTTGAAAGCTAGAGCCCAGCTCAAAAAGCGTTGGAAGCTAGAGCCTTTGAATTTCAGCCGACAACCAAGTTTGTCGAGGTTGTCCTCTGCACACGTTTCCGAGTCACTGGTAATCACCAGCCTTCTCTTCATTCTTTTGGGTCATTGGAATGTATTGGTGTGAGGTTGGGATTTGAACAGGAGATTAAAAGGGTTCGGAGATGAGGAGGGTTTTGTGATGAATCTTTATCGATGTTACTTGAAAGCACATAAAACATGTTACTTGAAATAAATTTGACCTCATAAAATTCATTATTAATTCGGTACATTTTTATTGTACAATGACTAATAGGCAAGAGCACATCCAAAGGGTTGTAATTCTAAATATTGTGATTAAATTGATATGAGTTTGGATCGTAAATCCATTATATTTGTAGGTTCTATTACTCTTCAAACATGTTATATTTGGAGTTCTATAGGTTATTTTTTCATATTCCGAACTCGTATTTTTGTCATTTTTGGTTGTTTGACTTGTATTACATCTATATGGCGGCCTGTGCTAGCTTACGTTTGTTAGCTTATTTTAATTCCATACTTTTCATAGGTTTCAGATGAGTATTGACCACATCTCGACTTCCAATATCTCCATTGTGCACCATGTATCAAAGGAAAAAAAGACTTCAAATATCATGTTGTCCGAATACCTCCATCAGAAAAATCAATTCAATTCGTCGGTATTTGCGAAGTGAGCATTGGAAACTTCTCAATGACACACCATTTGAACACTTCTTCCATCCTGGTCATCTATTCGCTATGGACAATACTTCTAAGAAATATTGTAATTTTCAACAATACTGACGAGCACAAGTTTTTTTTTGCTTGGATTCTCATCGAAAGCATCAAAATTAGTGTGATACTCATGCTTATGGGTATTTACGCCTGATACCCATCCCATGCATTGAAAAATACTCTCATGAAAGGGAGCCTAACGGGTTTGGTAACGGTTTTCGTCACGAGAGTAGATGTAGACCCGATACTAACAGATGTAGACCTCATTATTGGATTAATCTAAGGATTAAGATGATGTTTGCCCAAAGCACTGACACGTGGCGCACTCTCATTGGTTGCGCATTAGGGTTTTGGGTGATGCCATCTATATAAGGAGGGGAGCCTCCCATTGGATGGAATAATTTTCTTGTGTGCAAACCCTAGCCCCACCAAACCCTAACCGCCACCTCTCCCTCTCTCTCCCATTCGTCCCTCCACATCCACCAAGCCAATCCGTAGACTCTTGGGTTGTGGACTCGTGCTTCTTCTCCAAGAGAGTAGAAGACCGACCGGTGCTCCAGAGGATTCCGTGAGGTGATCGCCGATCCATTCCGCTGCCACAGGTTCTCTCCACCAAAGGTAATTCTGAACATGTAGATTCAATCGTAGATTGCTAACATTGGTACCAGAGCCATCTTGGTCACCTCCGAATTTTTTGAGCACTTTCTTATTTCATATATGTTGAAATAATTTCGGTAGTTGTTGAGAGAAATCGCATACATGTGTAGTTTTTTTCCTCTTCATCATGCACCTAGGGTTTGATGGCATTTTTCTCACCCTTGCACATGTTTTTTCTTGATTCATTTCATTACATGCAAATTGTATTACAAGTTTCATCATTATTTCATTCTTGAGCGTAGCTTAGATTTCATTTTATGCATGTACCTAGGGTTACATGTTAATATATGTTTGTTGCGCATTTTTTCATCCAAGAAGCTTGCGGCTAGAGCATGTTTTGTTCTTGATAATATGCGCATATATGTTGTTTGAAATATGATGATATTTTTACAAGAGTTAATTATTGCATGTATCATATAATGTGATCATATATTTCGGATGGTATGATTTGATTGTGCATTTTTTTTAAAACTCTTGTACATACATCTAAGGTTAGATGCTTGTTGCCTTATTCATGTATATGCATTTTTTTAATCGCATGTGCAAGCATCTGGGATTAGATGTTGATTGCAAAATCATGCACATACATGAATATTGAGTTACCATATTGTATATTTCGGATTTTTGGAATGAGAGCATTCATTTCATTTGAAATATTTCCTTTATGATTGAATGCACATATATGTTAATCTCATTAAGGATATTTCGGATTTCTTTTGGAATAATTGCATGCATTTCATTTGAAATATTTTCTTTATGATTGAATGCACATATATGTTAATCTCATTAAGGATTTTCGGATTTCTTTTGGAATGATTGCATGCATTTCATTTGAAATATTTCCTTTTCATCAAATGTGCATATATGTGATGTCATCCACCAAAGAATTTCGAATTTTTCTTTCCATTACAAGTAGCTTAATTATTGTTGATTGCATGTTTATATTGATTATGGAAAGATTGGCTAATTCTGAAAAAATTTGGGAGATATTATGGGCTGGAATTTTATTGCCTTTAAAAACATGTTTGGATGCTTTCCTTTGATGCAAAAATATGTGTTGCTTTCCACCATATAATTTCGGATTTTTCTTTCCTAATCAAAGTAGGATAATTTTGTGCTATCATGATTATATTGATTAGGGAAAGAAGAAAAAAAAATCTGTTTTGAGAATGATTATTGTGGAGATTGGTTGTCATTACCTAACACGTTTTTTTTGCCTATTTTCGTGCACCATTCATGCATTGTTTCCTTATGCATTACTTCCTTATTGTTTGAATGAGGTGCACACTTTATGGTATTTTTTCCATACGTCGGATTGTGCTAACGTATGGAAAGATTGTGCTTGTATGGAATGAATGATTGCTGATTTTATTTACTGCCTTATTGAGAGATAAGCGTAATTTTATTTATTTATTTCCATTTGCAATAGTTATCGCAATGGGCTGTAACATTTATGGACTGTAATAATTATGGACTGTGGACTGTTTATTGCCCTGAGGAGACGAGGGGCTCCTTTAATTTTTATTATTGCGATATTATTGCTATAAGACTCATGCAGGTTCCCGTCGACGAGGCTAAATCCCTAATGGGGATCATTAGCTCGATATGGAAGTAATGTAGTAATCATATCTGTGTGATGTTGATTGTTTTTTTTTGAAAACCGTTTTTGGGAACTCGCATGCCTAGTGGGAGTTGCAAGGTAGAAGTGTTTTGTGTGAACCACCTTGCAACCGGTGGCAAATATCTTTCTTATTTGCTGATTTACCATGAGTTAAAACGTTTTTTTGGGTCATTAAATCATGATGGAGCTCAATATCTAGATTAGTAAAATGGCTTTCTTAACTATTGCATGAGGATTTGATCGAATGCTATATGTTTTCTTTTGGTCTAAATGCTATAGCTATTAAGTCAGTTTATTTTTTATGACTATTGTAGCTCGTTATATTTTATGCTAGAACTCATGTATCACTATGTATTTTGATTGTCCTAGATCTTCATGGCTGCTTCCAAAAGCATTGTCGCTGATCTGACTCGAGGAGATAAACTCAATGAAAGAAATTACGATCCGTGGCATCGTAAAATTGAGTATCTCTTAGAGGATCAGGACATGTTAGAAAACATAAACCAATCTATGTCTCCCCCCGAGGAGGGGAATACTGCGCAACATCGCAGAAACTTGGATGTTTATAATGCATGGAAAAAGAAAGACCGAATTGCTCGAATCACAATTCTAAGTTCAATGAGGGACGATCTATTACTGCGGTTCGAAAAGTTTCGAACTGCAAAAGCCTTGTGGGAAGCTGTGAAGTTTCAATACGGAGTGACCTCCGTCACAATGGCCCGTCAGCTTGGGCTTATGTTTGATGGGTATAAAATGCGCCAAGGTCACACAATGAGGCAGCATATTACCGCAATGTCAAACATGATTAGCGAGCTGAGCGCTGCCGGTCGTGCTAAGACCGATGAGGAGCAAGTGTCTGCTCTCATCAGATCATTGCCTTCGAAGAGTTGGGAGCATATGAAGGTCCATCTGACCCATGTTGATGACATCAGGACATTTGACCAGGCCGCAAAACACCTAGAGCTGGAGGAGGACCGCATGCTTGCGGAAGCCCCTCTAACTGATGTGTTTGCTGCTGAGGCTAGCGCTCCTCGGAGGAGTGCAGGTTTTAAGCGCAAAACAGATAGAGCTCAGGGTTTTAAAGGCAAGAAGGGTGCAAATGCAAACAAAACAGAAAACAAAGCTGGAAAGAAACGACCTCGAGGATCCAGAGGTGGGAAAGATAAGTCTAATGTGACTTGTTTTAACTGCCGAAAGACTGGACATTTTGCTCGTTAGTGCACTGAGCAAAAGGTAATTACTGTGTGTAATCCCTCGAATTGTAACGTGACTAGTTCTGTGATGCTCACTGATCATTCTCCTGTGTGGATTGTGGATTCAGGTGCCACAGACCACGTAACAAAGGATCGTTCTGCCTTCGTGGAATATCGCCGTGTTCCAAGTGGGAGGCGAATAAACATGGCAAACAACACTAGCATTGAAGTTCTTGGAGTTGGCACATGCAAAGTGGCTTTGCGAAGTGGCCGGATCCTATTACTTCACAACGTGTTGTATGCACCAGCTATACGGCGAAATATTATTTCTGTTGTTGTCTTGATGAGACATGGTTTTAAAGTTGTTTTTGAGAACAATGATATGGGTTTATACATTTCTAACATTTATTATGGACATGCTTTTCTTTCTGACGGTTTTATTGTGTTGAACGCAATTTATGATTTCAATCATAACGCTAGTGCCTTTATGAGCCAAAGTTCCATGAATAATGATTCAGTTATGTGGCATGCTAGACTAGGTCACATTGGTGTTGACCGGATGAACAGGTTGGCAAAGGAGGGGGTATTAGGAGAATGCTCCAAATTTGAATTGCCGACCTCTGAACCTTGTCTAGCTGGAAAGGCAACTAGAAAACCGTTCGGAAAAGCCATTAGGGCTACTTCTCCTTTAGAACTAATTCACTCAGATATTTGTGGACCTTTGAATGTGTGTACTAGACATGGACAAAGTTACTTCATCACATTCATTGATGACTTCACTAGATATGGTCATATTTATCTTATTTCTCACAAGTCAGAAGCTCTAGAATGTTTTAAGAAATTCATGAGCTTAGTTGAGAATCAGTTGGATAATAAGATAAAAACTCTTAGAACGGATAGAGGTGGTGAGTATCTCTCCATAATGTTCAAGGAGTTATGTGATGAAAATGGGATATCTAGACAACTCACTATGCCTTATACTCCTCAGCAAAATGGTGTTGCCGAGAGAAGGAATAGAACGTTGCTAGACATGGTTAGATCCATGATGGCGCATGCGAGCATACCAATTTCGTTTTGGGGAGATGCTCTAATGACTGCTGCCTATATCCTCAATAGAGTTCCAACAAAATCGGTTCCCTCAACTCCATATGAGTTATGGACAGGACGGAAGCCTGATTTTAGTCTGCTGCGTCCTTGGGGATGTGCGACATACATTCATTCTACTAGTCACCGATATGGAAAACTAGGACCTAGAGGGAAAAAGTGTATCTTTGTAAAATACAGTGATTTCTCCAAAGGTTATGTTTTTATCGGGGAGAATGAAAGAAGGACGGAACTGGAGCTATCAAAGAGTCAGTGGACTTCTTTGAACAACAAGATGAGGACATTGCCACTCCACGGGATCATGATCTGGAAGTTGAACATGAGGTTCCACCAGTCGATCCTAGTGGGAGCAGCAATGTTGAGGATCCGATAGCTCTCACGGAGGATGAGCCATCAGATATCCATCTGCGTCGAAGCAAACGCGGGCTCATTCCTCGTAGGCAGTTTCGCTTAGAGGAAGAGGCCCTCATGATAGCTCAAGAAGAAATTGATTATGAATCATCCGGGATGACAGTAATCGATGAACAAGAACCGGAGACCTTGAAAGAGGCTTTGGAAGGTCCAAATGCTAAAGAGTGGTTAGAAGCTATAAAGGAAGAGTTGGAGTCGATGAAAGTTAATCGAGTCTGGGACTTGGTCAACTTACCGCCGAACCGAAAGGCCATTGGGGCCAAGTGGATCCTCAAGCTTAAGAGGAAGGCGGATGGATCTATTGATAGATTCAAGGCTAGACTGGTAGCTAAAGGCTACACCCAAAGCGAAGGCGTGGATTTTGAGGAAACCTTTTCACCCATGGTTAGGTTTGCCTCCATCTGCCTTCTACTAGCTATTGTAGCTCAGATGGACTTAGAGCTTTACCAAATGGATGTAAAGACTGCTTTTCTCAATGGAGAACTTGAGGAGGAGATCTATATGGATCAACCTCAAGGTTTTGAAGTCAAAGGACAAGAGCGCAAAGTGTGCAAGCTCAATAAGTCCTTATATGGCTTAAAACAAGCGTCTAGATAGTGGAACATTCGCTTCCATCAAGCTATATCAGAGAATGCGTTCTCTATGCTTGAGGAAGATCACTGTGTGTACGTTAAGAGATCCAATGGTAAATTTGTCATTCTCACCTTGTATGTTGATGACATACTCTTGGCTGGCAATAGCAAAGAGTTTTCTGAAATCCACTAAAGGGTGGTTGTCCTCCACGTTTGATATGAAGGACATGGGTGAAGCTAGCTACGTCCTTGGTGTCAAGATTGTTAGAGATAGGTCCAAGAGACTTCTGGCATTGTCTCAAGAGACTTATATTAACAACGTCTTAAAGAAATACCATATGGACAAATGCAAACGAATCGACACTCCTGTTGAGAAGGGTTTGCACTTAAGCCTTGATAAGCATCCTGAGATTCCTGAAGAGAAGGCCAAAATGGACAAGGTTCCATACTCCAATGTTGTGGGAAGCATCATGTACTCTTTGATGTGTACTAGGCCAAACATTTGTTATGTTGTGGGCGTGGTGAGTCGATACCAGTCCAACCCAAGCATGGAGCACTTTGTGTAGGACATTATAGCGAGAAAGGAAGTTGTGTTAAGACATGTGTCTACTAGTCTTATGGTAGCTGACCCTCTTACCAAGGCTATAGCTAAGGACTCGTTTGTGTCTCATGTGAAGTCCTTAGGCTTACGCAGACTTTCATGTATTGGCATTTCTAACTTCCTTTTATGAGTGATTGTGTTTTTCCTTTCAACTATATCTGTTTGGTTGATGTAGTTGTTCTAGCATAAAATATTATTCTGTCAATTGGTTGAAGAATGCTTACTCACACGAGCATTCGCCTCTGGCGCTTTTGATAGCGAGCAGAGATGAGACTGATCATGAAGAGATCTTGTATGATAGATCCAGAGTAGTTCATGATAGGACAATCGCCTTGATTAGGAATCAAGATGAGATCCTCTATGTTGGTGAGGATTGACATGAATGTTCCCACGATTCATGTGACCTATAGAAGCCAAGTGCGAGCATCACATGTGGCGCCAGGTGACACCTGTATGGTGTTACGGCGACAATGATGAAGCTCGGGTCAGGCGCAGAGGGGGTGCGACTGGACTAAGACTTGTATGATGTTGAGAGACAGACATACTGTTGTGTACTGTATGATCCACCATAGCATGTTTGTCATACAACATGTGCTGAGCGACCATTTGGAAGTGAAAGGATGGATCTCTGCTCCTTCACTGTGTGAGTCCAAGACTTGATTGTCATTTAGTTGCCCTCAGTGACCTTCGACGACACCATGAAGCAAAGAGTTGATGTGGCTACTTTGGGATGTTATCTATGACCATGAGAGATTCGGTCTAAAGAGGCATCTTCGGGAAAGGAGTCAACTCTGAGTGTAATGGTGGTCTGGGGCGAAGGGAAAGGTTTGACTCAACTGCACTAAAAGTATTTGCTGGGCCCAACTGTATTGGATACAGTAGCAAGTACCTTGAGGACAAGAAGGTATTCTCTCCGAGGGATCGAGACACTGTTCATGTCAAGTGAGTTTCTGAGTAAACCTGGGGAACAGTGATGTGCATTTGACTGCTTAATTGTTATTTTTGTGAGGATGTTGTCATTCTGGCCTTCTAGTAAGGTTTCTAGTTTGAGACTCCTAAATTGCAGGTGCATCACCGGTCGCACGACCCATTTGTCCGTATGATCTGAAGAGTACATGTGTCGGGGACACATATGGTCTTGTATCAGGGATACATGATCAGAGACTTGCGTATTGTGGATGCATTCTTGGAAGAGAGAAATAGTTGTATATATCAGGGATGTATACATATGTGTTAGGGACACATGAAGAGGTGACACATTGCCATCTTATGATTGTATGTATCGGGGATATATACGTATGTGTCAGGGACACAAAAGAAGATGACGTGTTGTTGACGTGCTATTGTGCAAGTGGGAGATAGTGGATTAATCTAAGGATTAAGATGATGTTTGCCCAAAGCACTGACACGTGGCACACTCTCATTGGTTGCGCATTAGGGTTTTGGGTGGGTCCATCTATATAAGGAGGGGAGCCTCCCATTGGATGGACTAATTTTCTTGTGTGCAAACCCTAGCCCCACCAAACCCTAGCCGCCACCTCTCCCTCTCTCTCCCATTCGTCCCTCCACATCCACCAAGCCAATCCGTAGACTCTTGGGTTGTGGACTCGTGCTTCTTCTCCAAGAGAGTAGAAGACCGACCGGTGCTCCAGAGGATTCCATGAGGTGATCGCCGATCCATTCCGCTGCCACAGGTTCTCTCCACCAAAGGTAATTCTGAACCTGTAGATTCAATCGTAGATTGCTAACACTCATACTAACGGATTTGCATGAGAGCAATTTTTAACTAGAAACATGAACACAATACCAATTTTGATCTTTCTGATAGGTATTGAAGCAAAAAAAAATCAGTTATGATTGAATAACACTCACTCCTAAACGAAAGATTGTGGAACTATGAGTCAACCGATTTTTCATTTTTTTATCTAATGTTAAATAGTCAACCTTGAGGACTCGGATATGATTTGGAATGGAAAACACAATGATACGAAAGTTAGAATTTTAGCGTTGGAAACAAGAGCTTTAAAATGTTGAGAGTTTATTTTTTAAAAATGGGACAATAACCTTAAAAATGTGTAAAACAATAGAATGGTTGGAGTTCAATCGTTTGTTCTCAAAGATCTTAAGAAAAGAGGGTAAGAGAAATTAAAAGGATTTTTTAATTCGGTACCCATCAAAAAAATCAAAATTGATGTGGTATCCATTCTTCTGGTGGAAAAATACTCTTATGCACATCCGTTAGTGTGGGGTTCACATCCGTTAGACTTCCGTGACATAAACCATTACGAGAGCCTAACGGATGAGGGTCACACACCGACAGATGTGCATGAGAGTAATTTTCAATGTAGGAGTTGTGTTCCAGGTCAATACACATGGAAACATGTGTATCACATTAATTTTGATGTTTTCAATGGGTACCTAAACAAACAAAAACCCTTTTTTTGGACCATGGCTGAGATTTTTAGTCAAGATATGAGCTTAGTGTTGGCACTACCATATTGCGGCAAACGGGTGACTTTTGATTGTAAAAGTTATGATATAACTAAAAGTAATTTCCCTCGAAAAACGTTTGTGCTACATCATGATATTATTTTGTTGTGTTTAGAGTAGTTTCTGGCAACTGGAGATGTTTATGGGACTGTAAAAATGATTCTCCTATATCTATTTGCTACATTTTTATTCCCAAATACACTGTATTGTGTACCTCTTCATGTTTCCGCTTACTTGGATGACTTATCCAACTTATGGAGCTTCTCTTGGGGGATAGTCGTCTACGAATTTTTGATGGATGCTCTCAAAGGAAAACTCCAGAAAAAAGGAAGATGCACAAGATAAATAAGCATGACTATTAATTATCTTCCTTGGTGTACGTTTGCTCCAATCGTAAGTCTACAAATGGTTTATTTCATTTTCACGCATGTGCCTTATGTTATCTATTTGCTCTTAAGTATTTTTAGTTTGTGTTTTGAGTGCATGCAACTTGCCCCATTTGAGTCCCTGGTTTTTGTCAACGGAATTTTAAGGCAGAAATGACTTCGATGCTTCTATAAGAAAGAATGTAGTAAGTTACAATTTTTTTACAGTATTTATTTATATTAATATATAATACCCTATTGAGAAAAATATTTGGATTATTTAGGTCTCTAATTTGGTAATAAGTACAGGATAACGAGCGTTGGTCATTTGATATGCTAACTCGTAGACCTAAAGGCTGGATGGACATAGTTATATCAATTGCTAATTCTGACAACAAATGGAAAAAATTCCAAACCTAAGAGAAAGGGAACATGATGGATTCATGGCCAACCCAAGAGAGTTTTATTGAAAAAGAGGGTTGGGTTGATACATGATAAAAAAGGCGAAGCAAACTTAACCGCGAAAAAATGTATCTTACTAACAATGAAGAAATTGTCATGCTTAAATCACAAGCGGATCACTATAAGCGTCGTCCAAATACGTGGAAAAGCTTGTGCAAGAAAAAAGGAGACAAAATTGGACGCCTCCTCGCCTTCATCGATGTGTTCAAAAGAAAACCGCCAAATTCTTTGGTTTTCCACCGAATTAGAAATAGAAAAGCGAAGACTAATGATAGGGAAGTTCTAGTGCAACTTCAAGGTCGTATATGGTTGTACGTAAATTACGTACTTTAAGTATGCGGTCGTATGTAGCTGCTATATGTGTGTTATATTATTTCGTCTTAAGGTTATTTTCATTTAATTATGTTATCATATATGTGTTGAAAGTTATGTGATTGACATCATATCATGCATGGACTCAAAAGCAAGAAAAAGGAATGAGTTCCAAGACTTGGGGGCTGAGATGCAAGAGGGAAGGACCCGTATGTAAGCATAAAGGATCAATGAGCAAATCAAGAAACTCCATATTAACATGAGGAGTATTTTGGCAATTCGATTCGAGCCTGAGCTCTAACAACCGACTTGGGTGCATCACACAAGAAGAAAGCACACCAGACAACTACACCCAAAATCCAGACTCGATCCAGAGTCCATAGACTATCAATTGGCGGTCGGGTCAGCTCTGGATCCGCTAAGACTTTGTCGGATCATGTATGAGGTTGTATTTAGTCTATTTTTGGTATATATTTGGTCCCATACGGGGGGATTGTCCCGGATTATCTTTTTCTATGGCAATAAATAGAACTCATCCTCCTCCTTTGTATACCATCTCCTCTCTTGGTGGTCATCCTCTCTACAAGGAGTAAAACCTTGAAGCAAAACTCTGGTGGAGAGAGACTACTTGTAATTGGTGAGTAATAAATGATGTTTTGTTAGTTTTTTCATATTGTCTATTTTCAATTCTTACATACTTAGTTAACTTTGTTTGTTTTAGTCTTCTTAGAATTAATTAGCATATTTTCTTTCCTTAGTATAAATGTTAGTTTAATAATGTGTGAGTAGTTCTATCCCCTTTGGGGGTGGAGTAGATGTCTATATATGTTATGTAGATGGAATGAATGTTAAACATTGTTGTATGTGAGAAATGTTAGTATGATTGTTTGAATTAAAGAGAATACTTAACTTGATGGTTTCTGCCATAATATTTAGGTACATTCCATGCTTGTTTAGGCTCTTAATAACAAACTGACCATGCTAATATTAATCACCAATGTTAGTGCTTTTCATAGGTCTTGCGATGAGGTACTTCTTATGCATAAAAAACACTAACTACACTTGAGCTTCTTGTATGCATTCATCACACTAATTTCATGTGTACACACACTCCACCCCTTAGGGGTTTTTCCATTCCTGAATTTCATCTTTCTTATTAGTAGTTACTTAGTTTAGTTTTAGTTCATCTCGTGCTTTCATTTCCTTCTTTAGTGCTTACTAGTTTAGTTTAATCAATCTTTTCTCCACATTGTTTCCCACTCGCCTTCAAACTAACCAAAGTCGACACACCTCCCTATGGATCGACCCATATTTGCCACCACTTCAATGCGACCGTGCACCTGCGGTTATTTTAAAACGTTCATTCAAGTTTTTGGAGCCGTTGCCGGGGAGGTGTTCTGTCCAGACTTTGGTTTGGACGATTCGAGTGGTTTTAATTCTTTTTTGTAGTTGTACTTTGTTTCATGTGGCTCTAAAGATTAGGAGACGTTACAAGGAGAAGCCGGGAGGGGAACATGACCAAACTGACCGCCAATTGGCGGCCTGGTGAGCTCCAAATTCCCTCTTATTTTTTCTGGTTTTTTCTGCATTCACTAGGTCATCTGGGGCTCAATTTGGAATGTTTTGATTTGTAGTTCGCCCCAGATTAACAATCAAGTCCCTTTAATCAATTTGGACACTAAAACTCAAAGCAAAAGATTAGATCGATTGTCATCTAGGTCATGCATCATTTGTAGACCTTGCACTCACTCGTCTTTCTTTTCATTACATTCTTGTTGTTGATTGCTGGAGCGAGGTACGTGCACCCATTCTCTCATTCATGCATGATTAAAGCATGCATTAGTTAGTAAGGTGCATCGGGACAAGAGTGAGGTGAGCGTTTGTTTGGAGAGTTGATTGCTAGATTAAGACTCAAAACGCTACTAAGGAGGGGTTGTCCCATATAAGATAAGGAGAGGGATTTCATCATCTTTTCATTTGCCCCAAAAATCACTCTTAATCAAAGTCTTAATTCTAAAAGCAAGTAGACATTGACCCTAGGATTTCAGACGCACTATGAGAGTGATCGAGTTGAGACCATCGTTATAGTCTCCTCCTCTGATTACACCTACTAAGGAGGGGTTGCACTGGGCATTGTGGTCTTCGTTGTAGGGTGGTGAGGCGTGTCAAGATTAGGGATCTCGAAGTTAGGCGTCGTCTAGCCTAAGGACCCATAGTCATACATTGTTTGAGTCGTGCTTGCTGGATTATGCCTCTACCTTTACCCACTACCCACGCTAGCTCTAAGGATTCTTCCTTTCTCATCTGAGTCTTCTCCTCCTCTATATTCTTCGTTATAGTCTACTTCTCTGATTACACCTTCTATTGTGTGTTGTTGTAGAGTCGAGTTGAGCGTTTTATGGGAGGTTGGGCTCGTTCTGGTGAGAGCGCTCGACTTGAGAGAGTGCATTTTTCTGAGATAGAAAGTCTAGGTGATCGGCCATCTCAGCCTCGTGCTCCTTTGGAGCATGAGGCCGAGTCGTCTTGTGGTGATGGGGGAGACTGGGTTCCATACATGGATTACCTTGGTCCACTCCCACAACCACGTAGACCTCCTTCTCCTCCTCCTCTGACTCGAGAGGAATAGGGATTCGGTCAAGATCGAGTTCTTGGTGCACCACCACCTTTAGCTCGACAGGATAGTCCGATGACTTTGTGGGAGCGGACCCATCCTGTTCGGGTCGTGCAGTCTTCTTGCATAGTTCTTCCCACAACTCCCAGGAACAACTATGAGCTAAAACCTCAATATGTGAGCATGCTTCCTACCTTCCCTACCAATAAGGAGGATCCGTATATCTTTATACGTGAATTCGAGGAGGTATGCTCCATGTTCAAGCTTCAACAACTTGACGAGGATTTAGTCCGGTTGAGGATGATTTCTTTCGCGTTGAAGGATAACGCGAAGAAATGGATGTACAACCTCCCGGTGAGCTCTATTCGGTCTTCGGATGACTTTGTGACCGTCTTTCTGTAGAGATTTTTCCCGCAAAGGAAAACTCAACAGACACGGCACCAGATACATCAAATGTATCAGTCTGAGACTGAATCTTTTCATACTTTCTTTGACATGTTCAAGGACCTTCTCCAACAGTGCCCTCATCATGGACTTGAGTTGTGGCAGCTGTGCCAGATTATTTATGAGGGCCTCTACTACAACACCCACACATTGTTGGAGTCGATGTGTCAGGGTGATTTACAAATGAAACCCATCGATGAGGCATGAGACACTTTTGAATTAATGGCTGAGCGTACCTTTGAGTGGGACACCAAAACAGAGACACCAACCGCCAGGTCTTCTGGTCGAGCTGGATCATATCAAGTTGAGTCAACCATCGCGTCTGAGGTGAAATTGGCTGCTCTCATGCGTAGGATCGAGAGTTTAGAGTTGGACCGAGCTCCTGTAGCTCCGGTTGCTACTCCCGCGTCTAGTAGGTGTGGACTTACGGGATATGACGACTTGGAATGTGCTTACGCTCAAAGGGATACTGAGCATGCAAATGAGATGTATCAACAGAGGCCCTGTAACGACCCGTACAGTCACTCCTACAACCCGGGATGGTGTACCCATCGTAACTTCTCTTGGGGGCCTAGTGGGGGTCATGGTCAAAGCTCGCATGCTTAACCTCAACCTCCACCTTATCAACCTCTACCCCCATCGGCGTCCTACCAACCCCCACATCAAAGGTCTCGGCACCATAATTACCAACCTCCTCAGGCCTCATCGTCGGGTTATCCAACCAAACTCCACTACCCCAGCGGGTTGACCCAAATGACCCCCTAGTGATCCGACCCTTCAAGTGTTCATGCAGAGCATGCAAAGTACAGTCAAAGCTTTGGAAATGCAAGTTAGCCAGTTGACTCATCAGTTCCATCAACATGAGAAGGGTCAGTTACCAAGTCAACATGTGGTTAATCCCAAAGGTCAACCTGCTCAGGCTAGGCAGAATGTGCACAATGTTGAAAGTGACCCTTCCCAACATGCAAATGTTGTCCATACCTTAAGATCGGGAATGATTGTTGACAACGATGTGGAGATGCCTAAAGCAAACCCTGTTGGTGACTCTTCCGAGGAGGGTAGTGAGTCTTTCAAGGAACCTAATTCTGAGACTCCTCCTCGTGATAGTTATGTCCCCAAGGCACCATTCCCTCATAGGTTGACTAAAAAATGTGATGAGCATTGGGAGAAAATCATTGAGGTACTTAGGCAAGTCAAGGTGAACATCTTGTTGTTGGACGTTGTTCAGCAAATGTCACCGTATGCCAAGTCCCTTAAGGACCTTTGTACCGTTAAAAGAAGAACAAATGTTCCCAAAAAGGCGTTTTTGGCCACCAATGTGAGCACGATATTGACACAACCCATGCAAGTCAAATACAAGGACCCCGGTTGTCCAGCTGTCTCTTGCATGATCGGTAATGTGACAATTCATCAAGCTCTATTGGATTTCGGAGCATCTTTGAACCTCCTGCCCTACTCTGTCTATGTCAACCTTGGAATAGGTGATCTTAAACAACGAGGACAACCCTCCAGTTGGTTGACAGATCCATCAAAATTCCACGAGGAAGTGTGGAGGATGTCCTTATTAAAGTGGGTGAGTTCGTATTTCCAGTTGATTTCATCATCTTGGATACTGAACCTGTGTCCAACCCACAAGGACAAATTCCAGTTATCCTTGGGAGGCCATTTCTTGCGACATCTAATGCTTTGATCAATTGTCGCAATGGCTTGATGAGGTTGTCTTTTGGAAACCTCACGGCGGATTTCAACATCTTTACTCTTGGTAAGCAACCCGAGCTCTTCGACGATGTTGTCGGAGCCAATTTCATGAAGGACACGGATGAGCCCGAGTCATTAGGCATGTTCGACTCACATTGACATATTATTGAGGTGCCTAATGACCAGGTTGCGAGTGAAGATGATTTTGAGGAATCTACCGGTGAACTTCTGGTTGAGGAGGCACATCTGGGTGCTTGCTCCTCTTACCCTGTGGCCCTTGAGCCACTTGAAATTAACTCTGAATCCAACAAGGACCCACCTTTGGTTGAGCTATGTATTATGTTGTATTTAGTCTATTTTTGGTACACATTTAGTCCCGTACAGGGGGATTGTCCCGGATTACCTTTTTCTATGGCTATAAATAGAACTTTTCGTCCTCCTTTGTCATCCTCTCTACTAGGAGTAAAACCTTGAAGTAAAACTCTGGTGGAGAGAGGCTACTTGCAATTGAGTGAGTAATAAATGATGTTTTGTTAGTTTCTTCATATTGTCTCTTTTCAATTCTTGCATAGTTAACTTTGTTTGTTTTAGTCTTCTTAGAATTAATTAGCATGTTTTCTTTCCTTAGTATGAATGTTAGTTTAATAATGTGTGAGTAGTTACGTCCACCTTTGGGGGTTGAGTAGATTTCTATACATGTTTTGTAGATGGAATGAATGCTAAACAATGTTGTATGTGAGAAATGTTAGTATGCTAATTCCATGCTTGTAGATGGATGGAATGAATTAAAAGGAATACTTAACTTGATGATTTCTGCCATAATATTTAGGTACATTCCATGCTTGTTTAGGTTCTTAATAACAAACTGACCATGCTCATATTAATCACCAAGGTTAGTGCTTTGGATCATAGGTCTTGCGATGAGATACTTCTTATGCATAACAAACACTAACTACACTTGAGCTTATTGTATGCATTCATCACACTTATTTCATGTGTACACACACTCAACCCCTTAGGGTTTTTTCCATTCCTGAATTCATCTTTCTTATTAGTAGTTTCTTAGTTTAGTTTTAGTTCATCTCGTGCTTTCATTTCCTTCTTTGGTGCTTACTAGTTTAGCGTAGTTTAGTTTAATCAATCTTTTCTCCACCTTGTTTCCCACTCGCCTTCGAACTAACCAAAGTCGACACACCTCTATGTGGATCGACCCGTATTTGCCACCTCTTCAATGCGGCCGTGTACTTGCGGTTATTTTAAAATATTCAATCATTATGTTACTTTATCTTAAGATTATATTATTTTATCATACGTTTATATTATTTCATCCTAAGGTCACATTTTTTGAAGTTTGAAGAAAATAAAGGTGATGATACTCAAACATGATTTTTGTGAAGGACATGATCTTGGTGATGATGCTAGTCGTAGTAGTGAGAGTAGCCATAGTGGAGAGGGAATATGGATAGTGTTGAGAGAGATGCTAAACTTGTCCCAGAGGTTGGCGAATATGGTGTCAGTGATTTCTATTGTGATGGTGAAGTTGGTGATGATCTTCGTAAAGGCTACAAATGGCGAAATTCTTCAATTGTGGAGAAAAATAAGCAACAATCAATTGAAAATTATGGTAATTATCGAACTGAGTGATTGTTGTAACGTCCCCGAAAAAGCTGAAAATTTTAAACTAAATCTCAAAAGATAAGGCCAAAGTGGAACGGGAAAATGACTCAAATAAACTTCATCAAGGTGCACCATTACACGGGAGTTTCAAAATGTGATTACATCGAATACAATGTAGTATAAAATACAGATAGCTATAACAACCTAGGAGAAAAGACTGGAGGATCCGGTCCCAAGTCTACTCATCCGCAGTCGCCACCCACCCAACACCTACTGAGGTCCTAAAATGCAAACATGATAAAAATGCCTAAGTTTTCATAACGAAAACCCCGTATCCCAAGTCCCCCCTAAACCTGCATGAATAAACGTACAATGACCCTACTATACTAGTATATCAAGGCACTAAAGAATGCAACAAGTAAAATCTTCCCCACCTGAGGCAACCAGGGACAACGGTCCCAATCACAACATCGGGTCCCCCAAGGGAATCTACCACAGGATCATGCGGTCCCTGTGAAATGGCCAGCTGCACGTCCACCGACATTCCCTTGCGACCTCCTGACATCCTGATAGTTCTCCTGGTAATCCTTATCCAGGATAGTCTCTTACTTCACGGCATCTGCCAGGGTCTGCGACATGCTGGTGAGCACACGGGACCTGAACTGCTTACGAAGTCCTCGCGTGAACTTCATCGCCCTCTTCTCCTAGGTTACATATATCTTTGGACAGTAGTGCTCCTGAGTGTTGAACTTGTTGACGTAACTCCCCAGTGTCAACTCCTTCTGCTTTAGGGCCAGGAATGCCTCACATTTCGCGTCCCAGATGTGCTGCGGGAAATACTTCAGATTGAACTCCTCCTGGAACTCCTCCCAGCTCACGTCCTCTCTGTCATTGAACACCACATCCGACGTGGTCCTCCACCAGTTGGACACTTAACCACCCAACACAAAAGTGGCCACATCTATCTTCATCTCCGGGAAGCATCCAATCACCAGGAAAATCCTTTGGATCTTGAAGACCCAGTCCTCAGCTGCCTTCGGGTCAACTCTGCCCTCAAAGGTAGGTAGATGCTAGCACATCAACCTATCGTGCATCATGCCCAGCCCCGCCTGCTCAGTGTGGGCCGCCTAGCACTCCATAAACTCGCAAAAGCCTCTCGACAGTCTCGTAGAGTGTCTGCCGCCCCTCCTCCCATGTCGCGCCACTAGTCGCATCAATGGCTCTACGCTCACGCGTCTCGAAGGCATCTAGCATCACCAACAAGAAACATGATTAATTCAACTATGCATGCGTGGTCTACTGAAGGAATTAACATTTCTATCTAACTACTCCTAAGGGTGTGTTTAATCGTTTTAAATACCGCAAGTGCACGGCCGCGTTGAAGCGGTGGCAAGTACGGGTCGATCCTCAGGAAGGTGAGTAGTCTTTGGTTTATCAGAAATCAAGTGGCAACAAAAAGGGAGAAGAGTTTGTCTATGCTAATCTACACTACACTAAACTACTAAGATGAAAAATACAAAGTAAAGCAACTAACGATTACTTCAAATCAAAACTAAAAGAATGTAAAACTAAGCTGGAATCAAGAAGAGAAAGACCCCTAGGGGTGGAGTGTGTGGACACAAGTAAAAAGATGGTGAAGAATGCATTCTATTGGCAAAAAAGGTAGTGTTTTCATGCATAGGAAGTGTCTAAAAGTTATCGCAAAACCTATCAATCCATTCACTAACCTAGTTGATTAACATTCATATACACAAGCTGGTTATTTCAGAACCTAAACAAGCATGGGAGGTGTCTAAGATGTGTGGCAAAACCCATCAAGTGTAGTATTCTACTCGAAAAGCAAGCATACATTCACATTTATCAACACAATCAAAATATAAAGCATTCATATCCATTCTTTAACGCATGTATGAACATCATCTCTTCCCCCAAAGGGGGATGGATCTACTCACTACACATTATTCTAACAATTAAACTAAAGAAGAAAGGAAACATTCTAACTACTTTAGCCTACAATCAAAGAAATAAAACTAAGTTAAGCATGCATAAAGAAATAACATAAAAACAAAACAATGGAAAAATTATTTTATTAAATGACTCACATCACTAGCAGCATTCTTCTCCACCTTGAAATTTTGCTCCAAGGCTTACTCCAAGTAGAGAGAATGCCACCAAACAATGGGTGATTACAATAGAAGGTGAAGAGTTCTATTTATAGCCATAGAAAAAGATAATCTGGGACAATCCCCCGGTATTGGACTAAACAAATACCAAAAATAGACTAAATATGCTCTAATACACGACCCACATAAATCTTAGCGGATCTGGAGCAACCTGGACCTCCAATCAGCGGTCCCAAACCGCTAATTGGTGGTCTACAGGGTTTGCATCGCTCTGGATTTTCTTCTGGGCTTTTCTGGATGACTTTGTTTGTCTTTGATGCATCTACTTCGCTTGTTGGAGCTTCGACCTGAATAGAAGTGCCAAAATACTACCCATGATGGTGTGGAGTATTCTTGTTTGCTCATTGGTCCTTCGATCTTGCATCTCAGTCCTCGAGTCTTTCAAATCAGTCATTTTTCCTGCTTTTAAGTCCTTTTTTGCTTCTTCTCTTCAAACCTATTTATTATTGAAATTCAAACATAAAACTCGTCGTGTAGCATTGTTTAGGTGAAAGATAATGGATACAAGATACAAATGTAAGCATGAAATGACGACAATCATGGTGGATTCTTTGGATCAGTACACTGGAACCGACCTGTTCTGATACCAAGTTGTAACGTCTCCGAAAAAGTGGAAAATTTAAAACTAAATCTCAAAAGATAAGACCAGAGTGGAACAAGGAAATTACTCAAATAAACTTCAACAAGGTGCACCATTACACGGGAGTTTAAAAATGTGATTACATCGAATACAATGTAGTACAAAGTACAGATAGCTATAACAACCTAGGATAAAAGATTGGAGGATCAGGACTCGGGTCTACTCGTCCTTGGACGCCACCCACCCGGCACCTACTAAGGCCCTGAAATGCAAACATGATAAAATGCATGTGTTTTCGCGTAAGAAAAACCCCGTATACCAAGTCCCCTTAAACATGCATGAATAAACGTAGGTGACCCTATCATACTAGTATATCGTGGCACGAAAGAATGCCACAAGTAAAACTGTTCCCACTAGGGGCAACCACGGACAACGGTCCCAACCACAACATCAAGTCACCCAAGGGGACCTACTGCAAGTACATGCGGCCTTCCAGAGAGTACGTCAAATACCCCCACACGCAACTATACTAATCATGAAGATTCGGTTGGGGACGAATGCATTTTCGCATCACATATACATATTTGATATCGTGGACAACGCCACACCCGTCGGAGTCGTTGCTCGCTGGACGGTTAATTCGCCTGGATGTACCACAGCCGGGCTACCTGCCAGAATAATCATCAGTCAGTCATCTCTGCCGCCCCCACAGGTTGGGTTGTCATCACGTTCCATGGAGCTGGGTAACAATGCAATGCATTGGGAATCCGTGATCCCTCAGGTCTACTACCTAGGGTGTGTCAATGATATGCAAAATGTCGTACAAAGCTCATAAATATAATGGTGGTACGTATAACAAAGCACCCACACACTTCCGCATGACGGTCATTGATTGACATCATTTCATCCATATCTTTGTGTCTTATATCCATTATCTTTCACCCAAACAATGCTATGTAACGAGTTTAATGTTTAGTTTTCAGGAATAAGTAGGTTTGAGAAGGAGAGACTCTAAAATGAGGAAAAAGGATTGAGTTGAGAGACTCGAGGACTAAGATGCAAGATCGAAGGACCTGAATACAAGATAGAAAGACCAATGAGCAAAGAAGAATACTCCACACCATCATGGGGAGTATTTTGGCAATTCTATTCGGGTCGGAGCTCCAACAAGTGAAGTAGATGCATCAAAGACCAACAAATACATCCAGAAAAGCCCAGAAGAAAATCCAGAACGATCCGAACACTGTAGACCGCTAATTGGCAGTCACTTTTGGTCCGGATCCGCTAAGATTTATGTGGGGTGTGTATTAGTGTGTATTTAGTCTATTTCTGGTATTTGTTTAGTCCCATACCTGGGGATTGTCCCGGATTACCTTTTTCTATGGCTATAAATAGAACTCCTCCTCCTCCATTGTATTCTACCCATTGCTTGGTGGCATTCTCTCTACTTGGAGTAAGTCTTGAAGCAAAACTCAAGGTGGAGAAGAATGCCACCTTCAATGTGAGTCATTGTTAATAAAATAATTGTTGTTAGTTTCTTTAAATCTTGTCTTTTAATTTTTGCATGTCTCTTTAGTTATATGTTCATTTCAATTAGTTTTTTTAATATTCCTTTCCTGCTTAGTTGAATTTCCTTTCAGTATTTTGTTTCATTTTGTTAATGTAGTTAGTGTAATGAGTAGTGAGTAGTTTCATCCCCATTTGGGGGTGGAGAAATATATGATATGATCATGTGGTGTATTAGGTGTGTGTTATCTTAATCCCTTGAGCCTTATATGATTCCATAACCATCTAATGGGATTTCACTCTTATCTTTGATATGCTAATGCTCTTGAATGAAGCTTAGCTTATGCCTAGATTAGTGAACCCATTTTATGGGGAATGGTAAGGTGAGGATATAGATGAAATTAATATTGGAAACACAATTCGTAGTGTATGTACTCTTGTTGCCTTTACCTTGGTTAATGCCTTGTATGTTTTAATGATATTGGGTTATCTTATTTCATGTGGAGGCTTAGTAGGGTCTAGTCTTTATACATGAGTTCATTTATCTTCATTCCAATTATTGTCTTGTATGTTCTAATGATATGATCTTATCTTATTTCATGTGGAGGCAAAGTTGGATTTAGTTTTATAATTTCATGCACTACATATTGTGAGGAGCATAATTGAACACACACACACACACATCTTTATACTCACATTATTTCTCTACCCCTTATGGGGTTAAGTTTTATTGCTTCTCTTCTATTTCCTTTTTGCATTTTAGTGTAGTTTAGTGTAACCAACCTTTCTCTCCTTTCTTTCCCACTCGCCTTCGCACAAACCAAAAGTCGACACACCTCCCTGTGGATCGACCCGTATTTGCCACCGCTTCAACGCAGTCGTGTACTTGCGGTTAATATAAAATGAATCAATCAGTCATTGGGCAAGTGTGCTCATCACACCCACGTCACTTCTTGACATAGGCTCGAAGCAAGGATAACAACACAACCAGGGTCTTTCGGCGGTCAACCGTTTCGAAGGTGTAGGCCAGGGTAAAAATATTATTAAATGAGGAACGGTCGGACCCAAAGGGAAAACCGTCCAACCAAAGTTATCAAGAACTATACATGTTCAGATTACTCAACAATCGGTCGAACAAAAGTCTCTCAACGGTCGACTGTTTAGATGGTCATGGCTTGAAATGAACTAAACAATAATGCAACGATTGGACCCAAGGGGAAAACCCGTCCGACCAAAAATGTTAGGAACTCCACAAGTTCTCAAATTTACCACATCCGGTCGACCGCCACCATGGCATCGGTCGATCAGTGCCTGGGCAATGCCTAAGTGTTGCCTTACTGTGCTAGCTGACGTCCGACCGGCGCCCAGTCTCTGGCCACCCCTTGTTGTCGGCCAAAACCCCTCACACACCTTGTATGAGCAATCTAAAAAACATGGCATACCTTCACTTGCTCTCCGGATTCACCTCTCCTCTGGTAGCCATGAAGTCGTTGTCGCCTCCGTGCACCTCTCACACCTTCGAACCATACGCTCGACCGCCAGCCACGACTCCTTGCCCCGCCTCATACGCCGACCACCCGCACTCCGACAACCTTCTCCGGATAGCAAAGAAGAGGGGAAAAGAAAGTGGTGGATGGAAGAAGGGATGGTGGAGTTGAGAGGAGATAAGAGAGAGGAAGAAGAAGAACGAAGGTGGTGTATGTTTTCTCTTATAACACACCTCAACCACACCCAACATGGCAGCATATACCTCCCCTCACTTAAACCATACCTCAACCCACTACACCAACCCTCCACCCACACCAAGTCAAAGCACACATGTGCTTCTCAAGCCAAGAGTAATTAGCCTTAATCACACTTAGCCCACTAAGATGGATTAGGATCTAAAATTGTTGTATCTAATTTAGGTTGTCTTTAATTTCACTTCCATGATGGACAACTTGTAGAGGATATGGTCTATGGACCTTGGAGGGAAGATACAAATGAGCTCGATGATAAAACGAGTCAAACAAGGACAAGAGAAAATGCTTGAATAAAGAAGTTTTGTAGTGACGGTGGCATATTAGAAGGATATATATTGCACTTGATAAAGGTTGAGCAACTTGAAGTTCAAGATTTAGATGCCATTTAGAAGCCTCTGGTTGCTCGTCAGAAAGTTCTTCCCTTGGATTCACGAGTAGACCAATTCGGCGAAGTTCCATCGAGCAATTTCATAATTCTTGAAAAAATTAGTCGAAGCTACCCTCGCATATAATTTTTAAAAATCAAAGACAAAGATTTTAGAACTAGTTTCATACCACTACAAGAACCTGTGGACGAGGGCATGGTTTGGTACTCGTGGAAGAGGAGGGGTCATCCTGATCACTAACCATTAGAGTAGTTTACTCTCCCTCATGTTTTGATATGCCCAACAGGGGAATGCAATAAACGCAACCAAAATCTAATCAGAATTTGGTTCATTAAGCAATAAAAGAATTGATGAGCCAAATGAGAATCATCCTGATCTATTGCTGAGTGAAACGTACTCAGCCATGTCCAAAGTTGAAGTTTCTGGAGAAATTTTCCAATCTTTTTTTTTCAACAAAGCTTAGATGACCTTGTAGTCTTGGGTATGCCTGATATAGCATAAAAATGTGAAGCTCCATAATTACTCAAATATAACTGAAATGTTAAGCTTATGTGAATAATATGAATCAACTTTTTATAAGAAAGGAACTTCCCTATGTTCAACATGTAACATCCCGAAACAACGGAAAATTTGAAATTTAACCATAAAGAGATCTCAAGATAATAATAGTCAAAGTGGGAATGTTACTCATATAAATAACCAGTCGGTGCACCAAAATACAACAGAGTTTGTCAAAAAAATACATGATTACATAAATACAACGAAAGACAGGTACATGTAATCATGACGACCTCAAATAGTCTGAAGAGGATCCTGACCCCAAAATGTGTGTGCCCGTTGTCACCACCCCCACATAACCTACTATGGTCCTGAAACATGAATTAAACAACAATGCCTGAGTTTCCCATTAGGAAACCCCATATGCCAAGCTCACCTATATGAATGCAACAGTACGGTAATGAACTTATCGTACTAGTAGCATATCATGTCATCAACAACAATGCAAACAAATCCCCTCCAAGGGTAAAACATGACCTCAGTCCTAAAACAACCACAAATACCCTCTATGGGTCAACAAGGACATCAATCCAACAAACAACATCGAGTCTCCCTCGGAGACCTACTGTAGGCACATACGGTCTTACGGATAGTACGTGACGCACCCCCAAATGCGACTATGCAAGCCAAGGAATCGGTGAGGAGCGTCCGCACTTCCACACCAAACGAAACAACGTGGTCTACACCACACAACCGGAGCCATAGCCCGGTTGGTCCAACAATCCCTCAATAGGTGCCCAACTGAGGAATCGTCGTCGGAACAACATCAGCGGCCACAAACCGGAACATCATCGACAACATCATCACCGACACAACATCGGCAGTACAACATACGTCCAGCACAACATCAGATGGTTCCAGACCGTAGTCTGCAGGGGCATTATGCTCCAAGAGCCATGCATCAACATGCATTGGGATCCACGATCCCTCAGGTCCACTACTCTATAGCGAGTCAAGACAACAAAACTTCACGCCACAGTCTATCAACAGAGGTGGCTCGACCCCAAGTACCCACACTCTTCCACTCAGCGGTCCCTACGTAGGAACGATCACACACTCACCGTCACCTCCTGGATCACGTACTAGGTGAGGACACATGTTTTCGTGAACAGAGTTGGCACTTCACCAAGATTAAGAATTCGGTTCTGCACACAAACGGTCGACCGAAATAGGCAATCTGGTCGACCGTTCCCATGGGGTTTGGTCGATCGAAAGTCTGCAACGATTGAACTCTCTGTGCATAACCTAAGTCCCAATGGTCGAACCAAAGTCTAAACCGGTCGACCGATACGTGGTCAAAATCCGGAGTCAGGTCAAAATCAAACAACGCAAACAGTCGACCGGCGCAGAGGTCCCGGTCGACCAGAAACTACCAGAGCAACCTAGCTGTTCAAGTGAACTATCGGTCAGACAAGATATAGCAATCGGTCGAATAGCAAATAAGTTCACTAAAGTTCCAGTCGGAACAAAAGTCAGGAACGGTATACCGTTTAGATGGTCAACGTCCGGTCCGAGCTAAACATGAAGCAACGGTCGAACTGCTCATGGGTCCCGTCCGACTGAAAACTTCCAGACATTCCTCCGACCCACCAGCATAAGCACAACCGGTCGATAACCCATGACATCGTTCAACTGGTGTTGGTTAACGTCGAGCAAAAATACACTAAACCGGTCGACCGCAACGATGCACCGGTCGAGTGAAATCGAATAGCCACCCGATCTGTAGGGTATCTCTTGCTGCCCTCGTCGGCGGCGAGGTCTCCGACCACTTGACGACTATCAAAATTACACCTTCAACTTCGACGGAGCACGTCGGGATCACTCAACGTCGCCCGCCGACCGCAACCTCCGCACGACCTCCCTCACGTACCAACACCATGTGGATCATGCCGGAGCTGCCACCACCTCCTCTGGAACGCCGGAAAAGGAAGAGAAATGAGAGAAAAAGATGGCAAGAACAAAAGAAGAAGAAAAGAGAGAATACGTTTTCGTTTATAAAACCAAAACCCATCTCAACAGTGACCTCCCTCATCCACAACACCCGACACACCTCAACCCATCACACTCTCCACGCCCCCATTGTTCACGCTCCCTTCCCCATGGAAAGCCTTCCACTAAACAAGGGATTAGCCCTCCAAATGGGTTTAGGATCTAACACAACCAAATAGAAAAGCAAGAGTGAAGGCGGATGCCTAAAGCAAAACCATTCTCAAGGCTAACTTGTAAAGGTATTTTTCCTGCAGTTTACATATGCAGATCATGAAAGGTAAGGGGTCCAAAGAAGAAGATTCTAAAACTCTAGCTTAGGAATATTAGGAACATAGAATAACAGGACATCATGAATTAATGCTTGAATCTAAGGTAAGAGAGATCCTGCTTATTAGTAGCAATATAACCTCTTGTTTACTAATTGAAGTTTATGAGTTTGAATATACGATTTTAGCTTTTGAATAAATTTCTTATATTCAAAACAATTATCGAAGTTGTATTTAATGTTTGTGATTTCAATTTTAACTGCAGTCATCTACGTAGATTGGGATACTAGTGACACATATGACAAGAATGAGTAATAAGAGCAACCTTAGTGGGGCGTGCACGCCCAGGCGCCCGAGCGTCCCCTCGTTAACGGGCTGTGCGGCCGCCCGAGGCGCCCTCGGGTGGGGCACGTGTTGCCCCCTATTGGTCTAATATTGTTTTTTTTATTTTAGTGCATGATTTGCTATTAGAAGTAATTGATATTGTATTGGGTATTTTTGAATAATGTGGGGTGATAATTTTGATTATTGTGGGATCACTGTTCAATCACACGTGTACTGTGTAATCACACTTCTATTCAATCACGCGTGCACTATGTTGTCACGTTTGCACTGTGCATTATCGCGTGTACTGTGAAATGGATACCTCTATCTACTACCAACTATAAATACATCTACCTATCTCCTTAACTCCTCACATCTTCTTAAATTCTTCACTCTTATTAGCTTCTTATCTCAATGTCGGATAATAGTTGAATCCTCGCACAATCCGACGATGACAACTATAGTGAGACATTCAATCTGATGGACCGTGCTATTGATTTGGCCACCCGGGCTGTGTACGAAAAGAGTACACGTCCTAGGCATCGTTGAAGGAGAACGACGAACCCAGATAGAGATCGTGAACTTGGTTACAGACAGCTTATAGACTATTATTTTTCTGACAACCATGTGTATTATGATTCTCTTTTGCGCATTCACAATGTCGTTGAAACTTCTGATGTCTTCATCCAATGAACATCGGATGCAACTGGTAGAATGAGTATTTCCGGATTACAAAAAGTAACGGCAACAATGTGAATGCAAGCCTATGGCATGGCAGCTGATGGGATCGATGAGTACCTACGAATGAGTGCAAAAACATCTAGAAATGCCCTCCTCAAATTGTGCAAAGGTGTTATTAACATCTTCGGCCCTGAGTATTTACTCCAATTAACTGCAAATGACTTGGCACGACTACTTTACGTTGGTGAGCAACGTGGGTTCCCAGGTATGATGGGGAGTATTGATTGTATGCATTGGGTTTGGAAAAACTACCTGGCTGCTTTGAAGGGACAACATCAAGGGCGTTCTGGGATAGCAACCCTAATCCTTGAGGTGGTGGCATAGTACGACTTATGGATCTGGCATTCCTTCTTCGGCCAATGACTTGAACGTCCTGCAACAATCTCCAGTTTTCGACGACATACTGGAAGGCCGAGCGTCACATATAAATTATGAGGTAAATGGTGTTCACTATGATATGGGATACTATCTTACTGAAGATATTTATCCACAGTGGGCCGCCTTTATTCAATCCATCCTTAACCCTCAAACCCCAAAGCACAAATTGTTTGCTGAAGTGCAGGAGGCAACGCGTAAAGATGTAGAACGCGCTTTCGGAGTGTTGCAAGCGAGGTCGGCGATCATCAAAAATCCAGCGCTCGCTTGGAGTAAGGACGTACTATCCAAAATAATGACAACTTGCATCATCATGCATAAAGTGATTGTGGAGGACGAACGCTACTCTTACGCCAATTTTGGAGATGTTCGCGAATTTATGGAAGATCGACCTGGAACTTCAGCTGAGGAAATACCATATTTGACCGATCGTATAGTGGATATTCACGAGTTTTTTGCCAATCAAGATCGGGTGCATGACAGGAATCAACATTTGGATCTGAAAGGCGATTTAATCGAGCTAATATGGCAACACTACGGACGAGGAGCAGTTTAAAAATGGGTTAACTTAATTTTTAATGTACTATTTCGAAGTCCAGTTTATGTAATATGTATTGTCGTTTGTTAACTTTGAATGTAATATTTCCGATTTCAGTTTATGTAATATGTAATGTGGTTTCATAATATTTAATAATAATTTCGTGATTTAATAGTAAAAGTTAAATATTTCGAGTTAACGTAATTAGAAGTAGTAATTACAATTACAATTATATAAAATTTAATTATTTAAATGTTGTGTAAGAATTAAAATTGTTTAATTAAGAAATGATGCGGAGGAAAGAGAATGTAGGGTGGTATACATGCTTTAGGGGTTTTTTGGGTGGGTGGGGTGAGGTGACGTGGCGGAAAGAGGGAGCAGGGTGCCCGAGGGTAGCCCGGGCGCTGTTATTTATGGTCTAAGTGTGTCATAGGCAATGGTATATATAAATTTAGAACAAAATATTAATTCATTAAGTTGCCTTTACCACTTAAAAAAGAACACAACCTATGGAATAAATGGGGCATCGTAAGTTCAATTAAAGTGAATATTATATTACTTTGGAGAACTTGAATCCAAAAAATAAACAATCTATCTTTAACTATAAATCAAATTTACAAAGAGCAACTGAACGTGTACTTTAAGATTAAACTTTCACAATTCCTGTAAAAAACTTGTTTCATAATTAAGGACATGAATTATAAATTGAGTATTACATACATAGACATACCATGCTGAAGAAAATATTTATTCCCATCTCCACACGTATTTGTCCACCTTCAAGAGGATTTGGCCTTTTAAGCCAAGAAAAAGACAAATATAATGACATATATGATACATATTAGACATAAACTAATAATTTTATTAAAGAGAAGGTGAAGGGACCTACAAAGGGAAAAAAGCTGTGTGTGTAATATGTTTTGATTAGTGAAGTGAAAGACTAACATACCACCAACACATAACTTGTCTACAAAAGAATAAAGTCAAGGTTTTGAATCTCAAGGAATAATAAATCTAGTCTAAAGCAAATTAGAGCACCTAATCGAGTAGAATTAGAAATTGAAAACTTTCTCATCTGAACAGAACATGAAGATAAGTACAGGCTATGGAAGTTTCTAGAAAGAATGTTAGGAATGCTACAATCTTCATAAAATATGCTAGTGCAAGTAGCCCAACAAGATAGAAAGCACACCAATGAAGTCTGTCACCAGATCGATGAAGCGAAAGGTATCAATGCGTAACAACAGGAATAGCAACCACCCAAAATTATGATACTCAGATAGGAATCTAGCACCAAGACATAAAGTTGGGTACCGGTCCAGACCCGGCGGATCGAGTCGGATTGGCAGGGTTATTTTTTCGTACTAGAGATATTCATATACCCGTAACTTATATAGTTTCAATTAAAAACACTATCAAATTAGGATTTCAACAAAATAATCGGTTCATCAACGTCATTGCCTCACCGACTATCCCATTTACCCATCACAACCGATAGTGAAATTTTATTAAGTATAATAAATTTACAAATTACATACAATGATATAATTTCTAATGTATTAAGGGGGTGTTTGGTTCGCGTAGGGTAAACGGAATGAAATCCATAAAGGGAAACAAGGAGAAAGGAAAGGAATGACCTTGATTCCCCCAACCTGTTTGGGTATGTTCAAGAAACAGAATGAATTTCTCCCTAATTCCCTTTGTGATTGTTTGGTTGAAAGCAAGGAATCAAACTATAAATTTTTATTGGATCGTTCAATCACGTTTCTAGCTTTTGCATACCTTAAGTTGAAAAATTCTTCTGCGGTTTGTGGTTGTTGTGGACCATTATTCCACTCTCTAAGATGGTAAAGATGTCCTCTATATGGTGCAAGGAATCCCTCTCCATTAGTATATCCACCATCACATAGATAATTACAACCTTGACACAATGAAAAAATAATTTTGTTATACTCTTACTAAGTTGGACTAAATGAAATGTTTTCGTTAATGAAATTACCTTTTGGAACTTTCAAACATTAGGCCTAGAAATAGCATCTCGAAGAATCCGACCATCATGTGCCGATCCCTCCCAACCAGGTAAGACATATATAAATTCCATCTCGGGTGAGCATACTCCTAATACATTCATTGCAAGGGTACCTTTTCTAGTCTGATATTTAGGTCGTTCATCGGAAGGAACATTTACTACAATCATTGTACCATCAAGTGCTGCACCTAAATAATTCTACAAAACAAACAATACCACTTTAGATTGTGTAATATTTGTACCATCTTTGTCAAACTAGAATTTGTTTTATTTTTTCCACCTTGAAATATTTCCACCTATCATCATCGCAATCCTCTTGTATGGGAGTTGGTTTCTTAGGAAGCACATTATGTAACTTCAAGGTTGCTAATAAACAAGCATGAAATTGTCTACTAACAATTTCACCACTTCTATAAAAATGTGCACCAATCATTCTATTATTTTTGTGGTGAGCTAGTGTATACAAGAAACCTGCAACAATCTCTTCCAAACATGTGTTTCTTGTCTTATTCAACCCACCAATATCTCTTACAATCTCCAGAAGTACACCAAATGTGCGTCGATTTATACAAAGATAGTTCCTACACAAAGTGTCACTTTCTCTAATCATTCTATTCAAGTTATGCATCTCATTTTTCTTCTAGTTTTTTTTATCTAGTTTAAGATGTTGAGAATTATGTTGTGTTTTTCAAATTGAGTACCACATAAAATGTTGCAATACAACACAATTTACCATGGAAACTATGAAACGAAAAAAGTCCCAATTTCTACTCCTTGTCTAAGTACCAATTCGAGTCATTTCTGTAGAAAAGAACACCAAGAAGACCATATCATGATATTGACATGTACAAAATACAAACAAATATTATGTACAAGTGGAAAGAGAGTAAAATCAGGCCAAAAAATAATATGAAAATTATACAAGTGTTATGTAACCATGTGTATCTTTGCTTGTATAAAAAGTCTCTCAATATGACTATATTGTTAGCTTTTTGGCTAATAATTGCTAATCTGTTTTGATGATTAACTAACATATTAATAAACACATGTATTCCATTAAAATCATCGCATACATATGTTATATTTTCTAACATTTCCGGAATCAAGTTGAATCAAGACAAGAAATCAAGATTGAAGACTAGATAAGTTTATAATTCTTCTACTTAGGTTATAATGTAACTTGGCATTTGAAATCTTTGATAGATTGCATTTCTTGACCCCTAGGAAACCCATAGAAGTCTCACAATTAAATCCATATCATATTGACTTCAATAGGTCTTCGACGAAACATAGAAACTTCCATAGAACAGGTTTTCTGGGTCAAAACTGTCGACCGGAATACCATCTCGGTCGACCAAAATTCAACTGTCTTTTATTCTTTGTCAAAACGGTCGACCAGACCATACCTCAATTCGACTGATTCCTTATTGTGGCTTCACAGACTTAATCGGTCGACTGAATCCTTTTCCCTGGTCGACTGTATCTCTTTCCACGTTGAGTTAACCCATTTCAACTGAAACACGTCTCACTCACCTATTGTATTTTGACATGTGTCCTGGTTTGAGTAGATATCGGTTGACTGAAAGTTTAGTTTGTTCGATCGATTGGTTTCCGTATTTGTCTTTAATGTGACCGTTATACTTGGCATATACACATACTCACCTAACCCCCGTATTAGATTTGGTCCTTAGGTCGACCGAGACCTTATTTACGGTGGACCAATAGGTGAAACCCTCGATCTCCAATTTTACTGGTCCTTTTTGGTCGAACTACACTTCTATCTTGTTCGACCGTTATCTCTATTCCACAGTTTCATCTAGACCAAATCTTCCAAAAGATCGACCGAACCCAGTTATCTGGTCGACCGTTGACTTAAGTTCTACCCCAGTCGGTTCGATTGTCTGCACCTTTACTCGACTGAATGCCTTATTTTCTACTTATCGGTCAACTGATTGACCTGATCCGAAGACCGTCAGTGCACAGATTTGTGTCCTGCCCTTCACTATTTTGTGTATTCTTGCACAACTTTATACCACTTTAATGCCAATGGCTAGATTAAGTTTAGAGCTTATATATAGAGCTGAGAACACACTTCTAAGGTCACCAATCTTTCTCCAAACTCAAACATTCTTACTACTCCCATTTTGCTCTAAACTTCTTTGTGCTCACATCTTAACACTTGAAAGATTATTTGCAACTAGGTCATTGATTGCATCATTCATTTCAAGTGCCAAAGATTATTTGCTGAAGTATTTTCTTCAAGAGTTGTACTAGCTTCCGGAGTGAATCTCTTCTCGGATTGTGAGAAGGTCGTCCAGGCTCGACGAGGGTGTTCGCAAAGCTTGTGGTGTAAAGGCATGATCTCGGCCCTCAACGGAGATCGGATTAGTGGAGGACGCGAAGTAGCTCGAGGAATAGCAATTTGTAAGAGAGAACTAGGATCCGGTGGTTGGATCCAAACCTCTATACATCTGGTGTTGTGGTTTGCATATCTTTCCTTCATTTTTATTGTTCTAGCTTTTAATTCTCAATAGTTGTTTAAAGAACTTAATTAGTCTATTCACCCCCTCCCTTTAGACTAATATTCTAGCACATTTGATCCTACATATACTACATCATCTTCTGCATTGAGTTTCTATGACCAAAATATTTTTCATATTTGATCAATATATATGGAAAAATCAGCAACAAAAACATACAAAAATTATACAACAAAAAGAAGACGAAAAAGAGAGAAAAGAGGAGAGAGAAAGAAAGAGATGAGATATACCTCACCTGAGGAAGGCCGGCGGTAGGAGGTTGGAGGATGGACGATGGGGAGGTGGGGATGGCTAGGGTTAGAGGAGAGAGGGGAGGGGTAATGAAGTGGGGAAAGAGAATGGAAATACCTAGGGGGTATGGGGAATCAGCCTAGAAGACTTTGGGGTGAAGTGAAAAAGAAAAGAGGGTAAAGGGAATGACAAAGTAGGTGCAACAAACAACACCAAAGGGTATCACGTCAGTTCATTCCCTTACCTTTAGATGAATACCTCAAACCAAACGCCCCCTAAGTATTACAATTGCAAATTACAATTATAGATAGTTTATTTGTCTTCATCGCTGCTCTCATTGATTTGCATGTTCTGCGCGTCCAACCAATCCTTCAAGAAAACACATGTCTCTAGTGATTTAGCGGATGTGTTGCACCTCTTTTCTGTCAAGACAGGTTTACCAACGCTAAATGCAGTCTCAGACACCAAAGTTGATGTCGGAGGAGTTTATAAATCACGTGCTAATAAGAACCTATTGGAAATCTAGCATAGTTAGATTTCCACTAGTTTAAAACATCTAAAGATTTACAATCTGTAGCACTTAAGTACATATCAATATTTAAATATGCAGTTAATTCATTATGAGTTTCATTTTGTTCTAATATAAATCTTTTCTGATTTAACCAATTCCATTGAAAGTTTTCATCATATTCATCTTCATCCACAAGTAGGTGTTGTTGGGATGATGATGAACTAGGAATGTTTGAACCCATTCGATTAACATTATGTAATCATTCATATAGACTAGAATATCTATTAAGGTGTGTTCTATTTCCTTTTAAGTAATCTTCACAACCTTCATAATTCATGTTTTCAAAAATAATTTCTAAGTAAATTTGTAAACCGGTCATTTAAATCTAGGAACCATAACAAAAGCTCAACAAAAATTTAATGGTGGACGTTTCTAATATTTATTAAACTTAGCCTCCATTACATTTATAATTTCTACAAAACTACCATTACTCCTATATTTCTTAAATACTGTAGTGATGGGAAGTAATTCAGATATAAATAAGTTAGCAGTTGTGTAATATGTTCAACTTAATGTGTTAGTGAAATTGAAAAAAGGTTTCAAAAAATCTAACATAATTTTACAATTTTAACAATCAAGATTAGTTAAAAATTATTTTTTCATTATGAAAGGCTATAATTAAATATTTATAAGGAAAATAACATTTCAACATTTCATAAATAGATTTGCATCTACAAGGAACATGTAATTTAAATTTTCTATGTCTAACATCATTACTGGAGCACAAATCTCTAAATTCTTGATATCTATATGTATTCTTACTACCTAAATAGGTGATAGTATCTTTAACATTTTTTAAATAAGGTTTTATTATTTCAAGTCTATTTTGTACAACTAAGTTTAAAATATGATAAACACATCAAATATGAATAAGAATACCATTTAATGGTGGATTACATAATGTTACAAGTAATTCTACTGCTCCAAAGTTATTACTAGTATTGTCAAAAGAAATTGCACAAATTTTATTTGTTATTGAATATTCATGCAATACATCTCTTATCTGGTTATATATAATCATAGTAGTATATGGGTGCAAAATCGGTGCATAAGATATAAAGTTTTATGTAAAACCCCAAATTATCTAAAAAATGAACAATTACACAGCAAAATCGAAAGCCAGATTCTGAGGTCCAAATATCACTTGTTAATTCATTTTCCCATTTTCATATTTTGTATTTGCAGCAACCCCAAATGTGCGTAGGGAAAATTCTTGAAATTGTGGGTTATGGTAACTAAATGTCTTTCTAAGGTTTGAAGATTCAACTTGGCTAAACGGTAATTCATCTCTAATTATATAATCAACAATTACATCTCTACCTTTAATTGGATTATATTTCCTAGTTTTTATTGTTCCAGAACTAGAGTTTAAAATAGAATGTTGTGAAGTAATGCTCCAATATTCCTATGTTTACATTTTTTGCATGTCTTGTTAGATGAGTAGTTTCTTGACTACTAGTTGCAGTAAGTTCAATACCACATATTTTACATATAGCCCATTCTTATCTTGTGATAAGTCAAAATCATTCCAAACCTTACTAGTTCTTCTTCTAGTACTTTTGCCTATACTTGATGCACTAATATGGGGATTACGATTCCTGATTGATTAGTTATAATCATGCAAGTCCACGACCGTGATGAAGCGGTGGCACGTACGGGTCGAGTGCAGAATGAGCACGCGTGAGTCTAAGTCTACAATACTCGAGTGACGGAGAAGAAGAGAGAGAGGGATGCAGCCGGAATTTAACTACGATGCAAGTAAAATAAAAAACAAATGATAAAATATAACCCATTAAGGGGGCAGACAAAGAATGCGGAAATGAAAATATGTGTAGTGTGTGTGTCAATTGTGCTCATCACAACATGTAATACATGAAATCCATAAACCAAATCCAACTTTGCCTCCAATGAAATAACATAAAACATTATCAATAAAGCATACACGACAATAATTGAAATAAGGTTAATGTGAGCACTTGTAAAATGACCACATCCAACTTTGTCTCCACATGAAATAAGATTTGACACAATCATTAAAACATACAAGACAATCATTTGGATGATGCCAACATGAGCACATGCATGCACATGTCATGTTTCCTTCTTCCACTCCATCATTATCCTCATATGATTATTCCCAATAAAATAGACACACTAATCTAAGCATGTGCTAAGCTTCACTCAAGAGCATTAGCACATCAAAGATAAAAGTGAAAATCTCATTAGATGGTTATGGAACTCATGTGAGGTTCAAAGGTAGGATTAACATAGACACTAATACATCACATAATCACAACACCTTCTTCTCCATACCCCAATGGGGATGGACTACTATCTACTCATCTCTAAACTAAAGAAAGCATAAAAGCAACCCAAAATCATAGTGAAAAATTCAGAAAACTAGATAAAGGAAAACAAGCACAAATGAAATGACATCAAAGGAAATACATCAAGATAAAGAACAAGACTACACTATATTAAAATGAAAGCTTACAAAGTTTGCTTCTCTTCTCCTCCTCTACTCTACTAAACAAGAAATAAAATATACTCTACTTAACAAGAAATGAAACTAATCTAAGGAGGAGACGGAGGAAGAAGAAGAAATGAGGCATTACAAGTGTATTTATGGAAGACTAAAGGGTTTAGATGGATCTTGGCGAAATCGGACGACTATAAATCAGATCGGGAGGTTGCATATCTCTTTAACCCGACAACCCGACCCACTCCATAGAACTACGGGTGTCAAATGCTTAACCGGATCCACCACTGGCGGATCAATTTTCTCTAATTGCCTCTGAAATTTGACCACAACTTTAATTAACATACTAAACATGTGGGGTGAGCCTGAAGTTGTTGGTTCGAGCTCATTTGGTTTTAATTGTCGAAATACTCCTCAGGTTTAGGAGATTCTGGACTTTTGCAACCAATATATTTTTCTTTACACTTAAGTCCCTCTCAGTTTTCACTTGGGAACTTCCTGAGTTACAATTCAGTCCTTGGATATTACAAACAGGTCCAGAACCTTCCAAATCAGTCCATTTTTCTTGCGTTAATGTCATTTTCTCTTCATTTCTCTTCTTTATTTGTTAAACCCTGAAACACATCAAACAAACACTAGAGTAGCAAAAATATGGTGTAAAATAAAATATATATAGCATGAATGCAATGTATGATTACCTACTAATCAATCCCCCTCAGTTCAGGTGATGAATTAATTGATGGGTCAGATGTCATTGAAATTAAAAAGTATGCAAACAAAAGTCTAAATTTTCTAACCAATGAGAAAGTCATGGAATTAACTCAAATAAACTAATTATACTAAAAGAGTAAAGAAATGCAAACGAGAAGGTGAGAAATAGAGAAGATATGGCAGTGTGTCGCGAAAGCGGACAAATCGGGCAGTAGTTTTAGGCTTTTGCTCAAACTCGACCCATTTCTAACACAATGAGAACACTTAATAAAAAATTAAGAAGATTGGAAGAGAAGAAGAAGATTTGGTGTGAAGAAATGAATGAAATGTGGGGTTTATATAGATTTTTATTGACTTTTCGTAATTAAGGGATAACATTTTCGTAATTTTTATAAAAAAACAATGTTAGGAGGTTATTAGGTTGTTAGGAAAGTATATGATTCCTAGCAATGTTAGGAAAGATTTCAGAGATGTAGTTGTTGATGCAGACATAGAGGAGGTTATTAGGTTTCCTAACCCCAAACATGAGTTGCACATATATTTTAACTTAAGAAGTAAATAGATAGTAAGCAATGTTGTTGCAAGTGTAGGCTCAAAACCTAAACCTCAACCACCACTAGTGCAGAATGCACAATAGGTGTCGCACAATAGACGTCAGATATCCAAACATTCGACGTCTATATAGGATAGACATCGGATGTTTGGATATCCGACGTCTAATGTGCGATCTAGACGTCTGTTGTTTGGACATCCGACGTCTATATGGCTTTCAGTTTAGTCCCACATCGGAGAGAAAAAATCGTTGGTGTGGTTGATGTACTCCACCACTCCTTTACTGTTGAATGAGATCGAGTTGGGGTACTTGGCATCTTGGGCTTGATGTACTTGTTAATGGTCAAAAGATTGGAACTTGGGCATCTTGGGCTTGATTATTGTACAGGTTGAATGCCCGCTATAGGTTGTAATGAACATTTTTGGGTTATTTAAAGGTATATTAAACGCCGGTCATATATAACTGACATTTATACACTATGGCATAGGCGTCGACGAAATATACGATGATCGTATATACTACCAAAATCCATCGTATATACCCCCTGTATTTCCAACGTATATGGTCTTTTCTACACTAGTGCAGTTAGGGAAGGTCAGACCCAAACTTGTGATCTCCAATCTATTGTAGGGTCAGAACCTCAACCACTTATGGAATGTCAGCCCCAAACTTGTGATACATCGTGTTAAGTCCATTAAGGTTCTTATTTGTATTTTTTTCTTTTCTTTTTTCTCTAATTATTTTTTCATTTTCGAGAATAAGGAGTTAAAACTTGTTTGTCTTTAATTCTCCCAGGGTCAGGTTTCGTGCATCATTACCTGTGAGGACTTACACTATCGCATACACTTTTCCCCAAATGTCCGCATGAGGCGATCCCTACCACCCGTGTAACGGGAATTTGGTCGGTGCATCCCAAGTTAGATGACTCGAAAGCACCAGGTACTAAGTCCCCTCAGACCTAATTTCCCGAGTGATAGGAGTCGTGCGAGAAGAGAGAACATCATACTTAATTATTATTTCTTATCAACATGAGAACTAAAACCCCTACACTTAAGGTTGCACAACAAGAGTTTAAGGGTCCCTAACTTCAGGAAACTTCCTGATACTAACAAGCACGAATTATTCGACTCATTAGGTTAAAGGAGGACTTCTTTATTTGTTTGACTATTGAAACCCTATGATTACTCTCTCCCCTGAGGAAAAACCGAGGTGCATCCATACGATTAGAGATAGGACCTAAAATCGGTATACTAGATATCCTAATACAACATGTTCAAATTAATTTTGGGAGCTTCTATTTTAATTGCCTCAAAACGGTTTTGCATACGCTAAAGACATACACAAACCGCACAAAACATTTTTCTTTCGCAAACACATTAAGTTTTTGAAAGAAATGCAAATTGAAAGCACTACGGTAAACAAAAGAAGAGAAGTCACTCAAGGATCATGGGATAACAAATATATCAATATTAAATGTAGCACACTAACATGACCCTAACAATACACACAAAATAAGAAGAAAATCAAAGTGAAAAAGACTTGACTCCACATATATACAAATGTAAAGTACCCACCCACACTTACTTCATACATTGTCCTCAATATATGCAAGCATGATACTACATGTATTTTTGCATGAAAAAGTTATGATCTCACCAAACTTTGAAGCACAAGGAAATTTTCGTGGTCATGTTGATGGACACAAACCCGAATTCCCCTCAACACATGTGAGATACTTAAGAAAAAAGACAAATATGTGAAATAAATGGGGCCGAAATACACAAGGGTTGGAGCCCACAACAACCTATGCTCACTCTTGGTGTCTTTTTTTTCAAATATAACTATGTACAAAAATAAGTTTTCATCGTCATTTGTCAAAAGACATCAAATGGGAACCTCAAAAGTGGGTCAATGTACTTGGAATGGGAACATGACACCACACAGGGCCAAAATACTCATTAGTCGCCCCCACACACAAAATGCACAAGATGCAAGGAGAGGTTCATGATCAAGATGCAAATGCGTCTGATTCAAAGGATCAAACTTAAAGAGTTCAAACCTCTCAAGTGTTTGGTCGTAATTGAGCAAGAAAGAAGACTTTCTCCCTTTACGGTATTGAAATTATGATCGTCAATCCAAACTCTCCAACCAACATACTGGTGCGTCGGAACGAGGCCAACAACCTCATTATCCTTGCCCGATGCACCAAGCGAACAGAAAGTGGGTCTCCACAATGTATCCTCTAAGGAACTCCCAATACCCTCATTGGCAATGTAATTGTTTGGTGTCCCTTCATTTTCAAGATGATCAGAAACAATAATGAGAGGAAACTCTCACCAGGTGTATGAAATTACGGGTATTAGGGTTCTTGATTAAATCAGTTATAATACCGTAAGTGCACGACCACGTTAAAGCGGTGGCGAGCACGGTTCGATCCACAGGTAGCGTGCGCGAGTTGGATTCGTGATACTCGAGTGGGGAAAGAAAAGGAGATTAAGATCGAAACTACACTACAATGCGAAAGAAATCGGAAAATAAGCAATAAAACTAAACCCCTTAGGGGGTAGAGAAACAACATGGAAATGAAAATGTGTAGTGTAGTTTGTGTCCAAATGTGCTCATCAAAACATGTCATACATGAAATCCATAAAACTCAACTCCAACTTTGTCTCCACATGAAATAAGATAAAACCTTATCATTAAAACATACAAGATAATAATTGAAATGGAGCTAATATGTTCACATACATCATGACAAACCAACTATGTCTCCACATGAAATAAGATTTATCAAAATCATTAAAACATACAAGAAATTAGTTATGATAAAGTCAACATGAGCACATGCATGCACATGCCTTGTTCCCTTCTTCCACTCTATCTTTATCTTCACATTGTCATTCCCCATTAAATATGCTCACTAATCTAAGCATGTGCTAAGCTTCACTCGAGCATTAGAATATCAAAGATAAGAGTGAAATCTCATTAGATGGTTATGGAAATCATGTAAGGCTCAAAGGATTAAGATTACATGATCAAATCACCTTCTTCTCCACCCCCCAATGGGGATGGACTACTCTCTACTCATCTCTGCACTAAAGAAAACATAAAAACAACATAAACCCATAATGCAAATGAAGAAAAACAAGATTAAGCAAACAACAACATAAAAGAAATTGCATCAAAGTAAAGACATTAATGTAAAGAACAAGAAATAACTAGATTAAGAAATCAAAATACAAAGTTTTCTCCTCTCCAACCCCCTTATTTACACTACTAAAACAAGAAACTAAAACCTACTCTAATGGGGGAGGGAGGAAGAAGAAGAAAGGAGGCATTACAAGTGTATTTATAGAAGTTTAGAGGGTTTGCATGGATCTGGGCATAATTGGACGGCTGTAAATCACATCTAGAGGTCCTGGAATGTGCTGACCCGACAACCCAACCCGATGCCAAAATTTGAGACCTTTTCGACCATTTGGATCCGCCAGTGGCGTATCAAATAGATCCAATCGGGTTACAATATTGTGTGTTGCTTTATTTCTTCAATTGACATGTGAGGTGAAGTCCTGGTCTGCTGCCTCAAATCACTTTGAGTTTAATTGGCGAAATACTGATCTGATTCAAGTCATGTGTCATCATATTTTGCACTTCACAATCAGGTCCCTCCAGGTTTGCACTTGGATCCTTCCTTATTTGCGATCCAGTCCTTGTGCATTACAAATAGGTCCAGAACCTTCCAAATCAGTCCATACTTCTTACATTTAGGTTATTTTTGCTCCCTTCCTCTTCTTTATTACCTAACTCCTGAAACACTACAAACAACAACTCGAGTAGCACAATATTGGGGTAAAATAACGGATATATAACACGAATATGATGCATGATATGCTAGTAATCAGAACTATTGCTCCACCAAATGTGAGTCCTTAAGAGGCACAACATTAAGATCATGTGACTCAAGGGCGAGGGGACAAAAATATAAGGCATAATCATGTGCCAACTCAAAATCAAGTTGGTCCATGTTATTTTTAATTTGGATCAAATGCTCTACCAAGTGATCGTGAATTGAAACCCCAAGTCCCTCAAACTGACTAGGAGTATGACTTTGACAGATTGTGCTTTGAATTTGTGGATGTGGTGGGGTGGTGTGGGTTTTATTTCACAAGATGAATCCTCATGTTTACAAGAAAGGTCACCCTCCTCAGGTTCACTTAATTGTTGTGTCATTTGACTCACTTGCATTTCCAGAGTTTCAAGGAATTCAAGTTGGACTTCATCAAATTTTGAGTGGTTTCCATGAATGTTTGAAGGGTTTGTTCTAAGGAATCAAGTCTGGGGTGAACTGCAAGGCTCAAGTTAGAATTTGGGAAATTGTTGGGTTGGGTGTTGATGGGCTTAGAATGAGTCCAATTATTGGTAGTTGGGTGTTGATAGAATTCTGGGTATTCAGGAGGAGGATACTGGGGTGGACATAAAGTATGATACTCATGATTTCTAAGATTTTCCCATGAATAAGTCCTCCCTAGGTAAGACACGAATGCGTAGGGGTCATAATGAGTACTTTGGGGAAAAGTATCATCATATTCGGGTTTGAGAGGAACATACGAACACTCTTCGAACACCTGACCACTTAAACCACTCCGGTCATCTGACGTGGCTTCTAGAACCACCGATCCAATCATACCCTCTACGCATGCACGAAAGAGGCCAAAGTTTCTTGTAATGACTCAGTTTGTTGACCAACATATGATCTAACACAACTAGATGATGGTCTAACAGTCGGTGTCTCTCTCATATTACCTCAATCTGGAGACTGCTCCGCCACACAATTAAGATTGTCCCAACCATGCTGGTTGGTAGTCTGTGGCACCCAAGGATACATGGGGTGGGTATACCAGGGAGAGTGGTCCTGGTCCCAATAATGAAATGAATGATCGCCCATGTAACCATCCATCTCGACAATAACACTCTCAAAATGACTACTCACATCAGCACAAGATTGAGTTCGCAAAAAAATGCTCGACTCGACCCTAAAACACTAAGATAAGGTGTCAATGGGAGGAGAATAAGCGATAGAAGTAGATGAGAAGATTACTCGGGTGAGAAGAGAAGACCCCTTAAGAACTAATATGGGTAATGGGATTGGTTAGAACCCTAAGCTAGCAAATATGACTCAAACAAACCTAAGGTTGACTATAGGTCCTTAGGCTAGACGACTCCTAATCGTGACTCTCCACATTCCCAAATGCCCCACCTCCCTTGGCCGAAGGTCACAAAGCCGAATGAGAAAGTCAAGACCTGGAGGTCCCAAAAGTCTCAATGCAACTAAGCAAACAACGACATTCATGCCAAGACGTCGAGAATGGGATTGTCTCCTAAGGGCGCCCGAAGTCCCTAGAGCCGATGTGTACATGATTTTAATTGAGGCTCAGATTAGTGTGATTTTTTGGGCGAAGGAAGGGGTGATGAAATCCCCCACCTTATCTTGTATGGGACAACCCCTCTTTAATAGCGTTTTGAGTCTTAATCTAGCAATCAACTCTCCAAATAAACGCTCACCTCACATTTTCCCCCAATGCACCTTACTAACTATTGAATGCTTTAACCACGCATGTAGAAAGAGAAGAATATGCGTACTTTACGTAAATGATCGACAACAAAAAAGTAAAGAAAAGAAAGACGAATCCGTGCAAGGTCTACAAATGATGAATGACCTAGATGACAATCAATCTACTCTTTTGCTTTGAGTTTTAAAGGTCAAGTTGTCTTAAAGAGGGGTATATGCATATAAAATTAATTTCTGGCATTAACACACAACATATATAAAGTGGCAGATGACATATATCAACTAGAAATAGCAAGAAATAGCTACCAGGGAAACGTGGACAAACTCACCAAATATGCCACTGGCGGATTGTTTGGGGATTCTGGTCCCCAAAGTCCTCCTTGATGCTCCTTTGCCTATGTGAACCGTAACAAAACTAAAAAGAAAATGTAAGAAAAACCCACTGAAATGGTGGAAACAACAACAAATATGACCAACTCCCCGACAACGGTGCCAAAAATTTGATTGATCATCTTAAATAACCGCAGGTGAACGTCGTCGGTGAAGATGTGGCAAATACGGGTCGAACCTCGAGGAGCTATGAGTATTGTTTTGACTACCATACTCTAGTGGGAAAAGAGAGGAGAATGAGGGGATTATGCTAAACTAACTACACGACAAATGCGACGGAAATAAAAAACAACTAATAAAAAACGAGCCACGTAAGAGGTGGAGAATGAATGCAGAAGTGTAGATGTGTATTGGTGTCTGTGTGTAATATTTAGTGCTCATTATATGCATACATGGAAATCTTATAATGCCACAATCCTAAGTGTATCTCTACATAGATTAAGTTTTATCACCATCATTAAAACATACAAAACTCTACTCAATATTAGGACAAAGACAGCCACATGATAACATGTTTAATGACATAAAGAACATGGAATCCATAATGACCAAAACCCAACTATGTCTCCACATGAATTAGATGTAACATTATTGATTGACATCATTTCATGCTTATATTTGTATCTTATATCCATTATCTTACACCTAAGCAATGCTACGTGACGAGTTTTATGTTTGTATTTCAGAAATAAAGAGGTTCGATGAGAAGAGGCATGAAAGGACCTAAAAGATAGGAAAACTACTGAGTCGAGAGACTCAAGGACTAAGATGCAAGGGAGAAGGACCTGAACGTAAGACCGAAATACCTAAGAGCAAAACAGAAAACTCCAGACCATCATGGGGAGTATTTTGGCATTTCCATTCGGGTCGAAGCTCCAACAAGAGAGGTAGATGCATCCAAGACCAACAAATATATCAAGAAAAGCCCAAAACAAAATTCAACTCGATCTGGATCCTGTAGACCGCCAATTGGCGGTCCGGATCTTCCCAGATCTGCTAATATTTCTGGAGCGCGTGTATTATTGTTTGTTTATGCTATTTTTGGTATTAGTTCAGTCCCATACCGGGGAATTGTCCCGGATTACCTTTTTCTATGGCTATAAATAGAACTCTCCCTCCTCTCTTGTACCCCATCTCTCTCTCTTTGTGGCCATCTTCCCTACTAAGAGTGAAGCCTTGAAGCAAAACTCTGGTGGAGGAAGGGCTGCTTGTAATTGAGTGAGTTAATAATAGATGTTTTCATTAGCATGTTATTTCTTGCTTAGTTGATTTCCTTTAATGTGCTTGCTTTGATGCTTGTTTTGTTTTATGTCATTTCAGCTTCTTTAATATTTCTTGCTTGATTAGTGTAGTTTCATTTCAGTATAATGCTTCATTTTGTTAATGTAGTTAGTGTAATGAGTAGTGAGTGGTTCCATCCCCATTTGGGGGGTGGAGAAATATGTGATATGATAATGTAGTGTATTTGGTGTGTGTTATCTTAATCCCTTGAGCCTTATATGATTTCCATAACCATCTAATGGGATTTCACTCTTATCTTTGATAGGCTAATGCTCTTGAATGAAGCTTAGTTTATGCCTAGATTAGTGAACCTATTTTATGGGGAATGATAAGGTGAGGATATGAATGGAATTAATATTGGAAACACAATTTGTAGTGTATGTACTCTTGTTGCCTTTACCTTGGTTAATGTCTTGTATGTTTTAATGATATGTGTTATCTTAATTCATGTGGAGGCATAATAGGGTCGAGTCTTTATACATGAGTTCATTTAGCTTCATTCCAATTATTGTCTTGTATGCTTTAATGATATGATCTTATCTTAATTCATGTGGAGGCAAAGTTGGATTTAGTTTTATGATGTCATGCACTACATGTTGTGATGAGCCTAATCGAACACACACACACACACACATCTTTTATATTCACATTATTTCTCTACCCCCTTTGGGGTTTAGTTTTATTGCTTATCTTTCATTTCCTTTTGCATTCTAGTGTAGTTTAGTGTAATCAATCTTTCTATCCTTTCTTTACCACTCGCCTTCGAACAAACCAAAAGTCGACACACCTCCCGGTGGATCGACCCGTATTTGCCACCGCTTCAACGCGGTCGTGCACTTGCGGTTAATATAAAACGAATCAATCAAGTTTTTGGCGTCGTTGCCGGGGAGGTGCTCTGTCCAGACTTTGGTTTGGACGATTCGAGTGGTTTTAAATTTTTGTTTCTAGTTTTTGTTGGTTCCAGGGATCCTAGAGCTCACGGGGAAGCTACTGGACGAGTTGGAGAACAAAATCTCCAATAGGGACCGCCAATCAGCGGTCTGAGACCGCCAATTGGCGGCCTGGTGAGGTTTTCTTGCTTTCATTTTTCTTCTGGTAGTTGTTTGCTTCATTTTAGTAATCTGGGAGCACTATTTTGCATGCTCTGACTTCTAGTTTTCTCCCAGATCATTAAACCAATCCCCATTAATCAACTTGGCCTTAAAATCCAAAGCAAAAGACTAGATATTCTTACTTGTTTAGGTCACGCATCATGTACTTGACTTAGGCATGTAGTTGTCTTCTCTTTTAGCTTTACTTTCAGTTGTTGAGCGCTGGCGTGAGGTACGCATTTCCTGCACTCATTCATGCATCTTGTATACCCATGCATTAGTTAGTAGGAATTGCATCAGGACAAGAGTGAGTTGAGCGTGGATTGGAGCGATTGATTGCTAGATTTAGGATCAAAACGCTACTAAGGAGGGGCTGTCACATAAAAGATAAGGTGGGGGATTTCATCACCCTTTCTTTGGCCCCAAAAATCACTCTTAATCAAGCCTTAACTAAAAGCAAGTAGACATTGGCCCTAGGATTTCGGACGCACTAGGAGAGTAATCTAGTTGAGACCGCCATGGCCTGATCGGTGTTGCCTACCTTGTCGATAGTAGGAGGTACTGGATCTCTGGATCTGGTATCACTTGCTGGGCATTGTGGTCCTCGTTATAGGGAAGTGAGGCGTGTCGAGGCTAGTGACCTCGAAGTTAGGCGTCGTCTAGCCTAACGACCCATAGCCTTAAGTTGTTTGAGCCGTGCTTGCTAGTTAGGCTTCTACCTGATCCCATTACCCACGCTAGATCTAAGGATTCTCCCCTCCTCATCTGAGTCCTCTCCTCATCTATTCTCTACGAGTAGTCTCCTCCTATGAGTACACCTTCTGTTGTGTGTGTTTTTAGAGTCGAGTCGAGCATTTTATGCGAGGTTGGGCTCATTCTGGTGAGAGCGCTCGACTTGAGAGAGTGCATTTTTCTGAGATGGACGGTCTTGGTGATTGACCATCTCCGCCTCGTGCTCCTTTGGAGCACGAGGCCGAGTCGTCTCGTAGTTACGGGGGAGACCCGGGTCCATTCATGGATTACCTCGGTCCGCTCCCACAACCATGTAGACCTCCTTCTCCTCCTCCTCTGACTCGAGAGGAAGGGAGATTCGGTCAGGATCGACTTTTTGGTGCACCACCACCTTTAGCTCGACAGGATAGACCGATGACTTTGTGGGAGCGGACCCATCCTATTCGGGCCGCACAACCTTCTTGCATAGTTCTTCCCCCTGCTCGCGGGAACAACTATGAGCTGAAACCTCAATATGTGAGCATGATTCCAACCTTTACTGCCAATAAGGAGGATCCGTATATTTCTATATGCGAATTCGAGGAAGTATGCTCCATGTTCAAGCTTCAACAGCTTGACAAGGATTCAGTCCGGTTGAGGATGATTTCTTTCGCGTTGAAGGATAACGCGAAGAAATGGGTGTACAGCCTCCCGGCGAGCTCTATTCGGTCTTGGGATGACTTCGTGATCGTATTTCAGAAGTGATTTTTCCCTCAAAGGAAAACTCAACAGATACGGCACCAGATACATCAAATGTATCAGACTGAGACCGAATCTTTTCATGGTTTCTTTGAGAGGTTCAAGAACCTTCTCCAGTAATGCCCTCATCATTGACTTGAGCTATGGCAGTTGTGCCAGATTGTTTATGAGGGCATCAACTACAACACCCGCACATTGTTGGAGTTGATGTGTCAGGGTGACTTCCAAATGAAACCCATCGATGAGGCATGAGACACTTTTGAGTTAATGGTTGAACGCACCTTTGAGTGGGACACCTTGAGAGAGCCACCAGCCACCAGGAGTTGGACACCATGAGAGAGCCACCAGCCGCCAGGTCTTCTGGTCAAGCTGGATCATATCAAGTTGAGTCATCTATCGCGTCTGAGGCGAAAATGGATGCTCTCATGCGTAGGATTGAGAGCTTAGAGTTGGACCGAGCCCCTGTAATTCAGGTCGTTACTCCCAGATGTGGTAGGTGTGGACTTACGGGCTATGATGACTTGGAATGTGCTTACGCTCCAAGGGATATTGAGCATGCAAATGCAATGTATCAACAGAGGCCTAGTAACGACCCGTACAGTCACTCCTACAACTCGGGATGGCGTAACCATCCTAACTTCTCTTGGGGGCCTAGTGGGGGTAACGGTCAGAGCTCGCACGCTCAACCTCAACCTCCACCTTATCCACCTCCATGCCCATCGGCGACCTACCAACCTCCACATCAACGGTCTCAGAACCATAATTACCAACCTCCTCAAACCTCATCATCGGGTTATTCTAACCAAACTCCATCACCCCAACGGGTTGACTCGAAGGACCCCACTCTTGAACAAACCCTTCGAGCGTCCATTCAGAGCACACAATCCATGTTTGCGGCCAGCAACAATTTGGTCAAAGCATTGTAAATGCAAGTTAGCCACTTGGCTAATCAGCTCCATGAATGCGAGAAGGGCCAATTACCGAGTCAACCCGAGGTGAATCCTCGGGGTACCCATTCTCAAGGAAGGCCACCTGTACCTCATGCTACCTCTGAACCAACCCATCATATTAATGTGATTCATACTTTGAGGTCTGGTAAGGAGGTGGACAACCACATTGGGGTGCCTTCTTTGTCATCGCCATCTCTGAGGGAGCCGGATCCTGAGGTTCCTTCTACATTTCCTTCGACAAAGGGGCCGAATCCTGAGGTCCCCTTGTCTCCTCTTGTGTCGAAGGAATCAGATTCTGAGGTCCCCAATCATGCTTCTTTGGACCGGAATTCTGAGGTTCCTTCGCACCCTTATGCCCTGAAGGTTCCATTCCCTGAGCGCCTTAAAACGAAAACCTCTGATCAGCATGACAAGATGCTTGAGATGTTTCGGCAAGTTAAGGTGAACATCCCTCTATTGGAGGTGATTCAGCAAATGTCACATTATGCCAAGGTTCTCAAGGACTTATGCACCAAGAAGAGAAAAACTCATGTTCCAGAGAAAGTTTTTCTTGTAGCTAACGTGAGTTCTTTGTTGGCACAACCCATGCAAGTCAAGTACAAGGACCCTGGCTGTCCTACTATCTCTTGTGTGATTGGTGATGTGTCCATAGATCGAGCCTTATTGGACCTTGGTGCATCTGTTAATCTTCTGCCATATTCTGTCTACGTCCACCTCGGTCTTGGAGACCTCAAACAAACAAAGACTACTCTTCAATTGGTTGATAGGTCTATGAAGAAACCGAGGGGTGTGGTGGAAGACGTGCTGATCAAAGTAGGAGAGTTCATTTATCCAGTAGTCTTCTTTGTTTTGGATATTGAACCTGTGCCAAACCCACTTGGACAAATTCCTGTCATTCTGGGGCGACCATTTCTTGCAACTTCCAATGCCTTGATCAATTGTCGCAATGGTCTGATGCGCTTGACTTATGGTAGTCAATGCGCTGATATCAACATCTTCACCATTGGCAAGAGGCCTGGTGCCTTCAATGATCCTGTTGGGGTCAACCTTATCCAGGGCTTGGATGAGATTGAAGTTCAGGGCACCTTCAAGTACTTCAGAGAATTGTTCGATGAAGATCCTGAAGGTGGTGAAGATGTTTCACCTGGGCTGGCACATGAAGGTGCCTTATATTCTAATCACGTGGCCCTTGAGCCACATCCTTTTGATCACGTGGCTTTTGAGCCACAAGATACCATTTTTATGGCCTCTGGGCCACATGCTCTTCATTCTGTATCTGCTGAGGACCCCATGTGGGTTAAGAATCAACCACCTGATACCCTTCAACCTGATATAGGTTCACCTCTCGTTCATTCCTCCTCTTTTGCTAACTCTCAAGAGGCATCAACCGACCAGAATGCATATAAGGGTGTCAGGTGGTCGAGCAATTCTGTTTTGTATGTTGCGAGCCCATACATGTGCATTTCTGGCTCGAGAGATGGCGGGTTCCCATTTGATGTCCCTTGACATATGAAGATGGAAGCCTATTGTTGTACATAGTTTAAAATAAAAAAAGGACTCCTTCAGTGAGCATCGATTGTTGTGGGCTCCAACCCTTGAGTATTTGGGCCACATTTCTTTCACGTGTTTGTATCTCTTCTTTAGCATCTCACAGGTTTTGAGGGAATTCAGGTTTGTGTCCATCAACATAACCATGAACTTCCCTTTGTACTTCACGTTGGTGAGATCTCTTCTTTTTCATGCATAAATCCATGTAGTATCTTGCTCACATTCATTGAGGACAATGCATGAAGTAGGTGTGGGGGTGTTTTATGTGTTTACATAGTTGAGTATTTTTACTTTGATTTTTGTTTTCTTTTGTGTGCACTGCTAGGGCCATGTTAGTGTGCTGCATTTAATATCGATATATCTGCTTGCCATGATCCTTGGGTGACTTGTCTTCTTTTGCTTGCTTAGTTCTTTAAAGTTTTCACATTTCTTTCAAAATCTTCATGAGTTTGTGAAAGAAAATGTTTTTGTAGGTTTTGCGTGTGTTTAGCATGTGCAAAACCGTTGAGAGGCAAAGTAAAAAGAAAGCTCCCAAAATTATCTTGAACTTGATGCATTAGGATATCTAGTTTACTGGCTTTAGGTCTTATCGAGTCGTTAGGATGCACCCCGGTTTTCCCTCGGGGGGCGTGTAATCATAGGATTTCAACACTCAAACATTTAAAGAAGTCCACCCTGAACCTAGTGAGTCAAATAATTCGTGTCTGTTAGTATAAGGAAGTTTTTCGTAGTCAAGGGCCCTTAATCTCTTTTTGTGAAACTTAAGTGTAGGGGTTTTGGTTCCCATGTAGATAAATAAATAGGTGGTGTTCTCTCTTCTCGCACGGCTCCTATCACTCGGGAAAGTAGGTCGGGGGGGACTTTGTGCCTGGTGCTTTCGAGTCATCTGACTTGGGATGCACCGACCGAACTCCTGTTACACGGGTGGTAGGGATTGCCCTATGTGGAGATTTGGGGAAAGGTGTACGTGATAGTGTAAGTCCTCATGGGCAATGATGCACGAAACCTGACCCTGGGAGAATGAGACTCGAACTAATAAAAAAGAAAAGAAAAAAAATGCAAATAAGAATCTTAATGGACTTTACACTTTGTATCACTTGAGGATGTTGAGGTTGTCCTTGTCTTTCACTTAATTCCTTATTTAACTTGCGCGAATGTTTCATTAGGCTAGGTGTGTGGACTGATTACCTTTATAGAGTCGGCCCGTAGGATTACCGCGTCCAATGATCGACAAAATATGTCCAACGAGTCGAGTGTCTAGATTGAATAATGCATCTTGTTCGGATTTTGTAGGTATATCCGCTGAAAACCCTCAGGAGACAACACTCCTCCTCCTTGGCAACAAGGAGGTTTAACGGCTTGTTGCACGTGCTAAGTGCAAACGTGATTCCTACGAAAGTGAGTTAGGATTTCTTGTTTCTCATTTGTTTTTCTCTTTCTTTGTTTTGCTCGGGACTAGCAAAAACTTAGGTGTGGGGGTATTTGATTGACATCATTTCATGCTTATATTTGTATCTTATATCCATTATCTTACACCTAAGCAATGCTATGTGACGAGTTTTATGTTTTAATTTCAGAAATAAAGAGGTTTGATGAGAAGAGGAATGAAAGGACCTAAAAGATAGGAAAAACGACTGAGTTGAGAGACTCAAGGATTAAGATGCAAGGGAGAAGGACCTGAACGTAAGACTGAAGGACCTAAGAGCAAAACAGAAAACTCCACACCATCGTGGGGAGTATTTTGGCAATTTGATTCTGGTCGGAGCTCCAACAAGCGAAGTAGATGCATCCAAGACCAACAAATATATCAAGAAAAGCCCAAAACAAAATTCAACTCGATCTGGATCCTGTAGACCGCCAATTGGCGGTCCGGATCTTCCCAGATCCGCTAATATTTCTGGAGCGCGTGTATTATTGTTTGTTTAGGCAATTTTTGGTATTTGTTCAGCCCCATACCGAGGGATTGTCCCGGATTACCTTTTTCTATGGCTATAAATAGAACTCTCCCTCCTCTCTTGTACCCCATCTCTCTCTTTGTGGTCATCTTCCCTACTAAGAGTGAAGCCTTGGAGCAAAACTCTGGTGGAGGAAGGGCTGCTTGTAATTGAGTGAGTTAATAATAGATGTTTTCATTAGCATGTTATTTCTTGCTTAGTTGATTTTCTTTAATGTGCTTGCTTTGATGCTTGTTTTGTTTTATGTCATTTCAGGTTCTTTAATATTTCTTGCTTGATTAGTGTAGTTTCATTTCAGTATAATGCTTCATTTTGTTAATGTAGTTAGTGTAATGAGTAGTGAGTGGTTCCATCCCCATTTGGGGGGTGGAGAAATATGTGATATGATAATGTAGTGTATTAGGTGTGTGTTATCTTAATCCCTTGAGCCTTATATGATTTCCATAACCATCTAATGGGATTTCACTCTTATCTTTGATAGGCTAATGCTCTTGAATGAAGCTTAGCTTATGCCTAGATTAGTGAACCTATTTTATGGGGAATGATAAGGTGAGGATATGGATGGAATTAATATTGGAAACACAATTTGTAGTGTATGTACTCTTGTTGCCTTTACCTTGGTTAATGTCTTGTATGTTTTAATGATATGTGTTATCTTAATTCATGTGGAGGCATAGTAGGGTCGAGTCTTTATACATGAGTTCATTTAGCTTCATTCCAATTATTGTCTTGTATGCTTTAATGATATGATCTTATCTTAATTCATGTGGAGGCAAAGTTGGATTTAGTTTTATGATTTCATGCACTAGATGTTGTGATGAGCATAATCGAACACACACACACACACACACATCTTTTATATTCACATTATTTCTCTACCCCCTTTGGGGTTTAGTTTTATTGCTTATCTTTTATTTCTTTTTGCATTCTAGTGTAGTTTAGTGTAATCAATCTTTCTATCCTTTCTTTACTACTCGCCTTCGAACAAACCAAAAGTCGACACACCTCCCTGTGGATCGACCTGTATTTGCCACCGCTTCAACGCGGCCGTGCACTTGCAGTTAATATAAAATGAATCAATCAATTATCATTAAAACATGCAAGACATTAATTAAGATGAGGCCAACAAGAGCGCATGCTCCCACATGCCATCCTTATCTCTTTACCGCTCTCACCTTATCCTTACCTCATCATTCCCCATAAAGTGGGCCCACTAGCTAAACCATGTGCTACGCATCAATTAAGACCATTAACACATCAAAGGCAAGAGTGAGGAACCCAACAAAATGGCTATGAATTTCATGTGATGCTCCAAGATTAGGATTAAACACACACTAATACAACACATCAACCCTTCACATCATTCTCCACCCCTTTATGAGATGGATTACTCACTAATCAACATATAAACCTACTCTACTAAACATGAAATAAAACCTAATATACTAAACAAGAAATAAAACTAACCTATGGAGGAGAGGAAGGAAGAAGTAAGAGGGGGAGGAAGGTTTACAAGTGTATTTATAGAAGATTAGAGGATCTGGATGAATCTTGACGCAATCAGACGGTTGTCAATCAGATATGGATGTTGCATAATTCTCGCTCCCGAAAACCCGACCTACTGGAGAAATTTGGGGTTGAACCGACCAATTAGATCCGCTACTGGCGGATTTTAATACGCCTTTGGCAGATCATTTGGGTCGGATTGACCTCTAATTTTACCAGTAGCTTTAATGTACCATTTTAGCACGTGGGGTGCACCCGGAGCCATTGGTTTGATCCCGTTTGGTTTTAATTGTCGAATTACTTCTCAGGTTCAGGAGATTACGGACTTTTGCAACCAACATATATTTCTTTACGCTTAGGTCCCTCTGAGTTTCACTTGGGTCCTTCCTAACTTACAATCGGTCCTTGGGCATTACAAATAGGTCCAGAAAGCTTAAAAATCAGTCATTTCTTCTTGTATTTTGGTCATTTTCGCTTCATTTCTCTTCTTTATTACCTAAAATTTGAAACACAACAAACAAACACTCGAGTAGTACAAAATTGGGGTAGAATAAAGGATATGTAGCATGAATGCAATGTATGATATGCTACTAATCATTGCTCGCTGCTAACGTGTAGTTGGGGTTAGAGGTGGACTTCGAAATGAGATCCACAAATACTCGATTGGACGTGGAGTGGGACTTGTTGTTGGACGTAGAGTCGGAGGTCAGATCACCACCACCGGCTATTTTTTCGTCTTGCTGGGGTTGTAGGGGAGATGAGAGGAGGGAAGAAGGGGGAAGATGGTGGGGTAGGTTATGACTTAGGGAAAATGGCGGTAAGGATTATCAAGGGGCGGACATAATGGGGGTGGCTAACGGGCTAACTGGAATTAATGAGATCAGTTACGGAATGTGGCACATTGACGGGATAATTGCACCCAAGCAATTATATTCGACCTGGAGGTGCAGCCAAGCAAAATGATGAAACCCGGGTGCAAAGCCCCAATTACTCATCCCCCGAGGTGCACCCAAGCAAATAACCCTAAATATAATGTTTGATGTCGACATGAACTACTTTCACTTAAAATTTTGAATTCATATGTCCAAAATTCCAATGGATTATAATCACAAATTGTCTTTCGTAAACACTACAGAAAAGAGTTATAAAAAACAATCTTCCCACTTTCTAATAACTCCAAGGGCTTAATTGTAGAATACCCAGAAATTCAACATTTTCTAATAAATCCAAGAGCATATATGCTAAGTAACATGCCCTCCAACCTTCACGCACAAGTCACAACTAATGTATTGGGAGGGATGTGACGAAGAACTTCCAACATCTACGTACACTTTTGGGTATGCTTTAATTGATGGCAAGGAAGGAAGAATTATTAGCAGGATAATCATCAATCCATCTAAGAGGGTCCAGAATAATAGTGATAATGAAGTCGAGCAATCTATCTGTTGGCTTTATATGTCTATTCACCCTATCGCACTGAGTAGTAATTTGGATAAAAAGCAGTTCTCTCATTTTGTTCTTGTGACTCTTCATATACATCGGGACCGAATTTGGATGACTGGAATCAACAATCTAAAGTAAACCAATTGAGTTGAATAGTATTGTGGTTTTCTTCGGTGAACGGAATGTTTCTTAATTTGAAATTTATGCATTGAAATAATTTCAAAGTAGTAGTTTCCCTCGTCTACAATATATGAGAAGGAAAAATTTCCGAAATAATAATTTTTTTAAATTCCAAATTAAACTTTTCCCAAACAGATTTTCAAACTAGAATCGCTTCCACCACGTGGCGACATGTCGCGGCGAGAGGTCTTTTTTTTAGTGTCCAAATAACTCGACGTCTCAGACGTCAAGTTCTGTAGAAAAAATACTTTGAAGAACTTGCCATTGAGAATGTTGAGTTCTTCATAGACAAAATCGGGATTGTTGGTGTCGACACTTAGAAAAATTTATATACCCCCACGAGGGTGCGAATCGGGACCGGAGTTTAATTTGAACAAACTGAACACGACACTGGTGTTGCCGAGTTCTATTTAACGGAACTCGACCCCTCAGATGCTGACTTCCGCAAAATGGAACTCGACACTTCACTTGTCGAGTTTTGCAAAATAGAACTCGATACTGCATTTGTCGAGTTTCTGTTAGACGGTTTTGTTACTCAACCATTAGTTTGCCGTAGATGATAAGTCTATTCTTAAGCAAAAATTTCAAAGACATACACCGCTTGACCACCATATTAGTATAATCAAAATTGCATACACAGGAAAAAAATCGAAATCACACACGAAACTATCATTAAAATAGTAATATGGTTCAACAATATATCAATCAAAAAAAAGTTCACATTACAACCAATTGGTCCACTAAATCTAACCTAAGTGACCCTCAATCTCTTCTTCTTTTCAGGACGTGCCTGAGCACGTCCTCAGCCCCGGCCGCGTACCCCACCTCGTGCCGCATTTCCTATTGGATTAATCTAAGGATTAAGATGATGTTTGCCCAAAGCACTGACACGTGCCACACTCTCATTGGTTGCGCATTAGGGTTTGGGGTGGGGCCATCTATATAAGGAGGGGAGCCTCCCATTGGATGGACTAATTTTTGTGTGCAAACCCTAGCCCCACAAAACTCTAGCCGCCACCTCTCCCTCTCTCTCCCATTCGTCCCTCCACATCGACCAAGCCAATCCGTAGACTCTTGGGTTGTGGACTCGTGCTTCTTCTCCAAGAGAGTAGAAGACCGACCGGTGCTCCAGAGGATTCCGTGAGGTGATCGCCGATCCATTCCGCTGCCACAGGTTCTCTCCACCAAAGGTAATTCTGAACCTGTAGATTCAATCGTAGATTGCTAACATTGGTACCAGAGCCATCTTGGTCACCTCCGAATTTTTTGAGCACTTTCTTATTTCATATATGTTGAAATAATTTCGGTAGTTGTTGAGAGAAATCACATACATGTGTAGTTTTTTTTCTCTTCATCATGCGCCTAGGGTTTGATGGCATTTTTCTCACCCTTGCGCATGTTCTTCTTGATTCATTTCATTACATGCGAATTGTATTACAAGTTCCATCATTATTTCATTCTTGAGCATAGCTTAGATTTCATTTTATGCATGTACCTAGGGTTACATGTTAATCTATGTTTGTTGCGCATTTTTTCATCCAAGAAGCTTGCGGCTAGAGCATGTTTTGTTCTTGATAATATGCGCATATATGTTGTTTGAAATATGATGATATTTTTTACAAGAGTTAATTATTGCATGTATCATATAATGTGATCATATATTTCGGATGGTATGATTTGATTGTGCATTTTTTTTAAACTCTTGTACATACATCTAAGGTAAGATGCTTGTTGCCTTATTCATGTATATGTAATTTTTTTAATAACATGTGCATGCATCTAGGATTAGATGTTGATTGCAAAATCATGCACATACATGAATATTGAGTTACCATATTGTATATTTCGGATTTTTGGAATGAGAGCATTCATTTCATTTGAAATATTTCCTTTATGATTGAATGCACATATATGTTAATCTCATTAAGGATTTTCGGATTTCTTTTGGAATGATTGCTTGCATTTCATTTGAAATATTTCCTTTTCATCAAATGTGCATATATGTGATGTCATCCACCAAAGAATTTCGAATTTTTCTTTCCATTACAAGTAGCATAATTATTGTTGATTGCATGCTTATATTGATTATGGAAAGATTGGCTAATTCTGAAAACTTTTGGGAGATATTATGGGCTGGAATTTTATTGCCTTAAAAATATGTTTGGATGCTTTCCTTTGATGCAAAAATATGTGTTGCTCTCTACCATATAATTTTGGATTTTTCTTTCCTAATCAAAGTAGGATAATTTTGTGCTATCATGATTATATTGATTAGGGAAAGAAGAAAAAAAATTCTGTTTTGAGAATGATTATTGTGGAGATTGGTTGTCATTACCTAACACATTTTTTTGCCTATTTCCGTGCCCCATTCATGCATTGTTTCCTTATGCATTACTTCCTTATTGTTTGAATGAGGTGCACACTTTATGATATTTTTTTTCATACGTCGGATTGTGCTAACGTATGGAAAGATTGTGGCTATGTGGAATGAATGATTGCTGATTTTATTTACTACCTTATTGAGAGATGAGCGTAATTTCATTCATTTATTTCCATTTGCAATAGTTATCGCAATGGGCTGTAATATTTATGGATTGTAATATTTATGGACTGTAATAATTATGGACTGTGGACTGTTTATTGCCCTGAGGAGATGAGGGGCTCCTTTATTTTTTATTATTGCGATATTATTGCTATAAGACTCATGCAGGTTCCCGTCGACGAGGCTAAATCCCTAATGGGGATCATTAGCTCGATATGGAAGTAATGTAGTAATCATATCTGTGTGATGTTGATTGTTTTTTTGAAAACCGTTTTTTGGGAACTCGCATGCCTAGTGGGAGTTGCAAGGTTGAAGTGTTTTGTGTGAACCACCTTGCAACCGGTGGCAAATATCTTTCTTATTTGCTGATTTACCATGATTTATGATTGATCTCGTTTTATATTTCTACCGCAAGTGCACGGCCGCGTTGAAGCGGTGGCAAATACGGGTCGTCCACTGGAGGTGTGTCGACACTTGGTTCGTGCGAAGGCAAGGGGTAAAGAAAGGAGAAAAGGATTGGTTACACTAAACTACACTACAATGCTAAACTAGAATGCAAAAGGAAATGAAGATAAGCAATAAAACTAAACCCCAAAGGGGGTAGAGAACTGATGTGAACATAAAGATGTGTGTGTGTGTGTGTTCAATTAAGCTCCTCACAACATGTAGTGCATGAAATCATAAAACTACATCCAATCTTGCCTCTACATGAATTAAGATAAGACTAATCATTAAAACATACAAGACAATGATTGGAATGAAGCTACATGAACTCAAGTATAAAGACTAGACCCTACTATGCCTCCACATGAATTAAGATGACTACATCATTAAAACATACAAGACATTAGCTAAGGAAAAGGCAACAAGAGTACATACACTACAAATTGTGTTTCCAACATTAACTTCATCCATATCCTAACCTTATCATTCCCCATAAAATAGGTCCACTAATCAAAGCATAAGCTAAGCTTCATTCAAGAGCATTAGCATATCAAAGATAAGAGTGGAGACCCATTAGATGGTTATGGAAATCATATAAAGCTTAAGGGATAAAAATAACACACACTTAATACACTACATGATTATATCACATATTTCTCCACCCCCAAATGGGGATGGAACTACTCACTACTCATTACACTAACTATATTAACAGAAGGAAGCATAATACTGAAATGAAACTATACTAATCAAGCAAGAAACATTAAAGAAGCATAAAACAAAACAAGCATCAAAGCAAAAACATTAAAGGAATTAAACTAAGCAAGAATTAACAAACTAATGAAAACTTTTATTATGAACTCACTCAGATTACAAGCAGCCCTTCCTCCACTAGAGTTTTGCTTCAAGGCTTCACTCTTAGTAGGGAAGGAGGCCACCAAGAGAGAGATAGATACAATGGGAGGTGAAGAGTTCTATTTATAAGCATGGAAAAAGCTAATCAGGGACAATCCCCCGATGTGGGACTAAACCAATACCAAAAATAGCCTAAACGAACACTAATACAAGTCCAGGAGAAGTTGGGGCGGATCTTGCATGATCCAGACCGCCAATTGGCGGCCTATAAAGCCCAGATCCGTCTGGGTCTTCTGGTGGGCTTTCCTTGGTGTGTTTCTTGGTCTTGGATGCATCTAACTTGTTTAGTGGAGCTCCGACCCGAATCGAATTGACAAAATACTCCTCATGATGGTGTGGAGTTTCCTGTTTTGCTCTTAGGTCCTTCTGTCTTACGATCAGGTCCTTCTCCCTTGCATCTTGGTCCCCAGGTCTCACAATTAGGTCCTTTTTCCTGCTTTTGGGTCCTTTCATGGCTCTTCTCTTCAAACCACTTTATTTCTGAAAACTAAACATAAAACTCGTCACGTAGCATTGCTTAGGTGTAAGATAATGGATATAAGGTACAAATATAAGCATGAAATGATGTCAATCAAATACCCCCACACCTAAGTTTTTTCTAGTCTCGAGCAAAACAAAGAAAGGAAAAAGCATACGAAAAACAAGAAATCCTAACTCACTTTCGTAGGAATCACGGTTGCACTTAGCACGTACAACAAGCCGTTAAACCTCCTTGTTGCCAAGGAGGAGGAGTGTTGTCTCCTGATGGTTTTCAGCGGATATACCCACAAAATCCGAACCAGATGCATTAATCAATCTAGCTACCCGACTCGTTGGACTTATTTTGTCGATCATGGAATGCGGTAATACTACGGGTCGACTCTATATATGTAATCAGTCCACACACCTAGCCTAATGAGTTATTCGTGAGAGTTAACTAAGGAATTAAGTGAAAGACATGGGCACCCTTAACTTCTGAATGTGATACAACGTGTAAAGTCCATTTTGGTTCTTATTTGACTCTTCTTTTCTTTTCTTTTCTTTTTTTTTCTTTCTTTTTTCTTTCTTTTTCTTTGGAGCATTTATTGGTTGGTGTTTGATTCTCCCAGTGTCAGGTTTCGTGCATCATTGCCTATGAGGACTTACACTATCACGTACACCTTCCCCCAAATCTCCACATAGGGCGATCCCTACCACCCTTGTAACGGGAGTTCGGTCGGTGCATCCCAAGTCAGATGACTCGAAAGCACCAGGCACAAAGTCCCCTCAGACCTACTTTCCCGAGTGATAGGAGCCGTACGAGAAGAGAGAACACCACTTATTTATTTATCTACATGGGAACCAAAACCCCTACACTTAAGCTTCACAAAAAGATATTAAGGGCCCTTGACTACGACAAACCTCCTTATACTAACAGACACGAATTATTTGACTCACTAGGTTCAGGGTGGACTTCTTTAAATGTTTGAGTACTGAAACCCTAGGATTACACGCCCCCCGAGGGAGAACCGGGGTGCATCCTAACGACTCGATAAATCCTAAAGCCACGCACTAGATATCCTAATGCATCAAGTTCAAGACAATTTTGGGAGCTATCTTTTTACTTTGCCTCTCAACGGTTTTGCACATGCTAAACACACGCAAAACCCACAAAACATTTTCTTTCGAAAACACATGAAGATTTTGAAAGAAATGTGGAAATTTTAAAGCACTAGGCAAGCAAAAGAAGACAAGTCACCCAAGGATCATGGCAAGCAGATATATCGATATTAAATGCAGCACACTATCATGACCCTAACAATGCAAACAAAAGAAAACAAAATCAAAGGAAAAAGACTCAACTATGTACACACGTAAAACACCCCCCCCACACCTACTTCATGCATTGTCCTCAATGAATGCAAGCAAGATACTACATGGATGCATGCATGAAACAGAAGAGATCTCACCAACGTGAAGTACGCAAGGAAGTTCATGGCTATGTTGATGGACACAACCCAACTTCCCTCAAAACCTGTGAGATGCAAAAGAAGGGATACAAATACGTGAAAGAAATGGGGCCCAAATACTCAAGGGTTGGGGCCCACAACAATCGATGCTCACTGAAGGAGTCTTTTTTTTTAACTATGTACAACAATGGGCTCCCATCTTCATATATCAAGGGACATCAAATGGGAACCCGCCATCTCTCGAGCCAGAAATGCACCTGTATGGGCTCGCAACATACAAAACAGAATTGCTTGACCACCTGACACCCTTATTAGCATTGTGGTCGTTCGATGCCTCTTGAGAGTTAACAAAAGAGGAGGCATGAATGAGAGGTGAACCTCTACCAGGTTGAAGGGTATCAGGTGGTTGATTCTTAACCCACATGGGGTCCTCAGCAGATATAGAATGAAGATCATGTGGCCCAGAGGCAATAAAAAGGGTATTAGGTGGCTCAAAAGCCACGTGATCAAAAGAATGTGGCTCAAGGGCCACAAGATCACAAGGATGTGGCTCAAGGGCCACAAGATCAAAAGAATGTGGCTCAAGGGCCACAAGATCATAAGGATGTGGCTCTGAGGCCACATGATCAGAACATAAGGCACCTTCTTGTGCCAGCCCAGGTGAAACATCTTCACCACCTTCAAGATCTTCATCGAACAATTCTCTGAAGTACTTGAAGGTGCCCTCAACTTCACTCTCATCCATGCCCTGGATAAGGTTAACCCCAACAGGGTCATTGAAGGCATCTGGCTTCTTGCCAATGGTGAAGATGTTGAAATCAGCGCATTGACTACCATAAGTCAAGCGCATCAGACCATTGCGACAATTGATCAAGGCATTGGAAGTCGCAAGAAATGGTCCCCCCAGAATGACAGGAATTTGTCCAAGTGGGTTTGGCACAGGTTCAGTATCCAAGACAAAGAAGTCGACTGGATAAATGAACTCTCCCACTTTGATCAGCATATCTTCCACCACACCCCTCGGTTTCTTCATAGACCTATCAGCCAATTGAAGAGTGGTCATTGTTTGTTTGAGGTCTCCAAGACCGAGGTGGACGTAGACAGAATATGGCAGAAGATTAGCAGATGCACCAAGGTCCAGCAAGGCCCGATGTATGGACACATCACCAATCACACAAGAGATAGTAGGACAGCCAGGGTCCTTGTACTTGACTTGTATGGGTTGTGCCAACAAGGAACTCACGTTAGCCGCAAGAAAAGCTTTCTTGGGAACATGAGTTTTTCTCTTCTTGGTGCATAAGTCCTTGAGAACCTTGGCATAAGGTGGCATTTGCTGAATCATCTCCAGAAGAGGGATATTCACCTTAACCTGTCGAAACATCTCAAGCATCTTGTCATGCTGATCAGAGGTTTTCTTTTTAAGGTGCTCAGGGAATGGCGCCTTTGGGGCATAAGGATGCGAAGGCACCCCAGAATTCAGGTCCAAAGAAACATGAGTGGGGACCTCAGAATCTGGTTCCTTCGACACAAGAGGAAACAAGGGGGCCTCAAGGTTCGGCCCCTTTGTCGAAGGAAATGTAGAAAGAACCTCAGGATCTGGCTCCTTCCTGGAAGTATTTGTGGAGGGAGCCTCAGGATCCGGCTCCCTCAAAGATGGTGATGACAAGGAAGGCACCCCAATGTGGTTGTCCACCTCCTTACCAGACCTCAAAGTATGAATCACATTAATATGATGGGTCGGTTCAGAGGTAGCATGAGGTAAAGGTGTCCTTCCTTGCAAATGGGTACCCCGAGGATTCACCTCGGGTTGACTCGGTAATTGGCCCTTCTCGCGTTCATGGAGCTGATTAGCCAACTGGCTCACTTGCATTTCCAATGCTTTGACCGAATTGTTGTTGGCCGAAAGCATGGATTGCGTGCTCTGAATGAACGCGTGAAGGGTATGCTCAAGAGTGGAGTCCTTAGGGTCAACCCGTTGGGGTTGTGGAGTCTGGTTAGAATAACCCGACGATGAGGCATGAGCAGGTTGGTAATTTTGGTGCTGAGACCTTTGATGTGGGGGTTGGTAGGTCGCCGATGGGCGTGGAGGTTGATAAGGTGGAGGTTGAGGTTGAGCGTGCGAGCTCTGACCTTTGCCTCCACTAGACCCCCAAGAGAAGTTAGGATGGTTACGCCATCCCGGGTTGTAGGAGTGACTGTACGGGTCGTTTCGGGGCCTTTGTTGATACATCGCATTTGCATGCTCAGTATCCCTTGGAGCGTAAGCGCACTCCAAGTCATCATGTCCCGACAGTCCACACCTAGTACACCCGGGAGTAGCGACCTGAGCTACAGGAGCTCGGTCCATCTCCAAACTCTCTATCCTGCGCATGAGAGCAGCCATTTTCGCCTCAGACGCGATAGTTGACTCAACATGATATGATCCAGCTCGTCCAGAAGACCTGGCGGCTGGTGGCTCTCTCATGGTGTCCCACTCGAAGGTACGCTCAGCCATGGACTCAAAAGTGTCCCATGCCTCCTCGATGGGTTTCATTTGGAAGTCACCCTGACACATTGACTCCAACAATGTGTGGGTGTTGTAGTTGATGCCCTCATAAACAATTTGGCACAGCTGCCATAACTCAAATCCGTGATGAGGGCACTGCTGGAGAAGGTCCTTGAACCTCTCAAAGAAACCATGAAATGATTCGGTCTCGGTCTGATACATTTGATGTATCTGGTGCCGTATCTGTTGAGTTTTCCTTTGAGGGAAAAATCTCTTCAGAAAGACGGTTACAAAGTCATCCCATGACCGAATCGAGCTCGCCGGGAGGCTATACATCCATTTCTTTGCATTATCCTTCAATGCGAAAGAAATCATCCTCAACCGGAGCTTGAACATGGAGCATACTTCCTCGAATTCGCGTATAAAGATATACGGATCCTCCTTATTGGCAGTAAAGGTTGGAAGCATGCTCACATACTGAGGTTTCAGCTCATAGTTGTTCCCGCGAGCAGGGGGAACAACTATGCAAGAAGGCTGCGCGGCCCGAACAGGATGGGTCCGCTCCCACAACGTCATCGGCCTATCCTGTCGAGCTAAAGGTGGTGGTGCACCTAGAACTCGATCCTGACTGAATCTCCCTTCCTCTCGAGTCAGAGGAGGAGGAGAAGGAGGTCTACGTGGTGGTGGAAACGGACCGAGGTAGTCCATGTATGGCACCCGGTCCCCTTCGCCACCACGAGACGACTCGGCCTCTTGCTCCAAAGGAGCACGAGGCGGAGATGGTCGATCACCAAGATCTTCCATCTCAGAAATAAGCACTCTCTCGAGTCGAGCGCTCTCACCTGAACGAGCCCAACCTCGCATAAAATGCTCGACTCGACTCTAAAACTACACACAACAGAAGGTGTACTAGAGGAGGAGACTATACGTAGAGAATAGATGAGGAGAGGACTCAGATGAGGAGGGAAGAATCCCTAGAGCTAGCGAGGGTAGTGGGATCAGGAAGAAGCCTAACTAGCAAGCACGGCTCAAACAATGTAAGGCAATGGGTCCTTAAGCTAGACGACGCCTAACTTCGAGGTCACTAGCCTCGACACGCCTCACCTCCCTACAACGAGGACCACAATGCCCAGCAAGTGATACCAGATCCGGAGATCCAGTACCTCCTACTATCGACAAGGTAGGCAACGTCGATCAGGTCATGACGGTCTCGACTAGATTACTCTCCTAGTGCGTCCGAATTCCTTAGGGCCAATGTCTACTTGCTTTTAGTTAAGGCTTTATTAAGAGTGATTTTTGGGGCCAAGGAAAGGGTGATGAAATCCCCCACCTTATCTTTTATGGGACAGCCCCTCCTTAGTAGCGATTTGATCCTAGATCTAGCAATCAATCGCTCCAATCAAACGCTCTCTCACTCTTGTCCCGATGCACCTTACTAACTAATGCATGAAAGAAACATGCATGAATGAGGGATGTGGGTGCACGTACCTCACGCCAGCAATCAACGACAAAATGTAAAGCAAAGAAAAGACAAATGCATGCAAGGTCTACCAATGGTGCATGACCTAGATGGCAAGAAGTCTAATCTTTTGCTTTGAGTTTTATGGTCCAAGTTGATTAAAGGGGATTGAAATTAAATATGGGAGCAAACTAAAGATCACAGCATGCACAATTGGGCTCCCAGATAACTAAAGTAAAGCAATAAACCACCAGAAGAAATTTGAGAGGAGGCAGACCTCACCAGGCCGCCAATTGGCGGTTTGCAACCGCTGATTGGCGGTCCCTTTGTGGATTCTTTTGCTCCAACTTTCCCAGTAGCTTCCCCTTGATGTTCTCGTTCCCTGAAACTAAGAAAAACTGAAAACAAAAAATTAAAAACCCCTCGAATCGTCCAAACCAAGGTCTGGACAGAGCACCTCCCCGGCAACGGCGCCAAAAACTTGATTGATCTCGTTTTATATTTCTACCGCAAGTGCACGGCCGCGTTGAAACAGTGGCAAATACGGGTCGTCCACTGGGAGGTGTGTCGACACTTGGTTCGTGCGAAGGCAAGGGGTAAAGAAAGGAGAAAAGGATTGGTTACAGTAAACTACACTACAATGCTAAACTAGAATGCAAAAGGAAATGAAGATAAGCAATAAAACTAAACCCCAAAGGGGGTAGAGAACTGATGTGAACATAAAGATGTGTGTGTGTGTGTGTTCAATTAAGCTCCTCACAACATGTAGTGCATGAAATCATAAAACTACATCCAATCTTGCCTCTACATGAATTAAGATAAGACTACATCATTAAAACATACAAGACAATGATTGGAATGAAGCTACATGAACTCAAGTATAAAGACTAGACCCTACTATGCCTCCACATGAATTAAGATGACTACATCATTAAAACATACAAGACATTAGCTAAGGAAAAGGCAACAAGAGTACATACACTACAAATTGTGTTTCCAACATTAACTTCATCCATATCCTAACCTTATCATTCCCCATAAAATAGGTCCACTAATCAAAGCATAAGCTAAGCTTCATTCAAGAGCATTAGCATATCAAAGATAAGAGTGGAGACCCATTAAATGGTTATGGAAATCATATAAAGCTCAAGGGATAAAAATAACACACACTTAATACACTACATGATTATATCACATATTTCTCCACCCCCCAAATGGGGATGGAACTACTCACTACTCATTACACTAACTATATTAACAGAAGCAAGCATAATACTGAAATGAAACTATACTAATCAAGCAAGAAACATTAAAGAAACATAAAACAAAACAAGCATCAAAGCAAAAACATTAAAGGAATTAAACTAAGCAAGAATTAACAAACTAATGAAAACTTTTATTATGAACTCACTCAGATTACAAGCAGCCATTCCTCCACTAGAGTTTTGCTTCAAGGCTTCACTCTTAGTAGGGAAGGAGGCCACCAAGAGAGAGATAGATACAATGGGAGGTGAAGAGTTCTATTTATAAGCATGGAAAAAGCTAATCAGGGACAATCCCCCGATGTGGGACTAAACCAATACCAAAAATAGCCTAAACGAACACTAATACAAGTCCAGGAGAAGTTGGGGCGGATCTTGCATGATCCAGACCGCCAATTGGCGGCCTATAAAGCCCAGATCCGTCTGGGTCTTCTGGTGGGCTTTCCTTGGTGTGTTTCTTGGTCTTGGATGCATCTAACTTGTTTAGTGGAGCTCCGACCCGAATCGAATTGACAAAATACTCCTCATGATGGTGTGGAGTTTCCTGTTTTGCTCTTAGGTCCTTCTGTCTTACGATCAGGTCCTTCTCCCTTGCATCTTGGTCCCCAGGTCTCACAATTAGGTCCTTTTTCCTGCTTTTGGGTCCTTTCATGGCTCTTCTCTTCAAACCTCTTTATTTCTGAAAACTAAACATAAAACTCGTCACGTAGCATTGCTTAGGTGTAAGATAATGGATATAAGGTACAAATATAAGCATGAAATGATGTCAATCAATTTAAAATGTTTTTTTGGGTCAGTAAATCATGATGGAGCTCAATATCTAGATTAGTAAAATGGCTTTCTTAACTATTGCATGAGGATTTGATCGAATGCTATATGTTTTCTTTTGGTCTAAATGCTATAGCTATTAAGTCAGCTTATTTTTTTATGACTATTGTAGCTCGTTATATTTTATGCTAGAACTCATGTATCGCTATGTATTTTGATTGTCCTAGATTCTTTATGGCTGCTTCCAAAAGCATTGTCGCTGATCTGACTCGAGGAGATAAACTCAATGAAAGAAATTATGATCTGTGGCATCGTAAAATTGAGTATCTCTTAGAGGATCAGGACATGTTAGAAAACATAAACCAATCTATGTCTCCCCCCGAGGAGGAGAATACTGCGCAACATCGCAGAAACTTGGATGTTTATAATGCATGGAAAAAGAAAGACCGAATTGCTCGAATCACAATTCTAAGTTCAATGAGGGACGATGTGTTACTGCGGTTCGAAAAGTTTCGAACTGCAAAGGCCTTGTGGGAAACTGTGAAGTTTCAGTACGGAGTGACCTCCGTCATAAGGTCCCGTCAGCTTGGGCTTATGTTTGATGGGTATAAAATGCGCCAAGGTCACACAATGAGGCAGCATATTACCGCAATGTCAAACATGATTAGCGAGTTGAGCGCTGCCGGTCGTGCTAAGACCGATGAGGAGCAAGTGTCTGCTCTCATCAGATCATTGCCTTCGAAGAGTTGGGAGCATATGAAGGTCCATCTGACCCATGCTGATGACATCAGGACATTTGACCAGGCCGCAAAACACCTAGAGCTGGAGGAGGACCGCATGCTTGCGGAAGCCCCTCTAACTGAAGTGTTTGCTGCTGAAGCTGGCGCTCCTCGGAGCAGTGCAGGTTTTAAGCGCAAAAGAGATAGAGCTCAGCGTTTTAAAGGCAAGAAGGGTGCAAATGCAAACAAAACAGAAAACAAAGCTGGAAAGAAACGACCTCGAGGATCCAGAGGTGGGAAAGATAAGTCTAATGTGACTTGTTTTAACTGCCGAAAGACTGGACATTTTGCTCGTGAGTGCACTGAGCAAAAGGTAATTACTGTGTGTAATCCCTCGAATTGTAACGTGACTAGTTCTGTGATGCTCACTGATCATTCTCCTGTGTGGATTGTGGATTCAGGTACCACGGACCACGTAACAAAGGATTAATCTGCCTTCGTGGAATATCGCCGTGTTCCAAGTGGGAGGCGAATAAACATGGCAAACAACACTAGCATTGAAGTTCTTGGAGTTGGCACATGCAAAGTGGCTTTGCGAAGTGGCCGGATCCTATTACTTCACGACGTGTTGTATGCACCAGCTATATGGCGAAATATTATTTCTGTTGTTGTCTTGATGAGACATGGTTTTAAAGTTGTTTTTTAGAACAATGATATGGGTTTATACCTTTCTAACATTTATTATGGACGTGCTTTTCTTTCTGACGGTTTCATTGTGTTGGACGCAATTTATGATTTCAATCGTAATACTAGTACCTTTATGAGCCAAAGTTCCATGAATAATGATTCAGTTATGTGGCATGCTTGACTAGGTCACATTGGTGTTGACCGGATGAACAGGTTGGCAAAGGAGGGGGTATTAGGAGAATGCTCCAAATTTGAATTGCCGACCTGTGAACCTTGTCTAGCTGGAAAGGCAACTAGCAAACCGTTCGGAAAAGACATTAGGGCTACTTCTCCTTTAGAACTAATTCACTCAGATATTTGTGGACCTTTGAATGTGCGTACTAGACATGGACAAAGTTACTTCATCACATTCACTGATGACTTCACTAGATATGGTCATATTTATCTTATTTCTCACAAGTCAGAAGCTCTAGAATGTTTTAAGAAATTCATGAGCTTAGTTGAGAATCAGTTGGATAATAAGATAAAAACTCTTAGAACGGATAGAGGTGGTGAGTATCTCTCCATAATGTTCAAGGAGTTATGTGATGAAAAGGGGATATCTAGAAAACTCATTATGCCTTATACTCCTCAGCAAAATGGTGTTGCCGAGAGAAGGAATAGAACGTTGCTAGACATGGTTAGATCCACGATGGCGCATGCGAGCTTACCAATTTCATTTTGGGGAGATGCTCTAATGACTGCTGCCTATTTCCTCAATAGAGTTCCAACAAAATCGGTTCCCTTAACTCCATATGAGTTACGGACAGGACGAAAGCCTGATTTTAGTCTGCTGCGCCCTTGGGGATGTGCGGCATACATTCATTCTACTATTCACCGATATGGAAAACTACGACCTAGAGGGAAAAAGTGTATCTTTGTAAAATACAGTGATTTCTCCAAAGGTTATGTTTTTATCAGGGTAGACGAGAATCAAAGAAGGACGGAACTAGAGTCTAGGGATGTCACATTCTTGGAAAATGATTTTCCAACCCTTGCTGGAGCTATCAAAGAGTCAGTGGACTTCTTTGAACAACAAGATGAGGACATTGCCACTCCACGGGATCATGATCTGGAAGTTGAACATGAGGTTCCACCAGTCGATCCTAGTGGGAGCAGCAATGCTGAGGATCCGATAGCTCTCACGGAGGATGAGCCATCAGATATCCATCTGCGTCGAAGCAAACGCGGGCTCATTCCTCGTAGGCGGTTTCGCTTAGAGGAAGAGGCCCTCATGATAGCTCAAGAAGAAATTGATTATGAATCATCCGGGATGACAGTAATCGATGAGCAAGAACTGGAGACCTTGAAAGAGGCTTTGGAAGGTCCAAATGCTATAGAGTGGTTAGAAGCTATAAAGGAAGAGTTGGAGTCGATGAAAGTTAATCGAGTCTGAGACTTGATCGACTTACCGCCGAACCGAAAGGCCATTGGGGCCAAGTGGATCCTCAAGATTAAGAGGAAGGCGGATGGATCTATTGATAGATTCAAGACTAGACTGGTAGCTAAAGGCTACACCCAAAGAGAAGGCGTGGATTTTTAGGAAACATTTCACCCGTGGTTAGGTTTGCCTCCATCCGCCTTCTACTAGCTATTGTGCTCAGATAGACTTAGAGCTTTACCAAATGGATGTAAAGACTTCTTTTCTCAATGGAGAACTTGAGGAGGAGATCTATATGGATCAACCTCAAGGTTTTGAAGTCAATGGACAAGAGCGCAAAGTGTGCAAGCTCAATAAGTCCTTATATGGCTTAAAACAAGCGTCTAGACAGTGGAACATTCGCTTCCATCAAGCTATATCAGAGAATGCGTTCTCTATGCTTGAGGAAGATCACTATGTGTACGTTAAGAGATCCAATGGTAAATTTGTCATTCTGACCTTGTATGTTGATGACATACTCATGGCTGGCAATAGCAAAGAGTTTCTGAAATCCACTAAAGAATGGTTGTCCTCCACGTTTGATATGAAGGACATGGGTGAAGCTAGCTACATCCTTGGTGTCAAGATTGTTAGAGATAGGTCCAAGAGACTTCTGGGGTTGTCTCAAGAGACTTATATTAACAACGTCTTAAAGAAATACCATATGGACAAATGTAAACCAATCGACACTCCTGTTGAGAAGGGTTTTGCACTTAAGACTTGATAAGCATCCTGAGACTCCTGAAGAGAAGGCCAAAAATGAGCAAGGTTCCATACTCCAATGCTGTGGGAAGCCTTATGTATTCTATGATGTGTACTATGCCAGACATTTGTTATGCTGTGGGCATGGTGAGTCGATACCAGTCCAACCCAAGCATAGAGCACTGGAAGGCAGTCAAGAGAATCATGAGATACCTCAGAGGAACGAGTAACTACATGTTGTGTTACCAAGCATCAGATCTCCGCCTAATTGGCTATAGTGACGCCGATTGGGCTGGAGACATTGATGAAAGGAAGTCTACGTATGGTTATGCTTTCTTGCTGGCTAATGGGGCCATCTCATGGTCCAGCAAGAAGCAAACTTGTATAGCCCTGTCGACTATGGAAGCAGAGTATGTTGCATGCTCTGCAGTAGTACATGAGGCAGTTTGGTTGAGGAGGTTCTTACAACATACTGGGCTTGTAGAGACATCTGATGAGCCTGTTGTTGTCTATTGTGACAGCATGGCTGCCCTTTGTTATGTGAAAGACCCCAAATATCATGGAAAGACCAAACATATACAGGTTAGGTATCATTTTGTGAAGGACATCATAGCGAGAAAGGAGGTTGTGTTAAGACATGTATCTACTAGTCTTATGGTAGCTGACCCTCTTACCAAGGCTATAGCTAAGGACTCGTTTGTGTCTCATGTGAAGTCCTTAGGCTTACGCAGACTTTGATGTATTGGCATGTCTAACTTCCTTTTATGAGTGATTGTGTTTTTCCTTTCAACTATATGTGTTTGGTTGATGTAGTTGTTCTAGCATAAAATATTATTCTGTCAATAGGCTGAAGAATGCTTACTCACACGAGCATTCGCCTCTGGCGCTTTTGATAGCGAGCAGAGATGAGACTGATCATGAAGAGATCTTGTATGATAGATACAGAGTAGTTCATGATAGGACAGTCGCATTGATTAGGAATCAAGATGAGATCCTCTATGTTGGTGAGGATTGACATGAATGTTCCTACGATTCATGTGACCTATAGAAGCCAAGTGCGACCATCACATGTGGCGCCAAGTGACACCTGTATGGTGTTAAGGCGACAATGATGAAGCTCGGGTCAGGCGCAGAGGGGGTGCGACTGGACTAAGACTTGTATGGTGTTGCGAGACAGACATACTGTTGTGTACAATATGATCCACCATAGCATGTTTGTCATACAACATGTGCTGAGCAACCATTTGGAAGTGAAAGGATGGATCCCTGCTCCTTCACTGTGTGAGTCCAAGACTTGATTGCCATTTAGTTGCCCTCAGTGACCGTCGACGACACCATGAAGCAAAGAGTTGACGTGGCTAGTTTGGGATGTTATCTATGACCATGAGAGATTCGGTCTAAAGAGGCATCTTCGGGAAAGGAGTCAACTCTGAGTGTAATGGTGGTCTGGGGCGAAGGGAAACGTTTGACTCGACTGCACTAAAAGTATTTGTTGGGCCCAACTGTATTGGATACAGTAGCAAGTACCTTGAGGACAAGGAGGTATTCTCTCCGAGGGATCGAGATACCGTTCATGTCAAGTGAGTTTCTGAGTAAACCTGGGGAACAGTGATGTGCATTTGACTGCTTAATTGTTATTTTTGTGAGGATGTTGTCATTCCGGCCTTCTAGTAAGGTTTCTAGTTTGAGACTCCTAAATTGCAGGTGCATCACCGGTCGCATGACCCATTTGTCCGTATGATCGGAAGAGTACATGTGTCGGGGACACATATGGTCTTGTATCAGGGATACATGATCAGAGACTTGCGTATTGTGGATGCATTCTTGAAGAGAGAAATAGTTGTATATATCAGGGATGTATACATATGTGTCAGGGACACATGAAGAGGTGACACATTGCCATCTTATGATTGTATGTATCGGGGATATATACGTATGTGTCAGGGACACAAAAGAAGATGTCGTGTTGTTGACGTGCTATTGTGCAAGTGGGAGATATTGGATTAATCTAAGGATTAAGATGATGTTTGCCCGAAGCACTGACACGTGGCACACTCTCATTGGTTGCGCATTAGGGTTTGGGGTGGGGCCATCTATATAAGGAGGGGAGCCTCCAATTGGATGGACTAATTTTCTTGTGTGCAAACCCTAGCCCCACAAAACCCTAGTCGTCACCTCTCCCTCTCTCTCCCATTCGTCCCTCCACATCCACCAAGCCAATCCGTAGACTCTTCGGTTGTGGACTCGTGCTTCTTCTCCAAGAGAGTAGAAGACCGAGCGGTGCTCCAGAGGATTCCGAGAGGTGATCGCCGATCCATTCCGCTGCCACAGGTTCTCTCCACCAAAGGTAATTCTGAACCTGTAGATTCAATCGTAGATTGCTAACATTTCCCTCATCTTCCATATCCTGAGTCAGACCACGAACACCAATGCCGAGTTCTGTTAAAAAGAACTCGGCAACACCAGTGTCGTATTCAATTTTTTCAAATTAAACTGGCCCTGATTCACACCCTCGTGGGTGTGTAGAATTTTTTCTAAGTGTTTGAAATCAGCACCAACAAGGCTCATTTTGTTTATGAAGAACTCGGCGTTCTTAATGTCAAGTTCTTCAAAGAATTTTTTTTCTACAAAACTTGGCATCTTCTTTAGACACTAATAAAACAGACCTACCATCACCACATGGTGGCAGCAAGTCTAGTTTGAAAAATAAGTTTGGGATATGTTTAGTTTAGAATTTTTTTAAAAATATATTATTATTTTTAAAAAAATTCCACATGAGAAATTGGAGATGGGTGCCCCCAACACGCCTTGCCATGCTCTGTAGACGTGCATGAGAGAGGACAACAATTAGTTTTTTAATGTTGTCAGGGTTTTCGTAGTTCAACTCGTCAATCAAACTAATTTCTTCTAATCTCATATTTAGATAATTATAAGACTTTTTTTAGAGATGTAAATATAGACGGCTTTCTTTATCAAAGTGGTTCGTTTAATTAACACATTTGTTATATTTAAAGTACTTTTTTGAAAGACTAATGACCCAAGATTTCAACCACTACACCAAAAGCAATTGTTGTCAGTGAGGGCACAACTAGACTATATAAGTTGTCTCAGGCATCGTAGAGCCGCAAACTAAGCGCCAGATGAACACGACGAACTGCTTGTTATAGCCATGACCCGGGTTGTTAAGCCACTATACAATTTGGCCCACGATCTATAGGAGATTTGTTAGGGCTCATACACCCAACAATCTCCCTTAGAAAATACTTTCATGCATCAAGGGAGGCTCAAACCCACGACCTCGCTTTCATACCAAATTAAAAATTTATCTCCCAGGACCTAAACCACTACAACAAAAGCAATTGTTATTAGTGATGACACCACTAGACTACATGAGTCATCCGAAGCAGCGAATTGCCCCAAATTAAGTGTCGGTGGATATAAGAGGTTGCTCGTTAGAGCAACTGGCCAGGTTGTTAAGCCACTATGGCGTTAGTATTGGAATTGCCCTCCCAACAGTTAGGCCCACGAGCCATTGAAGGAATAGTAGTGTCCATACACTCAATATTTTTAAGATTGTCATTTTTCTTTAGTTGGCTATCAGTGAACATAATTTTGATATGACGGTGATGAAATTGTGGTTTATGTTATTGACCTTCTAGATATAATTGATGACCTTGTCCCTTTCACTATTATTCTTCGGTTCAATTGTTCACTTTCTTTTTCGTCTTGTATTTTTGTACAATGGAAGTTCTGCCCCCTATCGGCGACGTCGAACTAGGAAGCCTAAACGGTCCTGTTGTTGTCTTGATGAGACATGGTTTTAAAGTTATTTTTTAGAACAATGATATGGGTTTATACCTTTCTAACATTTATTATGGACGTGCTTTTCTTTCTGACGGTTTCATTGTGTTGGACGCAATTTATGATTTCAATCGTAATACTAGTACCTTTATGAGCCAAAGTTCCATGAATAATGATTCAGTTATGTGGCATGCTTGACTAGGTCACATTGGTGTTGACCGGATGAACAGGTTGGCAAAGGAGGGGGTATTAGGAGAATGCTCCAAATTTGAATTGCCGACCTGTGAACCTTGTCTAGCTGGAAAGGCAACTAGAAAACCGTTCGGAAAAGACATTAGGGCTACTTCTCCTTTAGAACTAATTCACTCAGATATTTGTGGACCTTTGAATGTGCGTACTAGACATGGACAAAGTTACTTCATCACATTCACTGATGACTTCACTAGATATGGTCATATTTATCATATTTCTCACAAGTCAGAAGCTCTAGAATGTTTTAAGAAATTCATGAGCTTAGTTGAGAATCAGTTGGATAATAAGATAAAAACTCTTAGAACGGATAGAGGTGGTGAGTATCTCTCCATAATGTTCAAGGAGTTATGTGATGAAAAGGGGATATCTAGAAAACTCACTATGCCTTATACTCCTCAGCAAAATGGTGATGCCGAGAGAAGGAATAGAACGTTGCTAGACATGGTTAGATCCACGATGGCGCATGCGAGCTTACCAATTTCGTTTTGGGGAGATGCTCTAATGACTGCTGCCTATATCCTCAATAGAGTTCCAACAAAATCGGTTCCCTCAACTCCATATGAGTTACGGACAGGACGGAAGCCTGATTTTAGTCTGCTGCGCCCTTGGGGATGTGCGGCATACATTCATTCTACTAGTCACCGATATGGAAAACTACGACCTAGAGGGAAAAAGTGTATCTTTGTAAAATACAGTGATTTCTCCAAAGGTTATGTTTTTATCGGGGTAGACGAGAATGAAAGAAGGACGGAACTAGAGTCTAGGGATGCTACATTCTTGGAAAATGATTTTCCAACCCTTGCTGGAGCTATCAAAGAGTCAGTGGACTTCTTTGAACAACAAGATGAGAACATTGTCACTCCACGGGATCATGATCTGGAAGTTGAACATGAGGTTCCACCAGTCGATCCTAGTGGGAGCAGCAATGCTGAGGATCCGATAGCTCTCACGGAGGATGAGCCATCAGATATTCATCTGCGTCGAAGCAAACGCGGGCTCATTCCTCGTAGGCGGTTTCGCTTAGAGGAAGAGGCCCTCATGATAGCTCAAGAAGAAATTGATTATGAATCATCCGGGATGACAGTAATCGATGAGCAAGAACTGGAGACCTTGAAAGAGGCTTTGGAAGGTCCAAATGCTATAGAGTGGTTAGAAGCTATAAAGGAAGAGTTGGAGTCGATGAAAGTTAATCGAGTCTGGGACTTGATCGACTTACCGCCGAACCGAAAGGCCATTGGGGCCAAGTGGATCCTCAAGATTAAGAGGAAGGCGGATGGATCTATTGATAGAATCAAGACTAGACTGGTAGCTAAAGGCTACACCCAAAGAGAAGGCGTGGATTTTGAAGAAACATTTTCACCCGTGGTTAGGTTTGCCTCCATCCGCCTTCTACTAGCTATTGTGCTCAGATAGACTTAGAGCTTTACCAAATGGATGTAAAGACTTCTTTTCTCAATGGAGAACTTGAGGAGGAGATCTATATGGATCAACCTCAAGGTTTTGAAGTCAATGGACAAGAGCGCAAAGTGTGCAAGCTCAATAAGTCCTTATATGGCTTAAAACAAGCGTCTAGACAGTGGAACATTCGCTTCCATCAAGCTATATCAGAGAATGCGTTCTCTATGCTTGAGGAAGATCACTATGTGTACGTTAAGAGATCCAATGGTAAATTTGTCATTCTGACCTTGTATGTTGATGACATACTCATGGCTGGCAATAGCAAAGAGTTTCTGAAATCCACTAAAGAATGGTTGTCCTCCATGTTTGATATGAAGGACATGGGTGAAGCTAGCTACATCCTTGGTGTCAAGATTGTTAGAGATAGGTCCAAGAGACTTCTGGGATTGTCTCAAGAGACTTATATTAACAACGTCTTAAAGAAATACCATATGGACAAAAGTAAACCAATCGACACTCCTGTTGAGAAGGGTTTTGCACTTAAGACTTGATAAGCATCCTGAGACTCCTGAAGAGAAGGCCAAAAATGAGCAAGGTTCCATACTCCAATGCTGTGGGAAGCCTTATGTATGCTATGATGTGTACTATGCCAGACATTTGTTATGTTGTGGGCATGGTGAGTCGATACCAGTCCAACCCAAGCATAGAGCACTGGAAGGCAGTCAAGAGAATCATGAGATACCTCAGAGGAACGAGTAACTACATGTTGTGTTACCAAGCATCAGATCTCCGCCTAATTGGCTATAGTGACGCCGATTGGGCTGGAGACATTGATGAAAGGAAGTCTACCTATGGTTATGCTTTCTTGTTGGCTAATGGGGCCATCTCATGGTCCAGCAAGAAGCAAACTTGTATAGCCCAGTCGACTATGGAAGCAGAGTATGTTGCATGCTCTGCAGTAGTACATGAGGCAGTTTGGTTGAGGAGGTTCTTACAACATACTGGGCTTGTAGAGACATCTGATGAGCCTGTTGTTGTCTATTGTGACAGCATGGCTGCCCTTTGTTATGTGAAAGACCCCAAATATCATGGAAAGACCAAACATATACAGGTTATGTATCATTTTGTGAAGGACATCATAGCGAGAAAGGAGGTTGTGTTAAGACATGTATCTACTAGTCTTATGGTAGCTGACCCTCTTACCAAGGCTATAGCCTTTAGCTACCAGTCTAGCCTTGAATCTATCAATAGATCCATCCGCCTTCCTCTTAATCTTGAGGATCCACTTGGCCCCAATGGCCTTTCGGTTCGGCGGTAAGTCGACCAAGTCCCAGACTCGATTAACTTTCATCGACTCCAACTCTTCCTTTATAGCTTCTAACCACTCTTTAGCATTTGGACCTTCCAAAGCCTCTTTCAAGGTCTCTGGTTCTTGCTCATCGATTATTGTCATCCCGGATGATTCATAATCAAATTCTTCTTGAGCTATCATGAGGGCCTCTTCCTCTAAGCGAAACCGCCTACAAGGACTGAGCCCGCGTTTGCTTCGACGCAGATGGATATCTGATGGCTTATCCTCTGTGAGAGTTATCGGATCCTCAGCATTGCTGCTCCCACTAGGATCGACTGGTGGAACCTCATGTTCAACTTCCAGATCATGATCCCGTGGAGTGGCAATGTCCTCATCTTGTTGTTCAAAGAAGTCCACTGACTCTTTGATAGCTCCAGCAAGGGTTGGAAAATCATTTTCCAATAATGTGGCATCCCTAGACTCCAGTTCCGTCCTTCTTTCATTCTCGTCTTCCCCGATAAAAACATAACCTTTGGAGAAATCACTGTATTTTACAAAGATACACTTTTTCCCTCTAGGTCCTAGTTTTCCATATCGGTGACTAGTAGAATGAATGTATGCCGCATATCCCCAAGGACGCAGCAGACTAAAATCAGGCTTCCGTCCTGTCCATAACTCATATGGAGTTGAGGGAACCGATTTTGTTGGAACTCTATTGAGGATATAGGAGCAGGCATTAGAGCATCTCCCCAAAACGAAATTGGTAAGCTCACATGCGCCATCTTGGATCTAACCATTTCTAGCAACGTTCTATTCCTTCTCTCGGCAACACCATTTTGCTGAGGAGTATAAGGCATAGTGAGTTGTCTAGATATCCCCTTTTCATCACATAACTCCTTGAACATTATGGAGAGATACTCACCGCCTCTATACGTTCTAAGAGTTTTTATCTTATTATCCAACTGATTCTCGACTAAGCTCATGAATTTCTTAAAACATTCTAGAGCTTCTGACTTGTGAGAAATAAGATAAATATGACCATATCTAGTGAAGTCATCAGTGAATGTGATGAAGTAACTTTGTCCATGTCTAGTACGCACATTCAAAGGTCCACAAATATCTGAGTGAATTAGTTCTAAAGGAGAAGTATCCCTAATGGCTTTTCCGAATGGTTTTCTAGTTGCCTTTCCAGCTAGACAAGATTCACAGGTCGGCAATTCAAATTTGGAGCATTCTCCTAATACCCCCTCCTTTGCCAACCTGTTCGTCCGGTCAACACCAATGTGACCTAGTCTAGCATGCCACATAACTGAATCATTATTCATGGAACTTTGGCTCATAAAGGCACTAGCGTTATGATTGAAATCATAAATTGCGTCCAACACAATAAAACTGTCAGAAAGAAAAGCACGTCCATAATAAAAGGAAATATTTATGAAATGCACATATATGCACATTCGATGAAAAGGAAATATTTCAAATGAAATGCATGCAATCATTCCAAAAGAAATCCGAAAATCCTTAATGAGATTAACATATATGTGCATTCAATCATAAAGGAAATATTTCAAATGAAATGAATGCTCTCATTCCAAAAATCCGAAATATACAATATGGTAACTCAATATTCATGTATGTGCATGATTTTGCAATCAACATCTAATCCTAGATGCATGCACATGTGATTAAAAAAATTACATATACATGAATAAGGCAACAAGCATCTAACCTTAGATGTATGTACAAGAGTTTTAAAAAAATGCACAATCAAATCATACCATCCGAAATATATGATCACATTATATGATACATGCAATAATTAACTCTTGTAAAAAATATCATCATATTTCAAACAACATATATGCGCATATTATCAAGAACAAAACATGCTCTAGCCGCAAGCTTCTTGGATGAAAAAATGCGCAACAAACATGGATTAACATGTAACCCTAGGTACATGCATAAAATGAAATCTAAGTTGTGCTCAAGAATGAAATAATGATGAAACTTAATACAATTCGCATGTAATGAAATGAATCCAGAAAAACATGCGCAAGGGTGAGAAAAATGCCATCAAACCCTAGGCGCATGATGAAGAGAAAAAAAACTACACATGTATGCGATTTCTCTCAACAACTACCGAAATTATTTCAACATATATGAAATAAGAAAGTGCTCAAAAATTTCGGAGGTGACCAAGACTGATCTGGTACCAATGTTAGCAATCTACGATTGAATCTACAGGTTCAGAATTACCTTTGGTGGAGAGAACCTGTGGCAGCGGAATGGATCGGCGATCACCTCACGGAATCCTCTGGAGCACCGGTCGTTCTTCTACTCTCTTGGAGAAGAAGCACGAGTCCACAACCCAAGAGTCTACGGATTGGCTTGGTGGATGTGGAGGGACGAATGGGAGAGAGAGGCAGAGGTGGCGGCTAGGGTTTGGTGGGGCTAGGGTTTGCACACAAGAAATTAGTCCATCCAATGGGAGGCTCCCCTCCTTATATAGATGGCCCCACCCAAAACTCTAATGTGCAACCAATGAGAGTGCGCCACGTGTCAGTGCTTTGGGCAAACATCATCTTAATCCTGAGATTAATCCAATAAAGCCCCGCCCGATCAACCCACTCGACCAGCAACTGCTCGACCCACGACCAGCCTCACACCCGACCAGCCCGACGACCACCAAGCCGCCGACCACCAGCAGCCCCACCACCAAGACGCTGCTGACTATTCAAGGTGAGGTTTCTTTTTTTTGTTTTTTTTATTTAGTTGTGATCATTTGTTTGTTCGTGAAACGTATTATCGGAGACATTCAGAGATTTGAATATTATGTGGAATTTGAGGTATAACACATGTTGGGATCAGAGTCTCATTAAAGTTATTAATGTTACGGATCGAATAATAAAGGAAGAATTTGTTATGGTTTGGAATATTTTTACGTTTAGGAAGAAGCCCATGCCAACACATTTGTTCGTGAAATGTGTCATATATCGGAGAGCTTCAGAGAGTCAAGTCTTCTGTGGAATTTCAGTTATAACAGATGTTTGGCTAAAATCTTTTTTCTTTTTTTTTTGCTAAGCATGTTAGGCTAAAATCTTGGAATTTAAGTCGAGGTAAAGTTATCAAAGTCGGAGAATCTGTTTTGATTTAGAATAATTTTTAAATTATTATTTTTCAAGTGGGAGATTTCCTGGAAAGTTTCATAAATGTCATTAATATCCTAAATTATTATTTTTCAAGTGGGAGATTTCCTGGAAAGTTTCATAAATGTCATTAATATCCTTTACATTCCATGTCGTATTTACACTTTCATCTAATTTCCAATTATACGTTCCATCATTTATTTAAGTTTCAGTTTCGAAAAAAACGGTTAATTACTTGATCTCATATGAAATAGGTTTATGTGTCATGTTCTCCACAACGCTTAACATCAGGGCACATTTTAAAGATTTTGTTTGAATTTAAAGAAATTGAAGAAATTGTAAAATATTGAATGTTTTGATGGTATTTTAAATTATGTAAGGGACATCTACGAAATTGACTCAAGTCTCATCATGTGATTTTAGCGTGTGCAAATATCAAATTGATCTATTTGAACTTAAGAAAATTGATATATATTTTATTGTCGTTTTGGTAAAAAGAGGAAGATTTGTGATCATAATAAGCATTATTCTTTTGGGACATTATTTAAGATTGTGAAGATTTTCTGTTATTAACTTCGTATATATTTAATTATGATTTTGTTATCATATTTATTTGATTATATAATTTGGAATTTGGTTTGGTTAGGTTTGATTTGTTGGATATTAAAGTTATAAAAACATAGTAGTATGGTTTCTATATATCATTGTTTAACGTGGTGATGGACCCCTAGTTGTATTGCCAGCTAGCCTCACTAGTGCAGAATAGGCTTTACTCGTCGCTCAATAGACGTCGGCCGTTATAACCACCGACGTCTAGTGGGAAGAGGACAGAATGGACGTCGGTCTTAATTTAGGCCGACATCTATGTAGTACTATAGACGTCGGGTGTGGGAATAACACGTTTAGCCGACATCTATAGGGTATAGACGTTGACCTATAGACGTCGGCTGTTGGTGTATCTTGTGAATCCGACGTCTATATGGTATAGACGTCGGACGTAATGTACGACCGACGTCTATACTCCATCCATATAGACGTCGAGGTATAGACGTCGGCGTTATATTATATCTGACGTCTATATGTCTTAAAGAAATCGGACAGACGCATTTTCTTTCATTCATTTCAGACGAAACCCACCCAAACCCTAGCCGTCCCGCGACCGAACTCTCCTCCGCGACCGACCACCGACCGATCCGCACCGTCTCCGGCACCGCAGCGAGCTCCCAAGCTCTCCTCCACTTCTCCGGCCCTCTTCTCCTTCTTCCTCCGTCTTCCTCCGTCTCTCTCCACATGTATGTTTTATGTTCGTTTTTGGTTGTTTTAAGTTCGTCTTCCTCCGTCTTTCTACACATATTCTTTCTAAGTTAGCCTTCTGTAACGTCCCGTCCCTGAGTCCGCATCGAACCCGGGTCCCGGTCCGTCACCCATGTGCCCACTGGCCCACAACACCCACCTATTGCCACAAAACTTAAGTTGGTAAGTGTTATGGTAGTGGGCTCATGTCTTTATATCCCACCCCAACATTCTCATGTTAAGCAATGTGGGACTAAACTTGGGGGTTTTACAACCTACCCCACTTGAACACCTGACGTCCTCGTCAGGGTCAAGCCACTCAGTCACCAGGCGTTGTGGGATTCTAGAGGTGGCTCCCACCCTTTAGGTGTAGCACTTAGTTCCCACAATTCCGGCTGGTTCAGGCTCTGATACCATCTGTAACGTCCCGTCCCCGAACCCGCATCGAGCCTGGGTCCCGGTCTGTCACCCATGTGCCCACTGACCCACAACACCCACCTATTGCCACAAAACTTAAGTTGGTAAGTGTTATGGTAGTGGGCTCATGTCTTTATATCCCACCCCAACATTCTCATGTTAAGCAATGTGGGACTAAACTTGGGGGTTTTACAACCTACCCCACTTGAATACCTGACGTCCTCGTCAGGGTCAAGGTCAAGTTACCCAGTCACCAAGCGTTGTGGGATTCTAGAGGTGGCTCCCACCCTTTAGGTGTAGCACTTAGTTCCCACAATTCCGGCTGGTTTAGGTTCTGATACCATCTGTAACGTCCCGTCCCTGAGTCCGCATCGAACCCGGGTCCCGGTCCGTCACCCATGTGCCCACTGGCCCACAACACCCACCTATTGCCACAAAACTTAAGTTGGTAAGTGTTATGGTAGTGGGCTCATGTCTTTATATCCCACCCCAACATTCTCATGTTAAGCAATGTGGGACTAAACTTGGGGGTTTTACACCTTCATCTCGTGTCGTTTACAGCCGTCACCGCACCACCTCCGCGACGTCTTCGGGAACCACAAAGACCTCCTCCGGCATCACAACTTTTCCCTCCTCTGGTTCGTGCTCAATTTTAGATCCTAAATTTAGGATTAGTTTAGACCAAGAATCAAATGCCAACATGCATGTATGTTGGTTACTTGTTGAGATTTAATTGAAATAATATGTAATATTTCGTGGAAAAACACACTTGAAAACCTACGGAAAGCCCTGAGTTTAAATTCACCTTAAGATTGAAAATCAACTTGTTTTGCAACGAAACTGACACCGGTAGGTTAGTATATCTAGTGTGTTATGTGTTGATATTTGATAAACATATCCAACTAATGCAGCACTATTCTTCTCATGGCCGAACCTACGTTAAATATGTTAAAAGACCTACCCTAGTAACCCTACCCTTATACATGTATTCTCCATTCAATCATGCCTCAACATAATTTTTTAATTTGGGAGTTTGATAAGTTTATTGGTGAATGGAGTGTGATCATTGTGTGAATGTTTAATTCATTTGATTTGACTCATTCATTGGATTGATTTGGTTTGGATTGAGTTGGGTTGGTTGGATGATTTAACCAAACTTTGTTTTCATTGGATTGATTTAGTTTGGATTATGTTAAGAATTTGGTTTGGATTGAGTAGAGAAATACATGATGTGAATGTGAGTAGATAACTAGATATACATTTTTCTTGTTAATTTCAGGATTTGAAGAATTTTACATAAAAATTACTTTAAGTGGAGGTTCTGCCAAAATTTCAATAAACTTTTATTCCCAATTATTATTAATAACATGATAGTTTGTGTTTAAAATGTTTTTCTGTCAATTCAAGTAATTAGTTTTAATACTTGCTTTTAATATTTTAAATGTTTATTGCCTTAATTTATTGAATTTTTAATATTATGATAATAATTCATTGCCCCCCTTAAACAACTTGGCCTTTAATAACCCAGAGCAAAAGATTAGACAATATTTGCTAAGTCATTCATCATATAGGATTTGCATTCATTGAATTTTTCTATTTTTAGGATTTCTGTCGTAGATTGCTGGCGTAAGGTACGTACTATCTTTCACTCATCATTCATTAGAAAGCACGCATTAGTTAGTAGGACTTGCATTGGAACAAGAGTGAGGTGAGTGTTTGTTTGGTGTGTTGTTTGTTAGATTAAGGTATGAAAAACACTTAGGGGGCAGTCACCTATAGGAGATGAGGTGGGGGATTTCATCACCCTTTCCTTGGCCCAGAAACCACTTAATAAAAGAGCCTTAATAAAATCAATTAGACGTTGGCCCCTAGGATTTTCGGACGCATTAAGGAGAGGAAACCGTTTAAGACCATTATGGCCTGAATGTCGTTGCCCATCTAGTCTCCCTGAGATTTTAGGAACCTCTGGGTTCTTGATTTCCTATAGATTAGTGGTCCTCGATGTTTAAGACCGTTTCGGCCTCAACGTCGTTGCCCATCTAGTCTCCCTGAGATATTAGGGACCTCCGGGTTCTTGATTTCCTACAGACTAGTGGTCCTCGGTGGGACCTCGAAGTTAGGCGTCGTCTATTACTAAGGACCTATAGTGGACTTTAGGTTTGTTTTTACCTTGATTGCTTAGTTAGTTTTCCAACCTTCCTTATTCCACGCTAGATTAAGGACTTCATCTCTTCTCCACTGAGTCATTCTTTTCTCATCTTAATGTCTCTGAATCTTCTCATCTACGAACACATTCTTTTAAATTGAAATTTTATTTATTTTCTGTAATAATAACTATCATTTTTGCCTCTGTTTAGATTGAAATGGATCGAGAGTGGATTGTTTCAAACAAATTGAGTGATGAATATGAGAACGGAGTGAATATGTTCTTAGAGGTTGCCAAAAACATTCTAAGAAAATGAAAGACAACGACATGGCGTATTGTCCGTGCAATAAGTGTCATAATATGTCAGTGTTGACTTTTCGGAAAATGAAAGATCATTTGTTTGAGAAAGGTTTCGACCCAAATTACAGACGGTGGATATGGCACGGTGAAAATGAATCATTTAGTCGTTCCAAGAATGATGGAGAAGATGTCAGTATGGAAGATCACTTAGAGGAAATGGTTTAGGATATGACTGAAAAGTTTTCGTCCAACCCCGATTTACTTGGTAATTTGTTGAGTGACAATGAGAAGCCGTTGTATATGAATTGTACCAAATTCACTAGATTGTCAGCGGTGTTGAAGTTGTACAATTTAAAAGCTGGAAATGGTTGGTCCGATGTGAGTTTCACACCAATGTTAAAGTTAGTGAAAGAGATGCTTCCAGATGATAATGAGTTGTCAAATAGAACTTATGATGCAAAGAAAGTGTTGTGCCCAATGGGAATGGAATATAGGAAGATACACGCATGCCCGAACGATTGTATATTGTATAGGGGTGAGTTTGAAAACTTACATTCCTGTCCCAGGTGTAATGTTTCAAGATACAAAATGAAACGTAGTGGACCAAACCACAATGAAGAGGCTGATGAGATGAAAATCAAAAGATCTCCTGCTAAGATTTTGTGGTATCTTCCGATAATACCAAGGCTTAAACGTTTGTTTGCGGGTAAAGATGATTCAAACTTCAAATTTGTTAACAATTGTATTTTAACGGTTGTATACATATCTGTAAGGTGTCAAGCCCCCGGAGCAAAGGGTCAAACAACCAATCTCCGATCAACATTAATTCGCTTCCAAGTAGGTGCAAAATGTTGTATCAATGTATGGTAGGTAGGGAAGCACAATCCTTAAGTACCTGGGACTTGGAGGGGGAGGGGGATAAAGGGTTGCCTCCCGCTTTGTACGTCACCAAAGAGGATATCATGCAGTTCATGGCGATGGATTCGTTGTGTATCATGATTATCGACGTGCAAGTGAAGTAAGTATTTTTTTGTATACAATGAAAAGTATTGAATAATTTTATCAAAACTGTAATAAATTATAATTTTTATACTTGTAGACATATTTACGACGCCAGAAGATCAATCTTTCCCGAGGATCAAGTATTTGGATTTATCAGTCCATCTACATATATATACGGGAATGACGATAAATCGGGCTTAGGACATTCTTTAAAGAAGAAGACAAAAGATATTATCTGCTCCCTTATCATGAGAGGTAAACTTTGTAATTCAAAGTGAAATTTTATTTTGTAATAAGCTTCTAATTATATATATAACACAGGGCTCATTGGATGCTTGTCGTTGTATGCCCCACGACTAATTAGGCATATTGGTTTGATCCGTTGGGGTCGAATAAACCAAGGGACTCAATAAAGAAACTTCTAAATATGTAAGTTCGTTTAGTCGTGAATAAAGTAATTCGTGGATTTTTATTAGTATTATTGAATGATATTTTAACTTGTGCTACTCAGGGCAATTAAGGTTTACAGAGCTTTAGGTGGTAGGAGAACAACCACAAAAGCAGGAATAACATGGCATGGAATGAGAGTACGTTCTATCCCATTTTTGTTAATTAAGTTAGGAACAAATATTTAGCGAATTCCTATGTTTGTAGTACCGGAAGCAGGTTGGAAATACAGAATGCGGTTACTACGTGATGAGATACATGGAGGAAATCCTCGATGTGGTAACTCAAGACGTATGTCTAACCGAGGTAATGTAGATCATTATTCAATTGTATAGTTGTGTAGTTTCAATATTTAGTTATTAATATTCAACACACTTGTATTTTTTTGATAGGTTTTCCCAAAAAGTAGTGATCCCTTCTCGCAACAGGAGCTCGATGAAACTCGCGACCGATGGGCTCGATATTTCATCATAAACATGCTAACGAACTAAAAGGTTCTCCTGCCAATTGTATTTTTTGTAATTTAGTTAATAAGTGCACTTGTATTACAAACCTACACTTTATGCCTTAATATAATCGCCTTAATTTTAGAATGAATTAATTGCAAGTGTGTTGAATGTCAATTGTGTATGCTTTGTATGTTTGTGCATGTATGGTTATATGTTTGTGTTTGTGTTTGTGCATGTATGCTTGTTTGTTTGTGGTTGTATGTATATGTGGATGAAATTGTGAGTATTGTGAACAAATTTATAGGTGAACGAATTTGGTGCAGTTGTACGTACACGAATACGATGACTAAAAACAATTTCGTCGGATGCTATTTATTTATTTTTTTGTCCAGGTTTAGGAATAGACGACGGCCGTTCTTATTATCCGACGTCTATCCCTCTGAAGAAAGGAATAGATGTCAGCTTTCTATGGAATCCGACGTATATTCATTACGAATGGACGTTGCATGTTAGTTCACCGACGTCTATCCCTAAAGAATATACGTCGTCTGTGACATAACCGACGTCTACCCCTAAATCATATACGTCGTCTGTTATATCACCGACGTCTATCCCTAAAGAATAGACGTCGGTTGTTGTATAGACCGACGTCTATGCGTTAACGAATACACGTCGGCTTCTACGTATAGCCGACGTATATTCTTTAGGTATAGACGTCGGCTATACGATAGCCGACGTCTATGTATAGACGACGAACACATAGACGTCGGATCGGGGAGTGCTTATATCCGACGTTTATAGCCCCGTACATCCGACGTATATTCCCTTTTCTGTAGTAGTGCCTATCTCGTTGCCGTCAACCACGGTATTTATTTCAACTCTTGCCGACAGCCCCCTCTCACGCCACTGAGGTAGAATACAGCACTTTGAATCTCCATCTTCAAATGAAATTCCAAATTGAAGTACCCATCCAAATGCAACCGCTTAGACATGTACTATCCTCATTTAAATTGCATTCTTAAAGAAAATGAAGCATAGATAATATTCTTTTATATTGTTGAAGTTGTGTTTCAAATTTTGTAAAAGATTGTTCAACAAATATATGTAAACATCAAATAAATAGAACATGAATATGATCATTCATATAGTGAAGAGCAAAGGCAAAGGTCAAAGGCGGAATTAATTACAAAGGATTGATAATCATAGGAGTAAGAAAGATCGACGTTACAAATAATGAGTGCTAGAAATGCCTCGCATGGCAGGTTACTTTTTAGCGGTCATCAATTATTTTGGATAACAATAAGCTTTCGAGTGGTCGATCATCCAATGTGCAAAGTTAACAGAATATGGCATTATATTTTTATGAAAGTATATGGTTGATTTCACTAATTCTTGGGGACGCGATTATTTGTATCTGGGATATTCCCATGGTAGTTTTGATGTAAAAAAAAAAGATAAGTTCGTGGCTCCTTAGTGAGTGACAATTCCTAGAAAGGAACCTAGGATTGAAATACTACTTAATCCCTCACAAAATTATATCTTCTTTCGATCCTTTTTATACTGTCGTGGATTCATTAAACAAGACCAAGGCAAATTTTATTCTCAAATACATGCCGACTAGTTTTGTCCAAGGTTTGGTTAATTTCGTTGAATGGAGAACTGTTTAGGAATTATAAGTTGATACTTCATTTCGATTATATGGCACGCAGAAAATGGAATATACGTCGGGTATAAGGCATCTATATGTTAGTTATTTGTGTTTCATAATCCGATGTTTATTTGTGTCGTCTATACATAGACGTCGGTCACCAAAGGCCGACGTCTATTCGTGGGGTATACGTGTCGGATATACATCACAGCCGACGTCTATTTTAGGGGGTATACACGTCGGTTAATCATTGCAGCCGACGTGTAATGTGGGGGTATACACGTCAGATTGTCCATACAACCGACGTCTATAAGTCATATTAAAAAAGACTAGGCGTCGCATAAACCCAATAACTAACGTCTATAGGTCTATTTGAGGGGTATATGTGTCGGATATACCTAATAACCGACGTCTATACCCTTTTCAAATTCAAAAAAATAAACCCTAAATACAACGTGTACAATGAGCAAACACATTCATCCCGCACAACAAAAGACATTCATTCTGCACAACAAACACATTCATCCACAATCATACACAAATTGTTGTCAATCAACAATCACATTTTCATCCACAATCATACACAATAATCAATCACAAAGAAATTTGATCATATTAAAGTAATAACTTGTTGATAATATAAAGAATGTGGTTAAATAAAATTGCATGTTTAATTACAAAGAATGTGTAACATGATATTAGAACCTGTTAATTAGTTCAATAACATGTTGGGAACAAAGTAGCGAGCCCATTGCTCGCGAGTATCATCGAGCTCCTCTTGCGAATACGGATCTCTATTGTTTTGGAAGACCTATGAAAATACAAGTACACAATATAAATATGTAAATAATGAAACTATAATTATACCGCTGAAACATTACACCTATATTACCTCAAATAACTCTAAGTTTTCAGGTGCAATCTCGATGATTTCCTCCATGTATCTCATAACGTAGTACCTACATTCGGTATTTCCAGTGTGCTTGCGGTACTACATACAAAGATATAAATTCGCTAAAAATATATACGTTCAAGTACTTAACAAAATTAACAAAAAGGGAAGAAACTGACTCCCATTGAATGTCAGGTTACGCCAGTATTTTCGTGGTCCTTCTTCCCCCAACAATTTTGAAAACCGTAAATGTCCTCATTCAATATGAAGTCGATAATACTAATAAAAATACACAAATTACAAATACGATGATTAAAACAAACTTACATTGAAACAACTTTCTTTAAAGATGGCCTTGGTGGGGTTGACCCTAAAGGATCAAACCAATATGCCGAATTAGCTTCGGGCCATAGAACGGCTAACATCCAATGAGCTCTAATTGTATATATAATTAGAAGTTTATTGCAAAATCAAATTCTAATTACTTTCAATTAACAAACTTACCTATCATGAAAATGGACTATAATAGTTTTTGCATGCTTTCATGATATTAGCAAGCACACCCGAATTATCGTGACTCTCGTGTATAAAAATAGATGGACACAAAAATCCAAATACTTTATTATCGAGGAAGGCTGACCTTCTGGTGTCATAAAGATGTCTACAATACTAAAAATTACGTTCAGATATAATTACGATAAAATTATTCAATACATTTCATATTATACACAAGATAACACTTACTTCGCCTGCACGTCGATAATTGACATGCACAATTGATCCATTGCCAGGAATTACATGACATCCTCTCTGCCAACATATAGATCCGATAGGAAACCTTTAACCTCCCCCAAATGCATGGTAGTTAAGGATTGTGCTTCCCTAACTAACATTATTTGATACAACATTTTGCACATATTTGGTAGCAAATTAATGTTGATCGGAGGTTGGATGTTTGATCTTTTGCTTCGGGGGCTTGAAACCTTACCGATCACTACTGTAGAAAAGGGAATATATGTCGGATATACGGGATATATACGTCGGATAAACGACTCCCTAGACCCAATGTCTATGTATACGTCGTATATACATAGACGTCGGTCGCTTAAAAGCCGACCTTTATACCTAAAGAATAGACGTCGGTCGTTATTACCATCCGACGTCTATTCTTTAGGTATAGACATCGGTCTTATCTAATAGCCGACGTCTTTTCCTTTTTTGAAAAAAATAGACGTCGGCTTATAGAAACATCTGACGTCTATTCCCATACCTGGACTCCAAAAAAAAGCAATCATAGATACATCTGCATAGCAAACACATTTCTTCATCCTGCACCAAATTCATTCACAAATACATATACACTTTCATCCACAAATACACACAAGTATACATACACAAACACAATCATTCAACACACTTGACATTCATTTAAAAAATGAGGCGATTAAATTAAGGCATAACATTGTAATACAAGTAAACTTGTTAAATAAATTACAAAAAAAATTGTTACTGATATGAGAACCTCCTAATTCTTTAACATGTTTCTGATAAAATAATGAGTCAATCGGTCGCGAGTATCATCGAGCTCCTGTTGCAAGTATGGATCGCTAATCTTTGGGAAGACATATAAAAATAGAAGTAAAAAAATAATAATATCTAAATAATGAAACTATAATTATAGTATTATACAACTTAATAGCAATCTATATTACCTCGAATAGGGCTACGTCATGAATTGCAAATTGGAGGATTTCCTCCATGTATCTCATCACGTAGTAACCACATTCTGTATTTCCAGTCTGCTTGCGGTACTATAAACATATAAATTCGCTAAATATATGTTCCATTACTTAAATTAATTAAAAAAATGGGAGAAAGAACTTACTCTCACTCCATGCCATGTTACTCCCGCTTTTGGGGTTGTTCTTCTGTCACCTAACACTTTGTAAACCTTCATTGTCCTGAGTAGCACAAGTTATTGAACATAATACTAATAAAAAAACACGAATTACAAATACGATGATTACTTCGAACTTACATTGAAACAAGTTTCTTCAGGGATTCTCTTGGTTTATTTGACCCCAAAGGATCAAATCGATATGCCAAATTAGTCTTGGGGCATAGAACGGCAAGCATCCAATGAGCCTTGTTTATGTACATAATTAGAAGTTTATTACGAAATAAAATTCCACTTACTTTGAATGAACAAATTTACCTCTCATGATAAGGGAGCAGATAATATCTTCTGCATTAATTTTTTATGAGAGTCGCAAGCTTGCCCGATTTATCCTCATTGCCGGATATATAGACAGATGGACTAACAAATCCAAATAGTTGATCGTCGGGAAAGACTGACCTCCTGATGTCATAAAGGTGTCTACAATAGTAAAAAATTACATTATGTTATAATTAGGATAAAATTACTCAATCCAATCCAAACTAATCCAATGAACGAATGAAATCAAATGATATCTCATTAATAAAGGCCGCATCCATGATCATAACATATAGCAATAATATATAACAAAATGAATTAAACATTCACACAATCACACTTCATTCTCGTCAACCAAATAAATCCAAAATTCACAATCTCCACAACCAACTAAACAATCCAAATCCAAACACCACAATCTGAAATCCAAATCCAAACACCACAATCTAAACATATTAAATATGAGAAGCTAATCATAAATATGAGAACCTGATCAAACAAGATACAAGACAAGGCTAGTAGATTTCCTCTTGGCTTCACTTGAAGTTAATTTTTCTATTGGTGGTTAAGCACAAACCAGAGGTGGGGAAAGCTGCTGCCGACGTCGCGAAAGAGGTACGACGCCGGTGGTCGCACCCACAACTACACCAAATCAAAACAACTAAATAAAAAAAAACTAAATACATAACAACACCAAATGTATGAGCACGAACCAGAGGAGGAGGTCATGGCTGCGGTGATGGTGGTCGCAAAGGAGGGTGTTGAGGTGATGGTGGTCGCAGAGGAGGAGGGTGCGGTGACGGTGGTCGTGTAGGCTGCGGTAGCGGTTGGGGAAGTGGAGGAAGACGGCCGGGATTGCGCAGGCTAGGGTTTTGGTCGAGTTTTGGTCGGAGTTGTCGAAGTGGAGGAAGACGGCTAGGGTTTTGGTCGGGTTTTGGTGGGTAAGATAAAAGATAAAGATAAAAACGAAACAGAAACCTGGACTTATTAAAAATATAGACGTCGACTGTACACATAGCCGACGTCTATACCCCGATCTCTCAACCAATAGACGTCGGCTGTGGAATAGGCCGACATCTATACCCCGACCTCTCCCACAATAGACGTCGGTTGTATTAACGTTAATACGGCCGACGTCTATTGGGCGACGAGTATGCACTGTTTTGCACTAATGGATATATATAAAAATGTTAGAAATACATTTCCTAACAAAATGGTAATTTATTTGCTTTCAAACTTAAAGGATGCCTCAAGTGTGTCATGAAGCTCTACTAATTGACGATGCCACCTCAGGAACCCACCACAAGCATCGCCGAGGGTATCAACCTCTTCTTCGGGAATAGGTACCAAAACATCAGGATCTAAACAATTCCCCACGGCAACCTTCACGAGTCCCTCTTCCAGATCTTTGAAGTGGTGTTTAGAGAGGTAGTAAATGGTTCTGTGTCCCACCAATCTTCGCTCAGGGTCTTCAACAAATAGACAACATCTACTGCCATCCTGAAATTTACCCAGCGATGGTCCGCCGACGAGGGCTAATTCTCGAGAATGAGTCGCAAAATCAAATGGTCGGTCGGGGCTGACCACTGGCTGCACCAGAGGATTAAACACAGGGGAAGAAGTTGTCCTACTTGGAGTAGGCAAACCACAATCCAATCTCTCCATAACAAGTTGCAATTTATTTTGCAAATCTAAAATTTGTTGCTCGCATTTGGTATGAACTATCGACGAACATGGGAGACTAGTCTTTCCATAATATTGTCGCAATCCAACCCTAATCCCTACCCCCATACACGATTGGGACGTTCATCAGTTCCCAAGGATTCGCGAAGAATGTCATTCCGACCATCTGATACAAAATCGCCTTGGGATTCTCTCAACTTCAAACAATCACTTACTCTCTTGTTTCAATACAATCCTACTAACTAATGTGTGCTTCCTAATGAATGATTAGTGAAAGAGATTACGTACCTTACGCCAACAATATACGACAAAAATCGTAAAGGAAAAAATAAATACAATGATTACATGGATTGAAAGTCCTATATGATGAATGACTTAGCAAGTATTGTCTAATCTTTGTTATAGGTTATTAAAGGCCAAGTTGCTGAAGGGTCGATGAGTTACTAGAAACTAAATATAAATAAACATTTAACTAAACTAAACATAAATAAAGACCAATAAACATTTAACTAAACATAAATATACATTAATGAACCAATTATCAATCCAATGCATCATAAGGTTTACATGCATGTCAATGTGCATACAACTATACCATACCATTTATGAAAACGTCATTTTAATTCGTGGAGAACCCCTTAAATTGATTACCAATCGGAGCAATTAGTCATGCAGCAATCCTGTATCTTCTCATGTATGTAATCATATTAAGTGGGGTTTCCATTTGCCACATTAGTGCGGAAATCAAGGAAGTCAAATATTTATCAGAAAACAAGATCTTGCAGTACAAGAACATGTTATTTAGTTGTTTTAGTAAACATAAACCTTCGAGCAGTTAAAAACAAATACAACCTCTCTTTCCCTCCAGTGCAGCTTCTTTGTTCAAGGATATATAAGTTGCAGTAAGATCATCAATGCCAAGATCAAGTTCATTAGCACGTGTTTTCATTTTTTTGTTATGCAAGTTCTTCCCAGACCATCATCAACTTGATATTCTTTATTAATCTCAGTTTTAAACTTAATAATAAACTAGTACATGACGTTCATATTTTAATGTCTGTGAAGATCTACTCAACTGTTGGATTATGTGAAATACATGGTTTTGTAGCTCTCATAAAATTTAAGCTACACGTGAACATTAAATTATTAATGCATAATAATACAACATTCAGAACACCTTAAAACAACTCTCACAACAACTTTCAGAAAAATGCTGCAGTCAAGTTCCTCTTATCACCTTAAAACCTAATAATACATATGATTGACATCATTTCATGCTCATATTTGTATCTTATATCCGTTATCTTACATCTAAGCAATGCTACATGACGAGTTTTATGTTTGAATTTCAGAAATAAAGAGGTTTGAAGAGAAGAGCCATGAAAGGACCCAAAAGCAGGAAAAATGACTTAATTGTGAGACCTGGGGACTGAGATGCAAGAGAGAATGACTTGAACGTAAGACCGAATGACCTAAGAGCAAAACAGAAAAGTCCACACCATCATGGGGAGTATTTTGGCAATTCGATTCGGGTCGGAGCTCCAACAAGCAAAGTAGATGCATCCAAGACCAACATATCCATCAAGAAAAGCCCACAACCAAAACCAACTCGATCTGGATCATATAGACCGCCAATTGGCGTTCTTGGACCGCTAATTGGCGGTCCATATTGCTCTGGATCTGCTAACATTTGTGGAGCACGTTTATTATTGTATTCTTAGTCTATTTTTGGTATTGGTTTAGTCCTGCATCGGGGATTGTCCCGGATTAGCTTTTTCCATGCCTATAAATAGAACTCTTCACCTTCTATTGTAATCACCCATTGCTTGGTGGCATTCTCTCTACTAAGGAGTGAGCCTTGAAGCAAAAACTCAAGGTGGAGAAGAATGCTACCTTCAATGTGAGTCATTTGTTAATAAAATAATTCTTCTAATTTCTTTTAATCTTGTCTTTTAATTTGTGCATTCTTGTTTAGTCTTTCCTTTCCTTTTAAGCCTCTTTAATATTTTTTGCTTTCTTAGAGTAATTTCATTTCAGTATTATGCTTCATTTTTTAATATAGTTAGTGTAATGAGTAGTGAGTATTTCCATCCCCATTTGGGGGTGCAGAAATATGTGATATAATCATGTAGTGTATTAAGTGTGTGTTATCTTTATCCCTTGAGCTTTATATGATTTCCATAACCATCTAATGGGTTTCACTCTTATCTTTGATATGCTAATGCTCTTGAATGATGCTTAGCTTATGCTTTGATTAGTGGGCCTATTTTATGGGGAATGATAAGGTTAGGATATGGATGAAGTTAATATTGGAAACACAATTTGTAGTGTATGTACTCTTGTTGCCTTTACCTTAGTTAATGTCTTGTATGTTTTAATGATGTAGTCTTATCTTAATTCATGTGGAGGCATAGTAGAGTCTAGTCTTTATACATGAGTTCATTTAGCTTCATTCCAATTATTGTCTTGTATGTTTTAATGATGTAGTCTTATCTTAATTCATGTGGAGGCAAAGTTGGATGTAGTTTTATGATTTCATGCACTACATGTTGTGAGGGCTTAATTGAACACACACATCTTTATATTCACATTATTTCTCTACCCCCTATGGGGTTTAGTTTTATTGCTTATCTTCATTTCCTTTTGCATTCTAGTATAGTTTAGTGTAATCAATCTTTCTCTCCATTTTTACCACTCGCTTTCGCACAAACCAAGTGTTGACACACCTCCCAGTGGATGACCCGTATTTGCCACCGCTTCAACGTGGCCGTGCACTTGCGGTTAATATAAAACGATCAATCAAGTTTTTGGCGCCGTTGCCGGGGAGGTGCTCTATCTAGACGTTGGATTCGACGATTCGAGGGGTTTTTAATTTTTTGTTTCCAGTTTTTCTTAATCTCAGGGATCCTAGAGCTCACAGGGAGACTACTGGAAGAGTTGGAGCACCAACACTTCAAAAGGGACCGCCAATCAGCGGTCTGGGACCGCCAATTGGCGGCCTGGTGAGGTCTTCTGGCTTTGATTTTTCTTCTGGTGGTTTATTGCTTCACTTTCATTATCTGGGAGCCCTATTTTGCATGTTGTGACTTCTAGTTTGCTCCCAGATCATTAATCACTCCCCCATTAATCAACTTGGCCTTAAAATCCAAAGCAAAAGACTACACGTTCTTACTTGTTTAGGTCACGCATCATGTATTGACTTAGGCATATAGTTGTCTTTTCTTTTAGCTTTATTTTCAGTTGTTGAGCGCTGGCGTGAGGTACGCAAATTCCTACACTCATTCATGCATCTCGTATGCCCATGCATTAGTTAGTAGGAATTGCATCAGGACAAGAGTGAGTGAGCGTTTGATTGGAGCGATTGATTGCTAGATTAAGGATCAAAACGCTACTAAGGAGGGGTTGTCCCATAAAAGATAAGGTGGGGGATTTCATCACCCTTTCCTTAGCCCCAAAAATCACTCTTAATCAAGCCTTAACTAAAAGCAAGTAGACATTGGCCCTAGGATTGCGGGCGCACTGGGAGAGTAATCTAGTTGAGACCGTCATAGCCTGATCGGCGTTGCCTACCTTGTCGATAGTAGGAGTACTGGATCTCCGGATCTGGTATCACTTGCTGGGCATTGTGGTCTTTGTTATAGGGAGGTGAGACGTGTCGAGGCTAGTGACCTCGAAGTTAGGCGTCGTCTAGCCTAAGGACTCATAGCCTTACATTGTTTGAGTCGTGCTTGCTAGTTCGGCTTCTACCTGATTCCACTATCCACGCTAGCTCTAGGATTCTTCCCTTCTCCTCTGAGTCATCTTCTTCTCACCTTCTTCTATGTTATAGTCTCCTCCCCTTTACACTCTCTGGTGGCGTTTTAGGGTCGAGCACTTTTTGCGAGCTTGGCCTCGTGGTGGTGAGAGTGATCGACTCGAGAGTTCTTTGTTAAGATGGATGGTTACATGGGCGACCATCCATATCATTGTTGGGACCAAGACGATTCTCCCTGGTACTCCCGACCCATGCATCCTAGGGTGGCTCAGACTAACACCCCGTGTGATTGGGACAATTTTAATTGTGTGAGTGAGCAATCTGCCTATTGGGGTGGTATGAGAGAGGCACTGACTGCTAGACCACCATCTAGTTACGTCGGATCATATGTTGGTCATTAATCTGAGACATTACAAGAACCTTTGGCCTCTTTCATGCATGTGGTAGATCACATGGGTACACCGGTGGCTCCAGTAGTCGTACCGTGTCACTATTGTGGGTTGAGTGGTCATGATTTAAGGGAGTGTCCTTATGTTCCCCCAGAGCCTGAGTATGAGCATACATTTTCCCCAAATGCTCAATATGACCATTACGCATCCGCGTACAACCCGAGAGGGATGGATTCGTGGGGAGACAATTCGTATTCAAATTCTTATACATCATTTCCACCCCAGTATCCTCCTCCCGAATACCCAGAATTCTACCAACACCCCACTTCAAATCATTGGACTCATTCTCAACCCATCAACACCCAACCCCAAAATTCCCAAGCTCTGACTTGGACCTCATAGTTGACCACAAACCTGATTCCTCGAAACAAACTTTCCTTACGTTCATAGAAACCATTCAATAGTCCATACAAAATATGGCACTGCAAGTGAGTCAAATGTCGCAGCAATTACGTGAACGTGAGGAGAGTAACTTTTCTTGTCAACATGAGGATTTATCTTCTGAAATCGAACCAACACCACATCCACAAATTCAAAGCACAATCTTTCAAAGTCAAACTCCTAGTCAGTCTGGGGGACTTGGGGTTTCAATTCACGATCACTTGGTGGAGGATTCGATTCCAAATGAGAATACTATGGACCAGCTTCTTTATGAGTCGGCACAGGATTGTGCCTTATCTTCTTGTCCTGTGGCCCTTGAGCCACATGATCTTATTGTTGTACCTCCTAAGGACTCACCTCTGGTGGAGCAAGAGCTCCCTAGTCCCCTCAATTTCAAACAACCTTATGAGAGTTTGTCTCTCACTATTGTTCCTGGTCATCTTGAAAATGATGGAACATCAAACAACTACATTACTCATGAGGGTATTAGGAATTCCTTGGAGGATACCTTGGGTATGAGACCCACCTTTTGTTTGCCTGGTGGGTCGGACATGCCTAACGAGGTTCTTGACCTCTTTCCGACGCACCAGCATGTTGGTTGGAGAGTTTGGATTGACGATCATAACTTCAGCAGCGCAACGGGAGAAACTCTTCTTCCGTTGCCCCTCATTTCCCAAACTCGTGAGAGGTTCAAGCTCTTTCAGTTTGATCCTTTAAATGAGACGCCTTTGCGTCCAATTCATGAACCACTCATTTCATCAGGTGCTCTTTGTGAAGGGGGCCCACGCATGCGTATTCTGGCCCCGCGTGGTGTCATGTTCCCTTTCCAAGTGCATTGACCCACTCTGGAGGTTCCCATTTGATGTCTTTTGACAAATGAATATGGGAACTTATGTTTGTACATAGTTATATTATTAAAAAAAAGAAAAAAGAAAGTACAATAAAAGACTCCTTCAGTGAGCATCGATTGTTGTGAGCCCCAACCCTTGTGTATTTGGGCCTCAATTCTTTCACGTATTTCTCTCCCTTCTTTAGCATCTCACAGGGTTTGAGGGAATTCGGGTTTGTGTCCATCAACATGACCTTGCACTTCCCTTTGTACTTCACGTTGGTGAGATCTCATCTGTTTCATTGCATAATTCCATGTAGTAACTTGCTCGCATTCATTGAGGACAAAGCATGAAGTAGGTGTGGGGGGTGTTTTACGTGTGTACATATTCGAGTCTTTTTCCGTTGATTTTGTTTTATTTTGTGTGCATTGTTAGGGTCATGTTAGTGTGCTGCATTTAATATCGATATATCTGCTTGCCATGATCCTTGGGTGACTTATCTTCTTTTGCTGACCTAGTGCTTTAAAATTTTCACATTTCTTTCAAAATCTTCACGTGTTTGTGAAAGAAAATGTTTTGTGGGTTTTGTGTGTGTTTAGCATGTGCAAAACCGTTGAGAGGCAAAGTAAAAAGAAAGCTCCCAAAATTGTCTTGAACTTGATGCATTAGGATATCTAGTACAGTGGCTTTAGGATTTATCGAGTCGTTAGGATGGACCCCAGTTTTCCCTTGGGGATGAGTAATCATAGGGTTTCAGTGCTCAAACATTTAAAGAAGTCCACCCTGAACCTAGTGAGTCAATAATTTGTGTCTGTTAACTTAAGGAAGTTTGTTGTAGTCAAGGACCCTTTAAATCTTGTTGTGAGACATTAAGTGTAGGGGTTTTGGTTCATGTGTAGATAAGATATAAGTGAGTAGGTGTTCTCTATTCTCGCACGGCTCCTATCACTCGGGAAAGTAGGTCTGGGGGGACTTTGTGCTTGGTGCTTTCGAGTCATCTGACTTGGGATGCGCCGACCGAACTCCCATTACACGGGTGGTAGGAATTGCCCTATGTGGAGATTTGGGGAAAGGTGTACGTGATAGTGTAAGTCCTCATAGGCAATGATGCATGAAACTTGACCCTGGGAGAATGAAGCTCCAACTAATAAAAGAAAAAAAATGAGAAAAGAAAAAAAAAGAAAAAAAAGGTAATGCAAATGAGAACCTTAATGGACTTTACACTTTGTATCACTTAAGGATATTGAGGTTGTCCATGTCTTTCACTTAATTCCTTATTTAACTTGCACGAATGGTTCATTAGGTTAGGTGTGTGGACTGATTACCTATATAGAGTCGGCCAGTAGGATTACCGCGTCCAATGATCGACAACATATGTCCAACGAGTCGAGTGTCTAGATTGAATAATGCATCTTGTTCGGATTTTGTGGGTGTATCCGCTGAAAACCCTCAGGAGACAACACTCCTCCTCATTGGCAACAAGGAGGTTTAACGGCTTGTTGCACGTGACAAGTTTTATGTTTGAATTTCAGAAATAAAGAGGTTTGAAGAGAAGAGCCATGAAAGGACCCAAAAGCAGGAAAAATGACTTAATTGTGAGACCTGGGGACTGAGATGCAAGGGAAAAGGACTTGAACGTAAGGCCGAAGGACCTAAGAGCAAAACCGAAAACTCCACACCATCATGGGGAGTATTTTGGCAATTCGATTCGGGTCGGAGCTCCAACAAGCAAAGTAGATGCATCCAAGACAAACATATCCATCAAGAAAAGCCCACAACCAAAACCAACTCGATCTGGATCATATAGACCGCCAATTGGCGGTCTTGGACCACTAATTAACGGTCCATATTGCTCTGGATCCGCTAACATTTGTAGAGCACGTGTATTATTGTATTCTTAGTCTATTTTTCGTATTGGTTTAGTCCCACATCGGGGGATTGTCCCGGATTAGCTTTTTTCATGCCTATAAATAGAACTCTTCACCTTCTATTGTAATCACCCATTCCTTGGTGGCATTCTCTCTACTAAGGAGTGAGCCTTGAAGCAAAAACTCAAGGTGGAGAAGAATGCTACCTTCAATGTGAGTCATTTGTTAATAAAATAATTCTTCTAGTTTCTTTTAATCTTGTCTTTTAATTTATGCATGCTTGTTTAGTCTTTCCTTTCCTTTTAAGCTTCTTTAATATTTCTTGCTTTCTTAGAGTAATTTCATTTCAGTATTATGCTTCATTTTTTAATATAGTTAGTGTAATGAGTGGTGAGTAGTTCCATCCCCATTTGGGGGTGCAGAAATATGTGATATAATCATGTAGTGTATTAAGTGTGTGTTATCTTTATCCCTTGAGCTTTATATGATTTCCATAACCGTCTAATGGGTTTTCACTCTTATCTTTGATATGCTAATGCTCTTGAATGATGCTTAGCTTATGCTTTGATTAGTGGACCTATTTTATGGGGAATGATAAGGTTAGGATATGGATGAAGTTAATATTGGAAACACAATTTGTAGTGTATGTACTCTTGTTGCCTTTACCTTAGTTAATGTCTTGTATGTTTTAATGATGTAGTCTTATCTTAATTCATGTGGAGGCATAGTAGGGTCTAGTCTTTATACATGAGTTCATTTAGCTTCATTCCAATTATTGTCTTGTATGTTTTAGTGATGTAGTCTTATCTTAATTCATGTGGAGGCAAAGTTGGATGTAGTTTTATGATTTCATGCACTACATGTTGTGAGGGCTTAATTGAACACACACACACACATCTTTATATTCACATTATTTCTCTACCCCCTATGGGGTTTAGTTTTATTGCTTATCTTCATTTCCTTTTGCATTCTAGTATAGTTTAGTGTAATCAATCTTTCTCTCCATTTTTTACCACTCGCCTTCGCACAAACCAAGTGTTGACACACCTCCCAGTGGACGACCCGTATTTGCCACCACATCAACGCGGCCGTGCACTTGCGGTTAATATAAAACGATCAATCAACATACACAAATTCTTAACAATCCTTTAAAGCCTGAACACGTTAAGCCTTAAAACCTAATAATACATTTTTTTGCTGAAAAATATACATGTTTATACATTTTTTGCTGATTTTCTTTAAAAAAAATATAAATGTTTTGGCTGAAAAAATATACATGTTTTTGTTGTGACCAATATACTTTTTTTCTTCTGAAAACACATTTATACATGTAATGAAAACCAAATTAAGCCTAATTAAAACAGATTTATACATTTATACATGTTTATACACGAAGGAAAACCAATTAAGCACGAACCATCAGAATTTCTTCTCAACAACAAGCACGACACGCGCCCTCCTTCGTCTTCAACCCAATCGCCGTCAAACCAAGCTGAAACACAACCAAAATCCACCTCAAACCAACCAAAACTAACCCAAAACCATTAACAAAAATCGAACCTTGATGGTACTCGACCAAAACGAATAGCCTCCCTCGGGCATCGTGGAGGGTCGATGGTCTTCGCTGCGGTGGTGGAGCAGGTTGAGGGTCTCGCGGGAGGGTGATCAAGGTCGAGGAGGTGGCTGCGGTGGCGTAGGAAGTCGCGGACTTGGCTAGGGTTTGGTCGCAGAAAGGTTTAGGGTGGAGGTTTTGTCAGGATAAAAGTTAAAATGTAACTCTTCGCTAATTATATAAGACCAATAAACATCGGCTATAGAATACATGAGATGTCTATTTGTAAATAGACGTCGGCTATACAACAAATGCAACGTCTATACTATGACGTCTATACCTTGGTAATAAACGTTGCCTAATTATAAACGTCAGTTGAAAAAGTTTTTACAAAACCCGACGTCTATATTACCCTAATAGACTTCGCATATTATAATATCCAACGTCTATACCTACAGACATCGCAGTTTTCTATATCTTACGTCTATTTGGCAACGACTATTCACTATTCTGCACTAGTGTCGCATTTGCAGTGGTGAGTGAAACATGACAGTGGGGCGGATTTGGTGTTTTATGAAAAAACCAGCTTTGAGGTGTTCGAGTTTCAAAGTAAAGCAGATGTTTGAAACCCTTTCGATTATATTATTGACTAACGAACATTTGGAAGAGAAATCTTGGACAAATACTTAATAAACTGGTTATGACACAAAGAATAGGATAAATTCTTAGTAAAACACGGAAATTTACCGAGTCTGAATTTATATGTCGAGAAAGCATATTGAGTGACACATGGCAAAGAGTGATTGTTCGAATTAAAAGAACAATTACAAAACCCTAATGCTAGTAAAACACGAGAATTTACCGAGTCTGAATTTATATATGCCGAGAAAGCATATTGAGTGACACATGGCAAAGAGTGATTGTTCGAATTAAAAGAACAATTACAAAACCCTAATGCCCACCATGCGAATAAAGGGTCAGTAAATAGGGTTTTACATTGGCAATCTAATGGTACCAAAGTGTTAGTTTATTGGCATTAACTATGTTTATCTTGTTTATTACACAGCTTGATTTTTATCTTCAAGAACATTTTACATAGTAAAGTTTCGGTAAAAATGATCCCATTCCATGCCTTATTCAATTTATGTTAGATGTATTGTGCAAATCTTACATAGATACTGGCTAAGAAGAAGAAAGAGCATTGGGGACAAAGACTTAAGACATATATTAAAGTTTCTTTAAATATATGTATTTTCAAAAGATGTGGAAATTTATGACGGTCTTTAGGAATTTATGAAAAGATGAAGAAAGTGATATTTAATTCATATACAAACATAAGTGAAAGATCGTTGGCGTAACTCTAGAGGGGGTGAATAGACTCCAATAGGGATTATCAAAAACTATATGGAAATAACACAAGGAAATATAATGCAAACTGCATGATGACACGACGATACATAGAGGTTTGATTGTTCACCACGATTTACTCCTTTCCTCTGGCCCCTCTCGAATATCTACTAACAGATCAACACCGACTACAATACAAATCACGAATACCCTCGCAATCTAATTTGATCTCCTCCCACGGCCTGAGAGGTGACTCCTTAAATCAAGAGCCTTACAACCTAGTAAATGAACATTATTAACTCTACCTTGAGCACTTCAAGAACCTATTTTGAGCTTTAAGATAATTCAAGTGTGAATGCAGCAAAGATAACGAGAGCTTGAAAGTATAGAAGTATGGGAGCAATAGAATGTAAGAGTTCTATAAGCTCTAACAACTAGGGTTTGTCAACAATTGGACGGTAAAAGGGAAACATATTGTAACATCCCGAAACATCGGAAATTTTAAATTTTTCATCAAGACAATAGAAATCAATAATCAAGACGGAACTGTTACTTCTCATAAAACATATAAGCGGTGCACCATATTACATCAGAGTTTGTCAAAACGATGCATGATTACAACAGAACGACAAAAAGAGATAAATGTAATCATGTCGACCACAATGCTCCGAATAGCGGATCCGATCCCGAAATGCGCGCGCCCACTGATCACCACCCAACTAGACCTACTGCGGTCCTGAAAAAGATAAAGCAACAACGCCTGAGTTTCCATAAGGAAACCCCGTATGCCAAGCTCACCTATATGCATGAAGTAGTACAAATGAACATATCATACTAGTAGCATGTCATGTCATCAACAGTAAGGAAAACAGTTCCCCCGAAGGGTAACAGAGGACATCAGTTCGACAATCATCATCGGGTCTCCCAAGGAGACCTACCGTAGGCACATACGGTCTAACGGAACATGACGTGACACTCCCCACACGCAGCTACACTAATCATGGGGTTAGAGAGGGGGCATCCTCCAAGTCCGCGCCATAAGAAACAGATCTGTAACTTCGTGGTCGAAACCACACCAACGGAGTCGTCGCTAGGTTAGTCCATCAATCATCATCTCAGTAGGTGCCCATCTGAGGAACATAGCCGGAACAACATCGACCCATCAATCATCATCACCGGAACAGCATCGGCGGCATCACCGGAACAACATCGGTGGTCCATCAATACGTCCGGCACAACATCGGATGGGTCCAAACCGAAGTCTGCCAGGTCATCAGGCTCCACGAGCCGCAAGCACCAACCGCGCCGCTATAAAAGTAGGACAGCGACCTCCGTTGCCACATAGGCCGGTAGTTACCTCACCCGACGACAGTTGCATGCCCGCACAAACATCATACATTGGGATCCACAATCCCTCAGGCCTGCTTCTCTACAATGAGTCCAATCAATCCATCATATGAGTCACGATCAATACCTGGAGGTGACGCGTCCCGAACACCCACACTCTTCCACACGACGGTCCCTGGGCAGGCACGCGTAACGTGCCCACCTTCACCTCCCGGCTCACGCACAAGGCTAGGACACGGGTTTCTGTGGACAAAGTTGGCATCCTAAACGGAACCAGGAATTCAATCTTGTGCAAAAACGGTCGACCGAAAGAGGCAACTCGGTCGACTGTTTCCTCAAGGGAATCAGTCGACCGAAAGTCTGCAACGGTCGAACTATTTACGCAAAACTTAAGTCCCAACGGTCTACCGAAAGTCTAAAACCGGTCGACCGATACGAGGTTAAAAACCGGAGTCTGGTCAACATTAATTCAAAACTATCGGTCGACCGACTCAGGGATCTCGGTCGACCGAAATTACCACGGCATCCTAGCATTTCTAAGTCATAAAATGGTCGACCGCAACAAGCATAAATATCCAGTACACTTAAGTTCCGGTCAACCGACCACAAGGAACCGGTCAACCGAAAACAACCAGGCAATCAAAATACACTACATTCGGTCGACCGCCTGAAGGGCCCGGTCGACCGTTGGTCATCTTCAACCTCGCGCCAGCCGAGAATTTACGCAAAAACTCGTCGCCGGAGTGGTCTCCGACCTCCACCGACCAATCAACACAACCCTCCTACGAGGGTTAACAACAAAATCACACTAAGGAGCGGCATACCTCGAAGAACCAACGAAATCCGTCGGAGCCTTGCTCGCGCCTCCGTCACCTCTTCAACAGCAACCAGCCTCGCACGCCTCGACCGGAACCGCGCGCCTACTCCACCGTGGTCGCCTCCTCTGCTGCTACCACCGGACAAGGAAAAGAGTGAGAGAGAGCAAGTGGAATGAGAGAAGAAGTAAGGAAGAGAGAGAGAAAAATGTTTTCTCTCTTATCCCTACCGATACCCATCATCACAACCCCCCTCAACCCATCCCCTACCCAGCCTAAACTCCTCCATCCCCATGCACCCACTGTGCAACTCCACTCCCCATGAAAAGCCTTCTCCTAATCACCATTGACCCTAAGCAAGGGTTTAGTGTTCTAACACATATCGTCCAAACATAGTCAAAAGTCAAAGCTCACGTAACTTATTTTTTACTTAACTCCCATGGTATAAAGAGAGAGATACGACATGATAAAGGCCACAATAAATATTGTTGGCTCTGCAGGTTCCAATCGGACGGTTCAGAGAGTGACATACTGTCCTATGGGTAGGTCATAGAATATTGAATGAATGTGCAATACAACTGATCGTCCTATAAAAAGGTGATTATGTACGATCAAAATATATATAGCCATTGGGTAAAAGTTGAATATAACATAATCAGAACAACTATATGATGTATAACAATATAGCTTGGTCATCGACATAGGATAAGTCAATCGGACGGTCCAAAGGGATCACATAGCGTTTGATAGGTAACAGGTTGAACATTGAGAGATTGAACGGTGCACTATATGTTTAGAAAGATGTCCCTCTAATCACTATCTAAATGTTCTACCAAATGTTGATTGAAAAGTATGTAGGGATTTTTATAGAGGTTCCATGTTTAATCATTTTAAATACCGCAAGTGCACGGCCGCGTTGAAGCGATGGCAAATACGGGTCGATCCTCAGGGATGTGAGTAGTCTCTGGTTTTTCAGAAATCAAGTGGCAACAAAAGGGGAGAAGAGTTTGTCTATGTTAATCTACACTACACTAAATTATTAAGAACAAAAATGCAAAGTAAAGCAAATAAAGTATACTTCGAATCAAAACTAAAAGAATGTAAAACAAAGCTGGAATCAAGAAGAGAGAGACCCCTCGGGGTGGAGTGTGTGCACACATGTAAAAAGATGGTGAAGAATGCATTCTATAGGCACAAATGTAGGTAGTGTTTCATGCATAGGAAGTGTCTAAAGGTTATGGCAAAACCTATCAATCCATTCACTAACCTACTTGATTAACATTCATATACACAAGCTGGTTATTTCAGAACCTAAACAAGCATGGGAGGTGTCTAAGATGTGTGGCAAAACCCATCAAGTGTAGTATTCTACTCTAACAAGCAAGCATACATTCACATTTATCAACACAATCATAATATAAAGCATTCATATCCATTCTTTAATGGATGTATGAACATCATCTCCACCCCCCAAAGGGGGATGGATCTACTCACTACACATTACTCTAACAATTAAACTAAAGAAGAAAAGAAACATTCTAACTACTTTAGCCTAGAATCAAAGAAATAAAACTAAGATAAGCATGCATAAAGAAACAACATAAGAACAAAACAATGAAAAAATTATTTTATTAAATGACTCACATTGAATGTAGCATTCTTCTCCACCTTGAGATTTTGCTCCAATGCTTACTCCAAGTAGAGAGAATGCCAACAACTGTAGGACAAATGACCTATGTCTAGAGAGAGGGTGAATAGACCTTAATCACGATTAATGCAAAACAATGGAGGAATCAGTACAAGTAAGAAAAGGGCATGGAAACCACATGAAGAACAATGATATATAGAGGTTCAGCACACGCTAGTATCCTAGTCCTCCTTTAAAGCCCCACCCCTAATTAAATTTCCTCGAATGTCTACTAACCAATCTCGGTTCCGAGTCGTGATCAATACCGACTACAATAAAAATCCACAAACACTCTTGCGAAATTTTGTCTTTACATATTGGAGGTGACTCCTTCAGTCTATAGTCCTACAACACATTTTGAAGATGAGAAATCTCTAAACGAGCAATTGAAGGTATATTTTTCAATAACTACCTCAAGTTCAAGAGTGGAAGTGAGGATTGATGAGTGATGACACTTCGGGTTTCAACAAGAAACCAAGAAAGTTAAGGCTTGGGTAACTAATTTTCTAAAACAATCTGACATAACCTTTTTATAGTCTAGGAGGCTAATATAGTCATTGGGAAAGACTGAAGAGGTTTAAACAAAAGAAATGAGAATATATCAAAAGCAAAAGTGTTATGTTGGGACTAGAATGGTCGTCCGGGAACATGGTTGTGGAGCACTAGTTGAAAGTATAGGGTAGAAATTTGGACCAACATTCGACTAATTGCAGGAACGGTAAGCCTTTGAGGGATACTTTCGTACTACAGCTTAACCCCATTCAGCAACGGTTGGGCCGCCGGTGGCAGAGCCGGCGACTAGGGCTAGGTTTGGGATGTGTTTGGGTATTTTCCAATGAGGTCCCTGAATTTTATTTTTATTTGGTTAATAATTTAATTGGGTTAATTGGTAGAAAAACCTTGGACCTTTGTGTTTTCTATAAAGAATGAATAATAGGGATAATTTCAGAATCATCTTGGACTTTGCACAACTGTGGGAAATAACTTAATTTAGGGAAATTGTCATCTTTCCCTGGATTTCCAGATTTTGTAGATTAGTTGGGAAATTTGTTGTAAAGGAGAGTTGCTCACAGACTCGGGTGTGTGGTCGGCTCCCGAAGTCGGGTGTGGAATTGGTCATTGATTGAACGTTTTAAAATAACCACAAGTGCACGACCGCATTGAAGCGGTGGCAAATACGAGTTGATCCACAGAGAGGTGTGTCGACTCTAGTTTGTTCGAAAGCAAGTAGGAAAAGAGGGGAAGAAGTTGTGACTATACTAAAGTAACTACGCTAAGCTAGCACAAAACAAACAAAGAAGATGAAAGCTGGAAATCAGAAATGGAAAACCCCTAAGGGGTGGAGTGTATGCACACATGTAATAAGATGGTGAAGAATGCATTCAATAGGCACAAATGTAGGTAGTGTTTTCGTGTATAGGAAGTGTCTAAAGGTTATGGCAAAACCTATAAATCCATTCACTAACCTAGTTGATTAACATTCACATATACAAGTTTGTTATTTCAGAACCTAAACAAGCATGAGAGGTGTCTAATATTTGTATCAAAACTCATCAACATAAGTGTTCTACTCTAAACAAGCAAGCATACACTCACATTTATCAACACATTCCAAAATAAAGCATTCATTTCCATTCTTTAATGCATATATGAACATCATCTCCACCCCCAAAAGGGATGGAATTACTCTCTAATTATTACACTACAAACTACATTAACAAAACAAAACATTCTAATGAAAGACAATTAAACAAAGCGAACAAAAAATATTAAAAAGCTAAATGAAAGGAAACTAAACTAAAGAAGCATGCAAGAATTAAAAGAAACTAAGAAAAATTATTCTATTAACATGACTCACATTGCAAGTGGCATTCTTCTCCACCTTGTGTTTTTGCTTCAAGGCTTTTACTCCTAGTAGAGAGAATGTCACCAACCAATGGGTGAATACAAAAGGAGGAGGAGTTCTATTTATAGCCATAGAAAAAGGTAATCGGGGACAATACCCCTATGTGGGACTAATAAAACCTTCCCTCCTGGAGAAACTGGGTCGGATTCGGACACAAACGGACCGCCAATTGGCGTTCACTTTTTCCCAGATCCGACCCATTTTTGGATATGTTCTTTATTTCTTCAATTCTTCACATGGAGTGCACTCGGATCGGTTATAGGAGTGTCGGTCCGAATCTAATTGCCAAAATACTCCTCATGATAGAGTGGAGTTTCTTCATTTGCTCCTTGGTCCTTTGGGGCTTACATTCAGGTCCTTCTCCCTTGCATCTTAGTCCCTAAGTCTCTCAAATCACTCATTTCTCCAGCTTTTAGGTCCTTTTATGCTTCTTCTCCTCAAACCTATTTATTTTTTAAATTCAAACATAAAACTCATTATATAGCATTGTTTAGGTGAAAGATAACGGATATAAGACACAAATGTATGCATGAAATGATGTCAATCAGTCATCCCAACCGCATTGTGACGAGTTGCCATTTGGGAGCGTTGCTCACAGGCTCAAGCGCGTGGTTTGAGTAGGGCCTTGCCTTTCAGATTGGATGCATGTCTTGTCGAGGGTGCACACTCAGCTTGATTGGGATGTGTGGTCACTTTGGGAAGTGTGACAATCCACTGTGAGAGCGGGTTGAGTGTTGCCTTGTGGATTGGATACGCGATAGGGTTGAGGTGTATGCTCGGCCTTGCTAGGAGGCGTAGTCTAGTACAGTGTCAGGTTGGGGTGGTGTACGGGGTCTTGATTCAAGACTCAGGCGTGGCACGTATGTGCAGGTGGAGCGCAATAGGTGGATCAGATGCTTGTGAGGAGCATGGGCCAGAGGCGACATAGACTTGGGACGTGTGGACTGGATCAGCTGGGCTCGGTTGTCATGTACTTTCCTTTTCCTCTTAGTAGTCATGTAGTAGGAATTCAGAGTTTCTCGTATTTCCCTTCCACATTGTACTCTGACATTGACATTGTGTTCCTTTTAATTGAGGCATTGACTTGACTATTTTCGTTAATGTCCATTCTTTGCTTGTTTATAGTTTGTGATTGACTCATGTGTCCTAAGTGTGGATTAGGGGCGATACAGCTTGGTGTTGGAGCTCAGGTCAATATATTCGCGTACAACCCATGTTAGGACCTTTTGGTGCAATCTCGTTAATTTTGTGTGCTTTGAGGGTTCTTGTTTTAGTTGCAGATGTCGCCTTGTCTAGGTGCCAGATCGAGGCGTGTAGACCCCTCGACACCCAGTTCCCAGGAGGAGGACCACTGAGTGATTTGTGACCAGCTAGAGTGCTTAGGCACATTTACGGAGGAGCATACTAGGAGGCCCCAATAAGGGGACATCGGCGAGATTCTTGACCACTTTATGCGTCAGCAACCACTGACCTTTGTCAGAGGAACAAACTTAGACATAGTGAAGGACTAGATTTTCAGGATCAAGCAGTTCTTCGAGGCGATCGTTTGCCTGCCTGAGCGGTAGGTGGAACCGCCCACTTACATTTTTAGTGGATTAATGATCAGTTGGTGAAGGACTACTGTCGCGGTGGTCTTTGGAGGTGTGACCATGATTAGTTGGGAGGACTTGATGGGGGAGTCCGGGAAGAAGTATTTCCACAACATGTTCGTGATCGTCGGAGGCGTAAGTTTCTGGCACTTCAGCAGGGAGATATGAGTTTGGATCAGTACATTTACAAGTTCAGTTCTTTCAAGAGGTATTGCTCGGAGATTTATAGTATGCCCGAGCAGAGGACAATGAAGTTCACTAAGGGACTTCGACAACCGCTCTCGACAAAACTAGAGGTGCTGAGAGAGCAACAGTTTTATGTCAAGTACTCAATGTGTGAGTTTTGGCATGATAGCATGGCATTCCTTGGGCACATCGTGTGAAAACCAAATCCTTTTGATTAAGGTTAATTACGTTTAAGAACTTTAACCCTAATTAAGTGAGAGTATAAAAATAACTCAACCCATATCTTCCATTTTCTTTCTCTCTTTTCTTCTCTCTCTCCCTCAACTCTTTCTCTCAACTTTCTCTCTCTCTCACTTGTAGTTCGGTGGCAAGGAAAGGAGGAGAAGCGGGTGTGCCGGCAAGTCGAGTTCGCCGGAGTTGAAGGAAGGTGTGGAGGTTCGCGTTCGTGTGAGGAGTTCGCCGGAGATACGCTCTTTTTCGTGGAGGGATCGTCGTTGTTCTTCTGAAGCTTTTTCAAGCTACCAAGGTATGCCAAGTCTTGCTTTTACGCTCACCTAAGCTTGTGTGAGTATTTGAGTGTTCGATGGTAGGCTGAATGGCTCGTCGGAATAGTGCAGCAGAATTTCTGCTCTGTTTGGTCGACCGACGCATAATTTCGGTCGACTGGTCGTAGTGTAATGTTGGGCGTTATCTCTCGCACCGGTCGAACGATACCCTGGGGTGGTCGACCGGATGTACGTTTGAGCAAGAAGATGAAGACCCTGGGTGCTTTCAGTCGACCGGGTCCCCTTTGCCGTTCGACTGAACGCACTGTAGTATTTCGGTTGGGGCGTTGACCATCTAAACAGTGGACCGCCGCTTTGACCAGTTCGACCAGACGTACTGTTTTAAGTCAGTTGGGGGTGTAGACTTCAAAATGGTCGACCGCCCTGAGATCTCGTTCGACAGATGACTTAAGATGACTTAAGTAGGGTTCGACCGATTCATATTTCGGTCGACCAGCAATGACTTAGAGGAATGTTGAAGTCCCTGATGTTTTTCGGTCGGTCGGAAGCCCAATGGCGTTCGACCGTTGGGGATGTGTTATTTATTATTATTTTGTGGCGTAGACCTTCTAAACGGTTGACCGTCCAGAGACTTTTGTTCGACCGTTGGATTGTGGTTCGAACCAATTACCAGTTTTAACGACCAACTGGTCGACCGTATGACCTTCTTCGGTCGACCGTTGGAGCCCAGTAATTGTATGTTTGTTTTATGAGCACGTTGGCGCGTGGATTGCCTTTACGGTTTATGTTTCCATGATATGACATGTGCATTGAGACCTAGGTAGTAGACCTGTGGGACCATATTCCGTTTTGCATGATCTATATGATATGGCTCTACGGAGAATGATGATTGTCGGCCTGTGTGGCGACAGAGATGACCTTAGCCTTTGTGGCGAAGGAGATGACCTTAGTCTGTGTGGCGACGGAGATGACTGTTAGCCTGTGTCGGGTTGTGGTGGTGTACGAAGTCTTGATTTGAGACTCAAGTGGGACACGTGTGTCCAGCTGGAGCGCAATAGGTGGACCGAATGCTTGCGAGGAGCGTGGGCCAGAGATGACTTGGCCTTGGGACACGTCGACTGGATTAGTTGAGCTTGATTATCATGTGCTTTTCTTTTCCTCTTAGTAGTCATGTAGTAAGAATTCAGAGTTTCTTGTATTTCCCTTCCGTATTTTACTCTGACATTGACATTATGTTCTTTTTAATTAATTGAGGTCTCGACTTGGCAATTTCGTTAATATCCCTTTTTGGTTGTTTATAGTTTCTAATTGATTTTTGTGTCCCAAGCACGGATTACGGGCGTTACAGTGACAAACTCTTTCGTAACTCTTCGCTACTTCATGAAATGCATAAGTAACCCACGATAATAAAAGAAGTTTGTATCTTAAAGTTTTGTGGACACTTCTTCTTCTCTTTGTGCCATGTGCCCAGAGGTGAAGTTTTCGTTGACATTTGAAGATGAGCTGACACTACAAAAGGCTCCATCTTCCTCCTTATGAGTGAAGAGATACATGTTAGCCTCTTCACTCTAGGATTTGTTTGAGGCACCAAATAAAGATGAAGAATCGTCCCATATAGCTTGGAGAGACTTATTCTCCTTTTCATTCTTTTCCTTCCTCTTGAATATTTCTCCTTCTCATACTTAATATTCTTCTATACTTCTCTTTATTTTCTTCTCTTTCCTTGATGTTCACCATCAGGCAATCTTATATAGTAAGTCAGATCTATTAAGCTTTCTTCCTAAAATTTCTTCTTAGGGAAACTACCCTTCTTAGGGAATTTCTTGAACTTTCGCAAGAGTACTATATCATCATCATTATCTTCTTCTTCACGTGACTCTTTTGATTCAAAAATGGCTTTTGATGTGATGGTTTTCTCTTTCTTTCTCATTCTCTCCTTTCCTTTTCTCTCATTCCCTTGTATTTTGTAAGCCATGAGGCTACCAAAAAGGTCCTTCGACTTATGATTGGACATTTCTTATGCCTCCTCAATCGTAGTAGTTTTGTTCTCCCAATCGTTGGTGAGTGGCCAAAGAATCTTTCGTATTTTGTCATTGTTACCTACTGTAACGCCCCCGATCTTGCGGGTACGTACACTTGGAAAGGAACACAAGTGTCGCGATCAGAGACTTCCGCGACGACCGAAGGAGTTACGAAAGAAAGACATTTCCGACTAACTCGACAATACATAACATACATAGATGGATGGACAATTAGGATATAAAACTGAAACAATGATTATCCATGTACACATAAAAGATCCAATTATAATACAACGAGTTTCAAGGAAATACAGTAACATAAGCGGAAACAAACGATAACTGAAGACTCTGGTCGACGTGTCCCTCGTGTACAGAATCTTCAACACTCGTCCAGTCTGCCTTGTGGAAATCTAAGTACCTGCAAACACCGTATCAACATATGCGTGAGTTTTCTATAAAGAAAACCCAGTATGCCCCAGTACAAAGAGAGTTTTACGGAAGAATGCATGTTGTCTAACTAAGACAAAAGCATCAGAAACAGAACAGAAAAGCATCAAATGCAACAGAAGGCTATGACTCCATAAACCGTGCCGGTCGGGTGCACATGAACCCATTCCTCCAAAGGAACCAAAACACCAGCCTCGCTGGTCATAGGCGGTCACTCGACAGTGACTCACCGCTCGGTACAAAGCGGTGCGCCGGATAAATGTCCGAATTCGCTGCAAGTGATCTACATGGTGTCATCGCGAACTTGGGAACACCTACCCTGAGACAGAATGGCAGCGCGCGTGCCCAGGAGTTATCTTACGCCTGGCCTCCCAACGTGAAGGTCTTAAGCGAATGGCCTCTGGAGCTAGAGGACCCCCTCATGGCCCGTCAGCCAAGAAAACAAAACGTGCCCAGAATTATTAATCAGATTAAATGAAATGCAAGATATTAAAGCATCTAAAATCTAATGAAACTAGAGTGTATGGAACGAGCTCAAGGAGGAGTATCCGGATACTCTCCTAACAGCCCCAAACAAATCAGAAATCAGACGTCCCAATTAGTAAACAAACGAAGCTCGCAACAGCAACAATCATAACCGGATCGGAAAATAAACTCAACAACTAGTCAATGCCATCTACGTACAGGTCATGCATTAAGGTTATAGGAATCATTACCTAAGGGTCGAACTCAACATAAATTAACATAACAAATCAGTAATACATAGACATGAATAAGTACAGAACTGATGTGTTATAGAGTAAAAGAAATCGCATTCGAACCACACTATACTAGGAAATACGCATCATTCATTTCAGAACATATACCCACATATAATGAACATTTCAACGCACGATCAATAGTGATAAATGCACAAAATAACATGATAATCAGTAATCTAATAAGATGGATATGTGCATGATATCAACAGTCCAAAGATAGATCTTCAACTAAACCTCGTGCATATGATCTAGTTAACAGATAGCATTTAAGTGTAATATGATTAACGCATGATATAACAGAGCTAGATTATTTTCAATTATGCATGCATGTCTCCAACATCAGGAGTTACACCTACAATTAGGTCATATAGATGTAATATACCTCTACTGAAATCTAGCAACATATATGCTGAATTGCACCAATCAACACATAGAACTTAATTGTTTCCAATAACGAGCCAATCAAGCGACTCAGCTCACAATCAGACTTGTGAGCCTCAGGACCAGCGCACCCAGCTCAAACCATGCAACCCCAGTCCATTCCCTCACTTCCCTAGCTTCTCTAGGATCCATCCTCACCACCTCCTGACCCCAGCCACCATCTAAGAACGCTGCACCAGCCAGCCGACTCAAACAAGGAGCCAAGAGGGTTGAGGATAAACCCTAGCCGGATCTTGTGTGCACCAGCCACACCCAACCAGATCCTTGTCCACCACAAAACTCAGCGTAGACAAAACCTCAGGACCCCTGGTCGGATCTCACTTGAGCTCACCGGAGCTCTGGTCCCCCTGGCTGCCCACAGCCAACCCCTTCTAGCGCATGCAACCAGCGCGCGCTAGAAGGAAATCGGTTGGTGGTGCAACTGTTGCACCAGCCACCACCTGATGTTGGCCGGCCCCTCCAGACAACATCCCCTCCCATAAAACTCTTCAAGGGATAGGAGCATACCTCATTTTCGGGAATTGGACCTGAGCTTGCCGAAAAACAGCCACCAAAAACCTCCTCCAAGCCGCACACAAAGATGCCCACTAGTTGCTTCTTCAGAGTCTGCCAGAGATCAGCCAATAGCTCGCCGGAGATGGTGGTGGTGGTGGCCTGAGGTGGTGGCGTGGAGAAGGGGAAGGGAAAGGAGATGGTGGATGGCTGGGGGTTACAGTTGTGCTTTTGTTTCTAGGAAACTAACACAAAAGGAATATGGTGATTGCTAAATAATTCTCCATCATGACTTGCCTAAAAGTGCATAATTCAAATTTGTTTGCAATCATACCAGATCTCGTTGCTGACATGGAGGCTATGTCATCCCACCTACACACCTTAGCCCTACACGCCTACACTCGATTTGCACTCAATCAACCCGATTAAGTCAACCGATTACAAAACCGCCCGACGGGTCGCACCCGCCTACGAGTCAATTTAACTCGCCCAAAAAGGAAACTTTTTCCCAAAAGGAAACTTTCCCGAAACACAACCAAAGTCACACGAATCATACAATAACATAAAGATGATTCATAATGAAGCATAAGGATAAATAAGACATAATAGTGTCGCAGGCGAGCGGGTCTTACACCTACTATCTTTCTAGAGACAAGATTGAATCAACAATCAAATGGCCAAAAGGAAACATTCCATTGTAACATACTTGGGCGAAATCTCACAAAGTTAATTTTGGCTACAACTAGACGTTGTAGACGGCATCACGAGAGAGGGATCGTCCGATGACTCCAATCATTAGTAAGGGTGCAAATGGATCGAATATGAGTACTACCATATCCATATTTGGTTTGTGGATATGGATACAGATCAACTCGGATATAAAAAATTGTATCCATATATTTAAAAATGGATATGAATATGGAATTGATATTTTTTAAAATACATACGGAGAAAAAAGGATATATGCGGTATACATATACAATATAAAATGAGTGTATATCATGGTAATTCACATAAATTTTTACTTCTTGAGTTGGATAAAATGATATATTAACTATATTAGTTTAAAAATATAATAAATTTCCGGGTAGTAGTACAATTTTAAGTAAAAATTATAAGGAATCATGAAAAAATTACTAAATTAAACATATATAGGAAAAACATTATATTAATCTTATACATATTTGTATTTGAATCTATACCGACGAAAATATGCATATCTGTATTTGTATCCATATCTGCAAAAATTCGAATTTTCATATCTGTCTCCGTTTTCGTATCCGCAAAAACGTGAACCCGATATCCATATCTGTATCTGCCCGGATATGGAAAAATGATATTCATATCCTTAAAAAAAGATACAGGCACAGAATATCCGCACATAGTCTATATCCGTTTGCACCCTTAACCATAACTATATTGGATACGGAAGCTCCAAACAAATGGTGCAATGAGTGACATACCGTGATATAGGTTGGTCATTGAACATGGAATGATCATGCTATAAGAATGTGGTTAGTTCGACAGAAAGAGATATAGCAATTGGGTTAAAGTTGAATCTGACAAAACCAGAACAATGGTATTTTGTATAAACACATGGCTTGGTCGTATGGATAGGACAAGTCATGCAAATGTGTTACGATGTAAAGCTACTTAGAGGGGATTGAGTAGAGTATTTAGACACGAGCTTTATTGATTGAAAAATGATTTGTTGACGCGGTGCGTCCCAGACGTCGTCTGACTTGTTCGATCCAGTCAGCAAAATTCACATATTTTTTATTATCAAAGATGGATTAAATCACATATTATTTATTTATTTTATGACATATCACATGCACGCTAAACTATGCAACATTTGGTTTCCACCATACATATCTCCTCAAAACCTTCCATTATCCCCCAAAACCTTCCATTTTCCATCATTTTCTCCCGGTGCAAAGACTTGTCGTTGCCTTTGACGAGGTGTCAACGGAGAGGTCGAGGACGGAGTGGAAGTTGAGATTGGTAAGAGGGATGCCGAGGGAGACGACGTGGGATTGGGTCTTGAGGGAGGTGAGGACGCCGACGACGTTGGTTAGGACGTCATGGTGAAGTTGGTCGGCAAGGAGGAGGATGAAGTGGTCAACGTTGGAGCCCGTCCCGAGGCGAGGAGGACGACGAATGTGGTTCTTTGTAGCGGATTTGAGTTTTTTGTGTGCTGTTTTTTGGGAAAAGTTTGATTTTTTGTGGCTGATTTTAAGTTTTTGGTTTTGTTCTGTAATTAATCGGTCTTGATTTTTTGGAAGTGTGGTTCTTTGTAGCTGATTTGGATTTTTGTGTGTGGAGTTTTTAGGGAAAAGTTTGGTTCTTTATGGTTGATTTGATGTTTTTGGTTTTTCCGTGATGGATCGGTCTTGGTTTTTTTATGTTATTTTGGAAAGCTTGTTTCTTTGTAGCTTTTGTTCTTTGTAGTTGTTTTGGTTTTTTGTGTGGTGTTGTTGGGAAAAGTTTGGCTCTTTGTAACTAATTTGAGGTGTTGGGGTGATGAATTTTTTGGGTTGTTGGTGTTTGTCTTGAAAGTTTGGTTCTTTTTCTTTGATTTTGGTTTGTGGTGTTATTGTCTAAAGTTGGTTTGTCTTTGATATTAGTTTTTTGGGGGTTTCTGATTTGTTTTCACGGAATTGGGTTTGATTTCGTGTTCATGTTTGCTAAGTTCAACTTTGATTGTTAAAAAAAGACAAACTCATATGATAAAAAGGACAAACTCATACTTAAAAAGGACAAACCACTTCTTAAAAGGACAAACTATTACTTTAAAAGGACAACCTCAACATAAAAATGACAACCCACCAATATAAGAATGACCGACCCAACTGTTAAAAGGACAAAACCATACTTAAAAATGACAAACCTACACTAAAAATAACAAAACCATACTTAAAAAGTATAAACCGGTACTTAAAAATGACAAAACCTACAGTAAAAAGAACAAAACCTCAACATAGAAAGGACACACCCATATCATAAATATGATAAACGCATGTGATAAAAATGACAAACTCATACTTAAAAGGACAAACCACTAATTAAAAGTGACAAATCATTACTTAAAAAGAATAAAACCTCAACATAAAAATGACAACCCACCAATATAAGAATGATCTACCCAGCTGTTAAAAATGACAAAATCATACTTAAAAAGGACAAACCTACACTAAAAAAGACAAAATCATACTTAAAAAGTACAAACCGGTACAAACGCAGATGTTAAAAATGACAAACTTATATGTTTAAAAAGACAAAACGCATGTTGTAAGGTTTCTTCATTTTACATGAACTCTTCATTTTACCTTTGTATCCGAAGATTGCATGGGAAAACCAAAGGTTGCGTTGGGAAAGTAAATGTTGCATGGGGAAACCAAACGTTGCATTGGAAAATTAAAGGTTGCATGTGACACAAACATGTTATTTAATTAATTTCAGAAAGAAAATGACATTTGTCTTTTGCTGACTGGACTAACCACGATAGTTGCATCGAGGACGCCGCGTCCGTGTATAATAGCCCTTGTTGATTACTAGTTTGTTAGGTGGCTTTATAACACAACAAGTAAACCACAAGACAGAGAGAGCCTTGAGATTTTATACTAGTTCAATCGCATAACACGTGACCAAGTCCAATCTCCAAGCACCTCGTTTGAAAGTTCGTTAACTAGAACCTTTTCAACATGCGTGGTTTACCATTGTTATGCCCGCGATCAACACACATCATCGTCGATGCCTTTCACCTTACCGTGAAGCCGACTTCCACTACCCAGAACCTCCTTTACAACCTTTGAATAGTTTGGTCTCACAAAGCACTCCCTACTAGCAAGCTCCTTGATCGATTGGTTAAAGTTATGGTGTAGAATTATGTGAGAACAAAATGTTTAGGAATGAAGTGAAGAATAAGAGAGCATTGAGCTTTCAAGAACACTAGAGAAAGCATGCAATGGGTGTAAAAAGTATAGAAAATTGTGTCTAGGGTCCTATTTATAGACTTGAGAGAGGTCGACTAAATATGAAAGAAAATCTAGGGCAGTCGACCGACCATAATCTGAAGTTATTAAAACTTCAAACATTGGACTAGTTGACCGGTTTTGTGCCTGAAGGCCAGAACCCGTCGACTAGTTTTGGACATTGTGCAAAACCCGACCTCTACCGGTCAACCAATTTGGTCGTTGAGTAAACAAGTTTGTATTCTTGTTATAGTTGGTGAATTTTTTGGTCTAAACTAATTGGATCATGATTTGGTATTTTGGATCCTAGTTGGGCATGATTGGATCTTAGTTGGATCATTACTAAATCTAATAGGATTTTACTTGGATGTGATTACTGGATATAATCAGACCTTGATGGGAACTGAAGATTTGAATGGATTTTGGATACTTCTAAAAGGATCTTAGAGGTTATGGTGGATGCTAATCTATCTTCGGAGCTTTGCTTTACCTCAATTATATCTAATCGTAATTTATCTTTCACATAAAAGAAATAATTACAATATCTTGAATAATTGCTTGCATAATATGTTGATCTTTATTGATGTACTTATGATATCTGCCTTCTTAGTTTGAATTCACGGCAAATTGCGGGTGCCACCTCGTGGAACAATTTATCACTAGCTGCTTGCACACATTCTTAAGTACAAACATATTACAAGACTTTCATTATTACTCTTACTCTTATATTGTTATCTGTCGTCATAAAAAAGGAGAAGAATGTAAGAACACGCTTCTAGTTTTGATAAATAACAACAAATTATTGTATTAATCCAAATGCAAAGTAATATATTATTTATGCAAGGACTTGATGAAAAGCAAGCAGTAAGCTATACTACAAGGTGTCATTTGTAATATTCCAGAATTTCAAATTCAAACTCAAATTCTCTCCAAACGGACTATGATGAAAAGTGCATTCACCGAGATCAACAAACTAAGGAAGAAATTACCTAAAATATTGTGATTGCTTTCTTTTATGTAAATGGAAGATTATGATTAAATTTAAATGATGCAAAGCAAGCTCCTAGGATCAATTCTAAGTTGTATGATTAATATTTGGGTTTTTTACTTACATGCGACTTAAAAATACTATATTTCCGTTTCTGTCGTCACTGTATAGCTATTTGTATTAACGTTACTAAAAAAACTATACAAATTCTATTAATGTCACTAAATACTATAAAAAATCATTAATGTCACTTTGTTAACCTTTTCTGTTAACGGCGTTACTATTATGTTAACGTCGTTAAACAAATTATTATTTTAATAATAATATTTACAAATTCTACTCTATATAATTTAATAACTTAGTAATCCAAATTTATCATTTTTATAATCTTTACAACAACAGTTAAATTCAAAAAATCAAGACTGTTAATTTTCACAAGTTAATTTTCACAAGTACAAAAAGTGGTGACACGGTTGTTTTGGTGTTTTTTTCTAATGAAAATTAAAATTCTTGTTTTTGGAATTTAAGTGTTTTGCTGTGAAAATCATAAAAGTTTAATTCTTGTTTAAGTGTTTTGGAATTTAAATTTCATAAGAAAAAAACACCAAAACATATCACCACCGTTTGTACTTGTGAAAATTAACAGTCCTGATTTTTTGAATTTAAGTGTTTTGTTGTAAAATCATAAAAATGATAAATTTGGATTACTAAGTTATTAAATTATATATGGTAGAATTTGTAAATATTACTATTAAAATAATATTTTTTTAACGACGTTAACGAAACAGTATTGTCGTTAACGGAAAATTTTAACAAAGTGGCATTAATGGAATGTGTATAGTTTTAGTGGCATTAATAGAATTTGTATAGTTTTTTAATTGTGTTAATTCAAATAGTTATACAATGATGACAAAAACAGAAATATAGTGATTTTAAGTGGCATACAAGTAAATACCCTTAATATTTTATTACATAACGATTATTATTTTGGAGTTAATTCTATATTAAAAACATAAGAATACATCAAAAAGTTAATTAAAACACATTAAAAAATTAAAATTTTTGATTAGAATCGAAACGAACCGGATGGAACCTAACCAAACCGAAACTAGATTCTCCAAAGCCAGGGAGATTTGGTTCGATTCGATCAACCGGACCAAACTGGAACATGTACACTACCTTGAAAGAATATGATGGGGTAAATCTTACGGGTATGATAGCAAATTTATTTCTCCACCCGGTCCATAAAATATCAAATTCTTGTCATCTTAACTCGTCAAAATATATTTGGACGTGTATCTGATATTTCTATAAGTTGGTTAATTTCGTTAATTTCACATGTAAATAATTAGATGAGTAGTGGTTTCATACCGCTACCCAACTCGATTATACCGCAAACATGATGGGTACGAGTAAACATGTTAAAATTTTGAACGAGTATGATTTTGTGTAACCGCGTACGTACGACCAAGCAAACGAATCATATAAACAAGTTTACATCCCCAATCGTTTCTGAACGAGAGGCCACTATACAAATAATAAAACTGTATTTCAGAAATTGAATCAAGCAAGGCGGTTACAACACCTCATCATGTACAGTAAACAAGAATAGCTTCTGTACGGTATTTGTTCGATTTACAATATACAAATAATAAAACTGTATTTCAGAAATTGAAAAGACGATGAAATTAAAATTACAAAAATAAACCACATTTAAAGTGGTCACAACAAAAGGACAATTGTACTAAAGAATGTGGAAAAGGAAACGAAGGGCAGCAGTGCCCACACTCGGTAATCCCTATTCCCTTGTTAGATTTCAGACTGTTGAAATCTGGCAAGAAATAGAGATCGATATACATACCAATAGTTCAATCATGTAATGACTGATACATATCTACTGCCTAACCTGAAGCTACCACAACAAGCTCATAAAAATGGCGGTACAAACAAGAATGTAGAGAATATAAATGAAAATGAATGAGGGGGGTTATACTATCCAAATCTTGGGGGAGGGGCAGGTGGCAGTCGGTTTGGCGTGCGACGGCCACCGGAATTTGAAACCGAGCTTGCTTCCCCATTTTGGGCTGGATCACTGTATCGCCGGCTATGACCATTGCTAAGACTGGAAGACCTTGAAACACCATTAGCTGCAGCATCAAAGGCAGATCTCCAGTCCTCGCCTGCTTGTGGGATCGGCGACCTTGGGCTGCTTTCTATACAATAAGGAAGATTGCACCCAAGTAATGCATTCGTGATCAAAACTATTTAAGGAACTCTTAATGATAAGGTATTGTAGTCCATTATTTTCATACTAATACTACATATTTTTCTACAATGTAAATTCCTACAGGTGCTTCACAATGAAAATATAAATAGCTGATTATAGTCTGCTTTCACCTCAGAGATCAGAGACTTTTTGAAGAATCAATGTGCTTTATACGTACAATAGAGAGTATGTTTCGTGTGTGACTACTACAATGTCTCTCAAAGGAAATATGTAAATAGAAAACTAATAGGTAGAGAAAATCAAAATTTAAGGCTTCTAAAAATTGAAATAGAGACAAATATTAGCAAAAACAATGAAAAGGAAATATACCTACATCACATGAAAACGATTTTTACAAGTTGAAAAAAAAACTAAATTTTATATCATAATTAAATTGTATCTATATTGTCGGCCATTTCTACATAAATAGACGATCAGAGCTCTACCTTTAAACACAAATGTTTTATTGCTACTATAGTAATGTCCTGGGTCTTGGAATCGATCACCAAATTCATAGTTTGCATTCTCCACAAACAAAATCAATATTGTAGTAGTTATAATACTAGTTATATAAAAATAATTAGAGGCACCAAATTAGACATATCATCACTGTAGATAGAAAATAAACACTCACCAAACACGTATTTTGAACTTTATTGCTGCAAAATCTTGGAGCTAGGAAAACAGTTTTTTCAATTTTGTTTATGTGACTAGTCAGCAAATTTTCAAAAATTAACGTTTTCTTGAAGTGGCCTTGAATGTTATCACTGATAGGGGTTTAAAAAGGAGCTCTCTCTGCAGCATTTGAGAGGTACAGCCCTAAACGGTGTTCACACATACAAGTGAAAGATGGCAAAAGGTGTGAAAGGTTTATGTAAAATATCATCAGAGGTCAATGGAAGAGGTCTTTCAGGTTAAGCTCTAGACTTTACTTTGCTCAGGCAAGAGACTAGGTGTCCTCCAAAAGTAATTAATTAAGGTAGGACAAAGCAGAAGGTCATAGGTGAGCTGAAGAAGTGAAAAAGCTCCTCGTGCATGGAAATTATGCAGTCTGCTGCCTAGGAATCCCACATAGAGCTGCCTGTGCTAGCTTGCTTTGTTCTAAGTGAGAAAATCAGAAAATAGTTGGGAACCCCTTCAAATCATTGGAGAGTGCTTCTGCTGGTCACCGAAATCACCACAATTGGCCGATGGACTTGCTGAGAGTGATAATGGACCTATGACTGCAGGTTACTGGACCCACCACCTTAGGTTGCTTCCATCTTAGCTGTTGTTCATCCTATATTTTCTTGGCCCTAGATCTTCGTTTACAACAAGGCAAGTGTGCCAGAAATTTTAATATCCTTTAGTGCCACAACAATAAAAAGGAATAGCTCCATCTTAACTTTTCATTTATTATTCCAGCAAGCACAAATGCAGTTCAAACTTCAAAGACAAAGAAATAACAAAATAAACCAATGCAACAATAACAAAAGACAAAAAAAAACTAACACAGAGATGTAAACCACCACTAAAATTGTAGATAATAACAAACATACCAGGATCAGGTCCACTGCTAGAATAGCTTGAAGCAACTGATGCTCGATTGTCATGGATGCTAAGTTGTCTAGTTAGTTTAGAAAGAAGGGAGGATTGTTTCTGAAACTTTTCACGCTTGTGTTTTACATTCTGGTCTTCTAGGAGAAGCTCTTCAATCCTAGCAGTACTTTGAGCACTGCAGACATAAATGACTTTGTCAAACCCTTAGACACAGTGTTACAATCTCTTCATTGCTACTTGTCACCAGACAAAATGTAAAACAAGCAACATAAATAACGTTAAATTGGAAATTTTAAGCTGAGCACTGCAGACATTGTGAATATGGAGCACACAGGATTGTTCTTAAATATGTCACTTTTAGGGTTCCTATGGTTCCAAAGCTTACAGGAAACACAACCCTTCTTTACAAAAACAACAACAATAACAACACAACCCTTAGACAAGTTGGGGTAGGCCAAAATACAACCCTTCTTTCCGGTTAAGATGCTCTCATGTACAAACGACGAGCAAAATGGTCTTAAAAGTAATCTCAAGTTTTAACGTGACCTACACATGAACAAAATAGTGATAGAAAGCTGAAGGTACAGATCCAATCAGTTTTATGGTTAAGAGTGCCAAAGAGATCCTCCATTGTAGTAGAACCAAAAGTAAATTTGCACTTTATTCAATTGAACAAATGCTAATAACAAACCGAAAATATTGGTAAATGTTATTTTGCAGCACAGACAGCATACAGGGTCAACCATCCCCCTCCACCTTCGGTGTTTCCCCAATCCTTACACCTACAAAACCCACCATCTGCTGTAGGCAACCATCTAAGATGAATACATGACGGAGATAGCCGGTAGGACTCCAATGGACTAGTATCTGCTCTATTTTTATTATTAATTCAACACTTGGAGGTGTGTTTTCTATTATTCGACTTTATCATAATATTTACATGTTTTGTTTAGTTTTGCCCAATAGAGGTTTTGCACCGATTTTTTTGATCACTTAAAATGTTTCACTATTTATTTGATCATTTCTTTTTTGAATGATTGTTAAGTGTTAACTGATTGTTACTGTATTAATGGATCTAAACTTTTCATTCAATTAAAATTCACTTATTTATTTAGTATTTACTTATTCTTTTCATGATTTTTTTAGTACCTGTCTATTGATTTGTATTATATCTAAGTAGAAATGATTAAGATAAATAAATATTGAATATTCGTTGATTTTTTAGGAACTTTGGATGATGATTCAGTGAGGGAATACATCAGAAATCCTCAACTAATAAGATGATTAAAGTTGAACTGCTATTATGAATGTGACCGGGAAGAAGCTATTGAGACACTTCAAGCTGGAAGCAAAATCATGGTCAGATACCTAATAGAAACGGGCCACGCTGAAGACTATAAATACAATGGTTAGCGGAATTCTATAAATGGCCTAAATCTCAACTTCGAGATAAGGTTAAACCTTGTTTTACACCCAGCAGACTCCACTACCTTCCAACCAGTCATATATGTTCCAAGTATGATCTAAAAAGAAATTGAGATGTAGCACAAGATTGGTCGTAAACAAGGGGACTAAATTCAAGGACCTTACATACCTGGTCAACAAACTAGCTAATTTTCATAGGACAATCTTATAGAAGTCGAACTTGGTAACTTATATTTACAGTAGAAAGAACAAACCTCACGGAGCTATATAACTGATTTAGCATATCTTCCTTCGCCTTTTCTACTTGGCAAAGCACTACAGCCTGCGGAGAAACACAATATTTATCTTGTTTCATTAACGAAAGGAAACATATAGGTATAAAATAATGGTTTTCATTTACTTTGGGAACATTAGCTGCAAGGCTGTTCAAAACTGCTTCTACATAGCCACGAACTTCCTGAGACATCCACCTAAGCTCCTCCTCGGGATCTGCGGGTCTTCTAGCCATCGTATCCTGCTCATAAAAAAAGTACAAGCTTAAATTGAAGAATTTCTAGACAAAAATATAATTCAAGAACATCAAGTGCAACTGGAAGTTAATCATACACTTATAGATATTAAGTTAGCAAAACACATAAATCCCCCCATCAGTGGAAACATGCAAAACAACAACAACAAAGCCTTTTATCCCAAACTAGTTGGGGTAGGCTAGAAATGAAACTCTAAGGAGTCACGGTTCAGGCACGTGAATCGCCTTCTTCCACGCGTTTCTATCCAATGCAAATTCTCGAGGAACATTCAAATCTTTTAAATCTTTTTTGACCGTTTCCTCCCAAGTCAATCGTGGTCTGCTTCTTCCTCTTTTTATGTCTTCGATCTGATTCAATATCCCTCTTCTTATAGGTGCATCCATAGATATTCTTTGTACATGTTCATACCATCTCAGTCTGTGTTGGATAACTTTCTCTTACATTGGAGCAACTCCAACTCTCTCACGAATGTCTTCATTTCTAATCCGATCCATTCGCGTATGGTCACACATCCACCTCAACATCCTCATTTCAGATACACTCATCTTTTGTATATGTTATCTTTTAGTGGCCCAACATTCCGCACCATAAAGCATTGCAGGTCTTATTGCGGTTCTATAAAACTTCCCTTTTAACTTAAGTGGAATTTTCTTGTCACATAAGACACCTGAGGCTTGTCGTCATTTCATCCATCCTGCTCTAATCTTATGGTTAACATCTTCATCGATCTCTCCATCCTTTTGAAGTATTGATCCAAGATATCTAAAAATATATTTTCTACACACCACTTGCCCATCTAATATAATCTCCTCTTCCTCGGAAATTATATTAGATCTACTTAGTTTAAAATCTTTTGTTTCTAAAGTATTTCTCCACAACTCTAGTTTTCTCTCGACACCTACCCTACTCTCGTCAATTAATACTACATCATCCGCAAAAAACATATACCATGGAACCTCACATTGTAAGTTTTTTGTCACCTCGTCCATTAGTAAAGCAAATAGATATGGACTTAAAGCTGAACCCTGATGAAGTCCAATCTTAATCTGAAAACCTTTAGTCACCCCATCACAAATTCTAATGCTAATTTCAACTCCTTCATATATATCTTTAATTAAATTCACATATTTTGTTAATACTTTCTTTTTCTTAAGGGCCCACCAAATAACATTTCTTGGAACTCTATCATATGCCTTTTCTAAATCAATAAAAACTATAAGTAGATCTTTCTTTTATCTCTATACCTCTCCATAAGTTGTCTAATAAGAAATATGGCATCTATCGTTGACCTTCCAGGCATGAAACCAAATTGATTATCTCTAACACATGTCTCTTTCCTTAGACGGTGCTCAATTACTCTTTCCCACAATTTCATAGTATGACACATGAGTTTAATACCTCTATAGTTAGTGCAACTTTGAATATCCCCTTTATTCTTATAAATTGGCACTAAAATACTTATTCTCCACTTATTTGGTATTTTATTTTTCTCAAAGATACTATTAAACAATTTAGTTAACCACGTTACTGTTTTATCCCCCAGACATTTCCACACCTCAATCGGGATCTCGTCTGGTCCTAAAGCCTTACCAACTTTCATCCTTTTTAAGGCTTCCTTAACCTCAACTTCTCTCATCCTCCGTACAAATCGTCTATTAGATTCCTCAATTGTATCATCCACTTCAAAAGTGTCGCTATCCTTTTCTCCATTAAACAACTTATCAAAATATTCTCTCCACCTTTCCTTGATATCCTCCGCATTAACTAAGAGGTTATTATTATCATCTTTAATGCATTTAACTTGATTAAGATCTCTAGTTTTCTTCTCTCTTATTTTAGCCAACTTATATATTCCAACATTTCCCTCCTTTGATCTCAACTTTTGGTACAAATTCTCATAAACAACCCCTCTAGCCTCTCTTACTGCTTTCTTAGCTTTTTTATTTGCCAACTTATACTCTTCTAAGTTAGTTTTATTTTTATCTTTAAACCACATCTTATAACATTCTTTCTTAGTTTTAATTGCTTGTTGTACATCATCATTCCATCACCACGTGTCTTTCGAATCTAGTCTACCTCATTTACTCTCCCCACAAACTTCTTAGCCACTCGACGAATTTAAGATGACATACTCTCCCACATACTATTAGCGTCTCCTACAACATCCCAAGGTCCCTCTGCCATAAGTCTATCCTTAAATCTCATACATTTTTCTCTTTTAAGATTCTACCACTTAATCTTCACATCTTTATTACAATTATTCCGTACTACACCAATACGAAAGCGAAAATTCGCTACTACCAACTTATGTTGAGTCACCACACACTCTCCAAGTATTACCTTACAATCTATACAAGATCATCGATCATCTTTTCGAGTAAGCACAAAATCAATTTGACTTCGATGTTGACCACTACAAAATGTGACTAAATGAGATTCTCTTTTCCTAAAGAAAATATTTGCTACCATGAGGTCATGTGCTATAACGAAATTCAAAAAATCTTCTCCTTTATTCCTAACACCAAACCCAAACCCTCCATGGATACGTTCAAACCCTTCGCTATCTTTATCAACATGACCGTTGAAATCTCCTCCAATACAAAGTTTCTCACTAGTAGGAATCTCTCTCACCATAATGTCAAGGTCCTCCCAAAATTGTTTTTTTACTGTTTCGCTCAAACCTACTTGTGGGGCATAGGCGCTAATGACATTCAAAATCAGTTTTCCGATAACTAATTTAATCAAAATTATTCGATCACCTTGTCTTTTAACCTCTACCACCTCATCTCTTAGGCTCTTATCTACTAAAATTCCTACTCCATTTTTATTTATATCTTTTCCACTATATCATAACTTAAACCCTGTATTTTCAACTTCTTTAGCCTTTTCACCTACCTATTTGGTCTCCTGAACACAAAGAATATTGACTTTTCTCTTATTGATCACATCCACTAACTCTCTCAATTTTCCTGTTAAAGATCCAACATTCCAACTACCTATGCGTATCCTACTATCCTCAGCTAACTTCCTTACCCCTCGCACCCGTTGAGTAAAGTACGAGGACCCTAACTTCTTATGCACTACATCCGGGCGCCGATGCAGTATGCCACTAGGGTGGTGACGTCCCTCGACTAGCTTCCTTATCGCTCGCACCCGTCGAGAATGATGCGTAGACCCTTGCTCACTTTGAATCACTACATCCGGGGCCCGATATAGCGCATCGCTAAGAGGGTGACGCCCCAAACACGATTCTCTTTTAAGTTTCATTTCCATGGGAGTAGCTAGGGTTTTATGCTGGCTCGCAACGCCTATCGCAACCTTCCTCCTTTATCCTGGCTTGGGACAAGCTATGTACACGTACATAGGAAATAATAGTGGAAACATGCAAAAGAATAATCAAATTTATCTCTTTTCTGGTAAAATGGACAAGTTAAGGAAATAAAAAAAATGTTTAGATATCATATTTTATTTACCAAAATAAATGATGGGAGTTTCTGCTACCCTTCCAGATCCAAATACCTTTTTGTAGTTAATATAATAAATTTCCAATAAATTACAGAGATAAATAATAAGAACTTCAAAAGCAATCAGCATGCATAAGAACCTATGGAGCTTTTGCGGGTATATTTAACAACATATGAACATGGTAAAATTAAAATAGTTTCTCCTGGACGACACTTACGAGAGATCCCTCAGAATGACTCTGGCGCATCGAATGGTCCACATCAGACGATGAGGCCCCCTTCGGTGGCAAACTCTTTGAAGGTTGCATCACATTATTCAATTTATTTATCCACTCTATTTTGTCTACCATATTCTCAGCCTTCAGTATAAAAGCACTGTGTCCTGCAAAATAATTACAAAATGAAACCAAAGCAAAAAGAAGACGTCATAATGTCTCAACGAAAATTAAAATAACCTAGATACCTTTCAATACAGTTTTATATGCAACCTTGCTTGTGATTTTAAAAACAAGACTAGGAGTTTTTCCATTATCTGGTCCATTAGCCTTCTTTGAACTCTTTGATGGAGGGTCATCTTCTTCAGGGAGCTCCTCTAGGTTGCACTCCTACAAAATAGAAAGGAGCAAAAAAGAAATATGTGTTTCACATCAAAAGAACAAAACTTAGAAACATAAATGTGCAAGTCCATGATGAAAAAAGCTATGAAGCCAAGTTCTTGAATGAAGTATCACTATTAGGTTATAGTCTACATTTCCTAATACCAGAATAATATATCCAACATAGAGATGCTTAAAAAAGGCCAACACAAAACTATATAGGACAAAATACATCTGCATCCATGGCTAAATCATTGTTGAGAATCGCAGGCGTATAGTTGCATTGTGGATTTAATATATGGTCCAACTAATATGGGACCGTATTTGAGTATGAAATTGGAATATAGGTGTATTCACACGGCCGTCGAGCCGTATATGCACTGACATTGTTTTACAAATTAGAAGAACTGGAATACTTCATAAAGATCTTTTGACCAATATACTTGATTACAAAAAACGAACGCAACTAGTCATAAGAGAACGTTCACCCTTATCCTTTCTCTTCCCCAAGCCCTAAGCTCCTTCAACTCACTTTGGGAGGGCAATACAACTCAAGTAACCACCTCTGCCAGCTTCAGGGAGCACCTCAGAACAGTGTTAAAAAGTCGGCCGACTAATCGCTAGTGGGCCTTGGGCCGACTAGTAAAGGCCCGATCAGTAGGAGCCCAATTAGTCTTTGATATACAACAACAAAGTCTTTTATCCCAAACTAGTTGGGGTGGACTAGAAATGAAACTCTAAGGAGTCACGGTTCAGGTACGTTAATCGTCTTCTTCCACGCGTTTCTATCCAATGCAAATTCTTGAGGAACATTCAAATCTTTTAAATCTCTTTTGACCGCTTCCTCCCAAGTCAATCGTGGTCTGCCTCTTCCTCTTTTTATGTCTTCGATCCGATTCAATACCTCGCTTCTATTAGTCTTTGATATAAATTTCAAAAAAAAAAATCCAAATTCTAACCCAAATTGCCGACAAAACCCAACCCCAAACCCCGATTGCCGACTACGAAACCCCTTGCCAGAGACTCCTCGGGCAGCGTCTCCAGCCGCCAGCGACTTCTCTGGCGGCCTCCCACGCGCCGGCCTCCTTTTTTTCATTAAAACGGGTTTTGTTTGCATCAAATTATCTGAAATTGCATTAAAACAGTTTTTTTAAACAAAATGGCCGACAAGTCGGACCCAATCCGCCCACTAGTCACCGACAAATCGGACCTAGTCGGCCAACTAGTCAGACTGGGATTTCCAATCCAACTGGTACCCGACTCTTAATCCTTACCTCAAAGCGTTAGTGATGGTTGAATGACAGTTTGTTCACGGTCTGAGATATTTTTCATATAGCATGTAGTTTTTTGCTAATCACCAACACTTCTCATTCTCGTTTCACCAACGCATGTGTATGATTTATATCATCCCTCTTTCAATTTCAAGTTGCTTGTTATCTTATTTTCGCTTTTTTCCTATGTTGTTTTGTTTTCAAGATAATTTGATTAATTTTAAGTTAGTATTATTAGTGGTGGATGAAGATGGGGGTGTGAGTAGGCAAGTGCCCACATGCAAATACGATTTTTCGTTTTAATAGTATAGATATGTCCACTTAAAAAATTTACATTACTGATGGGGTTTATAAAATTCATTTTAAACTTAAGAGCCACTATAAAACTATGATCTATTATGTTACTAATTTTACTAAATGATGTGTAAATTAAAAACAAAGTCCAAAACCAAAGTCAAATTTCCATTAGTATTAAGGATTAACTCCACTTTCCAATTCATTTCGACCTCCAATGACACAAATTCCTATCTGCATATGTTGAGAGGGTATTTTCTGCCAAAACATAGTAACAAAAGATCACACAATCAAATGGGATATACGAACGGGTCAGTTATGCTCTCGTTGCATACATCAAAAAAGTTATTTATGAAAAGATTGACAATGAAGTAATAATCAAATGATTTCTTAACATGAAATCTCGTAGGGCATGTGTGATGATTCGGAGGTAGTTTATAACTAGAAATGTGTAATGATTCGGAGGTATTTAAACTTTTTCTAAAAGTACGCTATTTTTTGTCAAAATTAGTTTATATGGTACACACCCTTAAGTTTTCTTTTGTATCCGCCACTGCATGTCATTTATCCTCTACTATATGTGACAAAATGAACTATTAGTCTTTCGGAAAAAAAATGAGCTATTACGTGTTTTCACTGATTCCTACAGTTGTTTTATGAAATTTCACCAATATCTAATGATTTACGATTATATATGTTTCCTCACCAACCAAACCACAGCTTTGGAGGGTCAAATGTCACAAACTGGAGAAGTTGATAATCACAAAATATCTTCAAAAATAAATTTATCTTTCTAAAAATAATACAACCTATAATTTCTGCATATATAGTTGCAAAACAGTTTTTTTACTAGAATGCAATTATGCAAATAAATACAGGTTATTCACTTTGTTTTCTATTCTCTTTTGGTAGATGGTGAAATATCAGTTAAATGTCAGGGGTCCAATATTTGGCCGTAGCCATCCTTTTCTGTTCCAATGGTAACTTTTGGTTTGTACTGTATCCAGTTGTTTTAATAATAATATATTAGCTGGCCCATTTTTGGTCATTTAATCATACAAAAAGAAATAGATACAAAGAAATATGTTTCAAAAAGACCATCCAATGATAGAAACCGACTGTTTGTACTCTATGCAGTTGTGGTTTCAACAATAATAATATATTACCTGGCCCATTTTTGGCAATAAATAATAAAGAAAGATGTAGATACATAGTGTTCCAAAAGACCATCCAGTGACAAACAGATCGCCCATGAATGTAGGCTTGTGCTAGTGAGAGATATTTACCTTGGACGCATATTTCAAAACATTAAACTTCAAGTTACGTGTCATTTATCCCCTACTATATGACTGGCAATGGTTGACAATGAATCACAATACATTAAAGATTCTAAATGTACTCAAGGTTTTCAAAATCGAACTGCAACATCCAAGTTTCAAAGGTTCAGAGGTTCAACCGCCGGTTCAACCCGGTTCAGCCCGGTTCTTGGCAAAAAATGGTTTTGGGGGCCAAACCGGACCAGACAGACCTCCGGTTCACGGTTGAACCGGTCGGATCGGTCCGGTTTTCAAAACAGTGGTATAACTAGCTTCATGACTGACAATGGTTCACTAATAATTGGAGATACCAGCTTTGTGCTTTATCAGGCCTATAAATACATCATTTTGCCTTCAAAAGAACAGCCTACAAAGGATTCTGGCCATTTCTTCACTCAACACACTTTTTCTATGAAAGATATTGAATGGGAGACCCTGGCAAGATATTAAATCATATAACTGAAAGTGATGAAGCTCACCTCCAAAGTTATAACACCCCGAAAGTGTCTTTCCTCCTGTTTTTTGGTGTATCCTAGCTGAATGTCCACAATCCACAAGAAAAGAATTAGCCAAAATATTAACATATAAGTTCAGGAGAGAAAAGCAACAAAAAAGGAAAGAAGAATCAATATAGAAAATGCTGCAAGATGACAGCTACAAAATTAGAACATAAGTTCAAGAGAGCAAATCAAACAAAAAGGAAATTATATAATATAAAAACAATGTAGTTCTTCCAGGTTCTTCTTCACTGTGGACATTAACCAGTTAATGTGACAAATATGCCCCAGAAAATGTGTGCAGCAATGTGAATTTCAGAATAAATTGAGTTCACCGGGGAGGGGTCAATAAATTGAGTTTCAGAATTTTCGTCTGCCAATGTCTTAGTGGCCGCACACTGCAATAGTAATGTTTGCAACAGCCATTGCCTGAGTCCATTTTGCTTTTGCATATGTTTGGGGGGTGTGAAATCCAAGCATCACGAGCTTATAAAATCACATACTTGAACATGTTAAATAGAAGAGCAATAAGCTTGTGGTAAGCCAGAATACCTACTGAAGACATCAATTTGGAGATACACTTTTACTTGGTCAAAGAATAGTAAAAACGAGAGATAGGACATGGCACATTACTAGAAGTCTAGAATTGTTTTAACAGCAACATCTAGCTCATGAGAAGTTACACAATTTTTTGTAGCAAAATACATAGTAACCTTTTGACTATAACTACAATCCTTAATAATCCCCTCCCCCTAAAACGAAAGTTTTGTACTTTAGGATCGACTTGATAAACCTATAATGAGTAATGACTGGTATGCCAGTATCCGATTTCTGTAATTTAAACAAAATGATTTTATCTCCAGATGGGACATACTTAACTGATTTTTATTTTTATTTTGATCGGTGCCTAACTGAAAAAATTAATATTGCAATTAATATGGAATGCAACAATACAAATAAAAAATTAATACCGACCTTGCCACTTTTCTCATTCAAAACAAACCATCTCTTGCTCCATCCATTTGCCTTGCCACTTTTTTTGAAGAGCCATCCTGTATTTAGACATGATTTTGTTGGTTTTTATATACAATATCTAAAAATAAATTGTAAAGCTAGAAAAGGGTAACTTCAATTGTAAAAGTACCTGCAGTGATCTCTCCACTAGGTCCAGCAGTTTGCAAAGCCGATCCCTCTTTCGAATCTTTTTCAGATTGGACAGGCTTGTCTTTCATTGACTTTAAGCTTCCTCCTGTCTGCGGACTGGTAGACTGACCAAAAATAAACAAGAATCTAACATACTTAAGACATGAAAAGAGCTTAAACAGAAACATGATAGGTGAATCCACGTAATTACATTAAGATTCAGAACAGTAGAGTCCATTTAAGAGAATAAAAGACTCACCCTATTCAGTAATGCTTGCTCAGCCTCCTGTCCCTTTCTAGATGATCGGTTCTTTATATCTTCCTCACGCCGTTGCCTATCCATCCTGATAAACAATTACTCCAACTCAATGTCGATTGCTTTGCCACAACAATTACACATTGTCTCTAATGATATTTCAACTAACGTGGTCATGCCACAAAACTACAGAACATTATTGTTTTGAAACTTCTTTGAATGAACACAGCTTTTATATTAAAAAAATGCATAACAAGGCTCATTAGAATAAGTTTATTTTCTTGTAAAGCACTACTTGAGATAGTTTGGACATGGCAAGTGTAGATCTTTGGAAGTACCAGACTTGAAGCTGTAAATGGAAGAAAGAGTAGACCATGATTAATTTGGGAGGAGGCAACGAGAAGAGACTCGAGAGATTCAAATATATCTAGAGACTTTGCTCTGGACAAGAATGCATGGAAAGATAAAATAACGTATCAGAACCGTGATTCTACCGGTTTCATTACTAGCTTAGTTCAAGTAGTTTAGGATCCAAGGCTTCGCTGTTCTTGGTTGTGGATCTTTAGACTAAGTAATTAAAATCGTGAAAATAACAAGCCACTAGGCCCATGGCTTAAACAAGAAATATATGTCTTAGTTTGAGCAAAAATTGAAGTCAAGATGGTGAAATGTGCCAGAATTGCACTTCAATACATAAGTAGACATTAATATAATGATACACACCCACTTACGCACGCATCTGGATACATATATATTTTAGAAGAATTTTAATGGTCTTGTAAGAGTTGTTCACAAGAATCCCAATGGAGATGGTTGATGGTGGAGTTTTAGATTGCACCTGCATATGAATATGTGGATACCTAATAGCATTGCATATTGGATATGCCGTTCAAATATACTTGGATGCCATGTCATGGGCAAAAAATCCACATATAAAGTTGTACATTTGGTCTTATGTGTGCAGCATATAAGATAAAGAAGTTAGGTAAATAAATTGAACTTCGAGGAGATATTCTCAATAACAAGCAAACCTAAACAATTCAAAGCTTGATTCCTTCCCTCTATATATGCTAAATTAAACCACAAACCCCTTTTTCCTCGAACCTAGGACAACCCGACCACTCCAAAGTCCAAACCCACAAAGCAAGGATGGCAATGATCCACCCCAGCAGCAGCGACTAGCCTGCAGCAGGATCCGTATCCTCTCCAATTCTCACAGAATTGAAGAGGTCCAATTGGATCTACCTCCGATAATCTTTATGAAATGGATGGTAAATGCATGTTATGCCCAGAATATGCTTATTTGTTGAGTGGAGTTTGATTTCACTACGTTGTTTTTTGTTTGTAACACTTCATCGTAATTCTTAGATGCATACTAATTATGCTTCATCAACCATGATCAAGGGTCTATTGTACCACATTAAAAGTAAAATATTGGTCAATCAATGTTACTTTTTTGTTAAAATAAAACTTCAATATTTATTTCCTTAGGAATCAAGTCATCTTAAATTCATCGAATTCAGGTATGTACTAAGGAAACATATTGTTGGACATTCTTATGTACATAGATAGTCATAAAAGACCCACAACTGTATAAGATTCATTCATTAAAGTGAAATCGTTTTACTAATAACATCAACATCAACATACCCCATTGCCTTAGAAGAGGCTCCCGCCTAAGCGAGGTAGGGGGGGTCGGATGTACGCAACTCTACCACTGTAAAACAGTGAGGTTGTTTCCGATTGACCCAAATGATGCAAATGCAACTGACCATCTGTGATTCCACAATAAATAAAAAATGCAGATCGTTTAAATAGTCATTTGATATAGTCCATGATGCTTCAAATGCCAAAAAACAACTTAATCTTTGACACAGTGGAAATGGACAAATCTTTTTACTAATAAGTAAAAATGAAATCATCAAAACTTAACCATATCTGTATTTGTATTTTGCAAATTTGCATTCAAGAAAAAGTGAGATCCAAGATTTAAAATTTTGATAAAAAAATTGGAGAATAAGGATATAATCAACAGAAAACGACAGAATATAAGTTGAATCAACCAAGATTTCTACATAAGTGCACAATTCATTTACTTTGTTCCTTGAGGATGTGAGGTGTAATGAGCGTTTAAGTTCTGAAAGTGCATTGCAAATATTTGTTGCTTGTAAGTTGTATAATTTAGGGTTAATTACAGTTCGTCCCTTTAAACTATGCATTGATATCACTTTATATCCCTGAACTTTCAAAGTGAATACATAAATATCACTTTGTATTCCTCAACTTTCAAAGTGAACTATGCATTGATATCACTTTGCATCCCTGAACTTTCAAAGTTGACAGTTACTCACATTGAACTTTCGTTTTGTAACACTCCTCCCCCCCCCCCCCCTTCTTACCTCTGAACTTTAAAAATTCATTATTTAAACACACATTTGCTTTTTCTTAGCAATTTTTTACGTTGTATCTCTAATACACTCGTAAACCTATATTAACCTTATTTAGCAATTCTTAGAGATGTTAAACTTATAGAGCTTTATAATTGTTCACATTCCCCCCCCCCCCCCTCTTCAAAGTGAACTATGCATTGATATCACTTTGCATCCTTGAACTTTCAAAGTTGACAGTTACTGACATTGAACTTTCGTTTTGTAACACTCCCCCCCTTCTTACCTCTGAACTTTAAAAAATTATTATTTAAACACACATTTGCTTTTTTTAGGAATTTTTTACGTTGTATCTCTAATACACTCGTAAACCTATATTAACCTTATTTAGCAATTCTTAGAGATGTTAAACTTATAGAGCTTTATAATTGTTCACATTTCCAACATTTTAGTAATTACTTTATCAGTAAATAGGATTGAATTATAAAAAAAGTTGCGTAGAACGTAACACACTTCCTTTGTCACCAGGTTCAGCAGTGCCAAAATAATTATAGAACCAGCAAAATAATCATTTCACATGCTGCACTACATGACCCTAAGCAAATAATCTCTATAATAATACCTCCTTTGCACTAAACGGATGAAGTGTTGAGGAGGAACAAAAGCACGTTCCATGTCGACCAAAGCAACCACCATCTTCTTGGCATCATTCTTAAATGCATCTAGAGCATTTGAAGCAATTGCAACAACCTTGTAAAAAACAATATCATTCTTTTTATCAGTAAAATAATGATATCAGAAGAGGGAAAACTGTACAAGAGGGGGGCCCTGCTAGCCACGCTCACCCATCAGAAAGGCACCAAATATTTACACAGTGTCCACAGGAAATCACTAAATAATTGGCCTACCTCTCGTTTAAATGGAGGATATCTTCCAAGCCCTGGTGTGGCATTTGCAGAACATTGAACAATATCTATAAGCACACGATGTACCTACAAAGGCCAAATTCATAAGATTATGCATAGAATACACAAAATGTATGTAACCATCATGGAAATATAAATATCATCTTGATCTTAAGTAAATTTCTGAAAAGATAAGCTACATGACTCTAAATTGAAATATAATGTGTATAATTATGCAAGGTTTAGGAGTCACATATGCGACCTGGTGTGACCCTGTCGTGCGATTGTGTGGTCACATAAGCGGCCGCACAACTGTAAAATGAATATTTTCATTTTTTTTTGAAACATATCCAAAAAAAATTAAAAATTCGGAAGAAATCATAAAAAATGGGGAAAATATCGCATGGTTGTACCCATTACGAAAGGTATATAGTAGCTCCCCATGTCACAAAAGGACATCCCTCTCCTCTGTCTTCATGAAACACCAAACCTCCAGCACCTTCTTCACGTCATCTTCCCTCTCCTCCTTTTCACTTCCACTACTGCCGCCCCCTCCACCCACTATGTTGCCTCCATCCTCCTTCCTCGCTACCCCCTTCCTGGTGCTCATCAACGACATCCCCCTCTTTGAGATCCAGAAGAAGCTCTGGAAGATCGAGGAGGAGGCCGTGGAGAAGGTCTCGGCTCCTCCCCCTCACCCGCACAGTACCGTTGGGCCGCATATGCGGCATGCACGGCCGCATATGAGACGCACTTGTCGCACCTTGTTGGGTGCGATGCGACCCTGGGAAGGGTGCTGCACTATGCGGCCACATACCGAGTATGCGGCCACACATTAAAACACTATAGTTATGTATGCAACCACCTAGTTTCAGTTTGCTGCATGGTGCTTTCGAGATCTGGTAAACAACAAGTAAGCACAACATACCTTAAATATATACCTATGAAGATGGAAGGTGGAACCAGAAACCATGAAACAAATCACAAAATTTAACTACGATCAACAACAAAAACTACAAAACTAGGTACGATGAACACTTACGAAAGCAGGTACGATAAACACTTTGATTAAAATAGGAGATAACGTGACAACCAAAAACTTTGTCAATTGTAGCTAGACTTGCAATTCATTTTCAACCAACACATGGACACGAGAAGACACCTGGAAAATGTGAAAGATGGAAACTTAAAATTATTCCAAACAAAAAAATACCTCGTCCACACAGAGACGTGATGGCTCTTTGGCCAGCTCAAGGACTCCCTTTATCAAAGACCGCAAACCTTTTTCTGGGGAAATTAAATATGGCTGATAACCATCAGCTTCTAGAACAACCTGTATGGCCAGGTAAATTGTTAAGAGCAACTAAATAGCAAAAGAAGGTTATAATTGTGCAAGAAGAATAGTGTATTTACCCGTTTCACATTGTTGATATCAAAATGTCTATCTAGTGGAAGCTGTTTGATTCTGCTGGGGAAGTTTCCCTCAAAACTTGCAACAACTTTCCAACCACCACCCTATCAAAGGAACAAAATAAAACAAATAGAGCTCAACAGGGCACGTTCATTGCCTTTCTGACAGAAATAAGAGTTGCACGTGGATAATAAACATATAAACACAAGTACGCACTTTAGTTACATATAAAATTAATGCACACTTCCTCGGTGTTTTGATATTCAAGACGAACCTTCTGGAAGTAAGGTTTTAAATTTGAAACAAACCAAGCTCTAAATCTCAAGGCCAAATTTACCCTTTCAAATATGTTTTTAATATAAATTACACCTAACATTTCAATGTTTTTGCACGTCATTCTGTGGTATGTATTACAAATCTTCAATATGTACTAAAGTTGAAACTGCAGACCATGCCAACAAAAAGGACTCTTTAGCAAAATATTCTCATTTCAACTCTCTAGAATCTCCTTTCTCTCTCTCTCTCTCCATATACACTTCAACGATCAGAATAACTTTGTATGCTTCCTCTTTCACCATTTTGATGCCAAGCAAAAAATAGGAAGTAGCATGTATTGGGGATATGGCAACCTTTATTTTATATTTATTTAAGGTCCAACTCAATTCATGGACTAACAACTTCAATTATCTCTTTATTTTACATGTCCTTTGTCTTTCCATATGGCATCATGTTCAATCTAAAAACTTCTACAGAATAAAATAAAGCAATTTCATAGAAGAATAAGATCTAAAGGTTTGCTACAGCTATACCAATTAACCGATCCAAGGTCATTAGTTTCAGATGAGAAAACTTATTGATGATGACTGTCCCAAAATGTTGAAGCAATAAAGCCTCAAAACAAGCTGGTGACAGTTTATTATGCTCTAAAAAATGATACATAAGATCAATGTGTTGCCAAAACAAGGCAAAACAATATGGTCATGATATAATGAGGATAAATGCTTACTTCTCCAGTTGCGATATGTTGAAGGAACTTATCCTCAAATTCCCTGCAAAGTTCCAAAGCAACAGCTCTGGTTCCCTCAGAGGTGGTGACCATCTGCTCTCCAAGTCTTACTAACTCATCCTGAACAATTTGTGATTTGCCTTGCAACCTATAACATTATAGAAAAGGGTCCAATGGAGGTCATTAAGCAGATGATATTGAATTGTTTTGATCGAATAAACGGCTAAGAAAACCCCAAAACTTAAATAATGTCCAAGAAAAATGGTGATTATACAAAGATAAAAAAAAGTTCCTACTGCATTAACTTATGCCAAAAAAGAGAACTCCCAAAAGAAAAGTGCAGATGGTGTATGAAAATAAGATAACAGGGGCCAGGTCATTATTAAGTACTTTCCGCCTACTCACTATAGGTAGTCTATGCACATAGTAGCACCAACAAAAAAGTATGCACACTGAAAATCTTTGTTTTACCATGTGTCCATGATGATCGAAGTACAAATAAATTACCCAGATAGGATGTTTGGTAGCCTGACTTTCATCCTTTTACGAATCTGCCCTGCCAGAGTGTCAACTAGTGCTATTCTACCAAGCTTTCCTTGCGGAGCACCTGTAAGTATAGATCGAAGGCTTTCAGTCTCAGCACGCCAAGCAGTTTCCAAGGAACTTTCACCACCAGCAGAACCAGATTGTGAGGAAGCAATAGCAACAGACTGTCCAATAAGAGCAACCCAGGGAATATCAGACGCTTTTGGAGGTCCCTTGTTCAATAAAACGGCTTGAACAGCAGCAAGATTTTTGGAGTCTCCTGCGGCTTGATCAATTTTGCTAATAACACCTATAGTTCTTGTACCTAATATTTTAAAAAAAGATAGATCTCTCAGGAGAAAAGACAATACATGACCAAGCAAAATATGCAAATATAGCATCATAAGCTTCATAACCCCTAAGCAATATTTTTTATATAATAGCATTTGAGCAAGGATATTGTCATGAGAAGTGTAATCACTTTTATTGGTAAATCGATAAAACTGTAAAGCATAGACGGGGCACAACTACAGTTCATTGTAATAATGGAGTCAAGATGATGGATTTGAGGGAAAACTTGTAGAGGCTGGATGCATTAGGTTGTGTAGATAAACATTATGCAAATGACCCATGTAATATTAAATCGAGTTTTCAATATCAATGCAAAAAAGTTATATATCAAATGGCATGAGAATGATACACAGACTGGTCCAGACCATCAACATCAAACTCCTTGGCTAATCTAAGAGCCCGAGAAGAAGAAATATCCATCACTTGCGCAGCTGGCACTGTAACCAACAATATAGCATCATTACGTGCAGCATAATCACTGACCTGTAATATCAAGAAACAAGTTCTCATGGTATATACATTCAAATAAACCAAAAGAAGGGACATTTGCGTAGCAACGAAGTAATAGTATTGAAACTTGAAGGCTACAGTGATCGTAGAATGAAATGCAAGAGCTTGGGAATGCAAAACGAAGATAGCAGTGGAAATCTGAAAAAAGAACTGACCACTGATTCATCAATAGCCCTCTGGTCTAATCCAGGAAGATCAATCAATTTCAACGGAGGGGCTGTGTAAGCAAATGACAGAGCAAATTAAGCTCCAATATGCAATACCATAGGCAATATCAAGAGTTTGTAATACAATTTAGAAAGCAAAACAATCACAATACAAGTTTTCTAGACTCTTAGTCATTCCAATTGGACACATTGTTCTAAAGTCCAGTTAGGAACTTCATTATCGTCGTCTTCCTCCGAGTCGTTTGGATCGTCAACATAGACGTCATCCTCATTTGTTTCTTCATCATCGGTCGCAATGAACTCTTCGTCGACATTCTAGGGAGCTTCAGAACTCGATGCACTTGGATCTCCATAACCATAAGAAATTATGTTGATGTCTTCATCTAATCCCTCGCTTAAGAAAGGTGTAGTTGAGGACGTCGTGGATCGACGAGTCCGTCTTCGTGAAGATGGAGGTCCTAAGGAAGCTTCCTCCACCTGAGCCCACATCAGATCCTCCCCGGTGAAGACCGGATCGTCAGATTCGGCTAACCAAGAGTGTTCCTCCAACAGGTCGTAGTCCACACGAATTGGATCGAAGAAACCGGGACGTTCCATTCTTGTTTGAAATCTTTGCTGCAACTTCTGGTTGTAGTTCACGAAGACCAAATCATTCAACTTCTTCGTTGTCAATCTGTTTCTTTTCTTCGTGTGTATTTGCTCGAACACACTCCAATTACGCTCGCAAGCTGAAGCCGAGCAAGTTAGGCCAAGAACCTTTAGTGCCAACCTCTGCAATGTCTCGTCCTTCTGGTCCGTCTCGTACGCACGTCACCAATCAATTGGTCTTCTTTCAGTGTGTTGTCTCTTCACAATGTCCTTCCCAAACATGCGGAGTTAGAAAGTGTGCACTTGATTTAATGGAAGCGAAAACAAAAACTTGAACGCCGGAAATCCGTGAACGTCGGAATTCTTGGAACGCCGGAATTCGTGAACGCCGGAATTCTTGAGCACCAGAATTCTTGAGCACCGGAGTAGCAGAGTTGGAAGTTTAGAGCTTGAGAATAAGGATTGAGAGAATTAAGGTTGTAGGAGAAGGAATGAGTGAAATGAAATGGATGAGGGGGTATTTATAAGAACAAATGTAGGAGGGAGGGGGTTAAAAAAAATCGGGTAGAAAACTAGTCTTTGCTACAGTAGCAGAAAGCAACGGCTACTTTTCTAGCCGTTGCACTTGCTGCTACTGTGCACAGCAGCTGCGGTCGCCTAGGCGACCACCCACCAGAACATTGGGCAATATTCAGTATTCAAAGAAATTGTACAAGAAACAATGAAACCTTATTTAAATTGATTCCAAATGCAGAAACTCTGTACGTTCTTGCACCATAAACATTCCTTTAAGTGTTTCAAAGTGTATCGTTTAGAAACCCAACCCAGACCAGCAGTTGAACCAGCATTTAGTTAACCAAGCCAGCTGGGTGATTGTTGGAATCAGTAGACCAGCTGGTAAATCTGGGTCAACCACCAATTTCTCGGTGGATTGGCAGTTCAACATCATAAACAAGATCCCATAATGATTCAAGCAGAAAAAATGAAGAGGAGGGAACCTAAACCCTAAACTATACCAGAGAAGACATCCCTCTGCAACCATTCAACCTCTCTGTCACATCTATTATCACTGCCTTGACTCTCTGAGTTCTCAGTGAATCTTAACTTTAAATCTTATTTTATGGCAAATTTGATGCTCATTTTTTTATTGTTGGAAACTTTAGGTTTTAGAAATAAATTGGCGGTTTTTCTTGTTAATTGGCTAACTCTTTTCTACACAGAAGGTATGTAAACATACATGTATAAACTATGTTTATATATGATGTCCTGATGCAATCAAGGGTCACCTGATTTTGCAACCAGTTGAACCAATTAATTCAACGATCCGGTTTCTTGACTGGATCAATGACCACGTTGCATCTGTATCGGTGTATCCGTAAGAAGAAAATGTTCATACCAAGATCTTTTTTAGTTTTAGTCCAAAGAGTTTTTTAAGAAAAGCAACAAGTCAATAATAATTTTACATTGCCTTTTAAAAAATAAATAAATAAATAAATAAATAGCTTCTTGCAACACAATTTAAGCAAATTTGTATCCCCTGTTTCTAAGCAGGACAAGACGAATCCTAAAAGTAACAGAAGTATTTATGACTTATATATCGAACAAGGCATGGTTTTCGACCTTTTCATGTGATGCACAAGAAGAGGTATTGGATTTTGACTAAAACAAGTTTACAAGGATGAAGAAAGAAAATTTAAATGAAACCTGTGCTGGTCCTTAGCTTCAAGTATATTTCGTCCATGCGATTTTTGCTAAAACTATGACCTGCGCTTTTGCTTAGCCTGTCCTGAAGAGAATGCCTGAGAGCACCTAAAAGAAAACATAAGAAAATTTGAGGACAAAAAGATTACACAACAAAACTTGCCCAGTTATACTTAATAGAACATGATGATTGATCATGCATATTATGAAGCACATGCAAGCTGCAAAACAAAAACAAAAAAAAACCTCATGAACATCTCACTTGCAGAAACCTGCTGAGACTTGCTGTCTATTTGCAAGATAATTGATCTGCTGTTCAAGGAACCATCTCTTAGCAAATCTATACTGATTGGTGCACGAGTGGCACCATTCTCCCCAGTGGGCTGCAGAAAGAATGCCGTTCATATTCTATAAGCAGAACGGTGTGACCAATCAAAAATTACATGAGCAATTTGACGTACCAAGACCGGATGCCCAATCAGACTGTTGAGCACAGCAGACTTCCCAGCACCCTACAAAGCAAAGAACAAATGTGACGAACACAAATATTTCGCACTAAACCACCACATAGTTTTCATGGATTACACTCCAACAATGTAGGACCAAACACAATCAAACTCCCGATCGCACTTAAGCTGGTTCCATCTCAAAACATTACAAATCCGATGAGTCAACGTGATCAAGACATCCAAAATCACGCAGCAATTTGACCAAACTTCCTGAACAACAGAAAGTCGATAATCCAAGACATTCAAGATCATACCAATCAGAGCTCCAAAACGAGAGCATTTCAAAACCGATCAAGAATCTCAGAATAAACCCAAGACGTCCAAAACCGCATCCGCTAACGAATCGAAAGGAAACGGTAAGCACGGGAAACATACGACATTGCCGAGCGCGACGACGTTGAGGAAGGTGGAGGTCCTCCGGGACGGAGACTGCTCGGTGACGTCTTCGTCGGCGAGCAGCGCCTGAGCCTGGAGCATGGAGTCGGAGAGCTGGAGCAGCTCCTCGATGGTGTCCATGTCTGATCGCTCCAACGAGATCCACCGCTCGGATAGGCAGGGATCTGGATTGGATCGAGGAGGTGGGGTAGATCTGAAATGGGATGAGGTTGTTGGGTGGTTCGTGCAGAGCAGATTTGGGGGTGGGAGGGAAAGGGGACGGGGGGAGGGTTATTAACGGGAGGATGGTATCGCGGAGAAATAATAATTTTATATCAATTATAATAATTTTCGAGGTGAGAGTTTTGGTTTCAAACTTTCAAAGTTGAAAGCCAATTTTTCCAAATAACATTATTTTAAAAAAATCGAAAATAATCTCACCCAGAATCATTTTTCAAAGTAGGTTGATCTTGTTTTTTAGTGTATAGAGAACTCGGTGTCACAGACGTCGAGTTCGCTTGAAGTGAACTCGGCACTGGTGTTGCTGAGTTCTTTTGACGAGAACTCCGCGTTTAAACTAGTATTCCCCACACGTTTGCCAGGAGAATAAGGTTTTAAATAGAACTCGACACTGGTGCTACCGAGTTCTATTGAAATGAACTCAGCACTGGTGTTGCTGAGTTCATTTGACCAAAACTCGGCACTTTTGTTATCGAGCTCACATCAAGAGAACTCGGCAGCACCAGTGCCGAGTTCTTTTGAAGAGAAATCGGAAAGTTCATTTAATTTAAGAACCCGACAATTTCATTTCTTGTTTCATAACTTTTTGACAACAAAGACAATCATTCCAATTACAAAAAATTTAACAACAAACACAACCATTTCCAAGTGGAAAAATACAACAAACACCATCGTTTCCTAAATTTCAACAAACAACAAAAAACCCAACTACCACAAATTCAACATACACAATCATTTCCAACAACAAATATTACTGCAAACACAATCATTTCAACCACAAAACATAAACAACTACAATAAAATCAAAATAACATCCACAATAACAAGTTTAACATTTTAACATAAATAAAACCAAAAGTAGTGTAATAACAACCAAATAAGTTTAATACAACCAAACATCTATCCTAAGTGACCTCTCAATCTTTTCTTTTATTTAGGACGTACCTGAGCACGTCCTCTCCCCCGACCGCGTCACCCTCCTCGTACTGCGTTCTCTCTGTCTATTCAGTATCCTGAGTCAGACAATCACCGTCTTCTTGTGTTTGTGGATCTTCTTCAATGACTCAACCGTAATGTCGGTTCTTCAGCACCAAAACTTATGAGTCAAACCTTCATTTTTCCTTCAATTTTCCAACCATCGAAGAGTTTGTCTTGTGATCTTTGATCGTCTCATGAATTTGATGGAGTTCTTCATGGAACTCATAAACTCCGTGCACCTACAGATAATTAAATCATTTAACAAACACTAAACACAATTTAAAAACATCGTAATTGTTTAATTAAATGTTTAGATCTTACCATCTCCCGCTCTCTACCCACTCGAGGTTTGTATAAGTTATGCTTCGGACCAAAGTGTGGTGAACAATCCAACGTATGGTGATGTTCCAGTACCATTCCATATACAGTTGTGTGCTCTCTTCAGGAGTGACACCTAGGAGTGGTCGCTCAAACTGTAGATGATCTCTTCTATGCGACCAATGCTGAATGAATTGGTGATTTTCCGCCAACCAATTAATGTTCGCCCTCCCCTCAGCCGATTTCACTACATGTCTCTCTATCGGCTCTGGAATGTGCTGTTGTAGACCAAACTGTCTCATCACTCGGTCTGCACAATTCATAACCACCTCACCAAAATTTATAAGCCATGTATGGCTCGTCCAGATCTCAGAACCTTCCGTACATAGTGGTGATAACTAACTAAGATCCAAATGTGCATAAAGGTCCCAGATCACTTGATCGAATTCCTGCACGTCCAGCTCATTCCGGTAAAACTCTAGTGTTGTCGTCTTCACACTACCCTTGAATGATCTTGGTCGTCTCCAACGGGCACCTAATGGTGCCCTATCGTCGTCCGAGTATAGTAATGGTCTGGTCTTCAAAGGTCTATCGATGTGTAAATGTTCCCAACACCACAACTGCAGGAACTTAAGAAAACCACACAGATGTTTGGTCGGAATCAGTGAAGCTTCGTCTAACATGTGATATAAGTGGCCCAGAGCCGCACACCCAACCGGTCGACCTTGCTGTACCATACTCTGGAAGTTGAGTGTTGGTTGAAAGTGATGCATTGCATACATTGCATCATATGTCTCTCATTTAGATTACTTTTATATCAATAAATGCTACTAAGGTATGTGTTTAGTCGTATTTACAGAATACATGGACCTGAATGCAAATTACCCACATTCCGAGCATAAACGCGTGCAAAAGATTCATTTCTATCATAAAGATCGAGTTCAAGTTTATCGGGTTCCAAATGGAAATGCATCCAAGCATAAAAGCAATCAAGGAAGCTAATTACAAAAAAGGTCAGGGACTTAATTGCAAAATGACAAGGACCTGATTGCAAAATAAAAGGACCAAGTTATTGTGGGGAGAAAGTCAAAAGAAAAATCAAATATAAATCTCCAACAATGGAAGGAATTAATCCGGAGCTCAAGACAATGGAAAGAATCAATCCAGACGCGCAAATAAAGATCAAATCATACCATAAACGCGTGACAAAAATCCTGATTAAATCCGACCAACGTGTGAGGCGAATCCGCCGCACAATACACATGATGTGCGGCGATTCCGCCGCCCATTGGTCGATCTGTGTGTCCCAATTTCGTCCAGTCGTGTATGGACACGTGTACTATCCAATTCTATACTTAAGTCCCTTGTAGCAACTATAAATAGACCCGAGAACGATGTAAATAGGGTCCTTGGTTGTAGTTCTTATTTGTGTACCTTAGTTTTATTAATAAAATTCTGTTCTTTTAATTCTTGTTTTAGTTTTCTTTGTAATGTCTCAAGGACCCCTTCTTCTTCCTCCCTCCATGAGTTTCTAACTCTTTCCAAAGGGTGGGGGTGACGGATTTAGGGTGATGAGAAGAGAAGATGTTATTATTTTAATTTTGTATTAGTATGTTTTGATTACTTGAGTTTATGTTAAATCATTTATCATGTAATGCTTTATAACTAATATGATTTATTATAAGTTTCAGAATTCTCTAATCTAAACCCGATATCTAAACCTCCACCCAACGGAATTCACCATCTTTGTTCTTGTTTTAGTTTTATTTGTTCATGTTTCTTGCTTTAGATAATTAAAACCCAAAAATCTCAAAACCAACCAATTTAATTGTTCTCTCTCTCTCTCTAATCGAAAATCAAAAAAATAACAATATCTCTCCCTCCTTGTGTTCGACCCGTATTTGCCACGTCTTCATTGACACCGTGCACTTGCGGTATAAATAAAAATCTCAACAAGTTTTTGGCGCCGTTGCCGGGGAGGCGACGAAGATTTCGTTAGTTTTTGTGTTTTCGATTTTTCCTGTCTACCTTGTGCGCGATCTAAGTATTTGAATTTGTGTAGCAGGAGACAACAGAGCGCGCGGCGAAATCCGGGAGCGTTCTGAGACACTTGGGCGGCGGAATCGCCGCATCTACAAGGTTGCTTGCGGCGGAATCGCCGCATCAGTGTGGGTTCTGGTCTTCAAATTTCTGGGGCATCATCGACATCTCTGGGTGGTCGCATTGAGCTACTGGAATCTCCGAGAGCGGGCGGCGAACCCGACTGAGCATTGCGGAGGTAACTTTTCTTGCCTTTCTCGTAAAATCTGAATAGTTGAAAAGTTTCCTTTCGTAGAATTGCATGTGTTAGGGTTACAATTCCATAATTGGCAATAATTCAACTCTGACCTAAAATTGGCAAAATTAGAAAGACCTTAGTGCATGCATCATATAATGTTTTGCTTGCATTATTCTTGCTAAATTCTTGCAAATTAATACTTGTTGAAGATTGCTGGAGGCAAGGTACGTATCGAGGTTTTTATCGAGTGCATTAGAGCATATAATTTAGTTGCATACAACCTTGCAATTGCCCCCATTAAAAGGACCATTGTTTGACTATCTTTGCTAGATTTAAGTTAAACTATCATAAGGGCAACTCCGTAGGAAAAGATACGGTGGGGAGTTCATCACCCTCCCGTAGCCCACAAACCACAATCCTAAAGTGTCGCCTAAGCCTAAAATTTAAAATCAATTAGACATTGGCCCCTAAGGACTCGGACTCAATTAAGGAGGAGATTGGTTTGACTTGCTATGACCTGAAGCTAATTGAATTCAATTTGGTGTCTAGAAAGTGTTTTTGTGTCGACGAAAGTCTTCCAAGCGACGTGGTTGTCTAATTGGCACCGACTCTGTCGGAAGCGCCCCCACTAGCTATACACTAACTGGCCAACTTGGTTTGATTGGGGAGGGAGGTGAATCAAGCAAACTAATTCGACTCAACCAGTTAGGAGTCGTCTAGATCTAAGTGACACTAGGTCTAGGATTGTTTTGACCGTGCTTGTTCAGGAAATTTCTGACCAACCCTAATTTTTATCCTTTAGAGTTAAGTTTCCTTTCTCGTCTGAGTCTTCTTTCCCTTCTCATCCTTACCTTTCTATTGTTTGTTTCCTTTAAAAAAAAATTTAAAATTCAAAAATTCAAAAAAAAAGAGTAATTAATTCTTGAAATTAAATTTGGAGTTTAAATTTCAAATTTGAATTCAAAAATTGATTCAACCCGGTGCACTCAGATTTGGATTCGGGACTTGAGTAATCGACTCTCACGAGTTCATCTAGATTCCAGTCTGGAACTTAACCCCAATCCATCTGTTGCACCACCTCACCCGGATCTAATGGGTGAGAACGTAGTGGACCCGCCTGTTGCGCAACCTATAACTTTGAGGGATCGGTGCTACCCAACGATGGCTGCTCAGCCATCGTGCATCATTATGCCCACCATCCCGGGTCGCGACTTCGAACTTAAGGCACAATACATGAGTATGCTGCCTAAGTTCACCTCTAGGGAAGACCCATATCTCTTCCTTAGAGAATTTGAAGAAATCTGCTCTCTTATGCAATACCAGCATATCCCTGAAGAGGCAGTGCGTCTGAAATTCGTGCCTCTAGCACTGAAGGACGACGCTAAGAAATGGCTATATAGTCTAGCCGAAAGATCTATTAGAAATTGGGCCGAATTTGTTCAAGTTTTCCTAAAAAAATATTTCCCCAACCATAAGACTATGAAGATTAGGAATGAAATTGTTGCATTCGTTCAGTCTGAGAGCGAGCCGTTCTATTCCTATCTTGAGAGATTTAAGAGTGTCTTGACCCAATGCCCTCATCACGGAATTCCGAAGTGGCAATTATGCCAAATTATTTATGAGGGATTGACACCCACATCTAGGGTTATGCTAGAATCTGTGAGCCAAGGGAACTTTATGTCCAAAAATGAAAATGATGCCTGGACTTTTCTTGAGGATTTAGCTGAAAATAGTATGCAATGGGACAATGCTAGAACACCCATCAACCCGAGTATTGGATCTAGAATAGCGAGTCAACCCCGACCAGGTGTCTTAGCTATAGACTCCAACATAGCGGCTGAGGCAAAACTAGCTACCCTAATGCGTAGAATGGAAAGTCTAGAGCTACAAAATCAACCCCGAATGAATCAACCCTTGCCTATCCCCTGCTCTAGATGTGGTCAGACTGGTCATTTAATGGAGGACTGTGTGAACCTGGAACATGTTAATGCCACATTTAACAATTCTAGAAATGATCCTTATGCATCAACCTATAACCCAGGTTGGCGTAATCATCCCAATTTTTCGTGGACCCAACAAGGACAACCTCCTAGACAACAACCAACCCCATATAACCAAAATAATACATCATCTGGGGGTAATAATGGAAATCATGAGGTTAGGTTGACAAAATTAGAAAATTTAATGACAACTTTTATACAAACAACCAACCAATCATTCCAAAGGCTAGAGACACAGGTCAGCCAATTAGCACAGATAATAGGTGAAAGAGAAAAGGGCCAATTTCCAAGTCAACCTGAGGTAAACCCCAGAACTAATAATCAATATCAATCTTATCAACCACCTTCAGGAAATAACAACCCTAGACCGGTTCAAATGGTTAATGAGGAAGGACCGTTCCAACAAATCAATGCTGTAGTATCATTACGGTCCGGAAGACAAATTGACAATAATGTGGTAAACCCTAGAATGACTAATCAATCTAGCCATCAAGCACCCACATATGACTTGACCATTGAACCCGACGTCCAAATTGAAAAGCCCAATCCACCTACCCAACCTGAACCTGTAGCTCAACCTGAACCTGAGCGAGTCTATGTGCCTAAAGCCCCATTTCCCAATAGACTCAAAAAGAACTCTAGTGCACAAATAGAGAAAATTTTGGAAGTATTTAAGCAAGTTAAGGTAAACATTCCACTCTTAGACATGATTCAACAAATACCTGCTTATGCTAAATTCTTAAAAGATTTGTGCACTAAGAAGAGAAAAACGAATGTACCAAAGAAGGCATTTTTAACTGCAAACATATGCTCAATTCTTTCCAACACATCTCCTATAAAATATAAGGACCCGGGGTGTCCCACAATTTCATGTTCAATAGGAGATACGTTTATCAATAAAGCCCTTCTAGACCTTGGTGCAAGCGTTAACTTGCTCCCATTTTCTGTCTACGAGCAACTCAACCTTGGTCCACTGAAACCCTCTAGGACAACCCTCAAATTCGCTGATTGTTCTGTTAAGAAACCGAGAGGTATAGTAGAGGACGTTTTGATTAAGGTTGGTGACTTCATTTATCCAGTGGATTTTGTCGTACTTGATACTGAACCTGTTGTAAATACTAATCGACAAATCCCTGTAATTCTAGGTAGACCCTTTTTAGCCACTTCGGAAGCATTAATAAACTGTCGAAATGGGCTCATGCAATTATCTTTCGGGAACTTAAAAGCAGAATTTAATATCTTCCATATTGATAATGAGCCAGAAATAATATGCAACCCAAGTGATGTTGTGATGAGAGCACGTATTTATCAGATTTCTGAATCAAATAAATCATCACATAAGCAAAAAGGATGTAAGAAAAAAGGGAGTAATTCATTTACCCAACCACCATCACTCGAGCAAACAAGCGAACCAATTCAAGTGAGAAGAGTGGAATCTTTTCCTCAAGTCAACATGGGGAACAATTCAACTGGATACATGCACCAACATGGTGTCATTCAATCCAGTTTTGATTATGGTTGACTCTAAGTTCCTCAACCCCTCTACCGCAAGCCGACTCAGGTAATAAGTGCATTTATTTTATCTATGCATACATTGAGGACAATGCATGATTTAGGTGTGGGGGGGTGTTTATATATGTACATATCTATCTATTTGATTTTCTGTTCTGCTTTATTTTTTTTTTTAAAAAAAAATTCAATATTCTATGACATAGCTTAAGATTGAACTGCCAAAACCCGTGTACAAATTGCATTAAGTTTTTGTTCCTTATTATATAGTTCTGCTTGTAGAAATTATGACATAAATCTAAGTTCCAAAGAAATAACCCATGACCCTTGTAAGACATGTATGCACTTAAATTGGATGAATCAAATCTTTGAAGTGGTTGATAAAAAGCAGAGGTTGAGGAAAATATACCGGGAAGTGTGGACTTCTAATAGCAATTAAGCCTTGAGGAAAATAAAAGTAAAATAAAATAAAAATAAGGTGAGGAAAACACATTTTGCAAAATGATTACAAAAGCCCAAGCCTTCGAGTCACTGGTCCGTAGGGGTATCTTGAAACCCGATAACTTGAGTCTGCCAGCTCGGGATTATCGACCAAACTCGCTACACGAATGCAAAAAGGGTATAAGTGTCAAAAAGGAAAAGCAAATGTGTTGAATCACGGAAAAAAAATACTTTAAGATACTCAAGGCCCAAAGCTAAAAGAATGATCCATGCCATGGTTGATCCAAATGATACTTCACCACCAGAGGAGGCGTGCAAAATAATTTAAGTAATAACATGTTTAGAAGGGTTAGTGGTGTGAATGTTGGAGGAACAAAGACCAAGTCATATTTTTAATGAGTTAGAATTGTATAATGAGCATGCAAGAATTCTCAGTAAGATGTATAAGGTCGAGGTAAGGATATTGAGAACTATTAATGGAATGTTGAATTAAGACTTTGTGGGTGTGTCAGCTGAAAACCCTCACGAGACAAAACTCGTCCTCTAAGGCAACTTGGAGGTTTAAAGGCTTGTTGCACATGCTAAGTGCAACCGTGATTCCTACGAAAGTGAGTTAGGATTTCCCTGCTTTCATTTTCTTATATTCTGTTTTGCTAGGGACTAGCAAAATCTAGGTGTGGGGGTATTTGATGCATTGCATACATTGCATCATATGTCTCTCATTTAGATTACTTTTATATCAATAAATGCTACTAAGGTATGTGTTTAGTCGTATTTACAGAATACAGGGACCTGAATGTAAATTACCCACATTCCGAGCATAAACGCGTGCAAAAGATTCATTTCTATCATAAAGATCGAGTTCAAGTTTATCGGGTTCCAAATGGAAATGCATCCAAGCATAAAAGCAATCAAGGAAGCTAATTACAAAAAAGGTCAGGGACTTAATTGCAAAATGACAAGGACCTGATTGCAAAATAAAAGGACCAAGTTATTGTGGGGAGAAAGTCAAAAGAAAAATCAAATATAAATCTCCAACAATGGAAGGAATTAATCCGGAGCTCAAGACAATGGAAAGAATCAATCCAGACGCGCAAATAAAGATCAAATCATACCATAAACGCGTGACAAAAATCCTGATTAAATCCGACCAACGTGTGAGGCGAATCCGCCGCACAATACACATGATGTGCGGCGATTCCGCCGCCCATTGGTCGATCTGTGTGTCCCAATTTCGTCCAGTCGTGTATGGACACGTGTACTATCCAATTCTATACCTAAGTCCCTTGTAGCAACTATAAATAGACCCGAGAACGATGTAAATAGGGTCCTTGGTTGTAGTTCTTATTTGTGTACCTTAGTTTTATTAATAAAATTCTGTTCTTTTAATTCTTGTTTTAGTTTTCTTTGTAATGTCTCAAGGACCCCTTCTTCTTCCTCCCTCCATGAGTTTCTAACTCTTTCCAAAGGGTGGGGGTGACGGATTTAGGGTGATGAGAAGAGAAGATGTTATTATTTTAATTTTGTATTAGTATGTTTTGATTACTTGAGTTTATGTTAAATCATTTATCATGTAATGCTTTATAACTAATATGATTTATTATAAGTTTCAGAATTCTCTAATCTAAACCCGATATCTAAACCTCCACCCAACGGAATTCACCATCTTTGTTCTTGTTTTAGTTTTATTTGTTCATGTTTCTTGCTTTAGATAATTAAAACCCAAAAATCTCAAAACCAACCAATTTAATTGTTCTCTCTCTCTCTCTAATCGAAAATCAAAAAAATAACAATATCTCTCCCTCCTTGTGTTCGACCCGTATTTGCCACGTCTTCATTGACACCGTGCACTTGCGGTATAAATAAAAATCTCAACAGAAAGCGTAGGTTCAGGCAATTTAGGTCCAGCTTCTACATAAACTCCAACCATAGACATCCGTTTAAACAGACGCATCATTCTGTAAACTGACTTATCATTGGTTAATGGAGCGTATGTCCAGTCGTTGTTTAAAGGAAATTTCACCGTCAACTTGACATCAAACATACTTTCTGGATAACAACATTCAGATCTTATGACATCCACTAAATCCACATACTTGATTTTCAACGGAACTACTACTAATTACACTCGGACCCTGTATATTCTGCCTCATCTCCATTACATTCTAATTTCCCATCATACATGACCAACAAAGATCATTCATCATCTTGATCCATTTCTAACCTATATTAATTAAATTTCAAAATGTATTCAACTTAAATGGTTGTTTTCTATTCCTAAATAATTAAAATTTTGAAATTACTAAAATGATTTGGATATTACCTTAGTCAGGTGTAATAGCAAACGACCGTAAACATCGAGCAATCACTCCAACAAAATCAACTACAATAAATAACGTTACGAATAATGTCAGAATTTTTATAAAACTTTAACAGAACACCCCTACATTTTTATATTCGAAAATTTTAAACATGCATTGTAAAAGAAACTAATTATAATAAAGACAACATTCTCAACTTCAAATATCTAAATGACAACATATTTCACAACTTCAAATGACATACATTCCAACAACATGCAAATCATAACATATTTGGGTGGAAAATTAATACAAGTCAAAATATTAACTTTTAACAACAACAACTAGAATTTCAATCACAATAATCAAACTTAAATTCCACATTTTTTAAGATTATCATTGTAACATATAATCAACAAAAACTAAATCAATAATCTACTAAGAAGCAAAAAAAAAGTTTGACGTAAAAACCCAAAATTGGAATCGGGTTTGCACCTAAACGACTTCCTAAACTAACAAAAACACTACAATCATAACTAAAACACCAATGTATATCATCATAATACATAAAATAAGGAAAACAGTGGAAAACAAAGAAAAATCAAAACCCTAACCTAAAAACGCAAGAACTCAACATGGAAGAGGGGGGTTGCTTTTATAGGCCGACGGAACTCGACGTTTTAGATGTCGAGTTCTGCCTTTAGAATTCGGCATCGAGGATGCCGAGTTCTATTTAAAACCATGTTCTGCCGGCAAACGTGTAGGGAATATTAGTTTAAACGTGGAGTTCTCATCAAAAGAACTCGGAAAACCAGTGTCGAGTTCACTTCATGCTAACTCGACACTTATGTTGTCGAGTTCAATTTGGGAAAATTCATGGGCCAAGGGTTGCCTATATAGAACTCGGCCTTTGCACAACAGTTTTGCCCTATGGATAACTCGGCGTTGGCAATGCCGAGTTCTCCAAAAAAATTTGCTGAAAAACTTGGCGTCACAAACGTCGAGTTTTCTATACACTAAAAATTAAGACCCGCCGCTGCCACCACCTACTTTGAAAAATTGTTTTGGGAGAGGTTTATTTTGGATTTTTTTAAAATAATATTGTTTCGAAAAAAATTCCAATTATAAATAGATTACACTTCTTAGGAATTATATATATATTACACTTCTTAATTATGTGTTGGCTTGGATTAATGCTCTTTCACTGTGTTTTTTCAAACTTCTTACACTACTAATTAAGTTAGGTCTTAATTCTTGTGTGAAAGTAAAATTTGCGTTATTCACATATGTTTCTTGGAAATTTTTATTTTTGCCTTGATGTAAACATATTTGCCCATTGCCATTTCAAAATTTTTTTGGGTGCCAAAACCTATAGTTGGGGGGGATTTTGCCTCCTAAACTGTGAGAGTTTCTAATCATCTGCCACTTGCAAACAAATATGTCATACTATCTTTTGTGTACGAAGTGCTTCATTGTAACATACTACATGACCGGAGCTCCGTAGAAAGTGGAAAGATGGATCATTACTCTTTCACTGTGTGAGTCCAAGCAAATTTAATTGTAATCGGTTGTACTTGTGTAACATTCGACGACATCATTGAGCTAAAAGGTATATGTGACTAATTTGGGATATTGCGTATGACCAATATTGACTCAGTTTAAAGGGACATATTAGGAAATGAGTCAGCTTTGAGTATAATGATGATCTACACGAAAAGAAAAGGTTGATTGATTGACATCATTTCATGCTTATATTTATACCTTATATCCATTATCTTACACCTAAGCAATGCTACGTGACGAGTTTTATGTTTGAATTTTAGAAATAAAGAGGTTTGAAGAGAAGAGACATGAAAGGACCCAAAAGCAGGGAAAAAGGACTTAATTGTGACACTTGGGGACTGAGATGCAAGGGAGAAGGACTTGAACGTAAGACCGAAGGACCTAAGAGCAAAACAGAAAACTCCACACCATCATGAGGGAGTATTTTGACAATTCGATTCGGGTCGGAGCTCCAATAAACAAAGTAGACGCATCCAAGACCAAGAAATACTTCAAGCAAAGCCCAACACAAAAACTAAATGGATCTGAAGCTTATAGACCGCCAATTGGCGGTCTGGAACCGCTAATTGGCGGTCCAGATAGCTCTGGATCCGCTAAACTTTGTGGAGCACCTGTATTAGTGTATGTTTAGTCTATTTTTGGTATTTGTTTAGTCCCACATCGGGGGATTGTCCCGGATTAGCTTTTTCCATGCTTATAAATAGAACTCTTCACCTTCCATTGTATCCGTCTCTCTCTTGGTGGTTTTCTTCCCTACTAAGAGTGAAGCCTTGAAGCAAAACTCTGGTGAAGGAAGGGTTGCTTGTAATTTGGAGTGAGTAATAATAGAAGTTTTGTAGTTAATTGTTGTTTGCTTTAGTTTTTACATTGCTTAGTTAATTTCGATTTACATGTCTTGCATGTTTCTTTAGTCTCATGTTCTTTTAGTTCCTTTAATGTTTCTTGCTTGCTTAGATTAATATCATTTCAGTATTATGCTTCATCTTGTTAATATAGTTAGTGTAATGAGTAGTGAGTAGATCCATCCCCATTTGGGGGTGGAGAAATATGTGATATAATCATGTAGTGTATTAAGTGTGTGTTATCTTAATCCCTTGAGCTTTATATGATTTCCATAACCATATAATGAGTTTCCACTCTTATCTTTGATATGCTAATGCTCTTGAATGAAGCTTAGCTTATGCTTTGATTAGTGGACCTATTTTATGGGGAATGATAAGGTTAGGATATGGATGGAATTAATATTGGAAACACAAGTTGTAGTGTATGTACTCTTGTTGCCTTTACCTTGGTTAATGTCTTGTATGTTTTAATGATAATGTGTTATCTTAATTCATGTGGAGGCATAGTAGGGTCTAGTCTTTATACTTGAGTTCATTTAACTTCATTCCAATTATTGTCTTGTATGTTTTAATGATGTGATCTAATCTTAACTCATGTGGAGGCAAAGTTGGATTTAGTTTTATGATTTCATGCACTACATATTGTGAGGAGTTTAATGAACACACACACACACTTCTTTATGTTAACATTATTTCTCTACCCCCTTTGGGGATTAGTTTTCTTGCTTCTTTTCCATTTCCACTTGCACCTTAGTGTAGTTTAGTGTAACCAACATTTCTCTCCTTTCTTTACCACTCGCCTTCACACAAACCAAGCGTCGACACACCTCCCAGTGGACGACCCGTATTTGCCACCGCTTCAACGCGGTTGTGCACATACGGTTTAAATAAAACGATCAATCAAGTTTTTGGCGCCGTTGCCGGGGAGGTGCTCTGTCCAGACCTTGGTTTGGACGATTCGAGTGGTTTTTAATTTTTTGTTTCCAGTTTTTCTTAGTTTCAGGGATCCTAGAGCTCACGGGGAGGCTACTGGAGGATTTGGATGACCTAACCATCAAAAGAGACCGCCAATCAGTGGTCTGAGACCGCCAATTGGCGGCCTGGTGAGGTCTTCTTGCTTTCATTTTTCTATTGGTAGTTGTGTTCTTCATTTTCGTTATCTGGGAGCCCTATTTGGCATGCTGTGACTTCTAGTTTGCTCCCAGATCATTAATCACTCCCCCATTAATCAACTTGGCCTTAAAATCCAAACCAAAAGACTAGACGTTCTTACTTGTTTAGGTCACACATCATGTACTTGACTTAGGCATTTCCTACACTCATTCATGCATCTTGTATGCCCCATGCATTAGTTAGTAGGAATTGCATCAGGACAAGAGTGAGTTGAGCATTTGATTGGAGCGATTGATTGCTAGATCTAGGATCAAAACGCTACTAAGGAGGGGTTGTCCCATAAAAGATAAGGTGGGGGATTTCATCACCCTTTCCTTGGCCCCAAAAATCACTCTTAATCAAGCCTTAACTAAAAGCAATTAGACATTGGCCCTAAGGATTACGGACGCACTAGGAGAGTAATCTAGTTGAGACCGTCATGACCTTATCGGCGTTGCCTACCTTGTCGATAGTAGGAGGTACTGGATCTCCAGATCTGGTATCACTTGCTGGCCATTGTGGTCCTCGTTGTAGGGAGGTGAGGCGTGTCGAGGCTAGTGACCTCGAAGTTAGGCATCGTGTAGCCTAAGGACCTATAGCCTTAAGTTGTTTGAGTCGTGCTTGCTAGTTAGGCTTCTACCTGATCCCATTACCCATGTTAGATCTAAGGATTCTTCCCTCCTCATCTGAGTCCTCTCCTCATCTATTCTCTATGTGTAGTCTCCTCCTCTGAGTAAACCTTCTGTTGTGTGTTGTTTAGAGTCAAGTCGAGCATTTTTATGCGAGGTTGGGCTCGTTCTGGTGAGAGCGCTCGACTAGAGTGAGTGCATATTTCTGAGATGGACGGTCTTGGTGACCGACCATCTCCGCCTCATGCTCCTTTGGAGCAAGAGGTCGAGTCGTCTCATGGTGGTGAGGGAGACCGGGTTCCATACATGGATTACCTCGGTCCGCTCCCACCACCACGTAGACCTCCTTCTCCTCCTCCTCTGACTCGAGAGGAAGGAAGATTCGGTCAGGATCGAGTTCTTGGTGCACCACCACCTTTAGCTCGACAGGATAGACCGATGACTTTGTGGGAGCGGACCCATCCTGTTCGGGCCGTGCAACCTTCTTGCATAGTTCTTCCCCCTGCTCGCGGGAACAACTATGAGTTGAAACCTCAATATGTGAGCATGCTTCCGACCTTCACTGCCAATAAGGAGGATCCGTATATTTTTATACGCAAATTCGAGGAAGTATGCTCCATGTTCAAGCTTCAACAGCTTGACGAGGATTCAGTCCGGTTAAGGATGATTTCTTTCGCAGTTGTGCCAAATTGTTTATGAGGCCATCAACTACAACCCCCGCACATTGTTGGAGTCGATGTGTCAGGGTGACTTCCAAATGAAACCCATCGAGGAGGCATGAGATACTTTTGAGTCCATGGTTGAACGTACCTTCGAGTGGGACACCATGAGAGAGCCACCAGCCGCCAGGTCTTCTGGTCGAGCTGGATCATATCAAGTTGAGTCATCGATCGCGTCTGAGGCGAAAATGGTTGCTCTCATGCGTATGATTGAGAGTTTAGAGTTGGACCGAGCTCCTGTAGCTCAGGTCACTACTCCCGGGTGTGGTAGGTGTGGACTTACGGGCCATGATGACTTGGAATGCGCTTACGCTCCAAGGGATACTGAGCATGCAAATGCGATGTATCAACAGAGGCCCCGTAACGACCCGTACAGTCACTCCTACAACGCGGGATGGCGTAACCATCCTAACTTATCTTGGGGGCCTAGTGGGGGTAACGGTCAGAGCTCGCACGCTCAACCTCAACCTCCACCTTATCAACCTCCACGCCCATCGGCGACCTACCAACCTCCACATCAAAGGTCTCAGAACCATAATTACCAACCTCCTCAGACCTCATCATCGGGTTATTCTAACTAGACTCCACTACCCCAACGGGTTGACTCGAAGGACCCCACTCTTGAACAAACCCTTCATGCGTTCATTTAGAGCACACAATCCTTGTTTGCGGCCAGCAACAATTCGGTTAAAGCATTGGAATTGCAAGTTAGCAAGTTGGCTAATCAGCTCCATGAACGCGAGAAGGGCCGATTACCGAGTCAACCCGAGGTGAATCCTCGGGGTACCCATTCTCAAGGAAGGACACATTTACCTCATGCTACCTCTGAACCGACCCATCATATTAATGTGATTCATACTTTGAGGTCTGGTAAGGAGGTGGACAACCACATTGGGGTGCCTTCCTTGTCATCACCATCTCTGAGGGAGCCGGATCCTGAGGCTCCCTCCACAAATACTTCCAGGAAGGAGCCAGATCCTGAGGTTCTTTCTACATTTCCTTCGACAAAAGGGTCGAACCCTGAGGTCCCCTTGTCTCCTCTTGTGTCGAAGGAATCAGATTCTGAGGTCCCCACTGATGTTTCTTTGGACCAGAATTCTGAGGTTCCTTCACACCCTTATGCCCCGAAGGCGCCATTCCCTGAGCGCCTTAAAAAGAAAACCTCAGGTCAACATGACAAGATGCTTGAGATGTTTAGGCAAGTTAAGGTGAACATCCCTCTGTTGGAGGTGATTCAGCAAATGCCACCTTATGCCAAGGTTCTCAAGGACTTATGCACCAAAAAGAGAAAAACTCATGTTCCAAAGAAAGCTTTTCTTGCGGCTAACGTGAGTTCGTTGTTGGCACAACCCATGCAAGTCAAGTACAAGGACCCTGGTTGTCCTACTATCTCTTGTGTGATTGGTGATGTGTCCATACATCGATCCTTATTGGACCTTGGTGCATCTGTTAATCTTCTGCCATATTATGTTTACGTCCACCTCGGTCTTAGAGACCTCAAACAAACAAAAACCACTCTTCAATTGGCTGATAGGTCTATGAAGAAACCGAGGGGTGTGGTGGAAGACGTGCTGATCAAAGTGGGAGAGTTCATTTATCCTATCGACTTCTTTGTTTTGGATACTGAACCTGTGCCCAAACCACTTGGACAAATTCTTGTCATTCTGGGGTGACCATTTCTTGCGACTTCCAATGCCTTGATCAATTGTCGCAATGGTCTGATGCGCTTGACTTATGGAAGTCGCGCTAATTTCAACATCTTCACCATCGGCAAGAAGCCAGGTGCCTTCAATGACCCTGTTGGGGTCAACCTTATCCAGGGCATGGATGGGAGTGAAGTTGAGGGCACCTTCAAGTACTTTAGAGAATTGTTCGATGGAGACCCTAAAGGTGGTGAAGATGTTTCACTTGAGCTGGCACAAGAAGGTGCCTTATCTTCTGATCACGTGGCCCTTGAGCCACCTTCTTTTGACCACGTGGCCCTTGAGCCACATTCTTCTGATCTCGTGGCTTTTGAGCCACTAGATACCATTTTTATGGCCTCTGGGCCACATGCTCTTCATTCTGTATCTCCTGAGGACCCCATGTGGGTTAAGAATCAACCACCTGATACCCTTCAACCTGATAGAGGTTCACCTCTCATTCATGCCTCCTCTTTTGCTAACTCTCAAGAGTCATCGAACGACCACAATGCTTATAAGGGTGTCAGGTGGTCAAACAATTCTGTTTTGTATGTTGCGAGCCCATGCATGTGCATTTCTGGCTCGAGAGACGGCGGGTTCCCATTTGATGTCCCTTGACATATGAATATGGAAGCCCATTATTATACATAGTTAAAAAAAGAAAGAAAAAGAAAAAGAAAAGAAAAAAAGGAAGAGAAGACTCCTTCAGTGAGCATCGATTGTTGTAGGCCCCAACCTTTGAGTATTTGGGCCCCGGTTCTTTCACGTATTCGTATCCATTCTTTAGCATCTCACAGGTTTTGAGGGAATTTGGGTTGTATCAATCAACATAGCCATGCAAAAATTCCCTTTGTAGTTCACGTTGGTGAGATCTTTCCTGTTTCATTGCATACTTCCATGTAGTATCTTGCTCGCATTCATTTTGGACAATGCATGAAGTAGGTGTGGGGGGTGTTTTACGTGTGTACATAGTCGAGTCTTTTTCCTTTGATTTTGTAATCTTTTGTGTGCATTGTTAGGGTCATGTTAGTGTGCTGCATTTAATATCGATATATCAGCTTGCCATGATCCTTGGGTGACTTGTCTTCTTTTGCTTGCCTAGTGCTTCAAAATTTTCACATTTCTTTCAAAAGAAAGCTCCCAAAATTGTCTTGAACTTGATGCATTAGGATATCTAGTACAGTGGATTTAGAATTTATCGAGTCGTTAGGATGCACCCCAGTTTTCCCTTGGGGTGAGTAATCATAGGGTTTCAGTGCTCAAAAATTTAGAGAAGTCCACCCTGAACCTAGTAAGTCAATAATTCGTGTCTGTTAACTTGAGGAAGTTGGTTGTAGTCAATGACCCTTAAAATCTTGTTGTGAGACATTAAGTGTAGGGGTTTTGGTTCATGTGTAGATAAGAAATAAGTGAGTAGGTGTTCTCTCTTCTCGCACGACTCCTATCACTCAGGAAAGTAGGTCTGAGGGGACTTTGTGCCTGGTGCTTTCGAGTCATCTGACTTAGGATGCGCCGATCGAACTCTCGTTACACGGGTGGTAGGGATTGCCCTATGTGGAGATTTGGGGAAAGGTGTACGTGATAGTGTAAGTCCTCATCGACAATGATGCACGAAACCTGACCCTGGGAGAATGAAGCTCCAACTAATAAAAAGAAAAGAAGAAAAAAAATGAGAAAAAAAACAAAAAGAAAAAAAAATGGTAATGCAAATAAGAACCTTAATGGACCTTAAACTTTGTATCACTTGAGGATGTTCAGGTTGTCCATGTCTTTCACTTAATTCCTTATTTAACTTGCACGAATGGTTCATTAGGCTAGGTGTGGACTGATTACCTATATAGAGTCGGCCCGTAGGATTACCGCGTCCAATGATCGACAAAATATTTCCAACGAGTCGAGAGTCTAGATTGAATAATGTATCGTGTTCGGATTTTGTGGGTATATCCGCTGAAAACCCTCAGTAGACAACACTCCTCCTCCTTGGCAACAAGGAGGTCTCAACGGCTTGTTGCACGTGCTAAGTGCAACCGTGATTCCTACGAAAGTGAGTTAGGATTTCTTGTTTCTCGTTTGTTTTTTTTTCTTTCTTTGTTTTGCTCGGGACTAGCAAAAACTTAGGAGTGGGGGTATTTGATTGACATCATTTCATGCTTATATTTGTACATTATATCCATTATCTTACACCTAAGCAATGCTACGTGACGAGTTTTATGTTTGAATTTCATAAATAAAGAGGTTTGAAGAGAAGAGACATGAAAAGACCCAAAAGCAGGGAAAAATGACTTAATTGTGAGACCTGGGGACTGAGATGCAAGGGAGAAGGACTTGAACGTAAGACCGAAGGACCTAAGAGCAAAATAGAAAACTCCACACCATCATGAGGGAGTATTTTGACAATTCGATTTGGGTCGGAGCTACAATAAACTAAGTAGATGCATCCAAGACCAAGAAATACTTCAAGCAAAGCCCAACACAAAAACTAAATGGATCTGAAGCTTATAGACCGCCAATTGGCGGTCTGGAACTGCTAATTGGCGGTCCAGATAGCTCTGGATCCGCTAAACTTTGTGGAGCACCTGTATTAGTGTATGTTTAGTCAATTTTTGGTATTTGTTTAGTCCCACATCGGGGGATTGTCCCGGATTAGCTTTTTCCATGCTTATAAATAGAACTCTTCACCTTCCATTGTATCCGTCTCTCTCTTGGTGGTTTTCTTCCCTACTAAGAGTGAAGCCTTGAAGCAAAACTCTGGTGAAGGAAGGGTTGCTTGTAATTTGGAGTGAGTAATAATAGAAGTTTTGTAGTTAATTGTTGTTTGCTTTAGTTTTTACATTGCTTAGTTAATTTCGATTTACATGTCTTGCATGTTTCTTTAGTCTCATGTTCTTTTAGTTCCTTTAATGTTTCTTGCTTGCTTAGATTAATATCATTTCAGTATTATGCTTCATCTTGTTAATATAGTTAGTGTAATGAGTAGTGAGTAGATCCATCCCCATTTGGGGGTGGAGAAATATGTGATATAATCATGTAGTGTATTAAGTGTGTGTTATCTTAATCCCTTGAGCTTTATATGATTTCCATAACCATATAATGAGTTTCCACTCTTATCTTTGATATGCTAATGCTCTTGAATGAAGCTTAGCTTATGCTTTGATTAGTGGACCTATTTTATGGGGAATGATAAGGTTAGGATATGGATGGAATTAATATTGGAAACACAAGTTGTAGTGTATGTACTCTTGTTGCCTTTACCTTGGTTAATGTCTTGTATGTTTTAATGATAATGTGTTATCTTAATTCATGTGGAGGCATAGTAGGGTCTAGTCTTTATACTTGAGTTCATTTAACTTCATTCCAATTATTGTCTTGTATGTTTTAATGATGTGATCTAATCTTAACTCATGTGGAGGCAAAGTTGGATTTAGTTTTATGATTTCATGCACTACATATTGTGAGGAGTTTAATGAACACACACACACACACACACACACTTCTTTATGTTAACATTATTTCTCTACCCCCTTTGGGGATTAGTTTTCTTGCTTCTTTTCCATTTCCACTTGCACCTTAGTGTAGTTTAGTGTAACTAACCTTTCTGTCCTTTCTTTACCACTCGCCTTCGCACAAACCAAACGTCGACACACCTCCCAGTGGACGACCCGTATTTGCCACCGCTTCAACGCGGCCGTGCACTTGCGGTTTAAATAAAACGATCAATCATTGATGATTACACAGAAAGTTTTGCTGGGCCCGGTTGTATTGGTTACAATAGCAAGTGAGGACAAGAAAGTTATCTCTTTGAGGGATCGAGATAATGTTCATGTCAAGTGAGTTTTGAGTAAACCTGAGGAACAATGATGTATACTTATATTGATGTTTTTAAGGGGATGTTGTCATTTTGGTCTTCTAGTAAGGTTTCTAGTTTGAGGTTCCAGAGTGCAGGTATATCTTTGATCACATGATCTCTTTGTTTGGATGATCGATAGGTGTGAGTGTCTGAGACACCAACCCTCATTTGTTAAGGATACATGATTGAAGACCTACATATCAAAGATACATTGTTGGAGAAAGAAATCTTGAATATATATATATATATCTAGAATGTATACATATATGTTAAGGACATATATAGAGGTGACATGTGTTCAACGTGCCATTGTGCAAGTGGAAGTGTTAAATCCCTAACCCCTATTCCTTCTCCTCTTCCTCTACCCATCTCTGTTCCTCATCCTCATCTCCTCTTCTCCACAGCTCCACGAGTGTTCTGGTGATGGTGAGGAGCTCCGGCGATGGCTAGGACCGCACGTAGGTGTGGAGGGGAAGACGTCCCCTTCTCGGGCGATCTTCGGCAATAGGTATGTCACCCACCCTTGTTTCGGGATTTCCTTGTGGCCAGTGTGTGTCAGGGGGTGCTCCAGGGAGAGGAGGCGGCACCGATGGCTGGTGGCGGCTGACTGGAAGTGGCTGGCTGGGGTGGCAGTGGTAGGGTTAGGGTTTTGGTTTTGTGTTGGGTATTTTGCATTGTGGTCCATGTAATTTAATTGTATTTAGTTAACTAAATTAATTAGGTTAATTGCTGGAAAAACCTTGGACTTTTGTGAATTGTAATTGGAATAATTCCGGAAAAACCCTCGACTTTGCAAAATTGTAGGAAATAACTTAATTTAAGGAAAATTGCCTTATTTCCTTGAATTTGGTAGTAAATTATATTAATTGGGATATTTACTAGTTTCCCCTGAGATTATGTATATCGCTCTATGATTTGTTGTTGCTTTAGTGGAACTTATGATATTATGAGATATGAATTGTTGCGTTTACCCAATTGCCTTATTTGATCATGTGAGAGGTTCGTGCAAACCGGTTGTCCGCCTATGTCGTGACGAGTGGTCATTGGAGCTGGGCTCGCAGGATCGGGCATGTGGTGGTAGTGGATGGCATGTGAGGCACGTATGACTAGATGTTAGGGTTCTTCCCCCTTTGTTTGTGGCAGTCCGGGAGGGTCCACTCACGTTGTGATGAGTTACAATTTGAGAGCATTGCTCATATGCTCGGGCGTGTAGTCTGATTCCCATAGCCGAAGGCGGACTGGTCAGCTCACCGGCGTTGTGACGAGTGACCGTTGGAGCTAGGCTCACGAGTTCGAGCGCATGGTTGGAGTAGGGCGTTGCCTTGTGGATCAAATGCGCAATTGGGTCAAAGTGCATGTTCAGCCTTGCTGGAATGCGTAATCGCCTTGGGACGTGTTGTAGGATTTTGTGTTCCTATGTATGTGTATATTTAAAAAAAATTAATACAAGCATACATGATCGATTTCATATTTTCAGTAATTTTATGTACATTATTTTGTGTTTATTCTAATATCATGCAAATCTACATATATTAAAATAAACAAATAAGATAAGATCATACCCAAAGAATCTCTAAAACCTTTACGAAGATCTGGAGTTCAATTGCCCATCGAATCGCTCGCCGATTCGCCTCCAAGTTATCACTAAACTCTAAACAAGATTAGAGAGAAAAGAGCTAGCCAATCAATCTCTAATTAAGCTTATAATCTAACTAATAACCCCTCTAAAGCTCCACAAGATTTAATCTCCAAAAGCTTGAAACAATTAAGAGAAATTCGGATGGATTAGTGGAGAGGTTAGGGAGAGAGAGAATTTTGCATTCATATATGAAACAAGTAGGTGAGAGGACTTATTTATAGCCTCCCAAATTACCCACATCATGAACTATTCTCTAGCCATGATCCATTGTCATTCTCTCCCTTAAACCAATCACAATTTGCCACATAACCAACCCTAAAACTATTTGACCACAACTAGAATTAATGAAGCCCATGATCTAATTATTCTCTTAATAATTCTGGCAAAACTGTACCGAATGGTCGACTGAAACTAACTAACCGATCGACCAATTGTTTAGTAAAATGTGATTTCGGTTGGACCACGTAATCCTTCGGTTGACCCATCACACGCTCCCAAAGCTACTGTGATTTTCCGGTCGAACAGAACACATAAACGGTACACCGATTCAACATGAGAATCGGCTACTGGAAGTTTTCGATCGGACTGAGTCACAAGTCGGTCGATTGATTACCACCAAGAAAATTCCGTGGAAGTTCCTGGAAGTTTTTGGTTGAACCACGACTCCCTACTGGTCGACCAATTTATCTAGGAAAGAGCTCCTGGAGTATTTCGGTCGACCAACATTTCCTATCCGGTCGACCGTTCACACTCTTAACATCTACTGTTGAATTTCGGTCGACCGGCCTCTGAAAAACATTCGACCGTTTTGTCTGATTTTTGCCTTTATCAAATTTTGGATTTATCTCGAACGAAATTCGATCCTTTGGGGGTTTTAGCAGATTCATATCTTATGTAATATATTATCCCATGTAATGTTAAATCAATTATCCCCCATAATATATAGACCTTATATGAATTTATTCATGATTCTAATTATGTCAATTTTTGTGACATACTAATTTTATTGATTTACCACATGTGTCCATTTTCACATGAAACCCGACACATCATATGAACTCAAAATAAAGCTTCTTGTTTCCTAGTTTTGTGGTGTAACCTATAGGAGGATCTCAGTTAAATTGGCAGCGATATTAAACACTTAATATCTCAAACTATAAGCGGTATCTAGCTACACATTATAGTTATCCAATTCTTGCTCCACTCGAACCAAACACGATCCATTTAGTGATGTAAGTGCACCACTTGTGTCCATACCTTGCCTCATGATATTAAAAGTATATACAATGTAGAATTGTGACACCTTTGTATTATATACTCATTTCTTGATCTCTTAAGCTAATTATAAATATGTAACTTAACTAAAGACACATTGTGCACATTACAATTTTGCTTTATCAAGGGGCCCAGTTATATCATAAATCAAGAAAAGAGGGGCAGTGATAATCTTTTGACGAACTATCTTTTCCAGCATAAGTCATGTTTAACCAACTATTGTCTTTATCACTATACTCTATGACAACTTTTGACAATAATCAAATTAAATACTCCTTATGTGAAAAGATATAAGTCTCATATCTTAGGATCCAAGACACAGTAAAACATTAATGACACATAACACAATTCCATAATATTTTACTTGCAAGGTCTATTCAATATATAAAAGTAATTTTGTCCTCTTTTATATACTTGTGTCGTTAAATATTTGTAGAGCTACAATACTCTTTAACAACCACGACAATCTTATCTCGGTAATTAATGTTCCATGTCAATTACCATGATTGTGAAGTAACTTTTGATTTATGTAAACCATTATCTTTTAGAGCTCTACTGTTAATGACCAAGAGCCTATTGCTTAACACTTCCATAAGACGAGTACAATAATCAACGAACAAAATGTTTGCACATTCAATTCATAACAATTGACATATAAAAGTAAAACTTTTAGAACACATTCCTTTCACATGTGACAGTCAGCCAGATGCGGAACTGGTCAGCTTACCCGCGTTGTGAGGAGTGGTCGTTAGAGCTTGGCTCACGGGGTGAAACGTGTGGTTGGAGTATGGCGTTCCCTTGTGGATCCGATGTGTGGTCTAGTTGATGATGCACACTTGGCTTGGCTGGGATGAATGGTTGCCTTGGGATGTGTGATAGTTCTGCCGTGAGAGAGGGTTGAGTATTGCCTTGTAGATCAGATGTGCGGTGGGGTCGAGGTGCACGTTCGACCTTCTTGGGACACGTGGTCGCCTTGGGACATGAGACTGGTGTGATTCGTATGGTCGGCATGGTCTAGTACAGTGTCGGGTTGAGGTGGTGTACAAAGTCTTGTTTCGAGACTCAAGCGTGGCTTGTGCATGTGCAGGTGGGACACGGTAGGCGGCTGGAGGCCACTTGGGCTTGGGAAGCTAGGACTGGATATGCAAGCTCATTTGATGTAATCCTTTCATCTCTTAGTGTATATGTAGTAGGATTTCAGAGTTTCTTGTATTTACCTTCCGCTTGTACCATGATATTGACATTACGTTTTTAATTGAGGCCTCGGCTTGACTATTTTTCGTTAATGTCTTTTTTTTGTTTGCTTATAGTTTGTGTTTGATTGCTTTGTTCGAGTGCGGATTAGGGGCATTACAGGGAGATATTGCATCATGTTAATATTTTCCCAATGCACCGAGATGGGTGTGTCGATATTAGGTAGTTATGTTTTTGGCAATGCCACTGATAAATGTAGTGTGGGGTCTCCAAATATGTGAGAGCAAAAAACCCTAACCATAATCGCCATCTCCTTCTGTCTATCTTTTGTCCACAAACCTCAAGGACTTTTGGCTTGTGGAGACTTGCTCCTTCTCGGAAAGAGTTGGAGATCGATTGGTAAGGAAGAAGGATCTGTAAAGCAACCTACTCAATTCATATTTCGTTGCGTGGAAACACACCCTATATGGAATGATCTACAAAGAGTTAATGCTCATAATAAAATATTCATTGATTGGTTCAAGAAAACGGTGTACAATCGTAATGTTTCTGAGACTTTGAAGTGGTTCACCTGTAGGCGTAATAACAATGGCCTTAGGGTGGATGAGTTGGGATTTACCTTGGTGAACTATAACAAACCAGGATTCAAGGAAGAACCTTTTCTTTTGGCATCTCAACTAAAACCATTTTTTATGTAGCAGACCCCTATAATAATCAATGATCGGTCATTTTAGAAGGAAAACGACATATTATTTCTCAAGAAGATGTCAATGATATTGAAGAAATTCTCCCATTTTCAACATAAGTGTCTGAATTGAAATCAGTCGATGATGATAGAAATGTTGATAACTTACTTATTCGGTTGGATCATCATGGAGGAATATGGATCGAAGATCTTGATAACAAAAAACAAAAAAGCTTAAAGGTTAGCATAGTATTTTATTAGTTTATGTTAAGAACTCATGAGTTAATTGTGTTTATGAACCGACCCAACTTATAATGTACATTGAGTTACTTTTTTTGTTTTTTAGGTGAATGACCCGCTTCTGAGGATACATTTGCTTTTGACCATACACTTGCTATATAATGACATGTTGTTGATACATTTGTTAGTTGTTTTTACATTAATGGTTGTTGTTAAGTAAATTTGCTATTGTTAAATTTGATGGTTTGGATTTGATGTTGTACATTACCGAAATTTGATGGTTTGGATTTGATGCTGATACTCATTAGAGAATTCATTAACCTCCTGGGCTATGTAGCCTTCAACAATGCTAGCATCGGACCTCCGTCGATTGTTACAATAACCATTCAACACACCCATGTACTGCTCGAAAAGATACATCCACCTCAAAAATAACAATCCAGCTAATTTAGTTTCTCAGACTAGATCAACAACCAAATCCACAATAATGTCAAAAAACGACAGGGTGAAGTATATCTCCAACTGACATGTTGTAACAACCACTCATGCTGCAACTTATCCAAGTAGTTTGGATCAAGTATTTTGCTGCAAATTTTGTTAAAGAATAAACATGCAAAAGATGATGCATCGATACATGACAATCATGAACTTCAAACCAAGTTGTTTCAAATCTTTAATCGAAAACAGACTACTAATATTTGAAGAATATCATTGCGGCACTTTGACACTGCATAGACATTGACACAAAGTTATCTTCTCTTTTTAAGACTGTGTAACAAGTTAGTGGTAAACATTTATGGGTCCCCTTATCCTCTGGTGCTACATTTGCTCGTATACCATGTTCTACTAGATCAAGCCTGACGTTATAACCATCTTTAGTCTTACCAGGTATGTTCAACAGGAGTTCCTAGTCAACTATCACAAACATTTTTTCTACGTCCATGACATCAATAAAATGTCTAACTTCTAAAGTTTGACAGTAAGGTAAGTAAAAAATGGATTTCTTTTTCCAACAGCTATTACCATTTTCGTTGTTGTAAGGCTTGCCGAATACACATTTAATTTTCTTCACACGTTCATATACTTGTTTGACATTGATTACTTTGTTATATTCCTGCTTCCCATTGAATGTTTTCTTCAATCTACGGTACATGTGATTTATACAAAGGAATCTCCCCAATGTACACTGTCTTACCACCATGCACTAGCTGCCAGGTGTTGACCTTTTGGCCTCATTACTCTTAATTTTGATGATTAACAGACTAATATTATGCATAACTCAAAATTACACATCACACACATCATATTGTCAAATTGCATATATATTGTATTTGTAAAGTTCCTAAACCCAATTAGGAGTTAAGTGGGGGTTAGGAGGAGAGAGAGTGTTGGTTAGAGGTATGGGTTGAGGTGAGGGAGGTAAGGTGATGGAGGCATGGTGGGAGGTATGGTTGGGTGTGGTGGGTGGTGTGGGGTTTGGTTTTTAAGCAAAACAACACATCTCTTTCACTCTTCTTCCTCTTCATTTTTGTCTCCCTCACTCATCTCATCTCTCACCCTCTTCTCTTCCTTTTCCGGCGGCAGTGGAGGTGGAAGAAGCTCTGGTGGTCGGTGACGAGGGCGGACGAGCGGTCCCGGCGTGAGGGGTGCGGAGGTTGGCGTGCGAGGAGGTTTCGGAGATGACGTTGCGCGAACGAGGCTCCGGTGGTTTTGTCGTGTTCGAAAGGTATGTCGGCCTATTAGTTTGGTTTGTTGCTCACTCGTGAGGGGGTGATGTAGTGGTCGGTCGCGGGAGGTCAAAGACCTCACCGACGGTGAAAAACGACATAAAATCCTTGGCTGGCTTAAGGTTGTTGTCGACCGGTTTAGTGTAATTGCCCTACTTTAACCATCACCAGTCGAATGATGCCTTGTGACGGTCGACCGATGTGCATGTGTTGGTGGGTCATGGGTTTTCTTGTTGGTTTTTGGTCGACCGTTTCCTTGATTGGTTCGATCGGAACTTAAGTTGCATTATGTATGGTTCGACCATTTTTATGCTCTGTTCGACCGATTGATGACTTATAACTGCTAGGATGCCCCTGGTAGTTTTTGATCGACCGAGACCCTTGAGTCGGTCGACCGTTAGTATTGATCGATTTTGACCAGACTCTAGATTTTGACCACGTATCGGTCGACCGGTTTTATACTCTTGTTTGATCGTTGGGACTTAGGTTAGGCGCAGAGAGTTCGACCGTTGTAGACTTTTGGTCGACTGAACCCTACGGGAACGTTCGACCGGATTGCCTCTTTCGGTCGACCGTTTGTGAGCAGAACATAATTCTCGGTCCTTTTGTGATGCCAACTCTGTCCACGGAAATCCGTGTCCTCGCCTAGTGCGTGAGTCGGGAGGCGACAGCGGGCGCGTTACGTGTGCTTGCCCAGGGACCGCCGGGTGGAAGAGTGTGGGTATTTGGGACATGTCACCTTTGTGTATGGATCGTGACTTGATGTGATGGATTGATGGACTCATAGTAGAGTAGCAGACCTGAGGGATCGCGGTTCCCATTGTATGATGTGCGGCTCGTGGGCCTGATGACCCAGCGGACTTCGGTCCGGACCCGTCCGATGCTGTGTCGGACGTATGTTGGACCACCGATGTTGTGCCGGTGATGCCGCCGATGCTGTTCCGGCGATGATGGGCCGATGTTGTTCCGGCTATGATGTTTAATTGGCTGATGTTGTTCTGGCTATGTTTTCCTTAGCTAGATACCTACTGAGATGATGATTTATGGACCAACCAAGCGACGACTCCGTTGGGGTGGTTTTGACCATGAAGTTACAGATCTGTTTCTTATGGCGCGGACCGTGCGGAAGCTCCTTGCTGAACACCATGTTTAGTATAGCCGCATGTGAGGAGTGTCACGTGTTGTTCCGTTAGACCGTATGTGCCTACGGTAGGTCTCCGAGGGAGACCCGATGATAATTGTCGGACTGATGTCCTCTTTTACCCTTCGAGGGAACTATTTTCCTCAATGTTGATGACATGACATGCTACTAGTATGATAGGTTCATTGTACTACATTCATATAGGTGAGCTTGGCATACGGGGTTTCCTTATGGAAACTCAGGCATTGTTGTTGCATGTTTTATTTCAGGACCGCAGTAGGTCCAATTGGGTGGTAACAGCGGGCGCACGCATTTTGAAGATGCACTTGTGGGAGAGACTCGTGCATGGACTGGTCTGTTTCATACAACAACCAGAGCGCCAACGGAGGTGACCGGGAAGAGGACCAGTATTTACTCAAGAAAAGTTGTAAAGGAGACGGGCAAGAAGTAGGAAAACGTGCCGATAGGGTACTTTGTGGATTTCAAGCCACATCTACTAATGTTGGTGACACATCTTAAGAAGATATGGAAAATTTCAAGCCACCTAGTAGCAGTTTATCGCAAGAATAGTTTTATTATATTTAGATTCACCCTTGGGGAGGACAAGAAACATGCATTAGAAGGTGGCCCATGGTTCGTTCGTGGGTCACCTTTGGCACTACAAGAATGGACGGTTGGATTTCGTTTCAAGAGGAAGAGGGTGTCCTCGATGCCCATATGGGTATGTTTTCCGGGGCTTGATTTAAAATTTTGGTCTTCTATTGTTCTGAAGGTTGCAGCAAGTGTCATTGGCATGCCGTTATACATGGATGAGGATACTGCCGCGTGTCGGAAACTCGCTTTTGCTAGAGTTTGCGTGGAAGTCATGGTGGGGTTCTCTTTTCCCAGCATGCTTACTATTTGTGTTGAGGAAGGCCGGGAGGATGAGCTTGCTACTGAATACGAGTGAATGCCACCATCATGCACTACATGTGCCTCTTTTGGTCACCCCGAGTCGTGTTGCCCCGTTGCTCCAAAATCCAACCCGAGAACAACCAAGGAGAATACGCAAGAGTGGCGTGTAGTGCAGCAAAAACACCAGAGTTTATGGGCTGGTGATGGTTGGAGCTCGCCAGATGATGGTGGTCCGAGCACACTGGTGGTCGGAGGTGCTCTTCCGGGAAGGAGGGAGGGGAAAATGCCCATGGAAGCAGAGATGCCAAATCAGGAAGGTTCACTACCCCCACACCTAACTTTTGCTAGTCCCGAGCAAAACAAAGACAGAGAAAAGCATACAAAAAACAAGGAATCCTAACTCACTTTCGTAGGTAGCACGTGCAACAAGCCGTTAAATCTACTTGTCGCCAAGGAGGAGTGTTGTCTCCTGAGGGTTTTCAGTTGATATACCCACAAAATCCGAACAAAGATGCATTATTCAATCTAGACACTCGACTTGTTGGACTGTTTTTTAAAAGTAAAAATAAAATAAAAATTGGCAGTCTGTTTGCTTCTGATTTTCTCCCGTCTTCTCTTGGAGACGTCTCTTGATCCTTGAAGCCTCCTGAAACAAACAAAACTAAAAACAAAAAATTAAAACCACTCGAATCGTCCAAACCAAAGTCTGGACAGAGCACCTCCCTGGCAACGACGTCAAAAACTTGATTGATATGTTTTAGTTAACCGCAAGTGCACGACCACGTTAAAGCGGTGACAAATACGGGTCGATCCACAGGGAGGTGTGTCGACTTTAGTTTGTTCGAAGGCGAGTGGGAAAGAAAGGAGAGAAAGGAGTTATGGTCAAACTACACTACAATGCAAAAAGGAAATGGAAGATAAGCAATAAAACTAAACCCATAGGGGGTAGAGAAAGAATGTGAATATAAAGATATGTGTATGTGTGTGTTCAATTATGCTCGTCACAACATGTAGTGCAGGAAAATCAAAAAACTAAATACAACTTTGGCTCCACATGAAATAAGATAACCCAATATCATTAAAACATACAAGACAATAATTGGAATGAAGCTAAATGAACTCATGTATAAAGACCAAACCCCCACTATGCCTCCACATGAAATAAGATAGCACATTATCATTAAAACATACAAGGCACTAACCAAGGTAAACGCAACAAGAGCACATGCAACTACAAGTCATTTTCCTTCATCAATTCCATCCATATCCTCACCTTATCATTCCCCATAAAATAGGTCCACTAATCTAAGCATAAGCTAAGCTTCATTCCAGAGCATTAGCATATCAAAGACAAGAGTGAAATCCCATTAGATGGTTATGGAAACCTTATAAGGCTCAATGGATTAAGATAACGCACACCTACTACATCACATAATCATATCACATATTTCTCCACCCCCAAATGGGGATGAAAAAATGTCACTAATCATTACACTATAACATACATTAAAATGAGACATTCTACTGAAAGGAAATTACACTAAGCAAGCAAGGAATATTAAAGAAGCTAATTGAAAGGAAAGTAAAACTAACGAAACATGCAAGAATTAAAAGATAAGATTAAAAGAAACTAAGAACAATTATTTTATTTACATGACTCACATTACAAGTGGCATTCTTCTCCACCTTGAGTTTTTGCTTCAAGGCTTTTACTCCAAGTAGATAAAATGCCACCAAGCAATGGGTGATTACAATAGAAGGTGAAGAGTTCTATTTATAGCCATAGAAAAAGGTAATCCGGGACAATCCCCCGGTATGGGACTAAACAAATACCAAACATAGACTAAATACGCTCTAATACACGACCCACATAAATCTTAGCGGATCCGAAGAAACCCTGACCGCCAATCAGTGGTCCCAGACCGCTAATTGGCGGTCTACAGGGCTTGGATTGCTCTGGATTTTCTTCTGGGCTTTGTTGGATGACTTTGTTTGTCTTTGATGCATCTACTTAGCTTGTTGGAGCTCCGACCCGAATAGAATTGCCAAAATACTCCCATGATGGTGTGGAGTATTCTTGTTTGCTCATTGGTCCTTCGATCTTACGTTCAGGTCCTTCGATCTTGCATCTTAGTCCTCAAGTCTCTCAACTCAGTCCTTTTTCATGCTTTTAGGTCCTTTTATGCCTCTTCTCCTCAAACCTATTTATTTATGAAATTCAAACATAAAACTCATCACATAGCATTGTTTAGGTGAAAGATAATGGATATAAAATACAAATGTAAGCATGAAATGATGTCAATCACTTACCATATGGGATAATGAAACTCAGGAAAAGGAATGTTCCAGCAAAGGCAAGTCAACCCCAGAGGAAACCTTAGCAAATCACGTTGGAAATTTCCTTGGTACAACTTTCATGGACCCCACAAATGATGAGACAAAAACTGAAACAAATCAGGTAGTAAATCAGGAGAATATTGGAGCAAATTTGATTGAGCCATGACATAATGATGAGATCAATGAGGAAGGCTCCACCCTCGTGATCTCCCACCAGGGAAAGGATACTTCCCATGCACGTGAAGATTTGGTGGAATTCAATCTCCAAAGAAAGGAAACCCTCATCGAAGCTTCATACTCACGTGGAGAACCAGCTCAAGTGCCATCCACTGACCAGACTAGTCGCGATTTTGAGATGTCGCTCAAGGACCATGGTGGTCCGAGTACTCACCAGAAGACGTTGAAATTGCCTCCGAGGCTCGCCAAAGATCCCCTGTGTTTATCCTACTCCTCCCAGGGCCATAGTTTGGGGTCGAAGGTGTAACGTCCTCAAACACAGCGGAAAATTTCAAATTTAAATCATACAATCAACGAGGACATTACGAAAAGAAATACACACACCGGTGCACCAACATATAATATATATATGTGAACGAGTTTACAAAAGAATGTGATTACATCAAAAGATCATATACATAAAATATACACGAGTAATCACAACCACCTGAAAATGTAGGGAAGCAGGATCAGGTCTCGAGTGCTCCCTCCGCCGTCACCACCCTCATAACGTCGCTCTCGGCCTGAAAGCAGACAATGAATGCCTGAGTTTCCAGGAGGAAACCCAGTATGCCAAACCCTAACACATATATGGACAGTAATAAAAATGCGAGGAAATCAACTAAATATCGCAACTGAACACTCGCTAAGTTCCCGGGACCTCTCTCCCGGCCATAGCCAACAACAACCCGGGTCTCAAGGGTCCTCTCACCCCAACCCCCTCAACACTCGTGCACACACGGCACCGCCGGTCCAAAACACGGCCAAACAACCCCCTCATTGCCTCAGTGTTACCGGAGCCACGGTTTTGCATCATTCGCCGGAGCCACGGCTTTGCCTCATTCGCCGGAGCCACGGCCACAAAATCACAACCCACCTCCATGTGTCACCACTAATCGCTATAGGGCCGGAATGTCTGTGCCGTCGCCCCAAAAGGGCCGGAGACCCGTTGCCTTCTAGCCGATCAATAGCAACACACACACACACACACAAAAATAGTGCAAAACGGTCGAACGAAAACTGGCTTCCGGTCGACCGATCCTCACCCAGAGAACTGGCCCAACCGAAAAACCCGCCAAACGGTCGACCGACAAAGGGGTCCCGGTCGACCGAATAGCACCAGTATGAATCCATTTTCGCAATCAACAGTAAAATGGTCGAACAACCGAACCCTATCGGTCGACCGAAAACCACCAGTAGAACTCACCCAGAGTCCGCACTTCACGGTCGACCGAAACCACACTTCCGGTCGACCGGCCATTAAGTTAACTTAAACGTCGGTCGAACGAGTCAAACAGGCGGTCGACCGTTTTGATGGTCAACGCCCCAACCGACATACAACAGTACTTTCGGTCGACCGGCAAAGGGGTCCCGTTCGACCGAAAATACACATGACGTCTTTCTCTCGCTAAAATCGCACAACCGGTCGACCGCCCAAAGGACATCGTTCGACCGGTGCGAGGGATTCGCCCAAAATACACTACAACCGGTCGACCGAACCAAAACACCGGTCGACCGTTTATAGTTCAGAAACGGCTGTGCAGGTCCGACGAGCCCGAAACGGCCTACCGTCGACCGCTCCCACTCCCACACTAACAATAGGTGAGCTTGAAAGCAAGTTTGACATACCTTAAGGCTTGAAGAAGCCTTTGAAGAACGACGGCGAGCTCTTCCTCGCGAAACCTCCCGCAATCGACGATCCTCGCTCCTCCGGCGACTCCAACGACAACTCCCGTGCTCTCCGATCACCACACCACACCGGCCTTCCCTGTGCTGCCGAGAGAGACGAGTCTAGAGAGAGAGAGTGAGTGAGAGAGATGCAAACGTGAGAGAGAGAGAGAGAGTTAAAAACCGAAACCTTATATACTTCCTCCCACTCAATCTCAGCCGTCGATCTCGATCCACCACTAATCCTCCCCTAAACACAATTAGCACATAAGAAGGGTTAGGATCTAACAGAAGGTACCTTACCATAAATCTCTGTCCGAATGAAGATTCTCTCATGGAACTTGTAGGATGGTGTATGGCCTTAATTATATAATCAATTTTACGTTAAATCCCTACTTAAACAATCAAGATGTGCAATGGAAAGAATTTAAACTAGTAGGGAAAAACAATGCAAACCACAAGAACTCGAGTGTTTTTATAGAGGTTCGGCCTCCCGCCTACTTCCTCTCTTGCAAACTCCACTCGACTCCACGATCTCCACTTACAACTTCATTATCCGCTCGCCGTTTCAGGCCGGGAGACAACTCCTTTACAAAGCAAGCTAGCGAATAACCCTCACCTAGCTTGGATCCTCTTCTCACAATCCGAGAAGGAACACTTCGGCTCTCACCGAAGTCTATACTCTTTGTCTTGGGCTTTCAGCAAGACCGTTGCTTCTTGAACAATAGTTGTGGAGTGGAACAACACTCTCTAATTCTTGAGCACACTTTGCATGATCAAAGGTTTGAAATTTAGGCTTGGAGAGTAGGATTGGGGAATTGAAAGTTTGGGAGTTTCTCTTAGGTGTAGTGGACAATATGAAGTGTAAGAGTTGTTGTATTGTGTCTTGGTAACACCTATTTATAAGCTCTAAGAGAGTTATCACCGTTGTGATATAATTAGAAGTTGTTTGTGTAAGATACACAAAACAGAATTGAGCAGGTCACAATTCAGGTTAAGTTCGGTCGACCAGATGACGTCCAGAAAGAATGTCCAAAAAAGTCCAGAGACATTCAGGAACAAAACGGTCGACCGAACAGGGGTCGGTCGAACGAACAGGGGTCGGTCGAACGAACAAGGCTATAACTTATGTTCACTTAATTGAAAGGTCAAACTAAATGTGGGATGCTCGACCGTTTAGGCAGTCCAAAATTATTGTCCAGGCAAGTCCAGAGACAAACGATCGACCAAAGACAAGGGAACGGTCGACCGAAAACTTCCAGGCTCTACGGAGTTCAAGAGATGTTTTCAACCGGTCGACCGTTGTAAGGTCAACGTTCGATGGATGGCCAATTGTATTCAGGGATAGGTTGATTTTATACGAATACGACCGTTTGAAGAATACGACAAGAATAACGACCATATGAAATTACGAGCACGGTCGAACGCAAGGTAAAACCGATCGACCGGTGGAACAAGGAAAATACACCATGAGACTCTGTTATAAACGGTCAAACTGAGAACTGGTTCGGTCGACCGTTTAGCACAGGAAATCAAGGTTTGGTTTTAAGTGATTTTCGGGCTATGGTTTGGGTGATCTATTGAAGTCCAATTGATGTGAAATCTTGTGTGTGAGTTCTACAAGGAATGTAGTGTGTATATGATTAGTTATTTACTATAGTATGCTCAAGTATACACAAGTTCCTAAGACTCAAAAGAAATACATAATTACATGTCTTCAAAAAACTTGATTTGGATTCCTTTCTTCCTTGAGTCTTGATCACCTGTAGATGTTAGCACAATACAATATGTATGCCATGCATAATGTGTGCTACTACATTTGATTGTTATTAATATTAGGTTGATTAAATCATCAAAACATAGATTAAGCCAAAAAACCAACAATCTCCCCCTTTTTGATTGTGGCAACCTATATTTTAATACTTGAAATTTCTAGAAATAAACTATGCATTTGAATTCTCGCCCTATGAGTGTGCTTAGTTTTTGATCAATTTTTAAGAAAATTTCAAGTTACCCTCCAATATTCTCTCCCCCTTTGACATCTATCAAAAAAAATTCAAAGAATTTATTCTCTCCCCAAAGTTCTTGTAATGAAGTTTCTCCCCATTAATTTTGCACTTCATTACCCTATTTAAAAAATATTCATTAAGTTCCCCCTATCAATATGAATATGATAATTAAGTTCAATTCTATTCTCCCCTTTTAAACATCAATCAAATAAATATGAACATGAAAGCATGTGATGTTTTATCCCCTTTTGACATCCATTAGAAAATTTGACAATAAGCATAGGATGTGTTTCTCCCTCTTAATGTGATGCAATTGTATGAAACTAAAGATATGAAAATTTATCATTCATAATTCTATTGGAACCAATTCTATATGCTTAGGAGGATTAAAAATGTTACCGAGCTTAGTGATCCTCATTTCTTGGTTCCATCCTTCTTTCGATAGTGCAACCGGCTTGATATTCGACTTTCCAAGCTTGCCGGTCACTACTGATCTCCCATACTTCTTCAATTACCTACAAGTGTAGATCTAGGTACCCAGGCAAATTTGGGTCCTTGAACATTACCTTTAGGAACCCAAACCATTTTGGTTTTGGGAGCCCACACACTTGAGAAACTTTGATTAACAACAAATGCTTGCCATTTAAAGTAGTATGAGATACGTGGTTTTTCAATTTAGCATTATATCTTATACCATGTTTATCTAGTGATTGTCTTTTACTACCTAGAAGCATGTCAAGCATTTTTGTTCCATTAGTGAACCTTTCTAGATCTTTTCTTAATTGAGCATTGCAAACTTTAAGATCTAGTTGTTCAACATCAATAGGTGTTGCATTTGGATTAACATGTTCTAATGCATATTTTTCATGTCTAACAATCACCTCATTTTTCTCATTCATGATTATTTCAATTTGGCTTTGGAGATCATTGATAGTTTTTCTAGCATTCTTATTTTTATCACAAATAATCTCATATCGTTTAACTAAATCATGAAATGCCTTTTGAAGCTCATCATGTATATATGTTTCTTCTTTAGAGCATGAGCTATCACTTGAATATGATTTAGTTGAGCATGAAATTGATCTAGTAGAGCAAGAGTTAGAATCTACCTCACTTTGTTCTTCTTCAATAGCCATGAAGCATGAGTGAGCAACTTCTCTTCTACTTTGCAAGGAGGAGGATGATGATGATGATGAGTCATCCCAAGTGGCTCTGTGAGCTTCCTCCTTCCTTTCTCTTCTCTTGCTCTTCTCTTTTTCTCCTCTCCTCTCCCTTCTCTCCTTTTTCTCCACCCTTTCTTTTTTTGCAAAGCAAAAGGGAGGCTTAGCCTGAAATTATATTAATAAGTAAACTATGATTTACAACCTACAAAACTTTCTAATAACATCAGTGGGACATGCTAACTACATGCCCGGCCTACAAGCCCATGAGTAAAGAAACTCATTACAACTATTCCCCTAGCTTCTTTAGTGCACTATGACTTCTAACTCCATACTTCTTTGAAAGCTTGCATTGTCGCCGGGTCAGCTACAAGATCTGCCATCCTTGAGCCCACTACCCAAACCGTGTCCTTCACCAATTTAATAATATCCAAAGGGTGCCTCTTCTCTTGGTCAAACACTCTTCGATTCCGCTCCTGGCAACACTCATATATAATTGTGCTAAAGGCTAGCTTCAATGTTGTCATGTGCACCCGTCCTCCCTTCACTTGTAACATGTGTTTCGCCTCCTCTTCTAGTGTATTTCTGATGCCAACCCCCAGCTTTAGTGCTTGCAATACGCCTGTCCAGACCTCCCTCGTAAATGAACATGCCCAAAAGAGGTGTCCCATGTCCTCCTCAGCCCCATCACATAGTACACAACCCAGGTCATCGGCTGCACCTCGTGCCTTCATCAGCTTTTTTGTCATCAAACGCCCCCACAATGCACACCACGCTGTAATGGCCAGCTTTGGAACATGGTTCTTAAACCATATGAGCTTAATCCACCCCCACAGGTGTCTTCCTCGGTGCCACCTATGTCCATGTTTCTTTCAAGGAGAATGTTTCCTTTCGGGCAGCCAACCTAGTGGCCCTATCCAGCACGCCATATATTCGAATCTCCATAATCTTCGGCCATAGTTCAAGCATCTTCAGGGATCGTGGAAGGGGAAGGTTCCAACTTCCATTATGGATGAAGTGGTCCACAACCGTGTCCTTTGGTACTCCAACATCATAGTGCAGGCGTTCGCCCTCCTCACACAAGAACGACTTGCCACACCATGGGCCAAGGAAGAAACACATGTTGCTGCCATCTCCCACTTGTAACTGGATGTGTTCACGAGCGATAACCCGTACAGTCAAGATACTCCTCCATGCCCAAGAGCACACTATTGGTGTACGTGCTAGCCAAATTGTGTGGTTCCTAAGGTACTTGTTTCGCATGCATCTAACCCAAAGGGACTCATTGTCAGACACGATCAACCATAGCAACCTCAGCAAACCATCATCGTTCCAATCTTCTAGACGTCTCAAGCCGAAACCCCCTCGTCCTTAGGCATGCAAATATCCTTCCATGCAACCGCCACCCACTTCTTAGGCCCTCCCCAAGTGAACCGAATCATAATACTCTCCATCTCCTTCAGCACTGATCTTGGTAGTAGGAACGCTGATGTCCAATATATACTATAGGACACCATGACGCTTTGAACCAGCTCCACCCTTCCATCCATGGACAACAAGTTCTATTTCCAAGAGCTGAGCCTCGCTCTCAGATTTACCACTAGCCCCGCCCAAAGATTCTTCCCAAGGCGAGAGGTAAACAGCGGGAGCCCAAGATATGTCACCGAGAAGTCCACCCGTTCCATCCCTAGGTGGGCAGCGATCCATCTACCATGTGTCATGTTCCTTCCCAAAAATACTTGACACTTGGTGGTATTTAGGTGCAGCCCCGAGCATTCAGAAAACATGGTGAGGATCCTCTTGATTTCCTTTGTATTCTTCTTTGTAGCCATCGCAAACAGCAAGACGTCATCAGCAAATAGAAGATGCGAGGTTGAAATGCCACCACATTTGAGCAAATCAAGCCTCCCATTTGAAGCAGCCTCGCTTAGGACTTCCATGCAAAGGACAAAAAGGTAGGGGGCTATGGAGTCACCTTGCCGCACACAAGCCATAATTAGTCATTGCCAATGGTCCGGGAAGCCGAACCGCTTAAGTACCTCAAGGAGAAAATACCAAGAAATCGAGTCATAGGCCTTCCTCAAATCAAGTTTCAAACACATCCTTGCTGGGCCACTCTCAACGTGCATGTTATGGTAGATCTCGTGGGCAAGCAAGATGTTATCACTGATACATCTTCCACGGATGAACGCGTTTTGCTCCTCTCCGATCAACAGGGGAAGAATCACCTTCAAGCAATTTGCCAACACCTTGGAAATATAGCGGTACACTATATTACAAAGGGAGATGGCCCGGTAATCATCGATCGTAGACGGTGTACTCTTCTTCGGGATTAAGGTGATAAACGTGTAGTTGACTTGGCCTAAGAGCTTTCCACTGCTTATAAAGTCACCGACCACCTTGACTAAATCCCTTTTCACGACCCCCCAAGATGCCTAGAATTTTTTTGCATTGAACCCATCGGGCCCGGGCACCTTATCCACATTTGAGTGAAGAACCACCTCCTCAAGTTCCAAAGACAAGAGAATGGTCGATCGGAAACTTCCAGGCTCTATGGGGTTCAAGAGATGTTTTCAATCGGTCGACCGTTCTGAGGTCAATGTTCGACTGGTGGCCAATTGTATTCTAGGGATAGGTTGATTTTATACGAATACAGTCGTTAGAAGAATACAACAAAAATAACGACCATATGAAATTACTAGCACAGTCGACTGCAAGGTCAAAACTGGTCGACCGGTGGAACAAGGAAAATACACTATGAGACTTTGTTATAAACGGTCAAACTGAGAACTAGTTTGGTCGACCGTTTAGCATAGGAAATCAAGGTTTGGTTTTAAGTGATTTTCCGGCTAAGGTTCGAGTGATCTATTGAAGTCCAATTGATGTGAAATTTTGTGTGTGACTTTTACCGAGAACCTAGTGTGTATGTGCTTAGTTGTTTACTCTAGTATGCTCAAATATACTCAAGTTCTTAAGACTAAAAAGAAATACATAATTACATGTCTTCAAAAAACTTGATTACATGTCTTGACTTGGATTCCTTTCTTCCTTGAGTCTTGATAACCTGTAGATGTTAGCACAATACAATATGTATGCCATGTATAATGTGTGCTACACTACATTTGATTTTTATTAGGATTAGGTTGATTAAATCATCAAAACATAGATTAAGGCCAAAAAGCCAACAGAACATACGTGGCACTAATAAACCTGGGCGTGCGCGTATGGTGAGACACAAAAATTCCAGGACACATATGGTGATTGCAGGCTTACTTGAACATAAATTGAAGTCACAATGAATATAACCTTTTGTAGGACAAATATGGTCGAAGGCAAGCTGGTTCTCTAATAGTGCTATGTGCGTTGGTGACCGGATTCTTGTTGTGTGGGATGACAGCCTGATCGAACTCGAGCCTCTTGTTACAACCCGACAACTCATCCACTTGCGAGGGGTATGGAGGAACACTCATGTTCCTATTCTTGTAACCTTTGTATATGACTTTAACGATGCTAGGGAACGTTGAGAACTCTGGAAGGAACTTGCCCACCTTGAGCAAAGCACTGTGCCGTGGTTGGTAGTGGATGACTTCAACATTGTGCGCCACCTACACGAGAATGACGGAGGTGTTGGGATCCCGATGAGGGTGGTGAAGGGGTTCAACAAATGTATTGATCAGGCGATGCTTTTAGAGGTGCCAACTACGAGTGGTACTTTCACCTGGACAAATTCTACCCAGGGATTGGGCGTGTTGCAACTAGAATTGATTGTGCACTCATATCTGGGGCATGGTTGAACCAATTCCACGACTCATCCTATGCTCTGGTTGAATGTGATCTCAGTGACCACTGGGGGCTGGTGATACAGATAGAGGAAGCTTGGAAACCAAGGCGTGGCCCATTCTGGTTCATCAACGTTTGGTCGAAGCATAAAGACTTTTTGGCGGTTGTCATGGACACGTGGAGATTACCGATGGATGGTTCGCATATGGCCTGCCTCACCCATCGTATGAATCGAACCCGTGAAGCCCTGACTGCATGGAATCGTGCTACGTTTGGTCCCATGGATTCTCTTGCTTCCTACGCTCGTACTGACTTGGAGTTTGCTAGTGTTGAGGCGGATAGACACCCGGCTGACCCCATGCGCCATGAAGTTGCAGTGGCAAAATCTCTAGGAGGTTAGTCATGGAAGAATCCTAAGCTCGACAACGATCACGTGTTTGTTGACTGAATGAAGGAAACTCCAACACCAACTTCTTTCATGCCTCTGTCCGGGCACACCGTGCAATCAATACTATCTGAATGGTGGAGGTGGAAGGCATCCCCCTTGAGGGTGATGACGCTATCCGAAATGACTTCCGGTGCCACTTTGCTAACCTTTTCGTTAATAATGTGCAAGTTCTCCCTCTTGACCCCACACTACATTTGCTAAAGCTCACAGAGGCTGAGAGTGATCTACTGGACGGTCCAGTGACCATGGAGGAGCTTGAAGATGTGGTGCTCCACATGAATGTAGACAAGGTGTCGAGCCTTGATCGATTTAATGCCATGTTTTTCCCTGTTGCATGGGTGATCATCAAACATGATGTCTTTGTTGTTGTCCAAGCTTGCATTACTGGAAATGGCATGCACAAACAGTTCAATAAGACTAGGTTTACTCTTATACCGAATAAGAAGCTACCCCAGACTGCGAATGACTACCGACTCATCTCCCTTTACAACTTCATCTACCGCGTCATCTCCATAATCCTTGCAAATAGGCTAAAGAAGGTCCTTGGATGCCTTGTGGGGCCATCACAAAGTGCATTTATTCAGGGCCGGCGCATCTCAGACAATATCCTACTTGCGCATGAGCTTTGCCACCGCCTGCACCTTGAGCAGGGTGAAGGTCACATGTGCATGGAGCTTGACCTCCGAAAGGCTTATGACTCTATCTAGTGGGACTTCCTTCTACAGGTTCTCGATCAATTAGGCTTCTCGGAAAGGTGGTGTAGATGGATCCGCACTTGTGTCTGTGCAACTTTCGTCGTTTGGGTTAATGGAGCTTTCTCGGAACCTTTCTTGGCCGGGAACGGTCTATGGCAGGGTGACTGGATTGCACCGTACTTATTTTCTCTATGTATGGAGGTCCTGAGTGCCTCGTTTCGCAAGGTTGTCCAAGACGGTGTACTCGAACCTATGTTTATGGGTGAGGTGGCTGTTTCGCACCTGTTGTTTGTTGATGACTTAATGATGTTTGCTCAAGCCTCAAAGCAAAATGCAGCAGCTGTCCAAAAATTAATGGATGCGTTTGCAAATAAGTTCAGGCTTCACCTTAACTTCAATAAAAGCCAAATATTCTTTGGTGGTATGGTCCCTATGAAGACTTGGATTACCGAGCACCTTCGCATGCAAGAAATGCATCTCCCGGTTACGTTTTTGGGCCTCCCCCTCTTCTCTTCACACATCTTGTCACAGGTATGTGAGTAACTTATTGAAAAGGTTCGAGGGAGACTAGGTTCTTGGAAGAAGGCACTGCTTTCCATGGCTGGCCGTGTGGAGCTTGTGCACTTGGTTCTTGCCTCCTTCAGCGTCTATTGGAGCTCATCATTCCTGCTTCCGAAGAAGGTGCTCCATGAGATTGAGCGGCTCATGTGTCACTTCATTTGGGGCCATGGAAAGGAGAAGCATGTAGTTATGGTCTCTTGGCGTGATTGCTGCTTACCCAAGGAGGTCGGTGGATTGGGCATTCATAGCTTAGTCACGTGGAATGATGTTTTGACTTTTTTGGATCCTTGTCTCGAATGATGCTTCACTTTGGGGATGATGGATGCAAAGCAAATACCTACGTGGGAAGAATATTTGGGTGGCAAATCCTTCTTCTAGCTACTCATGGGCTTGGCAGGGTTTTCTCCGAGTCTGTGAGATCTCTCTCACGAAATTTTGTTATCAAATCGGTTGTGGTTCCTCCCCGTGCTTCTATGAAGATCCTTGGCTAGGACTCCCACTTAACTTTGGTGATCAACTTCGGCTGGACATGGATGGCTATCCTCTAGACACACGAGTATTATTTTGTATCGATGATGGGCGATGGGCTCTTCCTTTACCATGTTGTTTGCAGATGGTCAGACTTTGGCCGCAAATTGAAGCCATCACCCTTAGTAAGGTTGCTGATGTTCTGACTTGGGAGGGAGGTATGACTGGGGGGAAGCTTTTGATGTGCCATGCTTGGGCACTAGTTTCCACTCCTCTTGCTCTGGTTGCTTGGCACAAATTTGTGTGGCACAAAGATCGTGTTCCAAAGAACGCAATGACCCGCTGGAAGGCTGCTCGTAGGAGGCTTCTCACCCCCAATTTAATGAAGAATTGCAACATGTGAGTCATGGGACAACCAGTTTGCCCCCTCTGTGAATAGGAAGAAGAGACGAATAATCATGTGCTCTTGGGCTGTGAATTTGCTCGACTACTTTAGGCGGATATGTACTCTAGATTGCACCTCACAACAAATTACGACGCCACCATCCTAGGAGAGATTGAGCAGATTGAGTATGCATTAGCCAACCGATCCAAGATCATAAAGGCCTGGACAAGAATTGCATTTGCAGCAACAATACATGATCTTTGGGTAGAGCGGGGTTGTAGGACCTTCGGGGGAAATAAAAGAGGATACAAAGAAGTTTGCATGATAGTATCACGGATGATGCGCATATGAGAACCACATGTCACAAAGGCTTCTGAAGTCTCGATATTCTCCCTTTTGAGAGTATTTGGTCTTAGAGTGATGATCCACAAGGTTGCCTTGCCTCTTAATATTGTTGTACTAAGTGAACCAAGTACTCGGTAAATGCTTTGTATAGGGTTGTAGGGTTGTAATCAGGCAGGGATTAGGATTACTACTCTACAGCTAGTACTTGGCTGCACTTGCTAGAGTTATTTGGCCTCTTTTATTTGCTTATGTAAAATTGTCGGGCTTTTTCTTTAGCTTTTCTTACTTTTGATGTATGTACAGACTACATAGTATGTATTACCTTTACAAAAATCAATAAAATTTTGGAGATCAACCTCCCTTTTTGCATGCAAAAAAATGTACACTCGATGCAGAAAAGGATTATACGTCTCTGTCGGTCGACCGTGTTACCTTCGGTCTACCGATCTTGTCTCAAATGGATGCCCAAGCTCCCTTCGGTGACTTGACCACATCTACTCAGTAGCATTTAGACCCTTCCTGAAACTCTTGACTCTGATGACTGAACGTGAATCAGTGAACCATTCCCATATGCTCAGTAGCATTCAAACCTTCCCTAGAATTCTTGATTCGGTCTTTTGAATTAGAATCAATCATCCAAAATTATCCTTTGCTTTGTAATCCTAACAACCAGATCCTATTAGCCCACGTGGTAATAAATCCGTTGAGAGTTTTTCAACATACTTATCTTTTGTCGTCTAGTAACACATTTTGAAAAGAGATTGAACATGAACATTCATGTCGGTCATAAACTGTCCAACGTGGTAAGTCTAACATCACGTCAAATTTTCAGTTGTCAACGTGGTGTGCCTAAGACCATGTCGGATTCTCGAAATTCAACGCAATCAGGGTGAAGTGGTAACCGTATTTTCCAGCAGTGTACAATAAAAAATTAGTGACATAAACACAATCCAAATAATGTCTCATTTTAAGTAAGTCCAATAGGTGCTGTGTGACAGCTACAAAATCAGAATTTGATGAATTCCAATCAAATACAACTGAATTTAGTACAGTAGAAGATTATTTTTAGTCTTTTTTTTCTTTTTCTTCAATTTTACCTCTATCAAATCAAACAAAATTTGATAATCCATAAATAAGGAAGACTTTCACGGCCGACATTTATCGAATTTGAAAAAGAATCAGAAGAAATGGTTCGATCCTCTGATTTCTTGAATTGAGAGATCCATAAATGGGTGGTTGTCACTGCTTATGGACCCGAACCTTGGTGATCTATCCATTACCAGGATGAAGCTTGGGGTTAGGGCTGTGCAGAACCGGGTCAAACCGGTCAAACCGGACCGGACCGGTCGGTCCGGGTTCGGTCCGGAAATTTTTGAAAAAATCCGGTCCGGTCCGGGTTTCGGTCCGGCAAATTTTAAATTTTCCGGTCCGGTCCGGTTCGGACCGGTCCAATTTTTTTTTTAAATTTAAGCCAAAAAATCGGGTTTTTGGACCGGACCGGACCGGACCGAACCGGTCCGGTCCGGTTTTCTGTCCGGACCTAAAAAAAAATTCCGGTCCGGACCGGACCGGACCGATGCTCAGCCCTACTTGGGGTTTTGAATGAGATGACTTTTGCATTGCATTTGTCATTTTTTCCTTTTCATGTTTTAGAAATAAAAGTAAAATACGAGGTGTTAAGCTTTTTATCATTCTGGCGTTGAGCTATTTTTCCGCAAGATCTCCCATACAATATCATCACTGCAGAAATGTAAGGACGAGTTTGGAATTAACTCTGCATTCTTTATTAGTATTGGAGAATATATATAATAGACATCGAGGAGTCCCATATTAGGGCGATGTAATTCAGACGGCTAAAATAAGAAGAGTGCTTCCGAATTGATCTTATCCTATGAATAGGATTTATTTTGTTGAGTTCCTATGAATCAATTGAAACTTCAGATTCATACTATAACTAAACCACACTAATTATTTCGAATGGAACAGAATAAATATTAACCACTTTTCAGTGAATTCTCTATGAGCAAGGGTTAGGTACTATAGTATATACCTTATAGAGATAATGTTAGTAATTTCTTATTTTACGAAAAATAAGGTAACATGTATCATACAATTTACTATAAGTATAAGTTTTCCTTATTGAAATTCAATTCTAGAAAAGAAATAATTATTCAACAATGAATTAAACAATTACTCTAAATATCCACTTCAACCGATATGCCCTTAGGCACGACCATGTATAACATAGAAATCAGTTCTTGTTCAAGAATGAAATCCTATTGCAACTGCCTATATCCGGTTCATTCCTCGGAACCATATCACATTCCGGATTTGATGAAATAGGATGAATTGAGATGGTATTTGGTAAATACGTAACTATCATGAATATATCAACCATTTCTTTATTTTTCGATTGCCTGGCGTGGATATTGGCATGAATTAATTGAAACTTTAGAATGGGCTCATGAACGCACACCTTTGGCTAATTTAATTCGACGGAGAGATAAGCCAGTGGCTCTTTCCATTGTGCAAGCACGGTTGGTTGGTTTAGCCCATTTTCTGTAGGTTATATATTCACTTATGTAGCTTTCCTTATTGCCTCTACATCAGGGAAATTTGGTTAATGTAGTTAGTTATTTTTTTGTGCTGGTTAATTTCATTTATTTCAATACCATGATCTCGATCATGTATTTGTGTGATTAAATGGATAACACCTTATCACTTATTTTGTAGAACATAAACATCATTTGATCCACACACTTATCTTATATGGTCAATGGGTATTCCATCTAATTACATGTTTGGTCCCAAACACTTGAGGAACTCTTTTCACAAAAAAATGTTTTCCATTCAATGTAGCATGAACTACATGGTTTTTGTCCAAATATGCATTCTATCATAAACTGTGTTTATCTAAGGAATGTTTTTGACTACTTAGAAGCATGTCAAGCATTTTGTTCTCTTTGGTGATTCTTTAGATCATTTCTTAATTGAACGTTGCATTCTCTAAGATCTAGTGGTTCGTCATTAATTGAACACGCAATAGGATGAAGCACAAGACATGATTGTAAACCTTCTCCAACAAAATAAATTAAGCTTCATGTAAGTTTATGTGTTACATGATATTCTGATTTTTGTGTTTGAATCCGTATTTAGATAAGTGTTGATTGGATTCTTAATTCTTTAAATCATGAGATAAATATTGATTGCATCCTTATTTAGAATTATTTGTTTTTAATTAAATAACTAGATGGATGCGAATGAGATCACGACACCTCCCACGAAGATTGAAAAGATAGCTCTTTGATATATGAAGGAACCACGAATGGTGAGTTTCAACTTTTTGAAAGACGGAATTAAGTGTTAACTAGAAACACCAATTCGGACAACCGAAATACATTCGGTCAATGTAAGACAAAGGAAACTGATGTTTGGACTCCTATTAAGTGTTAACAGGCCTTTAGTAGGATACTCGTGTCTCAGACGGACCGTGTCCCTCAAAGGACACTTATGCATGCCTTTTGGTTGCCAAGTTAGAGGCATTGTTATGTTTTTGTGTGATTCAAAATTTTCCATAGACTTGAGTTCAAAGCACAAATCCTTGCTTTAAAGAACATACTCACATGTCCCACGTGGGACACTGGATACACACCAATCCCCTGCGGGACACTTGACACACACCAGTCTCTCGCAGGACTCACTAGTCCGTAAATCATTTTCCTATTAGGACATACTACGTCGAATTTTTGGTTTTAGTCCAACAATAATGGGTTGGGTCAAACTGTCTAAGTAGCCATTGCCATAGATATAGAACTTGTTGCACACCTTTTCCTTTCCTTTCTGAACGCTTGAGGTTGGACAAAAACAAAAACCCATCGTAGATGGTCGACCAAACTCATTATGGTACACCGAAATGTGCTACACGGACGACCAGAAACATATCGGTCCACCAAAATCACTAACTAGAATCACCAATTCGGACAACCGAAATACTTTCAGTCAATATAAGACAAAGGAAACTGATGTTTGGATTTCTTTTAAGTCTTAACATGCCTTTAATAAGACACTAGTGTCTCCAACGGACCGTGTCCTTTGAAGGATACCCATGTCTCTCGAAGGACAGTTATGTGTGGCTGGTTGGCAAGTTGGAGCCATTGTTTAGTTTTCTGTGATTCAAAATTGCCACAGACTTGAGTTCAAAGGATATATCCTTGTTTTAAAGAACATACTCATGTCCTTTATTAGGGTAGGCATGTGGTTTAGTTGAACCACCCTTTCATGTTTTAAAGAACATACAATTGCTTTCAAGGACATACATATCCTTTAAAGGACACACGTGTCCTCCAAAGGGCAGACTTGTGGTTTAAGAACCCTATTGAGTTTTAAAGGAATCTTTCGAGTATCCAAAAACTAATAGCAATTTTTGGAAAACAAACAACCATCTATTGGAATGTGAAAACCCCATGACAACAATGTCAGCTACAATCATGTTTTTTTGAAAAACCCTTTCAGATTTGGCGGCTTATTGCATTGGTAGTCGTTACATAAGGAGACAACCTTTCAGTTCATGGTATGCCAAGAGACTCAACCTTCCATAGTTCCATTCATTCTATAAAATCATTGACTGTGGTGTATTCCATTCGTACTTCCTAAACCCTAAACCCTTCCAACTGTATGATCGTGAGGGTCTCTAATTCTAATTACTTTTAAGCTAATTACCTACTTGTTTAAGCAATAAAATAATGTGCAATGGAATTTAAACAAAAACAAGCAAGTAAAGCAAACCACAATGATGACACCGGATTTTATAGAGGTTCGGCCTCCAGCCTACTTCCTCTCTTGCAAGCTCCGCTCGATCTCCCTCGAGCTCCGCTCGCGTCCTCACTATCAACCTCGTTCTGGGCCGAGATTAAGACTTTTACAAAACAAGCTCCACGAACACCCTCGCAAACTTGACTTTCTTCTCTCACAATCCAAGAGGAACACTTTGGGATTTCACCGAAGTCCTTGCTTCTTTACAACTGAGAAGTTGAGTGGAACACACTCTCTAACTTGAGCATACTTAGCTTACGATGTGGAATAGATGCTAAAGTGTGGAAGTTTAGGCTTGGAGAGTAGATTTGGGGATTGGGAGACTTGGGAGTTCCTCTTAGGTGTATTTGACAATAGGAAGTGTAAGAGCTGTGTAATTGTGTCATGGGAACACCTATTTATAAGTTCTAAGTGAGTTATAGCCGTTGGGGACAAGTTTGGTAAAAGATTGTGGAAGATACACAAAACAACAAATTGCAAGACCCAAAACTGAGTGAGTTTGGTCGACCAGGTCGTGCTGAATGGTCGACCGTTAGGCAAATTTGAACTCAATTCGGTCGACCGATAAAGGTGCGGTCGACCGGATCAGGCTATAACTTAGGTACATAACAGGCTCTACGGGGTTGACAAACAAGATCATATTCGGTCGACCAAAACAAGGTCCATGGTTGACCGAAATTCAACAAGCATTCTGGGTTTGTCGAGATAACTTAAGTTCGGTCGACCGAACAAGGTCCTCGGTCGACCGATAAGATAAATGTATTTTGGGTATATGGAAATAATACGAATACGACCGTTGGGATAATACGACAAATCTAACAGTTGGATAAATATGTTTACACGGTCGACCAATAAGGTATGCACGGTCGACCGAAACTGGGCAGGAAATACAGTACAGGGTCACTCGGTCGACCGAACAGTCTGTTTTGGTCGACTGAATGTGGGCAAACAATTCAGGTTAAGTGTTTAGTATTTTCCGGTGTAAGTTTGGGTGATTTATTGAAGTCCAAATTATATGAAATTTTGTGTGTGACTTGTATAGGGAACCTAGTGTGTATTTGAGTTGATTTTAGCTCAAGTATGCTCAATTACACAATGTTCCTAAGACTCAAAAGAAATGTAAATTACATATCTTCAAATGAGCTTGATTACACGTCTTGACTTGAATCCTTTCTTCCTTGAGTCTTGATCACCTGTAGAAGTTAGCACAAAGCAATATATATGTTATACAATATGTGCGCTACTCTACATTGATTACAATTAAGATTAGGTTGATTAAATTATCAAAACATAGATAAAGGACAAAAGGCCAACACCTACCCGGTGGACCAAAATGGGGAGGGTGTCCCCTTGTTGATATATCAGGGGTCCCACGACTACCCTGTCGCACCTGTAAGGTGCAGTTTCAAAGCCACAGAGCTGTGCTCTGCCACCCCCGACACCGTTAGTCTCAAGTTCTACATCTGCGGCTCAGAGATACCGACCCTCTTTTACTGATACTTCGTCTTAGACGACGGCACACCAGCACCACCGGTGGAGAGACTAGACAAGACAATAACGGACACAGGGATTCGTGAAATGCTCTAGTCAATGCCAAAGTTGGGTCAGGCGATGGAGGTGCAACAGACTATCTTCTATGCATTTAAGAAACACCTAATTAGAAACCTCTCTTCCCTTTATTTTATTTGGGAGAGATTATGAATTTTGTGTGTGTGTGTTTGTATTTTTTATTGTGCATTAAATATATGTTTCCTATCAATATGAAGAATACAATTTCAAATTGAAACCTATTGTTTCCCTTTAGCATCCAGAACTATAAAAGAATATTAACTACAAAAAAAAGATGTCATTTTAAGGACACATATGTCCTTTAAAGGACACAACACTATTCTTTAAAGCATGAATCCATCATCGGAAGTTGAAACTCGAATATGTTCTTTAAAGCACGAGTCTCTTATTTAAGGATACGTATGTCCTTTAAAAAATATTGAATTTTTAGCGAAGGAAAAATATTGAATTTTTTGTTTTTTTTAATGTGTGAAAATTTAATATTAAATAACATGTATAACTTTAATTAGTTTACCATCCGTAGTCATGATCTTTAAAAAAGATCATCCCAATTTTCTCTCTCTGCCACGTCAACTTTTCCACTTCACAACATCAATCCTCAATATTTTTCTCTTTCATCTTTATAAAAAGATCATGTCGTCAAGACGTTAAATCAACTCTTCTCTTTCCTCCAACTCATTTCTCACATTTTACAAAAAAATAAATAAATTAATATAGCATAATGTGTGCCGTTCATGTATAAATTAGTAGTACTAAAATTTGATACCAATGTTTTTAAATTTTTTTTTAAATTTGTTCGACAAATGTGGGTAAAATAATTAATTTATTAACTACAAAAGGATACGAGAATATGACCGTTTCAATATTAGTATTATATATAACTATTATATATAACCAAACCTACCAACACAACATTAACATTTATATATAACTTAATTTTTTAAGATCTTTGAAAATATTACTGTGTCAAAGGTGTGATACGAGAATATAAACGTTTCAATATTGGTATTTGTCCCGTTTGAGTTAACCACCGAAAATATAGTATTTCGAAAATAAAATATTTATATAGCAATATGGGTGTCTATTTGTAAAACACGAGGATATAACAATTGTGGTGATTTTTTAAATATTTTATTACATTTATTTTATAATATATTTCAATTTCAAACAATACAATCATCCCTCTTTATTTTATTCAAATTCAAATACGAGTGGGTCCCATCACTATTAAACAAATATTAAAAATAAAATAAAAAATCACACAATCGGATCGTGGGATGAGCCCCCGTTGTGGGAAAATCACGATTGTCAAAAAGACGTGTTCTATGTCACCTTCCATGTCATCATTTGTGGTTTTAATTTTATTGTTTTAAAGTGATTAGAAAATGTTGTTTCTGATGTTTGGAAAGGAAACCCCTAAACAAAACCCCAAAATCCGAAACCCACCAAGCCGACCCCAAAAACCAAATCCAAGAAATGGAAGCAGACATGGACGATCCAAGCACCAACGGTAAAAAGCAGGTGAGTGGGTGGTTTGAATTTTTTTTATTTTGGTCTAGGGTTTCTGCCGTATTGTGTTCATTTTCTATGGGTCGGGGTCTGTTCTTTTAACATTCAAACTCTAACCGGCATTCAAAATGTGTCCATTTATCATTGGAGTTTGTGTCCCTCGAAGAAGATGTGTGTCCTTCGACGGACCATTGTGTCCTTTTAGGTTGTGACCCTTATGGTTCTAAGTTTGTGGTTTAACATTCGAATTGTGATTTTGAGGTACTAAGTCTGGCCTCTTATTCGTTGTAGACATCGATCATCCTCCAGCCTACAAACTGTAGATGTGTATCCTTCAAAAGGCCCCCTTATCACACTTCCTAAAGGCCCCCTTATCACACTTCCTAATGATGAAACGTATCACGGTGAATAATGACAACGTGGAGTTTCTGATTGAGAATTACGACGAGGAAGAAGGAGGCTTCAAACTTCGGAACAAAGTGGTTAATCTGAAGGCGTTCAATGTCGCTAAGATATTGGGGTTGCCTTTGGGTGGAGTGCCAGTCAACATGACTGAGATGTCGTTGATGCAACAATGAGGTCGGCGACTGGAGAAGTCAGAGTTTGGAGTACAACTTGCTGAAGCGAGGGCGAGTAGAGACGACAAAGAGTGCGTCAAACTTTTGTTTTATCTTCTTTTTGCTACCTTCCTTTTCTGCAATGATTTGGAAAGAGAAAATATATGTAAATGTTTGCAATTGAAAATGTGGAGGAAATGAGTACGTACGCCTGGGCGGAGGTAGTTTTGGAGTACCTAACTGCTGGCATAAAAAAGGCTAGTAGAGATCTGAAGAGAAGGAAATCTACCGGCAGTGTTACCTATGGTAAGGGGAACGTGGACGGATTCATGACCATACTTCAGATAAAAAAATAATGGTTTCAATCAATTTCCCTCCTTTTGTGGAACCAATAGTTTCCCCTGAAATGTGATATCTACATGTTGATGCAGGTATGATAAAAGTAGAGAATGAGAAACCATTGTGCTTCCCAGTGATGAACCGCTGGCGTTCCTTAACAGGGGCAAGGAATATGCGGAGGGCGTTCGAAGTGCATTGCATCACCCTCTTCAAAATAGCCAGTGGAGAAGTGGCGTTGAGAGAAGGAGATGGGTTGGAACCACCTGAAAATGTAGAGACATGTGAGGACCTTTAGGTCGACGAACGCTTTGAGCCTGGAACCAGCGGCGATCGACGAATCGCCGACATTCCCTGGTATGTTCTGCGTCATAGGATCATGGTGAGTACCGACAACATTTCGGAGGGACCCACTTAAAGACGAGGTCAACTACCAGGAGCTGAAATTGAGATGGCTCAAAGCGAAGTAAACGATCAAGAGTACAACAACTGGGAGAGAAAGACAAAGAACTAGGGGAGAATGACAAATAATTACAATTCTAGAAAGACATGTCGATGGACAAATCGTATATGTACGCCTTTCTAGAATGTACCTACTACACCCACTAAGAAAGAACTTCTCCAGTAGACGAAAGTAGAGAAGACCTCGGCAAGGACACCTCGAAAATGCATGCAGAAGGTGCCCCCACATCCCAGGTTGATGCGGCGGACATCTACACCAATGAAATGGTATGTGTCCTTTAAACCCTTGAAAATAAAATGTACTTTAAAAACAAGAAATTTGTCATTCGAAACACACATTTGTCCTTTGAATGACAAGTTTGAGCTTAAAAGGACACCATTGTCCTTTGAAAAATAAAATTTGTTCTTTGAATTTCTACTACATTCATTAAGAATTCACGATCCTGATGACATTACATGATATTAAACAGAAAAAAATGATGAATCTTGAATTCATTGGTGTAGAAGAAGAAGAAGCATAAGACAAGGCAAGGGAGGAAGAGGAAGAAGAAAAGAAATTGGAAGAGGAGGAAGTGGAGGGGAGGAAGAAAAAGGAAGAGGAGAAGGCAAGAAATGACGAAGCAAAGGAGGAGAGGAAGAGGAGAAGGGAAGAAAAGACAAAGTAGAGGAGGAGAGGAAGAGAAAGAAAGAAGAAGTAAAGGAGAGGAGGAGAAGAAAAAGAAAAGAAAAGGAGGAGAGAAAAGAAGAGGAGAAGAAGAAAGAAGGAGAGGATAAACGGAAAAAAGAGGAGAAGAAGAAAAAATAGAGGAATAATAAGGGAACAGAGGAAAAGAGGAAAGAATGGGAGAATAAGAAAGAGGGAAAGGAGAAAAGAAAGTAGAGAAGGAGAAGAAAGAAGAGAGGTTGGAGAAAGAAGAAGATGAGAAAAAAGAAGAAAAGGACATGGATTGGGGGACCAAGCATGTAAGGACAAGAAGAGGTCCCTTAGAAAAAGAAAAGGTGGAAGAAAAGAAGCAAAAGGAAGAGAGGAGACAATAGAATAATCTCAAGAAGGGCGAGTTGGATGAGAAGAAGAAGAACGAGAAAAAAAGAAAGATAACACAAATAAGTGAAGAGTCAATCGTGGAGAAGAGGCTCAAATTTGATGGAAATCAAATTACAGCCAAACAAGACAAATTTCTCCAGCAAAGAGTTCGCTAAATAAACTGTGTAAATATATATGAAATCATCGACATGGAAGCTATCATAGGGTTGCTCGATGTAGAAAATAATGTGATTCTGAATCTAATGGCACCAGGAAGAGACCTAAAGAATATGCCTGGTGCACGGGACTCATCTAGGTGAGGTGAGGGGATCTCAAGAATCTAATATCGAAAGGACCAGACTTATCAACGGAGGTAGGTAAATTTCATTTTCAGAGTTCTGTTCTTTATAAGCTCGAAAAATGTGAAGTTAATGTTACTGATTTTAATGGACAGTTAAAAGACACATTGCTAGATGTGTTGGAGCGAAGGCAGAAGATGGGATGTTATCCACGGAAGATGATCACGATTCCAAGCGTCGCCACTGAAGCCATCTTGTCCGGACAGCCGGATATTGTTGCAGATTATGTAGATCCCAAATTAGAAAACTGGAACCCAAAGGGCTCGGTGATTGCCCAACCATTGTTAAATTCAGAACACTTTACACTGTTGAACATGGATAGGAGAACGGAAAGATTAACCCAACTAAACAACATGCTTTGGTTAGTTGGAGACAACAAAGAAGTAGTGGGACATCATGAAGAAGCAGTGCAGACTTTTGCCGAATTCTGGAGATCCTACCTAAAAATGGACTAGGAGCTGACCTACGGAGGAGAAACATACCAAAGCCAAGCACCGAACAACAATGATTGTGCAGTGTATGTCAAGCACTGGATCAGATGCTTGATGCTGGAGGTACATCCAACTACGGAGATGGATGACAAATATCTATACTCAGTCAGGGGTGAACTAGCAATGTATTTGCCCAGGGACTCCGGATTCAAAGACAAGATGTTGTTAGTAGACTGTCTGATCTAGGATATTTTCCAACTCACAACATAGAAAAAAACAAAACAATATTTTTTATCAAATACTAATTAATTTGTATAGAAAAATTAGTTTGTCGGATGTTGGTAAACTTTCGTATACAACATTAATTTTATTTAATTACTATAATTTTTAATGGTTTGAACAACACACTTATGTGCTCTTGTATTAGTGTATGATTTTCTACTTATATAGTTATACACCAATACATTTATTTACTTTGATAAGGTGATTGACATGATATCATGCTTATATTTGTGTCTTATATCCTTTATTTTTAGCTTAAGCAATTCTACGTAATGAGTTTTATGTTTAAGTTTCAGGAATAAACATGTTTGAAAAGAAGAGACTCAAAAAGGACTTAAAAGCAAGGAAATAGACTAAGGTGCAAGACTTATGGACTGAGATGAAAGAGAGGAGGACCCGGATGTAAAACCAAAAAGACCAATGAGGAAATCAAGAAGCTCCACACCATTATGACACAGGACAAATCGTGGAGCATTTGAAGCTACCAAGACCGCCAGGTAGCGGTCTGAAACCGCTGATTGGCGACCTGGTGAGCTTCTTTCTCCTTAAATTTTCTTCTTGTTGTTGGTAATGATACAATAGTTGTCTAGGAGCTCACTTGTATTTACCCATTGCTTGGTGGCATTCTCTCTACTTATAGTAAGCCTTAAAGCAAAACTCAAGTGGTGAAGAATGCTACTTGTAATGTGAGTCACGTAAATAAAATAATTCTTCTAGTTTTATCTTCATGTTATCTCTTTCAATGTTTGCATGTTTAGCTTGAATTCATTTTCTTAATCATAGTATAATTAGAATGTCTTACTTTCCTTATATGATTGTTAGATTAATGAGTAGAGAGTAGTCCATCCCAATTTGGGGGGTGGAGAAGAAAGTGATGTGATTATGTGATGTATTAGGTGTGTGTGTTCATCTTAATCCTTTGAGCCTTACATCATTTACATAACCATCTAATGAGATTTCACTCTTATATTTGATGTGCTAATGCACTTGGGTGATGCTTAGCACATACTTAGATTAGTGAGCCTATTTTATGGGGAATGAAAAGATGAGGATAAGGATGGAGTGGAAGAATGAAACATGACATGTGGTAGCATGTGCTCTTGTTGGCCACACCTTAATTAATGTCTTGTATGTTTCAATGATTGTGTAAATGTTATTTCATATGGAGACATAGTGGGGTTTGATCTTCATGTATGAGTTCAATTAGATTCATTCAAATTATTGTCTTGTATGTTTTAATGATAATGTTTTATCTTATATCATGTGGAGATAAAGTTGGATTTGGTTTTATGGTTTTCATGTACTACATGTTGTGACGAGCACAAATGAACACACACATATACACATATTTTTGTATTCGCATTCTTTCTCTACCCCCTATGTGGTTTAGTTTTATTGTTTGTTTCTTGATTTCCTTACGCATTGTAGTGTAATTCCAACCTCATTTCTTCCCCCTATTTTTCAACTTGACTTCGAAAGAACCAGAGTCGACACACCTCCCTGTAGATCAACCAGTATTTGCCCCGTCTTCACTGATGGTGTGCACTTGCAGTATATAAAATGAACACATCAAGTTTTTGGCACCGTTGCCGGGGAGGTGCTTTGTCCAGTTTTTGGTTTGGACGATTTGAGTGGGTTTAATCTTTTCTTTTTAGTTTGTGTATTTCAGGGACGTCTCAACATCCAGGGGAGGCACCAGGAGAAATTTGGAGAAGTGGAAAGTTGTTTGGACTTCCAATCAGCGGTCTGGGACCGCCAACTGGTGGCCTGGTGAGCTTCTTTTGCCCCAAATTTTGTTATGGTTATTTGTTATTTCAATATAGTGGTCTGGGAGCTCAATTGTGCATGTTGTGACCTGTAGTTTGCTCCCAGATTAATCAATTCCCCTTTTTAAGACAACTTGGACCATAAAACTTGAAGCAAAAGATTAGACTAATTGTCATCTAGGTCATGCATCACTTGTAGACCTCGCATGCACATTGTCTTTCATTTGCTTTAAATTCCTGTTGTCGATTGCTGGTGTGAGGTACGTGCACCCGTTCTCTCATTCATGCATGGTTAGAGCATGCATTAGTTAGTAAGGTGCATTGTAACAAGAGTGAAGTGAGTGCTTGTTTGGTGAGTTGCTTGCTAGCCTAAGATTTCAAAACATCTTTAAGGGGCATTACCTATAGTCTTCAAAGATAAGGTGGGGGATTTCATCACCCCTCCCTTAGCCCCAAAAAGCACACCCAAGTAAAGCCTTAATCTAAAAGCAAGTAGACATTGTCCTTAGGACACAGGCGCATTATGAGAGTGATCTGGTTGAAAAGAATGTGTTCTAAAAGTTTTACTTTTATATGTAAATTGTTATGAATTGAATGTGCAAACATTTTGTTCATTGATTATGGTATTCGTCTTTTGGAAGTGTTAAGGAAATGGCGCTTGGTCCTTGACCGTAGAGCTCTAAAAGATAATGGTTTACATAAATCAAAAGTTATTCACAATCATGGTAATTAACATGGAACATTAATCATCGAGATAAGATTGTCGTGTTGGTCATCGATTGTTGTAGCTCTACAAATAATTGACGACACGAGTATATAAAAGTGGAAAAGATTACTTTTATATATTGAATAGACCTAACAAGTAAAACATTATGGAATTGTGTTTCGTGTCATTAATGTTTTACTGTGTCTTGGATCCTAAGATATGAGACTTATATCTTTTCACTCAAGAAGTGCTTAATTTGATTATTGTCAAAAGCTATCAATGAGTATAGTGATAAAGGCAATAGTTGGTTGAACATGACTTGTGCTGGAAAAGATAGCTAGTCAAACGATTCTCGTTGCCCCTCTTAATTGAGTGATGATATTAGTGGGCCCCTTGATAAAGCAAAATTATAATGTGCACAATGTGACTTGAGTTAAGTTACATGGTTATAATTAGCTTAAAGAGATCAAGAAATGAATATAATACAAAGGTGACACATTTCTACTTTGTATATATTCTTAATATCATGAGGCAAGGGACGGACACAAGTGATGCACTTACATCACTAAATGGATCGTGTTTTAGTTCAGGTTGAACAAAGATATCTATGCTAATTGGGTGACTATAATGTGTAGCTAGATACCGCTTATAGTCTGAGATATTAAGTGTTTAATATCACTGCCAATTTGACTTAGATCCTCCTACAGGTTGGCTTTTTGGCCTTAATCCTTGTTTTGATGATTTAATCAACCTAATCTTAATCATAAGTAATGTAGAGTAGCACACATATTGTATTGCATATATATTGCATGTGCTAACCTCTACAGGTGATCAAGACTCATGGAAGGAAGGAAATCAAGTCAAGATTTGTAATAAAGCTATATGAAGACTTGTAATCTTGATTTTATTTTGAGTCTTAGGAACATGTGTAAATTGAGCATACAAGAGCTAAAAACTTATCACATACACTAGGTTCCTTAGAGAAGTCACACACAAAATTTCACCTAATTTGGACTTCATTAGATCACCCAAAACTTAGTCGGAAATCACTTTAAACCTAAACCCAGAATTCCTGTGTGAAACCGGTCGACCGAACCAGTTCTCAGTTCGACCGGTTTATAACAGACTCTCCACAGTGATTTTACCGAACTCTACCGGTCGACCGGTTCTACCTTTTCGGTCGACCGATCCCGGATTTTAATATGGTCGTTTTCCTTGTCGTATTCCTATAACGGTCGTATTCGTATAAAACAAACTTAACCCCAAAATACATTCGGTAACCGGTCGAACGACGACCTTGATTCGGTCGACCGGTTGAACAGAAACAAAATTCCCTGCTATCGGTCGACACATCTTCGTTCGACCGTTTCACCTTTGTCTCAACCGAATCCCCTAAACGGTCGACCGCCCCATACTTTGGTTCGACCGTTTAACTTAAGTAGAGTTAAGTTCTAGCGTATTTGTCCGACCGAGTATTCTTTTGTTCGACCGTTCTCCTTGAAATCAAGTGAACGGTCGACCGGTTTAGTAGTTTCGGTCGACCGGTTCTGGACAGATTTGCAGCCCGATTTTCTGCCTTGTGTATCTTGCACAAAACCCAATCAAATCTTGTCCAAACGGCTAGAAATCTTTAGGAGCTTATAAATAGAGGATCAAGACTTGTCGTTAACACAACTCTCCAACTTCCAATTGTCCAATTCATTAGAGAGAAGCTCTCAATCCTCAAAGCTCCCAATTTCACTCCACAAGCCTAAAATCCACACTTAGTGATCATATACTCATCCTACTCAAAGTGTGCTCAATTAGAGAGTGAATCCCACTAAGTTACAAGTGTTGTCAAAAGAAGCAAGGACTTCGGTGAAATCCCGAAGTGTCCCTCTCGGATTGTGAGAGGAAAAATTCAAGCAAGCGAGGGTTGTTCGCGTTGCTTGTGGTGTAAAGGCGTTCTCTCCCGGCCCGGAACGAGGAGTGGATAGTGAAGACGTAGGCGGAGCTCGCGGAGTCGAGCGGAGCTTACAAGAGAAGACTAGGACCCGGGTGGGGTGCCGAACCTCTATAAAAACGTCGTGTCTCTTTTTGGTTTGCATTTTCTGTTAATTTCCCTACTTGTTTTAAATTTGTTTCCGCTGCGTTTATTGTTTGATTAGTTAGGGATTAGCTTAATAGTGATTAGTGGACCCATAACCCACACGATCCAACACAGGTCACACCACAAAACTAGGAAACAAGAGGTTTGATTTTAAATTCATATGATGTGTCATGTTTCATGTGAAAATAGGACACATGTGGTGAATGAATAAAATCAATATGTCATGAGAATTGACATAATTAGAATCATAATAAATTCATATGACGTGTATATATTATGGGGTGTAATAATTTAATATTACATGGGATAATATATTACATAAGATGTGAATTTGCTAAAAACCCCAAAAGATCAAATTTTGTTGGAAATAAATCCAAAATTTGACAAAGGCAAAATCGGGGTCAAACACGGTGAACCGTTCATGGTTCGGTCGACCGGGGTATCTTCGGATCCGTTAACCGAATAGGGAACGTGTAAGTGCAATTGGTTGACCGAAATTGTATGGAGTGCCTGGACAATCGTGTTTGGTTAACCGAGTGTGCACGGTCAACCGAGAAGTAGTATTTTTGGTAGACCGAAGGTGACACAGTCATCCGATGACTATGTGCCAGAGCTATTCTGGTGGGTCAACGGTAGACCGAGTAAAAGACGTGGTTCGACCGAATTCTTCCAGGGAATTTTTCTCATGCGGACTCGGTCGACCGTCTAGCTCACAGTGCACCGAACACGTGTTATAACCGAACGGTTCGGTTGACCGAGTTATACTCGGTCCACTGAACAAGAACGATTCTGCCTGAATTATTAAGAGATTAATTAGATCATGGGTGGATTAATTCCAGATTTAATTTAAACGTTTTTTGTGGGTGCTTAGGTGGAAATTAGAGATTAATTTTAGGAGAGAATAATCAAGAGATGATGGCTAAAGAATAGTTATTGATAAGGATGTTTTGGGAGACTACAAAAGGACCCCTACTCCTACTTGTTTATTACTCATGCAAAAATTCTTTCTCTCATTAATGTCTCCATAATCACCACGAAAATCTCTTAGTAAATTTAAGTTTTAGAGATAAGAATATCAGGAGCTTAAAGATGGGTCATTAGCTAGATTTTAGACCTTATTAGAGATTAATTGGCTAGCTCATTTCTCTATAATCTTGTTTAGACTTTGGTGAACACTCGGATGCAAATCCGTGGACGAATCAACGGGCAACGCGACTCTGAATCTTCAAAAAGGTTTTAGAAAACCTTTAGGTATGATTCTATCTTTGTGGTTTATTTTAATAAATGTAGGGTGCATGATATTAGAATAAAACACAAAGTTATGTACATAAAAATTATTGAAAATATGAAATTGATCTTGTATGTTGTATTAATTTTTTTAAATATATACATACATGGGGACACGAACTCCTACAGTGGTATCAGAGCATTTAGTTCATATTTTCAATGATTAGACTATATAATTAATTTTAGTTTACCATCTACAATCGAAATAATTCATGTTCTATGTCTTTTTCGAGTTTTCTGATAGTTTTGTTGATTTAATTCTAATTGATTATTTTGATAGTTTTAAATCTTTTGAAACACATCATGCGAATGTTAGAATTTAAATTTAGATTGATTTCTAATTTATAGAATTTTCGTTTTTAATTAAATGATTATTTTATAAAGAATCGACAAAACGAAAAAGACATATGTTTATCTTTCTTTAAATTTTTATTTTTGGAAATTGATAAACAACGGTTCAAATGTTTTGTGTATTGAACTATGGATGCATAAAATCATTTTTAAGGGATTTCAAATGATTTTAGAATTGTTTGATTTAGAGATGCATGATAAACTAAATCGAGTAATATATATTATATGTACATGCGTTGCTCGAGTTCTCTAATGCAGGGATATGTGTGTTTGTATGTTCCGAAGAAGCCATGTGTGAATGAATGAATGAATGTGTATGTTATTATTATTCAATCACAAGGGCTTATGTATATGTGAAAGCCAAATTTTATTTCTACGTATATGCATGCATATGAGAGGATTTTTACATAGGACTTGCACTAGACAATTTTTCAAAATTGAGAGATGCATGTTTATATTTTTTGCAATATCAACATCCATGGTGCAAGAGGAAGACGCTGAAGAAGCGCGAGGATCAAGGACGCGGGAACATATAAACTCACACAATGTTTGTGTGAATGGATTTATTTATGTTTATGTGCTTGATATATATGTGATTGTATGGATGAATGTTAGGATGAGTATAGATGATAAATATGCATGATCACCAAAATTCTAAAATCACATATAAATGTTTAAATTGTCTAACAAAAAATTAAGAGTATTTTTCTTTCTTATTTCATCCACTAGCAGTCATCGATCGAGGGATATTCTGCTCTTCCTTAGTGGGAGATAGCTTCCTCCATCTTTGGGAATAGTGGGAGATATAAGGTTGTCTAGTGTTGTGCCATGAATAGATGTACGCGGTGCGATTCACCATTATTGGACATCGAGTATATTTGTCTGAATACAATGAATAAACGTATCTCGTATCAAATGAAATGAGTTTTCTTAACAAGACCCGGAGCCCTAGCTCAGTTTAGAGAAAGTGAGTTTTTTCTTACGAGGATTGGTCAAATTCCCTCTTAATTAAAACGCAAGAGTCATAAGAGTTTGAAAATGCAAATGTTGCGATATTTCGAAATGGTTATGATTAGAAAAATGTTTTCTTACCTTAATTTTATAATATATCCAATAGCCCTTAGCTAGTTTATATTATAATTGATAGAATCTTGAATTGCTGCATTTATGGACAAATTTTTATTTGCGGTATTGATTTTTAAAACATAAAATTGACATTAATTTATTTTGTAGAAATGTCGAATATTCAACCTATTGTGCGATCTATGATTGAAAAACATCCTTTGGCAAATAATGGCTCAAACTTCATAAGCTGGCAACTCAAGCTCAATATCGTGTTGAAGTTTGAGAAACTATCTCATATTTTGGATGATGAAATCCTAAAATTAAATGAGAAGGCAACCGATAGCGAGAGAGAGGCAAAAGACAAGTGGGAAGACCAAGAGAACCAGGTTCACGGTCTAATGTTAGCCTCCATGGGTGACTCGCTTCAAGTGAAATACTTGGATTCAAAACCCAAGAAGACCATGGAAGCTTTAACAAAGATGTTCATGAATAGTGCTAGAAAAGAGCGCTATAAGACCACCATCGCACTCACAATGTGCCACATGGCGGAGGGAACATCGGTATCCATGCATTTTCTCACGATGCAAGGATACCTTGAGAAGTTGTCAAAGATCTCTTCCCCGATGCCCGATAACATTGCGGAAGATTTGATTCTTGGCTCTCTAGCCCCATCCTACAAGGACTTGATTGTGCACTATCATGTGCGTGAGAAAGTGGTGAGTCTTGAGGAACTTCACAACGCTCTCAAAACGGCTGAAGTTGACATGGGCAAGGGTCGGGACAAGCACCTCCTAGCCGTCCATGGAAGGAGCAAGAAGATCACCAAAGGTAAAGGCAAATTCACCAAAAATACGTCAATCAAGAGTAAGGGAGTAGGAGGTACTCGTGGGAGCGCCTCGAGGGGTAATTCTTCGAAATCTCCGACTCCCAACACGGAGGGCTTTCACTGCAGTGAAAAGGGACACATCCGGCCAAATTGCCCCAAGTACAAGGAAGACCTTGACAACTACTAAAGGATAGGAAGGAACTCGTGAAGAACGAGATGATTTTGAAGGTCGGAAATGGTGCGAGCGTTGCTGCGATTGCACAAGGTTCTGTGGAGCTTCAATCATCTAGTGGTTTAAATTTATGTTTAAAGAATGTTTATTATGTGCCTTTGATTAGCAAGAATATTATTTCTGTATCATGTTTGGATATGGATAATTTTAATATAAATATTTCAAACTCTTGCTTGTCTATATCAAAGAATGGTATTTTCTATGCAAATGCATTCGTGAGGAATGGTCTCTATTTGCTTGAATTTAATAATAAACATATCTTAAACATCAATAACAAAAGGCTTAAAATTACTCACGTGAATGATACACTCTTGTGGCACTATCGTCTTGGTCACATAAATGAAAAACGCATCAAGAAATTGCAAGAAGTTAACCTTCTTGGTCAACTTGATTTTAAATCATTGGAGACGTGCGAACCTTGCCTAATGGGCAAAATGACCAAGAGGCCTTTCAAGAAGAAAGGACCGAGAGTGAATGACTTGTTGGATTTGATACATTCCGATGTATGTGGTCCGATGAGTACTAGTGCAAGAGACGGTTTTAGGTACTTCATTACGTTCACGGATGACTATAGTCGTTATGGCTATATTTATCTAATGAGAAACAAAAGTGAATCCTTTGACAAGTTCAAGGAATTCAAGAATGAAGTAGAGAACCAACTCAACAAGAAAATCAAGTCTCTATGAATGGATCGTGGAGGTGAGTACTTAAGTACCGAATTTGACTCATTCGTATAGGAGTGTGGTATTGTACCACAGCTCACCCCTCCCGGTACACCTCAGTGGAATGGGGTATCCGAAAGGACGAATATGACATTACTCGACATGGTTCGATCAATGATGAGTCAAGCTGAATTGCCACTTTACTTTTGGAGTTATGCACTAGAAGTTGCGGCTTACACACTAAATAATGTTCCATCCAAATCCATAGAGAAAACGCCTTATGAGCTATGGAGTGGTAAAACACCTAAGCTCAATTTTCTCAAGATTTGGGGTTGTGAGGCCTACGTCAAGAGATTGATGTCGACCAAACTTCAACCAAAAGCGGATAAGTGCTTCTTTATAGGTTATCCTCATGAGAGAAGAGGATACTACTTTTGGCATATAACCTCCAATCAAGTGATTGTAGAGAGGGATGCCGTATTTCTAGAAAAGGAATTTCTGGAAATAATAAAAAGTAGTGGGAGTAGAGTTGTGCTTGAGGAGACTCAAGATATTCTACAAGATCATGATTTGAATGGTGACATTCAAGATCATGAAGGCCCAACCGAGGTTCCTTTGGTTAGTGGGGGCAAGAGTGAGTGACTCTCGGAAAAAATTGTGAGAGAAACTCAATCTTCCCCACCTAGTGTACGTTCGAGAATCGAACACGAACCAATTCCACAAGAAATTGTGGAAGAAGTTCAAGAAGTACACATAGAACCAAAAGAACTTAGAAGGTCAACGAGGGAAAGGAAGAAACCCGATATGTATTTGGGACTTCATGAGATGATGGTACTAAATACCGATGATCCCTCGACCTTTCAAGAAGCAATGGAGAGAAAGGACTCCAAACTATGGTTCAAGGCCATGAAATCCGAAATAGAATTCATGTATGATAATCAAGTGTGGAACTTGGTTGACCTTCCTCAAGGCAAAAAGGCCATTCAAAATAAATGGGTTTTCAATAGGAAGATGGACATGGATGGGAACTTGACAACCTATAAAGCGAGGCTTGTAGCAAAAGGTTTCACCCAAGTTCGAGGAATTGACTATGATGAAACTTTTTCACCGGTTGCCTTGTTCAAGTCTATTCGGATTATGCTCGCTATTGCCGCATTTCATGATTATGAGATATGGCAAATGGATGTCAAAATGGTGTTTCTTAATGGGAACTTGGAAGATGATGTGTACATGGTACAACCTCAAGGTTTTGAAGATCCAAAGAATAGCGAGAAAGTATGCAAGCTTAAAGATCCATTTATGGATTGAAGCAAGCATCAAGGAGTTGGAACAAGCGCTTTGAGGAAGAAGTCAAAAAGATTCACTTTGTCCAAAGTAAGGAAGAACCTTGTAAATACAAGAAGGTTAGTGGGAGCCACATAGTGTTCTTGATCTTATATGTCGATGACATACTCGTCATGGGAAATCATATACCTTTTCTTGAGCAAACGAGAAGTTCATTGAAATCTGCATTTTCGATGAAAGATATAGGTGAGGCTCAATACATCTTGGGAATCAAGATATATAGAGATAAATCCTGTAGACTCATTGGCCTATGTCAATGTACGTACATTGACAAGGTCTTGGAAAGGTTCAGCATGAACAACTCCAAAAAGGGCAATGTGCCAATGAGTATGGGTGTGCAACTCAAGAAGTCTCAACAAGCTGAATCACGTAAAGACTTGGAGTACATGAAAGATATCCCTTATGTTTCGGCAATAGGATCGATCATTTACGCAATCACTTGCACAAGACCCGATGTCTCGTATGCTCTAAGCGCAACAAGTCGTCACCAATCCAACACAGATCCTGAGCATTAGACTGCGGTCAAGAATATTCTGAGGTACCTTAACTGGACCAAAGATAAGTTTCTTGTTTATGGAGGACAAAGGGAGTTCATAGCCGAGGGCTATTCGGATGCGAGTTTCATGAGTGATCCCGACGATAGAAGGTCGCAATCATGATACGTCTTCCTTCTGAATGGTGGAGTTGTGAGTTGGCATAGTTGGAAGCAAAGCACTACGCCTGATTCAACCACCACTTCCGAAATAATGGCTGTCGCTGAAGAGAGCAAGGAAGGAGTGTGGATTAAGAAGTTCCTTGAAGAGCTTGGAGTAGTTCCCTCGTGCGAGGGACCCATAGAGCTATTTTGCAATAATAGTACATCTATCTCGCAAATCAAGGATCCCAAAACACACCACAAAGTGAAGTACATAGATCGTAAGTACTTTGTCAAACGTGACTTCATCGACGAGAGCAAATAAATTTGTTATGGGTGGACACAAACAGCAACACAGTTGATCCATTCACCAAACCCTTATCCCAAGCCAAGGGAGAAATGCATTTCGAGTCCATGGGTCTGAGGAATCATGTGGATTGGCTTGCTGAGTGATTAGAGAGGGTTACCCTAGTTGTTATTGTTTTATACATTGAGATTGTATGTGAGAGAAAACTTTGATAACAAGTGGGAGATTGAAAGGAATGTGTTCTAAAAGTTTTACTTTTATATGTCAATTATTATGAATTGAATGTGTAAATATTTTGTTCCTTGATTATGGTATTCGTCTTTTGGAAGTGTTAAGGAAGGGGCACTTGGTCCTTGACCGTAGAGCTCTAAAAGATAATGGTTTACATAAATCAAAAGTTATTCACAATCATGGTAATTAACATGGAACATTAATCACCGAGATAAGATTGTCGTGTTGGTCATCGATTGTTGTAGCTCTACAAATAATTGACGACACGAGTATATAAAAGTGGAAAAGATTACTTTTATATATTGAATAGACCTAACAAGTAAAACATTATGGAATTGTGTTTCGTGTCATTAATATTTTACTTTTGTCTTGGATCCTAAGATATGAGACTTATATCTTTTCACTCAAGAAGTGCTTAATTTGATTATTGTCAAAAGCTATTAATGAGTATAGTGATAAAGGCAATAGTTGGTTGAACATGACTTGTGCTGGAAAAGATAGCTAGTCAAACGATTATCGTTGCCCCTCTTAATTGAGTGATGATATTAGTGGGCCCCTTGATAAAAACAAAATTATAATGTGCACAATGTGACTTGAGTTAAGTTACATGGTTATAATTAGCTTAAAGAGATCAAGAAATGAATATAATACAAAGGTGACACATTTCTACTTTGTATATATTCTTAATATCATGAGGCAAAGGACGGACACAAGTGATGCACTTACATCACTAAATGGATCGTGTTTTAGTTCGGGTTGAACAAAGACATCTATGCTAATTGGGTGACTATAATGTGTAGCTAGATACCGCTTATAGTATGAGATATTAAGTGTTTAATATCACTGCCAATTTGACTTAGATCCTCCTACAGGTCACACCACAAAACTAGGAAACAAGAGGTTTGATTTTAAATTCATATGATGTGTCAGGTTTTATGTGAAAATAGGACACATGTGGTGAATGAATAAAATCAATATGTCATGAGAATTGACATAATTAGAATCATAATAAATTCATATGAGGTGTATATATTATGGGGTGTAATAATTTAATATTACATAGGATAATATATTACATAAGATGTGAATTTGCTAAAAACCCCAAAAGATCAAATTTTGTTGGAAATAAATCCAAAATTTGACAAAGGCAAAATCGGGGTCAAACACGGTGAACCGTTCATGGTTCGGTCGACCAGGGTATCTTCGGATCGGTTAACCGAATAGGGAACGGGTAAGCGCAATTGGTTGACCAAAATTGTCTGGAGAACCTGGACAATCGGGTTCGGTTAACCGAGTGTGCACGGTCAACCGAGAAGTAGTATTTTAGGTAGACCGAAGGTGACACAGTCATCCAATGACTATGTGCCAGGAGCGATTCTGGTGGGTCAACGGTAGACCGAGTAAAAGACGTGGTTCGACCGAATTCTTCCAGGGATCAAGGCTAAAGAATAGTTATTGATAAGGATGTTTTAGGAGACTATAAAAAGACCCCTACTCCTACTTGTTTAATACTAAAGCAAAATTTTTTTCTCTCATTAATGTCTCCATAATCACCACGAAAATCTCTTAATAAATTTAAGTTTTAGAGATAAGAATCTCAGGAGCTTAAAGAGGGGTCATTAGCTAGATTCTAGACCTTATTAGAGATTAATTGGCTAGCTCCTTTCTCTCTAATCTTGTTTAGAGTTTGGTGAACACTCGGAGGGAAATCCGTGGACGAATCAACGGGCAACGAGACCCCGAATCTTCAAAAAGGTTTTAGAGAACCTTTAGGTATGATTCTATCTTTGTGGTTTATTTTAATAAATGTAGGGTGCATGATATTAGAATAAAACACAAAGTTATGTACATAAAAATTATTGAAAATATGAAATCGATATTGTATGTTGTATTAATTTTTTTTAAAATATATACATACATGGGGACAGGAAATCCTACACCGGTCATGACTGTCATAGCCTGATACGTGTCGCCCACTTTGTCGATAGTAGGACAAACGAGATCTCCGGATCTTAGCTCACTTGCTAGGCTCTATGGTCTTCGTCGTTCGGAGGTGAGGCGTGTTGAGGCAGTGTGACCTCGCAGTTAGGCGTTGTCTATCTGCAACTACCTATAGTGATCGTAGGCTGCTTGAGCCGTGTTTGCTAGACTAGGCTTCTACCCTCACCCTTTACCCACACTAACTTTAGGGATTCTTTCCTTCTCCTATGAGTCATCTTCTTCTCACCTACTTCTACGTTCTAGTCTCCTCCCCTTTACACTCTTTGTTAGCATTTTAGGGCTGAGTCGAGCACTTTTTGCGATCTTGGCCTTGTGGTGGTGAGAGTGGTCGACTCGAGAGTTCTTTGGCAACATGAATGGTTAAATGGGTGACCATCCATATCATTGTTGAGACCAGGACAATTTTTCGAATTTTCATGTATAATAAGGATCAATTTTCAATTTTCTAGAATTTATTGCATGCATCGGTTTGTTTTAACAAACTAGTTTCAAAAACTCTATTAAAACAAACATGAAGGAGCTCCGAAATTCATACCTAGAAGTTCTCTAAAACTTCTCGAAGATTCGGAGACGGTTGGGATGCTCCTCTTCGCTTCTCGTTGCGCCGGATGCCTCCGAGTGTTCACCGAAACCCTAAACAAGGTTGGAGAGAAAGGAGCTAGCCAATCGATCTCCAAACAAGCTTAGAATCTAGCTACAAACCCCTTCCTTAGCCTCTGAGATTTCTCCTTCCAAAGACTTAGAAAACTAAGAGAATTTTCGTGGGTTTTTGTAGTGAATTAAGAGAGAAAATAATTATTGAATTGTGTGTCACAATTAGGGAGAATAAGGACCTATTTATAGGTTCCAATCTTACTCTTAATCATGGCTATTCTTTAGCCACGGTTTTATGACAATTTCTCTCACAAACTAATTCCATAACGCATTATATGCACCCACATAACGTTTGACCAAATTTGGAGCTAATCCAACCATCGATCAAATTAATCTCTTAATAATCAAAGGCAGAAAATCGACCGCTGTTCGGTTTACCGAGTCCCACTCGGTTAACCGAATTTGTCACGATCGTTTAACCAAGTACGTGACGGATGACCGAATCTTAAGGGGAAAAATTCTCCTTAACCGATCGGACTCATTCACGTCCAAGACCGAGTGCTATTCGGTTAACCGAAAATATCAGAACTTAACATTGTTCGGTCGACCGATTTTGGTTCGGTATACCGTACCAAAGTTCCAGGCACTTTGGTCAAGTTCGGTCAATCAATTACGATTATCCGTTCCACGTTCGGTTGACCGATCCATAGATCCTTCGGTCGACCGAACCTCAACGGATTACCGAACTTCTACCCGATTTTGCCTATTTCAAATTTTGGATTTATTTCCAACAAAATTTGAACTTGAGGGGGTTTTAGCAAATTCACAACTTATGCAATATATTATCCTATGCAACAATAAATTATTGCACCCCATAATATATGCATCTCATATGAATTTATCATGATTCTAATTATGTTATATATTACATAATTGATTTTACTTGTTCACCACATGAGTCATATTTTCTATAAGAAACCCGACACATCATATGAACCAAAAATCAAGCTTCTTGTTTCACGGTTTTTGCGGTGTGACCTATGGGAGGATCTAAACTAAGTTGGCAGTGATATTAAGAGCTTAATATCACAAGCTATAAGCGGTATCTAGCTACAAATTATAGCTCCCAATTAGTTAGATGTCTTAATTCCACTCGAACCAAAACCCGATCCATTTAGTGATGGAGTGCACCACTTGTGTCCGTCCCTTGCCTCATGATATTAAGAATACACAAAGTAGTATTGTGTCATCTTTGTATTAGTATTCGTTTCTTGATCTCTTTAAGCTAGTTATAAATATGTGACTTAACTCAAATCACATTGTGCACATTATAACTTTGCTTTATCAAGGGGCCCACTAATATCATCACTCATTTAAGAGGGGCAATGACAATCTTTTGACTAACTATCTTCTCCAACGAAAGTTATACTTAACCAACTAATGCCTTTACACTACTCTCATCGATAGCTCAAGACACTAGTCTAATTAAGAACTCCTTAAGCGATCAGATATAAGTCTCATATCAAAGGACCAAAGACACAGTAAAATATTAATGACACAGAAACACATTTCTATAATATTTTACTTATTAGGTCTATTCAGTATGCAAAAGTAATATTTTCCTCTTTTGCATACCCGTGCTGTCACTCACTTGTAGAGCTACAATGATCTATGACCAACACGACAATCTTAACTCGGTAATTAATGTTCCATGTTAATTACCATGATTGCGAATATCTTTTGTTTTATGTAAACCAATATCTTTTAGAGCTCTACGGTTAAGGACCAAGAGCCTCTTCCTTAACACTTCTAAAAGACGAATAACATAAACAAGGAACAAAATGATTTCTCATTCAATTCATAATAATTGACATTTAAAAGTAAAACTTTTAGAACACATTCCCTTCAATCTCCCACTTGTTATTAAAGTTTTCTTTCTCATACATACTCAACGCATAAAACAATAATAACTAAGGTAAACCCCATTACATATCAATCATCAAGCCAATCTACATGGTTCCTCAATCCCATGGACTCGAAATGCATTTCGCCCTTGGCTTGGGATAAGGGTTTTGTGAATGGATCAGCTGTGTTGCTGTTGGTGTCCACCCATAACAGATTTATTTTGCCTTCGTCGATGAGGTCACGCGTCACGAAGTACTTACGATCCATGTACTTCACTTTGTGGTGTGATTTGGGATCCTTGATTTGCGAGATAGATGCACTATTGTCGCAAAATAGCTCTATTGGTCCCTCGCTCGAGGGAACTACTCCAAGCTCTTCAAGGAACTTCTTAATCCACACTCCTTCCTTGCTCGCTTCAGCGACAGCCATCACTTCGGAAGCAGTGGTTGAGTCGGCAGTAGTGCTTTGCTTCCAACTACGCCAACTCACAGCTCCACCATTCAGAAGGAAGACGTATCCTGATTGCGACCTTCTATCGTCTGGATCACTCATGAAACTCGCATCCGAGTAACCTTCAGCTGTCAATTCCCTTTGTCCTCCATAAACAAGAATCTTATCCTTAGTCCGGTTAAGGTACTTCAGGATATTCTTGACCGCAGTCCAATGCTCAGGACCTGTGTTGGATTGGTGACGACTTGTCACACTTAGAGCATACGAGACATCGGGTCTTGTGCAAGTCATCGCGTACATGATCGACCCAATTGCTGAAGCATAAGGGACATCTTTCATGTACTCTAAGTCCTTACGTGATTGAGCACGTTGAGACTTCTTGAGTTGCACACCCATACTCATTGGCACACTGCCCTTTTTGGAGTTGTTCATCTTGAACCTTTCCAAGACCTTGTCAATGTATGCACGTTGACTGAGGCCAATGAGTCTGCGAGATCTATCTCGATATATCTTGATTCCCAAGATGTATTGAGCCTCACCCATGTCTTTCATCGAAAATGCAGATTTCAATGAACTTCTCGTTTGCTCAAGCAAAGGAATATGATTGCCCATAAGTAATATGTCATCGACATATAGGATTAGGAATACTACATGGCTCCCACTAACTTTCTTGTATACACAAGGTTCTTCCTTACTTTGAATGAAGTGAAGCTTCTTCACTTCCTCGTCAAAGCGTTTGTTTCAACTCCTTGATGCTTTATTCAATCCATAGATGGATCTTTGAAGCTTGCATACCTTCTCGCTATTCTTTGGATCTTCAAAACCTTGAGGTTGTACCATGTACACATCCTCCTCCAAGTTCCCATTAAGGAACACCGTTTTGACATCCATTTGCCATATTTCATAATCGTGAAATGCGGCAATAGCGAGCATGATCCGAATAGACTTGCACATGGCAACCGGTGAAAAAGTTTCATCATAGTCAATTCCTTGAACTTGAGTGAAACCCTTCGCTACAAGCCTCGCTTTGTAGGTTGTCAAGTTCACATCCATGTCCATCTTCCTCTTAAAAACCCATTTATTATGAATGGCCTTTTTCCCTTGAGGAAGGTCAACCAAGTCCCATACTTGATTATCATACATGGATTCTATTTCAGATTCCATGGCCCTAAGCCATAGTTTGGAGTCTTCCCTTTCCATTGCCTCTTGGTAGGTTAAGGGATCATTGGTATCTAGTACCATGATTTCATGAAGTCCCAGATACAAATCGGGTTTCTTCCTTTCCCTTGTTGACCTTCTAAGTTCTTTTGGTTCTTCTCGTGTCTCTTGAACTTCTTCCACAATTTCTTGAGGAGTGGGTTCACGTTCAACTCTTGAACGTACACTTGGTGGGGATGATTGAGATTCTCTCACAATTTCTTGTGATGGTCTCTCGCTCACGCTCCCACTAACCAAAGGAATCTCGGTTGGGCCTTCATGATCTTGAATGTCATCATTCATATCATGATCTTGTAGAGTATCTTGAGTTTCCTCAAGCACAACCCTACTCCCACTACTTTTTACTCTTTCTAGAAATTTCTTTTCCAGAAATGTGGCATCCCTCTCTACAATCACTCGATTGGAGGTGATATGCCAAAAGTAGTATCCTCTTGTCTCACGAGGATAACCTATAAAGAAGCACTTATCCGCTTTTGGTTGAAGTTTGGTCGACATCAATCTCTTGACGTAAGCCTCACAACCCCAAATCTTGAGAAAACTGAGCTTAGGTGTTTTACCACTCCATAACTCATAAGGAGTTTTCTCCACGGATTTGGATGGAACATTATTTAGTGTGTAAGCCGCAGTTTGTAGTGCATAACTCCAAAAGTAAAGAGGTAATTCCGCATGACTCATCATTGACCGAACCATGTCGAGCAATGTCATATTCCTCCTTTCGGATACCCCATTCCACTGAGGTGTACCGGGAGGGGTGAGTTGAGGTACAATACCAAACTCCTTTAGGTATGAGTCAAATTCGGCACTTAAGTACTCACCTCCACGATCCATTCGTAGAGACTTGATTTTCTTGTCGAGTTGGTTCTCTACTTCATTCTTGAATTCTTTGAACTTGTCAAAAGATTCACTTTTGTTTCTCATTAGATAAACATAGCCATAACGACTATAATCATCCGTGAACATAATGAAGTACCTGAAACCATCTCGTGCACTAGTACTCATTGGACCACATACATCGGAATGTATCAAATCCAACAAGCCATTCGCTCTTGGGCCTTTCTTCTTGAAAGGCTTTTTGGTCATTTTTCCCATTAGACATGGTTGGCACGTCTCCAATGATTTAAAATCAAGTAGACCAAGAAGGTTAGCTTCTTGCAATTTCTTGATGCGCTTTTCATTTATGTGACCAAGACGATAGTGCCACAAGAGAGTATCATTCTCGTGAGTGGTCTTAAGTCTTTTGTTATTGATATTAAAGATTTGTTTATTATCCAATTCAAGCAAATAGAGACCATTCCTTATGAACGCATTTGCATAGAACACACCATTCTTCGATATAGACAAACAAGAATTTGAAATATTTATATTAAAATTATCCATATCCAGACATGATACAGAAATAATATTCTTGCTAATCGAAGGTACATAATAAACATTCTTTAGACATAAATTTAAACCACTACATAATTGAAGCACCACAGAACCTTATGCAACCGCAGACACGTTCGCACCATTTCCGACCTTCAATTCTACCTCGTTCCATACGAGTTCCTTCCTATCCATGAGTAGCTGCACATTAGAAACTATGTGAGCACAAGATCCGGTATCAATTACCCAATCCTGGACAGAGGTGGCTAAATTTATTTCAATAACAAATATACCTTTGGCCTTTTTGGGGCGCCGACGTTCAATCACTCCGTTGTCAAGGTCTTCCTTGTACTTGGGGCAATTTGGCCGGATGTGTCCTTTTTCACCGCAGTGAAAGCACTCCGTATTGGGAGTTGGAGATTTCTGAGATTTCCCCCTTGAGGTACTCGCACGAGCACCTCCTACTCCCTTGCTCTTGATTGAACCACTTTTGGTAGATTTGCCATTTCCTTTACCAATCTTATGGATCCTCCCATGGACGGCAATGACTTGCTTGTCCCTACCCTTGCCCATGTCAACTTCAGCAGTTTTGAGAGCGTTGTGCAGCTCCTCAAGACTCACCCCTTTTTCACGCACGTGGTAGTGCATCACAAAGTCCTTAAAGGACGGGGCTAGAGAGCCAAGAATCATATCTTCAGCAATGTCCTCGGGCATTGGTGAAGAGAGCTTTGCCAACTTCTCAAGGTATCCTTGCATCGTGAGAAAATGCATAGATACCGATGTTCCCTCCGCCATATGGCACCTTGTGAGTGCGATGGTGGTCTTATAGCGCTCCTTTCGGGCACTATCCATGAACATCTTAGATAAAGCCTCCATGGTCTTCTTGGGTTTTGAATCCAAGTATTTCGCTTGGAGCGAGTCACCCATGGATGCTAGCATAAGACCGTGAACCTGGTTCTCTTGGTCTTCCCACTTGGCCTTAGCCTCTTTCTCTTCATCGGTTAATCTCTCATTCCACTTTGGGATTGGACCTTCCAAAATGTGAGATAGTTTCTCAAACTTTAACACGATGTTGAGTTTGAGTTGCCAACTAATGAAGTTTGAGCCATCATTCGCTAAATGGTGTTTTTCTATCATGGATCGTACGATAGGTTGGATGTTCGACATTTTTCTACAAAATAAATCATATAGGTTTTAATGTCAATTTTATGTTTTAATACACATGCATACATATATCGAATATATAAATGTAAATGTTGCAAATTAAAATCTTGCCCATAAATGCAACAATCCAAGATCCTATTAATTGTAATATAGACTAGCTAAGGGCTATCGAATACATTACAATATCAAGGTAAGAAATCATTTTCTAATCACAACTTTTTTGAATTTTAGCAATATTTAGCATCTTCAAACTCTTGTGACTCTTGTCATTTTAATTATGAGGGAATACGACCTATCCTCGTAAGAAAAACTTTTTCCCAAAACCGAGTGAGGGCTCTAGGTAATGTTAAGAAAACTTATTTTCATTTGATACGAGATACGTTTATCTATTGTATTCACAACTAAACATACTTGGGGTTCACTAGGGTGAAACACACCTCATATATTTAATTGTGGCACAACAACAGACAACCTTTATATCTCCCACTATTCCCAAAGATAGAGGGAGCTATCTCCCGCTAAGGGCGAGCAGAGTATCCCTCGATCAATGGCTGCTAGTGGATGAAATAAGAAGGAAATTTATTCTTAATTTTTGTTGGACAATTTAACATGTGATTTAGAATTTTAGGTTATCATGCATATTATCAATTTATACACATCCTAACATTCAACACATTCATCACATGCATATCAAGATAAAAACAGAAATTAAACATTCACACAATCCACATCGTGTGAGTTTATATGTTCCCTTCGATCCTCGATCCTCGATCCCTGATCTTCGATCCTCGATCGATGTGCTACAGCGGCGACTTCCTCTTGCACCAGAGATGTAGATTTTACAGAAAATAAACATGCTCCTCACATTCGATAAAACCGACTAGTGCAAGTCCTATGTAAAAACCTCTCATGTGCAAATGCAACTATCTAAAAGACGGATATAGAGAGAATTTTGGCTTTTACATACATAAGCCCCTGTATAATAATAATTACATACATTTGTAGTGTCTGATTTGGAACATATAAACTCACAATCCTGCAAACCAACTCAAGCATCCATGCACGCAATTTCTATAAACTACAGAATCTAATTTATCAATCATCCAGAATTCCCAACAATTCTTTGAAAAATATTTTGAAATCCATTAAACACATTTTTCATACATCCATAGTTCACAAATTAATTATGAACCGCTGTCCATCCAATTTCCAATGGAAAGATGAATCGCAGTTTTTCGGTTTTGTTGATTCTCTTACAAAATAATCGTTTATACTTAAAACGAAATTATTGCAAGTTAGACTTATGTCTAAATCATAATTCTAATAAGTATATGTCATGTTTTAAACATTCAAAACATTTAAAACGAATTATTATAGAGAATTACTTCAACAAACATTTAAAGACCGAAAAACCGGTAAAACGAATTGTTTAAATCCTAGATGGTAAACTAGATTTGTTTACAGCCATAAATCATGAGAAAATTGAACCCTATGCTCTGATACCACTGTAGGATTTCATGTTTGATTATACATATATATTTTTCGAATTTTCATGTATAATAAGGATCAATTTTCAATTTTCTAGAATTTATTGCATGCATCGGTTTGTTTTAACAAACTAGTTTCAAAAACTCTATTAAAACAAACATGAAGGAGCTCCGAAATTCATACCTAGAAGTTCTCTAAAACTTCTCGAAGATTCGGAGACGGTTGGGATGCTCCTCTTCGCTTCTCGTTGCGTCGGATGCCTCCGAGTGTTCACCGAAACCCTAAACAAGGTTGGAGAGAAAGGAGCTAGCCAATCGATCTCCAAACAAGCTTAGAATCTAGCTACAAACCCATTCCTTAGCCTCTGAGATTTCTCCTTCCAAAGACATAGAAAACTAAGAGAATTTTCGTGGGTTTTTTTGGTGAATTAAGAGAGAAAATAATTATTGAATTGTGTGTCACAATTAGGGAGAATAAGGACCTATTTATAGGTTCCAATCTTACTCTTAATCATGGCTATTCTTTAGCCACGGTTTTATGACAATTTCTCTCACAAACTAATTCCATAATGCATTATATGCACCCACAAAACGTTTGACCAAATTTGGAGCTAATCCAACCATCGATCAAATTAATCTCTTAATAATCAAAGGCAGAAAATCGACCGTTGTTCGGTTTGCCGAGTCCCACTCGGTTAACCGAATTTGTCACGATCGTTTAACCGAGTACGTGACGGATGACCGAATCTTAAGGGGAAAAATTCTCCTTAACCGATCGGACTCATTCACGTCCAAGACCGAGTGCTATTCGGTTAACCGAAAATATCGGAACTTAACATTGTTCGGTCGACCGATTTTGGTTCGGTATACCGTACCAAAGTTCCAGGCACTTTGGTCAAGTTCGGTCAATCAATTACGATTATCCGTTCCACGTTCGGTTGACCGATCCATAGATCCTTCGGTCGACCGAACCTCAACGGATTACCGAACTTCTACCCGATTTTGCCTATTTCAAATTTTGGATTTATTTCCAACAAAATTTGAACTTGAGGGGGTTTTAGCAAATTCACAACTTATGCAATATATTATCCTATGCAACAATAAATTATTGCACCCCATAATATATGCATCTCATATGAATTTATCATGATTCTAATTATGTTATATATTACATAATTGATTTTACTTGTTCACCACATGAGTCATATTTTCTATAAGAAACCCGACACATCATATGAACCAAAAATCAAGCTTCTTGTTTCACGGTTTTTGCGGTGTGACCTATGGGAGGATCTAAACTAAGTTGGCAGTGATATTAAGAGCTTAATATCACAAGCTATAAGCGGTATCTAGCTACAAATTATAGCTCCCAATTAGTTAGATGTCTTAATTCCACTCGAACCAAAACCCGATCCATTTAGTGATGGAGTGCACCACTTGTGTCCGTCCCTTGCCTCATGATATTAAGAATACACAAAGTAGTATTGTGTCATCTTTGTATTAGTATTCGTTTCTTGATCTCTTTAAGCTAGTTATAAATATGTGACTTAACTCAAATCACATTGTGCACATTATAACTTTGCTTTATCAAGGGGCCCACTAATATCATCACTCATTTAAGAGGGGCAATGACAATCTTTTGACTAACTATCTTCTCCAACGAAAGTTATACTTAACCAACTAATGCCTTTACACTACTCTCATCGATAGCTCAAGACACTAGTCTAATTAAGAACTCCTTAAGCGATCAGATATAAGTCTCATATCAAAGGACCAAAGACACAGTAAAATATTAATGACACAGAAACACATTTCTATAATATTTTACTTATTAGGTCTATTCAGTATGCAAAAGTAATATTTTCCTCTTTTGCATACCCGTGCTGTCACTCACTTGTAGAGCTACAATGATCTATGACCAACACGACAATCTTAACTCGGTAATTAATGTTCCATGTTAATTACCATGATTGCGAATATCTTTTGTTTTATGTAAACCAATATCTTTTAGAGCTCTACGGTTAAGGACCAAGAGCCTCTTCCTTAACACTTCTAAAAGACGAATAACATAAACAAGGAACAAAATGATTTCTCATTCAATTCATAATAATTGACATTTAAAAGTAAAACTTTTAGAACACATTCCCTTCAATCTCCCACTTGTTATTAAAGTTTTATTTCTCATACATACTCAACGCATAAAACGATAATAACTAGGGTAAACCCCATTACATATCAATCATCAAGCCAATCTACATGGTTCCTCAATCCCATGGACTCGAAATGCATTTCGCCCTTGGCTTGGGATAAGGGTTTTGTGAATGGATCAGCTGTGTTGCTGTTGGTGTCCACCCATAACAGATTTATTTTGCCTTCGTCGATGAGGTCACGCGTCACGAAGTACTTACGATCCATGTACTTCACTTTGTGGTGTGATTTGGGATCCTTGATTTGCGAGATAGATGCACTATTGTCGATTTCAATTAACTCCTAGTCAATCTGAGGGATTTGGGGTTTCAATTCACAATCACTTGGAGGAGGATTCGATTTCAATTAAGAATAACATGGACCAATTTCATTATGAGTGGGTACAGGATTGTGCCTTATCTTTTTGTCCCGTGCTCTTGAGCCACATAATCTTATTGTTGTGCCTCTTAAGGACTCTCCTGTGGTTGAGCAAGAAATCCCTAGTACCCTTAATTTCATATGACCTGATGAGAGTTTGCCTCTCACTATTGTTCATGATCATCTTGGAAATGATGGGACATCAAACAACTACATTGCCAATGAGGGTATTGGGAGTTCCTTAGATGATACCTTGGGTAAGACACCCACTTTCTGTTCGCTTGGTGAGTCGGGCATGCCTAACGAGGTTCTTCACCTCATTCCGAACCACCAGCTTGTTGGTTGGAGAGTTTGGATTGACGGTCATAATTTCAGTTTTGCGACGGGAGAAACTCTTCTTCTGTTGCACAATGTGTCCCAAACTCCTGAGAGGTTCAAACTCTTTCAATTTGATTCTTTGAATGAGATGTCTTTGCGTCTAATTCATGAACCTCTCGTTACATCTTGTGGTCCTTGTGAGGGGGCCCACACATGAGTATTCTGGCCCCACGTGGTGTCATGTTCCCATTCCAAGTGCATTTACCCACTTTTGAGGTTCCCATTTGATGTCCTTTGACAAATGAAGATGAGAACTTATTTTTGTACATAATAATATTTCAAAAAAAAGACCACCAGTGAGCACTGATTGTTGGGGGCTCCAACCATTGTGTATTTGGGTCCCATTTGTTTCACATATTTGTATCACTTCTTTAGTATTTCACAAGTTTTGAGGGGAATTAGGGTTTGTTTTCATCAACATAACCATGAACTTCCCTTTGGTGAGATCTTTTCTTTTTCATGCATGTATCCATGTAGTATTATGTCCACATTCATTGAGGACAATGTATGAAGTAAGTGTGAGGGGGCGGGGGTGTTTTAAGTGTGTACATAGTCGAGTCTTTCTCCTTTTGTTTTGTTTTCTTTTGTTTGTATTGATAGAGTCATATTAGTGTGCTGCATTTAATATTGATATATCTGCTTGCCATGATCTTTGGTGACTTCTCTTCTTTTGCTTGCCTAGTGCTTTAAATTTTCACATTTCTTTCAAAATCTTCATGTGTTTGCGAAAGTAAATGTTTTGTGGGTTTTGCGTGTGTTTACCATGTGCAAAACCGTTGAGAGGCAAAGTAAAAGGAAGCTCGCAAAATTGTCTTGAACGTGATGCATTACGATATTTAGTACACCGACTTATGTATTATCTAGTCGTTAGGATGCACCCCATTTTTCTCTCGAGGGGGGGGAGAGTAATTAAAGGGTTCTTGTACATAAATAAATTAAGAAGTCCACCCTGAACCTAGTGAGTCAAATAATTCGTGATTCGTGTGTTAGTTTAATGAAGTTTATCGTAGTCAGGGACCCTTAAAATATTGTTGTGAAACCTTAAGTGTAGGGGTTTTGGTTCATGTGTAGATAAGTAATAATTGAGTATGTGTTATCTCTTCTCGTACGGCTCCTATTACTTGGGAAAGTAGGTTCGCTGAGACTTAGTGTCTGGTGCTTTCGAGTTATCTGACTTGGGATGCGCTGACCGAACTCTCGTTACACAGGTGATAGGGATAGCGTACGTCCTCATAAGCAATGATGCACGAAACCTGACCATGGGAGAATCAAACACCAACTAGACAAAAATAAAATGAAAAAAAGACCAAGAAAAAAAGGAATTTTTTTCAAAATAATCACACACAAAAAATTGAAAAAATATGCACGCGAGAAACTTTATTGACAAACTATACACCTTGAAAACGACAACAGGGATGTCGTTTTCATTAAGTAAAAACGGCATCTCGGATGTCAATTTTTATAATATTATTTTCTTTTTTAAATTAATTGTAATTGTAATATAAATAGCAAATTAATTTATTACTAATAGTATAAATTAAAAACGGCATCACAGAGACGGTTTTCTATAAATATTATTTTGGGATTTGAATTTATTATAATATAAATAGTAAATTAATTTTCTATAAATAGTATAAATTAGTAATATTTGGGATTTGAATTAATTTACGTATTTTGGTATTTTAATAAATTTACTTATTCTTAATTCTTCCAATTTGAATTACTATAAATAGTATTTTGGGATATGAATTAATTTACTTATTTTGATATTTGAATTAATTTACCTATTTTGGTATTTGAATTAATTCATTTATTTCTATCCAACATGTAAGTATATATACCAAAAAAGAGATGATCTCAAAAAAAATTAAAAGAAATGAAAGGTGCAAATATAAAACAACAAATATAAAGAACAAACAACAGAATTCCGAAACTTGTCCCACACAGACACACTAATCCCAAAATAAGTAAATTAATTCAAATCCCAAAATAAATAAATTATTTCAAATCACAAAATACGTAAATTAATTCAAATCTCAAAATACTATTTATTGTAATTAAAGTTAGAATAATTAAGGATAAGTAAATTATTTCAAATCTCAAAGTAAGTAAATAATTCAAATCCCAAAATAAATTAATTAATTCAAATCCCAAAATACGTAAATTAATTCAAATCCCAAAATGCTATTTGTAGTAATTCAAGTTAGAATAATTAAGGATAAGTAAATTAATTCAAATCCCAAAATACTATTATAGTAATTCAAATGGGAAGAATTAAGAATTAGTAAATTAATTCAAATACCAAAATACGTAAATTAATTTAAAGATCAAAATAAGTAAATTAATTAATATCCCAAAATATTACTACTTTATAGTATTTATAGAAAATTAATTTACTATTGATAGTATACTTATTTCAAATCCCAAAATAATAATTATAGAAAACGACATCCGTGATGCCGTTTTTAATTTATACTATTTATAGTAAATTAGTTTACCATTTATTGTATAATTATTTTTAAAAGGAAAATAATATATATAAAAACGGCATCCGCGATGTCGTTTTTACTTAGTGAAAATGGCATCCCAGTTGCCGTTTTATCTTCATGTTATCTCTTTCAATGTTTGCATGTTTAGCTTGAATTCATTTTCTTAATCATAGTATAATTAGAATGTCTTCCTTTCTTTATATGATTGTTAGATTAATGAGTAGAGAGTAGTCCATCCCAATTTGGGGGGTGGAGAAGAAAGTGATGTGATTATGTGATGTATTAGGTGTGTGTGTTCAACTTAATCCTTTTTTAGCCTTACATGATTTCCACAACCATCTAATGGGATTTCACTCTTATCTTTGATGTGCTAATGCACTTGAGTGATGCTTAGCACATATTTAGATTAATGAGCCTATTTTATGGGAAATGAAAAGGTGAGGATAAGGATGGAGTGGAAGAAGGAAACATTACATGTGGTAGCATGTGCTCTTGTTGGCCTCGCCTTAATTAATGTCTTGTATGTTTCAATGATTGTGTAAATCTTATTTCTTATGGAGACATAGTGAGGTTTGATCTTCATGCATGAGTTCATTTAGCTTCATTCCAATTATTGTCTTGTATATTTTAATGATAATGTTTTATCTTATTTCATGTGGAGATAAAGTTGGATTTGGTTTTATTGTTTTCATGTACTACATGTTGTGACGAGAACAAATGAACACACACATATACACATATTTTCGTATTTGCATTCTTTCTCTACCCCTTATGGGGTTTAGTTTTATGGGTTGTTTCTTTATTTCCATATGCATTGTAGTGTAATTCCAACCTCATTTCTCCACCCTATTTTCCCACTTGCCTTCGAAAGAACCAGAGTCGACTTATTGACATCATATCATGCATACGTTTGTGTCTTATATCCGTTATCTTTCACCTAAACAATGCTGCCTGACGAGTTATATGTTTGAGTTTCAGGAATAAACATAATTGAGGAGAAGAGGCACAAAAGGACCTAAAAGCAGGAAAGAATGATTGAGGTGAAAGACTAAGGGACTAAGATGCAAGGGAGAAGGACCTGAATGTAAGCCCAAAGGACCAATGAGCAAATCAAGAAACTCCACACCATCATGGGGAGTATTTTGGCAATTCTATTCGGGTCGGAGCTCCAACAACCAACTTGGATACATCACACATGAAGAAAAGCATCCAGAGAAGCCCACAAAAAAATCCATACCGGATCCAAACCCTGTAGAACGCCAATTGGCGGTCTGGGACCGCTGATTGGAGGTCCGGGTTGCTTCGGATCCGATGTGGTTTAGTCGGGTCTTGTATAATTGTGTGTTATGTCTATTTTTGGTATTGTATTAGTCCCATACTGGGGGATTGTCCGGATTACCTTTTTCTATGTCTATAAATAGAACTCTTCCTTCTCCTTTATATCTCCTCTCTCTTGGTTGCCATCCTCTCTACTAGGAGTAAAAGCCTAGAAGCAAAAACCCTAGTGGAGAGAGGCTACTTGTAATAATAGATGTTTCTGTCATAATGTTTAGGTACATTTCATGCTTGTTTATGTTCTTAATAACAAACTTGTCATGCTCATATTAATCACCTAGGTAAGTGCTTTGAATGATAGGTCTTGCCATTACGTACTTCTTATGCATTAACAAACACTAACTACACTTGAGCTTATTGTATGCATTCACCACACTTATTTCATGTGTACACACACTCCATCTCTTACGGGTTTTCCATTCCTGATTTCTATCTTCTTTTATTAGTCGCTTACTTTTAGTTCGTTTTGTGCTTTCATTTCGTTCCTTGTTGCTACTAGTTTAGTGTAGTGTAGTTTAGTTTAATCAATCTTTCTCTCCTTTGTTTCCCACTCGCCTTCGAACTAACCAAAGTCGACACACCTCCCTGTGGATCGACCCGTATTTGTCACCGCTTCAACGCGGTCGTGCACTTGCGGTTAATTAAAACGTTCAATCAAATTTTTGGCGTCGTTGCTGGGGAGGTGTTCTGTCCACACTTTGGTTTGGACGATTCGAGTGGTTTTAATTTTTCATTTTTAGTTCTGGTTTTTTTAAGGGATCCTTAGCATCAAGGGGAAGCTACTGGAGGAATTGGAGGACAAAAGGCACTAAAGTGACTGCCAATCAGCGGTCTGGGACCGCCAATTAGAGGCCTGGTGAGGCCTGTTTGCTCCAATATTTGCTCTGGTTGTTTTTTGTTCATTTTAGTGGTCTGGGAGCTCAATATTGCATGTTGTGACTTGTAGTTTTCTTCCAGATTAACAATCAATCCCCTTTAATCAACTTGGCCACTAAAATCCAAAACAAAAGATTAGGCATTCTTACTTGTTTAGGTTATGCATCATATGCTTGACTTAGGCACGTAGTTGTCTTTTATTTTAGCTTACTTTCAGTTGATGCATGCTGGCGTGAGGTACGCATTTCCTACTCTCACTCTTGCATTCTGTATGACCATGTATTATTTAGTAGGAATTGCAACGGGACAAGAGTGAGGTGAGCGTTTGATTGGAGAGTTGGTTGCTAGATTTAGGATCAAAACGCTACTAAGGAGGGGTTGTCCCATACAAGATAAGGTGGGGGATTTCATCACCCTTTACTTGGCCCCAAAAATCACTCTTAATAAAAGCCTTAATTCTAAAAGCAAGTAGACATTGACCCTAAGGATTTTGAACGCACTAGGAGAGTGATCTAGTCGAGACCGTCATGACCAGATCGACGTCGCCTGCCTTGTCGATAGTAGGAGGTACTGGATCTCCGGATTTGGTATCACTTGCTGGGCATTGTGGTCTTCGTTGTAGGGAGGTGAGGCGTGTCGAGACTAGTGACCTCGAAGTTAGGCGTCGTCTAGCCTAAGGACCCATAGCCATAAGTTGTTTGAGATGTGCTTGCTAGATTGGACTTCTACCTTCACCCATTAGCCACGCTAGCTCTAAGGATTCTTCATTCCTCATCTGAGTCCTCTCCGCATCTATATTCTAGGAGTAGTCTACTCCTCTGAGTACACCTTCTGTTGTGTGTTATTTTAGAGTCGAGTCGAGCGTTTTATGCGAGGTTGGGCTCGTTCTGGTGAGAGCGCTCAACTTGAGAGAGTGCATTTTCTGAGATGGATGGTCTAGGTGATCGGCCATCTCCACCTCGTGCTCCTTTGGAGCAGGAGGCCGAGTTGTCTCGTGGGGATGGGGGAGACGGGGTTCCATACATGGATTACCTCGGTCCACTCCCGCCACCACGTACATCTCCTCTTCCTCCTCTGACTCGAGAGGAAGGGAGATTCGGTCAGGATAGAGTTCTTGGTGCACCACCACCTTTAGCTCGACAGGATAGGCCGATGACTTTGTGGGAGCGGACCCATCCTGTTCGGGCCGCGCAGCCTTCTTGCATAGTTCTTTCCTCAACTCGCGGGAACAACTATGAACTGAAACCACAATATGTGAGCATGCTTCCTACCTTCACTGCAAATAAGAAGGATCCGTATATTTTTATACGTGAATTCGAGGAAGTATGCTCCATGTTCAAGCTTCAACAACTTGTTGGGGATTCAATCCGGTTGAGGATGATTTCTTTCGCGTAGAAGGATAATGCAAAGAAATGGATGTACAGCCTCCCGGCGAGCTCTATTCGGTCTTGGGATGACTTTGTGACCGTCTTTCTGAAGAGATTTTTCTCTCAAAGGAAAACTCAACAGATACGGCACCAGATACATCAAATGTATCAGACTGAGACCGAATCTTTTCATGCTTTCTTTGAGAGGTTCAAGGACCTTCTCCAGCAGTGCCCTCATCATGGACTTGAGCTATGGCAGTTGTGCCAGATTGTTTATGAGGGCCTCAACTACAACACTCGCACATTGTTGGAGTCGATGTGTCAGGGTGATTTCCATATGAAACCCATCAATGAGGCATGGGACACTTTTGAGTTAATGGTTGAACGTACCTTTGAGTGGGACACCATGAGAGAGCCACCAGCCGCCAGGTCTTCTGGTCGAGCTGGATCATATCAAGTTGAGTCAACTATCGCGTCTGAGGCAAAATTGGTTGCTCTCATGTGTAGAATTGAGAGTTTAGAGTTGGGTCGAGCTCCTGTAGCTCAGGTCGCTACTCCCGGGTGTAGTAGGTGTGGACTTACGGGCCATGATGACTTGGAATGTGCTTGCGCTCCAAGGGATACTGAGCATGCAAATGCGATGTATCAATAGAGACTCCGTAAAGACCCGTACAGTCACTCCTACAACCCGGGATGGCGTAACTATCCTAACTTCTCTTTGGGGCCTAGTGGGGGTCACGGTCAGAGCTCGCATGCTCAACCTCAACCTCCACCTTATCAACCTCCAAGCCCATCGGCGACCTACCAACCCCCACATCAAAGGTATCAGCACCATAATTACCAAACTGCTCAGGGTCAGTTACTGAGTCAACCTTTGGTAAATCCCAGGGGTCAACCTGCTCAGGCTAGGCATAATGTGCACAATGTTGAAAATGACACTTCCCAACATGCAAATGTTGTCCAAACCTCAAGACCGAGAAGGATTGTTGACAAGAATGTGCAAATACCTGAAGCCAACCCTGTTGGTGACTCTTCCGAGGAGGGTCGTGAGTCTTTCAAGGAACCTAATTCTGACACTCCTCATCGTGATAGTTATGTCCCCAAGGCCCCATTCCCTCATAGGTTGACTAAAAACATGATGAGCTTTGGGACAAAATCGTTGAGGTACTTAGGCAAGTCAAGGTGAACATCCCGTTGTTGGACGTTGTTCAGTAAATGCCACTGTATGCCAAGTTCCATAATGACCTTTGTACCGTTAAGAGAAGAACAAATGTTCCCAAAAAGGCATTTTTGGCCGCCAATGTGAGCTCGATAATGACACAACCAATGCAAGTCAAATAAATGGACCCCGATTGTCCTACTATCTCTTGCATAATCGGTAATGTGACAACTCCTCAAGCTCTATTGGATTTGGGAGCATTTGTGAACCTCCTGCCCTACTCTGTCTATGTCAACCTTGGAATAGACGATCTTAAACAAACGAGGACAACCCTCCAGTTGGATGACAGATCCGTCAAGATTCCACATTGGAGTGTGGAGGATGTCCTTATTAAAGTGGGTGAGTTCGTGTTTCAAGTTGATTTCATCATCTTGGATATTGAACCTGTGTCCAACCCACAAGGACAAATTCCAGTGATCCTTGGGAGGCCATTTCTTGCGACATCTAATGCTTTGATCAATTGTCGCAATGGCTTGATGAGGTTGTCTTTTGGAAACCTCAAGGCGGATTTCAACATCTTTACTCTTGGTAAGCAACCCATGCTCTTCGACGATGCTGTTGGAGCCAATTTCATTCAGGACACGGATGAGCCCGAGTTATTAGGCATGTTCGACTCACATCAACATATTATAGAGGTGCTTATTGACCAGGTTGCGAGTGAAGATGATCTTGAGGAATCTGCCTGTGAACCTTTGGACGAGGAGGCACATCTGGGTGCTAGCTCCTCTTACCATGTGGCCCTTGAGCCACTTGAAATTAACTCTGAATCCAACAAGGACCCACCTTTGGTCGAGCTCAAACCGCTCCCCGATAACCTTAAATACATCTTTTTAGGGGATAATGAGACCTTGCCACTCATTATTGCTTCTGATCTTGCAAAAGATCAAGAGGCCGCCCTCAAAAAAGTGCTCATTGAAAACAAATAGGCTATTGGGTGGTCCTTGAAGGACATCAAGGGAATTAGCCATGGTATTGTCCAGCATCGGATCCACATGGAAGATGATTCTAGGCCCCGCCGGTACCCACAACGAAGATTGAATCATATAATGAAAGAAACCGTCCGAAAGGAGGTTCTTAAGTGCTTAGATCATGGTATAATCTATCCTATCTCTGATAGTTCATGGGTGAGTCATGTCCATGTGGTTCCCAAGAAGTCAGGCGTGACGGTTGTTGAGAATGAGCATAATGAGCTTATCCCGACACGCCTGCAAACTGGCTGGCGAGTTTGCGTTGATTATCGCAAGCTCAATGCGGCAACGCGGAAAGATCATTTCCCGTTGTCATTCATTGATCAGATGTTGGAAAGGTTGGCCGGACATGTGTATTATTGTTTTCTTGATGGATACTCTGGTTACAACCGAATTCCCATTACCCCCGCGGATCAACAGAAAACCACATTTACTTGTCCATTTGACACGTTTGCCTACCTTCACATGTCCTTTGGGTTATGTAATGCGTCAGCAACGTTTCAAAGGTGTATGATCAACATCTTCTCTGATATGGTAGAACGTTTCCTTGAGATTTTCATGGACGAGTTTTCCATATTTGGCATTTCCTTTGATGAGTGCCTTCGTCACTTGAGCATTGTCCTCAAGCGATGCCGTGGGAAGAACATCACTCTCAATTGAGAGAAATGTCACTTCATGGTGAAGCGAGGGATTGTACTTGGACATGTGGTCTCAAGTAGGGGAATTGAGGTCGATCCCGCCAAAGTGGATCTTATTGCTAATCTCACGCCGCCACGTAATGTGAAGGATATCCGTGCCTTTTTAGGGCATGCTGGATTCTATCAGTGGTTCATTCGGGATTTTAGAAAAATTGCTCGACCTCTCACCGCCCTGTTGGCTAAGGATGCCATTTTTGAGTTCACACCGGATTACCACCATGCCTTTTTGACCTTGAAGAAAGAGTTGACTTTAGCTCCCATAATTAAGGCACCGGTGTGGACTGAACCTTTCGAGTTAATGTGTGATGCATCTGACTTTGCTGTGGGAGCAATGCTTGGGCAACGATTGAACAAATTGCCTCATGTGATCTACTATGCCAATAGAACACTCAATGATGCCCAATTGAATTACACTGTGACCGAGAAGGAATTCTTACCGATCATATTCGCTTTGGAGAAATTCTAGTCGTACTTGATTGACTCCCACGTGATTATCTATTCTGATCACACAGCCATCAAACACCTCATGGTGAAGAAAGATGCAAAATCCCGACTCTTGAGATGGATCTTGTTGTTACAAGAATTCGATCTCCAGATTCAGGACAAAAAGGTGTGAAAATGTTGTAGCAGACCACTTGTCTCGTCTTGAGACGACCAACCCACAGGATCAAATTATTAATGACAAATTTCCTGACGAGCAATTGTTCACGATCAAAGATAACCATTGGTTTGCCGACATCGTGAACTACCTCGTGACCGAGAAACTTCCTGTGGGTTGGTCAAAATCTGACCAAACCAAATTTAGATCTTATGTCAGATTCTTTCACTGGGACGACCCCTACCTATTCAAATACGGCTCTGACCAAATTTTCAGGCGGTGCGTCCCCGATAACGAGTTCTAAAGTGTGCTCTATTTTTTCCACTCTGAGGCATGTGGAGGACACTTTGGAGCAAAGAAAATTGCCGCCAAGGTGCTCCAATCTGGATTCTTCTGGCATTCTCTTTTCAAAGATGCTTCGACTTTTGTAAGAATTGTGATAGGTGTCAGTGCCTTCGCAGGTTTAGTCGACGTGACATGATGCCTTTGCAAAATGTCCTTGTCGTCGACATTTTCGATGTGTGGGGCATTGACTCTATGGGTCCTTTCACGAATTCGTTCGGGAATGTTTACATTCTGGTGGCCATTGACTATGTGTCTAAGTGGGTTGAGGCTCTTGTTGAACGTTTTAATTAAACCGCAAGTGCACGGCCGCGATGAAGCGGTGGCAAGTACGGGTCGTCCTCAGGGAGGTGAGCAGCCTCTTGTTTATCCAAAATCAAGTGGCAAAATAGATGGAAGAGATGTTATTATGCTAACCTACACTACAATACGCTAAGAATTGTGAAATGTGAAAGAAGCAAACAAACGATGAAATAAGAACTAAGCTAAGAACAAAATAAGAATGCTGGAATACAGAAATGGGAAAACCCCTAAGGGGTGGAGTGAGTGCACACAAGCAAAGAGGTGGGTGTTGAACACATTCTTTAAGCACAAATAAAGGTGGTGTTATCATGCATAGGAAGTGTCTAAATGTTGTGGCAAAACCTATCAATCTATTCACCAACTTAGTTGATTAACATTTACATATGCAAGATGTTTATTTCAGAACCTAAACAAGCATGAGAGGTGTCTAATCATTTTGGCAAAACTCATCAAGTTATAAATTCTATCCTAAACAAGCAAGCATACATTCATGTTTTATCAACACATTGGAAATGAAGCATTCAATCCATTCTCATTTGCATGTATGTACATCTACTCCACCCCTCAAAGGGGATGGAACTACTCACTAAACATTACACTAATTATTAAACTAAACAAAGAAAGCATATTAACTAAGCTAATAAAACTAATGAAATGAGATTAAGCAAAGCAAAACAAGAAACATAAAACAAAGAACATAATAAAGAAAACTTGTATTAAAATGACTCACATTAAAAGTAGCATCCTCCTACTTTAGTGTGTGCTTCAAGGCCTCACTTCTAGTAGGAAGAATAGCCACTTAAAATATGGAATGATTACAATAGGAGGTGAAGAGTTCTATTTATAGGCATGGAAAAAGTTAATCCGGGACAATCCCCCAATGTGAGACTAAACAAATACCAGAAATGGACTAAATATACACTAATATGTAACCCAGAGAAATCTTAGCGGATTTGGGCCAAAAGTGACCGCCCATTAGCGGTCTTGGACCGCCAATTGGCGGTCTAAAAAGTCCGGATCCATCTGGAATTTGTGCTGGGCTTTGCTTAGTGTATTTGGTGGTCTTAGATGCATCTACTTCGTTTATTAGAGCTCCGACCCGAATAGAATTGCCAAAATACTCCTCATGATGGTGTGGAGTTCTCTGTTTTGCTCTTAGGTTCTTCTGTCTTACATTCAGATTCTTCTCCTTTGCATCTTAGTCCCTAGATCTCACAATTCAGTCCTTTTTCCCAGCTTTTGGGTCCTTTTATGCTTCATCTCTTCAAACCTATTTATTCCTGAAAACTAAACATAAAAATCGTGACATAGCATTGTTTAGGTGAAAGATAATGGATATAAGATACAAATATGAGCATGAAATGATGTCAATCAGCTCTCCCCACAAAGACCAATGACAACAAGGTGATCACCAAATTCTTGAAGGACATTTTTGCACGATTTAGTACTCCTCGTACCATAATCAGCGATAGGGGTACTCACTTCTGTAATCGCTCCTTTGAAGCCCCTATGAGGAAATATTCGATCACCCACAAGCTTGCGACCCCATATCATCTGCAAACGAGTGGGCAGGTCGAAGTCTGTAACCGTCAATTCAAGCAAATCCTTGAGAAGACGGTTAATTCCTCAAGGACGGATTGGTCAACTAAGTTGAATGACGCGTTGTGGTCCTTCCGCACCGCGTATAAGACCAAATTGGGTATGTCCCCATATCAGGTAGTGTACGACAAGGCTTGCCACCTACCCGTCGAGCTTGAGCATCGTGCTTTCTGGCGCTCAAGAACCTGAATATGGATCTTGATCAAGCAGGGGTGCAGGGTAAACTCGACATTGTGTAGTTAGAAGAGCTACGCAATGACGCGTATGAAAATGCCAAAATTCATAAGTCCCGAGCCAAGTTGTTTCACGATCGCATGATTGCGAAAGGTGTTTACGCCCGGGCAGAAGGTGTTGCTCTAAAATTCCCGGCTTCATCTGTTTGCGGGTAAGCTCCATAGTCGTTGGTCTGACCCTTTTATTGTCAAAACCGTATTTCCTCATGGAGCGGTTGACATCCTGAACCCAGGAAATGGGGACGTGTTCAAAGTTAATGGACAACGCCTCAAATCCTACTTTGAGGGGGCACCAGCTGAAGTCGAGGAGGTCATGTTCCTTCATGAACCTCACTCGCACTCAATCATTCATGTTCCTGCATGAATGGTTGAGCTTTTATGTTTGTATAAAGTTAAATTTGACAAAAACAAAAAAACACAAAAAAAGAAAAAAAAGACTCCATGAGTGAGCATTGATTGTTGTGGGCTCCAACCCTTGAGTATTTGAGCCTCATTTCTTTCATGTATTTGTATCCCTTCTTTAGCATCTCACAGGTTTTGAAGAAAATCGGGGTTATGTCCATCAACATGACCATAACACTTTCCTTTTGCTTCACGTTGGTGAGATCTTTCCTTTTTCATGCATAAATCCAGGTAGTATCATGCTCACCTTCATTGAGGACAATGCATGAAGTAGGTGTGGGGGGGTGTTTTACGTGTGCACATAGTCGAGTCTTTTCCTTTGATTTTGTTTTCTTTTGTGTGCATTGTTAGGGTTATGTTAGTGTGCTGCATTTAATATCGATATATCTGCTTGCCATGATCCTTGGTGACTTGTCTTCTTTTGCTTGCCTAGTACTTTAAAATTTTCACATTTCTTACAAAATCTTCATGTGTTTGCGAAAGAAAATGTTTTGTGGGTTTTGCGTGTGTTTAGCATGTGCAAAACCGTTGAGAGGTAAATTAAAAGAAAGCTTCCAAAATTGTCTTGAACTTGATGCATTAGGATATCTAGTACAGTGGATTTAGGACTTATCTAGTCGTTAGGATGCCCCCGGTTTTCCCTCGGGGGGCAAGTAATCATAGGGTTTCAGAACTCAAACAATTAAAGAAGTCCACCCTTAACCTAATGAGTTAATAATTCTTGTTTGTTAATATTAGGAAATTTGTTGTAGTCAATGACCCTTTAAATCTTGTTGTGAGATATTAAGTGTAGGGTTTTGGTTCTTGTGTCGATAAGAAATAAGTGAGTAGGTGTTCTCTCTTTTCGCACGACTCCTATCACTTGGGAAATTAGGTCCAAGGGGACTTTGTGCGTGGTGTTTTCGAGTCATCTGACTTGGGATGCACCGAACAAACTCCCGTTACACGGGTGGTAGGGATTGCCCTATGTGGAGATGTGGGGAAAGGTGTACGTGATAGTGTAAGTCCTCATAGGCAATGATGCACGAAACCTAACACTAGGAGAATCAAACACCAACTAGGCAGAAATAAAAGAAAAAAAGAAAAAAAATGGTAATGCAAATAAGAACCTTAATGGACTTTACACTTGGTATCAGTTGAGGAGGTTAAGGTTGTCCATGTCTTTCACTTAAGTCCTTAATTATTTTGCACGAATGATTCATTAGGCTAGGTGTGTGGACTGGATACATATATAGAGTCGGCCCTTAGGATTACCGCGTCCATTGATCGATAAAACTGAGTCCATCGAGTCAAGTTTCTAGATTGAATAATGGATCTCTGTTCGGATTTTGTGGGTATATCCGCTGAAAACCCTCAGGAGACAACACTCCTCCTCCTTGGCGACAAGGAGGTTTAACAGCTTGTTGCACGTGCTAAGTGCAACCGTAATTCCTACAAAAGCGAGTTAGGATTTCCCTGTTTTCATATGTTTTTTTCTTTTCTTTCATTTTCTCTTTCTTTGTTTTGCTCGGGACTAGCAAAAGTTAGGTGTGGGGTATTTGATTGACATCATATCATGCATACGTTTGTGTCTTATATTCGTTATCTTTCACCTAAACAATGCTGCCTGACGAGTTTTATGTTTGAGTTTCAGGAATAAACAGGATTGAGGAGAAGATGCATAAAAGGACCTAAAAGCAGGAAAAAAGGACTGAGTTGAGAGACTTAGGGACTAAGATGCAAGGGAGAAGGACCTGAATGTAATCCTAAAGGACCAATTAGCAAATCAAGAAACTCCACATCGTCATGGTGAGTATTTTGGCAATTCGATTCGGGTCGGAGCTCCAGCAACCAACTTGGATACATCACACATGAAGAAAACCATCCAGAGAAGTCCACAAAAAATCCAGACCGGATCCATACCCTGTAGACTGCCAATTGGAGGTCTGGGACCGCTAATTGGTTGTCCGGGTTGCTCCGGATCCGATGTGGTTTAGTTGGGTCTTGTATAATTGTGTGTTATGTCTATTTTTGGTATTGTATTAGTCCCATACCGGGGGATTGTCCCGGGTTACCTTTTTCTATGGCTATAAATAGAACTCTTCCTCCTCCTTTGTATCTCCTCTCTCTCTTGGTGGCCATCCTCTCTACTAGGAGTAAAAGCCTTGAAGCAAAACCCCTGGTGGAGAGAGGCTACTTGTAATTGAGTGAGTAATAATAAATATTTTGTTAAGTTTTCTTCATATTGCTTCTTTTCAATTCTTGCATACTTAGTTAACTTGTTTGTTTTAGTCTTCTTATAATTAGTTTAAGCATGTTTTCTTTCCTTATTATAAATATTAGTTTAAATATGTGTGAGTAGTTCCATCCCATTTGGGGGTGGAGTAGGTGTCTATACATGTTATGTAGGTGGTATGAAAGCTAAACATTGTTGTATGTGAGAAATGTTAGTATGCTTGTTTGAATTAATAAAAATTCTTACTTGATGGTTTCTGCCATAATGTTTAGGTACATTCCATGCTTGTTTATGTTCTTAATAACAAACTTGTCATGCTCATATTAATCACCTAGGTTAGTACTTTGAATGATAAGTCTTGCCATTAGGTACTTCTTATGCATTAACAAACACTAACTACACTTGAGCTTATTGTATGCATCCACCACACTTATTTCATGTGTACACACACTCCACCCCTTATGGGTTTTCCATTTCTGATTTCTATCTTCTTTTATTAGTCGTTTAGTTTTAGTTCGTTTTGTGCTTTCATTTCCTTCCTTGTTGCTACTAGTTTAATGTAGTTTACTTTAATCAATCTTTCTCTCCTTTGCTTCCCACTCACCTTCGAACTGACCAAAGTCGACACACCTCCCTGTGGATCGACCCGTATTTGCCATCGCTTAAACGCGGTCGTGCACTTACGGTTAATTAAAACGTTCAATCATCGACACACTTCCCTGTGGATCGACCCATATTTGCCATGTCTTCACCGATGTCGTGTACTTGCAGTATTTAAAACGAACACATCAGAAGGTCACCCATGTGCATGGTGAGACAAGTTTGTCCTTCGAAGGACACGATACTTTGTAGAACGAATACATCTCCTTCATGGGACAGGTTTGTCCTTCGAAGAACACGGTCGTTTGAGCACGTATAGTGTCCTTTGAAGGACACGCTCCTTTGAGCACATATAGTGTCCTTCGAAGGATACGAACATGGGCATCAATGCCACTTTTCCTTTCTCAACGTTTGAGGTTGGAAAGCAACAAAAGGGTAAAAACCCATCGTATGTGGTCTAACACAAATCTGTCAGTTAACCGAAATGTTCTACACCGACAACCAAACATATATCAATCCGCCTATATCACTAACTAGAAGTACCAGGTCGGAGTCTTCAGACAATCGAAATGCATTTATTCAATATAAGATAAATCCGATGTGGATATCCTTTTTTAGCATGATATGTTTTTTTAAATGAACATATATAACACACAGAATTTTATGTCCACAGCCGACGTGAGATGTCCTTTTATAATAAGTTATATATGACGAGGTTGTGCTTTAGGGAAATGAAGAACATACTCGATTTTAATTGACAAACTTGGGGTTTAAAGGACGTTTGATCATTAAGGACCCACGTGTCCTTTACAGGACATAAGTTGTGTTTGCTAGGAAATAATTTTTTTAGAAGGATACATTCAATATTAAACCCCAAGCATTCCCGTTTACCAGTTTAGAAGGGTACATTCGATATTACAGGACATAAGTTGTGTTTCCTGTTTTACCCCGAGCATTCCCAACCTTACCCCCTATCACGCACACCGACCCGGTCTCTCCAAAGCAGGCATCAACCACCCTAAACCCTCAACCCATCCCCTCCGGCTGGTCCCGACCATTCTCCACCAGGTAAATGGCTTCCAACAAGTAGACCAACCAGCCAAAGGCAAACAATAAGAAAAATGACAACGATACAGGTGACATTGATATGATATAGTCCTATGGCCATGGAGCTACTGTTATGTTGGACTTTCAGGAAAAAATCAGCAGCAAGGTCCATTTCCCCTAGAGTTTGATTCTTACTTGAAGCCCACCAGAGAAAACAAAGACTACTGGATAAGTTATATGGGTACTTTGGCAAGAAGCAAAGTGTGTATTTGTACTGCCAAGTGATTAATGGTGGATAAATCATTGGAAGAGCAAATTTGAAAGAATGCAATGGTTAGTTCATTATTATTCAGATTTTCTTTTTATCTAATCAATACTACTTTTGTTTATTTCGTGTTGCTAAAAAAATTATTTTACAATAAAAAAAAGTTGAAAAGGAAGTGGATATCGTTTATGGGTACTAGATGGACGGATTTCAAAACAAAATTGACATCTAATTTCAGTTTTGGATAGTATAAGGATCAAGATCCATGGAAAAATTACAATTTTATTACTCAGACGAATTGCCTAAATTCAAAAGCTCCAAAAATTTTGGTCAAATATACATTCATACTTCCTTCACACATTTTTGTTTGTAGGAACTATGAACGCTCAACCAAGAACAACAATCAAAGAACACGTTTCCACACATATAGTCGAGGGGGTTACTGTAGACTGGAGAAGACAATGATGGCCGAAAAGGTTGCCAAGAAAAGGTTTGAGCAAAGAGAAAGCTAGTAATTTGGCTCACCCGTCTTCCCAGGCTAGGCAAGATAAGTGGAAGAGAGAGGGCACTACTCCGGATGGGAGTTACATTAACTCTGAGCTGGCAGAGGTTGCAACAAAGATTATAAGTTTTACATTTAATTCGTGTGTTTCGTATACTACCTAATTAATTGATAAAATAGTGTTTAGCGTTAGGCATTGATATACTTTCTAAGATTCTTTTGTTTCGTATGCAATTTGATGATTTTCCACTACAAGATTTCGAAGATGAATTTGTTTCAGAGGGCAGAAAAGATATATTGATTGTAGCCCCGGGCAAAGATGAGCATGTTGGACGTGTACGTGGTGTTGGTAGTCGAATAGGACTACGACAATACTTTGGGTCATCCTCCTCGAAGCATAGTAGGAAAGGAATTCACGTGGATTGCGAAGAAAAGATCCATACGCTGCAATAACATATGGCTATGGTACTTAATAAATTTAAGTGCATTACCCGATATGGTCACACCTATTCTGACACCATGAAGTACAGTGGGAAGCGTGGATCCTAAAGATGAACGCCCAATTCGAATCCATGAGGAAACAAAAGTAGAAATAATAAAGAAGGCAATGTTATTACATTTGAATTTTATAACTTCATAATTGTAAATATATTGCTCATGTTATTTTGTTCTAATAATATTTCTTATGTTTCAATATTTAGGATGGTCTTCCATCGTCAAAAGCATCTTCTCCTCAGGAGTTGTGTGACGAGAGCCAATTGCCTTCAAATTGCAAAATGTTGTACATTCTTGTAAACGATAAATCTTTAGATTCCACAATAAAAGGTGTTATGCCGAAAGAATTGGTAGGCAAAACAACCAAGGGCACATAGAAGACTTGGTATATGTCTGCATAGGTGATGTCCAGCAGTTTTTGAAGATGGAAACATCGTGTATAACAATCATTCCAGTTCAATTGAAGTAAGTCATATTTGTCTTTTTCATAACTGTTTATGTTACCTTTAAATTTTAATGGTGTTAGTTTGTTTATATTAGGAATATGTTCCACATGCCGAATGACAAAAAATATGGTTATGTGTCTTCCACTCTATTGATCAAACGAGGAAATGGGAGTGGCCCAAATCTGACCTCCATTTCGATCTGAACTTTCACGTAAATATAGGTTTAGGAATGAACTTTCACGTAATGAATTTTTGAAGTTTAGGGGGGGCAAAGTGTTACAAAACAAAAGTTGAGGGGGGGGGGGTAATTGTTAACTTTGAAAGTTCAGGGGTGCAAAGTGATATCAGTGCATAGTTCAGGAGGTCAAACTGTAATTAACCCTATATTTTATAATACCTTCAATTGGACGAAGTAATTTATCATGAGTGGTTTTTAGTGAACATTGGATGTTACCTATAGTAGAACTGTTTACGTGGACAACCTACTGGTTTGGTCTTATGGCATTGAAGAATCCTACGGAAGGTTTAGTGAATATTATTCAAATGTAAATTATTTAGAATAATTTCATTCATATTCTAAGTTAATTTGTTGTTATTGAATGTTTGAATCCATTTTCGAACATTTACGTATTTTGGTAGGGGCCTTGAGGTCTGTCAATACTTGGGTGGTCGAAGGACTACAACAAAAAAGAAAGTAAATTGGGTTGAAATGAAGGTAAGATGATTCATTAATGTTTGTTTTGAGAATATGCATTATACTTTTCATTATATTTGTTGTTTTCCTAATATACATGAGTACTTAATTGTAGTACCGTAAACAAGTTGGAACTAGTGAACGCGGTTACTACATAATGAGGTATATGGAATAACTTGTTGAGAAGGAAGTGACAGTGGGAGAATTAGGATCGGTAAATTTTGATATTGATCTTATGTTCCATTACATATCTATATATATATTGTGTCACAATTTATATGCTAATAAATGAGTTTGTTTACTTTGTAGTCGTTCGAAGTATCCCTTGAACCATTTTCTCTAGAAGAGATAGACATTACACTGTTGGCTTTTAGGCCTTAATCTATATTTTGTTAATTTAATTAACTTAATCTTAATAATAATCAAATGTAGAGTAGCACACATTATGCATAGAATATACATTGCTTTGTGCTAACATGTACAAATGATCAAGACTCAAGGAAAAATGGAATGAACTCAAGACATGTAATCAAAGCTATTTGAAGACATGCAATTTTACTTTCATTTGAGTCTAAGGAATCTTTGTGAAATTTTAAGCATACAAGAATTAAAACCTATTCCCATACACACTAGGTTCATTGTAGAAGTCACACACCAAATCTCACATCAGTTGAACTTCAATAGATCACCAAAACCTAGGTCTGAAGATCACACTTCTAAACCTTAAACTGTTTGTGTGAAACGGTCCACCAAAACAAGTTTTCCATTCGACCGTTTGTAGCAGTTAAAATGGTTAACCAAAAGTGAGTTTTCCCAGTCTCACCAATCGACCTCTTTTGACCTTTCGGTCGACCGATTAACACGTAATTTCTGGACGATCGTTATACTTGTCGTATTATAAAATGGTCGTATTCATATTTTCTCGTAACCCCTAAAACGTATTTGGCCACCAGTTGAATGTTGACTTGAAAATGGTCGACCGGACGTAGACAATTTTGTGCACCAAAAGTGCATGTTATTTTCGGTCAAACGCATCCCAATTTTGTGTTCGACCGATTACCTTTTTCTTGGCCTAAATCCTTGTCGGTTGACCGACCCATTACCTGGTTCGACCGATGACTTATGTCATAACCCGTTTGGTTTGACCACATCTTAAGTTGATTTGAATGTTTCCTTATTCTCATGGAAATGGTCGATCGTTTATCCCGTGTCGGACGCCTGGCTTAGGACAGATTTGCTGAACTTAGATTTCTATTTTGTGTATCTTGCACAAACATCAACCAAATTTTACCCAACAACTATAAATATTTAGGAGCTTATAAATAGAGGTTTACACACCATATTTACACAACTTTCCAACTTTTATTTGCTCCTACATTAAAGAGAATCCTCCCATCTCAAGAAACCCAAAATCCTACACTCAAAAGCTTACACTTCCACACTTTAGTTATCAAATCCTATTTATATTCAAAGTGTTCCCAAGTTAGAGAGTGTTTGATCCACTCACATTTGTTGTTGTCAAATTATATTCTTGCGATGGTGTTCGTAGAGGTTGCTTTGTAAAGGCATTCTCTCCTGGCCTAGAACAGGGAGTGGATAGTGAAGACGTAGGCGGAGCTCGTGGAATCCTTCTCGGATTGTAAAAGTGGTTTTCTCTTGATCTTCTGGGGCAATGGGGATTTGGTTTATACGGAATGTCCATCAAGAAAATAATAATACTCATGTTCGGTCACTCTCTCAAGGTTTGGTTAATGAACAATAGAGGAAAATGATCTTTCCGCGTAGTTGCATTGAGCTTGCGGTAGTCAATGCAAACTCGCCAACCTGTTTGCAGACGAGTTGGTATAAGCTCCTTATGCTCATTTTCTACGACAATCATGCCAGACTTCTTCGGAACCACATGTACTGGACTTACCTACGAACTATCCGAAATGGGATAAATTATACCATTATCCAAGCATTTGAGCACTTCCATTCGGACATCCTCTTTAAGCACATGATTTTGTCTTCGTTGTGGGTCCCAGTAATTAGTAGCATATCATACATTGCATTCATGTTATATATCCTTTATTTTACGCCAATATTGTGTTACTCGAGTGTTTGTTTGATGTATTTCAGGTTTGAGGTAATAAAGAGGAGAAAAGAACCAAAAAGGACCTAAATGCAAGAAGAAATGACCTTATTGAAGCATCTTGAACCTGTTTGTCATGCTCAAGGAGCCATCTACAATTCAGGAAGGACTCAGATGAAACCTGAAGGGATCTGAGCATGAGGAAAACATTTCTAATACAAAAATCCCTCATTATCATGATCTTCAGAAGTATTTGGGAATTAAGACCAAACGGACTCGAACCAGCATACATAGAGTGCACCCTACGTGCAAAATGCATAACTTAAGCTCATGAAAGAATTCGGGGCGGATCAGACCAACCTGATCTGCCAGTGGTGGATCTTGTTAGTCCAAATCCCCCCAACTTCTCCCGTGGCTTGAACTTGTGTATTTGGGTGCATCAGACCATAGAGAAATCAATTACAGTTGTCAGATTGCTTCCAAATTCATCTACACCACTCCTTCTATAAATAACAATATTTCTCCTACCTTTAGATACCTTCCTCCACTAGAATAGGTTTAGTTTACCCAATTTGGATGCAAATGAATGTTGGTGGACGACGGTTGTAGTCTCACTCTTTGATTAGTCTAATGTTAGATTTGAGTTCCTCTCTTCTTTAGCTTTCTTTCTATGCAATTATTTTTACATTTTGTTGGTTGATTCGGTATTTTCCTATTCTTTCCATGTTTAGTGTAGATTTCTTGCTTTCCATGCTGGTTGTGATGAGTAGAGAGTAGATCCACCTCAATTGGGGTGGAGGTGAGGTGATGTAGACTATGTGTTGTGTGATGATGAGTTATTCTTATTTGTGTCATTTTCTTGTGCTTAATGTAGATCTATACTTGTAGCATGCTTAAACTTGTATTAGATTAGATAATGGTCACACTAGGTATTTGTCTCATGCGAGATCTAGAGTTTATCTTGTTGCTTGTAATGGTTTATCTTTGTATGGAATTGGCTTGAATTGTATGAATCTATGTTTGATGCACATTAGCATGAATGATGTAGGTTGTAGGTAGGATTAGTTGATACTTTAATGGTCACACTCGGTACTTATTACATGCTTGATAATCTAAAATCAACCAAAACTTCATGTGAAATATGCATATTCATGGTTGCCATGTAGTGTTGTGTATCCTATACTTAGATTCTACACTTGTTTCTACTTGTATGTCACACACACTGCACTTGTGCCTAATTGCATGGAACACACACTCACACACCCTTCTACGTACCTCCACTCCAAGGGGTTTTAATCATATCTTGTTGGTTCATTCTTAGTTTAGTTTAGTTTAGTTATTAGACCAATCCTCTCCATCTCCTTTCCTCTCTTGTTTGAGTATGGCGGGAACAACGGCACACACAACTCCTCATTGTACGACCCATACTTTCGGCATCTTCACCGACGTCGTGCACTTACGGTTTTGAACTTATAAAATCTCAATCAAGTTGTTGGGACCGTTGTCAGGGAGTTGGTCATTGTCGTTGTTGTTCCCACCAGTTCGGTGGGTTTTTCTTACATTTTCCTTTTAGTTTTGTTACTAAACAGGGGATTAAGTGGACAAGGGAACTACACAAAGGCAAAGGAGCATCCAAGAAGACTTTGGGGACCAAAATCCCCAAACAATCCGCCAGTGGAGGATTTGGTGGGTTTTGGCTTTTCTGTTTCAGTGATGGCTCCCCCTTACTATTCCTAGTTTATATCTTCCATTGTCTACTTCATATATGCTTTGTTTTGATGTCGGAAATTAATTTGACATACATATTCCCCTCTTTAAGAAAACTTGGACATTAAAACTCAAAGCAAGAGAGTAGATGAATGTCATTTAGGTCATGCATCATACATAGGCCTTGCACGCATATTGTCTTTTCTTTGTTTTACTTTCTTATTGTTGATTGCTGACGTGAGGTACGACACATTCTTCACTCATCCATGCATTAGCTTGCATGCATTAGTTAACAGGGTTGCATTGGAACAAGAGTGACGTGAGTGCTTGATTGCTAGTTTATGAATCAAAATACCCTAAGGGGGCTTGTCCTATATAAAATAAGGTTGGGGATTTCATCACCCCTTTATTCACCCAAAAAATCACACTTAATCAAAAGTCTTAATATAAAATATGGTATAACTGCAATGCCTCCTAACATGGTGTGAACAAGAAGAAACCAACCTCCAGTTATGTTTGGGGTATATCAAAAAAAGGCCAACACAAAACCTAAATACTAATTCTGATCAATCGAGGTAAGGGGGTAAATTAACTACATGGGGTGAGTAAATTAATCCATAACACGGGGTAACTTCAAATATAATGGGGTGGTGGTCAATACATTCCATGACTATTCCCGGAGGATTACTGTGTTGAGGTGTATTTATAATTTCATGAAATTCGGTAAAGAAATGTAGGGTAGATTAACAAATTACAACTATGTAGGGTAACTTTGAATTGTATCATCTGTTTTAACTTCAAATTCTAACTGTCTTACTATTTTATGGTAAGAAATGTATTCAATCTAAATCGGAAAATACAACAATGTCATTGGCCACAAAACTTAAGTTGGTAAGTTGTATAGTAATGAACTCATGTTACCGTATCTCACACTAACATTTTTAAATTAGACAATATGTGACTAAATTTTTAGAATGTTACAAGTGTATACTTTGTGGAGGGTGCAACCCTCCAAATGGAGGGACTTGCATATTTGTGGGCTCGTATTGAACCTATGTTTTAAAAACCGACCTGAACCGAACCGACGATCAGACCGGGTTGGACGTGAATCGGTAGCAGACCGGTTAGTTCTGTCAAAAAACTGGCCCCCCTTATGAACCAGAGTGAACCGAAGAAAACCGAAAAAACCGATCGAACCGATCAGTTTTTTCAAACTGAAATGAACCGGTTTTTTCAAAAAAAAATTGATTTTTATTGTTTGTTCAATTTTGACCAAAATTCTAGGTTTTTTATTTTTTACTACTCTTTCCCCAAACCCTCACCACCCATCGCGATCATTTCATTTTTGTTTATAGGTTTTAATTAAATTATTTTACAGATGAGTAATTTTGTTGAATTGTTCATAGTTTAGACACTTGGTTATTACTTATTATGTAAAAAAGTAATAGGAAAAATCGGTTCAATCAGTTGGACCGCCACTACGGAGTCGGTTCGGTTCAACTCTCGGTTCACAAAATTCCGATGTCATGCTGACGGCATCATCTGTTGGACCAGGTTGAACCATCGGTTCGACCACTTTGAACCAAATCGAGCTGTTTTCAGTTCACTCTTCGGTTCGATTTTTAAAACATTGATCGAAACCACTCACGATTTGCACCTCTATTTGGGTTTCAACGTCAATCCCCGTTATATTGAATGACAACGATATTGGTCGTGCATCCTCCTTAGCGTTTATAAGACCACGTGGTCACCCACCGTACGAGGGTGATGATTACTTTTGGAAGACTTCTCTTCGAAGTGTTTGTTGCTGTAGTGCCGTAGTGGTATTTAGTTATTTACCAGTCGTGGCCTGTTAGATTGCATTATTTATTGGAGTCATGCGACGTTGTTGTGTCCTTGTATGGGTTTAGGATTTTGTCCCTTAAGATTTATGTAATTTTTTTAAAGTAAAATGCAATTATTGTTTTTTTTTTTGTTAAAGTCACATTGCTTTCTACGAGTTGATGATCTCGGTTGGGATGCATTTTACTGCAGATTTCATTACAGGATACTCATTGTTAGAAAAGGTTTTGCAATTCCGACAAAAAGGTTTAGAAAACAATTTAGAAACGATTCTTTTTAAAAAATTGTTCACAAAACCGAATCCTCTATGAGAAATTTAACTTTCTATGTCTTAAGTGACCAAACTGGAAGAAAATCTCTACTTTAACAATTTCTGAAAAATATGTTTATCTTTTCATTTATTCCCAAAATACTTATGTCTATCTCGTGAGACCACTAACATGTAAAAACATCGATATGAGCTTGTTATGAACCATTTTCCCTTTGATTACAATTCACAACATTGCATGGGATGGAACCGATGAGAATAATATTGTTAATGTAATGAAATTATTAAAAGTTAGGTAATAATATTCTTAAATTTTTTTTACAAAAAGTTGGCTTATTCTCTTCACGGCCTAAAAAATCGCTGATTAAGGAACCATGGGACCAAATGTTATTTTAGTTGAACATAGAAAATATAAATTGTATCATAAAAGAATATCAAGTTGGCATTGATTTTACCTGTTGTAACTCCTTCGTAAAAGAGGGTATTATCGATTGTCAATTTAGTAAAAAACTGGACATTGTATTCAATACTTGCAAATAGATAGACAAGTTGGTAGATCTGTTGTTGTAGGTACAATCTATACTTGTATGTTACTTGATTGGTTGAGTAACGCATATCCCGTGTGTGTTTTTGTAGTTACTTTTAAAAGAGAGATGATGACAAAACATGGGGTACGGTATCACACACGTAACGTAGAAAAGCAGTAAACTATTATTTTCAGGGGAATGCTGTTCGTTACCGGAAAATTACTTAAATCGTCCCAACAATTACCTTTTTGCTCTTAACAATTCATTTAATACCAATTTTGTCTCGTCTCTTAAAATAAGGTGTTTACCTACGTTTTCCTCATTTTCCCAGTACAAACACCACGAAAATATCTGGCGAATCGTCTGTCTAAGACGCCTCACCCAGGGGGGTATCGCTAACACGCCACGTCCTAAAAAAATTAAATTTTAAAAAAAATTGTACGGTGTGTTATCTCAAATTATTTGAGGTTTTTTTGCAAGTTTCGGTGGTAACGAGTCAGATTACAACGAGTCGAATATTCAAAAAAATTCCAGATCCAACAATTTCAAAATCCAAAATCCTCCGGTGGTAAAACTTCCCGACTTACAAATACCACCTCGACAGATCGTTCGGGGGTCTCGATGGAAATTTTTTGGAATTTGAAATTGTTGGATCTGGAAATTTTTGAATTTTCATCACATGCAAAAACTCGTTGTAAGGTGAGAAGTCGGACGATCGACCGTTTGTTTCTCGGTCTACCGAACATGTTCCATGCGGATGACTGAGTTTCCATCGGTCCACCGTGATCGTAAAGACAGTAAGTTTTTGATCTTCCTGGAATCATTGGGTCGGTTTACCAACCTCTACCCAGTCATCCGAATATTTATCCTCAGTAGCTTCGACATTTCTCTGGAAATCTCTATTCGGTGTACCGAAGGGGCATCGACAATTCGAATGTATTAATTATTAACTTAATAATTAATTAATTTAGCAATTATCTAAATTTATAATCAATTATCTTTTTAATAAAAAGATGTTGGATATTTTACCAGGTTCGAGTACACCGGGGTGTCCGTTGGCTCATTACTGACCTCCAAAACATTATTTTTTTATGATTATGAGAGGAATGTGAAGAGAGATGTGTGATAGGACGGTGAAATGTCGCGTTATATGAGTAGAAATGAGAGAATGACAAAATGGTAATTTGTACGGGTGATTTAAGTAGTTTTCCAACGATTAATAGCAGTTCAGTATTTTTAACCATAACAGCAAACCCAAAGGACGGGGGTACACAAACCCGACCTCATTCCTTTGGTACATGACAAGAGGCCTTAGTGGGGGCACAAATAAGTACATAAGTCTTCCAAAAAAAATATCACTATTTATAGATAGATTAAGGGAATTACTATTTATCGTCCGTAAATTACTTAAATCACCCGCATTGATTACCATTTTGTCATTCACATTCCATTTAATACCCATTATGTACCATAAAAAATAAAATAAAAAATCAGGGTGTTTTTGCAGACGTCCATTTTTTTTAAAATCTTAAATTTATACGGTGTGTTATTTCAAATTATCTCAAATTCCGTTGCAAGATTTCGGTGGTAACGGGTGGAAAAAAATACTAACGTAAATAAACGGGTAAACGAATCAATATCCGGAGTACAATGATAGAGTGTCGAAACAAAAAAAATCCACAAAGCGTGCTTCATCTGCTTGCTCGCTTTGCGGGGGGGGGGGGGGGGCTAACGTCCCCCGCAAGGACTACAACCCCCGTTTTCCTACTCCGGTTTTATTTTTCATGGTCGGTTTTTGTTGTAGTATGAAAAGAGGAGAGCCTATTGGGAGCAAAAATAAGTAAAAATGAGATAATGACAAAATAGTAATTGACGCAGACGATTTAAGTAATTCACGGACGACGTTTAACACTTAAGTAGATTAAAGGATTCATAATCTCAAAATAATTACGATCTTGTTTTCTAGGTATTGTCAAGAAATCAAATAATTGCCGATCACAATTTTGAATCTTGCAATATACAGGATCTGTGACATAATCCCAACAATACATGACAATAAGGCTACAAGTTCCGCACTTTGAGAAGATATTTCATACATTATCTAAGTGTAGAAAATAGTAAGGAAATAACATAAAATATACCCAATCATATATTTAAGTGGTAGCATTCCAAACCGTTCTACAGTACAAATCTTTGCGCCAGAGGCAGTTATTTCAAGGATGACGCAGACATCATTAGTTTTTCTTTCTTTCCAATCAACTCAATGAATTCAACTGCAGCATTAAGGGCATTTGCTGATGCCAAGGAACTTAGACTCGTTGATGCCCAACCAGCCTCTCCTCCGGCCAGATCGGACACACCTCAAAACACAATAACTGGAATCTTACTTGACTTGGCAACCTGATTAAGACAACAAAAGAGGCGAGTAAACTTTTGCCGTAGAATTCATAAGTTACTATGAGTAAAAGTAATGTACTGGAAATGCTGACCCAAGGATTAAACATTGATTAAGAATTTTAAGTGATTAAAAAATTTATTCTGCAGAATGAACTGTATCCTATGTTAATTTCATATGAAGCAGCACTGCAATTAACACTGTTTAATGCAATTTTTCTGTGAAGTTAGAGTGTCTTACCATAATGATGGCAGAACTTTCTTCATCCACCGTGGAAACGTGAAACTTTTTGAACAAAAAATTTCGATAAGCCGCGTTGTCCAGGAATATATCAGCGGTTGCTCCTTGCAATCCATAAACAAGCTTGGGGGTCTCTGGCAGGCAATATGTTTCATTAAGGCACCTTTCAAGTTCCAAATCCTGCACCACATGAACAAAATCAGTATAGATGGTGTTTAACGTGGGTTATCAACTGTATTTTGTGTCAACAGATGGTTTTATTGACCTATTTCGTGTGACATTTACATCAACTGTATTTTTTTTCAGAAACTATTTCGCCTTAAAATGAAATAATGCTTGTAAACCTTAAGTTTCTCGGCTACTTGGAACCATGTTTTGTCCACTTCCTGCCAAAACACCTGCTGCATGGAGCTCCCAATTGAGAAAAATTCCTCGGGTTTGAACTCCACTCGTGACAAAAAGTTCCCCCCTTTCTTCGTATAACTGTATGCCCCAAATGCAATCTGTGGCCGTTTAGATTTTTCTGATTGATATTTCTATAGAAACAGGGGAATAATATAAATAATCAGAGTTTTCCAGCAACTGAGATGAAAATCTGAACTAATGAAAGTACAACAATTACTTGCAAAAATAAGTACAGCAATCAATTAAAATGTCTGGATGTAAGATTACAGGGTGCGGTTACAAGGTGTTTGATGAATAATATATGTTGTAATTATCACTTCTATTTGGTAAAGTCTAAAGTTCATCATATCCAAAAATATTATTGGCTTCAAAATGGACGACCAAAACGATCTTTCCCAAATAAAGTATACTCAATAAATAGTTTGTTGGTCTTTGCATGGTAAAGATCAGCATCGCGTCCAGGCCAAGTAAGTTGGATGAGTTGTTCAAATAAACACACCATTATGAAGATTGAGTCTCAAGGTTTAGTTACAATTACTTTATGAAAAAGTAAAAAATAAATATTATTACCGTCCATTCCCAAGAGCCAGTGAATGCTGCAGACTTGAGAACACTAACGTCACCAAACGACATAGAATCGTTAGCACTCCCAGCAGTCCCATAGTGCACAATTCCCCATATGTTGAAGTTGTCCAACAAAGTTTGGATTGTCACTCCAGCATTTAACTGAACAAAAATTGGAAAAATATTAAATAACATTAACTTGCTAATCTGTCTAATAATCGGCCGAAGAGTTAATATATATTTGTAAACCCAGTATGCGATTCGAAGGCTCATTTATTCATTATGTTTTTGAGACCATTATCTTTCTAGCTCTGTTTTTTGTTTTTTTCCAAACCCAAAATTTTGAATAAGATAACGGAAACGGCTTACCCTTCGTTGTCCGGACATAACAAAGATAACATTTACACCTCGAATGCTCCCGATGTGGAAGAGACGTCCTAATTTAAAAGTTTAATAATTCAGGGTTAGAACTTTCACATTTTTCTACAAATTTGCCTCAAATTTGAGTTGAGTAATTACTATGACCGTAACATTCCAAAACAGCGGAAATTTAAAATTTATCATCAAGATAATTAAAAGACGGGACTGTTACTTCTAATAAAAACATCCAAGCGGTGCATCATATTACATCCGGGTTTGTCAAAATCTACATGATTACATCAGATATAAGGAAAGGAAGTACAAGTAATCATGTCGACCTCAGTGGTCCGAACGAGAGGATCTGATCCCAAAATGCACGCGTCCGCTGTCACCACCCAACTGAACCTACTGTGGTCCTGAAATAAAGTATGCAACAACAATGCCTGAGTTTCCATAAGGAAACCCCGTATGTCAAACTCACCTATATGAATGCAGTAGTACAAATAAACCTATCATATTAGTAGTATGTCATATCATCAACAGTAAGGAAAATAGTTTCCCCGAAGGGTAAAACAGGACATTAGTCCGACAAACATCATCGGGTCTCCCTCGAAGACCTACCGTAAGCACATACGGTCTAACGGAACAAGACATGTCGCTACCCACACGCGGCTATACTAATCATTGGGTTCAGCAAGGAGCGCCCGCCAGGACCACCCCATAAGAAACAGATCTGTAACTTCGTTGTCAAACCACCCCAACAGAGACGTCGCTCGGTTGGTCCATCAATCATCATCTCAGTAGGTGCCCAACTGAGGAATACATAGCTGGAACAACATCGGTCCATCATCACCGAAACAACATCGACGACATCACCGGCACAACATCGGTGGTCCAACATACGTCAGACACAACATCGGACAATTCTGGACCGAAGTCCGGCAGGTCATCGGGTTCCATAAGCCATACATCATCATACATTGGGATCCGCGATCCCTGGGGTCTGCTACTCTACTATGAGTACATCAATCCATCACATTAAGTCACGATCCATACACGGAGGTGACACATCCCGAATACCCACACTCTTCCACACGACGGTCCATGGGCAGGCACGCGTAACGCGCCCGCCGTCACCTCCCGGCTCACGCACTAGGCTATGACACAGGTTTCCGTGGACAGAGTTGGCATCGACAAAGACCGGGAATTCAGTTCTGCGCACAAACAATCGACCGAAAGAGGCACTCCGATCGACCGTTCCCATGGGGTTCGGTCGACCGAAAGTATACAATGGCGAACTCTCTACGCCTAACCTAAGTCCCAAACGGTCGAACAAAAGTCTAAAACCGGTCGACCGATATGTGGTCAAAATATGGAATCTGGTCAAAATCACACAATACTAACCGTTGACCAACTCAGGGGTCCTGGTCGACCGAAACCTACTAGGACATCCTAGCAGTTCTAAGTCATCAAACGGTCGAACAGAACATAAAAACCGTCAAACCATACATAAGTCCACTTAAGTTCCGGTCGAACCAACTATAGAATCGGTCGACCGAAATCCAACAGACAAACCCCCGACCACCAGCACATGCACTACCAGTTGACCGCCACAATGCATCGTTCGATCGGTGTTGGTTATAGTCGGGCAAAATACATTAAATCGGTCGACCGCCCGAAGGATCCGGTCAACCGTTGGTCGTCTGCAACCTTGCACTAACCAAGGATTTACGCCGCTCTCGTCGCCGGTGAGGTCCCCGACCTCCCGCGACCGACAACCAAATCACCCCAACGCGGGTGAGCAATAAAATCACATTATTGAACCGGCATACCTTCCGAAGACGACGAACTCGCCGGAGCCTCGCTCGCGCAACGCCGCCTCCGGAATTCCTCCTCGTGTCCGACCTCTCGTGCCTCACTCCTCAGGACCACGCTCGCCTCCGCCGCTGCTCGCCGGAAAAGAGAGAATAAGGTGTGGAATGTGTGAGGAAGAAGGAATGAGAAGAAGAAAAGAAGATGGAGAAGAGAGGTTGGGTTGCTTTTAAACCCAAAGCCCACACCAACCCAACACCCCAACCAACCCCTATACTCCCTACCCTATCACCTCACCCATACCTCTCTCTGTTTCTCAAGTCAAACCTCCACCTAAACAACAATTAACCCCTAAGTGGGTTTAGGGATATTACTATGACCGTAACATCCCGAAAAAGCGGAAATTTAAAATTTATCATCAATATACGAGAGACCAATAATCAAAAGACGGGATTGTTACTTCGAATAAAAACATCCAAGCGGTGCATCATATTACATCAGAGTTTGTCAAAAGCTACATGATTACATCAGATATAACGAAAGGAAGTACAACTAATCATGTCGACCTTTGTGGTCCGAACGAGAGGATCTGATTCCAAAATACGTATGCCCGCTGTCACCACCCAACTGGACCTACTGCGGCCCTGAAGTAAAACATGCAACAATAATGCCTGAGTGGACAGGTTTCTGTGGCCAGAGTTGGCATCAACAAGGACTGGGAATTCAGTTCTGCGCACAAACGGTTGACCAAAATAGGCACTCCGGTCGACCGCTCCCATGGGGTTCGGTCGACCGAAAGTTTGCAACGGTCGAACTCTTTGCGCCGAACCTAAGTCCCAAATGGTGGAACAAAAATCGAAAACCGGTCGACCGATACGTGGTCAAAATCTAGAGTCTGGTCAAGATCATACAATACTAACGATCGACCGACTCAGGGGTCTCGGTCGACCGAAACTACAAGGACATCCTAGCAGTTCTATGTCATCAAACAGTCGAACAGAACATAAAAACCGTCGAACCATACATAAGTCCACTTAAGTTCCGGTCGAACCAACTATAAAATGGGTCGACCAAAATCCAACAGACAAACCCCCGACCCACCAGCACATGCACTACCGGTCGACCGCCACAAGGCATCGTTCGACCGGTGTTGGTTAAAGTCGAGCAAAATACATTAAATAGGTCGACCACCCGAAGGAACCGGTCAACCGGTGGTCGTCTGCAACCTTACATCATCCAAGGATTTACGCCGCTCTCGTCTCCCGTGAGGTCCCCGACCTCCCGCGATCGACCACCAAATCACCATAACGCGGGTGGGCAATAAAATCACACTATTGAACTGACATACCTTTCGAAGACGACGAACTAGTCGGAGCCTCGCTCGCGCAACGTCGCCGGTCTTTTGGACCGGATCGAATTTGACCGGTCCGGGTTTCGGTCCGGACACCGGTACAAATTCGGTTTTCGGTCCGGTCCAAACCCGGGCCAAAATCTAATTTTTCCCTCAAAATTCCGGTCTGGGTTTTTGGACCGGACCGGACCCCGGAGAGCATTCTGTCTGGTCTGGGTCCGGACCGATGCTCATCCCTACCTCCGGACGTCCTCCTCGAGTCCAACCTCCCGCGCCTCACTCCTCGGGACCACGCTCGCATCCGCCTCCGCCGTTGCCCGCCGGAAAAGAGAGAAGAAGGTAAGGAATGTGTGAGGAAGAAGGAAGGAGAAGAAGAAAAGAAGAGGGAGAAGAGAGGTTGGGTTGGTTTAAAACCAAAACCCACACCAACCTAACACCCCAACCATCCCCTATACTCCCTACTCCATCACCTCCCCCGTACCTCTCTCTCTCAAGTCAAACCTCCACCTAAACAACAATTAACCCCTAAGTGAGTTTAGCGATATTACAATGACTTCTAGTATTGTTTGACAAGTAGACCTATCACGCAATTACACGGTTTTGCAAACATTCAATATGAACGAATACTTGATATGTTTTTCGGAAAAAACGAATACTTGATTTGGCTTATTGAACCACACTGAGTCAACATGAATAAATTGAAGTGGACGTCACAGGAAAATGTCCAGAAATTAACAAAAGATAATATTTGTTTACCAGGAAAGATTAGTACCAAAATCCTTTTAAGAGAAAAAATGTTATAATACTGTTTTAGAAACCAGGCACATATATTACCTTGTTACTCGAAAAAAATAGTGAAAGAGTAGTGGTAATTTGCAAAAGTTTGACAGGTTTGGGGGCACTTGAACGTGGGCTGCTTTTTCAGAAAAAAACAATTTTTGAAAGTAAAATTAGAGCAATTGTTAAAGAAAAATAATTAGGTAACTAAACACAGACTTTAAAGTCAATATGACCGTTTTTGGTAGAGTCAATAGTTGTGTTTGAAAAATGGACATGATTAGAGGGTTCTATTAAAGTAAACAATGTCAAGATAAACAAACTAAAATAATAGTTTACGAACGCTGTAGGTGTACTTAGTACTAAAATAATATACAATGCGGAGTGTTGGTTGACATATCCATTCGTACCGTGAAGGTCCAACGGAGGGAAGTCGGAGTTGGGGACGAAATCCGACGACGACTGGATCGTGTCGGCTTCGGCCTGCCATGCCATCACGACCCCGATGAACGGCCCGGATTCGTTGGCCTTGTCAACCGTGGCACGTAAGGGGTGACCGGGCGGGAGCTGCTGCGACTCGCGGAGGAGCAGGAACAGGTGGAAAAGGATAACCAATCCTGATCGTGTCCTCATGATCGGGTGGCTGTGAAGATCGTTGGGATGTGGTGAGTTGAGGAATTGAGGACGCGATTGGTGGTTTTATAAGAGTCCAACGGGGCAATAATGTTGCGACTTGAAAATATTAGGTGGACACGGATGGAATCATATCTGAATTTAAATGAATTGAAATGATATCAGCGACTGGATTCACCAACAGGTAGATTACTAAATAATCGCGTGCAACATGTGATACATGATTGTTTTTATAAGTTGATAGTTGCATTAATAAAATGTTCTAGCCGTGTACGGCAGCAAGAATGTGACGCATAATATTGGTTGGGATGGCTCCAACTAAATTTTCTCCAGTTTTTTAAAACAAACTATTCATTTTCCATTATAATGTTGTGGTGGTTGCAACCTTCCATTCCATGAGCAGTAATTTTGTATCACATGTGTTACAATAATTTCCCTACAAAAGAAAATATGCTTCCTACACTGGTTTCCACGTTCATTCCATGCGTGTTGACGTGGTATTCTGACATGAGAAGAAGACGAACATCATTTTTCTTTAATGTATTCGATTAGAGAATAAATAACCATGCTCGACTACTCCGGGCGTATTGCTTTCTCTCTCTGTTACGTCAGTTTTTTTCTCTACCACGTCAACTCAAATCATCACATCCACCCCAAATTTTCCATAACCGTGCCTTGAAACCCCCCCCCCCCCCCCCCCCACACCTTACATTTTCTCCCATCCGCGTCATTTGAAGATCAATACTGAGTAAAATATATATAAAAAAATAAATAATCAAAACAAATAAGAAATATATTTTCAGGAAAAAAACTTAAAATAATTTTAAAATGAATCTTTTAACATTTTTAACAAAAACAAAATTTTAAAAAAAATCAGCCAACAGTGGAGGGGCAGATGTCCCCCATCCATCGGGCTGGGCGCCTAGGTGTGAAATGTTAGACCCTAACCTTTGATTTTGGGCTAATCCCGGGTTTAGTGGGGGATTAGCATAGGGAAGAGCAGGTGGAACAGTGACGGTGATGGGTGTAGGGGCTGGTTACTGTTGGTGTGTTGGGTTTGAGGAGAAAACCATCATTTCCTTGATTTCTTCTCTTCTTCACAGAAACCTCTCTCATTCTCTTCTTCTCTTCCGACGACCAGAGCTTGTGGAGGCGACTCCGGCGTGTGGAGGCGAGGACGACGTTGCGAAGACGCGGACGTGAGGTGCGTTGGAGCGGGGGTGCTGTCGGGCGTCGACGTTGAGCGAAACTCCGGTGCGCTCCGTCTTCCCCTTGAGGTATGTCGGCTTTTAGTGTGGTTTTGTTGTTTCCCCATGTTGGTGGGAAGTTGAGGTCGGCCGCGAGTGGTCGGAGACCTCGCCGGTGACGAGAAACGACGTAAAATCCTTGGCTGGCGCATGGTTGTTGTTGACCAACGGTCGACCGGTGCCTTCGGGCTGTCGACCGATTTTACCTTTTTGCCCGACTTTAACCAACACCGGTCGACCGATGCCAATGTGGCAGTCGATCGGTTGCATATGTGCTGGTGAGTTGGAGGCTTACTGTCGGATTTCGGTCGACCGTTCCTTGTTTTTGGGTCGACCAGAACTTAAGTGTACTTGATGATTATGCATGTTGTTCGACCCTGGTAGTTTTCGGTCGACCGAATAGACTTGTTGATTTTGACCAACTCTGGATTTTGACCTCGTGTTCGGTCGACCGATTTTAGACTGTTGTTCGACCATTTGGACTTAAGTGACGCGCAGAATAGTTCGACCGTTGTAGACTTTTGGTCGACCGAACCTATTGGGACGATCGACCTGTTAGGCTTTTTCGGTCGCCCGTTTGTGTGCAGAACTGAATTCATGGTCTTGTGTTTGTGTCAACTATGTCCACAGAAACCCGTGTCCTCGCTTAGAGCGTGAGCCGGGAGGTGACGGTGGGCACTTGCTCGTGCCACCCAGGGACCGCCATGTGGAAGAGTGTGGACACTTGGGTCACACGACCTCCGTGTTGGACCGTAGTGTGATGTGTTGTTGCCTTACTCTCTGTTGAGTAGCAGACCTGAGGGATCGCAGATCCCAATGCGTGTTGACGCAAGGCTCGTGGAGCATGATGACCCTGCAGACTACGGTCTGGACCCGTCCGATGTTGTGCCAGACGTATGCTGTACCGCCGAGGTTGTGCCGACGATGCCGCCGAGGTTTTTGCCGACGATGATGGTGCCGACGACGTTCCAGATTGTGGTTGTGCCGTCCGATGTTGTGCCGGACGTATGTTGTACCGCCGATGTTGTGCCGACGATGCCGCCGATGTTGTTCCGGTGATGATCCCCTATTGGGCACCTATCTTGGGATGTTGACCAACCGGGCTACGACTCCGTCGAAGGTGGTGTAGACCACGTGGTTCTTTGCGCGGAAGTGCGGACGCTCCTCACTGATCCCTTTGGCTCGAGTAGTCGCGTGTGGGGGTGCGTCGCGTAATGTCCGTAAGACCGTATGTGCCTACGGTAGGTTTCCGAGGTAGACCCGTTGTTGCTGGACTGATGTCCTTGTGGACCCTGTTGAGGGTCGTTATTGTTGTTGGACTGAGGTCTCGTTTACCCTTGGAGGGATTTGATGCATTGCAAATGTGATATGACATGCTACTGTTGGCTTTTTGGCCTTAATCTATGTTTTGATGATTTAATTAACCTAATCTTAATTATGATCATGTAGAGTAGCACACATATTGCATTGCATATATATTGCTTTGTGCTAACCTCTACAGGTGATCAAGACTCAAGGAAGAAAGGAAATCAAGTCAAGACATGTAATCAAGCACATTTGAAGACATGTATTTTATATTTCTTTGAGTCTTTAGGAACTTGTGTATATTGAGCATACTTGAGCTAAAATCAACTTAAACACACACTAGGTTCCTTATAGAAGTCACACACAAAATTTCACATAATTTGGACTTCAATAGATCACCCAAACTTAGACCGAAAAACACCAAACCTGAACCCTAACTGTCTGCCCACATTCGGTCGACCGAAACAGGCCGTTCAGTCGATCGGATGATCAATTAATCATGTTTGTATTTCCGTCTAGTTTCGGTCGACCGCACCTTTTCTTTCGGTCGACCGTTTGTGCTTATTTTCCCGACCGTTAGTTTTGTCGTATATACCCAACGGTCGTATTCGTATTAAACCAATTATACCCCAAATACATTTTATGTATCAGTCGACCGAGGACCATGATCGGTCGACCGTTTGTCCATCTCTTGACAAACCCGAATCTCCTGTTGAAAAACGGTCGACCGCTAGACTTGTTTCGGTCGACCGATTATCCAATTGTTGTCAACCCCAAAGTGCCTGGACGAAATCGGTCGAACGTACCCCTTTCTTGTGTTCGACCGATGACTTAAGTTTTCCTAAGTCGTAGCGTTGGGCGGTCAACCGAACCTTGTGCAAATCTGCCAAACGGTCGACCGTTCTTCCCGTTTCGGTCGACCGATTTAACTCAGAATTGGGTCCTGCAGTTTCTGTTTTGTGTAATCACACTTCAACTCACACCCAATCAATCCCAACGGCTCTATTCTCTCTAATGCCTATATAAGGAGTTGTGAAACATATTTTAATACAACTCTCCCACTACAAACATGTCCCAAACTTTAGAGAGAATACCAAACACTCCAAACCTCAATTTCCACACTTTAGTGATCAATTCCCTAATCCTACTCAAGTGTGCTCAAGAATTAGAGAGTGTTGTTCCACTCAACCTTTGTTCAAGAAGCAAGGACTTCGGTGAAAGTCCGAAGTGTTCCTCTCGGATTGTGAGAGAAGAAAGTCAAGCTCGCGAGGTTGTTCGCGGAGTTTGTTTTGTAAAAGGCGTTCTCTCCCGGCCCGGAGCGGGGAGTGGTTAGTGAAGACGTAGGCGGAGCTCGCGGAGTCGAGCGGAGCTTACAAGAGAGGACTAGGACCCTGGTGGGGTGCCGAACCTCTATAAAAACCGACGCGTCTTTGTGGTTTGCATTATTCCTTCCCTACTTTCTTTAGTTGTTTAAATTCCGCTGCATATAACTCGATCGATTAAACAAGTAGGTGATTAGCGTAAAAGTGATTAGTGGACCCATAACCCACACGATCCTACATTTGGTATCAGAGCCTTGTGCGCTAAATTCTATACTTAATCGTATTTTTAGCATGGCTAGTACATCTAATCACGTAGAGGGATTATGCACCACTCGACCTCCATTGCTAAATGGGTCAAATTATGATTATTGGAAGAATAGGATGAAAATATTCTTAATTTCAAATGACCTTAAGTATTGGATGTTTCTCCAAAATCCATACACACACCCAAATGAAGATGAATTAGATTCACTCACTAAACCCAAAATGAAAGAAATTGAGATGAACTCAAAAATTATGAATATTCTATATTGTGGGCTAAATGAGGGTGAATATAATAGGATTAGAGGGTGTGTTAGTACATATGAGATTTGGCATAGATTACAAATGCATCATGAGGGGGATAGCAAAACTAAGGAAACTCGCATTAGTCTCCTCATGCATAAATATGAGATTTTTTCTATGCAAATCGGTGAAAACATAAGCGAAATGAACACTCGCTTCACCGATATCACTAACTCTCTTTTGGTTCTTGGAAGAAAAATCAATGAAGGAGACATGACAAGGAAGTTCCTCCGGTCACTTAGCATCGATTGGGAAGATAAAGTCGTCGCAATTGAAGAAGCGCATGATCTTTCTAAATTAAAGATGGATGAACTAGTTGGAAATCTCATGGCTTATGAGCTCCAAATTAACCATCGGAAGGAGAAGGAAGCCTACAAGAACAAAATCACCTTGGGATTACATGCAAATATTGATCAACCAAGGAGAAGTGTAGAAGATGAGGACATCGAAGTCCTAGCAAAAGACTTCTTCAAATACCTCAAGAAGGATAAAGGAGAAAAGAGTGAAAGAAGAGGTAGAAGAAGTGAGAAAAGAGAAAAGGAGAAGGAGAAGGAAGAGAGTGAAAATGAGAGAAAAGAAGGGGAGAAGAAGAAGGAGAGAAGGGAGAGGAGAAGAGAAAAGGAGAAAAGCAAGAGAAGAGAAAGGAAGGAGGAAGTACACAAGGCTACATGGGATGATTCTTCATCACCATCTTCATCGTCGTCTTCCTTGCAAAGTAGAAGAGAAGTGGCTCACTCATGCTTCATGGCTATTGAAGATCAAAGTGAGGTAGAATCTAACTCTTGCTCTAGTAATTCATGCTCAACTAAGTCATATTATAGTGATAGCTCACATTCTATTGTTAATGAAGAAACCTATACACATGATGAGCTTCAAAATGCATGTCATGACTTAGTTAAACAATATGAGATCATTTGTGATAAAAACAAGAATGCTAGAAAGTTAATCAAAGATCTTCAAAGCCAAATTGAAACATGCATGAATGAGAAGAATGAGGTGATTGCTAAATTTGAAAAGAATGCATCAAATATTGATAAATTAATAGCAACACCCATAGATTGTGATCAACTAAATCTTCAAGCTTGTAATTTGCAATTAAGAAAAGATTTAGAAAGATTCACAAATGGAACTAAGATGCTTAACATGCTATTAGGTAGTCAAAGACAATCCTTGCAAAAACATGGTTTGAGGTTACAATTCAAAATTGAAAAACCATGTATCTCACACTACACTAAATGGCAAGCATATGTTCATTAACCATAGTTCCTCAAGTGTGTGGGCTCCTAAAACCAAAATGATTTGGGTTCCCAAAACTAACATTCAAGGACCCAAAGTTGTTTGGGTACCTAAATCTACACTTGTAGGTGCTTGAGGAGGAGATTGGTGGTGACCGGGTGAGCTCAAGAGTCAAATTCAAATCCGGTTGCATCACCAAATGAGATTGGAACCAATTGTAGCTTCAAGTTGGTAAAATTTTATATCCTCTACATATTCAATAAAATTGGTTCTAGTCTATGTTTTATATGCTTAATTGTTATATCCTTAGAAGTTTAATTCATTGCAAATCATATACCCTATTCATTGCAAATCATATTTCACATCCATTGATTATAAGTGTCATATTTTGAATGGATGTTAGAATAAGGCTTAAATAGAAACTAAATTGAACTTAAATTGAATCATACTCATAGTTTCCATCTAGCCTTATTGATAGGGGGAGCTTAAATGTTATATCTTTTATTAGAATAATGAAGTGCAAAATTTAGGGGGAGCAACTTCATCACAAGACATCCAAATTCTATGCTTAAAGTCTTATTTAATTGTTGTTTTTGATGGATGTCAAAGGGGGAGAGATAATTAAGGGGGTAACTTGGAATTTGACATAAAATTGAACAAAAACTATGCACATCCATAGGGGGAGCATTAATATGCATAGTTTACATATACAAATTCCATGTATTTAGATAGAGTTAAGATATAGGTTGCCATCATAAAAAAGGGGGAGATTGTTGGCTTTTTGGCCTTAATCTATGTTTTGATGATTTAATTAACCTAATCTTAATTATGATCATGTAGAGTAGCACACATATTGCATTGCATATATATTGCTTTGTGCTAACCTCTACAGGTGATCAAGACTCAAGGAAGAAAGGAAATCAAGTCAAGACATGTAATCAAGCACATTTGAAGACATGTATTTTATATTTCTTTGAGTCTTTAGGAACTTGTGTATATTGAGCATACTTGAGCTAAAATCAACTTAAACACACACTAGGTTCCTTATAGAAGTCACACACAAAATTTCACATAATTTGGACTTCAATAGATCACCCAAACTTAGACCGGAAAACACCAAACCTGAACCCTAAATGTCTGCCCACATTCGGTCGACCGAAACAGGCCGTTCGGTCGATCGGATGATCAATTAATCCTGTTTGTATTTCCGTCTAGTTTCGGTCGACCGCACCTTTTCTTTCGGTCGACCGTTTGTGCTTATTTTCCCGACCGTTAGTTTTGTCGTATATACCCAACGGTCGTATTCGTATTAAACCAATTATACCCCAAATACATTTTATGTATGGGTCGACCGAGGACCACGATCGGTCGACCGTTTGTCCATCACTTGACAAACCCGAATCTCCTGTTGAAAAACGGTCGACCGCTAGACTTGTTTCGGTCGACCGATTATCCAATTGTTGTCAACCCCAAAGTGCCTGGACGAAATCGGTCGAACGTACCCCTTTCTTGTGTTCGACCGATGACTTAAGTTTTCCTAAGTCGTAGCGTTTGGCGGTCGACCGTTGCTTAACCGGTCGACCGAACCTTATGCAAATCTGCCAAACGGTCGACCGTTCTTCCCTTTTCGGTCGACCGATTTAACTCAGAATTGGGTCCTGCAGTTTCTGTTTTGTGTAATCACACTTCAACTCACACCCAATCAATCCCAATGGCTCTATTCTCTCTAATGCCTATATAAGGAGTTGTGAAACACATTTTAACACAACTCTCCCACTACAAACTTGTCCCAAACTTTAGAGAGAATCCCAAACACTCCAAACCTCAATTTCCACACTTTAGTGATCAATTCCCTAATCCTACTCAAGTGTGCTCAAGAATTAAAGAGTGTTGTTCCACTCAACCTTTGTTCAAGAAGCAAGGACTCCGGTGAAAGTCCGAAGTGTTCCTCTCGGATTGTGAGCGAAGAAAGTCAAGCTCGTGAGGTTGTTCGCGGAGTTTGTTTTGTAAAAGGCGTTCTCTCCCGGCCCGGAACGGGGAGTGGTTAGTGAAGACGTAGGCGGAGCTCGCGGAGTCGAACGGAGCTTACAAGAGAGGACTAGGACCCGGGTGGGGTGCCGAACCTCTATAAAAACTGACGCGTCTTTGTGGTTTGCATTAGTCCTTCCCTACTTGCTCTAGTTGTTTAAATTCCGCTGCATATAACTCGATCGATTAAACAAGTAGGTGATTAGCGTAAAAGTGATTAGTGGACCCATAACCCACACGATCCTACATCTACTAGTATGATAGGTTCTTTTACCGTACTGTTGCATTCATATAGGCAAACTTGGCATACGGGATTTCCTAATGGGAAACTCAGGCATCGTTGTTTGATTCATGTTTCAGGACCGCAGTAGGTTCTGTCGGGTGGAGACAAGGGGCACACATATTTTGGGGTCAGGATCGTCTTCGGAATCTTCGAGGTCGTCGTGATTGCTTGTACTTGTCGTTTTATTGTATTGTTGTAATCACGTCTTTTGACAAAACTCTGTTGTATTATTGGTGCACCGACTGTTGATTTATACGAGTAACATCCCCGTTGATGAGTTTATTCTGATAATCTCTTAATTGTTTAAATTTTTAAATTTCTGTTGTTTCGGGATGTTACATGAAATCTAGTCGCCCACCGCCCAAGTTTTGGCGACAATTAACTATGCTCTTATACCATTCATACGCTCCATATATTATACCCTTAATATACCCAACAACCTTTCCGTATTTTCCTTGCCAAAAGTAGCTGAATTCTGCAAACATGCTCTGCTATACATTAAAGCAGTTGTACGTTTTCAGTAATTTGAATTCAAATGCGTTTCAGTTCTTGGGAGAAAGTCATTATATTTCCTCCGGTCATTTTTCCTTTTCATTTCCCTCTCACCGTCACCTACCGTCTCGTGGCTTCCACCTCTTCTGGTTCTTCTTCTTTTGGATTTTTTGTGTGATTGTAGTTAATACTGTGTTGTTATTCATATAATGTTTTTGTTGCTACGTCTATTGTAACAATGAAATAATGTATTTGCAACTTTTTATTGCTACCAATCCAATGTTTTGTCGATTTTCTGCATTTAAAGTATAATTTTTCACATCTTTATTTGTTGGTTTTCATTTTTCTTTATTTTTCAGTTTCATTAATTGTTCTGCCTATTTCTTCTTGTCAACTTCATTAATTGCCAACTTCATTATGTCAAAAATTGAAATCATTAGTTACTTTTATTTTATTTTGTTTATTTATCCATATTTCTTCGGGTTTTCTTTTTTTTGGTATTTTTGTATCGTAAATTTGTATTTCTGGTTCGAGATAGTGTTCTTTTGTGTATGATTACAATTGATCTAATCCCTTTGATTTTTGTTGTTAATTAGAATCCAGCTTCGAGCTATTTGACTTTGAAAGTATGGGCAAATCGGGGCTCGCACCTGAACTTTCCCAAGTTGAGGTGTAATGTACCCAAACAGCAATTAAAAATACCCATCAGCTATCTAATGTAGATCTCCTACGACAGATGCAACAAGCTGGTAACGACCGTGTCATTCAGAACGACATTCAAGCCATAGGGGACCAACAACTGCATGGAGAAGTACCTAATGAACTCCTTATCATTTGCACCAACACCCTCTAGAACCAAAGGAAGGAATGCACTTTGAAACTTAATTATAAAGGACGGTTATTTAGATTCAAAACTGCAAGTGTTATTTTGGTCCTCAGTAATGCTTGCATTCTGGGTATTTTGTGTTGTAGTATAGGAATTTTCACGTTATAGGGTGGGTATTTTCATATTATGATTTTCATAATGTTGTAGTAACTAATGTTTATGGTTTGGGAATTTTGATGTTGTGGTTTGCACATTTTTGTATAAAACTTCATGTTGACACTAAAATAACTTTATTTAATTTGGTCTCCAGTGTTAATTGCAGGTTGGATATTTTGAGGTGCAATCTAGGTATTTTCGTGTTATAGTTTGGATACATTCATATTACAATCTTTATATTTTTGTCTTTAATTATGTTTTATGGTTCGGGTACACCGATGATATGGTTTAAGTATTTCATGTTATGGTTTGTAAAGGGTGTGACACAAGACCTCCCACCCCTTTTATTTTGGTGATCACTTAGATTCACAACTATGACATGCTTTATTTGGTCCTCAATGGTGTTTGCGTTAAGAGTATTTCGTCCTTACTTATATTCGGACGACTGAATAGAGTCATCGTACATCCGAATGGGTGACTCAATGGATGGTCAACACGAAATCAAGATGACTTTGGACAACGGGCCAAAGAATTTGTCGTCTGAATCTGGGTGAAGAAATGTTCACTCTCAGTCCAAGGTAATTCAGACGACTGGATGGATAAATAGGTCGTCGGAAACATGGTGAGGAGGCGTCCGAAGTAGTTCACTGGTTGTCCAAAATAAAGGAGATATAGTGCGACAAATTTAGATATAGCCGTTGGAAAAGCTCAAATCTCTGACATAATACAACAATTATTTTTTGTATAAACACATTTAATCAAACAAGGTTTGGATGATTAAAAGAGTGATTTGGATGTCCGAATTATAAAGGTCCAAACTGAGTATGAATCTAGATGACTTAATAGGCAGATTGGTCATCCAAAATAAATAAAGGAAAATACATACTTGGTAATTCAGAGAAAATGTTCGAATAATTCAATGAAGGAATGGGATGGCAGAAACTGATTGAATTTGTTGCCTTTTTGGTCTTAATCTATTGTTTTGATGATTTAATCAACATAATCTTAATTAATGTAGAGTAACATACCATGCATAGCAGATAAATTGTATTGTGTTAACTTCTATAGGTGATCAAGACTCAAAGAAGAAATGATTCAAGTGAAGAGATGTAATTAAGCTCATTTGAAAACATGTAATTTGTATTTTTTTTAGCCTTAGGAAATATGTGTACTTGAGCATACAAGAGTGAACAACTACTCACATACAAACTAGGTTTCTTGTACAAGTCACACATAAAAGTTCACATCAATTGGACTTCAATAGATCACTCAAACTAGGACCGAAAAACACTTAATACAAACCTGATCTGCCAGTGCCAAATCGGTCGACCGGAACGAGTTCTTTCTTCGATCGATTGGGTCTGTTAATCTGTTAGCCTAAGTGTTGTACTGATCGACCATTTGAAACTTTTCGTCCGACCGTCTACATGTGTCACTTGACCATTAGATTTGTCGTTTTCTACAACGGTCAGATTTCCCAAAACCCAAAATTTCTCGACTTTCGGTCGACCGATTAATACTTAGCGGTCGACAGAATAAATCAATTTTGGTCACCCTGAACACTCTAGAAGTTTCCGGTCGAACATCCCCTATATCTCGGTCAACCGAAACACATTTTCTCCTTGAACCCAGAAGTGCAGTGAAATTTCTGGTCGAACCGACCATTCACTAAGTTCGACCGATCCATCTTTTACCAGACCGAAACCCCCAGAACAGTCGATCGATCCCCAATTTAGTTCGACCGCTCACTTAAGTGAACTTAAGTAATAGCCAGATTTGTTCGACCGGTTGACCGGTATGTCCGATTTGGTCGACTGATTTTGTTCTGAACTGTGACCTGCACTTCATTGTTTTGTGTTTCTTACACAACCACTTACCTCTTTAATCAGAACGGGTATAACCCCTTAGGAGCTTATAAATAGATGTTAGCAAGACACAATATGACATCTCTCCCACTACTATTTGCCTCCTACTTTAGAAAGATCATTCCAAATACTGCAAACCTTCAAATCCACACTTTAGTCTCAATTCCTATCTTACTCAAGTGTACTCAAAGTTAGAGTGTCCATAATCTTGGTTACTACTTGCTGTCAAGAAGTTGTAAAGGTTTCGGTGAAAGCCTGAAGCATCCCTCTCGGATTGTGAGACGAGTAGCCAAACTCTGCGAGGGTTGTTCGCGAGTTTGAAGATTGTAAAGACGTTGTCTCCCGACCCGGAATGGGGAGCGGATAGTGAAGTCGTGAGCGGAGCTTTCAAGAGAGGACGTAGGCGGTGGGCGAATCTCTGTAAAATCCCTGAGTCCATTTGTGGTTTGCTAATTTCTCGTCTGTACTTGCTTTTGTTTGATTATTTCCGTTGCATCTTTGATTAAGCAAGTAGAGGTTAATTAACCCTAAAAGTGATTAGATAAATCCGACCATACACGATTCAACAGAATCAAGTCCAGATTTACTGGTGATATGTTCGGATGACTAGAGTAAGGATTTAGTCAGCCGAATCTGGGTAGCTCAAAAGATGATATTCTTGATGAAGAATTTGGACGACTAGAGCAGGGTTTAGAGGTCCAATTTACAATTAATCCTATGACTCAATAAATGGAAAATACATGTCTTCTTGAAGCTTGGTTACATTTCTTGAATCTTTATTCCTTGATCCTCCATGTCCTTGACACCTAACAAGATAAAGATTTGCGCAATACATGTATATATGACATGCTTGGAATATGTTTCGCTAGATTGAGTGATTGTGCATGAATTAAAATTAGGTTTTCAATAATCATCAGAATAAACATGATTAAGGCCTTAAAGCCAAGATTAGTTTCGACACATTAAAGGTGCACACCATCTAGTACATATCTGATTAAAACAATATTAAATCACTTTTAATAGCATTAAATCATGAGAGCCTGGATCCCATGATTATTTTACATATAAGACCAACGCTAGATTTAGGATCCAAAACTATTAGATCAAAGATCCAACAGTCTCCACTTGCGCTATATGTACAAACTGTATAATTATGTTATCCCATAATTACAAAATGAGCTCAACTTTGTTGTCATTACCATCCTCTATTTGTAACAAATCTCGTCCATCAATTATACCAACATAAGATAAAAGCAACATTTTTTTAACTGCAAGTGCACGACCGTGTTGAAGTACAGTTGCAAGTATGGGTCAAACCACAAGGAGATTGGTTAGCATCAATTTACCCTTCCATACTCATACAGGAAAGGAATAGGTGGAGGATTTGGATATTTACTCTAAATGATCTAACTAAAACTAAAATGCAATTAAGTCTAACTAATAATATGATGATCCGTAGGGGTGGAGAATTGATTGAGATTTAAGTGTATTAAGTGTACCAATATTCACGTTACTTGTGGTTAAATACAAAACACTAGTTATGCAGAAATGTTTTATTTAAATTTTTTTAATACATAATTAAATATTTAGGTAAATTCGGAAGAAATTTCGAGATATACTCTCCTCGGACCTGCCAAGTCTAAGGGGTGAGACTTTTTTTTGTTTTAATTAGTTTTAGTTTTATATTTAGTTGTGAATAATTTATTATGTTGGACAAAGAGAATTGGTTTTTATTATGCTGGATAAAGAGAATTGATGTTTTTATTGGATAAAATAACCTAACTTTTCAACACTCTCTCTCATCCACATCATTTGGAGGTCGATCATGGAAACAAATACAATAAAAATATTATTTTTGAACATAAAAATAAATAGAAAACATATTTTTAAAAAAAGATTTAAAAAACAGATTAAAATGATTTAAAAAAACCAAAAACAAAAATTGTTGTAATTACTTTAGTAATGTAAATTACTTTTAATAATGTTGATAAAATTAGGCAAATTCACAAATTTAATAATGTAAATTACTTTTAATAATGTTGATAAAATTTATTTTCATTTGTCCGTAATTATTCAACTTTATTAGAATAATTTATGAGTTATTATAATTAAAGTTGAATAATTATAATCATTGAATTTTATTCTAAATATAATAATTTTGATATTGTATATAAGTTCCAATGTAGATGAGTTCACCGTGGAGAAAATAAGAGAGAAAACAGAGTGGAAGGAAAGCATTGGAAAAGGGATATGAGATGCTGTAGACGCTCAATTTTTTTTAATTAAAAATTTAATACAAAATTAAATTTTTAGGTAAACACGGGAGAAATTCCGAGATATACTTTTCACCCACTTTTAGATAAGTTCACAATGTAGCCATCAAAATATAGTTATCTCGAAAATTGTCTCGTTTTGTATGTTACGTAAATTAAAGTGTGTTACTGTCCAACTTAATAAATTATTTACAACTAAATATAATACAAAAACTAATTAAAACAAAAAAGAATTTTTTAAAAAAGTCTGACCCTCCGACATCCCAACACCTCAGACTTGGTAGGTCCAAGGGGACTATATCTCGAAATTTCTCCAGAATTTACCTAAATATATACTTTTGTATTAAATTTTTATTAAAATAAATAAATCTGTAATTATGTGAATAATCATGACAAAAATACATTTGAATGTTATTATCCTAATTGACTGCAAGGCAGAATAGGCGAGAGGAAACAAGGACATTCAAGCATTAAAACACAAGCACCTAGACTTAGAACAAGAGTTGAAGATGTCACGTTAAACAAAGACTAGATCAGACATTATTGTATCCATGCATGCTTATAAGACAACTAATTGTTTGCATGTCATTACAAAACACTATAATTCCCAAAAACCACTATTGTCACACCTATTTGCTTATTCTTAATGGCCACTACCGTGACGGTTTCCGTTCATGACATCATCTTTTTCGTTGATGATGTCATCAATGGAATAAAAAAAATTAATTGTAAAATTTACAAATCTCACCTTGTATAATATTTTATTTCCTTTTGAAACCTCTTTATCTCTCTTATCTCTCTCCTCTCTCTCATCCTTCTTTCACACACACTCTCTCTCATCCTTCCTTCACTCTCTCTCATCTCTCTTTCTCTTAAGGATGTTAAGTCTTTTTTTCCCTCTAAAAAATCTCTCTCTAGCTCTCTAGTACCTTAAGGACTTTACATGATGTATCACTTGACGATGTTAAAGTTGTCAATGTCTTTCACTTTAGTCCTTAATTAACTTGCACGAATGGTTCCTTAGGATAGGTGTGTGGACTAGACACATATATAGGGTCGGCCCGTAGGATTAGCATGTCCAATCATCGACAAAAGTAGTGTTAGCAATCTACGATTGAATCTACAGGTTCAGAATTACCTTTGGTGGAGAGAACCTGTGGCAGCGGAATGGATCGACGACCACCTCACGGAATCCTCTGGAGCACCGGTCGGTCTTCTACTCTCTTGGAGAAGAAGCACGAGTCCACAACCCAAGAGTCCACGGATTGACTTGGTGGATGTGGAGGGACGAATGGGAGAGGGAGGGAGAGGTGGCGGCTAGGGTTTGGTGGGGCTAGGGTTTGCACACAAGAAATTAGTCCATCCAATGGGAGGCTCCCCTCCTTATATAGATGGCCCACCCTAAACCCTAATGCGCAGCCAATGAGAGTGCGCCACGTGTCAGTGCTTTGGGCAAACATCATCTTAATCCTTAGATTAATCCAATATCTCCCACTTGCACAACAACACGTCAACAACACGTCATCTTCTTTTGTGTCCCTAACACATACGTATATATCCCCGATACATACAATCATAAGATGGCAATGTGTCACCTCTTCATGTGTCCATGACACATATGTATACATCCCTGATATATACAACTATTTCTCTCTTCCAAGAATGCATCCACAATACGCAAGTCTCTGATCATGTATCCTTGTTACAAGACCATATGTGTCCCCGACACATGTACTCTTCCGATCATACGGACAAATGGGTCGTGCGACCGGTGATGCACCTGCAATTTAGGAGTCTCAAACTAGAAACCTTACTAGAAGGCCAGAATGACAACATCCTCAAAAAAAATAACAATTAAGCAGTCAAATGCACATCACTGTTCCCCAGGTTTACTCAGAAACTCACTTGACATGAACGGTATCTCGATCCCTCGGAGAGAATACCTTCTTGTCCTCAAGGTACTTGCTACTGTATCCAATACAGTTGGGCCCAACAAATACTTTTAGTGCAGTCGAGTCAAACCTTTCCCTTCGCCCCAGACCACCATTACACTCAGAGTTGACTCCTTTCCCGAAGATGCCTCTTTAGACCGAATCTCTCATGGTCATAGATAACATCCCAAAGTAGCCACATCAACTCTTTGCTTCATGGCGTCGTCGAAGGTCACTGAGGGCAACTAAATGACAATCAAGTCTTGGACTCACACAGTGAAGGAGCAGGGATCCATCCTTTCACTTCCAAATGGTCGCTCAGCACATGTTGTATGACAAACATGCTATGGTGGATCATACTGTACACAACAGTATGTCTGTCTCTCAACGCCATACAAGTCTTAGTCCAGTCGCACCCCCTCTGCGCTTGACCTGAGCTTCATCATTGTCGCCTTAACACCATAGAGGTGTCACCTGGCGCCACATGTGATGCTCGCACTTGGCTTCTATAGGTCACATGAATCGTGGGAACATTCATGTCAATCCTCACCAACATAGAGGATCTCATCTTGATTCCTAATCAAGGCGACTGTCCTATCATGGACTACTCTGGATCTATCATACAAGATCTCTTCATGATCAGTCTCATCTCTGCTCGCTATCAAAAGCGCCAGAGGCGAATGCTCGTGTGAGTAAACATTCTTCAGCCTATTGACAGAATAATATTTTATGCTAGAACAACTACATCAACCAAACAGATATAGTTGAAAGGAAAAACACAATCACTCATAAAAGGAAGTTAGACATGCCAATACATCAAAGTCTGCGTAAGCCTAAGGACTTCACATGAGACACAAACGAGTCCTTAGCTATAGCCTTGGTAAGAGGGTCAGCTACCATAAGACTAGTAGATACATGTCTTAACACAACTTCCTTTCTCGCTATGATGTCCTTCACAAAATGATACCTAACCTGTATATGTTTGGTCTTTCCATGATATTTGGGGTCTTTCACATAACAAAGGGCAGCCATGCTGTCACAATAGACAACAACAAGCTCGTCAGATGTCTCTACAAGCACAGTATGTTGTAAGAACCTCCTCAACCAAACTGCCTCATGTACTGCAGAGCATGCAACATACTCTGCTTCCATAGTCGACGGGGCTATACAAGTTTGCTTCTTGCTGGACCATGAGATGACCCCGTTAGCCAGCAAGAAAGCATAACCAGAGGTAGACTTCCTTTCATCAATGTCTCCAGCCCAATCGGCGTCACTATAGCCAATCAGGCGGAGATCTGATGCTTGGTAACACAGCATGTAGTTACTCGTTCCTCTGAGGTATCTCATGATTCTCTTGACAGCCTTCCAGTGCTCCATGCTTGGGTTGGACTGGTATCGACTCACCATGCCCACAACATAACAAATGTCTGGCCTAGTACACATCATAGTGTACATAAGGCTTCCCACAACATTGGAGTATGGAACCTTGCTCATTTTGGCCTTCTCTTCAGGAGTCTCAGGATGCTTATCAAGACTTAAGTGCAAACCCTTCTCAACAGGAGTGTCGATTGATTTGCATTTGTCCATATGGTATTTCTTTAAGACGTTGTTAATATAAGTCTCTTGAGACAATCCCAGAAGTCTCTTGGACCTATCTCTAACAATCTTTACACCAAGGACGTAGCTAGCTTCACCCATGTCCTTCATATCAAACGTGGAGGACAACCACTCTTTAGTGGATTTCAGAAACTCTTTGCTATTGCCAACCATGAGTATGTCATCAACATACAAGGTCAGAATGACAAATTTACCATTGGATCTCTTAACGTACACACAGTGATCTTCCTCAAGCATAGAGAACGCATTCTCTGATATAGCTTGATGGAAGCGAATGTTCCACTGTCTAGACGCTTGTTTTAAGCCATATAAGGACTTATTGAGCTTGCACACTTTGCGCTCTTGTCCTTTGACTTCAAAACCTTGAGGTTGATCCATATAGATCTCCTCCTCAAGTTCTCCATTGAGAAAAGCAGTCTTTACATCCATTTGGTAAAGCTCTAAGTCCATCTGAGCTACAATAGCTAGTAGAAGGCGGATGGAGGCAAACCTAACCACGGGTGAAAATGTTTCCTCAAAATCCACGCCTTCTCTTTCGGTGTAGCCTTTAGCTACCAGTCTAGCGTTGAATCTATCAATAGATCCATCCGCCTTCTTCTTAATCTTGAGGATCCACTTGACCCCAATGGCCTTTCGGTTCGGCGGTAAGTCGACCAAGTCCCAGACTCGATTAACTTTCATCGACTCCAACTCTTCCTTTATAGCTTCTAACCACTCTTTAGCATTTGGACCTTCCAAAGCCTCATTCAAGGTCTCCGGTTCTTGCTCATCGATTACTGTCATCCCGGATGATTCATAATCAATTTCTTCTTGAGCTATCATGATGGCCTCTTCCTCTAAGCGAAACCGCCTACGAGGAATGAGCCCGCGTTTGCTTCAACGCAGATGGATATCTGATGGCTCATCCTCCGTGAGAGCTATCAGATCCTCAACACTGCTGCTCCCACTAGGATCGACTGGTGGAACCTCATGTTCAACTTCCATATCATGATCCCGTGGAGTGGCAATGTCCTCATCTTGTTGTTCAAAGAAGTCCACTGACTCTTTGATAGCTCCAGCAAGGGTTGGAAAATCATTTTCCAAGAATGTGGCATCCCTAGACTCCAGTTCCGTCCTTCTTTCATTCTCGTCTACCCCGATAAAAACATAACCTTTGGAGAAATCACTGTATTTTACAAAGATACACTTTTTCCCTCTAGGTCCTAGTTTTCCATATCGGTGACTAGTAGAATGAATGTATGCCGCGCATCCCCAAGGACGCAGCAGACTAAAATCAGGCTTCCGTCCTGTCTATAATTCATATGGAGTTGAGGGAACCGATTTTGTTGGAACTCTATTGAGGATATAGGCAGCAGTCATTAGAGCATCTCCCCAAAACGAAATTGGTAAGCTCGCATGCGCCATCATGGATCTAACCATGTCTAGCAACGTTCTATTCCTTCTCTCGGCAACACCATTTTGCTGAGGAGTATAAGGCATAGTGAGTTGTCTAGATATTCCCTTTTCATCACATAACTCCTTGAACATTATGGAGAGATACTCACCACCTCTATCCGTTCTAAGTTTTTATCTTATTATCCAACTGATTCTCAACTAAGCTCATGAATTTCTTAAAACATTCTAGAGCTTCTGACTCGTGAGAAATAAGATAAATATGACCATATCTAGTGAAGTCATCAATGAATGTGATGAAGTAACTTTGTCCATGTCTAGTATGCACATTCAAAGGTCCACAAATATCTGAGTAAATTAGTTCTAAAGGAGAAGTAGCCCTAATGGCTTTTCCGAACGGTTTTCTAGTTGCCTTTCCAGCTAGACAAGGTTCACAGGTCGGCAATTCAAATTTGGAGCATTCTCCTAATACCCCCTCCTTTGCCAACCTGTTCATCCGGTCAACACCAATGTGACCTAGTCTAGCATGCCACATAACTGAATCATTATTCATGGAACTTTGGCTCATAAAGGCACTAGTATTACGATTGAAATCATAAATTGCGTCCAACACAATAAAACTGTCAGAAAGAAAAGCACGTCCATAATAAATGTTAGAAAGGTATAAACCCATATCATTGTTCTCAAAAACAACTTTAAAACCATGTCTCATCAAGACAACAACAGAAATAATATTTCGCCGTATAGCTGGTGCATACAATACGTCGTGAAGTAATAGGATCCGACCACTTCGCAAAGCCACTTTGCATGTGCCAACTCCAAGAACTTCAATGCTAGTGTTGTTTTCCATGTTTATTCGCCTCCCACTTGGAACACGACGATATTCCACGAAGGCAGAACGATCCTTTGTTACGTGGTCCGTGGCACCTGAATCCACAATCCACACATGAGAATGATCAGTGAGCATCACAGAACTAGTCACGTTACAATTCGAGGGATTACACACAGTAATTACCTTTTGCTCAGTGCACTCATGAGCAAAATGTCCAGTCTTTCGGCAGTTAAAACATGTCACATTAGACTTATCTTTCCCACCTCTGGATCCTCGAGGTCGTTTCTTTCCAGCTTTGTTTTTTGTTTTGTTTGCATTTGCACCCTTCTTGCCTTTAAAACCCTGAGCTCTATCTCTTTTGCGCTTAAAACCTGCACTCCTCCGAGGAGCGCCAGCTTCAGCAGCAAACACTTCAGTTAGAGGGGCTTCCGCAAGCATGCGGTCCTCCTCCAGCTCTAGGTGTTTTGTGGCCTGGTCAAATGTCCTGATGTCATCAGCATGGGTCAGATGGACCTTCATATGCTCCCAAATCTTCGAAGGCAATGATCTGATGAGAGCAGATACTTGCTCCTCATCAGTCTTAGCACAACCGGCAGCGCTCAACTCGCTAATCATGTTTGACATTGCGGTAATATGCTGCCTCATTGTGTGACCTTGGTGCATTTTATACCCATCAAACATAAGCCCAAGCTGACGGGCCCTTGTGACGGAGGTCACTCCGTACTGAAACTTCACGGCTTCCCACAAGGCCTTTGCAGTTCGAAACTTTTCGAACCGCAGTAACAGATCGTCCCTCATTGAACTTAGAATTGTGATTCGAGCAATTCGGTCTTTCTTTTTCCATGCATTATAAACATCCAAGTTTCTGCGATGTTGTGCAGTATTCCCCTCCTCGGGGGATACATAGATTGGTTTATGTTTTCTAACATGTCCTGATCCTCTAAGAGATACTCAATTTTACGATGCCACATATTATAATTTCTTTCATTGAGTTTATCTCCTCGAGTCAGATCAGCAACAATGCTTTTGGAAGCAACGATAAAGAATCTAGGACAATTAAAATACATAGCGATACATGAGTTCTAGCATAAAATATAACGAGCTACAATAGTCATAAAAAATAAACTTACTTAATAGCTATAGCATTCAGACCAAAAGAAAACATATAGCATTCGATCAAATCCTCATGCAATTGTTAAGAAAGCCATTTTACTAATCTAGATATTGAGCTCCATCATGATTTAATGACCCAAAAAAAACGTTTTAAATCATGGTAAATCAGCAAATAAGAAAGATATTTGCCCCCGGTTGCAAGGTGGTTCACACAAAACAGTTCTACCTTGCAACTCCCACTAGGCATGCGAGTTCCCAAAAACGGTTTTAAAAAAAACAATCAACATCACACAGATATGATTACTACATTACTTCCATATCGAGCTAATGATCCTCATTAGGGATTTAGCCTCGTCGACGGGAACCTGCATGAGTCTTATAGCAATAATATCGCAATAATAAAAAATAAAGGAGCCCCTCGTCTCCTCAGGGCAATAAACAGATGACAGTCCATAAATATTACAGTCCATAAATATTACAGCCCATTGCGATAACTATTGCAAATGGAAATAAATAAATGAAATTACGCTCATCTCTCAATAAGGCAGTAAATAAAATCAGCAATCATTCATTCCATACAAGCACAATCCTTCCATACGTTAGCACAATCCGACGTATGGAAAAAAATATCATAAAGTGTGCACCTCATTCAAACAATAAGGAAGTAATGCATAAGGAAACAATGCATAAATGGTGCACGAAAATAGGCAAAAAAACGTGTTAGGTAATGACAACCAATCTCCACAATAATCATTCTCAAAACAGATTTTTTTTTTCTTTCCCTAATCAATATAATCATGATAGCACAAAATTATCCTACTTTGATTAGGAAAGAAAAAAATCCGAAATCATATGGTGGAGAGCAACACATATTTTGCATCAAAGGAAAGCATCCAAACATATTTTTAAGGCAATAAAATTCCAGCCCATAATATCTCCCAAAAATTAGCCTATCTTTCCATAATCAATATAAGCATTCAATCAACAATAATTATGCTACTTGTAATGGAAAGAAAAATTCGAAATTCTTTGGTGGATTACATCACATATATGCACATTTGATGAAAAGGAAATATTTCAAATGAAATGCATGCAATCATTCCAAAAGAAATCCGAAAATCCTTAATGAGATTAACATATATGTGCATTCAATCATAAAGGAAATATTTCAAATGAAATGGATGCAATCATTCCAAATGAAATCCGAAAATCCTTAATGAGATTAACATATATGCGCATTCAATCATAAAGGAAATATTTCAAATGAAATGAGTGCTCTCATTCCAAAAATCCGAATATACAATATGGTAACTCAATATACATGTATGTGCATGATCTTGCAATCAACATCTAATCCTAGGTGCATGCACATGTGATTAAAAATTACATATACATGAATAAGGCAACAAGCATCTAACCTTAGATGTATGTACAAGAGTTTTAAAAAAAATGCACAATCAAATCATACCATCCGAAATATATGATCACATTACGTCAAATTGGTACTCAAATCGACCACCTTGACGAGAGGAATCTAAATCTACACCCAGGTTTCCAATATACGCACCATGCGAGGACACATTCACAAAATAGTGATGCAAAACGTAGGAAATCATCTTGACCGTTGGATTGAGTTCATCGAGAATATCTAGTACCTTAAGGGTATTGTTATTTGTCCCTGCAAATTACTTAAATCGTTCACGCCAATTTCAATTTTGCCCTTCACATTCCATTTAATACTCATTTCGTTCCGTCTCTTAAAATAAGGATTCTGTCTTAGTTTTCCTCACAGTACCAGTACCAATACCAATACCAATACCAAGGAAATGTCTGGTGAACAGTCTGAATTCGGCGGGGTAAGTTACCCCAACAAATATATTCAGCAGAGGCGTCTGGCTTGGACGCCCTCCCATGGAAGGGCGTCCAAGCCAGACACCCTACCCTCTTTTTTTAAAAGAAAGTAAAAGTGGTAGAAATTTTACAGTATTCGAATGTAATGGGGCGTCCGCTGGCTCCTTTCCTAGCCCCCGAGACAATGTTTTTGATGATTTAGAGGAAAATGAAGAGAGAGTTGTGGTGGAAGGGTGAAATGAGGAGAGATATAAGTAGAAATGAGAGAAAGGCAAAATAGTAAATGGCGTGGGCAATTTGAGTAATTCACGGGCGACGTTTAGCAGTTCAGTACCTTAATCCTATATAAGGAAAGGGTAACCTCCATTCCACCTCTCTCTATTCCCTTTCGTTTCCCTTCGCTTCTATTTTCTCTTTTCCACCATTAGAGTACGTTAGAATAGTTAGGAGTAGATTTAGTTTTCAAGCTTTGGATTTCTCTTTTGTATTGTTGCAATCTTTATATGGTAGGTATCTTCACTCATTTCCTTCTCTACTACTTCTCTTGTTAATGTGTGGCTAAACCACCACTTAGGAGGTGGGGATGATGGTAGGATAGGTTGATGGTGGTTTTGTGTTGGTGTTTTTACGTTGAATGTGGTGCTCATTAGGTTTTTGACGGAATGTCATTTCTTAAATGGTTTCACGCTTCGTGCTCATATCTTAGTGCATTGCCTTAAATGTTGTTTAGAATACATGTTTGACCTTATTAATGGGTTATGTGAATGTTTGATGGATGTTTGTCACAATCTTTAGACACCTTCCATGCTTCCATCACTAACTTGAAATTAGATGTTAATGTTTGATGGATGTTTGCCATAATCTTTAGACACCTTCCATGCTTTCATGACACTAATGACCCTGCTTACGCTTCATGTCAACTACACACATCAACTTAATCTATGCCTAATCCATAGTCCTTATCTTTTAAGTGTTAGCTAGGTTGCATTTAGTTAATTGTAGTATAGTGTAGATTCGGATAAAACAATTCCCTTCTCCATCATTTTTGTCGATTCTATTACGGAATTAGTTGTGAACTGAACAATCATGATCCCTGTGGATCGACCTGTACTTGCCACGTCTTCATCAATGTCGTGCACTTGCGGTTATTAAAACGATCAATCAAGTTTTTGGCTCCGTTGCCGGGGACGGTTGCTTTGTTTGGTTTGTAGTTATTTCTGTTTCGATTGGATTTCACATTTTTTGTGTTGTTTCTTGAGCCTACAAGATTAGTGGATTTGTTGGAGTCCCAAGAAAAAAATGGAATATTTTTTAATTCTTATTTGATGCCAACATCGCATCCAAAGGGATAAAATTGAGAATCCTTGCTTAAAAAAATTGGAGCTTGGTGAGGTGATTGGTACCCGTCGAATCGCATATTCAGTGGCCTGGTGAGGTCTTTCTACATCTCACATCATAATTGTGGTTTGTGCTTTTTTTGTTCATCATATTTGGAACTTCTTGTATGTATGGTATACCATCTCTTTTGATTTCAAATCTTAAAAACAATTGCCATTTTTTTCAACACTTGGACATATGAACCATTTTTATAAATCATCATGTGTTCAGTGTGGGTTAAGCGGTCATGTTTCCGAGGAGTGTGCTTGTTCTCCTCGAGAATTATCTTGGAACAACTATTATTATCCACATTATGACCCATGTGCCAATGTATATCACCTATCATGGAGTGAGCACCAAATTGTTTCATGGGATTACAAGATGAATTTAACTCATGCATGTCATTTCATCCCCAACATGATCCTCCTATTCTATTCCAAACTCCATACCATGTGGACCAATGGAATGAATCTCAACATGTGGACCAATGGAATGAATCTCAACATACAAATACCCAAGTCCCATATTTTAATGACCAAGAAGTGAACCTCACAATTGACCCGATACTTGATTCCATTGAACTAACCTTTCACACATTCATCCAAACTACTCATACTTTGATCCAATCCAATTTCAATTCCTTAGAAAATTTGAGAATGAAAGTGAGTCAGTTGGCACAAAAATTGAGTGAATGTGAGGAGGGTGACTTTTCCTGTCAATGTGAGGACTCCCCTTCTTCTATCGAACCCCCACCACATGCAAATATTCAAAGCACAATCGTTCAAAGTCAAACTCCTTTTCAATCCAAGGAGCTTGAGATACCAATTCATGAACACGTGGTGGGTGTTACAAAACATGTTGAGAGTAGTTATATTAATGAGTTTGATCTTGGTCGATCATACTTCATCAGGCCATGCCGCAATAGAGTTATCACACCCGCCGGAATAATCGTTGGTCGGTCATCTCCGCCGCCACAAAGGTCAGATGGTCATCTCACTCCGTTGAGTTGCAAAACAACGCAAAACATTAGGATCCACGACCCCTCAAGTCTATTACATATGGTGACTCCATGAAATGTAACATTCTATACTAAAGCTTATAAATATAAAGGTTGTACGTGTACCAAGCGTCCATACTTTTTTGCTCGGCGGTCCCTGGGCAGGAGCGCTCATCGCACCCATCGTCACCTCCTGGCTCATGCTCAAGGTGAGGACGTGGGTTTCTGAAAAAACAACACGACACATGACAAAAAAGGCAAGAACCCAATTCTGGGTACCAACGGTTGACCGGAATCGGCAAAGTGGTCGACCGTTTCGCTATGAATAGAAAAACGTTCGAACAGAAGCACAAGTTGGTCGAAAACTGGAGCTAAAAGTTAAGTGAATGGTCGAACCAAAGTCTATAGGCGATCAACCGTTTAGAAGGTCTTGGCTAGGATGAAACTAAACAATTCAGAAACCTTCCAACCAAAAATATCAGGGACTTCTCAAGTCCTGATTTATCTACATCCGGTCGACCGCCAACAAGGCATCGATCGACCAGTTTCCGGCCTATGCCAGGCAACGCCTAGACGTTGCCTTATCGCACCCGCCAGCGTCTGGCCGGCGCCCAGCCCTCTAGGTGCCCCTCGTCTTCGGCGAGGCCTCCGGCCTCTGGCGATGAGCCAAAACCACTAACACGCCTTGTGTGAGAAAAAGAAATGAACTTGGCATAGCTTTTCTCAAGATCGCCGGAGTCTGCAGGTGTTCGTCGGAGTTCCAGCACCGTCAGCAACCTCCCATTGTCTCCGTGAACTTTGTCACCACCAAGCCCACCTCCGATAGCCACGAAGTTGCCATCGCCTCCTTGCACCTCGTGTTTGCCAATCGTCCATAGCCGCCCGTGCGCCCCGACCGATGCCTTAGCTCCAGCCACTTGCCTGAGCTCCGACAGGCTCCAAATCCGGCAGCACTTGGAGATGGAAGGGAGATGGGTGAGAGAGTTGGGTGGAGAATAGTTGGAGCTGGGTTGTGAGAGAGATGAGTGTTTCTATCCAACAAAACCCACCCTCCCACTAACCAAGCATGGACCAACATGCTTGAACCATACCTCCACACTCCTACCGATACCCATCATACTTCAACCTACACATATACCATTCCTACCAAGTCAAAGCACACATTAGCCTGAACCCAACCCTTAAGCAAGCTTTACCCTTTTAGTTAAGATTAAGATCTAACATTCAGCCTTGGAAAAGTAGAGAAGAATACCCCTTGTTAGAGTACACAATGACTTATATAGACTTTGTCCCCAACAAGATGGTTGTCTTGTGTGGCCCGTTTGATCCCCTAGTGTTTGAATTTGGTAGGCCTTGCGTGATACGAATTTATGCTACCTAGAAATATCGCTCCAATGACTGGTTCAATAAATTAATTTAGATATCATAATCACGAGTTATGCTCGAATTAGTGACGATATGTAAGTGGTCCTATTTCCTATTTCAGCTGGACTTGTTCTTCAATTTGCGTCCCCTCTAACTCAGATTTTGCTATTTCATATAAAAAGGCAAATCTTACTTATTCAATTATCTTTCCAGCGGATGTAGTATGATAGGTTTGGATATTGGATGTGGAAGATATGCAAGAAACAAGAGACAAGTGTTGGAACCCTAAACCTTTTCAAATTCAAACTTTTCTTATTTTGTTAATTTGTTATAATCCGAATTTATTAACATATATTGGGTTAGTTTTTTTTGACTTTGAGAGGGAAAAGGGAACTTGAATTATTTTGTATGGATATTTATGAACAAGTCCTCTACTTTATTCCTATGTCATCAATTTTGCCTTTAAGTCCACTCATTCTTTGATATTCCCAACAATTGCATTTATTTACTTGTTATTCTTGTAATTTGGATTCCAACCTCTTTATTCCTACAAAAAAACAAATAATACAAGGTGTAATACATTGTATATCATAACAAGCTAAATATATAATATAAGTGCATAAAAGGAAACCTAACACTTAACACTCTAACAAATCTTTTAGCTTGTGGAAGTCTACTTCACTTCGTCAAGAACTTGTATTTGATTGACATTATATCATGCATATATTTGTGTCTTATATCCTTTATTGTTAGCCCATGCAATGCTATGTAATGAGTCTTATGTTTAAGTTTCAGGAATAAACAGGTTTAGGAATTAGAGACTCAAAAAGGACTTAAAAGCAAGGAAAAAGAATGAATTGCAAGACTTACGGACTGAGATGCAAGAGAGAAGGACCCGTATGTAAACCAAAAAGAACAATGAGCAAATCAAGAAGCTCCACACAATCATGAGGAGTATATTGGCAATTAGATTCGGGCCTAAACATCAACAGCCAAATCGGGTTCACCAACATCAAGAAATCAAGCCAGACACAAGCCATTCAAATCCAGACTCAATCCAACCAATCCAGACCGCCAATTGGCAGTCCAAATCACTCCAAATGGTTCATTGTTTAGTCGGGCGTTCGATTATGTTATTTTATATTCATTTATAGTATGTGTTTAGTCCCACGTCGGGGGATCGTCCCCGGTTACCTTTTTCTATGACTATAAATAAAACTCTTCCTCCTCTATTGTAAACATCTCCTCTCTTGGTGGTCATTATCTCTACTAGGAGTAAAGCCTTTGTGCAAACCTCTGGTGGAGAGAGGCTACTTGTAAGGTGTGAGCAATAAAAAATATTTTGTTAGTTTCTTTGTTGTTCCTTTTAATTCTTGCATGCTTAGTTAACTTTGTTTGTTTTAATCTTCGTAGAATTAATTAGCATGTTTTCTTTCCGTAATATGAATGTTAGATTAATAATGTGTGAGTTTATACATGTCATGTAGAAGGGAATGAATGTTATATGTTGTTTTATGTGCGAAATGTGAGTATGCTTGTTTGAATTAAAGAGAATACTTAACTTGATGGTTTCTGTCATAATCTTTAGGTACATTCCATGCTTGTTTAGGTTCTTAATAACAAACTTGTTCATGCTCATAATAATCATTTAGGTTAGTGATTTGGATGACAACACTACCATGAGGTACTTCTTATGCATAACAACAATACCTACACTTGTGCTTTATTGAATGCATTGATCACCACTTATTTCATGTGTACACACACTCCACTCCTTAGGGGTTTCCATTTTGATTTCCAGCTTACTTCTATTAGTCACTTAGTTTAGTTTTATTTAGTCTCGTGCTTTCATCTTCTTTGTTTGTTTCGTACTAGTGTAGCGTATTATAGTTTAGTCTAGTTTAGTGTAATCAATTACTTCTCCCCTCTATTCTCACTTGATTTTTGAAGAACCAAAGTTGACACACCTCCTCGTGGACACAACCCGTATTTGTCACGTCTTCACCGACGTCGTGCACTTGCGGTAATATAAACGAACACAATCAAGTTTTTGGCACCGTTGCCGGGGAGGTGTTCTGTCCAGACTCTGGTTTGGACGATTCGAGTGGGTTTAATATTTTGTCTTTAGTTCGACCAGGGACTTTGCAGCATCAAAGGGAGGCATCACGAGAAGTTTGAAGGCAAACTGAGAGAAACAGACCGCCAATCAGCGGTTGTGGACCGCCATAGTTCAAAACATTACTAAGGGGAGTTGTCCCATACAAGATAAGGTTGGGAATTTCATTACCCTTTCCTTAGCCCTAAAAATGACCCCTAATCAAAAGGCTTAAATCTAAAAGCAAGTGGACATTGGCCACTAGGAGTCAGATGTATTTGGAGGGTGATCCAGTCATGACCGTCATGGTTTGATTGGCGTCGCCCACTTTGTCAATAGTAGGAGAGACGAGATCTCCGAATCTTGGCTCACTTACTGGGCTCTTTGGTCTTCGTCGTAGGGAGGTGAGGCATGTTGAGGCCGTGTGACCTCACAGTTAGGCGTCGTCTAGTTGTAAGGACCTATAGTGACCGTAGGCTGTTTGAGCCTTGTTTGCTAGATAGGCTTCTACCTTCTCCCACTACTCATGCTAGCTCTAGGGATTCTTCCCTTCTCTTCTGAGTCTCCTCCTCCTTTATATTGTACGAGTAGTCTCCTCCTCTGATTACATCTTTTGTTGTGTGTGGTTTTAGAGTCGAGTCGAGCATTTTTTGCGAGGTACTGGTGAGAGCGCTCAATTTGAGAGACTACTTTTTTCTGAGATGGACAGTTTAGGTGATTGCCCATCTCCGCCTCGAGCTCCTTTGGAGTGTGAGTCTGAGTCGTCTCGTGGAGATGGGGGAGACCGGGGTGTAGGATTTCGTGTCCCTATGTATGTGTATATTTTAATTTTTTTAATACAAGCATAAATGATCGATTTCATATTTTCTGCAATTTTATGTACATTGTTTTGTGTTTATTCTAATATGAGGCAAACTACATATATTAAAATAAACAAACAAGAGAGGATCATACCAAAAGGTTTTCTAAAACCTTTTTGAAGATCTGGAGTTCCGTTGCCCGTCGATTCACCTCCAAGTGTTCACCAAACTCTAAACAAGATTAAAGAGAAAGGAGCTAGCCAATTCAATCTCTAAATCAAGCTTAGAATCAAGCTATTAACCCCTCTAAAGCTCCACGAGATTTGATCTCCAAAAGCTTTGACTAATTAAGAAAATTTTGTGGTGAGTAGTGGAGAGATTAGGGAGAGAGAGAATTTGCATTAACACTTACGAAACAAGTAGGGTGAGAGGTCCTATTTATACCCTCACAAATCACCCACATCATGAACTATTCTCTAGTCATGATCTCTTGTTTTTCTCTCCCAAAAGACCAATCACAATTTGCCACATAATCATCCTCAAAACCGTTTGATCAAATCTGGAATTAATCCATCCCATGATCTAATTATTCTCTTAATAATTCTGGCAAAACCATACCGAACGGTCGACCGAAATTTCCAATCGGTCGATCGAAAAGTTAAGTTTTTATAAGTTCGGTCGGATCGTGAACCAGACAGTCGACTGAATATTCATGAGAAAATTTCCTTGGATAATTTTGGTCGAACCACGTCTCACTCCGGTCGACCGTTTACTTACCAAAATTTCTCCTTGTAAGTTTCGGTCAATCGTGTCCTTGTACCGGTCGACCATTATATCACCAAGAAAACTCCTCGATATTTTCGGTCGACTGTGTACTTACGTCCGGTCGATCAATCCCATTATCATGACGTGTACTGATAATTTCGGTCGACCCACGCATTCCGATCCTTGTCCAGTCGACCGTCCCTAAGGACCCGGTCGATCAAACTCAAAACAATCTACTCTTTTGACCTGATTTTGCTTTTGTCAAAGTTTAGATTTATCTCCAACAAAATTTGATCTTTTGGGGTTTTTAGCAAATTCATGTTTCATGTAATACATTATCCTATGTAATGTTAAATTATTACACCCCATAATATATATACATCTTATATGAATTTATTCATGATTCTAATTATGTCAATTTTTGTGACATATTGATTTTATTGATTCACCACATGTGTGCCTTTTCACATGAAACCCGACACATCATATGAACTCAAAATCAAGCTTCTTGTTTTCCAGTTTTGTGGTGTGACCTATATGAAGATCTAAGCTAAATTGGCAGCGATATTAAACACTCAATATCTCAAACTATAAGTGGTATCTAGCTACACATTAGTTACACAATTAGCATAGATGTGTTGTTCGACTCGAACGAATCACGATCCATTTAGTGATGTAAGGTGCACCACTTGTGTCTATCCTTGCCTCATGATATTAAGAATATATACAAAGTAGAAATGTGTCACCTTTGTATTATATTCATCTCTTGATCTCTTTAAACTAATTATTACTATATAACTTAACTGAAGTCACATTGTGCACATTATAATTTTGCATTATCAATGGGCCAACTAATATCATCACTCAATTAAGAGGGGCAATGATAATCTTTTGACTAGCTATCTTTTCCAGCATAAGTGATTGACATCATATCATGCATACATTTGTGTCTTATGTCCGTTATCTTTCACCTAAATAATGCTACGTAATGAGTTTTATGTTTAAGCTTCAAGAACAAGCAGGTTTGAGGAGAGAGGCACAAAAAGGACCTAAAAGCAAGAAATATGACTGAGTTGTAAGACTTATGGACTGAGATTGAAGAAAGAATGATCTAGATGTAAACCAAAAGGTCTAATGAGCAAATCAAGAAACTCCACACCATCATGAGTAGTATTTTGGCAATTTGATTCGGGCCTAAACTCCAACAACCAACTAGGGTGCATCACACACGCAGATATCAAACCAGACAAGCCCACTCCAAATCTAAACCCGATCCAGAGTTCATAGACCACCAATTGGTGGTTCCAGATTGCTGATTGGCGGTCGGGTTTGAAAGAAATGTGTTCTAAAAGTTTTACTTTTATATGTCAATTATTATGAATTGAATGTGCAAACATTTTGTTCCTTGATCATGGTATTCGTGTTTTGGAAGTGTTAAGGAAGAGGCGCTTGGTCCTTAACCGTAGAGCTCTAAAAGATAATGGTTTACATAAATCAAAAGTTATTCACAATCATGGTAGTTAACATGGAACATTAATTACCGAGATAAGATTGTCGTGTTGGTCATCGATTGTTGTAGTTCTACAAATAATTGACGACACGAGTATATAAAAGAGGAAAAGATTACTTTTATATATTGAATAGACCTAACAAGTAAAACATTATGGAATTGTGTTTCGTGTCATTAATATTTTTACTGTGTCTTGGATCCTAAGATATGAGACTTATATCTTTTCACTCAAGAAGTGTTTAATTTGATTATTGTCAAAATCTACCAATGAGTGTAGTCATAACGGCAATAGTTGGTTGAACATGACTTGTGCTGGAAAAGATAGCTAGTCAAACGATTATCATTGCCCCTCTTAATTTAGTGATGATATTAGTGGGCCCCTTGATAAAAGCAAAATTATAATGTGCACAATGTGACTTGAGTTAAGTCACATAGTTATAATTAGCTTAAAGAGATCAAGAAATGAATATAATACAAAGATGACACATTTCTACTTTGTATATATTCTTAATATCATGAGGAAATGGACGGACACAAGTGATGCACTTACATCACTAAATGGATCGGGTTTTAGTTCAGGTGGAACAAAGTCATCTATGCTAATTGGGTGACTATAATGTGTAGCTAGATACCGCTTATAGTCTGAGATATTAAGTGTTTAATATCACTGCCAATTAGGCTTAGATCCTCCCATAGGTTACACCACAAAACTGGGAAACAAGAGGTTTGATTTTAAGTTCATATGATGTGTCGGGTTTCTTTTGAGAATGGGACACATGTGGTGAATTAATTAAAATCAACATGTTATGAGAATTAACATAACTAGAATCATAATAAATTCATATGAGGTATATAATATGGGGTGTAATAATTTAATATTACATGTGATAATATATATAGGAGGTGAATTTCTAAAAACCCCAAAATATCAAATTTTGTTGGAAATAAATCCAAAATTTGACAAAGGCAAAATCTGGTCAAACACGGTGAACCGTTCATGGTTCGGTCGACCGGGGCATCTTCGGTTCGGTTAACTGAATAGGGAACGGGTAAGCGTAATCGATTGACCGAGATTGTCTAGAGTGCCTGGACAATCGGGTTCGGTTAACCGATTGGAAACGGTCAACCGAGAAGTAGTATTTTCGGTAGACCGAAGGTGACCCGGTCATCCGATGACTATGTCCCAGGAACGATTCTGGTGCGTCAACGGTAGACCGATTAAAGACGTGGTTCGTCCGAATTCATCTAGGGAATTTTTCTCATACAGATTCGGTCGACCGTCTAGCTCACGGTGCACTGAACACGTGTTATAACTGAATGGTTCAGTTGACCGAATAATACTCGGTCTACCGAACATGAACGATTCTGCCTGAATTATTAAGAGATTAATTAAATCATAGGTGGAATAATTCCAGATTTAATTAAAACTTTTTTTGTGGGTGATTAAGTGGAATTTAGAGATTAATTTTAGGAGAGAAAAACAAGGGATCATGGCTAAATAATAGCTCTTGATAAGGATATTTTGGGAGCCTATAAAAGGGCACCTATTCCTACTTGTTTTAATACTAAAGCAAAATCCTTCTCTCATTAATCTCTCCCTAATCACCACAAAATTTCTCTTAGTAAAATTAAGTTTGGATATTAGAATCTCAGGAGACTTAGAGAGGGGTTAATAGCTTGATTCTAAACCTTGTTAGAGATTGATTGGCTAGCTCCTTTCTCTGTAACCTTGTTTAGAGTTTGGTGAACACTCGGAGGCAATTCCGTGGACGATTCAGCGGGCGACGCGACTCCGGATCATCAAAAAGGTTTTAGAGAACCTTTAGGTATGATTCTATCCTTGTGGATTATTTTAATAAATGTAGGTTGCATGTTATTAGAATAAAACACAAATAGATGTACATAAAATTGCTGAAAATATGAAAATCGATCTTGTATGTTATATTAAAAATTTAAAATATATACACATAGGGACACGAAATCCTACAGTGGTATCAGAGCTTTTAGTTCATATTTTCAACAATTAGACTATATAATTAATTTTAGTTTACCATCTACAATCAAAACAATTCATGTTTTATGTCTTTTTCGAGTTTTCGATAGTTTTGTTGATTTAATTCTAAATTGATTTTTTGATAGTTTTAAATGTTTTAAAACACATCATGTGAATGTTAGAATTAAGATTTAGACTTATGTCTGATTTATAGAATTTTCATTTTTAATTAAATGATTATTTTATAAGGAATCAACAAAACGAAAAAGGCACATGTTTATCTTTCTTTAAATGTTTAATTTTAGAAATTGGATAAACAACGGTTCAAATATTTTATAAATTTAACTATGGATGCATAAAATCATTTTTAATGGATTTCAAATGATTTTAGAATTGTTTAATTTAAAAGATGCATGATAAACTAAATCGAGTAATATATAGTGTATGTACATGCTTTGCTCGAGTTCTCTAATGCAGGGATATGTGAGTTTATATGTTCCATCGAAGCCATGTGTGAATGAATGAATGTGTATGTTATTATTATTCAATCCCAGTGGCTTATGTATGTAAAAGCCAAATTTTATTTCTATGTATATGCATGCATATGAGAGGATTTTTACATAGGACTTGCACTAGACAATTTTTCAAAATTGAGAGATGCATGTTTATATTTTTGCAATATCAACATCCATGGTGCAAGAGGAAGACGCTGAAGAAGCGCAAGGATCAAGGACGCGGGAACATATAAACTCACGCAATGTTTGTGATGTTTGTGTGCTTGATATATATGTGATTGTATGGATGAATGTTAGGATGTGTATAGATGATAAATATGGATGATCACCTAAATTCTAAAATCACATATAAATGTTTAAAATTGTCCAACCAAAAATTAAGAGTATCTTTCTTTCTTATTTCATCCACTAGCAGCCATCGATCGAGGGATATTCTGCTCGCCCTTAGCGGGAGATAGCTTCCTCCATCTTTGGGAATAGTGGGAGATCTAAGGTTGTCTATTGTTGTGCCACGAATAGACGTACGAGGTGCGATTCGCCCTTAGCGGACACCGAGTATATTTGTTTGTGAATACAATGGATAAACGTATCTCGTATCAAATGAAATAAGTTTTCTTAACAAGACCCGGAGCCCTAGCTCGGTTTTGGGAAAGAGAGTTTTTCTTACGAGGATTGGTCATATTCCCTCCTAATTAAAATGACAAGAGTCATAAGAGTTTGAAAATGCAAATGTTGCGATATTTCGAAATGGTTATGATTAGAAAAATATTTTCTTACTTTGATTTTATAATATATCCGATAGCCCTTAGCTAGTTTATATTATAATTGATAGGATCTTGGATTGCTGCATTTATGGACAAATTTTTATTTGCGCTATTATTGTTTTAAAAACATAAAATTGACATTAAATCCCATATAATTTATTTTGTAGAAATGTCGAATATTCAACCTATTGTGCGATCTATGATTGAAAAACATCCTTTGGCAAATGATGGCTCAAACTTCATAAGCTGGCAACTCAAGCTCAATATCATGTTAAAATTTGAGAAACTGTCTCATATTTTGGATGGTGAAATCCCAAAATTAAATGAGTGGACAACAAATAGTGAGAGAGAGAGGCAAAAGCCAAGTGGGAAGACCAAGAGAACCAAGTTCACGGTCTAATGTTGGCTTCCATGGGTGACTCGCTTCAAGCGAAATACTTGGATTCTAAACCCAAGAAGACAATGGAAGCTTTAACAAAGATGTTCATGGATAGTGCTAGAAAAGAGCGTTATAAGACCACCATAGCACTCACAAGGTGCCACATGGCGGAGGGAACATCGGTATCCATGCATTTTCTCACGATGCAAGGATACCTTGAGAAGTTGTCGAAGCTCTCTTCCCCGATGCCTGATGACATTGCGGAAGATTTGATTCTTGGCTCTCTAGTCCCGTCCTACAAGGACTTCATTATGCACTATCATGTGCGTGAGAAAGGGGTGAGTCTTGAGGAACTTCACAACGCTCTCAAAACTGCTGAAGTTGACATGGGCAAGGGTAGGGACAAGCATGTCCTTGCCGTCCATGGAAGGAGCCACAAGATTGGTAAAGGAAAGGGCAAATCTACCAAAAGTGGTTCAATCAAGAGCAAGGGAGTAGAATGTGCTCAAAAGAGTGCCTCGAGGGGGAAATCTAAGAAATCTCCAACTCCCAATACGGAGTGCTTTCACTGCGGTGAAAAATGGCACATCCGGCCAAATTACCCCAAGTACAAGGAAGACCTTGACAACGGAGTGATTGAACGTCGGCGCCCCAAAAAGGCCAAAGGTATATTTGTTATTGAAATAAATTTAGCCACCTCTGTCCAGGATTGGGTAATTGATACCGGATCTTGTGCTCACATATTTTCTAATGTGCAGCTACTCGTGGATAGGAAGGAACTCGTAAGGAATGAGGTAGAATTGAAGGTTGGAAATGGTGCGAACGTTTCTACGGTTGCACAAGATTCTGTGGTGCTTCAATTATGTAGTGGTTTAAATTTATGTTTAAAGAATGTTTATTATGTGCCTTCGATTAGCAAGAACATTATTTCTGTATCATGTTTGGATATGGATAATTTTAATATAAATATTTCAAATTCTTGCTTGTCTATATCGAAGAATGGTATTTTCTATGCAAATGCATTCGTAAGGAATGGGCTCTATTTGCTTGAATTAAATAATAAACAAATTTTAAACATCAATAACAAAAGACTTAAAACTCACGTGAATGATACACTCTTGTGGCACTATCGTCTTGGTCACAAATGAAAAACGCATCAAGAAATTACAAGAAGCTAATCTTCTTGGTCAACTTGATTTTAAATCATTGGAGACGTGCGAACCTTGCCTAATGGGCAAAATGACCAAGAGGCCTTTCAAGAAGAAAGGACCGAGAGCGAATGACTTGTTGGATTTGATACATTCCGATGTATGTGGTCCGATGAGTACTAGTGCAAGAGACAATTTTAGGTACTTCATTACGTTCACGGATGACTATAGTCGTTATGGCTATATTTATCTAATGAGAAACAAAAGTGAATCCTTTGACAAGTTCAAGGAATTCAAGAATGAAGTAGAGAACCAACTCAACAAGAAAATCAGGTCTCTACGAACGGATCGTGGAGGTGAGTACTTAAGTACCGAATTTGACTCATTCCTAAAGGAGTGTAGTATTGTACCACAGCTCACCCCTCCCGGTACACCTCAGTGGAATGGGGTATCCGAAAGGAGGAATAGGACATTACTCGACATGGTTCGATCAATGATGAGTCAAGCTGAATTGCCGCTTTACTTTTGGAGTTATGCACTAGAAGCTGCAGCTTACACACTAAATAATGTTCCATCCCAATCCGTAGAGAAAACGCCTTAAGAGCTATGGAGTGGTAAAACACCTCAGCTCAATTTTCTTAAGATTTGGGGTTGTGAGGCCTACGTCAAGAGATTGATGTCGACCAAACTTCAACCAAAAGCGGATAAGTGCTTCTTTATAGGTTATCCTCGAGAAACAAGAGGATACTACTTTTGGCATATAACCTCCAATCGCGTGATTGTAGAGAGGGATGCCGTATTTCTAGAAAAAGAATTTCTGGAAAGAATAAAAAGTAGTGGGAGTAGAGTTGTGCTTGAGGAAACTCAAGATACTCTACAAGATCATGATATGAATGATGATATTCAAGATCATGAAGGCCCAACCGAGATTCCTTTGGTTAGTGGGAGCATGAGTGAGAGACCTTCGCAAGAAATTGTGAGAGAAACTCAATCCTCCCCACCTAGTGTACGTTCGAGAATCGAACACGAACCAATTCCACAAGAAATTGTGGAAGAAGTTCGAGAAGTACACGTAGAACCAAAAGAACTTAGAAGGTCAACGAGGGAAATGAAGAAACCTGATATGTATTTGGGACTTCATGAAATCATGGTACTAGATACGGATGATCCCTCGACCTTTCAAGAAGCAATGGAAAGAAAGGACTCCAAACTATGGCTTAAGGCCATGGAATCCGAAATAGAAACCATGTATGATAATCAAGTGTGGAACTTGGTTGACCTTCCTCAAGGGAAAAAGGTCATTCAAAATAAATGGGTTTTCAAGAGGAGGATGGACATGGATGGGAACTTGACAACCTACAAAGCGAGGCTTGTAGCAAAAGGTTTCACTCAAGATCAAGGAATTGACTATGATGAAACTTTTTCACCGGTTGCCATGTTCAAGTCTATTCGGATTATGCTCGCTATTGCCGCATTTCATGATTATGAGATATGGCAAATGGATGTCAAAATGACGTTCCTTAATGGGAACTTGGAGGAGGATGTGTACATGGTACAACCTTAAGGTTTTGAAGATCCAAAGAATAGCGAGAAAGTATGCAAGCTTCAAAGATCCATTTATGGATTGAAGCAAGCATCAAGGAGTTGGAACAAACGCTTTGACGAAGAAGTCAAAAAGATTCACTTCGTCCAAAGTAAGGAAGAACCTTGTATATACAAGAAGGTTAGTGGGAGCCACATAGTGTTCTTGATCTTATATGTCGATGACATATTCCTCATGGTAAATCATGGGAAATCATATACCTTTGCTTGAGCAAACAAGAAGTTCATTGAAATCTGCATTTTCGATGAAAGATATGGGTGAGGCTCAATACATCTTGGGAATCAAGATATATAGAGATAGATCCCGTAGACTCATTGGCCTAAGTCAACGTACATACATTGACAAGGTCTTGGAAAGGTTTAGCATGAACAACTCCAAAAAGGGCAATGTGCCAATGAGTATTTGTGTGCAACTCAAGAAGTCTCAACGTGCTGAATCACGTAAAGACTTGGAGTATATGAAAAATATACCTTATGCTTCGGCAATAGGATCAATCATGTACGCGATGACTTGCACAAGACCCGATGTCTCGTATGCTCTAAGCGTGACAAGTCGTCACCAATCCAACGCAGGTCCTGAGCATTGGACTGCGGTCAAGAATATTCTGAGGTACCTTAACCGGACGAAAGATAAGTTTCTTGTTTATGGAGGACAAAGGGAGTTAATAGTCGAGGGCTATTCAGATGCGAGTTTCATGAGTGATCCCGACGATAGGAGGTCGTAATAATGATATGTCATTATTCTCGAAGGTGGAGGCATGAGTTAACGTAGTTGGAGCAAATCACTACGACCGACTCAACCACCGACGAAGAAAAAATAAATTTACTATGGGTGGACACAAACAGCAGCACAACTGATCCATTCACCAAACTCTTATCCCAAGCCAAGGGCGAAATGCATTTCGAGTCCATGGGTCGGAGGAACCATGTAGATTGGCTTGATGAGTGATTAGAGAGGGTTACCCTTGTTATTATTGTTTTATACATTGAGAATGTATGTGAGAGAAAACTTTGATAACAAGTGGGAGATTGAAAGGATTGTGTTCTAAAAGTTTTACTTTTATATGTCAATTATTATGAATTGAATGTGCAAACATTTTGTTCCTTGATCATGGTATTCGTCTTTTGGAAGTGTCAAGGAAGAGGCGCTTGGTCCTTAACCGTAGAGCTCTAAAAGATAATGGTTTACATAAATCAAAAGTTATTCACAATCAGGGTCGTTAACATGGAACATTAATTACCGAGATAAGATTGTCGTGTTGGTCATCGATTGTTGTAGTTCTACAAATAATTGACGACACGAGTATATAAAAGAGGAAAAGATTACTTTTATATATTGAATAGACCTAACAAGTAAAACATTATGGAATTGTGTTTCGTGTCATTAATGTTTTTACTGTGTCTTGGATCCTAAGATATGAGACTTATATCTTTTCACTCAAGAAGTGTTTAATTTGATTATTGCCAAAAGCTACCAATGAGTGTAGTGATAACGACAATAGTTGGTTGAACATGACTTGTGCTGGAAAAGATAACTAGTCAAACGATTATCATTGCCCCTCTTAATTTAGTGATGATATTAGTGGGCCCCTTGATAAAAGCAAAATTATAATGTGCACAATGTGACTTGAGTTAAGTCACATAGTTATAATTAGCTTAAAGAGATCAAGAAATGAATATAATACAAAGATGACACATTTCTACTTTGTATATATTCTTAATATCATGAGGAAATGGACGGACACAAGTGATGCACTTACATCACTAAATGGATCGTGTTTTAGTTCAGGTGGAACAAAGTCATCTATGCTAATTGGGTGACTATAATGTGTAGCTAGATACCGTTTATAGTCTGAGATATTAAGTGTTTAATATCACTGCCAATTAGGCTTAGATCCTCCCATAGGTCACACCACAAAACTGGGAAACAAGAGGTTTGATTTTAAGTTCATATGATGTGTCGGGTTTCTTATGAGAATGGGACACATGTGGTGAATTAATTAAAATCAACATGTTATGAGAATTAACATAACTAGAATCATAATAAATTCATATGAGGTATATAATATGGGGTGTAATAATTTAATATTACATGTGATAATATATATAGGAGGTGAATTTCTAAAAACCCCAAAATATCAAATTTTGTTGGAAATAAATCCAAAATTTGACAAAGGCAAAATCTGGTCAAACACGGTGAACCGTTCATGGTTCGGTCGACCGGGGCATCTTCGGATCGGTTAACCGAATAAGGAACGGGTAAGCGTAATCGATTGACCGAGATTGTCTAGAGTGCCTGGACAATCGGGTTCGGTTAACCGATTGGAAACGGTCAACTGAGAAGTAGTATTTTCGGTAGACCGAAGGTGACCCGGTCATCCGATGACTGTCCCAGGAACGATTCTGGTGCGTCAACGGTAGACCGATTAAAGACATGGTTCGTCCGAATTCATCTAGGGAATTTTTCTCATACAGATTCGGTCGACCGTCTAGCTCACGGTGCACCGAACACGTGTTATAACCGAATGGTTCGGTTGACCGAATAATACTCGGTCTACCGAACAAGAACGATTCTGCCGGAATTATTAAGAGATTAATTAAATCATAGGTGGAATAATTCCAGATTTAATTAAAATGTGTTTTTGTGGGTGATTAAGTGGAATTTAGAGATTAATTTTAGGAGAGAAAAACAAGGGATCATGGCTAAATAATAGCTCTTGATAAGGATATTTTGGGAGCCTATGAAAGGGCACTTATTCCTACTTGTTTTAATACTAATGCAAAATCCTTTTGTCATTAATCTCTCCCTAATCACCACAAAATTTCTCTTAGTAAAATTAAGTTTGGAGATTAGAATCTCAGCAGACTTAAAGAGGGGTTTTTAGCTTGATTCTAAACCTTGTTAGAGATTGATTGACTAGCTCCTTTCTCTGTAACCTTGTTTAGAGTTTGGTGAACACTCGGAGGCAATTCCGTGGACGATTCGGCGGGCGACGCGACTCCGGATCATCAAAAAGGTTTTAGAGAACCTTTAGGTATGATTCTATCCTTGTGGATTATTTTAATAAATGTAGGTTGCATGTTATTAGAATAAAACACAAATAGATGTACATAAAATTGCTGAAAATATGAAAATCGATCTTGTATGTTATATTAAATTTTTTAAATATATACATACATAGGGACACGAAATCCTACAGGGTTGTCTCCACATCCGACAGGATTTTGGCGGGTCATGTATTAAAGTGTTTTATGTCTTTTTTTAATAGTGCATTAGTCCCATACAGGGGATTGTGTCTGGTTACCTTTTTCTATGGCTATAAATAGAACTCTTCCTCCTCCTCTGTAATACATCTCCTCTCTTGGTGGCCATCCTCTCTACAAGGAGTAAAGCCTTGGACCAAAACTCTGGTGGATAGAGGCTACTTGCAATGTGAGTGAGTAATAAAAGATGTTTTGTTAGTTTTTTTCATATTGTCTCTTTTCAATTCCTGCAGGCTTAGTTAAATTCGTTTGTTTTAATCATAGAATTAATTAGCATGTTTTCTTTCCTTAATATGCATGTTAGTCTAATAATGTGTGAGTACCATCCCATTTGGGGGTGGAGATGATGTTTATACATGCAATAAAGAATGGAAATAAATGCTTTATTTTGAAATGTGTTGATAACTGTGAATGTATGCTTACTTGTTTAGAGTAGAACACTTCACTTAATGGGTTTTGCCACAACTATTAGACACCTCTCATACTGTTTAGGTTCTGAAATAACCAACTTGTATATGTGAATGTTAATCAACTAGGTAGTGATTGGATTGATAGGTTTTGCCATAATCATTAGACACTTCCTATATATGAAAATACTACTTACATTTGTGCCTATTGAATGGATTCTTCCCCATCTTATTGCATGTGTGCACTCACTCCACCCTTTAAGGGTCTCTCTTCCTGATTTCCAGCTTGCTTTTATTAGACATTTATTTTAGTTTTATTTCATCTCGTGCTTTCATCTTCTTTGATTGTTTCACGCTAGTTTAGTTTAGTTAAGTTAGTGTAATCAATTCCTGCTCCCCTCTTTCCGCCACTTGATTTCGTTAAAACCAGAATCTACTCACCTCCCCGCGGATCGACCCATATTTGCCGCGTCTTCAACGACGTCGTGCACTTGCGGTATTTTAAATGATTTAAACAATAAGTCACGTTAAACCAACTATTGCCTTTGTCACTATACTTATTGATAAGTTTTGAAAATAATCAAATTAAATACTCGTTTTGTGAAAAGATATAAGTCTCATATCTTAGGATCCAAGACAGAGTAAAACATTAGTGACACATAACACAATTCCATAATATTTTACTTGTTAGGTCTATTCAATATATAAAAGTAATTTTTTCCCTCTTTTATATACTCTTTTCATCAAATATTTGTAGAACTACAATAATCGATGACCAATGCGACCATCTTATCTCAGTAATTAATGTTCCATGTTAATCACCATGATTGTGAATAACTTTTGATTTATGTAAACCATTATCTTTTAGAGCTCTACGGTTAAGGATTAAGAACCTCTTCCTTAACACTTTCAAAAGACGAATACAATAATCAAGGAACAAAATGTTTGCACATTCAATTCATAAGAATTGACATATAAAAGTAAAACTTTTAGAATGCAATCCTTTCACGGGGTCTATACATGGATTACCTCGGTCCACTCCCACCACCACGTAGACCTCCTTCTCCTCCTCCTCTGACTCAGGAGGAAGAGGGATTTGGTCAGGATCGAGTTCTTGGTGCACTACCGCCTTTAGCTCGATGGTATAGATCAATGACTTTGTGGGAGCGGACCATCCTATTTGGGTCGCGCAACCTTCTTGCATAGTTCTTCCACCAGCTCGCGGGAACAACTATGAACTGAAACCTCAATATGTGAGCATGCTTCCTACCTTCACTACTAATAAGGAGGATCCATATATTTTTATACGTGAATTCGAGGAGGTATGCTCCATGTTCAAGCTTCAACAACTTGACGAGGATTCAGTCCGGTTGAGGATGATCTTTCACGTTGAAGGATAACGCGAAGAAATGGATGTATAGCCTCCCAACGAGCTCTATTTGGTCTTGGATGACTTTGTGACCGTCTTTCTGAAGAGATTTTTCCCTCAAAAGAAAAACTCAATAGATACGCCATCAGATACATCAAATGTATCAGACTGAGATCAAATCGTTTCATGCTTTCTTTGAGAGGTTTAAGGACATTCTCCTGCAGTGCCCTCGTCATGGACTTGAGCTATGTCAGTTGTGCCAGATTGTTTATGAGGGCCTCAACTACAACATCCGCACACTGTTGGAGTCGATGTGTCAGGGTGATTTCCAAATGAAACTCATCGATAAGGCATACGACACATTTGAATTAATGGTTGAACGTACCTTTGAGTGAGACACCATGAGAAAGCCACCAGCCACCAGGTCTTCTGGTCTAGCTGGATCATATCAAGTTGGGTTAACTATCGCGTCTGAGGTGAAAATGGTTGCTCTCATGCGTAGGATTGATAGTTTGGAGTTGGACCGAGCTCCTGTAGCTTAGGTCGCTACTCCCACGTGTAGTAGGTGTGGACTTATGGGACATAATGACTTGGAATGTGCTTACAGTCCAAGTGAACTGAGCATACAAATGCAATGTATCCACAGAGGCGCCATAATGACTCGTACAGTCACTCCGACAACCCGGGATGGCAAAACAACCCTAACTTCTCTTGGGGGCCTAGTGGGGGCCATGGTTAGAGCTCGCACGCTCAACCACAACCTCCACCTTTTAACCCTCCACCCCCATCGGCGACCTACCAACCCCTACATCAAAGGTCTCAACCTCATACTCACCAACCTACTCAGGCCTCCCCTTTGGGTTATTTTAGTCAGACTCTACCCCAGCGGGTTAACCCTAAGGACCCCTCTCGTGGCCAATCCCTTCAAGTGTTCATGCAGAGCATGCAAAGTTCATTTAAAACTTTGGAAATGCAAGTTAGCCAGTTGGCTCATCATCTCAATGAATGTGAGAAGGGACAATATCCATGTCAACCCGAGGTGAATTCCTGGGGTACCCATTCTCAAGGAAGGCCACCAGTGCCTCATGCTACCTCTGAACCAACCCATCATGTTAATGTGATTCATACTCTGAGGTCTGGTAAGGAGGTGGATAACCAAATTGGGTTGTCGTCCTTGCAATCACCATCTCTTGGTGTCACCAGACCTGCGGTGATACCTACATCTATGAGGGAGCCGGATCCTGAGGTTGCCTCAACAAATACTTCTAGGAAGGAGCTTGATCCCGAGGTTCCTTCTACATTTATTTCGACAATGAGGCCGAACCCTGTGGTCCCATTGTCTCATCTTGTGCTGAGGGAATCAGATTCTGAGGTCCCCACTCATGTTTTTATGGACTAGAATTCTGAGGTTCATTTGAAAGACCCTTATGCCCCGAAGGCGCCATTCCCTGAGCGCCTTAAAAAGAAAACTTCAGATCAGCATGACAAGATGCTTGAGATCTTTCGGCAAGTCAAGGTGAACATCCCCATGTTGGAGGTGATTCAGAAAATGCCAGCTTATGCAAAGATTCTCAAGGACTTATGCCAAGAAGAGAAAAACCTATGTTCCCAAGAAAGCTTTCTTGTGGCTAACGTGAGTTCATTGTTGGCACAACCTACGCAAGTCAAATACAAGGACCCAGGTTGTCCTACTATCTCTTGTGTGATTGGTGATGTGTCCATACATCGAGATTGATGGGACCCTGGTGCATCTGTCAATCTTTTGCTATATTCTGTGTACGCCCACCTTGGTCTTGGAGACCTCAAACAAACAAAAACCACTCTTCAGCTGACAAATAGGTCATTGAAGAAATCAAGGGGTGTGGTGGAAGATGTCCTGATCAAACTGGGTGAGTTCATTTATCCAGTCGATTTCTTTGTTTTGGATACTGAACCTGTGCCAAACCCACTTGGACAAATTCCTGTTATTTTGAGGTGACCATTTTTAGCGATTTGCAATGCCTTGATCAATTGTTGTAATGGTCTTATGCGCTTGACTTATGGTAGTCAATGCGCAGATTTCCTCATCTTCACCATTGCGAAGAAGTCAGGTGCCTTCGATAACCTTGTTGAGGTCAATCTTATCCAGGACATGGATGAGAACGAAGTTGAAGACACCTTCAAGTATTTCAGAGAATTATTCGATGGAGATCCTGATGGTGGTGAAGATGTTTCACTTGGACTGACACAGGAAGGTGCCTTATCTTGTGATCATGGGTCCTTTGAGCCACATCCTTTTGATCATGTGGCTCTTGAGCCACAAGATACCATTTTTGTGGCCTCCGGGCCACCTGCTCTTCACTCTGTATCTGTTGAGGACCCCATGTGGGTTAATAATCAACTACCTGATACCCTACATTTCAAGCAACTAGATAGAGATTCACCTCTCATTCATGCCTCATATTGTTCTCATTCTCAAGAGGCATCAAATGACCAGAATGCTTATAAGGGTGTCAGGTGGTCAAGCAATTATGTTTCTGGACTTGACCATCTGGGTAATAAGTCCCCGGTCTCACATTGTCTGGATGAAATGATCCCGGTGCACCCAAATATCGGTTGGAGAGTATACATTGATGACCCTCAACTATGTCGTGGAGTGGAAACATCTTTGTTTCCACTTCCTTTCACTGACCCTGGTTTTGAGAGGCATGAACCGCCATCCCTGGTTCATAAACCTCTTAACAATCCTCCCGTTTCTTATGTTGCGAGCCTATGTGGTTGCATTTCTGGCTCGAGAGATGGCGGGTTCCCATTTGATGTCCCTTGAGAAATGAAAATGGGAGCCCATTGTTGTATAAGGAAGTTATATTTGAAGAAAAAGAAAAAAAGAAAAAAAAGAAAAAAAAAACGAAGACTCCAAGAGTGAGCATTGATTGTTGTGGGCCCCAACCCTTGTGTATTTTGACCACATTTCTTTCACGTATTTGTATCCCTTCTTTAGTATTTCACAGGTTTTGAGGGGAATTCAGGTTTGTGTCCATCAACATAACCATGAACTTCCCTTTGTGCTTCATATTGGCGAGATCTTTTCTTTTTCATGCATAAATCCATGTAGTATCATCCTCACATTCATTGAGGACAATGCATGAAGTAAGTGTGGGGTGTTTTATGTGTGTACATAGTTGAGCCTTTCTCATTTTGTTTTTGTTTTCCTTTGTGTGCATTGTTAGGGTCATGTTAGTGTGCTGCATTTAATATCGATATTATGCTTGTCATGATCCTTGGGTGACTTGTCTTCTTTTGCTTGCCTAGTGCTTTAAATTTTTTATTTCTTTCAAAAAAATTCATGTGTTTACGAAATAAAATGTTTTGTGGGTTTTGCGTGTGTTTAGCATGTGCAAAACCATTTTGAGGCAATCAAAAGAGAAGCTCCCAAAATTGACTTGAACATGATGCATTAGGATATCTAGTATACTGGCTTTAGGTCTTATCATGTCATAAGGATGCACCCCGGTCTTCCCTCGGGGGGTGAGTAATCATAGGGTTTCAGTACTCAAACAATTAAGGAAGTCCACCTTGAACCTAGTGAGTCAAATAATTTGTGTCTATTAGTATAAGGAAGTTTGTCGTAGTCAGAGACCCTTAAAAGCTTGATGTGAAACTTTAAGTGTAGGGATTTTGATTCCCAAGTAGATAAAAAATAAGTGGTGTTCTCTCTCCTCGCATGACTCCTATCACTCAGGAAATTAGGTCCGAGGGCACTTAAAGCCTAGTGCTTTCGAGTCATTTGACTTGGGATGCACCAACCAAACTCCCATTACAACCAGACTTGGGAGAATCAAACCAACTACAGTAAATCATAATGCTAAAAAAAAGACAAATAAGAACCTTAATGGACTTTTCACTTTGTATCACTTGAGTATGTTAAGGTTGCCCATGTCTGTCACTTAAGTCCTTAACTAAGTTGCACGAACGGTTCATTAGGCTAGGTGTGTGGACTGATTACATATATAGAGTCGGCTCGTAGTATTACCATATCCTATGATCGACAAAGATAAGCCCATCGAGTCTTGTTGCAAGGTTGAATAATGCATCTATGTTCGGATTTTGTGGGTATATCCGCTGAAAACCCTCAGGAGACAAAACTCCTCATCCTTGGTGACAAGGAGGTTTAACCGCTTGTTGCACGTGCTAAGTACAACCGTGATTCCTAGAAAAGTGATTTAGGATTTCCTTGTTTTACGTATGCTTTTTCCTTTCTTTCATTATTCCATTTCTTTGTTTTCCTCGGGACTAGCAAAAGTTAGGTGTGGGGGTATTTGATTAACATCATATCACGCATATATTGGTGTCGTATATCCTTTATTGTTAGCCTAAGCAATGCTATGTAATGAGTGTTATGTTTAAGTTTCGGGAATAAACAGGTTTGAGAAGAAGATACTCAAAAATGACTTTAAAACAAGGAAAATGACTGAATTGCAAGCCTTATGGACTGAGATGTAAGAGAGAAGGACCTTGATGTAAACCAAAATGACCAATGTGCAAATCAAGAAGCTCCACACCATCATGAGGAGTATATTGGCAATTGGATTTAGGCCTAAACATCAACAACCAAATCGGGTTCACCAAACATCAAGAAATCAAGACAGACACAAGCCATTCAAATCCAGACTCGATCCAACCAATCCAGACCGCCAATTGAAGGTTCAAATCACTCCAAATGGTTCATGGTTTGGTGGGGCGTTCGATTATGTTATTTTATATTCATTTATAGTGTGCGTTTAGTCCCACGTCGGGGGATCGTCCCCGATTACCTTTTTCTATGACTATAAATAGAACTCTTCCTCCTTTATTGTAAACATCTCCTCTCTTGGTGGCCATTCTCTCTACTAGGAGTAAAGCCTTGGAGCAAAACTCTGGTGGAGAGAGGCTATTTGTAAGGTGAGTGAGCAATAAAAAATGTTTTGTTAGTTTCTTTGTTGTTCCTTTTAATTCTTGCATTCTTAGTTAACTTTGTTTTTTTTAATCTTCGTAGAATTAATTAACATGTTTTCTTTCCCTAATATGAATGTTAGATAAATAATGTATGAGTAGTTTCATCCCCCTTTGGGGGTGGAGTTGATGTTTATACATGTCATGTAGAAGGGAATGAATGTTATATGTTGTTTTATGTGAGAAATGTGAGTATGCTTGTTTGAATTAAAGAGAATACTTAACTTGATGGTTTCTGTCATAATCTTTAGGTACATTCCATGCTTGTTTAGGTTCTTAATAACAAACTTGTTAATACTCATATTAATCATTTAGGTTAGTGATTTGGATGATAAGTCTTGCCATGAGGTACTTCTTATGCATAACAACACTACCTACACTTGTGCTCTATTGAATGCATTCATCACCACTTATTTCATGTGTACACACACTCCACCCCTTAGGGGTTTCTATTCCTGATTTCCAGCTTGCTTCTATTAGTCACTTAGTTTAGTTTTATTTAGTCTCGTGCTTTCATCTTCTTTGTTTTTTTCGTACTAGTGTAACGTAGCATAGTTTAGTCTAGTTTAGTATAATCAAATTCGTTCGCCCCTCTATTCTCACTCGATTTTTGAAGAATCAAAGTTCACACACCTCCACATGGATTAGCTAGATTCTAAGCCTAATTAGAGATTGATTGGCTAGCTCCTTTCTCTTTAATCTTGTTTAGAATTTGGTGAGCACTAGGAGGCAAATCGGCGAGCGATTCGACGGGTAACGGAACTCCGGATCTTCGTAAAGGTTTTAGAGGATGTTTGGGTATGATCCTCTCTTTGTTTGTTTATTTTAATATATGTAGATTTGCATGATATTATAATAAACACAAAATAATGTACATAAAATTACTAAAAATATGAAATCGATCAAGTATGCTTGTATTTTTTTATATATGCACATACATTTCGACACAAAATCCTACAGTGGTATCAGAGCATTTAGTTTACATTTTCAATGATTTGACTATATAATTAATTTTAGTTTATCATCTACAGTAAAAACAATTTATGTTTGATGTCTTTTTTGGGTTTTCCAACAGTTTTGTTGATTTAATTCTAATTGATTCTTTTGATAGTTTTAAATGTTTTAAAACACATCATATAAATGTTAAAATTTTGATTTAGACTTATGTCTAATATATAATTTTTTTGTTTTATATTAAATGATAATTTTATAAGGAATCGACAAAACGAAAAAGACATAAGTTTATCTTTCCTTAAAATTTTCTTTTGGAAATTGGATAAACTGCGGTTCGAATGTTTTGTATTTTGAACTATGGATGTATAAAATCATTTTAATGGATTTCAAATGATTTTGGAATTGTTTGATTTAGAGATGAAGGATAAACTAAATCGAGTAATTTATAATATATGTACATGCGTTGCTCGAGATCTTTTTTGCAGAGATATGTGAGTTTGTATGTTCCGACGAAGCAATGTGTGAATGAATGAATATGTATGTAATTATTATTCAATCATATGGGCTTATGTATATGTAAAGCCAATTATTTATGTATATGCATGCATATGAGAGGATTTTTAGATAGGACTTGCACTAGATAATTTTCGAAATTGTGAGATGCACGTTTATATTTTGCAATACCTACATCCATTGTGCAAGAGGAAGTCGCGGAGAAGGCGCAAAGGTCAAGGACGCGGGAACATATAAACTCACACCAATGTGTGTGTGAATGGATTTATTTATGTTTGTGTGCTTGACATGTATGTGATTATATGAATGAATGTTAGGATGTATATAGAGATAAATATGCATGATCACCTTAATTCTAAAATCACGTGTAAATATTTAATTGTCCAACCAAAAATTAAGAGTATCTTTCTTTCTTATTTCATCCACTAGCAGCCATCGATCGAGGGATATTCTGCTAGCCCTTAGCAGGAGATAACTTCTTCCATCTTTGGGAATAGTGGGAGATATAAGGTTGTCTATTGTTGTGCCATGAATAGATGTATGAGGTGCGATTCACCCTTAGTGGACACCGAGTGTATTTATTTGTGAATACAATGGATAAACGTATCTCGTATCAAATGAAATAAGTTTTTTTAACAAGACCAGAAGCCCTAGCTCAGTTTTGAGAAAAATAGTTTTCCTTAGGAAGATTGGTCAAATTCCTTTTTAATTAAAACGACAAGAGTCATAAGAGTTTGAAAATGCAAATTTTACAATTTTTTGAAATGGTTATGATTAGAAAATGTTTTCTTACCTTGATTTTATAATATATCCGATAGCCCTTAGTTAGTTTATGTTATAATTTATAAGATCTTGAATTACTCTATTTATGGACGTATTTATTTATTTGCGGTATTGATTTTCAAACATAAAATTGACGTTAAATCTCATATAATTTATGTTGTAGAAATGTCGAATAAGCTGGCAACTCAAGCTCAATATCGTGTTGCAAGCTTCTTTACTTTGTCCCAAAGGCAGTGAACCATGTCCTTGATGACAACCACAATATGCGTTGGTTGCTGCTTTTCTCCGTCGAAAATCCTTCGGTTTCGTTCGAGCCAACACTCGTGTATCATGGCATGGAAGACCCATCGCCGTACAACAATATCAAGCCGACTTTCTCCGATATGTGAGATGCGTATAGCTTCAGCCTCAAAGGAATATGCAACACTATGGTTGAGCTCCAAAAGGTTCAAGATTCTGGCCAAACCTTCTTTATGTATTCGCACCCAAAAACAAGTGCTCAATATCTTCCTCGCCTCCCTCGCATAGGCTGCACCCCGGGTGTAGCGTTACTCCCCGTTTGTTCATCAAGCTCTTTGTTAGTAAACGTCCTCTTAGTGCTCTCCAAGTCGTGATGGCATGCTTTGGGATAGCATGCTTGTGCCAAACCGTTCCAGCCCAAGCTACCTTTCTCCCCGGCGTCTTTACCCATCTCCACACTTCTTTGATGCCAAGTGTCTCCCCCATTCCGTCCAATCGTTTGGGCTGGTCCATGCCTCCATGAATTTTTGTATTCAATATTCTTTGGTGGACTTCCTTCATAAAGGTGCAGCGTGGTGGTGGGAGGTTCCACTTTCCGTCTCTAATGAAGTACGGCACCCTCGTGTCCCACGGCACTCCCAATTCATAGTGTAGCCGTTCCCCCCAACTTTCGTTTTGAAACGGTTCTCCACACCAAGGGTATTGAAAAAACCGGATGTCTTCACCATTTCCCACCTCATATTGGATGTGCCTTCTACCAATGTCTCGGACTCGGAGTATCCCTTTCCATGCCCATGAGGAGGTGGATGGTGGTCTTGCAAGCCAAATGGATCGAGTCCTCAAGTAATTTCGGCGTATAAACTTCACCCAACGTGCATTTCCTTCCTTCACCACAAGCCAAAATAGGCGGAGGAGGCCTACATCATTCCACTCTGACAAGCGCTTCAACCCAAGGCCCCCTTCCTCCTTTGGTGTACATACGTCTTTCCAAGCTACTGCTACCCACTTCTTTGGGCCTCCCCAAATGAAGTGACACATGAGGCTCTGGATCTCCTTTAACACTTTCTGAGGAAATAGGAACGCGGACGTCCAATATATGCTAAGGGAGACGAGTACACTTCTCACGAGCTCCGCTCGTCCAGCAATTGTCAAGAAGTTCTGCTGCCAAGTACTAAGCCGTGCATTCACCTTATTTATCAACGTCACACAGTGGGTCCTCCCCATCCTCCTGGAGTACAATGGCAGCCCAAGGTAGGTCACCGGAAACTCCTTTCTCTCCATGCCAAGATGTGTTGCAATCCTTGACCCATGTGGCACTCCATTGCCCATGAAAATTTGGCTCTTCGATGCACTAAAGGTCAGTCCCGAGCAAGCTGTAAACTCCTCAAGTACACCTCGGATAGCTCTTGCATTTTCCTTTGTTGCCTTTGCAAATAGAAGGATGTCATCAGCAAAGAGGAGGTGCGAAACAGGAACATCTCCACACAATAGTGGCTGGATACGTCCGTCCATTACCTCCTTCTTCACCATCTCGCTTAAAACCTCCATACAAAGCACAAACAAATAGGGGGCCAAGGGGTCACCTTGTCTCAAGCCGTTGCTGGCCACAAAGGATGCTGAATTTGCACCATTGACCGTCACCACGAACGAGGCTTTTACACAACTCATGATAAGCCTCCTCCACTTGTTGGGGAAGCCAAATCTGGTCAGCACTTCATGTAGGAAGACCCAAGAGATGGAATCGTAGGCTTTCCGGATGTCGAGTTTAATGCACATTCGTCCCTTCCCGTTGTCGAGATGGAGGTTATGGCATAGTTCATGGGCAAGGAGGATGTTGTCCCCAATTCTCCTCCCTTTGACGAAGGCACTTTGACTCTCCCCAATGAGGCATGGGAGCAGCCCCTTCAAGCGGTTCACAATCACTTTTGATGTGAACCTATATGTCATGTTGCACAAGGCAATGGGTCGGTAGTCCACCACTAAAAGTGGTGCTTTCTTCTTAGGGATAATCGTAATTGATGTGGCATTCCTTAAGGCTAGCACCTTCCCACTTTCTAGACAGGAATTCAAGGCATTGAACATGTCTCGCTTGATTATTTCCCACGTGGCTTTGAAGAACTTTGCATTGAAGCAATCCGGTCCCGGTGCTTTATCTACATTTGCGTTCAGCACCACCATTTCAAGCTCCTTCTATCAAGCGTTTGTGTTAACTCCGTCCCCTCCGCCGGTAGGATTTGTGGTAGGATGACGGAAGGGGGGAGTGGTTTCACCTGCAATTCATTAGGAAACAAGTTAGCATAAAAATGTCGGAAAGTGTCCCGGATGTCTCCCCCTCTTCCACGAAGGTGGCACACTCACCCACTCGTCTCACTTGGTTGGTGACTCTCCTCACTCTCAGGTGCGCATGAAAGAATCTAGTGTTTCGGTCCCCCTCTTTTAGCCACTTGACTCTTGATTTTTGTCGAATAATGGACTCCTCCCAAGCAAGAATCTGAGCAAGGCAATCCTTTGCTACTCCCTCAGCAAGGAGAAGCGCAACATCATGTGGGTTGTCTACCATACTCCTCTGATCTTCCTCCAGAGCAGCCCAGGCCTCTCCTACCTTTTGGTTCACGTTCCCAAACTTAGAGGCGTTCCACCGGATAAGCCTCTTCTTTACTTCATCCAGCTTTCCCACCATCTGAAACATAGGGGTGCCTCTCACATACTTGGTCCAAGCTTGTCCCACGATACTCCGAAACTCCTCATGCTCAGCCCAATGGTTTTCGAACCGGAACATCTTTTTCTTTTATCTTTCGTTTCCTTCCGTCTTCATGATGAGCATGGTGTGGTCACTTAGGTCCTTCTCACCAGCAAGGTAGTAGGATTTCGGGAACATCTTGAGCCATGCATTGTTAATAAGAATCTGGTCAATCCACGTCTCGATACAAGCACTACCCTCAGAAGAGTTTGACCAAGTGAACTCGCTACCGGTAGAAGGCATCTCAAGGAGCTGGAGTGCATCAATACACTCGTTAAAATCCGACATGGCAACCTCATTTCCAGCAGCACCTCCCCGTTTTTCACTCAGCTTTCGGATGCAATTGAAGTCACCCCCACCATCCACGGCCTTGAAACATTTGGAGCCACTTGTAGGAGGTCATTCCACAATGCACTCCTATCCACATGCCCATTTCCCCCGTAGATCGCTGTGATATCATACTCATTTTCATCTCCTTTCAAGTTGGCCCGAAAGTGTAGCAATTGTGACGTTTCAAAGGTGACCCTCATGTCCACTTTTTGGTCATTCCAAAGCACTAGAATTCGCCTCGAGTCTACTATCAAACTATTTGACATCCATGCATGGGCCAAATGGCTCTTTTGAATCATTCAATCTTCCTGTACTTGACCTTATGCTCCATTATACACACCACATCCGGGTTGACTTCCTTTATTCGACCCCTTATCATTAGTGCACGGCCAGGTCCATTTGCTCCACGCACATTCCAAAAGATGATATTCATGGATTTAAAGGTGCGGGGTGACCCCCTTTACCTCCACAAGAAATTGTTTTGCTAGTTATCTTTCTCCTAGATCGCCTAAGAGGTGGTGGTGGCGAGTTGCCTTTCTTCTTGTTCCCCTCTTCACCACTTATCCCCAAATCCAGCCCACCTCCTAGTATCTCGAATCTCCCCCCTACAATGTGTTTCTGAATTCAGTATAGGTCCCTCAGCACGTGCTACTGTTGATGGAGACATCCAATTCAGATCATCTTGGACCAAAGACGCGAGTCCACTTTGCTCATTGCTACATTCCCTCTGCTCATGCCGTTGATGCCCACCAACTACCTCCATTTTCGTGGCTTCCTCCCCACTACTTGGCTTATCCTCACATAGCACTTCCTCATTACGTGAATTCTGGCGCTCCATTTCATGCACCAAATTCGATTCACATTTGCCACTCCCCTCACTTTGAGGAGCCTTCACTAAGTGTCCCTCATGCCCTTGATGCCCACCAACTAATCCAAATGGTGTGCCCCCTTCTAACGGAAACCTTGTCCCCACTCCTTGACTCAATCTCAATCACCACTTCCCCATCACGTGATGGCTCCTGTTCATGCACCACATGCCCATCACGTTTTCCACTACCTTTCCTTTGAAGGGCCTCCACTAGGTGTGTCCCATGCAAACCCTCATGATCCCCTACTTTGTCCTTTGCACAAGAGAATTCCCTCCTCTCATTGGCCCAAGTGAAAGTAGATCACTCAAACTCCTCCTCATTGGCTGGTCCCGAAATGGGTGTAACACTTTTCCCACCCACTTCCACTTGCTTCTTTTGGCTCCCCATAGACTTCCTTCCTTTTGCACCCTTTGCATCCTTGCTGGAATTCATTTGGTAGGAAGAATTTCCTTTGCCACATGGCGTGGATTCATTGGTTCCCTCCATGGAGCAAAAAAAGTTTCATTTTGTTCATTTCCTCCCAAAGCTCCCACATCACAAGAGCTCCCACATGGCCACTCCCCATTTGCTCCTCTTACCACCTCAGCTGCCCCAATCTCTACCTCATCATCCCTTCAAACCTCTATTCCCTTCCCTCCCTCACCACCAGCCTCGTCCTTCTCAGCCTCCGCCTCTCCCCCCGTCACCAAACCTTCTATCCTATCCCCACACATACTCCCACTCGTCCCTCCCCCTACCCTCTCATCACGTCCTTCATGTTTCCCCCCCTTTCCACAGGTGACCACCACCCATTTTTCAGCAACTTGTAGTTGGGGAACAAGCACCTTCGAAGGTGGCTTTCTTCGTGGACATTTCTCCTCCTCGTGACCAAACTTGAGGCAATCCTTGAAATATCCGGGACGCCACTCATATTCCACGAGCACTCTATGTGATGCAGCTTCCTCCACTTGAACATCTACCCAACTAGGGTATGAGAAATCAGGACTCAACTTGATGCACACCCGAGCAAAAGCTAAGCTTCGTCCATAAGTCGTGTTGTCATCCATGTAGAGTGGTCTCCCGAGGACACTTGCAATATTACTCAACGTTCTTTGCGACCAAAATCGAAGGTCAAGCTCCGGCAAACGAACCCATATAGGAACCATTGTGATATGTGCCTTCTCCAAGGTCATCGCCGGGATCCATTCTTGAACCACAAGTGGAGCTCCTCTAAGAAAATATGGCCCTCCTTGAAGGACTTTCTTCCTATCTTCTCCAAGAGAAAAATGAAATAACAAGAACCCTTGCCCCCTCCTAATGATTTCCAAGCCTCCAGCAAGAACCCATAGCTTTTGGAGGTGCTTCTCCAACGTTGGTAGATGAGGTTTGAACCCGATGAAATGACCTACCAAAACCGTATCCCATCTTTTCAGCGCCTCCACTACTTCCAGCTTTGAGCAAACAACCACCTTTGCCCCTCCTTTAACAATTGGTTGGATGAAGTCTAGGGTCGTCAATGCCCTTGGCTTTGCTGAGAAAGGTCTGACCACTTCCTTGGGGGAGTTACATCACTCCCTAGAGGTGGCGCAACAGCAAGCCCTTCAAAAGTTGCAAAAGAGCTTTGCTTTGAGACAAAATGGAAATCCTTTGTGTTGCCACAATCTCCATCTTGTTGTTACAAACGTGTAGAACTAGTCTTTGTCTCCATTTTGGTGAAAAAAACAAGAGATTTGGTGAAGAAATAGGGTCGGAAATCCTGTAATACAAGGACTTCATTATGCACTATCATGTGCGTGAGAAAGGGTGAGTCTTGAGGAGCTTCACAACGCTCTCAGAATGGCTGAAGTTGACATGGGCAAGGGTCAAGACAAGCACGTCCTATCCGTCCATGAAGGGAGCAAGAATATCACCAAAGGTAAAGGCAAATTCACCAAAAAGACGCCAAACAAGAGCAAGGGAGTTGGAGGTACTCGTGTGAGTGCCTCGATGAGGAATTCTTTGAAATCTCCGACTCTCAATACGTAGTGCTTTCATTGTGGTGAAAAGGAACACATCCGGCCAAATTGCCCCAAGTACAAGGAGGACCTTGACAATTGAGTGATTAAGCGTAAGCGTCCCAAAAATGCTAAAGGTATATTTGTTATTGAGAGAAATTTAGTCATCTTTGTCCATGATTGAGTAATTAATACCGGATCTTGTGCTCACATAATTTCTAATGTGCAACTACTAAAGGATAGGAAGGAACTCGTGAAGAACGAGATGATTTTGAAGGTTGGAAATGGTGCAAGCGTTGCTGCGATTGCACAAGGTTCCGTGGAGATTCAATTATCTAGTGGTTTATATTTATGCTTAAAGAATGTCTATTATGTGCTTTTGATTAGCAAGAATATTATTTTTGTAACATGTTTAGATATGGATAATTTTAATATAAATATTTCAAAATCTTGCTTGTCTATATTGAAGAATGAAATTTTCTATGCAAATTCATTCGTAAGGAATGATCTCTATTTGCTTGAATTAAATAATAGACAAATTTTAAACATCAATAACAAAAGGCTTAAAACTACTCACCTGAATGATACACTCTTGCGACACTATCGTCTTAGTCACATAAATGAAAAACGCATCAAGAAATTGCAAGAAGCTAACCTTCTTGGTCAAATTGATTTTAAATCATTGGAGACGTGCGAACCTTGCCTAATGGGAAAAATGACCAAGAGTCCTTTCAAGAAGAAAGGTCCTAGAGCAAGTAACATGTTGGATTTGATACATTCCAATGTATGTGGTCCAATGAGTACTGGTGCAAGAGATGGTTTCAGGTACTTCATTACGTTCACGGATGACTATAGTCGTTACGGCTATATTTATATAATGAGAAACAAAAGTGAATCCTTTGACAAGTTCAAGGAATTCAAGAATGAAGTAGAGAACCAACTCAACTAGAAAATCAAGTCTCTACGAACCGATCGTGGAGGCGAGTACTTAAGTACCGAATTTGATTCGTTCCTCAAGGAGTGTGGTATTGTACCACATCTCACTCCGCTCGGAACACCTCAATGGAATGTGGTATCTGAAAGGAGGAATAGGACATTGCTCGACATGGTTCGGTCAATGATGAGTCAAGCTGAATTGCCTCTTTACTTTTGGAGTTATGCACTAGAAGTTGCGGCTTACAGAGTAAATAGTGTTCCATCCAAATCCGTGGAGAAAACGCCTTATGAGTTGTGGAGTGGTAAAACACCTAAGCTCAATTTTCTCAAGATTTGGGGTTTTGAGGCCTACGTCAAGAGATTGATGTCGACCAAACTTCAACCAAAAGTGGATAAACACTTCTTTATAGGTTATCCTCGTGAGACAAGAGGATACTACTTTTGGCATATAACCTCCAATTGAGTTATTATAGAGAGCGATGTCGTATTTCTAGAACGAGAATTTCTGGAAAGAATAAAAAGTAGTGGGAGTAGAATTGTGCTTGATAAAACTTAAGATATTCTACAAGATCATGATATGAATAATAACATTCAAGATCATGAAGGCCCAACCGAGGTTCCTTTGGTTAGTGGGAGCGTGAGTGAGAGACCCTCACAAGTTATTGTAAGAGAAACTCAATCATCCCCACCTAGTGTACATTCGAGAATCAAACACGAACCAATTCCGCAAGAAATTGTGGAAGAAGTTCAAGAAGTACACATAAGACCAAAAGAACTAAGAAGGTCAACGAGGGAAAGGAAGAAACCCGATATGTATTTGGGACTTCATGATATCATTGTATTTGATACCAATGATGCATCAAACTTTCAAGAAGCAATGGAAAGAGAGGACTCCAAACTATGGTTTAAAGCCATGAAATTCCAAATAGAATTCACGTATGACAATCAAGTGTGGAACATGGTTGACCTTCCTCAAGGAAAGGAAGCCGTTCGAAAGAAATGGGCTTTTAAGAAGGTAAATGGACATGGATGGAAACTTGACAACCTACAAAGCAAGGCTTGTAGCAAAAGGTTTCACTCAAGTTCAAGGAATTGACTATGATGAAACTTTTTCACCGGTTGGCATGTTCAAGTTTATTCGGATTATGCTCGCTATTGCCGCATTTCATGATTATGAGATATTGCAAATGAATGTCAAAATAGCATTCCTTAATGGGGACTTGGAGGAGGATGTGTACATGGTACAACCTCAAGGTTTTGAAGATCCAAAGAATAGCGAGAAAGTATGCAAACTTTAACGGTCCATTTATGGATTGAAGCAAGCATCAAGGAGTTGGAACAAGCGCTTTAACGAGGAAGTCAAAAAGATTCACTTCGTCCAAAGTAAGGAAGAACCTTGTATATACAAGAAGGTTAGTGGGCGCCATGTAGTGTTTTTGATCTTATATGTCGATGACGTACTCCTCATGGGAAGTCATATACCTTTGCTTTAGCAAACGAGAAGTTAGTTGAAATCTGCATTTTCAATGAAAGAGATGGGTGAGGCTCAATACATCTTGGGAATCAAGATATATATATAGATAGATCCTGATTCATTGGCCTAAGTCAACGTGCATACATTGACAATGTCTTGGAAATGTTTAGCATGAACAACTCCAAAAAAGGCAATGTGCCAATGAGTATGAGTGTGCAACTCAAGAAATCTCAACGCGCTGAATCACGTAAAGACTTGGAGTACATGAAAATATTCCTTATGTTTCAACAATAGGATCGATCATGTATGCGATGACTTGCACAAGACCCGATGTCTCGTATGCTCTAAGCGTGACAAGTCGTCACCAATCCAACGTAGGTCATGAGCATTGGCCTGCGGTCAAGAATATTTTGAGGTACCTTAACCGGTCCAAAGATAAGTTTCTTGTTTATGGAGGACAAAGGGAGCTAATAGTCGAGGGCTATTCGGATGCGAGTTTCATGAGTGATCCCGATGATAGGAGGTCTCAATAAGGATATGTCTTCCTTCTGAATGGTGGAGTCGTGAGTTGGCGTAGTTGGAAGCAAACCACTATGACCGACTCAACCACCGCTTCCGAAGTGATGGTTGTCACTGAAGTAAGCAAGGAATGAGTGTGGATTAAGAAGATCCTTGAAGAGTTTGGAGTACTTCCCTCGAGCGAGGGACCAATAGAGCTATTTTACGACAATTGTGCATCTATCTCGCAAATCAAGGATCCTAAATCCCATCGCAAGGTTAAAAGCATGGATCACAAGTGTTTTGTCACACGTGACTTCATCGACGAAGGAAAAATAGATTTATTATGGGTGGACACGAACAACAACACAGTTGATCCATTCACGAAAACCTTATCACAAGACAAAGGCGAAATGCATTTCGAGTCCATGGGTCTGAGGAACCATGTGGAGTGGCTTGATGAGTGATTTGAGAGGGTTACCCTAGTTTTTATTGTTTTATGCATTGAGGATGTATGTGAAAGAAAACTTTGATAACAAGTGGGAGGTTGAACGAAATATGTTCTAAAAGTTTACTTTTATATGTCAATTGTTACGAATTGAATGTGCAAGTATTTTGCTCCTTGATTATTGTACTCGTCTTTTGGAAGTTTTAAGGAAGATGCTCTTGGTCCTTAACTGTAGAGCTCTAAAAGATAATGCTTTACATAAATCAAAAGTTAATTCACAATTATGGTAATTGACATAGAACATTAATTACAAAGATAAGATCGTCGTGTTGGTTAAAGAGTATTGTAGCTCTACAAATATTTAACGACACGAGTATATAAAAGAGGAAAAAACTACTTTTATATATTGAATAGACCTAGCAAGTAAAATATTATGGAGTATAGTGATAATATTTGAATAGACCTAGCAACTACTTTTGTCATAAAGTATAGTGATAAAGACAATAGTTGGTTAAACATGACTTATGCTGGAAAAGATAGTTGGTCAAAAGATTATCACTGCCCTTTTTTTCTTGATTTATGATATTACTGGGCCCCTTGATAAAACAAAATTATAATGTGCACAATGTGTCTTTAGTTAAGTTACATATTTATAATTAGCTTAAGAGATCAATAAATGAGTATATAATACAATGGTGACACAATTCTACTTTGTATATACTCATAATATCATGAGGCAATGGATGGACACAAGTGGTGCACTTACATCACTAAATGAACCGTGTTTGGTTCGAGTGGAACAAGACATCTATGCTAATTGGGTAACTATAATGTGTAGCTAGATACCGCTTATAGTTTGAGATCTTGAGTGTTTAATATCGCTGACAATTTAGCTTAGATCCTCCTATAGGTCACACCACAAAACTGGAAAATAATAAGCTTGATTTTGAGTTCATATGATGTGTCGAATTTCATGTGAAAATGAACACATGTGGTGAATCAATAAAATCAGTATGTCACGAAAATTGACATAATTAGAATCGTGAATAAATTCATATAAGGTGTATATATTACGTGGTGTAATTTATTTAACATTACATAAGATAATATATTACATAAGATATGAATTTGCTCCCCAAAGGATCGAATTTTGTTGGAGATAAATCCAAAATTTGATAAGGTCAAAAATTAGACAAAATGATCGAACGTCTTTCAGAGACCGGTCGACCGAAATTCCACAGTAGTTGTTACGTGTGTGAACAGTCGACCATATAGGACGTGTTGGTCGACCGAAATACTCTAAGATCTCTTTCCTAGATAAATTGGTCGACGGATAGCGAGTTGTGGTTCGACTGAAAACTTCCAGGAACTTCCGTGGAATTTTTCTTGGTGGTAATCGGTCGACCGACTTGTGACTCAGTCCGACCGAAATCATCCAGTAGCCAATTCTCGTGTTGAATTGGTTGACGTGTTTTGTTCAATCGGATAATCACAGTAGCTTTGGGAGCGTGTGATGGGTCGACCGAAGGATTTCGTGGTCTACTAAACAATCGGTGGACCGGTTAGTTAGTTTCGGTCGACCGTTCGGAACGGTTTTGCCAGAATCATTTAGAGAATAATTAAATCATGGATTGGATTAATTTCAGTTGTGGTTAAACGGTTTTAAGGATGATTATGTGGCAAATTGTGATTAGTTTAAGGGAGAGAATAGCAAGGGATCATGGCTAGAGAATAGTTCATGATTTGGGAGGCTATAAATAAGTCCTCTCACCTACTTGTTTCATATATGAATGCAAATTCTCTCTCTCCCTAACCTCTCCACTAATCCACCCGAATTTCTCTTAATTGTTTCAAGCTTTTGGAGATTAAATCTCGTGGAGCTTTAGAGGGGTTATTAGCTAGATTCTAAGCTTAATTAGAGATTGATTAGCTAGCTCCTTTGTCTCTAATCTTGTTTACAGTTTGGTGAATACTTGGAGACGAATCAGCGAGCGATTCGACGGGCAACAGAACTCCGGATCTTTGTAAAGGTTTTAGAGAACCTTTGGGTATGATTCTCTCTTATTTGTTTATTTTAATATATGTAGATTTGCATGATATTAGAATAAACACAAAATAATGTACATAAAATTACTGAAAATATGAAATCGATCATGTATGCTTGTATTAAAATATACAAATATACACATACATAGGAACATTAAGTCCTACATTATACTGACCATCGATGTATTCCGTCTGGTGCCTCGCTGTGGCACAACCAGGTGAGATGGATTGACCTGAGCGATGGCTCTGTCGGTGAGGTGTTGACCTCAAGATTCAGCTGATTCTACTGACGCGAACGTGTGGACGCCTCTCACCGAACCACATGATTAGTGTAGCCATGTGTGGGGTGCGTTGCGTACTTTGCGTAATACTGTATGTGCCTGCGGTAGGTCCCTACGGGTGACCCGATAATGGATTGTCGGACTGATGTCTGTATTTACCCTTGGAGGGAATGTTTTATTTCATTATATCTTGCCAGGTTATACTAGTATGATAGGTTCATTTCTGTATCTTGAGCATGCATATAGGTGAGCTTGGTATACGAGGTTTCCTTATGGAAACTCAGGCATTGCCATTTTATTTGCATTTCAGGACCGCAGTAGGTTCTGGCGGGTGGTGACCGAGAACGAGGGCACTTTAGGAACGGATCCTCTTCCCGTGCTTTCTAGACTGTACAACTGCTTGCATTTAGTCTTTCTTGTACTCTGATATAGTCGTACCTTTTGACAATTCTAATGTAATATGGTGCACCTCTTGGATATTTTATGAGTAGCGTTCCCGTGCTTTTGGGGTTGATATCATTGTGATGATTGTGTTTTGATTTTTTTTTGCTGTTTTGGGACGTTACACTAACTTTAGCACTTTGTGTGGATGAAGCTTGAAGAAGACAAGTGGCAAAGATTGGAGCATGAGTACAAGAAAGTGAGTTTTGTGTAGAGAACGGACCACAGTAGAGTGGTATTGAAAGCTTGAAAATTGGTACCGCTTTGTCTAGAATGTTCCACTATTTATAGGCTCTAAAGCACAACTTGTTGTTGGAAGAAAAAAGCAATACCGAAAAGGTAAATTTTGAGAAAGGGATGAAGCCATCTGAATTGACTTCAAATTATAACGTAAGTGCACAACCAGTGGGAAGTACGAGTCAATCCATAGGGAAATTCTGACCTTATGCAATGTTCCATTGAAGTGGGGAATAAAGCTAGCTGAGGAGATGATGAGTCTACACTACAAAACAACCACGAAGAAAAATGAGGACTAACTAATAACTAAAAAACAAAAGTATGGATTGAAACACCATTAAGAACCCTTGTGTAGTGAGGTGTGTATGAGCGTCATGCACAACATTAAGTACAAGTGTAGAGTGTGAGGCAAACAAGTAGTACCTAGTGTGCAAACTAAGTGTATGATACACCCAACTGCATGGTAAACTATAGGCATGCATGCATTGTCATGAAAACTAAGTTAATTCCAAATTCTTAAGCATACTCTAAGTACCTAGTTTGGCTAATAAAGCATCGAATAATCTTATGCACAACCTAGTTCATTCATGTAAACATGCACCATTCCATGGATCCATTCATGATCAAGTCAAGAGCACCCATAAACATACAAATCCATACAAGTAAACATACTAAAATATTGATCTAAGCATGAGTTAAGATCCCAATATGGTCATACCCGTTAACACTAAGTCTAAGCATGATACAAGTATATATATATATATATATATATATATATATATATCATTGAGTATATGGAAATGAAAAAAGTAGTGCAAACCAATCACACAAAAAACGATCACCTCAATCAACCTCCACCCTTAAGGGTTGATCAACTCTCCACCCATCACAAAGAACAAGGAAGTAACTGTAACATCCCGAAACAGCGGAAATTTAAAAATTATCATCAAGACAACAAAGATCAATAATCAAAGACGGGACTGTTACTTCTCATAAAACATATAAGCGGTGCACCAAATTACATCAGAGTTTGTCAAAAAGCTACATGATTACATCAGAAACAACAAGGGGAAATACAAGTAATCATGTCGACCTCAGTGGTCCGAGAGAGAGGATCCGATCCCAAAATGTGCGCGCCCGCTGATCACCACCCAACTGGACCTACTGCGGTCCTGAAATAAAACATGCAACAACAATGCCTGAGTTTCCATAACGAAACCCCGTATGCCAAGCTCACCTATATGCATGCAGTAGTATAAATGAACCTATCATACTAGTAGCATGTCATGCCATCAACAGTAAGGAAAATAGTTCCCCCGAAGGGTAACACAAGACATCAGTCCGACAATCATCATCGGGTTTCCCGAGGAGACCTACTCTAGGCACATACGGTCTAGCGGACAAGACGTGACACTCCCCATACGCGACTATACTAATCATGGGGTTCTTCAAGGAGCATCCGCCAAGTCCGCGCCATAAGAAATAGATCTGTAACTTCGTGGTCGAAACTACACCAACGGAGCCGTCGCTCGGTCAGTCCATCAATCATCATCTCAGTAGGTGCCCATCTGAGGAACATAGCCGGAACAACATCGGCCCATCAATCATCATCACCGGAACAACATCGGCGGCATCACCGGCACAACATCGGTGGAACATTAATACGTCCGGTACAACATCGGACGTGTCCAAACCAAAGTCTGGCAGGTCTTCAGGCTTCACGAGCCGCAAACACCAACCGCACCGCTATAAAAGCAGGGCAGCGACCTCTGTAGCCATCCAGGCCGGTAGTCACCTTACCCAACGACAGTTGCGTGCTCGCACAACATCATACATTGGGATCCATGATCCCTCAGGCCTGCTACTCTACAACGAGTCCATCAATCCATCACATCAAGTCATGATCCATAAACGGAGGTGACACGTCCCGAACACCCACACTCTTCCACACGGCGGTCCCTGGGTAGGCACGCGTACACGCCCACCGTCACCTCCCGGCTCACGTACAAGGCGAGCACACGGGTTTCCGTGGACAGAGTTGGCATCCTAAAAGGACCTGGAATTCAGTTCTGTGCACAAATGGTCAACCGCTTCCTCAAGGGAATCGGTCGACCGAAAGTCTGAAACGGTCGAACTCTCTGCGTAAAACCTAAGTCCCAACGGTCGAACAGAGATCTAAAACTGGTCGACCGATACGAGGTCAAAATCCGGAGTCTGGTCAACATCAATTCAATACTACCGGTCGACCGACTGAGTGGTCTCGGTCGACCGAACTACTAGGGCATCCTTGCAGTTCTAAATCATAAATGGTCGAGCACATATAAACAATCGATCGAACAACATGCATCTCTATTCAGTACACTTAAGTTCCGGTTGAACGAACCCAAGCAAACGGTCGACCGAAACACGACAGGCAATCCCGACCCACCAACACAACGCACAACTGGTCGACCGCCCAAAGGCATCGTTCGACCGGTGAAGCTTAAAATCGGGCAAAATACACTACATCGGTCGACCGCCCGAAGGGACCCGGTCGACCGTTGGTCGTCTTCAACCTTGCGCCAGCCAATGATTTACGCTAAAACTCGTCACCGGAGAGGTCTCCGACCTCCCCTGACTGACCAACACATCCCTCACTCGAGGGAGAACAATAAAACACACTAAGCCAACATACCTCAAAGAAGCAACGAAATCCGTCGGAGCCTTGCTCGCGCCACCGTCTCCTCCTCGTTGGATCGCCTCCACACGCCTCATGCCGGAACCGCACCTACTGCACCAGAGTTGCCTCCTCCGCCGCGGCTCGCCGCACAAGGAAAGGGAGAGAGTGAGGGAGAGAAAAATGAATGGAAGAGAGAGAGAGAGATTCCCCCAAAATCCCCAATGCCTGCTGCAGACTCCCCTAAAATCTGGAAGTGAATCGAGGATTTCGATCAGAGATGATGCTCACTGGAACTCCATGCAGCCTGACTATCTCCTCCACGTACAACCTAGCTAGACCCTCCAAAGGCAATATGGTCCTGATTGCCAAGATGTGCGCCGACTTGGTCAGTCGATCGACTATCACCCAAATCGCGTCGTGGAATCTCCTCGTCTTTGGCAACCCTGTGACAAAATCCATCGTCATGTGCTCCTACTTCCACTCAGGAAGCTCAATGCACTGCATCAGTCCTGCTGGTCGCTGATGCTCAATCTTCACCTGCTAACAGACCAAGCATCGATATACAAACTCTGCAACGTCCTTTTTCATGCCCTTCCACCAGAAGTTCCACTGCAGGTCCTTATACATCTTCGTGCTCCCAGGGTGAATGGTGTATCTCACTCTGTGTGCCTCCTCCATGATATCATCTCTCAACCCATCAACCTTCGACACCCAGATCTGACTCCTGAACCTCAGACCACCATCAACGCCCACGCTGAAGTCTGACCCATCTGTGGAAGCTAACCATAGCAGACCAACTAACTCATCATCCCCATGATGAGCCTGCATCACATGTGACACAGTCTGTGGCTCCACTCGAAGCCCAGCAATCACAGCTCCCTCTGAGCCCTCTGTGAACGACATCCACTCTGACAACGTCTCGAGTAACCTCCACTCCTGAATGCACAAACTCGCAACTGACACCTCCACCTTCCTGCTCAGCGCATCTGCAACTGAATTCACCTTCTCCAGATGATAGGAGATGGTGAAGTCGTAGTCCTTAATGAACTCGAGCCATCTGTGCTGCCTCATATTCAGCTCCTTCTGCGAGAATAAATACTTCAAGCTCTGATGATCTGTGAAGACCTCGAACTGCTCGCCATAAAGATAGTGTCGCCAGGTCTTCAACGCGTGAACCACCGCTGCTAACTCTAGATCATGAGTAGGGTAGTTCTTCTCGTGCACCTTCAGCTGCCTCAAAGCATACGCCACTACCTTCCCGTGCTGCATCAGAACACAACCCAAACCAATCCCTGATGCATCGATGTAAATCACATAACCTCCACTGCCACTCGGTAGAGTCAGAATCGGTGCTGTCGTCAGTCGCCTCTTCAGCTCCTGAAAGTTGTCCTCGCACTTCTGGGACCAAACAAACTTGACGCTCTTGTGCGTCAATGCTGTCAGCGGTGATGCAAGTCTGGAGAAATCTTGTATGAACCGTCTATAATACCCTGCCATCTCTACAAAGCTCCTAATCTTTATCACGCTCGTCGGGGCCCTCCACTGAGTCACAACCTCGACCTTCGCCGGATCCACCGAAATCCTATCTGCTGAAACAATATGCCCTAGAAATGCCACCTGATCCAACCAAAACTCGCACTTCGTGTACTTGGCATAGAGCTGCTGATCTCTCAGGATGCCAAGCACAATCCTCAGGTGCTCTCGATGTTGCTCTCTGTCAAGCGAGTACACTAAGATGTTGTCCACGAACACAACGACAAATCTATCGAGGTACGGCTGAAAGGTCCTATTCATCAGATCCATGAATGCTGCAAGTGCATTCGTCAGTCCAAACGGCATCACCAAGAACTTGTAGTGCCCGTATCGCGTCCTGAAGGTTGTCTTCTGAACATCTGCCTCTCTGATCCGCAACTAGTGATAACCCAAACGCATATCAATCTTTGAGAACACTCTCGCCGTCTGCAGCTGATCAAACAAATCATCAATCCTGGGGAAAGGGTACCGATTCCTAACGGTAACCTTATTCAGCATCCTATAGTCGATGCACATCCGCAACGACCCATCCTTCTTCTTCACGAACAGCACAGGCGCTCCCTATGGAGAAACACTCGGTCGAATAAACCCAGAGTCCATCAACTCCTGCAACTGCTTCTTCAGCTTTGACAACTCAGCAGGTGCCATCCGATAAGGTGCATTCGACTGAGGTGTCGTACCCGCTACCAACTCGATGCCAAACTCGATCATCTCGGTGCGGCGACAACGATGGAATCTCTGCTGAAAACACATCTGGGAACTCCTGCACAACCTCTATATTCTCCAGCCTCCTCGTCTCAGGATCAGGAACAACCAGCGTGGCCAAAAATGCTCTGCATCCCTGATGTATCAGTCTCTATGCCTTAACTGCAGACACAATCAGACGTCCCCCTCTGTTCCTCATCTCTCTGATCAAAACATCTGGCAAACCCTCCATCTGAGTCAGGATCTTCTTCTCATGGCAAAAGACCCACAAGTCGTACTGTGACAGTCAGTCCATCCCCAGTATGACGTTGAAGTCCTCCATCGGTACCAAGACTAGATCTGTCGGGAAATCGTGGTCTCCCGAAACAACTGTGGTGCCGGGGAAATAGCTCCCCACAGTGCCCACCTCACCCATGGGCGTGCTGACCTCCAAACAATCAGTCAGCAGCACAGGGGTCCGACCCAACTCGCCAGCAAACTTCTCCGAAAAGAAGGAGTGAGTGGCACAACAATCAAACAACACACACGCAACTGAACCAGAAACAGAAAGTGTACCTTCTACTACGGTGTTGGAGCCGCTCGCCTCCTCAGCCTGGATGGTGAAGACTCGCCCGATCTTCCTACCCTATCCTGGTGAAACAACGGATCGGCTGCCTCCGCTCTTCCCTGCTACTGGTGGCCCAAACCTCCTGCTAGGCTCGCCCTGCCGAGTCAGGCACTCCCGAATGAAGTGGCCCAACTTCCCGCACCCCATGCAAGCTCCAGTGCGCCTGAAGCACTCCTGACCTGGGTGAAACCTCCCCAGAAAGTGCACGCTCCAGATTGACGTGCTCCTCCTCCATCAAACTTGGGTCTCTTGCCCGGGTTCCCTGCTCCACGGCCGACTGCACGGCTACCGGTGCTCACTGGTGCCTTCCACGCCTCCTGAAGACACTCCCTCTGGTCCTGCTCAATGATGGTAGCATGCTTCACCGCATCTGCAAGAGTCTGCGACATACTGTTGATCACTCGAGATCGGAGCGGCTGCCTCAGCCCCTTCACGAACTTCCTCGCCCGCTGCTCTGAGGTCACTCATATCTCTGGGTAGTAACGCTCCAAAGCGTTGAACCTGCTGATGTAACTCACCAGAGTCATCTCCCTCTGCTCCAACGACATGAATTCCTCTCTATTCCGATCCCCGACGTGCTGGGGAAAAAACTGCTCGTGAAACGCCTCCAGAAACGCCTCCCAGCTGACGTCCTCTCGGTCCTCAAACATAACCGTGGACGCGGTCCTCCACCAGTTGGCCGCCTCGCCATCAAACACATAGGTGGCCAGATCCACCCTCCACTCAGGTGCAACTCCAATCGCTCGGAAGATCTTCTGCATCTTGAAGACCCAGTCCTCCGCTACCTCTGGAGCATTCCTGCCATCAAAACTCGGTGGGTGCTGAAGCATAAATTGATCGTGCTCAGCGCCCATCCCGCCCTGCACATTCTGGGCTGCCTGACGCTCTAGAAACTCACCCAACCGGTCCCAGTTGGCGCCCTCAGTGGCGTTACTGGCATTGCGATCACACGGAGAACTCCTCACGCGTCTAGGAGGCATCTGACAGAAGAAACAATCACAAACTTCAGCCATGAATGCATGCTAAAAGATAAAATGCATGTGTCCTATTACTACAAGGGTGATTTCATTGGGAACCGCATAGGAATCGACCGCTCTGATACCAAATTGTAACATCCCGAAACAGCGGAAATTTAAAAATTATCATCACGACAACAGAGATCAATAATCAAAGATGAGACTATTACTTCTCATAAAACATATAAGCGGTGCACCAAATTACATCAGAGTTTGTCAAAAAGCTACATGATTACATCAGAAACAACAAGGGGAAATACAAGTAATCATGTCGACCTCAGTGGTCCGAGAGAGAGGATCCGAACCCAAAATGCACGCGCCCGCTGATCACCACCCAACTGGACCTACTGCGGTCCTGAAATAAAAATGCAACAACAATGCCTGAGTTTCCATAAGGAAACCCCGTATGCCAAGCTCACCTATACGCATGCAGTAGTACAAATGAACCTATCATACTAGTAGCATGTCATGCCATCAATAGTAAGGAAAATAGTTCCCCCGAAGGGTAACACAGGACATCAGTCCGACAATCATAATCGGGTCTGCCGAGGAGACCTACCGTTGGCACATACGGTCTAACGGAAAAGACGTGACACTCCCCACACGCGGCTATACTAATCATGGGGTTCGGCAAGGAGCATCCGCCAAGTCTGCGCCATAAGAAATAGATCTGTAACTTCGTGGTCAAAACAACACCAACGGAGCGGTCGCTCGGTCGGTCCATCAATCATCATCTCAGTAGGTGCCCATCTGAGGAACATAGCCGGAACAACATCGGCCCATCAATCATCATCACCGGAACTGCTGGATTTCATGTTTAATTGTGCATATATATTTTCGAAATTTTATGCATAATAAGGATCAATTACAATTTTCTATGATTTGTTTCATGCATGCATTGGTTTGTTTCAATAACTAGTTTTAAAACTTTTATTAAAACAAACATGGGACTCCAAAATTCATACCTAGAAGTTCTCTAAAACTTCTTGAAGATTCGGAGACGTTGAGGATGCTTGTTGCTGCGCCGGATGCCTCCAAGATTTCACCAAACTCTAAACGAGATTGGAGAGAGAAGAGCTAGCCTCTCGATCTCCAATAGGGTTTAGAATCTAATTACTAACCCCTCTTTAGTTCCCTTGAGAAGATGATCTCTTAAAAACTAAAACTAAACTTAAAAATTAAGGAAATTTCGTGGAGAATTATGGAGAGAGATTTTGCATGAGAAAATAATGAATTAATTAAGGAGGTAATGAGATAAACTTGTATGTATAAGTTCTCTCCAAATTACCTATTCATGTGCAACCTCTTGCCCATGATTTCATGCAAACTTCCATCTAACCATCCATTATTTACTAATAAATAATCTTAGCCACGAATTAAATCAATTATGGACCAATTTCATGCATGATCTAATTAATTCTTAAATTAATTCTGCAGAAAACCGTCTGGACCGGTCGATCGTTTGGAGGTTCGGTCGACCGCTCGAACCAAGTTTCGGTCGACCGTTCCACATTCGGTCGACCGCTCGCAACATTAAAATATTTCATCGCAATGTTCGGTCAACCGACCGATAGATTCGGTCGACCGTTCCGAACAGACGAAAATTCCCTGTTATCGGTCGAGACGTGTGTGGTCGACCGTGCACCGATCGGTCGACCGTTTGTGCACAGTACTGCAGACTTGTCAAATTTCGGTTTAACCCCTACAAAATTTGACATTTTGGGATTAGTAGTAAATTCACAACTTATGTAACATATTATCCTATGTAATGATTAATCATTACACCCCATAATATTTACATCACATATGAATTTAATTTAGATTCTAATTACGTTATTAATCACAACATAATTTTGATTTTGCTTGTTCACCCCATGTGTCATATTTTCTACATGAAACCCGACACGTCCTATGAACTCAAAATCCCCATTTATTGTTTCCCAGTGTTGTGGTGTGACCTATGGGAGGATCTAAACTAAGTTGGCAGTGATATTATGAACTTAATATCACAAGCTATAAGCGGTATCTAGCTACACATTATAGCTCCCAATTAGTTAGATGTCTTAATTCCACTCAAACCAAAACCCGATCCATTTAGTGATGGAGTGCACCATTTGTGTCCGTCCCTTGCCTCATGATATTAAGAATACACACAATGTGTCATCTTTGTATTAGTATTCATTTCTTGATCTCTTTAAGCTAGTTATAAATATGTGACTTAACTCAAATCACATTGTGCACATTATAACTTTGCTTTATCAAGGGGCCCAGTAATATCATCACTCAATTAAGAGGGGCAATGATAATCTTTTGACTAACTATCTTCTCCAACAAAAGTCATACTTAACCAACTAATGTCTTTACACTACACTCATCGATAGCTTAAGACACTAGTCTAATTAAGCATTTCTTAAGTGATCGGATATAAGTCTCATATCAAAGGACCAACGACACAGTAAAATATTAATGACATAGAAATACATTTCTATAATATTTTACTTATTAGGTCTATTCAGTATACAAAAGTAATATTTTCCTCTTTTGTGTACCCGTGTTGTCACTCACTTGTAGAGCTACAATGATCTATGACCAACACGACAATCTTAACTCGGTAATTAATGTCCCATGTTAATTACCATGATTGCGAATATCTTTTGTTTTATGTAAACCAATATCTTTTAGAGCTCTACGGTTAAGGACCAAGAGCCTCTTCCTTAACACTTCTAAAAGATGAATAACATAAACAAGGAACAAAACGATTTCTCATTCAATTCATAATAATTGACATTTAAAAGTAAAACTTTTAGAACACATTCCCTTCAGGAAGAACATCGACGGCATCACTAGCACAACATCGATGGTCCATTAATACGTCCGGCACAACATCAAACGAGTACAGACCGAAGTCTGGCAGGTCTTCAGGCTTCACGAGCCGCAAACACCAACCGCACCGCTATAAAAGCAGGGCAGTGACCTCCGTAGCCATCCAGGCCGGTAGTCACCTCACCCAACGACAGTTGCGTGCTCGCACAACATCATACATTGGGATCCTCAATCCCTCAGGCCTGCTACTCTACAATGAGTCCATCAATCCGTCACATCAAGTCACGATCGATAAACGGAGGTGACACGTCCCGAACACCCACACTCTTCCACACGGTGGTCCCTGAGTAGGCACGCGAACGCGCCCACCGTCACCTCTCGGCTCACGCACAAGCAAGGACACGGGTTTCCGTAGACATAGTTAGCATCCTAAAAGGACCGGGAATTCAGTTCTGTGCACAAACGATCGACTGAAAGAAGCAACCCGTTCGACCGCTTGCTCAAGGGAATCGGTCGACCGAAAGTCTGCAACGGTCGAACTCTCTGCGCAAAACCTAAGTCCCAACGGTCGAACAGAGATCTAAAACCGGTCGACCGATACGAGGTCAAAATCCAGAGTCTGGTCAACATCAATTCAATACTACCGGTCAGCCGACTGAGGGGTCTCGGTGGAGAAGAATGCTACCTTCAATGTGAGTCATTTTTAATAATATAATTGTTCTAGTTTCTTTTAATCTTGTCTTAAATTTGTGCATGCTTGTTTAGTCTTTCCTTTCCTTTTAAGCTTCTTTAATATTTCTTGCTTTCTTAGGTTACTTTCATTTCACTATAATGTTTCATTTTGTTAATGTAGTTAGTGTAATGAGTAGTGAGTAGTTCCATCCCCATTTTGGGGATGGAGAAATATGTGATATGATCATGTAGTGTATTAGGTGTGTGTTATCTTAATCCCTTGAGCCTTATATGATTTCCATAACCATCTAATGGGATTTCACTCTTATCTTTGATATGCTAATGCTCTTGAATGAAGTTTAGCTTATGCTTAGATTAGTGGACCTATTTTATGGGGAATGATAAGGTGAGGATATGGATGGAATTAATATTGGAAACACAATTTGTAGTGTATGTACTCTTGATCTCTTTAAGCTAGTTATAAATATGTGACTTAACTCAAATCACATTGTGCACATTATAACTTTGCTTTATCAAGGGGCCCAGTAATATCATCACTCAATTAAGAGGGGCAATGATAATCTTTTGACTAACTATCTTCTCCAACAAAAGTCATACTTAACCAACTAATGTCTTTACACTACACTCATCGATAGCTTAAGACACTAGTCTAATTAAGCATTTCTTAAGTGATCGGATATAAGTCTCATATCAAAGGACCAACGACACAGTAAAATATTAATGACACAGAAATACATTTCTATAATATTTTACTTATTAGGTCTATTCAGTATACAAAAGTAATATTTTCCTCTTTTGTGTACCCGTGTTGTCACTCACTTGTAGAGCTACAATGATCTATGACCAACACGACAATCTTAACTCGGTAATTAATGTCCCATGTTAATTACCATGATTGCGAATATCTTTTGTTTTATGTAAACCAATATCTTTTAGAGCTCTACGGTTAAGGACCAAGAGCCTCTTCCTTAACACTTCTAAAAGACGAATAACATAAACAAGGAACAAAACGATTTCTCATTCAATTCATAATAATTGACATTTAAAAGTAAAACTTTTAGAACACATTCCCTTCAGGAAGAACATCGGCGGCATCACTAGCACAACATCGATGGTCCATTAATACGTCCGGCACAACATCAAACGAGTACAGACCGAAGTCTGGCAGGTCTTCAGGCTTCACGAGCCGCAAACACCAACCGCACCGCTATAAAAGCAGGGCAGTGACCTCCGTAGCCATCCAGGCCGGTAGTCACCTCACCCAACGACAGTTGCGTGCTCGCACAACATCATACATTGGGATCCTCAATCCCTCAGGCCTGCTACTCTACAATGAGTCCATCAATCCGTCACATCAAGTCACGATCCATAAACGGAGGTGACACGTCCCGAACACCCACACTCTTCCACACGGTGGTCCCTGAGTAGGCACGCGAACGCGCCCACCGTCACCTCTCGGCTCACGCACAAGCAAGGACACGGGTTTCCGTAGACATAGTTAGCATCCTAAAAGGACCGGGAATTCAGTTCTGTGCACAAACGGTCGACTGAAAGAAGCAACCCATTCGACCGCTTGCTCAAGGGAATCGGTCGACCGAAAGTCTGCAACGGTCGAACTCTCTGCGCAAAACCTAAGTCCCAACGGTCGAACAGAGATCTAAAACCGGTCGACCGATACGAGGTCAAAATCCAGAGTCTCGTCAACATCAATTCAATACTACCGGTCAGCCGACTGAGGGGTCTCGGTGGAGAAGAATGCTACCTTCAATGTGAGTCATTTTTAATAATATAATTGTTCTAGTTTCTTTTAATCTTGTCTTAAATTTGTGCATGCTTGTTTAGTCTTTCCTTTCCTTTTAAGCTTCTTTAATATTTCTTGCTTTCTTAGGTTACTTTCATTTCACTATAATGTTTCATTTTGTTAATGTAGTTAGTGTAATGAGTAGTGAGTAGTTCCATCCCCATTTTGGGGATGGAGAAATATGTGATATGATCATGTAGTGTATTAGGTGTGTGTTATCTTAATCCCTTGAGCCTTATATGATTTCCATAACCATCTAATGGGATTTCACTCTTATCTTTGATATGCTAATGCTCTTGAATGAAGTTTAGCTTATGCTTAGATTAGTGGACCTATTTTATGGGGAATGATAAGGTGAGGATATGGATGGAATTAATATTGGAAACACAATTTGTAGTGTATGTACTCTTGATCTCTTTAAGCTAGTTATAAATATGTGACTTAACTCAAATCACATTGTGCACATTATAACTTTGCTTTATCAAGGGGCCCAGTAATATCATCACTCAATTAAGAGAGGCAATGATAATCTTTTGACTAACTATCTTCTCCAACAAAAGTCATACTTAACCAACTAATGTCTTTACACTACACTCATCGATAGCTTAAGACACTAGTCTAATTAAGCATTTCTTAAGTGATCGGATATAAGTCTCATATCAAAGGACCAACGACACAGTAAAATATTAATGACACAGAAATACATTTCTATAATATTTTACTTATTAGGTCTATTCAGTATACAAAAGTAATATTTTCCTCTTTTGTGTACCCGTGTTGTCACTCACTTGTAGAGCTACAATGATCTATGACCAACACGACAATCTTAACTCGGTAATTAATGTCCCATGTTAATTACCATGATTGCGAATATCTTTTGTTTTATGTAAACCAATATCTTTTAGAGCTCTACGGTTAAGGACCAAGAGTCTCTTCCTTAACACTTCTAAAAGACGAATAACATAAACAAGGAACAAAACGATTTCTCATTCAATTCATAATAATTGACATTTAAAAGTAAAACTTTTAGAACACATTCCCTTCAGGAAGAACATCGGCGGCATCACTAGCACAACATCGATGGTCCATTAATACGTCCGGCACAACATCAAACGAGTACAGACCGAAGTCTGGCAGGTCTTCAGGCTTCACGAGCCGCAAACACCAACCGCACCGCTATAAAAGCAGGGCAGTGACCTCCGTAGCCATCCAGGCTGGTAGTCGTAGTCACCTCACCCAACGACAGTTGCGTGCTCGCACAACATCATACATTGGGATCCTCAATCCCTCAGGCCTGCTACTCTACAATGAGTCCATCAATCCGTCACATCAAGTCACGATCCATAAACGGAGGTGACACGTCCCGAACACCCACACTCTTCCACACGGTGGTCCCTGAGTAGGCACGCGAACGCGCCCACCGTCACCTCTCGGCTCACGCACAAGCAAGGACACGGGTTTCCGTAGACATAGTTAGCATCCTAAAAGGACCGGGAATTCAGTTCTGTGCACAAACGGTCGACTGAAAGAAGCAACCCATTCGACCGCTTGCTCAAGGGAATCGGTCGACCGAAAGTCTGCAACGGTCGAACTCTCTGCGCAAAACCTAAGTCCCAACGGTCGAACAGAGATCTAAAACCGGTCGACCGATACGAGGTCAAAATCCAGAGTCTCGTCAACATCAATTCAATACTACCGGTCAGCCGACTGAGGGGTCTCGGTGGAGAAGAATGCTACCTTCAATGTGAGTCATTTTTAATAATATAATTGTTCTAGTTTCTTTTAATCTTGTCTTAAATTTGTGCATGCTTGTTTAGTCTTTCCTTTCCTTTTAAGCTTCTTTAATATTTCTTGCTTTCTTAGGTTACTTTCATTTCACTATAATGTTTCATTTTGTTAATGTAAATAGTGTAATGAGTAGTGAGTAGTTCCATCCCCATTTTGGGGATGGAGAAATATGTGATATGATCATGTAGTGTATTAGGTGTGTGTTATCTTAATCCCTTGAGCCTTATATGATTTCCATAACCATCTAATGGGATTTCACTCTTATCTTTGATATGCTAATGCTCTTGAATGAAGTTTAGCTTATGCTTAGATTAGTGGACCTATTTTATGGGGAATGATAAGGTGAGGATATGGATGGAATTAATATTGGAAACACAATTTGTAGTGTATGTACTCTTGATCTCTTTAAGCTAGTTATAAATATGTGACTTAACTCAAATCACATTGTGCACATTATAACTTTGCTTTATCAAGGGGCCCAGTAATATCATCACTCAATTAAGAGAGGCAATGATAATCTTTTGACTAACTATCTTCTCCAACAAAAGTCATACTTAACCAACTAATGTCTTTACACTACACTCATCGATAGCTTAAGACACTAGTCTAATTAAGCATTTCTTAAGTGATCGGATATAAGTCTCATATCAAAGGACCAACGACACAGTAAAATATTAATGACACAGAAATACATTTCTATAATATTTTACTTATTAGGTCTATTCAGTATACAAAAGTAATATTTTCCTCTTTTGTGTACCCGTGTTGTCACTCACTTGTAGAGCTACAATGATCTATGACCAACACGACAATCTTAACTCGGTAATTAATGTCCCATGTTAATTACCATTATTGCGAATATCTTTTGTTTTATGTAAACCAATATCTTTTAGAGCTCTACGGTTAAGGACCAAGAGCCTCTTCCTTAACACTTCTAAAAGACGAATAACATAAACAAGGAACAAAACGATTTCTCATTCAATTCATAATAATTGACATTTAAAAGTAAAACTTTTAGAACACATTCCCTTCAGGAAGAACATCGGCGGCATCACTAGCACAACATCGATGGTCCATTAATACGTCCGGCACAACATCAAACGAGTACAGACCGAAGTCTGGCAGGTCTTCAGGCTTCACGAGCCGCAAACACCAACCGCACCGCTATAAAAGCAGGGCAGTGACCTCCGTAGCCATCCAGGCCGGTAGTCACCTCACCCAACGACAGTTGCGTGCTCGCACAACATCATACATTGGGATCCTCAATCCCTCAGGCCTGCTACTCTACAATGAGTCCATCAATCCGTCACATCAAGTCACGATCCATAAACGGCGGTGAAACGTCCCGAACACCCACACTCTTCCACACGGTGGTCCCTGAGTAGGCACGCGAACGCGCCCACCGTCACCTCTCGGCTCACGCACAAGCAAGGACACGGGTTTCCGTAGACATAGTTAGCAGCCTAAAAGGACCGGGAATTCAGTTCTGTGCACAAACGGTCGACTGAAAGAAGCAACCCGTTCGACCGCTTGCTCAAGGGAATCGGTCGACCGAAAGTCTGCAACGGTCGAACTCTCTGCGCAAAACCTAAGTCCCAACGGTCGAACAGAGATCTAAAACCGGTTGACCGATACGAGGTCAAAATCCAGAGTCTGGTCAACATCAATTCAATACTACCGGTCAGCCGACTGAGGGGTCTCGGTGGAGAAGAATGCTACCTTCAATGTGAGTCATTTTTAATAATATAATTGTTCTAGTTTCTTTTAATCTTGTCTTAAATTTGTGCATGCTTGTTTAGTCTTTCCTTTCCTTTTAAGCTTCTTTAATATTTCTTGCTTTCTTAGGTTACTTTCATTTCACTATAATGTTTCATTTTGTTAATGTAGTTAGTGTAATGAGTAGTGAGTAGTTCCATCCCCATTTTGGGGATGGAGAAATATGTGATATGATCATGTAGTGTATTAGGTGTGTGTTATCTTAATCCCTTGAGCCTTATATGATTTCCATAACCATCTAATGGGATTTCACTCTTATCTTTGATATGCTAATCCTCTTGAATGAAGTTTAGCTTATGCTTAGATTAGTGGACCTATTTTATGGGGAATGATAAGGTGAGGATATGGATGGAATTAATATTGGAAACACAATTTGTAGTGTATGTACTCTTGATCTCTTTAAGCTAGTTATAAATATGTGACTTAACTCAAATCACATTGTGCACATTATAACTTTGCTTTATCAAGGGGCCCAGTAATATCATCACTCAATTAAGAGAGGCAATGATAATCTTTTGACTAACTATCTTCTCCAACAAAAGTCATACTTAACCAACTAATGTCTTTACACTACACTCATCGATAGCTTAAGACACTAGTCTAATTAAGCATTTCTTAAGTGATCGGATATAAGTCTCATATCAAAGGACCAACGACACAGTAAAATATTAATGACACAGAAATACATTTCTATAATATTTTACTTATTAGGTCTATTCAGTATACAAAAGTAATATTTTCCTCTTTTGTGTACCCGTGTTGTCACTCACTTGTAGAGCTACAATGATCTATGACCAACACGACAATCTTAACTCGGTAATTAATGTCCCATGTTAATTACCATGATTGCGAATATCTTTTGTTTTATGTAAACCAATATCTTTTAGAGCTCTACGGTTAAGGACCAAGAGTCTCTTCCTTAACACTTCTAAAAGACGAATAACATAAACAAGGAACAAAACGATTTCTCATTCAATTCATAATAATTGACATTTAAAAGTAAAACTTTTAGAACACATTCCCTTCAGGAAGAACATCGGCGGCATCACTAGCACAACATCGATGGTCCATTAATACGTCCGGCACAACATCAAACGAGTACAGACCGAAGTCTGGCAGGTCTTCAGGCTTCACGAGCCGCAAACACCAACCGCACCGCTATAAAAGCAGGGCAGTGACCTCCGTAGCCATCCAGGCTGGTAGTCGTAGTCACCTCACCCAACGACAGTTGCGTGCTCGCACAACATCATACATTGGGATCCTCAATCCCTCAGGCCTGCTACTCTACAATGAGTCCATCAATCCGTCACATCAAGTCACGATCCATAAACGGAGGTGACACGTCCCGAACACCCACACTCTTCCACACGGTGGTCCCTGAGTAGGCACGCGAACGCGCCCACCGTCACCTCTCGGCTCACGCACAAGCAAGGACACGGGTTTCCGTAGACATAGTTAGCATCCTAAAAGGACCGGGAATTCAGTTCTGTGCACAAACGGTCGACTGAAAGAAGCAACCCATTCGACCGCTTGCTCAAGGGAATCGGTCGACCGAAAGTCTGCAACGGTCGAACTCTCTGCGCAAAACCTAAGTCCCAACGGTCGAACAGAGATCTAAAACCGGTCGACCGATACGAGGTCAAAATCCAGAGTCTCGTCAACATCAATTCAATACTACCGGTCAGCCGACTGAGGGGTCTCGGTGGAGAAGAATGCTACCTTCAATGTGAGTCATTTTTAATAATATAATTGTTCTAGTTTCTTTTAATCTTGTCTTAAATTTGTGCATGCTTGTTTAGTCTTTCCTTTCCTTTTAAGCTTCTTTAATATTTCTTGCTTTCTTAGGTTACTTTCATTTCACTATAATGTTTCATTTTGTTAATGTAAATAGTGTAATGAGTAGTGAGTAGTTCCATCCCCATTTTGGGGATGGAGAAATATGTGATATGATCATGTAGTGTATTAGGTGTGTGTTATCTTAATCCCTTGAGCCTTATATGATTTCCATAACCATCTAATGGGATTTCACTCTTATCTTTGATATGCTAATGCTCTTGAATGAAGTTTAGCTTATGCTTAGATTAGTGGACCTATTTTATGGGGAATGATAAGGTGAGGATATGGATGGAATTAATATTGGAAACACAATTTGTAGTGTATGTACTCTTGATCTCTTTAAGCTAGTTATAAATATGTGACTTAACTCAAATCACATTGTGCACATTATAACTTTGCTTTATCAAGGGGCCCAGTAATATCATCACTCAATTAAGAGAGGCAATGATAATCTTTTGACTAACTATCTTCTCCAACAAAAGTCATACTTAACCAACTAATGTCTTTACACTACACTCATCGATAGCTTAAGACACTAGTCTAATTAAGCATTTCTTAAGTGATCGGATATAAGTCTCATATCAAAGGACCAACGACACAGTAAAATATTAATGACACAGAAATACATTTCTATAATATTTTACTTATTAGGTCTATTCAGTATACAAAAGTAATATTTTCCTCTTTTGTGTACCCGTGTTGTCACTCACTTGTAGAGCTACAATGATCTATGACCAACACGACAATCTTAACTCGGTAATTAATGTCCCATGTTAATTACCATTATTGCGAATATCTTTTGTTTTATGTAAACCAATATCTTTTAGAGCTCTACGGTTAAGGACCAAGAGCCTCTTCCTTAACACTTCTAAAAGACGAATAACATAAACAAGGAACAAAACGATTTCTCATTCAATTCATAATAATTGACATTTAAAAGTAAAACTTTTAGAACACATTCCCTTCAGGAAGAACATCGGCGGCATCACTAGCACAACATCGATGGTCCATTAATACGTCCGGCACAACATCAAACGAGTACAGACCGAAGTCTGGCAGGTCTTCAGGCTTCACGAGCCGCAAACACCAACCGCACCGCTATAAAAGCAGGGCAGTGACCTCCGTAGCCATCCAGGCCGGTAGTCACCTCACCCAACGACAGTTGCGTGCTCGCACAACATCATACATTGGGATCCTCAATCCCTCAGGCCTGCTACTCTACAATGAGTCCATCAATCCGTCACATCAAGTCACGATCCATAAACGGCGGTGAAACGTCCCGAACACCCACACTCTTCCACACGGTGGTCCCTGAGTAGGCACGCGAACGCGCCCACCGTCACCTCTCGGCTCACGCACAAGCAAGGACACGGGTTTCCGTAGACATAGTTAGCAGCCTAAAAGGACCGGGAATTCAGTTCTGTGCACAAACGGTCGACTGAAAGAAGCAACCCGTTCGACCGCTTGCTCAAGGGAATCGGTCGACCGAAAGTCTGCAACGGTCGAACTCTCTGCGCAAAACCTAAGTCCCAACGGTCGAACAGAGATCTAAAACCGGTTGACCGATACGAGGTCAAAATCCAGAGTCTGGTCAACATCAATTCAATACTACCGGTCAGCCGACTGAGGGGTCTCGGTGGAGAAGAATGCTACCTTCAATGTGAGTCATTTTTAATAATATAATTGTTCTAGTTTCTTTTAATCTTGTCTTAAATTTGTGCATGCTTGTTTAGTCTTTCCTTTCCTTTTAAGCTTCTTTAATATTTCTTGCTTTCTTAGGTTACTTTCATTTCACTATAATGTTTCATTTTGTTAATGTAGTTAGTGTAATGAGTAGTGAGTAGTTCCATCCCCATTTTGGGGATGGAGAAATATGTGATATGATCATGTAGTGTATTAGGTGTGTGTTATCTTAATCCCTTGAGCCTTATATGATTTCCATAACCATCTAATGGGATTTCACTCTTATCTTTGATATGCTAATCCTCTTGAATGAAGTTTAGCTTATGCTTAGATTAGTGGACCTATTTTATGGGGAATGATAAGGTGAGGATATGGATGGAATTAATATTGGAAACACAATTTGTAGTGTATGTACTCTTGATCTCTTTAAGCTAGTTATAAATATGTGACTTAACTCAAATCACATTGTGCACATTATAACTTTGCTTTATCAAGGGGCCCAGTAATATCATCACTCAATTAAGAGAGGCAATGATAATCTTTTGACTAACTATCTTCTCCAACAAAAGTCATACTTAACCAACTAATGTCTTTACACTACACTCATCGATAGCTTAAGACACTAGTCTAATTAAGCATTTCTTAAGTGATCGGATATAAGTCTCATATCAAAGGACCAACGACACAGTAAAATATTAATGACACAGAAATACATTTCTATAATATTTTACTTATTAGGTCTATTCAGTATACAAAAGTAATATTTTCCTCTTTTGTGTACCCGTGTTGTCACTCACTTGTAGAGCTACAATGATCTATGACCAACACGACAATCTTAACTCGGTAATTAATGTCCCATGTTAATTACCATGATTGCGAATATGTTTTGTTTTATGTAAACCAATATCTTTTAGAGCTCTACGGTTAAGGACCAAGAGCCTCTTCCTTAACACTTCTAAAAGACGAATAACATAAACAAGGAACAAAACGATTTCTCATTCAATTCATAATAATTGACATTTAAAAGTAAAACTTTTAGAACACATTCCCTTCAGGAAGAACATCGGCGGCATCACTAGCACAACATCGATGGTCCATTAATACGTCCGGCACAACATCAAACGAGTACAGACCGAAGTCTGGCAGGTCTTCAGGCTTCACGAGCCGCAAACACCAACCACACCGCTATAAAAGCAGGGCAGTGACCTCCGTAGCCATCCAGGCCGGTAGTCACCTCACCCAACGACAGTTGCGTGCTCGCACAACATCATACATTGGGATCCTCAATCCCTCAGGCCTGCTACTCTACAATGAGTCCATCAATCCGTCACATCAAGTCACGATCCATAAACGGAGGTGACACGTCCCGAACACCCACACTCTTCCACACGGTGGTCCCTGAGTAGGCACGCGAACGCGCCCACCGTCACCTCTCGGCTCACGCACAAGCAAGGACACGGGTTTCCGTAGACATAGTTAGCAGCCTAAAAGGACCGGGAATTCAGTTCTGTGCACAAACGGTCGACTGAAAGAAGCAACCCGTTCGACCGCTTGCTCAAGGGAATCGGTCGACCGAAAGTCTGCAACGGTCGAACTCTCTGCGCAAAACCTAAGTCCCAACGGTCGAACAGAGATCTAAAACCGGTCGACCGATACGAGGTCAAAATCCAGAGTCTGGTCAACATCAATTCAATACTACCGGTCAGCCGACTGAGGGGTCTCGGTGGAGAAGAATGCTACCTTCAATGTGAGTCATTTTTAATAATATAATTGTTCTAGTTTCTTTTAATCTTGTCTTAAATTTGTGCATGCTTGTTTAGTCTTTCCTTTCCTTTTAAGCTTCTTTAATATTTCTTGCTTTCTTAGGTTACTTTCATTTCACTATAATGTTTCATTTTGTTAATGTAGTTAGTGTAATGAGTAGTGAGTAGTTCCATCCCCATTTTGGGGATGGAGAAATATGTGATATGATCATGTAGTGTATTAGGTGTGTGTTATCTTAATCCCTTGAGCCTTATATGATTTCCATAACCATCTAATGGGATTTCACTCTTATCTTTGATATGCTAATGCTCTTGAATGAAGTTTAGCTTATGCTTAGATTAGTGGACCTATTTTATGGGGAATGATAAGGTGAGGATATGGATGGAATTAATATTGGAAACACAATTTGTAGTGTATGTACTCTTGTTTCCTTTACCTTGGTTAATGTCTTGTATGTTTTAATGATATAGTCTTGTCTTAATTCATGTGGAGGCACAGTAGGGTCTAGTCTTTATACATGAGTTCATTTAGCTTCATTCCAATTATTGTCTTGTATGTTTTAATGATATAGTCTTATCTTATTTCATGTGGAGGCAAAGTTGGATTTAGTTTTATGATTTCATGCACTACATGTTGTGAGGAGCATAATTGAACACACATACACACATCTTTATATTCACATTATTTCTCTACCCCTATGGGGTTTAGTTTTATTGCTTATCTTCATCTCCTTTTACATGCAAAAGGAAATGAAGATAAGCAATAAAACTAAACCCCAAAGGGGGTAGAGAAATAATGTGAACATAAAGAAGTGTGTGTGTGTTCAATTAAGCTCCTCACAACATGTAGTGCATGAAATCATAAAACTACATCCAATCTTGCGTCTACATGAATTAAGATAAGACTACATCATTAAAACATACAAGACAATGATTGGAATGAAGCTACATGAACTCAAGTATAAAGACTATACCCTACTATGCCTCCACATGAATTAAGATGACTACATCATTAAAACATACAAGACATTAGCTAAGGAAAAGGCAACAAGAGTTCATACACTACAAATTGTGTTTCCAACATTAACTTCATCCATATCCTAACCTTATCATTCCCCATAAAATAGGTCCACTAATCAAAGCATAAGCTAAGCTTCATTCAAGAGCATTAGCATATCAAAGATAAGAGTGGAGACCCATTAGATGGTTATGGAAATCATATAAAGCTCAAGGGATAAAAATAACACACACTTAATACACTACATGATTATATCACATATTTCTCCACCCCCCAAATGGGGATGGAACTACTCACTACTCATTACACTACTGATTAGTCTAAGTAAAGAAAACATTTAACTAAGATACTAAAATTACTAAACAAGAAATTAAACAAAGTAAAACAACCCACACAAAACAAACAACATAACAAAACAAGATTAAAAGAAACAAATAAACTTTTATTAACAATGACTCACATTGAAGGTAGCATCCTTCTCCACCTTGAGTTATTGCTTCAAGGCTCACTCCTTAGTAGAGAGAATGCCACCAAACAATGGGTAATTACAATGTAAGGTGAAGAGTTCTATTTATAAGCATGGAAAAAGCTAATCGGGGACAATCCCCCGAGGTGGGACTAAACCAATACCAAAAATAGCCTAAACGAACATTAATACAATCCAGGAGAAATTTCGACGGATCCTGAGCAATATGGACCGCCAATTAGCGGTCCAAAATCTTCGGATCGTGTTGGAATTTGTTGTGGGCTTTTCTTTCTGGTATTGTTGGTCTTTGATGCGGTTACTTGACTTGTTGGAGCTCCGACCCGACTCGAATTGGTAAAATACTCCCCATGATGGTGTGGAGTATTCTGTTTTGCTCTTAGGTCCTTCGGTCTTACGATCAGGTCCTTCTCCCTTGCATCTTAGTCCCCAGGTCTCACAATTAAGTCCTTTTTCCTGCTTTTGGATCCTTTCATGGCTCTTCTCTTCAAACCTCTTTATTCCTGAAAACTAAACATAAAACTCGTCACGTAGCATTGCTTAGGTGTAAGATAATGGATATAAGATACAAATATGAGCATGAAATGATGTCAATCAGTCAACATGAGGATTCATCTTTTGATATCGAACCACCACCACATCCACAAATTCAAAGCACAATCTTTAAAAGTCAAACTCCTAGTCAGTCTGAGGGACTTGGGGTTTCAATTCACGATCACTTGGTGGAGGATTCGATTCTAATTGAGAAAAACATGGACCAATTTCATTATGAGTCAGCACAGGATTGTGCCTTTTCTTTTTTCCCGTGGCCATTTAGCCACATGATCTTCATGTTGTGCCTCTTAAGGACTCACCTCTGGTGGAGCAAGAGCTTCCAAGTACCCTCAATTTCAAACAACCTGATGAGAGTTTGCCTCTCACTATTGTTCCTGATCATCTTGAAAATGATGGAACATCAAACAACTACATTGCTAATGACGGTATTAGGAGTTCCTTGGAGGATACCTTAGGTATGAGACCCACTTTTTGTTCGCCTGGTGTGTCGGACATGCCTAACGAGGTTCTTGACCTCGTTCCGACGCACCAGCCTGTTGGTTGGAGAGTTTGGATTGACGATCATAACTTCAGCACCGCAACGGGAGAAACTCTTCTTCCGTTGCCCCAATTTTCCCAAACTCTTGATAGGTTCAAGCTCTTTCAGTTTGATCCTTTGAATGAGACGCCTTTGCGTCCAATTCATGAACCTCTCATTTCATCTTGTGCTCTTTGTGAAGGGGGCCCACGCATGAGTATTCTGGCCCCGCATGGTGTCATGTTCCCTTTCCAAGTTCTATGACCCACTCTTCAGGTTCCTATTTGATGTCTTTTGACAAATGAAGATGGGAACTTATGTTTGTTCATAGTTATAAAAAAAGAAAAAAAAGAAAAAAAAAGAAAAGAAAAAGTACAATAAAAGACTCCTTTAGTGAGCATCGATTGTTGTGGGCTCCAACCTTTGTGTATTTGGGCCCCCGTTCTTTCACGTATTTTATCTCCCTTTTTAAGTATCTCACAGGTTTTGAGGAAATTTGGGTTTGTGTCCATCAACATGACCTTGAACTTCCCTTTGTACTTCATGTTGGTGAGATCTCTTCTGTTTCATGCATACATCCATGTAGTATCTTGATCGCATTCATTGAGGACAATGCATGAAGTAGATGTGGGGGGTGTTTTACGTGTGTACATAGTCAAGTCTTTTCCTTTGATTTTTGTTTTCTTTTGTGTGCATTGTTAGGGTCATGTCAGTGTGCTGCATTTAATATGGATATATCTGCTTGCCATGATCCTTGGGTGACTTGTCTTCTTTTGCGTGTCTAGTGTTTTAAAATTTCGACATTTCTTTCAAAATCTTCATGTGTTTGCGAAAGAAAATGTTTTGTGGGTTTTGCGTGTGTTTAGCATGTACAAAACCGTTGAGAGGCAAAGTAAAAAGAAAGCTCCCAAAATTGTCTTGAACTTGATGCATTAGGATATCTAGTACAGTGGCTTTAGGATTTATCGAGTCGTTATGATGCACCCCAGTTTTTCCTTGGGGGTAAGTAATCATAGGGTTTCAGTGCTCAAACATTTAAAGAAGTCCACCCTGAACCTAGTGAGTCAATAATTCGTGTCTGTTAACTTAAGGAAGTTTGTTGTAGTCAAGGACCCTTTAAATCTTGTTGTGAGACATTAAGTGTAGGGGTTTTGGTTCATGTGTAGATAAGAAATAAGTGAGTAGGTGTTCTCTCTTCTCGCACGGCTCCCATCACTCGGGAAAGTAGGTCTGAGGGGGCTTTGTGCCTGGTGCTTTCGAGTCATCTGACTTGGGATGCGCCGACCGAACTCTCGTTACACGGGTGGTTTGGGGAGTCATCACTCGGGAAACATTTAAAGAATGCCCTATGTGGAGATTTGGGGAAAGGTGTACATTATAGTGTAAGTCCTCATGGGCAATGACGCACGAAACCTGACCCTGGGAGAATGAAGCTCCAACTAATAAAAAGAAAAGAAAAAAAACAACAAAAATGAGAAAAAAAAAAAAATGGTAATGCAGATAAGAACCTTAATGGACCTTACACTTTGTATCACTTGAGGATGTTGAGGTTGTCCATGTCTTTCACTAAATTCCTTATTTAACTTGCACGAATGGTTCATTAGGCTAGGTGTGTGGACTGATTACCTATATAGAGTCGGCCCGTAGGATTACCGCGTCCAATGATCGACAAAATTTGTCCAAGGAGTCGAGTGTCTAGATTGAATAATGCATCTTATTTGGATTTTGTGGGTATATCCGCTGAAAACCCTCAGGAGACAATACTCCTCCTCCTTGGCAACAAGGAGGTTTAACGGCTTGTTGCACGTGCTAAGTGCAACCGTGATTCCTACAAAAGTGAGTTAGGATTTCTTGTTTCTCGTTTATTTTTTCTCTTTCTTTGTGCTCGGGACTAGCAAAAACTTAGGTGTGGGGTATTGGATTGACAACATTTCATGCTTATATTTGTATCTTATATCCATTATCTTACACCTAAGCAATGCTACGTGATGAGTTTTATGTTTGAATTTCAGAAATAAATAGGCTTGAAGAGATGAAGCATGAAAGGACCCAAAAGTAGCGAAAAAGGAGTTAATTGTGAGACCTGGGGACTAAGATGCAAGGGAGAAGGACCTGAACATAAGACCGAAGGACCAAAGAGCAAAACAGAAAACTCCACACCATCATGGGAGTATTTTGGCAATTCTATTCGGGTCGGAGCTCCAACAAGTGAAGTAGATGCATCCAAGACCAACAAATACATCAAGACAATCCCACAACAAAAATGAGCCCGATCCAGAACCAGTAGACCGCTAATTGGCGGTCTTGGACTGCCAATTCGCGGTCTGTTTGGCTCCGGATCCGCTAATCTTTGGAGGGCATGTGTATTAGAGTGTGTTTATTCTATTTCTGGTATTTGTTTAGTCCCACATCGGGGGATTGTCCCGGATTACCTTTTTCTATGGCTATAAATAGAACTCTTCACCTTCCATTGTAATCACCCATTGCTTGGTGGCATTCTCTCTACTAAGGAGTACGCCTTGAAGCAAAACTCAAGGTGGAGAAGAATGCTACCTTCAATGTGAGTCATTGTTAATAAAATAATTGTTCTAGTTTCTTTTAATCTTGTCTTTTAATTTGTGCATGCTTGTTTAGTCTTTCCTTTCCTTTTAAGCTTCTTTAATATTTCTTGCTTTCTTAGGTTAATTTCATTTCAGTATAATGTTTCATTTTGTTAATGTAGTTAGTGTAATGAGTAGTGAGTAGTTCCATCCCCATTTGGAGGGTGGAGAAATATGTGATATGATCATGTAGTGTATTAGGTGTGTGTTATCTTAATCCCTTGAGCCTTATATGATTTCCATAACCATCTAATGTGATTTCACTCTTATCTTTGATATGTTAATGCTCTTGAATGAAGCTTAGCTTATGCTTAGATTAGTGGACCTATTTTATGGGAATGATAAGGTGAGGATATGGATAGAATTAATATTGGAAACACAATTTGTAGTGTATGTACTCTTGTTTCATTTACCTTGGTTAATGTCTTGTATGTTTTAATGATATAGTCTTATCTTAATTCATGTGGAGGCATAGTAGGGTCTAGTCTTTATACATGAGTTCATTTAGCTTCATTCCAATTATTGTCTTGTATGTTTTAATGATATAGTCTTATCTTATTTCATGTGGAGGCAAAGTTGGATTTAGTTTTATGATTTCATGCACTACATGTTGTGAGGAGTATAATTGAACACACACACACGTCTTTATATTCACATTATTTCTCTACCCCTATGGGGTTTAGTTTTATTGCTTATCTTCATCTCCTTTTGCATCTTAGTGTAGTTTAGTGTAACCAACCATTCTCTCCTTTCTTTACCACTCACCTTCGAACAAACCAAAAGTCGACACACCTCCCTGTGGATCGACCCGTATTTGCCACTGCTTCAACGCGGTCGTGCACTTGCGGTTTAATTAAAACGAATCAATCAGGCATCCTAGCAGTTCTAAGTCATAAACGGTCGAACGCATATAAACAATCGGTTGAACAACATGCATCTCTATTCAGTACACTTAAGTTCCGGTCGAACGAACCCAAGGAAACGGTCAACTGAAACACGACAGGCAATCCCGAACCACCAGCACAATGCACAACTGGTCGACCACCCCAAGGCATCGTTCGACCGGTGAAGGTTAAAATTGGGCAAAATACACTACATCGGTCGACCGTTGGTCGTCTTCAACCTTGCGCCAGCCAAGGATTTACGCTAAAACTCGTCGCCGGAGAGGTCTCCCACCTCCCCCGACCGACCAACACATCCCTCACTCGAGGGAGAACAATAAAACACACTAAGAAACCGACATACCTCGAAGAAGCAATGAAATCCGCCGGAGCCTTGCTCGCGCCACCGTCACCTCCTCGCGGGATCGCCTCCACACGCCTGACGCCTGAACCACGCCTACTCCACCGGAGTCGCCTCCTCCTCCGCTTCTCGCCGCACAAGGAAAGGAAAAGAGTGAGGGAGAGAAAAACGAATGGACGAGAGAGAGAGAGATTTGCTTTAAACCACCCCCAACCATCACTTCACCACCCCTACTCCATTCCTCTACCCAACGACCATTGTTCACGCCACCTCTTCCCCATGCAAACACTGCACCACACCTCTTCCCCATGCTAACCTCCTCCCTAATCTCCATTAGCACCCTAAGCAAGGGTTAGGGATATAACAGTAACAAATCTAAAACCAAACATGCATCAAAATACAAAGTACAAATCTAACCAATTATTGAAACTAAAACATACATAGAAAGGAAGCATTCAACATGAGGAAATAAACGAAATGCACACTCACTTCACTGAGATCATTTAGTCACAATTTCAGTTTATTTGTGGGTAAAATGAAGCATGACTCAATTTAACAATGGTACTAAGATTATGTTTGATTAATCTCAAAATTACTTAATCAGTAGTAAAAAGCTAACAAGTTATACATATACAGGGAACCCACACCATTGACATTCTTGAGACTCATTTGATATTCATAAATAATTTTAAGTTCAATGTCAAGGGAATCCAAACGTTCAACCATTTAAATTCAATGAACATGAATTGCATTGCCATCATAAATCTTTTCTTCTAATAACAAATATTGATTTTATATAGTAATCTAATACGCATAATTTTCTAAGATGAAAACAATTGAGACTTTTTCTTAAGTGATCTAAAGCCAATGACTTGTTTATGTAGTGAAGGATTGGTAGCATTTTTTGTTGGAAATGACGGCATCATGTTTATCCCACAAAGCCCTTCCTTTGGTCCATTCCCTAATCTTTCAATCCTTATGTATCCTTCTTCTCCCCAATTTGAACCCCATGAGTTTTTCACTATCCAATACTTAACGCCACGATATGTTTCTCCATAACCAACAATAGCCACTCCATGGTTTAGATCTATTCCACAACTTCCACCAAACACCCCCTGTAGAATAAGCAAATTAATCAGCCATTTAAAATTTATCATCAGAAGTTGTACAGATATAGTTTTAATGAAGAGTATCTAGAGAAGTAGTATACCCTCCAATAAAACTGAAACTCAATAGATCCAGCGTCCAGTGCAACTGAGACAGGTTGGTGAGAAACAGCTCTCAGCAGAACGTCGCTGTTGTTGTGTGTGACATGCTTGTAACCGTCAATAAAAACCAAGGTTGAATTGATCTGCAAATGGATTGTGATCAAATTATTTATCTTGTGCCTATGTCATGGGATTGAGACGAGGAGACGAATGATAAAGATATTTAAGGTTGAAGGCTCCATCACATTAGTGAATGGGACAATTCTTGATTTTTTCTTCTTCTATGACTAACACTAGATTTATTGGCAACGTTTTCTTTGATTGTCGTCAGTTCAGGGCTAAAGATGCGAACTTACTTAAGTACTGGTGGATTTAGTGAAAAAGAGGTCATTATCAATGTTTTTCGACATAGGTGTGTGTAAGTTATGTACGCGAACACACGTATGTATTACCTTTTTCAGCTTGCACTTGTTTCGATCAATTGCAAGGTAAGGATAGTCTTTCTCACTACTGATGCCATTGTTATCGACAATGAACTGGAAAGCATCGTCCATGTAACCACCATTGCAACCTTCGTTCTTCTTTCTATCACAATCCACGAGTTCTTGTTCCGAAAGGGAGACAAGCTCTCCCGTTCTAATCTTGTTGATGCCCTCAACAGCGGCTATGGTGGAAAACGCCCAACAACTCCCTGAAACATGATAAAATGTCCCCCATCACATTGAAAATCTCATAACACAAACTTTAAAAGTAAATCTTTTGACTCTTTTTCATGTGGTGTAAACTAAAAATGACTCCTTACCTCGGTAGTTATGGTAAATTCTTACTAAGAACAAATGACACTAAATAGTAAATTAAATCTACTGGTGATTTGCTGATGTAGTCAAAAAACTTGGTGAGATGTCTAAATCATTCTGGCTACGTTTGGTAATCTAGACCATCATAGTTAGAGATTTCAATGTTAAATAAATAATGATATATGTTGGGTAATATTTGTTATCACCAGCATTTCTCACACTCTAGGATTGAATGCATATGAAATCACAAGTACTTCCTACTTTCTTCGTAGTGTATCTTACTGAATTTGATATTGTAATATCCTAAACCTATTTAACTTGGTTAATTGCGTTTTAGGTGCTTAATTGGTGGATTAAGATGGAGGGTTGGGATTGTTTTGGTAGAGATGAGGTGGATGGTGTTGACTTTTTGGCCTTAATCCTTGTTTTGATGATTTAATCAACCTAATCTTAATCATAAGTAATGTAGAGTAGCACACATATTGCATTGCATATATATTGCATGCGCTAACCTCTACAGGTGATCAAGACTCATGGAAGGAAGGAAATCAAGCCAAGATTTGTAATAAAGCTATATGAAGACTTGTAATCTTGATTTTATTTTGAGTCTTAGGAACATGTGTAAATTGAGCATACAAGAGCTAAAAACTTATCACATACACACTAGGTTCCTTAGAGAAGTCACACACAAAATTTCACCTTATTTGGATTTCATTAGATCACCCAAACCTTAGTCGGAAATCACTTAAAACCTAAACCCAAATTTCCTGTGTGAACCGGTCGACCGAACCAGATCTCAGTTTGACTGGTTTATAACAGACTCTCCACAGTGATTTTACCGAACTCTACCGGTCAACCGGTTCTACCTTTTCGGTCGACCGATCCCAGATTTTAATATGGCCGTTTTCCTTGTCATATTCCTATAACGGTCGTATTCGTATAAAACAAACTTAACCCCAAAATACATTCGGTAACCGGTCGAACGAAGACCTTGTTTCGGTCAACCGGTTGAACATTTCTTCAAGAAACCAAATTCTCTGCTATCGGTCGACTCATTCTTCGTTCGACCGTTGCACCTTTGTCTCAACCGAATCCCCTAAACGGTCGACCGTCCCATACTTTGGTTCGACCGATTAACTTAAGTAGAGTTAAGTTCTAGCTCGTTTGTCCGACCGAATATTTATTTGTTCGACCGTTCTCCTTGAAATCAAGTGAACGGTCGACCGGTTTAGTAGTTTTGGTCGACCGGTTATGAACAGACTTGTAGCCCGATTTTCTACTTTGTGTATCTTGCACAAAACCCAATCAAATCTTGTCCAAACGGCTAGAAATCTTTAGGAGCTTATAAATAGAGGATCAAGACTTGTTGTTAACACAACTCTCCAACTCCAATTGTCCCAATACATTAGAGAGAAACCTCAATCCTCAAAGCTCCCATTTCTACACTCCATAAGCCTAAACTATACACACTTGATCAATTACTCATCCTACTCAAAGTGTGCTCAATTAGAGAGTGAATCTCACTCAGTTACAAAGTTTGTCAAAAGAGTATAGACTTCGGTGAGAGTCCGAAGTGATCCTTCTCGGATTGTGAGAAGAGGATTCCAAGCTCGGCGAGGGTTGTTCGCAAGTTTGATGGTTGTAAGGCGTTGTCTCCTGATTGACATCATTTCATGCTCATATTTGTATCTTATATCCATTATATTACACCTAAGCAATGCTACGTGATGAGTTTTATGTTTAGTTTTCAGGAATAAAGAGGTTTGAAGAGAAGAGCCATGAAAGGAACCAAAAGCAGGAAAATGACTTAATTGTGAGACCTGTGGACTAAGATGCAAAGGAGAAGGAACTTATCGTAAGACCGAAGGACCTAAGAGCAAAACAGAATACTCCACACCATCATGGGGAGTATTTTACCAATTCGATTCGGGTCGGAGCTCCAACAAGTCAAGTAACCGCATCAAAGACCAACAATACCAGAAAGAAAAGGCCACAACAAATTCCAACGCGATGCGAAGATTTTGGACCGCCAATTGGCGGTCCACATTAATTAGGATCCGGCCAAATTTCTCCTGGACTTGTATTAATGTTCGTTTATGCTATTTTTGGTATTGGTTTAGTCCCACATCGGGGGATTGTCCCCGATTAGCTTTTTCCATGCTTATAAATAGAACTCTTCACCTTCCATTGTAATTACCCATTGCTTGGTGGCATTCTCTCTACTAAGGAGTGAGCCTTGAAGCAAAAACTCAAGGTGGAGAAGAATGCTACCTTCAATGTGAGTCATTTGTTAAAAAAATAATTCTTCTAGTTTCTTTTAATCTTGTCTTTTAATTTGTGCATGCTTGTTTAGTCTTTCTTTTCCTTTTAAGCTTCTTTAATATTTCTTGCTTGATTAGTGTAGTTTCATTTCAGTATAATGCTTCATTTTGTTAGAGTAGTGAGTTTAAATATATGTGAGTAGTTCCATCCCCTTTGGGGGTGGAGTAGATGTATGTACATGTTATGTAGGTGGTATGAATGCTTAATATGAATGTTTTGTGAGTAATATTAGTATGCTTGCTTGAATTATTAAGAACCTTACTTGATGGTTTCTGCCATAGCTTAGGTACACTCCATGCTTGTCTAAGTGTCTTAATAACAAGCTTGCATTGCTCGTATTAATCACCTAGGTTAGTGTTGTAAATGATAGGTCTTGCCATGATGTACTTCTTATGCATGAACAAACACTAACCACACTTGAGCTTATAGTATGCATTCAACACCACACTTATTTCATGTGCACACACACACACTCCACCCCTTAGGGGTTTCCATTCCTGTCTTTTTATCTTTTTCATTAGTTGTTTAGCTTAGTTGTTTAGTTATTTCATTTCAGCTTGCTTGTTTACTAGTTTAGATTAGTGTAGTGTAGTGTAATACATCTTTCTCTCCTTCTTTTACCTCTCGCCTTCGAACAAACCAATTGTCGACACACCTCCCAGTGGACGACCCGTATTTTCCACCGCTTCAACGCGGCCGTGCACTTGCGGTATAAAATAAAACCTTCAATCAAGTTTTTGGCGCCGTTGTTGGGGAGGTGCTCTGTCCAGACGTTGGTTTGGACGATTCGAGGGGTTTTTAATTTTTTGTTTCCAGTTTGTCTTAGTCTCAGGGATCCTAGAGCTCACAGGGAGGCTACTGGAAGAGTTGGAGCACCAACACTTCAAAAGTGACCGCCAATCAGCGGTCTGGGACCGCCAATTGGCGGCCTGGTGAGGTCTTCCTGCTTTCATTTTTCTTCTGGTGGTTTATTACTTCACTTTCGTTATCTGGGAGCCCTATTTTGCATGCTGTGACTTCTAGTTTGCTCCCAGATAATTAATCACTCCCCCATTAATCAACTTGGCCCTAAAATCAAAAGCAAAAGACTAGACGTTCTTACTTGTTTAGGTTACGCATCATGTATTAACTTAGGCATATAGTTGTCTTTCTTTTAGCTTTATTTTCAGTTGTTGAGTGCTGGCGCGAGGTACGCAATTTCCTACACTCATTCATGCATTCGTATGCCCATGCATTAGTTAGTAGGAATTGCATCAGGACAAGAGTGAGTGAGCGTTTGATTGGAGCGATTGATTTCTAGATTTAGGATCAAAACGCTACTAATGAGGGGCTGTCCCATAAAAGATAAGGTGGGGGATTTCATCACCCTTTCCTTGGCCCCAAAAATCACTCTTAATAAAGCCTTAACTAAAAGCAAGTAGACATTGGCCCTAGGATTGCGGGCGCACTAGGAGAGTAATCTAGTTGAGACCGTCATGACCTGATCGGCGTTGCCTACCTTGTCGATAGTAGGAGGTACTGGATCTCCGGATCTGGTATCACTTGCTGGGCATTATGGTCCTCGTTGTAGGGAGGTGAGGCGTGTCGAGGCTAGTGACCTCGAAGTTAGGCGTCGTCTAGCCTAAGGACCCATTGCCTTACATTGTTTGAGCCGTGCTTGCTTGTTAGGCTTCTACCTGATCCCTTCACCCACGCTAGCTTTAGGGATTCTTCTCTTCTCCTCTGAGTCATCTTCTTCTCACCTACTTCTACGTTTTAGTCTCCTCCCCTTTACACTCTCTGGTAGCGTTTTAGGGTTGAGTCGAGCACTTTTTGCGAGTTTAGTCTCGTGGTGGTGAGACTGGTCGACTCGAGAGTTGTTTGTTGAGATGGATGGTTACATGGGCGACCATCCATATGATTGTTGGGACCAGGACAATTCGTCCTGGTATTCCGGACCCATGCAACCGGGGGTGGCTCAGACGAACACCCCGTATGGTTGGGATAATCTTCATTTTGTGACTGAGCAATCTTCATATAGGGGTAACATGAGAGCGGCACCGACTGCTAGACCATAATCTAGTTATGTCGGATCATATGTTAGTCAACAAACTGAGACATTACAACAAACTTTGGCCTCTTTCATGCGTATGGCAGACGACATGAGTGCACCGGTGGCTCCAGTAGCCGTACCGTGTGACTGTTGTGGGTTGAGTGGTCATCTTATCGAGGAATGTCCTTATGTTCCCCCTGAGCCTGAGTATGAGCATACCTTTTCCCAAAATGCTCAATGTGACCATTACGCATCCGCGTACAACCCGAGAGTGATGGATTCGTGGGGAGACAATTCTTATCCAAATTCTTATACCTCATTTTCACCCCCGTATCCTCCTCCCGAATACCCTGAATTCTACCAACACCCCACTTCAATTCATTGGACTCATTCTCAGCCCATCAACACCCAACCCCAAAATTTCCCAAGCTCTGACTTGGACCTCACTGTTGACCCCAAATTTGATTCCTTAAAACAAACCCTCCAAACGTTCATGGAAACCACTCAAACTTTATTGAAGTCCAACTTGAATTCCTTGCAAAATATGGAAATGCAAGTGAGTCAAATGACACAACAATTCCATGAACGTGAGGAGGGTAACCTTTCTTGTCAACTTGAGGATTTATCTTCTGAAATCGAACCACCACCACATCCAAAAATTCAAAGCACAATCTTTCAAAGTCAAACTCCTAGTCAGTCTGAGGGACTTGGGGTTTCAATTCACGATCACTTAGTGGAGGATTCGATTAAAATTGAGAATAACTTGGACTAGCTTCATTATGAGTCGGCACAGGATTGTGCCTTATCTTTTTGTCCCGTGGCCCTTGAGCCACATGATCTTCATGTTGTGCCTCTTAAGGACTCACCTCTGGTGGAGCAAGAGCTCCCTAGTACCCTCAATCTCATACGACCTGATGAGAGTTTGCCTCTCACTATTGTTCCTGATCATCTTGGAAATGATGGAACATCAAACAACTACATTGCTCATGAGGGTATTAGGATTTCCTTGGAGGATACCTTGGGTATGAGACCCACTTCCTGTTCTCCTGGTGAGTTGGACATGCATAACGATGTGCTTGACCTCGTTCCGACCCACCAGGCTGTTGGTTGGAGAGTTTGGATTGATGATCATAACTTCAGTTCCGCAAGGGGAGAGATTCTTCTTCCGTTGCCCCTTATTTCCCAAACTCTCGAGAGGTTCAAGCTCTTTCAGTTTGATCCTTTGAATGAGACACCTTTGCGTCCAATTCATGAACCTCTCATTTCATCTGGTGCACTTTGTGAAGGGGGCCCACGCATGCGTATTCTGGCCCCACGTGGAGTCATGTTCCCTTTCCAAGTTTATTGACCCACTCTAGAGGTTCCCATTTGATGTCTTTTGACAAATGAAGATGGGAACTTATGTTTGTACATAGTTATATATATAAAAAAAAGAAAGAAAAAAGAAAGTACAATAAAAGACTCCTTCAGTGAGCATCGATTGTTGTGAGCCCCAACCCTTGTGTATTTGGGCTCCATTTCTTTCACGTATTTGTATCCCTTCTTTAGCATCTCACAGGGTTTGAGGGAATTCGGGTTTGTCTCCATCAACATAACCTTGAACTTCCCTTTGTACTTCATGTTGGTGAGATCTCTTCTATTTGATGCATACATCCATGTAGTATCTTGCTCGCATTCATTGAGGACAATGCATGAAGTAGGTGTGGGGGGTGTTTTACGTGTGTACATAGTCGAGTCTTTTCTTTCGATTTTGTTTTCTTTTGTTTGCAATGTTAGGGTCATGTTTGTGTGCTGCATTTAATATCGATATATTTGCTTGCCGTGATCCTTGGGTGACTTGTCTATTTTTGCTTGCCTAGTGCTTCAAAATTTTCACATTTCTTTCAAAATCTTCATGTGTTTGCGAAAGAAAATGTTTTGTGGGTTTTGCGTGTGTTTAGCATGTGCAAAACCGTTGAGAGGCAAAGTAAAAAGAAAGATCCCAAAATTGTGTTGAACTTGATGCATTAGGATATCTAGTACTGTGGCTTTAGGATTTATCGAGTCGTTAGGATGCACCCCAGTTTTCCCTTGGGGTGAGTAATCATAGGGTTTCAGTGCTCAAACATTCAAAGAAGTCCACCCTGAACCTAGTGAGTCAATAATTCGTGTTTGTTAATTTAGGAAGTTTGTTGTAGTCAAGGACCCTTTAAATCTTGTTGTGAGACATTAAGTGTAGGGGTTTTGGTTCATGTGTAGATAAAAAAAATAAGTGAGTAGGTGTTCTCTCTTCTCGCACGGCTCCTATCACTCGGGAAAGTAGGTCTGAGGGGACTTTGTGCCTGGTGCTTTCGAGTCATCTGACTTGCGATGCGCCGACTGAACTCTCGTTACATGGGTGGTAGGTATTGCCCTATGTGGAGATTTGGGGAAAGGTGTACATGATAGTGTAAGTCCTCATGGGCAATGATGCACGAAACCTGACCCTGGGAGAATGAAGCTCCAACTAATAAAAAGAAAAAGAAGAAAAAAAATGTGAAAAGAAACAAAAAGAAAAAAAAATGGTAATGCAAATAAGAACCTTAATGGACCTTACACTTTGTATCACTTGAGGATGTTGAGGTTGTCCATGTCTTTCACTTAATTCCTTATTTAACTTGCACGAATGGTTCATTAGGCTAGGTGTGGACTGATTACATATATAGAGTCGGCCCGTAGGATTACCGTGTCCAATGATCGACAAAATATTTCCAACGAGTCGAGAGTCTAGATTGAATAATGCATCTTGTTCGGATTTTGTGGGTATATCCGCTAAAAACCCTCAGGAGACAACACTCCTCCTCCTTGGCAACAAGGAGGTTTAACGGCTTGTTGCACGTGCTAAGTGCAACCGTGATTCCTAAGAAAGTGAGTTAGGATTTCTTGTTTCTCGTTTGCTTTCTCTTTCTTCGTTTTGCTCGGGACTAGCAAAAACTTAGGTGTGGGGGTATTTGATTGACATCATTTCATGCTCATATTTGTATCTTATATCCATTATATTACACCTAAGCAATGCTATGTGACGAGTTTTATGTTTAGTTTTCAGGAATAAAGAGGTTTGAAGAGAAGAGCCATGAAAGGATCCAAAAGCAGGAAAAATGACTTAATTGTGAGACCTGGGGACTAAGATGCAAAGGAGAAGGACCTGATCGTAAGACCGAAGGACCTAAGAGCGAAACAGAATACTCCACACCATCATGGGGAGTATTTTACCAATTCGATTCGGGTCGGAGCTCCAACAAGTCAAGTAACCGCATCAAAGACCAACAATACCAGAAAGAAAAGGCCACAACAAATTCCAACGCGATTCGAAGATTTTGGACCGCCAATTGGCGGTCGTGGAACGCTAATTGGCGGTCCATATTAATTTGGATCCGCCCAAATTTCTCCTGGACTTGTATTAATGTTCGTTTATGCTATTTTTGGTATTGGTTTAGTCCCACATCGGGGGATTGTCCCCGATTAGCTTTTTCCATGCTTATAAATAGAACTCTTCACCTTCCATTGTAATTACCCATTGCTTGGTGGCATTCTCTCTACTTAGGAGTGAGCCTTGAAGCAAAAACTCAAGGTGGAGAAGAATGCTACCTTCAATGTGAGTCATTTGTTAATAAAATAATTCTTCTAGTTTCTTTTAATCTTGTCTTTTAATTTGTGCATGCTTGTTTAGTCTTTCTTTTCCTTTTAAGCTTCTTTAATATTTCTTGCTTGATTAGTGTAGTTTCATTTCAGTATAATGCTTCATTTTGTTAGAGTAGTGAGTTTAAATATGTGTGAGTAGTTTCATCCCCTTTGGGGGTGGAGTAGATGTATGTACATGTTATGTAGGTGGTATGAATGCTTAATATGAATGTTTTGTGAGTAATATTAGTATGCTTGCTTGAATTATTAAGAACCTTACTTGATGGTTTCTGCTATAGCTATGGTACACTCCATACTTGTCTAAGTGTCTTAATAACAAGCTTGCATTGCTCGTATTAATCACCTAGGTTAGTGTTGTAAAAGATAGGTCTTGCCATGATGTACTTCTTATGCATGAACAAACACTAACCACACTTGAGCTTATAGTATGCATTCAACACCACACTTATTTCATGTGCACACACACACACTCCACCCCTTAGGGGTTTCCATTCCTGTCTTTTTATCTTTTTCATTAGTTGTTTAGCTTAGTTGTTTAGTTATTTCATTTCAGCTTGCTTGTTTACTAGTTTAGATTAGTGTAGTGTAGTGTAATACATCTTTCTCTCCTTCTTTTACCTCTCGCCTTCGAACAAACCAATTGTCGACACACCTCCCAGTGGACGACCCGTATTTGCCACCGCTTCAACGCGGTCGTGCACTTGCGGTATAAAATAAAACCTTCAATCATCTCCCGGCCCGGAACTGGGAACAGATAGTGAAGTCGTAGGCGGAGCTTGCAAGAGAGGACTAGGACCCGGGTGGGGTGCCGAACCTCTATAAAAACACCGAGTCGATTTGTGGTTTGCTTGTTCCTTTTCCCTACTAGTCTTTAAATTGTTTCCACTGCGTTTATTGTTTGAGTAGTTAGGGATTAGCGTAAAAGTGATTAGATTAACCCGACCCAACACGGTCCTATGATTGATCTCGTTTTATATTAAACCGCAAGTGCACGGCCGCGTTGAAGAGGTGGCAAATATGGGTCGTCCACTGGGAGGTGTGTCGATGCTTGGTTTGTGCGAAGGCGAGAGGTAAAGAAAGGGAAGAAAGGCTGGTTACACTAAACTACACTAAGATGCAAAAAGGAAATGGAAGAAAAGCAAGAAAACTAAACCCCAAAGGGGGTAGAGAAATAATGTGAACATAAAGAAGTGTGTGTGTGTTCATTAAGATCCTCACAACATGTAGTGCATGAAATCATAAAACTACATCCAACTTTGCCTCTACATGAATTAAGATAAGACTACATCATTAAAACATACAAGACAATAATTGGAATGAAGCTACATGAACTCAAGTATAAAGACTATACCCTACTATGCCTCTACATGAATTAAGATTTCACTACATCATTAAAACATACAAGACATTAGCTAAGGTAAAGGCAACAAGAGCACATACACTACAAATTGTGTTTCCAATATTAACTTCATCCATATCCTAACCTTATCATTCCCCATAAAATAGGTCCACTAATCAAAGCATAAGCTAAGATTCATTCAAGAGCATTAGCATATCAAAGATAAGAGTGAAAACACATTAGATGGTTATGGAAATCATATAAAGCTCAAGGGATAAAGATAACACACACTTAATACACTACATGATTATATCACATATTTCTCCACCCCCCAAATGGGGATGGAACTACTCACTACTCATTACACTAACTATATTAGAAAAAGAAAGTATAATACTGAAATGAAAGTTAACTAAGAAGGCAAGAAGCATTAAAGAAACATAAAAGGGAAGGAAAGACTAAACAAACATGCACAAATTAAAAGACAAGATTAAAAGAAACTAGAAGAATTATTTTATTAACAAATGACTCACATTGAAGGTAGCATTCATCTCCACCTTGAGTTATTGCTTCAAGGCTCACTCCTTAGTAGAGAGAATGCCACCAAGCAATGGGTGATTACAATGGAAGGTGAAGAGTTCTATTTATAAGCATGGAAAAAGCTAATCGGGGACAATCCCCCGATGTGGGACTAAACCAATACCACAAATAGACTAAGAATACACTAATACAAGCCCAGCACAAATCTTAGCGGATCTGGAGACATATGGACCGCCAATTGCCGGTCTATATGATCCAGATCGAGTTAGTTTTGGTTGTGGGCTTTCCTGGTGGTCTTTTTTGGTCTTTGATGCATCTACTTTGTTTATTGGAGCTCCGACCCTAATCGAATTGCCAAAATACTCCTCATGATGGTGTGGAGTTTCCTATTTTGCTTTTAGGTCCTTCGGTCTTACGATCAGGTCCTTCTCCATTGCATCTTGGTCCTCAGGTCTCACAATTAAGTCTTTTTTCCTGCTTTTGGGTCCTTTCATGGCTCTTCTCTTCAAACCTCTTTATTCCTGAAAACTAAACATAAAACTCGTCACGTAGCATTGCTTAGGTGTAAGATAATGGATATAAGGTACAAATATAAGCATGAAATGATGTCAATCAAATACCCCCACACCTAAGTTTTTGCTAGTCCCGAGCAAAACAAAGAAAGAGAAAAGCAAACGAAAAACAAGAAATCCTAACTCACTTTCGTAGGAATCATGGTTGCACTTAGCACGTGCAACAAACCGTTAAACCTCCTTGTTGCCAATGAGGAGGAGTGTTGTCTCCTGAGGGTTTTCAGCGGATATACCCACAAAATCCGAACAAGATGCATTATTCAATCTAAACACTCGACTCGTTGGACATATGTTGTCGATCATTGGACGCGGTAATCCTACGGGCCGACTCTATATAGGTAATCAGTCCACACCTAGCCTAATAAATCATTCGTGCAAGTTAAATAAGGAATTAAGTGAAAGACATGAACAACCTCAAGATCCTCAAGTGATACAAAGTGTAAGGTCCATCAAGGTTCTTATTTGCTATTATTTTTCTTTTTGTTTCTTTTCACATTTTTTTTCTTTTTTTTCTTTTTATTAGTTGGAGCTTCATTCTCCCAGGGTTAGGTTTCGTGCATCATTGCCCATGAGGACTTACACTATCACGTACACCTTTCCCCAAATCTCCACATAGGGCAATCCCTACCACCCGTGTAACGGGAGTTCGGTCGGTGCATCCCAATTCAGATGACTCGAAAGCACCAGGCACAAAGTCCCATCAGACCTACTTTCCCGAGTGATAGGAGCCGTGCGAGAAGAGAGAACATCTACTCACTTATTTCTTATCTACACATGAACCAAAACCCCTACACTAATGTCTCACAACAAGATTAAGAGGGTCCTTGACTACAACAAACTTCCTAAATTAACAAACACGAATTATTGACTCACTAGGTTTAGGGTGGACTTCTTTGAATGTTTGAGCACTGAAACCCTATGATTACTCAACCCCAAAGGAAAACTGGGGTGCATCCTAACGACTCGATAAATCCTAAAGCCACGTACTAGATATCCTAATGCATCAAGTTCAAGACAATTTTGGGAGCTTTCTTTTTACTTTGCCTCTCAACGGTTTTGCACATGTTAAACAGACGCAAAACCCACAAAACATTTTCTTTCGAAAACACATGAAGATTTTGAAAGAAATGTGAAAATTTTGAAGCACTAGGCAAGCAAAAGAAGACAACTCACCCAAGGATCTTGGCAAGCAGATATATCGATATTAAATGCAGCACACTAACATGACCCTAAAAATGCAAACAAAAGAAAGCAAAATCAAAAGAAAAGACTCGACTATGTACACACGTAAAACACCCCCCACACCTACTTCATACATTGTCCTCAATTTATGTGAGCAAGATACTACATGGATTTATGCATGAAAAAGGAGAGATCTCACCAACATGAAGTAGAAAGGGAAGTTCATGGTCATGTTGATGGACACAACCCGAATTCCCTCAAGACCTGTGAGATGTTAAAGAAGGGATACAAATACGTGAAAGAAATGGAGCCCAAATACACAAGGGTTGGGGCTCACAACAATCGATGCTCACTGAAGGAGTCTTTTATTGTTTTTTTTGTTTTGTTTTTTTTTGTTTTGTTTTTTTATAACTATGTACAAACATAAGTTCTCATCTTCATTTGTCAAAAGACATCAAATGGGAACATCAAGAGTGGGTCAATGCACTTGGAATGCGAACATGACACCACGCGGGGCCAGAATACGCATGCGTGGGCCCCTTCACAAAGAGCACAAGATGAAATGAGAGGTTCATGAATTGGACGCAAAGGCGTCTCATTCAAAGGATCAAACTGAAAGAGCTTGAACCTCTCGAGAGTTTGGGAAATAAGGGGCAACGGAAGAAAAATATCTCCCGTTGCGGAACTGAAGTTATGATCATCAATCCAAACTCTCCAACCAACAGGCTGGTGGGTCGGAACGAGGTCAAGCACCTCGTTATGCATGTCCAACTCACCAGGACAACAGGAAGTGGGTCTCATACCCAAAGTATCCTCCAAGGAACTCCTAATACCCTCATGAGCAATGTAGTTGTTTGATGTTCCATCATTTCCAAGATGATCAGGAACAATAGTGAGAGGCAAACTCTCATCAAGTTGTTTGAAATTGAGGGTACTAGGGAGCTCTTGCTCCACCAGAGGTGAGTCCTTAAGAGGCACAACATGAAGATCATGTGGCTCAAGGGCCACGGGACAAAAAGATAAGGCACAATCCTGTGCCGACTCATAATGAAGCTGGTCCAAGTTATTCTCAAATTGAATCGAATCCTCCACTAAGTGATCGTGAATTGAAACCCCAAGTCCCTCAGACTGACTAGGAGTTTGGCTTTGAAAGGTTGTGCTTTGAATTTGTGGATGTGGTGGTGGTTCGATATCAAAAGAAGAATCCTCATGTTGACATGAAATGTCACTCTCCTCACGTTCACGTAATTGCTGCGACATTTGACTCACTTGCAGTGCCATATTTTGTATGGACTGTTGAGTGGTTTCCATGAACGTAAGGAAAGTTTGTTTCAAGGAATCAGGTATGCGGTCAACGATGAGGTCCAAGTCAGAGTTTGGGAAATTTTGAGGTTGGGTGTTGATTGGCTGAGAATGAGTCCAATGATTTGGAGTAGGGTGTTGGTAGAATTCTGGGTATTCGGGAGTAGGATACTGGGGTGAACATGAAGTATAAGAATTTGGATATGAATTGTCTTCCCATGATTCCATCACTCTCGGATTGTACGCGGATGCGTAATGGTCATAATGAGCATTTTGGGAAAATGTATGCTCATACTCAGGCTCAGGGGGAACATAAGGACATTCCCCGATAACATGACCACTCAACCCACAACAGTCGCACGGTACGGCTACTGGAGCCACCGGTGCACTCATGTCGTCTGCCATATGCATGAAAGAGGCCAAAGTTTGTTGTAATGTCTCAGTTTGTTGACCAGCATATGATACGGCATAACTAGATTGTGGTCTAGCAGTCGGTGCCTCTCTCATGTTACCCCAATATGAAGACTGCTCAGTCACAAAATTGCGATCGTCCCAACCATACGGGGTGTTAGTCTGAGCCCCCCCAGGTTGCATGGGTCCGGAGTACCAGGGAGAATCGTCCTGGTCCCAACAATGATATGGATGGTCGCCCATGTAACCATCCATCTCAACAGAGAACTCTCGAGTTGACCACTCTCACCACCACAAGGCTAAGCTCGCAAAAAGTGCTCGACTCGACCCTAAAACGCTACTAGAGAGTGTAAAGGGGAGGAGACTAAAACGTAGAAGTAGGTGAGAAGAAGATGACTCAGAGGAGAAGGGAAGAATCCCTAAAGCTAGCGTGGGTAGAGGGATCAGGAAGAAGCCTAACTAACAAGCACGACTCAAACAATGAAAGGCAATGAGTCCTTAGGCTAGACGACGCCTAACTTCGAGGTCACTAGCCTCGACACGTCTCACCTCCCTTCAACGAGGACCACAATGCCCAGCAAGTGATACCAGATCCGGAGATCCAGTACCTCCTACTATCGACAAGGTAGGCAACGCCGATCAGGTCATGACGGTCTCAACTAGATTACTCTCCTAGTGCGCCCACAATCCTAGGGCCAATGTCTACTTGCTTTTAGTTAAGGCTTTATTAAGAGTGATTTTTGGGGCCAAGGAAAGGGTGATGAAATCCCCCACCTTATCTTTTATGGGACAGCCCCTCCTTAGTAGCGATTTAATCCTAGATCTAGCAATCAATCGCTCCAATCAAACGCTCTCTCACTCATGTCCCGATGCACCTTACTAACTAATGCATGAACGAAACATGCATGAATGAGGGATGTGGGTGCACGTACCTCACGCCAACAATCAACGACAAAATGTAAAGCAAAGAAAAGACAAATGCATGCAAGGTCTACCAATGGTGCATGACCTAGATGGCAAGAAGTCTAATCTTTTGCTTTGAGTTTTGTGGTCCAAGTTGATTAAAGGGGATTGAAATTAAATCTGGGAGCAAACTAAAGATCCCAGCATGCAAAATTGGGCTCCCAGATAACTAAAGTAAAGCAATAAACCACCAGAAGAAATTTGAGAGCAGGAAGCCCTTACCAGGCCGCCAATTGGCGGTCTCCAACCGCTGATTGGCGGTCTCTTTGTGGCTTCTGTTGCTCAAACTTTCCCAGTAGCCTCCCCTTGATGTTCTGATTCCCTGAAACTAAACAAAACTGGAAACAAAAATCAAAAACCCCTCGAATCGTCCAAACCAAGGTCTGGACAGAGCACCTCCCCGGCAACGGCGCCAAAAACTTGATTGATCTCATTTTATATTTAACCGCAAGTGCACGGCCGCGTTGAAGCGGTGGTAAATACGGGTCGTCCACTGGGAGGTGTGTCGACGCTTGGTTTGTGCGAAGGCGAGAGGTAAAGAAAGGGAAGAAAGGTTGGTTACACTAAACTACACTAAGATGCAAAAAGGAAATGGAAGAAAAGCAAGAAAACTAAACCCCAAAGGGGGTAGAGAAATAATGTGAACATAAAGAAGTGTGTGTGTGTGTTCATTAAGCTCCTCACAACATGTAGTGCATGAAATCATAAAACTACATCCAACTTTGGCTCTACATGAATTAAGATAAGACTACATCATTAAAACATACAAGACAATAATTGGAATGAAGCTACATGAACTCAAGTATAAAGACTATACCCTACTATGCCTCTACATGAATTAAGATTTCACTACATCATTAAAACATACAAGACATTAGCTAAGGTAAAGGCAACAAGAGCACATACACTACAAATTGTGTTTCCAATATTAACTTCATCCATATCCTAACCTTATCATTCCCCATAAAATAGGTCCACTAATCAAAGCATAAGCTAAGATTCATTCAAGAGCATTAGCATATCAAAGATAAGAGTGAAAACACATTAGATGGTTATGGAAATCATATAAAGCTCAAGGGATAAAGATAACACACACTTAATACACTACATGATTATATCACATATTTCTCCACCCCCCAAATGGGGATGGAACTACTCACTACTCATTACACTAACTATATTAGAAAAAGAAAGTATAATACTGAAATGAAAGTTAACTAAGAAGGCAAGAAGCATTAAAGAAACATAAAAAGGAAGGAAAGACTAAACAAACATGCACAAATTAAAAGACAAGATTAAAAGAAACTAGAAGAATTATTTTATTAACAAATGACTCACATTGAAGGTAGCATTCATCTCCACCTTGAGTTATTGCTTCAAGGCTCACTCCTTAGTAGAGAGAATGCCACCAAGCAATGGGTGATTACAATGGAAGGTGAAGAGTTCTATTTATAAGTATGGAAAAAGCTAATCGGGGACAATCCCCCGATGTGGGACTAAACCAATACCAAAAATAGACTAAGAATACACTAATACAAGCCCAGCACAAATCTTAGCGGATCTGGAGACATATGGACCGCCAATTAGCGGTCCAAGACCGCCAATTGGCGGTCTATATGATCCAGATCGAGTTGGTTTTGGTTGTGGGCTTTCCTGGTGGTCTTTGTTGGTCTTTGATGCATCTACTTTGTTTATTGGAGCTCCGACCCGAATCGAATTGCCAAAATACTCCTCATGATGGTGTGGAGTTTCCTGTTTTGCTCTTAGGTCCTTCGGTCTTACGATCAGGTCCTTCTCCATTGCATCTTGGTCCTCAGGTCTCACAATTAAGTCCTTTTTCCTGCTTTTGGGTCCTTTCATGGCTCTTCTCTTGAAACCTCTTTATTCCTGACAACTAAACATAAAACTCGTCACGTAGCATTGCTTAGGTGTAAGATAATGGATATAAGGTACAAATATAAGCATGAAATGATGTCAATCATCCTACATTTGGTATCAGAGCCTTGTTAGCTAAATTTCATTACTTTACCGTAATTTTAGCATGGCTTCAACATCTAATCACTTAGATGGTTTATGCACCACAAGACCTCCTTTGCTTAATGGGTCAAATTATGATTATTGGAAAAATAGAATGAAAATCTTTTTAATATCAAATAACCTTAAGTATTGGAAGTTTATTCAAAATCCGTACATACCCCTAAATGAAGATGAGTTAGATTCTCTATCTAGGGCTCAAATGAAAGAAATTGAAATGAATTCTAAAATCATGAAGATTCTTTATTGTGGCCTTAATGAGGGAGAATACAATAGAATTAGGGGTTGTGAAAGTGCAAATGAAATATGACATAAGTTACAAATGCATCATGAGGGTGATAGTAAAACCAAAGAAACTAGGATAAGTCTCCTCATGCATAAATATGAAATATTTTCTATGCATATCGGTGAGAACATAAGCGACATGAACACTCGCTTCACCGATATTACTAACTCTCTTTTGATTCTTGGAAGAAGGATAAATGAAGGAGAGATGACTCGAAAATTTCTCCGGTCATTGAGCAACGATTAGGAAGACAAGGTCGTCGCAATTGAAGAATCGCACGATCTTTCAAAATTGAAGATGGAGGAACTCATTGGAAATCTCATGGCCTATGAGCTTCAATTGAGTCATCGAAAAGAGATGGAAGATTCAAAGAAAAACTCCACGGTGGCATTGCATGCAAACTTTGATGAGCCAAGGAGAGTGGAAGAAGAGGACATTGAGGTCCTTGCCCAAGACTTCTTCAAATACCTCAAGAGGGATAAGGGAGAAAAGAATGAAAGAAGAGGTAGAAGAAGTGAGAAAAGAGAAAAAGAAAAAGAGAGGGAGGAGAGCAAAAATGAGAAAAGAGAAGGGGAAAAGAAAAATGAGAGAAGGGAGAGAAGGAGAGAAAAGGAGAGGAGTAAGAGAAAAGAGAATAGGTTGGAAGCTCACAAGGCCACTTGGGACGATTCATCGTCGTCATCATCCAAATCAACCGCACCTTCATCAACAAAGGAATATGCACATATGTGCTACATCGCAATTCAAGATGAAGGAAGTGAGGTATCTTCTAACTCTTACTCCAATAGATCAAATTCATGCTCATCTAAGTCATATGCTAGTGATAGTTCATGTTCTAAAGAAGAAACATATTCTTATGATGAACTTCAAAATGCATTCCATGATTTAGTTAAACAATATGAGATCATTTGTGATAAAAACAAGAATGCTAGAAAGTTAATCAAAGATCTCCAAAGCCAAATTGAAACATGCATGAATGAGAAGAATGAGGTGATTGCTAAATTTCAAAAGAATGCATCAAATATTGATAAATTAAAAGGAACACCCATAAATTGTGATCAACTAAATCTTCAAGCTTGTAATTTGCAATTAAGAAAAGATTTAGAAAGATTCACAAATGGAACTCATATGCTCAACATGTTATTAGGTAGTCAAAGGCAATCCTTGCAAAAAGATGGTTTAGGTTAGAATTCAAAATTGAAAAACCATATATCTCACACTACACTAAATGGCAAGCATATGTTCATTAATCATAGTTCCTCAAGTATGTGGGCTCCTAAAACCAAAATGGTTTGGGTTCCCAAAGCTAACATTCAAGGACCCAAAGTTGTTTGGGTACCTAAATCTACACTTGTAGGTGCTTGAGGAGGAGATTGGTGGTGACCGGACGACCCACAGCGTCAAATTCGAATCTGGTTGCATCACCAAGTTAAGATTGGAGCTATTCAAGATTCAAGTTTGGTATAAATTTCTATCTTTGAATTTTCTGAAAAATTAGCTCTAATCTAGTTTATATGCTTAATTGTCATATCTTTAGAAGTTTAATTCATTGCAAATCATTTACCCTATTCATTGCAAATCATATATCACATCCATTGATTATAAATGTCAATTTTTAAATGGATCTTAGAATAAGGCTTGAGTAGAAACTTAAATGAACTTAAATTGAATCATACTCATAGTTTCCATCTAGCCTTATTGATAGGGGGAGCTTAAATGTTAAATCTTTTATTAGAGTAATGAAGTGCAAAATTTAGGGGGAGCAACTTCATTACACGACATCCAAAATTCTATGCTTAAAGTCATATTATTTTTGTTTTTGATGGATGTCAAAGGGGGAGAGATAATTAAAGGGGGTTACTTGAAAATTGTTTAAAATTGAACAAAAACTATGCGCATCCATAGGGGGAGCATTTATATGCATAGTTTACACCTAAAATTTTCAAGTATTAAGATATAGGTTGTCATCATCAAAAAGGGGGAGATTGTTGGGTTTTTGGTCTTAATCCTTGTTTTGATGATTTAATCAACCTAATCTTAATCATAAGTAATGTACAGTAGCACACATATTGCATTGCATATATATTGCATGTGCTAACCTCTATAGGTGATCAAGACTCATGGAAGGAAGGAAATCAAGTCAAGATTTGTAATAAAGCTATATGAAGACTTGTAATCTTGATTTTATTTTGAGTCTTAGGAACATGTGTAAATTGAGCATACAAGAGCTAAAAACTTATCACATACACACTAGGTTCCTTAGAGAAGTCACACACAAAATTTCACCTTATTTGGACTTCATTAGATCACCCAAACCTTAGTCGGAAATCACTTAAAACCTAAGCCCAGATTTCCTGTGTGAACCGGTCGACCGAACCAGTTCTCAGTTCGACTGGTTTATAACAGACTCTCCACAGTGATTTTACCGAACTGTACCGGTTGACCGGTTCTACCTTTTCGGTCGACCGATCCCAGATTTTAATATGGCTGTTTTCCTTGTCGTATTCCTATATATCGGTCGTATTCGTATAAAACAAACTTAACCTCAAAATACATTCGGTAACCGGTCGAACGACGACCTTGTTTTGGTCGACCGGTTGAACATTTCTTCAAGAAACCAAATTCCCTGCTATCGGTCGACTCATTCTTCGTTCGACCGTTGCACCTTTGTCTCAACCGAATCCCCTAAACGGTCGACTGCCCCATACTTTGGTTCGACCGATTAACTTAAGTAGAGTTAAGTTCTAGCTCGTTTGTCCGACCGAATATTTATTTGTTCGACCGTTCTCCTTGAAATCAAGTGAACGGTCGACCGGTTTAGTAGTTTCGGTCGACCGGTTCTGCACAGACTTGCAGCCCGATTTTCTGCTTTGTGTATCTTGCACAAAACCCAATCAAATCTTGTCCAAACGGCTAGAAATCTTAAGGAGCTTATAAATAGAGGATCAAGACCTGTTGTTAACACAACTCTCCAACGCCAATTGTCCCAATACATTAAACAGAAACCTCAATCCTCAAAGCTCCCATTTCTACACTCCATAAGCTTAAACTATACACACTTGATCAATTACTCATCCTACTCAAAGTGTGCTCAATTAGAGAGTGAATCCCACTCAGTTACAAAGTTTGTCAAAAGAGTATAGACTTCGGTGAGAGCCCGAAGTGATCCTTCTCGGATTGTGAGAAGAGGATTCCAAGCTCGGCGAGAGTTGTTCGCGAGTTTAACGGTAGTAAGGCATTGTCTCCCGGCCCGGAACGGGGAACAGATAGTGAAGTCCTAGGCGGAGCTCGCGGAGTCGAGCGGAGCTTGCAAGAGAGGACTAGGACTCGGGTGTGGTGTCAAACCTCTATAAAAACGCCGAGTCGATTTGTGGTTTGCTTGTTCCTTTTCCCTACTAGTCTTTAAATTGTTTCCGCTGCATTTATTGTTTGATTAGTTAGGGATTAGCGTAAAAGTGATTAGATTAACCCGACCCAACACGGTCCTACCGATGGTGGAGATTGAAAGAGATGAGTATATGTTGGTGGGTTGTTTTCTCTCTCTCTCTCGTATTCTCTCTCTCTCCCGCTCAAACCCTCTCCCTCTCTCTGATCAGATCTTCAGTGTGCGGAGGCGTTCGAGGAGTGGTTTTCGGAGAGCGAGGTGAAGCTCGGACGTTCTCCGGAGAGGAGTAGATCGTTGCTCGGTTGGATTTCGCCGAAGAAGGTGTTTGGTGAGGAGAAGCTCGCCATTGGGTCTTCGAAGGCTTCTTCAAGTCTTCAAGGTATGTCAAGCTTTACTTTAATGCTCACTTATGCTTTGGTGAGTGTTGGAGTGGTCGACGGTAGGCCGGATGGCTCATCGGACCGTGCAACTGCGTATGGCATTGTGAACGGTCGACCAGTCGTAGAGTAAATTGGACGAAATCCCTTGTACCGGTCGAATGATACCTTGGTGGTTGTCGACCGGTAGTACATTTGGAGCGAGGGATAGAGACTCTGGGTGTTTTCAGTCGAATGAGACCCCTTTGTCGGTCGACCGAAAGCACTGTTGTAGGTCGGTTGGGGCGTTGACCATCCAAATGGTCGACCGCCTAGTTGACTCGTTCGACCGACGAATTAAAAGAACTTAAGTTGGTTCGACCGCATGATGTTTCGGTCGACCGGTGTACTATGTTCGGATTGGTTTTTTCTACTCGCCATTTTTGGTCGACCAGTGATTGTGTGTGGTTCGACCGTTGGTGCTTTTTATTGTGGAATGAGTTTTCACTGGTCGAATTCGGTCGAACGGGACCCCTTTGCCGTTTCACCGGTTGACAGTTTTGTTGGTTGGGCCAGTCCTATGGAGAGGATTCGGTCGACCGGTTGTGAAGTTTTTTTCGACCCTTTGGTACGATTTTTGAGTGATTTTGTGTTGTCGAGCCAGCTCGAGATGGCAACGGATCTCCGACCCTAGAGGGGTGACCGGTGCCGGCCTGAAAGTGGTTCATGAGTGTTGTCGGGCCAGCCCAAGATGACAACGGATCTCCGACCCTAGAGGGGTGACCGGTGCAGGCCTAAGGGTGGTTCGTGTGTGGGGCCAGCTCAAAATGGCAACGGATCTCCGGCCCTAGAGGGGTGACGGTGTCGGCCTAAGAGTGGTCTTCTGGAGCAGCTCAAGATGGCAACGGTACAGACACTACCAACCTGAGAGTGATCTAGCGTGTTGGCCGAGGATGTTTCCGGCTGTGGTGCCTGGGGTACGTGTGTTGTAGCCGAGGGTGTTTCCGACTGTGGTGTCTGGGGCACGTGTGAGGGTTGGGCTAGAGGACCCGCGATACCCGTCACTGCTTGGTGTCTGCTGTGGTAGGGAGAGAGTTCCCGGGGGCCCAGTGAGACGATGTTTGTTTATTGCATTCCATATCATACATGCTTTAGATGTCTAGTTCATTTATGTGATAGAAGCTTGGCATACGGGGTTTCCTTCTGGGAAACTCATGAATAGATGTGTTCTATTTCAGGTCGTAGGCAGCATTAGAAGGTGGTGACTGAGGATGAGCGCTCTCGGGGTCAGATCCTGCTTTCGTGTTTTGAGGTCCGAGTGATTACATGTATATTTTCCTTATCTTTTGTTGTAATCACACTTTTGTAAAACTCTCAGATATATATTGTATATATGTTGGTGCACCAGTTGTCCATTTTTCTTCGGTAATATCCTCATGTTGTGTTTTATTAAAAGTTTAAATTTCTTCCGCTTTCGAGGATGTTACATATATAGTCCGTGTATTTTGTCGTATTCTTTTGTCTTATACGATTGTATGTTATTGAGTTTACCAAACTATATTACACTAAAATTTTAGTTTCTACGTCTATGAAACATAATTTTTTTGAGAATGACAAAAAAGGTCATCTATTTCCCAAATGTCATTATTCTCAATTCCTGTGATTCGTTTTAGATTTCATATTGCTTAGAAATTGAAATTTTAGTCAAACCAAGACACACACGATAAGATCAGTTTAGTGATTGTTGCATACTTACAATCTTTAGTTTCTCGTTTAGTTTTCTCTTCTTAAGTATTTTTCTAACTTAAGATTTTTTAGGAATGAAAAATAGAATTTTAAATGGAAAATATTCCTGTTGAACCTAACTTTACAAAGGTGTCTCGGAAAAGAATTTAGTTTATGAAAGGAGAAAATGAACTAGTTTGAAAATCACAATCGGAGCTGTAAAGTATAAAATTTGAAGAAGTTGCAGCCAAATATTTTGTCAGAAGGGTCACGCCCAAGCTAAGCTTTAAGTTGATCAATTTATGATTAGAAACAGAGAAACAGAGAGAGAGCGAGATACAGAGATAGGTTTGTGCATGTGTGCGATGATCGGGGAGATTGGTGGGGAGAAAATCCAAATTTAAGACTAGAGGCAATAGTCTTGAAAACCACAACACAACTAACAAAAAATTGAAATTAGAAAATCTTTAACATGCGATCGTTGAAACGAATATCCAACATTCACCACCAATCTCACGCGTTATATCTGAAAGCACTCGCAAAAAAAATAGAGAGAATGAAACAAGGAGGAGAGTTTTCATAGATACCATTCTGTTGGATATTGGAATTTTTTTGTGTATGCCCAATGGGCCATGACACATGGCGCACCCGGTTGACCCGTTTATGATAGAAAACTTGGCTCCCTACTGTAAATAGAGAAGGTTGGAGCATTTGGGTTCTCTCTCTTATCTTCCTAGTCTCCACGCCACTCTTAGCCGTCGTCACCTCCGTAGCTAGAGTTTCGTCCCTTATTCTTCTTCTCCAAACACATAGAGAGACATTTAGATCTTGGTATTGTGTTTCATCTCTAAGAAAGTTGAAACCCGAAAGGTAGGAGTTGCATGTGAGACACGGTAAGACAAGCAAATTGTTCTTGTTTATTCCGTTGCGTATAGAGGTATGATTTGATTCATTGTTCCTCTTATATAAGATCTTGGGTAGATCGTTATTTTCCTACCTTTGCGTATAGATGTATGATTATATTCATTGTTCCTCTTATATAAGATATTGGGTAGATCGTTATTTTCCTACCTTGGTATCAGAGTCATAAGGTTGTTCTTCGTGGCTTCATCATTTTAGATCTATATATTTTTGTATATTAGATCTAATTGAAGTTCTTTTGTTAATTTTTAGATCTATAAATTTTGTTTATTTATTAGATCTAAAATAACTGATTTGGATTAGTTTATTGGGATCTACATGTTATTTGTTGTTTAGATCTAAAATAAATTTATTTAGATCACAAGCTTTGTATTTAGATCTAAGGAAAATCGTATACACATGTATAATAATATTTTGATTTTTTGCAAAATGATATATATGCATGTAGTAAGAGGTTTATGTTAAAAATGTTATTTTAGATTTGTTGTTGTTTTTTTCCATTATATGCTTGATCTGCTTTTTCTCTCCACGAATCATGTTTATGTAACATGCATAAATTTATTTTTGTACTTTTATATGCTCAACAATGTTGACATGTGATGATTATTGGATGCAATAGAAGATTATTTTTGCCCAAAATGGTCAATTGAACGAGAACCGATAGACTAGGCTTTCCGCCAAAGTGGGCAGCAACGTTAGGCAGATGTCCGGTCTCTGCCTTTGGATGTCCGCCCAAGCTGGCTGTCTAAAGGAGGGGACAGCCGGTCGATCGGTTTGATGTGCCCGATTGACCATGTTTCTTCGATGATTTTGTAGACCCATTTTCCAACACTTTTTGGGTGTGGCTGGAATTTGCGTCTCGCTTCTAAGTTCCATTTTTTCTTCCAAGTCTTGTGTAAACTAATTTGTAATCTATTTCAACATTATCATGTGATGAATTGAGGATAAAATATTTGATATTTTTGAGATTGTGTACCCATTAAAATCAATTCGTGAGATAGATCCTTTGCTCTATTTAGTTGTTGAAATTATCAGATTAAGTATTCTGTGTAAAATTGAGTTAGGTATTGTGTGAGCTTAGTGAAGTTTACTGTGGACTTATTCGTTCCGTATCAATGTGTATGTTCCGTGTGAACAGAATTCTTTTACGGATCTAAGCGTACATGATTTTAGTGGGAGTTATAAGTGAAGTGTTCTATGCGAACCACCTTATGACATGGAACACAAGTTAGAGATTCATGTGTTATTGCTCACTTATGTAGCATGATTTGTGATTTTTTGTTCAATTTTAGTTGTTAAATCATGGTAGTAGCAAAGTTGAATTAGTACACATGACTTATTTAGTATGTGCATAAGGATTTGATTTAATATCGTTATCTTTGTTCAAGTGCACTTGCTTGTAAATCGTATGTATTGATTTTATTCTTGCTGCTTTAGTTTTATGCTAGAGCTTATTTATTGCTATATGTCTTTGATTTTCTTGATGGCTAATTCCAAAAATATTGTCATCGATCTCACTTATTGAGATGAACTGAATGAGAAAAGTACGATGTATGAGATCATAAAATTCAGTATCCCCTCGAGGAGCAAGACAAGTTGAAGACCAAAATGCAAACCATATCACCAACTAAGGAAACTAATGCTGCACAATATTGCAGTAACCTTTAGTTCTATTATGCTAATATTAAAATGGTAATAGATGCTCCACAAAAGGTGTTATTTGTTGCTATAGCTGGTGCTACTTTGAGCACAAGCTTGAAGCACAAAATGAGCATTGCTCTGGGAGCAAGGCATGATAGTTGGTAACAGAAAAAATGTAAGAAACACTCCTGAAATCCAAATGTGTTATAGATTGTGTAACAGAAACAAATGTAAGAAACACTCTGGGAGCAAGGCATGATAGTTGGTAACAGAAATAAATGTGCTTTCATATTTAGTTTAGTTTTGTTTCCTTAATCTTAGTAGAATTAGTTATAATATTTCTCTTCCTTAGTATAATTGTTAGCTTAATGTGTAATGAGTAGTTTTATCCCCTTTGGGGGGAGATGATGTTTATATATGTAATGAAGAATGAGAATGAATTTTATCTTATGCAATATGTGATGAATGTGAATGTATGTATGTTTGTTTAAATGAGAATACTTGACTTGATGAGTTTTGTCATACCCATTAGGTACTTCTCAAGTTTGTTTAGGTTCTTAATAACCAACTTGTTTATGCTGAAGTTAATCAATCAAGTTAGTGATGAGAATGATAGGTTTTGTGACAACCATTAAGTACTTCCTATGCATGAAAACACAACCTACACTTGTGCCTCATTGAATGCATTCTTCACCACCTTATCACATGTGTCCATACACTCCACCCCTTAGGGGTTTTCCTTACTGAATTTCATCTTTCTTGTTTGTTAGTTGCTTAGTTTAGTTTTAGTTAGTCTTGTGCTTTCATCCTTCACGTTTATTAGTTATTAGTTTAGTGTAATAAAACTTTTCCCCCTTCTTTTCCACTTAATTTCTGTAAAACCAGAGTTGACACACCTTCCGGTGAACTCGACATGTACTTGTCACCGCTTTATCACGGCCATGCACTTGTGGTATTATAACTTAATCAATCAGAGCTGTATTTGCATGACAAACAATTCTAACGTAAAAAGTTCTATGGATTGGGACATGAAAAGTGGCTTTGCAATGTAACCATACCTTATTAGTTAATAATGTCTTGTATGAGCCAACTATACTTGAAATATTGTTTCTGTTGTTACACATGGTTTTAAACTTGTGTCCTTTTCAGAACAATGATTTGAGTTTCTACCTTTGTTGTAGTTATTTTGGTCGGGGCAATCTCTCTGACAGTTTTATTGTGTTGGACACAATTAATGATTTTCATAATCATTTTACTAGTACTTTTGTGTGCCAAAAATTCTTTGACGTTGATTTGGTAAATGGCATGCTTGGCCAGGACACATTGGTGTTGACCGGATGAATATGTTGGCAACGGAGGGGGTATGAGGTGAATGTTCTCAAATTTGAGTTCCCAACCTATGAATCCTGTCTAGCAGGAAGAACAACTAGAAAATCATTCGAAAAAGTTGTTAGAGCTACTTCTCCTTGGAACTTATGAACTCAGACATTTGTGGACCTTTGAATGTACTTACTAGACAATGACATAATTATTTAATCACATTTATTGATGATTTTATTAGGTATGGTCATATTTATCTTATTTCACATAAATCAGATGCTTTAGAATGTTTCAAAAAGTTCATGAGCTTTAAAAAGCTTTGAATGGATAAAGGTTGAGTATCTCTCCGATATGTTTTAAGAGTTCTGTGATGAAAAAAGAATATCTAGACAACTTATTGTTCTTTATACGCCTCGGCAAAATGGTATTTTTGAAAGATGCAACAAAATATTGCTAGATATGGTTAGATTCTTAATGACGCACACGAGTTTGTTGATCTCCTATTAGGGAGATGCTTTTTTGACTGTTGTCTATATCCTTAATAGAGTTCCAACGAAGTCTTCCCCTTCAACTCCATATGAGTTGTGGAACGGAAGGATGCTTCACCTAAGCAAGTTGTGTCCATAGGGATGTGAAGGGTATATTAACTCCTCTTATCACTGTTATGGAAAACTATGACCTAGAGGGAGTAAATGTGTCTTTGTGAGATACTCTTATTGCTCCAAGGGTTACGTTTTTATCGTCTTAGATGAGAATGAGAGAGTGATGGAACTAGATCTAGAGATGCAACTTTTTGTGAAGATGATTTTCTAACTCTAGCAGGAGTTAACAAAGAGTCAGTGGACTTCTTTGAGGAAAAATGATGGACGAATTATCACGCAAGGACATCATAATCTAGATGTTGATTATAAGCTTCCACCTTTTATCCTAGTGGAAGTGGTAGTGTTGATAACCAGATGACTCCCGTGGAGGGCGAGCGATCGGATCCCCATCTGCATCGTAGTAAATGTGGGCTTATACCTCACTGATGGCTTAGCTTGGAGGAAGAAGCTATCATGGTAGCTCAAGAGGAAATTGATAGTGAGTCGTTTAGATGATTCCTATCAATGAGCAAGAGTTAAGACTTTGAGTGAGGCTCTAAATGGTCCAAATGCTAAGGAGTGGTTAAAAGTTATAGAGGAGGAGTTGAAGTTGATGACAATTAATCATGTGTGGGACTTGGTTGACTTACCCCATGAGCAAAAGGACATTGTGGTCAAGTGGATCCTCAAAATAAAGAGGAAGGCAGATGGATATGTTGAGAGATTCAAGGCTATATTGGTAGATGAGGGTTCAATCCAGAGAGAAAGCGTGGATTTTGAGGAAACCTTCTTACCAATGGTTAGATTAGTGTCGATCCGTCTTCTTCTAGCCATCATGGGTCAGATGGACTTGGCACATTACTAAGTGGATGTCAAGATGACTTTTCTAAATTGAGAACTTGAGGAGGAGATCTACATGGATCAACCTCAGAGTTTCAAAGTCAAAGGACAATAACACAAAGTGTGCAAGCTCAAGAGGTCCATATATGGCTTGAAACAATCATCTAGACAATGGAACATACACTTCCATCAAGAAATACCAGAGAATGAGTTCTCTATGCTTGAGGAAGATCATTTTGTGTATGTTAAGAGATACAACGGTAAATTTGTCATTTTGACATTGTATTTAGATGACATACTTATGGTTGGAATTGCAAAGAGTTGCTTAAATCCACTAAAGATTGGTTGTCCTCTATTTTTGATACGAAGGACATGGGTGAAGCAAGTTACGCTCCGGGTGTCAAGATAGTTAGAAATATGTCTAAGAGAGCTGAGGTTGTCTCAAGAGACCTACATCAACAATGTCTTGAAGTGATACCATATGGAAAATTGCAAACCAATTCACCCTCCTGTTGAGATGGGTTTGCATTTGAGTCTTGATATGAATCTTGAGGCTCCTAAAGAAAGAGCTAAGATGGAAAGAGTTCCATACTGCAGTGTTGTGGAGAGCCTTATGTATGTTATGATGTGTAATATGCCAAATATTTGTTATGTAGTGGGCATGGTGAGTCGATTTCAATCGAACTCGAGCTTGGAACATTGGAAGGTGGTCAAAAGAATCACTCAGAGTGGTGAGTAACTACATGTTGTGTTACCAAGCTTCAAATCTTAAACTAGTCGACAATAATGATGTTGATTGGGCTAGGATAAAAGAAAGTATACCTCTGGATATGCATTCTTGCTTGGAAATGGGGCCATCTCGTGGTCTAGGAAGAAGCGGACTTGTTTAACCTTGTCGGCCCTGGAGGTAGAGTATGAAGCATGCTCTGCAGCGGTGTCGAAGGTTGTTTGGTTTAGGAGGTTCTTACGACAAACAAGGCTGGTTGAGACATTTGATCAACCTAAGGTTGTCTATCATGATAGCATGGTTGTCTGTGTTATGTAAAAATCCTAAGTATCATGGGAAGACCAAACACATACAAGTTCAATATCATTTTGTGAAAGACATAATAACAAGAAGGGAAGTTTTGTTGAAACATGTATCTACGAATTGGTTGGTAGATGACTTGTTTATCAATGCGATAGCTAAGGCCTCTTTTGTGTAACATGTGAAGTCCTTAGGATTACACAATTTTAATGTATTTACATATTTGACTTCCAAATAAATATATATGATTTGAGTTCCATTTCGACTATATTGTGTACATTGTGGTTGTTGTGTACATTATGGGTCACCTCTGGTTGATTGGTAGCGATCAGAGATGAGATTGATTATAAATAATCTTTTGAGAAGGATCCAAATTAGTTCGGAATCGAAGAGTCGTCTTGATTTGGAATCAAGATGAGATTCCTTATGGTGATGAGAATCAACATGAATGATCCCATGACTCAAGGGAGCCAGGTGTGAGCATCTTATGTTGGTCTAGGTAACGGCAACATATAAGAAGGCTTGGTTAGGTGCTCAAGGAATGCGACTAGACTAAGACATGTACATTGTTTTGAGAGGCATACGTTCTATTATGTACAGAGTGCTCAACTGTAACATGTATATCACACTACACGTGCTTATAGACCATTGGAAGTGAAAGGATGGATCCCTGATCGTTCAATGTGTGAATTCAAGACTTAATTGTCATTAGTTGCCTTTATGGAACCTTCGACGATATCATAAAGCAAAGTGTTGATGTGGCTACTTTGGGATGTTGCCTATGGTCATGATTGATTCAGTCAAAAGGGACATCTTCGGGAAAGGAGTCAACTCTGAGTGTAGTGGTTATCTAGGGTGAAGGGAAAGGTTTGATTTGGCTGCACTGAAAGTGTTTGATGGTCCCAATTGTAGTTGATACAGTAGCAAGTACTTTGAGGATGAGAAGGTGGTTTATCTGAGGGATCGAGACACTTGTTGTCAAGTGAGTTTTGAGTAAACGTGAGGAACTATGATATACATTAATTGCTTATTTTGTTTTTTTAGGAGAAGCTATGATTCTGGCCTTTTCTTTAGTAAAGGTTTGAAGTTTGGGGCTCCCAACTGCAACTATATCACCGTCGCACGATCTATTTGATTGTATGATACACTAGGTGCAAGTGTCTGGGACACCAGTGATAATGTATTAGGGATACATCATTAGAGAACAAGATGTGCGTATATATTTGGGATATATAAACATGTAAGGGAAACATAAGGATGTGACTGATTGTCGGCATATCCCTTGTGCAAGTTGAAGATATTCGACGTTGGAATATATTTTTGTTCATGCCCAATGGGGCATGACACGTGGTGCACCCAGTTGGCCAATGCATAATAGAAGCCGTAGATCCCATCTATAAAAGAGAGGGTTGGATCATTCACTGCAAGAAACAGTACATTTCCCGAAAGAATAAAGCCGACGGACCGACGAAATTTCGTCGGGACTGTCACCGACGAAATTTCCACCGGCATAGTCACAAATTGGTCGGAAGGTTAGGGTAAAATCCCAAATGCCTATCTGAGCCCTCAAAGTCCCAAACCTAACACCACCCAATCGCATGCCTCCTCTTCCAATCACCACCGTTCTCACAAACCCAGCCCCTCCGCGCCCAGCGACCTCCACACCCTCCACCGTTTTCATCTCCTTCTCAGTGCCCCACCTCCTCCCCCTCCACCCCTCCCCCGTTGTCTCGACCCAGCTTCACTTCCGACTGATGCGATCCCGACTCCAACACCGAACAACTTCACCACGCTTCTCTACGTTAGATCCAACCTTCAAATGCTCCTTTACCCCCTTGGAGGTGGTGGAGGAGGTTGTCGCACCTCGGAGTCATCGTCTGGAGATGATTGTTGCTTGAGATTTCCGTCTGGAGATGGTGGTCGCCTTCATACTCAACTTACATACTCTATTATCAATATGCTAAGTGGTTGTTTCATAGTGTTCCAGGTCTACGAACTCAGGTTGCATCTGTGGAGACACCTGTTGTCATAGTTAACGGTGCTTCCTGTGGGATTGGGAGGGCAATAGCGTGACGCTTGGGAAGGCTGGATGCAAGGTAAGCAGAGTAAAGAGTTGTTTTCTTGTCTTTCTTAATTTTTATAGATATGGTTTTTGCTACAATTGGTTTCTGTCAGCGAGAGGTCTATGTGCCAGACAACTTTTTTTGGTTGTCTAACTGTCTCTTTGGAATGGATTGTTGGTGGGGGCTTATTAAGGTTTTATGTTGCTCTAGGATAGTAGTTTTGATTATGTTCACCAACTTGAAATGGAGAAATTGTTTTACAGTTGCTACATGAACACATATATTGAATCTCCATCAATTGATGTATTTCAAATCAAAATTGAGTGGAAGACACCAACTGTGTTATTTTTTTAGACCATTGAATAATCAATGGTCTAGTTTAGTTTAAAAAAAGTGTGCACACATTTTCACATCTCAGAAGAGACAAGAAGGATTATTGCCATCCATTGCAAATAGATTATCATGATAACATACTTGATAAGTATTTCTGTTTTGATTTGCTTATCAATATAAATGACATCACCCAAACTGCTGAAGCGCTAAGCAATAAGCATCATGTTTTGACTTTAGATTGGAGAATCAGGAGGTCAAGCTGAAGAAATCTCAGTGTACAAATGTTGATTTTCGGATCTAAGTTTTGCTTCTACTTATCTTGTGGTTGTTGATTTTCGGATCTAAATTTTGCTTCAACATGTTCTTATTCGCTCCTTGATTATTGTTTCGGAAACTGGATTTTGAGGACCTAGTGAAAATCCACTGTTATGACATAGATATGGAAGAAGACGATGAAAAAGAATCTTGGGAGGATCATGAAGATGACACCAAGGTGAAATTTCCCTTATATTATTTCCATCTTTTTGTATGGTTGATTATCTATTGTGGTTGTAGTCCTTTATTTGCTTTTCTTGCCTAGCTTTATATCTCTAGTTCAATTACTTTTGTATTAATAATCCATGTTGTAGTCTTAAGCTATTTCAACATATCTTATACATAATAGTCTTTTATGAGCTTCATATGTGTTTCATGGTTGCAAACTAAGTTGAACATATGGCGTGGCATATGAGTTGGTATGTTCATGTCCTACAAGATCTTTCCTGGAGTACCAATTGGGGTATTGGACTTAATGTCTTTTATCTTTTCAATATGATTTCAATTTCTTTTGGGTTCTCATTAGGTTCAATTCCTTTTGGGTTATCAGAATTTGTGCATCCTTGTATTGAACTCTGTTTGGAGAATAATAGTTTTCTGTACATATATATATGGAAGTCAGAAATTTAGATCTGACTCAATATGTTCCCATCTTGTTTTTTTTGAGGAATTAGCGGTTGAGCTTGTTTAGTGAATATTGATCAAGCAGAAAAAATAACTAGAAGTTGCTATAATGGTGGTAATATCATTTTGTATTTGTGGTTGATTTTCTAGTTATGGTATTATGATTTTGTTATTGTAGTTAAGTTATGGTTGTTGCTTTTTCAGTTATGCCTATTTGATTTTTTTCATGTCATTTGGGTAGTTTGATTATTTTAATTGTCGTGGATGTATTTATTCATGTTTTGGCTACTTCAGATCTAATTACATGATACTTTGCTTTGTTACAAATTAGCATCAGATAGTTACATGATACAAATCGAATTAGCATTGGGTAGTTAACTAGAAGTTGCCTCTCCATTTTGAGTGTCAATGTACATGCAACATGTATGTTGGTTCACAGGTAGCACTCACGAATTGCAGTTCAATTGATCTCTACAACTTAGTTTATGTTTACTTTGATATTAGGATCTGAATTTGGTGGCCTTTGTTTCGAGCTCCTTAATCTATTTTGTTGGATTATACTTGATGGACTGCTAATGTCGTTTATCTTACTTGCAACCTTTTTGCTTCTGGTTGGTCAAATTTTTATACTATTTTTGTCGTTGAATTTGCTGGGTGGGTAACAAAGTGGATGTTCCCGGTTTGGGAGGGTGAGGGAATGATTGGTTTGGACTTTTTTGTTTGTAGGTTAAGGTGTTCACGTATGTATTTTTATGATTATAATATTTATATTAGTATGCTAGATGAATGTTGAATTTTTTTGTGATCTTGGTTTGTGTTTGATGTTAAGTTGGATATTGATTGCTATTTTTAGCTTGTATGCATTATAATTGAAATATTTTTATTTTTAGGTATGAAAAATTTCCAGATTTTTTTTTTAATTTTTTATTATTTAAAAGTCACTATTGTCGACAGAAATTCTGTCGGCAATAGTTGGGATTTTTTGGCACCAACGAAAAGCAAAAAAAAAAGGACAAAAAAATTAATACCAATGCCGACAAAAATTCCGGCAGCAATACTATTGTCGACATGGTTAATGCTGGTGGATTAGTTCTGAACAAAATTCCGTCGGTAATGGGTATTGCCGACGAAATTGGGTACTATTGCTGACGGACGGATTTGTCCGTTGACAAAGCCCTTTGTAGTTATGATTAGGATTATCTCCCTTAGCTTCCTAGCATCCACCCCTCTCTTAGCCACCATCACCTCTGTAGCTAGGGTTTCGTCCCTTCGCCAACCGCACGGAGAGATATTTAAATTGTGGTGTTGTGCTTCATCTCTAAGTGAGTTGAAACCCGACTGGTAGAAGGAGCTGCACGTGTGGCACATAAGACAACCGAATCGTTCTTGTTTATTCTGTTGAGGTACGATTTGATTAATTGTTCCTCTTGCATAAGATCTTGTGTAGATCGTTATTTTTCTACACCTTCAAATACACTTCAGTATCACCAATACCCTCCAAATAAAGAAAGCATCATCTATACGTTTAAATTTAAATATTATTTCACCAATACCCCTTATCTCAAGTCTTCTTTCACATATGCCTTTTTCTCAAATATCCCAACATAAACTTCTACCAAGTTAACTCTTAATGTTTGAAATTACATTTTACCCTTGTTTGTTCCTATTTACTTTACATATACATAAACATTTTATTGTAAGGGTAAAAATAACTACAAGGAAAAATAACAAAAGATCTATCTTGGAAACATCCGTAAACAACCAGAAAACTGAAATAAAATTTTTCTCTCTTGAAATTCGAAGGAAAAAACAAGCGCAAAATTCGATTCAACTCCTAAAAGTTTGGTGCACCCAAGTTTATGTTGTAAACTTGATAGATGGTTTAAGTGAAAGCATTTTTGAAATTGAAAGGGATACATGAAAGTCTATCTAATTTGAGTGTATTGGTGAAATTGAAGATTACTTGAAAGGTATATATGATATTCCCTATAACAAGAATTAAGGTTTAAGGACCTGTGGACATTCAGTTCAAAAGGTTTAGGGTTGAGTTTTGGAAAACCTCAACGTACTTAACCAAGTTGAGATAACCCAACTAGTTCCAATAAAACCAAAAGGTTGAGTCTTGGAGTTTCCTCAACCAAAAGGTTGTAGGTTCAAACCCCACTAGCCCAAAATGATTGAAAATTTCTCCTATCGTCTTTCCTGAGGCTTATGTGTGTAAATTCGTTCCAATAAAATAATTAAAAAAAAGGGTTTTACTTGCGTGTCCCTTGAAAGTACATGAATTAGTTTTATGCCTTCATTATTTGACTATTTATGGTCGTGTCACTCGAAAGTTTGATTGTTTACGTTTGTCATTACGTTTTTAGATTATGGTACTTCACTATTTTTACCGTCGATTTCCGTTAACTGAATGAATTTTAAAATTTGAATTTTGCAAAACAACCGTTGGAAAACTAAGAAATTTGAAATTTTGCAAAATGTTTTTAACTCAATTAAGAAATAATATTGACGATCTTTTCTTCTTTCTCTCATTGTTCTCTCTCTTCCTTTCACTTTCTCCTCCTTTTACCCCTCTAATTCTGTCTCATTTTGTCTCGATTACTTTCAATTTTTTAGTTTTTAGTTTTTATTTATTTATTTGATATTTTATTTTAAATATGTTTTATTTATTGAAAGTTATTTCAATTAAGAAAATAGTTTAAATAAGAATTTCATATAAATAAATAAATAAAAATAATTTTTATTGATTTTGAAATTAATAAAGAACATTAAAATTGCAAATAACTTGAAATGGGTGAGAGAGATTATAAAGGCAGAAAGAGGTGAAAGGGAAAGGAAGAGAGAATAGAGAGTAGAGGGGGAGAGAAGCAAGAGAGAGGAAAAAAGTTGTCATATTATTTCTTAAATAAGTTAAGAGGATTTTCGCAAATTTTTAGTTTTCTTAGAATTTATAGGGTGTATTATGCACAATTCACAATTTAAATTTAAAGTTCATTTAGTTAATGACGGTAAATGTAACGAGACATGATTTTAAAATGTAATGACACATTAAACAAACAAATTTTCGAATGGTACGACCATTAATAATCGAATAGTGATGACATAAAATTAATTTAGGTACTTTCAAGTGGTATGCAAGTAAAATCCTCAATAAAAAAGGTGAAAATTTTCAAAAAAAATCCATTTTATTTTGTGATTTTTGTTTGGTATTATCTGTGAACTGTGTAACTGTGTTTGTTTGGATTGGGTTTTTTCAGCCGTTGTGATTTGGTGGTGTATGAGGGATATATACAGAGATTGAGTTTAGATTTGGTGAAGAAGTATGATTTACACAGAGCTAGATTAGTAGGTGTTTGAAAGAAGAATCAAGGATAAAGCAACACCTGTCTAGTGTGGATGGAAGTTTCTAGTTGCTTAACGGTGGTTATGTGGGCTCCATGATTGTTGTAAATTTGTAATAATTGTGTTTTCATTAATGAAACAAAATTTTAGAAATGCATGATGTGTAACGCCAAAGCTAATGGCAAAAATGAAATAAGGTATTGAAAAGGACACGTAAGCGAAAATTCATTAAAATTATAACCTTTTTTATTTGTGAACCATTTCAACATTATCCGTGACCTAAATTATATATCAAGCTTCGCCTGATGTTTATATCTATTTTGACACCATAGTTAGAACAATAGGAGTGTCTACAAATCTAAACCTTCTAAATGGTTCAAGATAAAGGTATGTCTCAAAGTTTTAGAGGGCATCTCAGATGTTATTTTAAGAGAAGATTATAAGTTAGATTTTGAATTAAGTGGAAAATATTTTTAATTTACTTAACAATTAAATAACAGTAAATTACCACAATCTCCTTGATCTTTTACTTCAGCCACGGCCCCCCTTTCCCTCCAATCAATATACTTTGGCGGTTGTGATTCGATTTCATCTTCCTCATCAAACATACGAACATGTATCTTCCTTAGTCCCCCTTTGTTCATCATGCCTTTTCTTGTGTACATAGATTTGAACTCTTTGTTGGTTAGATGAGCAAACTTGTTGAGCCCAAGCAGAAAAGAAACGTTTCTCCTCATATTAGCCTTGTGAATGTAAAGAGCATTCTCTTTGAATGTCGAAAACGAACTACTTGTATGTGCTTGAGAAGCTTGTGGGTGATGAATGGCAAGCCACCTCGAGTAGAGTTTAAGAAGGGCCTCCTCCGAGAAGACGTCTTGATGGGTGACTTGGAGGACCATTGCTCGGGTGGGAAGAGTTGGGAGGGTTAGGAAGAGGAGATAGATTGTGAGGGAGAAGATTAGAGCCATGGGCTTCAGGTGGGGAGTGGTGGGTCGTTATGATGTAGTTTTGGTAGCTAGGCTTTGGTTTAGCTAAAAAAGGTTGGAGTTGTCGTTCCTTGTACTGAAGTGGTTACGTCCACTTAGGACTGAAGTTTGATGTGAACTTTTTGTATTATGAATTTGCTTAGGGTACGAAAAGTTGGGACGTTTAATATCTTAAGTAATTGAGCTTACAACCAAATTAAAATATATAAACTGATGTACCTTGTTTTTTGAGCAAATTTAGATTTAAAATTTGATACCCGTCTTGTATCTTGCCGAATGGAAACTTCTACTGTTGATTGCTATAAACATTTTATTTATCTTAAAGTCATTGAAGAAATTTGGTAACACTTTCTGACAACTTAATTAGATGTTACAAATACAGAAGACATTGGTAAATTATAAATTATCGAAAGCAAGTCTATGAAATTATGGAGTCTAGCTCTATTGACCAAAATTGTTCTATATTAGTAGCTAGAGTATCCGTTTTAGACGCGTCAATCTGATAATATTTTAGTTTTAGCATATGCTTATTTCCATTAAAAACATGGTTCTTGTTATGTTCCTAACCTTGCTTAAAGACTAATCCCTTGATTAATGGGGTTTTGCATGACAAATGGAAGGAGGAATAGTGATGGGTGTCGGGGGGGGGGGGGGGGGGGGGGGGGGGGTACTGTTGGCTGGGTTGGTTTTGAGGAGAAAACCAACGTTTCTTCCTTTCTTCTTCTTTCCTTTACCCAAACTTCTCTCTCTCACATTCTTCTTCCCTTTTTCCGGCGAAACAGAGGGGGTGGAGACGGCTCCGGCGAGTGGAGTCGAGCACGGAGTTGCGGAGGCGCGACTTCGAGGTTACGGGCGTCGTTGACCGGATCTCCGGCGTGCTCCGTCTTGTTTTGAGGTATGCCAGTTCTTTAGTCGTTTTCGTTGCTCAACCACATTGGGGTGATGTTGTGGTCGGTCGCGGGAGGTCGGAGACCTCGCCGGCGATGAAGTAAAATCCTCGATTGGTGCGGGGTTGCTGTCGACCAACGGTCGACCGGTGCCTTCGGGCGGTCGACCGATTTAGTGTTTTGCCCGATTTTAACCAACACCGGTCGGACGATGCCTTATGGAGGTCGACCGGTTGTACTTATGCTGGTGGGTCGGAGGATTGCCTGTTGATTTTCGGTCGACCGTTCCTAGTTTTTGGTTCGACCGGAACTTAAGTGAACATAATAATGCATGTTGTTCGACCGATTTTATATATTGTTCAACCGTTATTTGACTTAGACTATTAGGATGAGTGATTGATATGTTTTAATTAACCGCAAGTGCACGACCGCGTTGAAGCGGTGGCCAATTCGGGTCGATCCACAGGGAGGTGTGTCGACTTTAGTTTATTCGAAAGCGAGTGAGAAAGAAATGAGAGAAAAGAGTTATTATCTAAACTACACTACAATGCAAAAATGAAATGGAAGATAAACAATAAAACTAAACCCCATAGGGGTAGAGAAAGAATGTGAATATAAAGATATATGTATGTGTATGTGTTCAATTATGCTCATCACAACATGTAGTGCATGAAAATCATAAAACTAAATCCAATTTTGCCTCCACATGAATTAAGATAACACAATATCATTAAAACATACAAGACAATAATTGGAATGAAGTTAAATGAACTCATGTATAAAGACTAGACCCTACTATGCCTCCACATGAAATAAGATAACACATTATCATTAAAACATACAAGGCATTAACCAAGATAAAAGCAACAAGAGTACATGCAACTACAATTTGTGTTTCCAATATTAATTCCATCCATATCCTTACCTCATCATTCCCCATAAATTAGGTCCACTAATCTAAGCATATGCTAAGCTTCATTCAAGAGCATTAGCATATCAAACACAAGAGTGAAATCTCATTAGATGGTTATGGAAATCATATAAGGCTCAAAGGATTAAGATAACACACACCTAATACATCACATATCATATCACATATTTCTCCACCCCCAAATGGGAATGGAATTACTCACTCATATTTAAACTACAACATACATTAAAATGAGATATTCTACTGAAAGGAAATTACACTAAGCAAGCAAGAAATATTAAAGAAGCTAATTGAAAGGAAATTAAAACTAAAGAAACATGGAAGAATTAAAAGACAAGATTAAAAGAAACCAAGAACAATTATTTTATTTACATGACTCACATTACAAGTGACATTCTTCTCCACCTTGAGTTTTTGCTTCAAGGCTTTTACTCCAAGTAGAAAGAATGCCACCAAGTAATGAGTGATTACAATAGAAGGTGAAAAGTTCTATTTATAGCCATAGAAAAAGGTAATCCGGGACAATCCCCCAGTATGGGACTAAACAAATACCAAAAATAGACTAAATACGCTCTAATACACGACCCACATAAATCTTAGCGGATCCGGAGCAACCCAGACCGCCAATCAGCGGTCTACAGGGTTTGGATCGCTCTGGATTTTCTTCTGGGCTTTGTTGGATGACTTTGTTTGTCTTTGATGCATCTACTTAGCTTGTTGGAGTTCCTACCCGAATAGAATTGCCAAAATACTCCCCATGATGATGTGGAGTATTCTTGTTTGCTCATTGGTCATTTGATCTTACATTCAGGTCCTTCGATCTTGCATCTTAGTCCTCGAGTCTCTCAACTCAGTCCTTTTCCCTGCTATTAGGTCCATTTATAGTCTCTCCTTCTCAAACCTACTTTTTCCTGAAAACTAAACATTAAACTCGTTACATAGCATTGTTTAGGTGAAAGATACTGGATATAAGATACAAATGTAAGCATGAAATGATGTCAATCAATGATCGTGATAGTTTTCGGTCGACCGAGACACTTGAGTCGGTCGACCGAATAGACTTGTGTGATTTTGACCAGACTCCGGATTTTGACCCCGTATTCGGTCGACCGGCTTTAGATTGTTGTTCGAACGTTGGGACAAAAGTGATATGCAGAGAGTTCAACCGTTGCAGACTTTCGGTCGTTCGAACCTACTGAGAACGGTTGATCGGATAACCTATTTCGGTGGGTCGTTTGTGCGCAGAACTGAATTCCTGGTCCTTGTGCTGTCAACTATGTTCACGGAAACCTGTGTCCTCACTTAGTGTGTGATCCGGGAGGTGACGACGGGTACGTTGCTCGTGCCTGTCCAGGGACTGTCGGGTGGAAGAGTGTGGACACTTGGATTGCACCACCTCCGTTGATGGACAGTGGTGGGACGTGTTGTTGCTTGACTCTCTGTAGAGTAGCAGACCTGAGGGATCGTGGATCCCAATGCATGTTGATGCATGGCTCGTGGAGCATGATGACCCTGCAAACTACGACTGGACCCGTCCGATGTTGTGTCGGATGTATGTTGTACCGCTACAACCCAAGAGGGATGGATTCATAGGTAGACAATACTGATTCAATTTTTTATACATTGTAACCACCCCATTATTCTCCTCCCTATTACCCACATCCTTATTAGCCACCACCCATGACCAATCAGTGGACTCATTCTGAACCCATAAACACCCAACCCCCAAATCTCCAAAATTCTAACTTGAGCCTCACAGTTGACCCCAAACTTGATTCTTAAAACAAACTCTCCAAATGTTCATGGAAATCACTCAAAATTCCTTGCGAAATCTGGCAATGTAAGTGAGTCATATGCCGCAACAATTAAGTGAACATGAGGAGGGTGACCTTTCTTGTCAACATAAAGATTCATCTTTTGATATCGAACCACTACCACATCAACAAATTTAAAGAATAATCTTTCAGAGTCAAACTCCTAGTCAGTCTGAGGGACTTGGGGTTTCAATTCATGATCACTTGGTGGGGGATTCAATTCAAATTGAGAATCGCATGGACTAGTTTCATTATAAGTTGGCACAAGATTGTGCCTTATCATTTTGTCCCGTGGCCCTTGAGTCACATGATCTTAATTTTGTGCCTCTTGAGGGCTCACATTTGGTGGAGCAAGAGCTCCCTAATACCCCTAATTTCATACGACTTGGTGAGAGTTTGCCTCTCACTATTGTTCCTGATCATCTTGAAAATGAAATGACACCAAACAACTACATTGCCAATGATGGTATTGAGAGTTCCTTAGAGGATACCTTGGGTAAGAGACCCACGTTCGGTTCGCCTGGTGCGTCGGGTAAGGATAATGAGGGTGTTGGCCTCATTTCGACGCACTAGCTTGTTGGTTGGAGAGTGTCGATTGACGATCATAACTTCAATACCGCAACGGGAGAAACTCTTCTTCCGTTGCTCAATTACAACCACGCTCTTGAGAGGTTCGAGCTTTTTTCGTTTGATCCTTTGAATCAGACGCCTTTACGTCTAACACATGAACCTTTCCCGATATTTTGTACACTTTGTGAGGGGGGCACACATGAGTATTTTGTCCCCGCCTGGTTTCATGTTCCCATTCCAAGTGCATTGACCCACTTTTGAGGTTCCCATTTGATGTCCTTTGACAAATGACGATGAGAACTTATTTTTGTGCATAGTTATATTTGAGAAAAAACTCCAAGAGTGAGCACATGTTGTTATTTGGACCCCATTTGATTCACGTATTTGTCCCCCTTCTTAAGTATCTCATAGGTTTTTGGGAATCCAGGTATATGTCCATCCACATAATGATGAGCTTCTGTTTGCGCTTCACGTTGGTGAGATCTTTTATTTATCATGGATAATCCATGTAGTATCATACTCACATTCATTGAGGACAATGCATGAAGTAAGTATGAGGGGTATTTTAGTGTGTACAAGTCAGGACTTTTTCCTTTTCTTTTGTTTTCATTGTTATGGTCATGATAGTGTGCTATATTTAATATCGATATATCTGCATGTCATGATCATTCAGTGACTTGTCTTATTTTGCTTGCCATGTGCTTTAAAATTTTCATTTCTTTCAAAATATTCATGTGTTTGTGAACGAAAATGTTTCTGGATTTTGCGTGTGTTTAGCATGTGTAAAACCGTATCTAGTCGTAAGGATGCACATTGGTTTTCCCTTCTTGGGGGAGTAATCATAGGGTTTGAGTACTCAAACAAATAAAGAAGTCCACCTTGAACCTAGTGAGTCGAGGAATTTGTGCCTGACGCCTCCGAGACATGTACTTTACTTTTAGCATGCATTCATGACTACTCCTGTGTTGTGCTTCGTGCCAGATGCCTCCGAGACGTGTGAGGAACATTGTGAATGAGCTCAGTGCCAGTGATGCCACTGAGGGTGCTACCTGGGATTGGTTGGGCAAGTTCCTCGAGCGTTAGGCGAGGGCAGAGTAGACAGGGACAGGTGCAGACCATGATCGCTTCATGAGGCAGCACCTGCCTAGTTTTGATGGCAGGAGTGACCCTGAGGCTGCAGAGGACTGGCTCTTTAAGATTTAGAGGATTTTTCGGGCGATTGGCTGTGTACCGGAGCGGATGGTGGACCTGACTACCTATGTGCTGGATGGTGAGGCCACAAACTGGTGGAGGATCACATCTGTAGTGGTGTTTGCTGACCGAGATGACGTGAGATGAGAGGAATTCCTTGAGGAGTTCAACCAGCAGTTCTTTCCGCAGCACGTCAGAGACAGGAAGAAGGAGGAGTTCTTGGCCCTCGAGCAGAAGGACATGTCCTTGGCTAGCTACATCAGCAAGTTTAACGCCGTAGAGCGTTATTGTTCTAAGACATATGTGACACCCGAGAAGAGAGTGCGGAAGTTCATCAAGCGGCTGAGGAAGCAACTTAGGTCGCATGTGATTACCAGCATGCCGTAGACCATGGCGGATGTGGTAAAGTTCGCGACTATCATCGATCAGGACTATTAGGAGAATTACCAGGATGCGTGGAAGCCGCCAGTGAGCACGGGAGGACGTGCAGTTGGACGTTGCACAGGGAACCCGGGCAAGAGGCCCCGGGTTTATGGAGGAGGAGCACACCAATCTGGTGTGTGCAGTACCTACGGGAGTTTTCATCAGGGTCAGGAGTTCCCCCCATGTACTGGTGCATGTCTGGGATGCGGTCAGATGGGCCATTATATTCGACAGTGCTCGAGCAGGCAAGTTGAGCCAAGCAGGAGGCCGAGACTACCAGTGGTAGGGAGGAGCGGAGGCAGCAGGTCTGTCGTTCTGCAGGGCCAGACCAGGAGAGATGGGCGAGTCTTCACTGTCACGGCTGAGGAGGCGAAGGACTCCAACACTGTCGTGGAAGTACCCTTGTTGTTTCAGGTTTGGTTGCTCGTGTTTTGTTTGATTGCGGCGCCACACACTCCATTTCGGAGAAGTTTGCTGGCAAGTTAGATCAGACCCCTGAGCTACTGACTGATTTGTTGGAGGTCAGTACGCCCATGGGTGAGGTGGGCACTATAGGGAGCTTTCTCCTCGGCACCACAGTTGTTTCGGGAGACCATGATTTTCCGGCATATCTAGTCTTGCTACCGATGGAGGATTTCGACGTCATACTGGGATGGACTGGCTGTCGCAGTACGATGTGCGAGTCCTTTGCGGTGAGAAGAAGATCCTTATTCCAAGGAAGGACGTGGCCGAGGTGTTGATCAGAGGGACGACGAGTAGAGGTGGTCGTCTGTTTGTGTCTGCGGTTAAGGCACAGAGGCTGATGCATCAGGGTTGCAGAGCGTTTGTGGCTACTCTGGATGTTTCTGTTCCTAAGACGACGAGGCTGGAGGACATAGAGGTTGTACAGGAGTTTCCAGAGGTGTTTCCTGTAGAGAATCCTGGATTGCCACCGCACTGAGAGATCGAGTTCGGCATTGAGTTAGTGGCTGACACGGCACCCTAGTTAAAGGCACCGTATCAGATGGCACCTGCTGAGTTGACAGAGTGGAAGAAGCAGTTGCAGGAGTTGATGGACTATGGGTTTATCTAACCGAGTGTGTTGCTTCGGGGAGCACCAGTGTTGTTTGTGAGGAAGAAGGATGGGTTGTTGCGGATGTGCATCGACTACAGGATGTTGAATAAGGTTACCGTCAGAAACTGGTACCATTTACCCTATATTGAGGATTTGTTTGATCAGTTGCAGACCGCGAGAGTGTTCTCGAAGATAGATCTGTGTTCCGGTTATCACCAGTTGCGGACCAGAGAGGCAGATGTCTAGAAGACAGCATTCAGGACGCGATACGGGCAATACGAGTTCTTGGTGATGCCGTTTGGACTGACGAATGCACTTGTAACATTCGTGGACCTGATGAATAGGACCTTTCAGTATTACCTTGATAGAATTGTCATTGTCTTTGTGGATGACATGTTGGTGTACTCACCAGACATGGAGCAACATCGGGAGTACCTGAGGATTGTGATTGGCATCTTGATGGATCAACAGCTCTACGCCAAGTACACAAAGTGTGAGTTTTGGTTGGATTAGGTGGCTTTTCTAGGGCACATTGTGTCAGCGGATGGGATTTCAGTGGATCCGACGAAGGTTGAGGTTGTGACTCAGTGGAGGGCCCGACGAGCGAGACGGAAATCAGGAGCTTTGTTGGACTTGCTGGGTATTACAGACGGTTCATTCAAAATTTCTACAGGCTTGCTTCACCGCTGACATCGTTGATGCAGAAGGGCGTCAAGTTTGTTTGGTCCCAGAAGTGCGAGGACATTTTTCAGGAGCTGCATATGCGACTGAGGACAACACCGATTCTGACGCTACCGAGTGGCAGCAGAGGCTATGTGATTTACAGCGACGCGTCAGGGATTGACTTGGGCTATGTTCTGATGCAGCACGGGAATGTGGTGGCGTATGCTTCGAGGCAGCTGAAGGTGCATGAGAAGAACTACCCTACTCATGATTTGGAGATAGCAGCGGTGGTTCACGCATTGAAGACCTGACGACATTATCTCTATGGAGAGCAGTTCGAGGTCTTCATAGATCATCAGAGCTTGAAGTATTTATTCTCACAAAAGGAGGTGAATATGAGGCAGCGTAGATGGCTGGAGTTCATTAAGGATTACGACTTCACCATCTCCTATCATCCGGGGAAGGTGAATTCGGTTGCAGATGCACTGAGCAGGAAGGTAGAGGTGTCAGTTGGGAGTTTGTGCACTTAGGAGTGAAGGCTACTCGAGACGTTGTCAGAGTGGAGGCCGTTCACAGAGGGCTCTTAGAGGGCGATGATTGTTGTGATTCAGGTGGAGCCACATACCGTCTCGTGAGTTATTCCGGCTCAGCATGATGATGAGGAGTTAGCTGGTCTGCTACATTTAGCCGCCAGAGGTGGATCAGCCTTCAGTGTGGGGGCTGATGGTGGTCTGAGGGTCAAGAGTCGGATATGGGTGCCTAAGGTCGATAGGCTGAGATTTGACATCATGGAGGAGGCACACCGAGCGAGATATACCATTCACCTGGGCTTTGTGGTCTTCGTCGTAGGGAGTTGAGGCATGTTGAGGCCGTGTGACCTCACAGTTAGGTGTCGTCTAGCTGTAAGTACCTATAGTGACCATAGGTTGTTTGAGCCGTGTTTGCTAGATTAAACTTCTACCCTCACCCACTACCCACACTAGATCTAGGGATTCTTTCATTCCCCTCTGAGTCATATTCTTCACACCTACTTCTACGTTCTAGTCTCCTCCCTATTACACTATTTATAAGTATTTTAGGGTCGAGTCGAGCACTTTTGTGAGCTTGGCCTCGTGTTGGTGAGAGTTGTTGACTCGAGAGTATTGTGTCGAGATGGATGGTTACATGGGCGACCATCCATATCATTGTTGGGATCAGGACAATTCTTCCTGGTATTACGGACCCATGCAACCTAGGGTGGCTCAGACTAACACCCCGTATGGTTGGGACAATCTTAATTGTGTGACTGGGGAATCTTCATATTGGGGTAGTACGAGAGAGGCACTGACTGATAGACCATCATCTAATTACGTCGGATCATACGCTGGTCAACAAACTGAGACATTACAACAACCTTTGGCCTCTTTCATGCGTGCGGTAGAGGATATTAGTGCATCGATGGCTCCAGTAGCTATACCATGTGACTGTTGCGGCTTGAGTGGTCACGTTATCGGGGAATGTCCTTATGTTCCGCTAGAGCATGAGTATGAGCATACCCTTTCCCAAAATGCTCAATGTGACATTTACGCATCCGCGTACAACCCAAGAGGGATGGATTCATAGGAAGACAATAATGATTCAATTTTTTATACGTTGTAACCACGCCATTATTCTCCTCCCTATTACCCACATCCTTACTAGCCACCACCCATGACCAATCAGTGGACTCATTCTGAACCCATAAACACCCAACCCCCAAATCTCCAAAATTCTAACTTGAGCCTCACAGTTGACCCCAAACTTGATTCTTAAAACAAACTCTCCAAATGTTCATGGAAATCACCCAAAATTCCTTGCGAAATCTGGCAATGTAAGTGAGTCATATGCCGCAACAATTAAGTGAACATGAGGATGGTGACCTTTCTTGTCAACATAAAGATTCATCTTTTGATATCGAACGACTACCACATCAACAAATTTAATGAATAATCTTTCAGAGTCAAACTCCTAGTCAGTCTGAGGGACTTGGGGTTTCAATTCATGATCACTTGGTGGAGGATTCAATTCAAATTGAGAATCACATGGACTAGTTTCATTATAAGTTGGCACAAGATTGTGCCTTATCATTTTGTCCCGTGGCCCTTGAGTCACATGATCTTAATTTTGTGCCTCTTGAGGACTCACATTTGGTGGAGCAAGAGCTCCCTAATACCCCTAATTTTATACGACTTGGTGAGAGTTTGCCTGTCACTATTGTTCCTGATCATCTTGAAAATGAAATGACACCAAACAACTACATTGCCAATGATGGTATTGAGAGTTCCTTAGAGGATACCTTGGGTAAGAGACCCACGTTCGGTTCGCCTGGTGCGTCAGGTAAGGATAATGAGGGTGTTGGCCTCATTTCGACGCACTAGCCTGTTGGTTGGAGAGTGTGGATTGACGATCATAACTTCAATACCGCAACGGGAGAAACTCTTCTTCCGTTGCTCAATTATAACCACGCTCTTGAGAGGTTCGAGCTTTTTTCGTTTGATCCTTTGAATCATACGCTTTTACGTCTAACTCATGAACCTTTCCCGATATTTTGTACACTTTGTGAGGGGGGGGCACACATGAGTATTTTGTCCCCGCCTGGTTTCATGTTCCCATTCTAAGTGCATTGACCCACTTTTGAGGTTCCCATTTGATGTCCTTTGACAAATGACGATGAGAACTTATTTTTGTGCATAGTTATATTTGAAAAAAACTCCAAGAGTGAGCATATGTTATTATTTGGACCCCATTTGATTCACGTATTTGTCTCCTTTCTTAAGTATCTCACATGTTTTTGGGAATTCAGGTATATGTCCATCCACATAACGATGAGCTTCTGTTTGCGCTTCACGTTGGTGAGATTTTTTTATTTTTCATGCATAATCCATGTAGTATCATACTCACATTTATTGAGGACAATTCATGAAGTAAGTATGAGGGGTATTTTAGTGTGTACATAGTCAGGTCTTTTTCCTTCTCTTTTGTTTTCTTTTGTTTTCATTGTTATGGTCATGAAAGTGTGCTGTATTTAATATCAATATATCTGCATGTTATGATCCTCCAGTGACTTGTCTTCTTTCGCTTGCCATGTGCTTTAAAATTTTCATTTCTTTCAAAATATTCATGTGTTTGTGAAAGAAAATGTTTCTGGGTTTTGCGTGTGTTTAGCATGTGTAAAACTATATCTAGTCATAAGGATGCACCTTGGTTTTCCCTTCTAGGGGGGGGAGTAATCATAGGGTTTGAGTACTCAAACAAATAAAGAAGTCCACCTTGAAACTAGTGAGTCGAAGAATTCGTGCTTGTTAGTATAAGGAAGTTTGTCGTGGTCAGGGACCCTTCAACTCCTGTTGTGAAACCTTAAGTGTAGGAGTTTTGGTTCCCATGTAGATAAGCAATAATAAATAAGTATGATGTTCTCTCTTCTCGCACGACTCCTATCACTTGGGAAATTAGGTTTGAGGGGACTTGGTACTTGGTGCTTTTGAGTCATCTGAGTTGGGATGAACCGACCGAACTCCCATGACATGGGTGGTAGGGATCGCCCTATAAGGAGATTTGGGGAGTATGTGATAGTGTAAATCCTCTTAGGCAATGATGCACGAAACCCGTCCTTGAGGGAATTAAACACCAACTAGAAAAAAATAAAATGAAAAAAGAAGAAAAGAAGAACAAGAAAAAAGAGAAAACACTAGTGCATAATAGGTTTTACTCGTCGCCTAATAGACGTCGGCTGTTATAACGACCGACGTCTAGTAGGGAGAGGACAGAATAGACGTTGGTCATTTCTATGACTGACGTCTATATGATACTATAGACGTCGGCTGTTGGAGTACCGCGTTTATCTGACGTCTATAGGGTATAGACGTCGACCCATAGACGTCGGATGTTATAGATGTTCGACGTCTATACTCCCTGCATATAGACGTCGGGGTATAGACGTCGGACATCTATAACATCCGACGTCTATAGGTCTTAAAGAAATCAAACAGATGCGTTTCTGTCATTCATTTCAAACAAAAGCCCAACCAAACCCTAGCCGTCCCGCGACCGAACTATCATCCGCGACCGATCTCCGACTGATCTGCACCGTCTCCGGCACCGCAGCGACGTCCCAACCTCTCCTCCCCTTCTTCGGCCCTCTTCTCCTTATTCCTCTGTCTTCCTCCGTCTTCCTCCACATCCTAACAAAAAGTAAGTGTTAAGTTCGTTTTTGTTGGTTTATTTTCGGATTTTTCTTGTAGTAACGATTCTTTTCGATGTTAGTAAACTTCTCATCTCGTTTATTGTTGGTGAATGCAACATTTTGATTTTTTGGTTTTAATCTTGAATATATTCGTATTTTTGTGATTTGGAGTTAAACTTAACATTTTGGTTTTCTATTTGATTTGGTATGCGTATTCGTATTTTGTTTGGGATGATAAATGCATGATACAAATTTATGGTAGAAATTTGAAATGGATTCAAATGGACGTTGAAATGTACGTCGGTTCCTTATGCCACGTTAAGTTATCATCACAACTACCTTGCTATTATTAGGAACATACACTTTAATTGAAGAGTCTACAATCTTAAAATGTCAAAGTTCATTTCATATGCGAAAGAAATTAAGAAGTTAGAGTTAATCTGGTTTAAGTGTGTTGGCAGTTCTATTAAGGTTTGAAGAACCATAAATTGCATTATTTGCTACGGAGATTAGAGAAATTTTCTTCTTTCGTTTAAAGGATCAAACAAAGAACAATCAAGATGGGAAAAGTTTTTTAGGCGTGACAAGCTTGGTAAAACATAGGTGAAGTATTTGTAAAACGCTCACATACTTTTGTGTATAAATGATATGTAGTCATAAGATGAAGTTCATGTATTGATTAGTATGCCACTTGTCTTTATTATTCTGAATCTTAATTTCATTAATTTACCTTAGAACATGCACTTACATCTATTTAATAATATTATGTTTTTTTATGGCTCAGAATTCCAGATACCAACATATTGAATATTATCATATTTAATAATATATTAACTATCTTACACAACAATATTATGCTATAAGTAAAGTGTCTATAGTAATTTTGAATCAATTCCTTCAAACTTGGATTCAAGTTTGTGAAATCCTGAGTTTTTTGTTTCTCACATGCATTTACATTTTTTAATGTGAATTATCTAAACTAATTTTGAAACAATTACTTGTAACTTGGATTCAAATGCGACACTAATAAACATTCAATTCTAAATTTTAAACGTTTATTTAGTTACATGTTTATTTAGTTAAGTGTTTATTTATGCTTATGATATTCTTTTATTTAGAAAAGTTTTAATGTTTAACTCATCAACCCCCTTAAGCAACTTGGCCTTTAATAATCCAAAGCAAAAGATTAGACAATATTTGCTAAGTCATTCATCATATAGGATTTGCATTCATCATATTTATTATTTATTTACGATTTCTGTCGTAGATTGCTGGCGTAATGTACGTAATATCTTTACTCATCATTCATTAGAAAGCACGCATTAGTTAGTAGGAATTGCATTGGACCAAGAGTGAGGTGAGTGTTTGTTTGGTGTGTTGTTTGTTAGATTAAGGTATGAAAAACACTTAGGGGACAGTCACCTATAGGAGATGAGGTGGGGGATTTCATCACCCTTTCCTTTGCCCCAAAACCACCTAATAAAAGAGCCTTAATAAAATCAATTAGACGTTGGCCACTAGGATTTTCAGATGCATTAAGGAGAGGAAACCGTTTAAAACCGTTATGGCTTGAATGTCGTTGCCCATTTAGTCTCCCTGAGGTTTTAGGAACCTCCGGGTTCTTGATTTCCAGCATATTAGTGGTCGTCGATGTTTAAGACCGTTTCGGCCTGAACATCGTTGCCCATCTAGTCTCCCAAAGATATTAGGGACCTCCGGGTTCTTGATTTCCTACAGACTAGTGGTCCTCGGTGGGACCTCGAAGTTAGGCGTCGTTTATTACTAAGGACCTATAGTGGACTTTAGGATTGTTTTGGCCTTGATTGCTTAGTTAGATTGTCTATTACTAACCTTCCTTATTCCCACGCTAGATTAAGGACTTCATCTCCTCTCCTCTGAGTCATTCTTTTCTCATCTTAATGTCTCCGAATCTTCTCATCTACGAACACATTCTTTTAAATTGAAATTTTGTTTATTTTCTCCAATAGTAACCCTCAGACATCCGACGTATATTCCCTTTTCTGTAGTAGTGAAAAATGGTAATACAAATAAGAACCTTAATGGACTTTACACGATGTGTCACTTGAGGAAGTTAAGGTTGCCCATGTCTTTCACTTAAGTCCTTAATTAACTTGCATGAACGGTTCCCTAGACTAGGTGTGTCGACTGGATACATATATAGAGTCAGCCCGTAGGATTACCGCGTCCAATGAGTGGCAAAAGTAGATCCGGCGAGTCGTGTTGCTAGGTTGAATAACTCATCATTGTTCAGATTTTGTGGGTATATCTGCTGAAAATCCTCGGGAGACACCACTCCTCCTTGGTGACAAAGAGGTTTAATGACTTGTTTCACGTGCTAAGTGCAACCGTGATTCCTAAGAAAGTGAGTTAAGATGTCCCCATTTTTTGTATATTTTACTTTCTTTCATTTTTATCTTTCTTTGTTTTGTTCGGGACTAGCAAAATGTAATTGTGGGAGTATTTGATAGTAGCTTATCATACGTCGCATTCATGCAATATATTCTTTATTTTACCCCCAAATTGTGTTACTTGAGTGTTTGTTCGTAGTGTTTCAGGTGTTAGGTAATAAAGAAGAGAAATGGACCAAAAAGGACCTAAATGCAAGAATAATAGACTGATTTGCAAGGGTTTTGGACCTCTTTGTAATGCCCAATGACTGGACTGAAAACGTGGAGGGACCCAAGTGAAAACTCGGAGAGACCAAAGTGTAAAGGAATATATTGTGTGACAAAAGTCCATAACTTGAGGAGTAAATTAACAATTAAAATCAAATTGGCTCGAGACAATGGACCAGGGCTCAACCCCACGTGCAACAAAGCAACATGAACTCGCTGTAGAAATTTCAGATCGATCAGAGCAACCAGAACCGCCAGTGGCGGTTGTTTTTGTTACATTTGCTCTCTAATTTCGGAGGCGGGTCGGGTTGTCAGGGCAGAGAAATATACAACATCCGAATCTGATTTACAACCGTCTGATTACGTCCAGATGAATCCAAACCCTCTAATCTTTTGTAAATATAATCTAGTTTTCTACATTTCCATTTTGGTTTTATGTTGTTTTTATGTTTTCTTGAGTTTAGAGATGGGTAGGGAGTAGTCCATCCCCATTGGGGGTGGAGAAGAAGTTGATGTGATTATGTGATGTATTAAGTGTGTGTGTTAATCCTAACCTTTGAATCTCAAATGAGTTCCATAACCATTGAATGAGATTTTCACTCTTATCTTTGATGTGCTAATGCTATTAAGTGATGCTTAGAACATGCTTAGATTAGTGGGCCTATTTTATGCGGAATGATGAGGTGAGGAAAATGATGGAGTGGATAAGGAGGAAACATGACATGTGCATGCATGTGCTTGAAAGGAATGTGTTCTAAAAGTTTTACTTTTATATGTCAATCGTTATGGATGAATGTGCAAGCATTTTGTTCTTTGATTATTGTATTCGTCTTTTGGAAGTGTTAAGGAAGAGACTCTTGGTCCTTAACCGTAGAGCACTAAAAGATAATAGTTTACATAAATCAAAAGTTATTCATAATCATGGTAATTAACATGGAACATTAATTACCGAGATTAGATTGTCGTGTTGGTCATCGATTATTGTAGCTCTACAAATATTTGACGACACGAGTACATAAAAGAGGAAAAAATTACTTTTACATATTGAATAGACCTAACAAGTAAAACATTATGGAATTGTGTTATGTGTCATTAATGTTTTACTGTGTCTTGGATCCTAAGATATGAGACTTATATCTTTTCACATAAGGAGTGTTTAATTTGATTATTGTCAAAAGCTATCAATGAGTTTAGTGATAAAGACAATAGTTCGTTGAACGTGACTTATGCTGGAAAAGATAGCTAGTCAAAAGATTATCATTGCCCCTCTTAATTGAGTGTTGATATTAGTGGGCCCCTTGAGAAAGCAAAATTATAATGTGCACAATGTGACTTGAGTTAAGTTACATAGTTATAATTAGTTTAAAGAGATCAAGAAATGAATATAATATAAAAGTGACACATTTCTACTTTGTATATATTCTTAATATCATGAGGCAAGGGATAGACACAAGTAGTTCACATACATCACTAAATGGATCGTGTTTGAGTGAAACAAGACATCTATGCTAATTAAGTAACTCTAATGTGTAGCTATATACCGCTTATAGTTTGAAATATTGAGTGTTTAATATCATTGCCAATTTAGCTTATATCCTTCTATAGGTCACACCACAAAATTGGAAACAAGAAGCTTAATTTTGAGTTCATATGATGTGTTGTGTTTATTGTGAAAACGAACACATGTGGTGAAACAATAAAATCAATATGTCACGAAAAATGACATAATTAGAATCATGAATAAACTCATATAAGATATATATATATATATATATATATTATGGGGTGTAATAATTTAATATTACATGGGATAATGTATTACATGATATATGAATTTGCTAAAACCCCCAAAAAATCAATCTTTTTGGAGATAAATCCAAAATTTGACAAAGGCAAAATCAGGGTCAAAACGGTATACCGTTTTGAGTTCGGTCGACCGGGTCCTTAGGAACGGTCGACCGGACAAGGATTGGAATGCGCGGGTCGACTGAAAATATTAGTACGTGTTGTGATAATGAGATTGGTTGACCGGGCGTGAGTACACGGTGGACCAAAAATATCCAGGAGTTTTCTTGGTGATATAATGGTCGACCATTACAAGGATACGATCGACCAAAATTTACTAGGAGAAATTTTGGTAAGTAAGCGGTTGACCTGAGTGAGAAGTGATTTGACCAAAATTATCTAGGGAAATATTCGGTCGACCGATTGGAAATTTTGGTCGACCGTTCTGTACGGTTTTGCCGGAATTATTAAGAGAATAATTAGATCATGGGCTTGATTAATTCCAAATTTGGTAAAACAATTTTTCAAAGTCCAGATTAATTCCAGATTTGGTCAAACAATATAAATAGGACCTCTTACCCTACTTGTTTCACAAATGTTAACGCAAATTCTTTCTCTCCCTAATCTCTCCACTAATCACCATGAAATTTTCATAATTAGTGAGAGCTTTTGGAGATCAAATCTCGTGGAGCTTTGGAGGGGTTATTAGCTTGATTCTAAGCTTGATTTAGAGGTTGAATTGCCTAGCTCCTTTCTCTTTAATCTTGTTTATAGTTTGGTGAAAACGTGGAGGCAAATCGACGGGCGATTCAACGGGCAACGGAACTCCGGATCTTCAAAAAGGTTTTAGAGAACCTTTAGGTATGACCCTGTCTTGTTTGTTTATTTTAATATATGTAGGTTTGCATGATATTAGAATAAACACAAAACAATGTACATAAAATTGCTGAAAATATGAAATCGATCATATATGCTTGTATTAATTGTTTTAAAATATACACATACATAGGGACACAAAATTCTACAGTGCACATGTCAGCCCGATTGACATCATTTCATGCTTATATTTGTATCTTATATCCATTATCTTACACCTAAGCAATGCTACGTGACGAGTTTTATGTTTGAATTTCAGAAATAAAGAGGTTTGAAGAGAAGATGCATGAAAGGACCTAAAAGATAGGAAAAATGACTGAGTTGAGAGACTCGAGGACTAAGATGCAAGGGAGAAGGACCTGAACGTAAGACCGAAGGACCATAGAGCAAAATAGAAAACTCCACACCATTATGGGGAGTATTTTGGCAATTCGATTCGGGTCGGAGCTCCAATAAACAAAGTATATGCATTAAAGACCGACAAAGAAATCTAGAAAAGCCCAGAATAAAATACAACGTGATCCAGACCATATAGACCGCCAATTGGCGGTCCAAGACCGCCAATTGGTGGTCTCTTTTGGTCCAGATATGCTACGATTTTGGTGGGTCTCGTATTAGTGTGTATGTAGTCCATTTCTGGTATTTTTTTAGTCCCACATTGAGGATTGTCACGGATTGCCTTTTTCTATGGATATAAATAGAACTCTTCACCTTCCATTGTAATGACTTCACATTTTGAGTGACTATTCTTCCTACTAGAAGTGAGGCATTGAGGCACACACTAAAGTAGGAGGATGCTACTTGAATTGTGAGTCATTTTAATAAAAGTTTCTTTATTATGTTGTTTGTTTTATGTTGCTTGTTTTACTTTGTTTAATTTCATTTCATTAGTTTTAGTAGCTTAGTTAATATGCTTTCCTTGCTTAGTTTAATCATTAGTCTAATGTGTAGTGATTAGTTCCATCCCCTTTGGGGGGTGGAGTAGTTGTTCATACATGCAAATGAGAATGGAATAAATGCTTTATTTACATTGTGTTGATAAAACATGAATGTATGCTTGCTTGTTTAGGATAGAATTTATAACTTGATGAGTTTTGCCAAAATGATTAGACACCTCTCATGCTTGTTTAGGTTATGAAATAAACAACTTGTATATGTAAATGTTAATCAACTAGGTTGGTGAATGGATTGATAGGTTTTGCCATAACATTTAGACACTTCCTATGCATGACAACACCACCTTTATTTGTGCTTAAAGAATGTGTTCAACACCCACCTCTTTGCATGTGTGCACTCACTCCACCCCTTAGGGGTTTTCAATTTTTGAATTTCAGAACTTATTTAGTTCTTAGTTTAGTTTGGTAGTTCATCGTTTATTGCTTTCGTTCGCATTTCGTACTACGTAGTGTAGTGTAGTGTAGTGTAGCGTAGAGTAGGATAGTCAAACTCTCTTCTCCATTTTTTGCCACTTGATTTATGATAAACAAGAGGCCGCTCACCTCCCTGTGGACGACCCGTATTTGCCACGTCTTCACTGACACCGTGCACTTGTGGTTTAATTAAAACGTTCAACAAGTTTTTGGTGCCGTTGCCGGGGAGGTGGCAGTCCAAACTCTTGTTTGGACGATTCGAGTGGATTTAATTTGTGTTTTGTAGTTTTTCTTTGTTTCAGTAGTGTTGGAGTCACAAGGGAAGGCAGCAGAAGAAGTTGGAGGCCAACCTGGGCACTTTGGACCGCCAATCAGCGGTCTGGTGAGCCATGTTTCCCTTCTTGTTTCTTCAGCTTGTTGTAATCACACTCTTGAAACTCTCAGATATATATTGTATATATGTTGGTGCACCAGTTGCCTGTTTTCTTTAGTAATATCCTCATGCTTGTGTTATATTGAAAATTTTAAATTTCTTCCGTTGTCGAGGATGTTACAAATTGGTATCAGAGCGGTCAGTTCTGACACACTTGTCCAAAGAAGCCACCTTAGATGTCTTTTCGATAGTTTGCATTGTAGAGCATGCATGCATAATCATCTGATTTTCTATTTTGATGTCTCGTATGTAGATGCGTCCGAGACGCGTGAGACCTCCCCCAAGTTGCCAGAGTACCAGTGAGGAGACTGGAGTCACGGATTGGGCTGAGGAGCGACGGATGCTCTACGTCACTGTATAGAGGTTGGGCGTTCTTCTATAGTGTCAGTCTGGCAGAGAGGAGACAGCAGGGGTGGGAGCGGTGCACAACCATTTTATGCGCCAACACCCGCCTGCATTTTATGGTAGAGGAGATTCTGAGGCCGCCGATGACTGGGTCTTTAAGATCCAGGAGATCTTCCAGGAGATTGGGAGTCCACTGGAGAGGATGGTGGGTTTGGCCGCATATGTGTTGGGCGGAGAGGCGTCCAACTGGTGGAGGACCACGACTGTAGTGGTGTTTCTGTGCAGGAATGATGTCATCTAGGATGAGTTCATCGGGGAATTCAATGAGCAGTACTTCCCGGAGCATGTCAGGGACGGGAAGAGAGAGGAATTCATGAGCCTCGAGCAGGGGGAGATGTCACTGGCATACTACGTCCGGAAGTTCAACGCTTTGGAGAGTTATTGTCCGGAGATCTGTGTGACACCAGTTTCGAGAGCGAGGTAGTTTATTCGGGGGCTTCAGAAGCAGCTCCGTACTCGCGTGACCTATAGCATGCCTCATACCCTAGCTGATGCTTTGAAGTTCGCGACTCTCATAGACCAGAACTATCTGGAGAACTATGCGGAGTTCAGGAGGCCACAGGGGAAGATAAGTGGACGTCCGGGAGTTCCACTAGCAGGAAATCTGGGCAAGAGGCCCTGGATAGAGGGGAGCAATGCATGCCAGCCTGAGCCGTGCAGGAGGTGTGGTAGGGTCCACCCAAGGCGAGATTATGGGGCCCATCCTGGAGTTTGTTTCACTTGTGGTCAGCCGGGCCATTATGCCAGAGATTGTACGAGTGGACCAGGCGAGTCTACTGCCCGAGAGAGACCTCCAGCAGCGGGTAGAGATGGAGGTCGTCGTCCTTTTGTGCCACCTCAGCAGGGACATAGGACCGGGCGAGTATTCACCATCCAGGCAGAGGTGGCGAGGGACGCCAACACTGTGGTGGAAGGTACCCTTTTTTTGCTGGTTTGGAAGCCAGAGTACTGTTTGATTGTGGGGCCACACATTCGTTTATTTCAGAGAGATTTGTGAGTGTGTTGGGCCGTACCCCTGCGATGTCGACTGCCATGTTTGAAGTCAGCATACCCTTGGGCCTGGTGGGCATTGCAGGGTGCTTCCTCCCTGGCACCACGATTGTTTCGGAAGATCAGGAGTTTCCGGATGTGCATCGATTACAAGATGTTGAACAAGGTTACCGTGATGAATCAATATCCTTTACCCAGGATTGAGGACCTGTTTGACCAGTTGTAGTCAGGGAAAATATTTTCGAAGATTAATCTGTGATCCGGTTATCACCAGTTGAGGATCAGAGAACCAGATGTTCAGAAGATTGTTTTTAGGATGAGGTACAGTCACTATGAGTTTCTGGTAATGCCGTTTGGATTGACGAACAGGTCTGCAACTTTCGTGGATCTGATAAGTAGGACGTTCAACCAGTACGTCGACCGATTCGTGATAGTCTTCGTGGACGACATCTTGGTGTATTTACGAGACATAGAGCAGCACAGGGAGCACTTGAGGATCGTATTTGGCATTTTGAGAGATCATCAGTTGTACGCCAAGTTTTTGTAGTGCGAGTTCTGGTTAGACAATGTCACTTTTCTTGGTCACATAGTATCGAGGGCTGGGATATCAGTGGATCCAGCGAAGGTGGAGGCGGTGACTCAGTGGAGAGCCCCGACGAGTGTGACAAAGATTAGGAGCTTTGTTGGACTGGCGGGATATTATCGTCGGTTCATCAAGGACTTCTTGAGGCTTACTTCACCTCTGACGACACTGATGCAGAACGGAGTGAAGTTTGTTTGGTCCCAGAAGTGCGAGGACAGTTTTCAAGAATTGAAGAGTCGGTTGACGACTGCTTCAGTTCTAACCCACCCCAGTGGTAGTGAAGGTTTTGTGATTTATAGCGACGCTTCTGGTGTGGGGTTGGGTTTTTACTGATGCAGCACGGTCAGGTGGTCGTGTATACTTTGAGATAGTTGAAAGTGCACGAGAGGAACTACCCCACTCATGATTTGGAGTTGGCAGCAGTGGTCCACGCACTGAAGATCTGGCGTCATTATCTATATGGTGAGAAGTTTGAGGTTTTCACAGATCACCAGAGTCTGAAGTACATGTTTTCGCAGAAGGAGCTGAATATGAGGCAGCGCAAGTGGCTTAAGCTGATCAAGGATTATGATTTCACCATCTCTTACCATCCGGGGAAGGCGAATACAGTTGCAGATGCCTTTAGTAGGAAGGTGGAAATTTCAGTTGCTAGTTTGTGTATTCAGGAGTGGAGGCTACTCGAGACCTTGTCATAGTGGAAGCCATTCACCGAGGACTCTAAGAGCGTGGTGATAGCTGGACTGAGAGTATAGCCTCAAATGGTCACGAGTATTGTCCAGACTCAGAGGTCTGACGAGGAGTTAGCAGGGTTGTTGCAGTTGGCTGCCATAGATAAATCAGATTTCAGTGTAGGAGTTGATGGAGGTCTGAGATTCGAAGGCCGTGTCTGGGTACCAAAAGGGGGAGATCTGAAGAAGGAAATCTTGGAGGAAGCACACAGATCCCATTTTTCCATCCACCCGGGCAGCACGAAGATGTATAAGGATCTCAGAGGAATTTCTGGTGGAAGAGGATGAAGACGGAGATAGAGGAGTTTGTTGACAGATGTCTGGTTTGTCAGCAGGTGAAGATTGAGCACCAGAGACCCGCGGGACCGATACAGAGGATAGAGCTTCAAAAATGGAAGTGAGAGCATGTGACGATGGATTTCATCACCGGGTTGCCGAGGACGAGGAGATCTCACGACGCGATTTGGGTAATAGTTGATTGACTGTCCAAGTCATCGTACTTTCTGGCAATCCGGACCACTTTACCATTGGAAGACCTGGTAGGCGGTGCGTTGAGGTGATAGTCTGATTGCATGGTGTGCCAGTGAGTATTATATCTGCAGCAGGCTCTGGGAACTCGATTGAAGTTCAGTACAATATTCCACCCACAGACAGATGGTCAGTCGGAGATGACGATCCAGACTCTAGAAGATATGCTGAGAGCTTGTGCTCTAGATTGGGCAGGACACTGGGATGAGCATTTACCGTTGATAGAGTTTGCCTACAACAACAACTACCATTCGAGTATTGGAATGACACCGTACGAGGCTTTGTACGGGAGACCTTGCAAATCGCCAGTGTGCTGGAGTGATGTAGGCGAGAGACAACTGATTGGGCCTGAGATTGTGCAGATGTATGCTGAAAAAGTCGATGTGATCAGGCAGAGATTAGCGACAGCTTAGAGCAGGCAGAAGAGCTACGCGGATAGGTGTAGGCGTGCACTTTTGTTTGAGGTAGGCGATCACGTTTTCTTGAAGATTTCACCATATCGAGGAGTGATGAGGTTCGGGAAGAGGGGGAAGCTCAGTCCGAGGTACGTTGGGCCGTTTGAGATTCTCGATCGGATCAGAGAGGTTGCCTACAGGATTGCACTGCCGCTGCAGTTTTCGGGTCTTCACAACGTCTTCCACGTTTCTATGCTGAGGAAGTACGTAGCATATCCTTCTCACGTGATTCAGTTAGAGGTTCCAGAGATCTAGCAGGATTTGTCTCTCAAGGAGAGACCTGTGGAGATCGTGGATCAGATGGAGCACCAGCTCAGGAGGAGGATTATTTCGATGGTGAAAGTCAGGTGGCAGCACCATAATGAGCGAGAGGCCACTTGGGAAATTGATGAGGAGGGCCGGAAGAAGTTCCCGGAATTGTTTGGTGAGTTTCGGTTCTAATTTCGTGGACGAAATTCTTTTAAGGAGGGTGGATAGTAATATCCTAAACCCTTATTAATTGGGTTAATTGCCTTTTAGGTGGCTAATTGGTGGATTAGGATGGAGGGCTGGGATTGAGTTGGTGGAGATGAGGTGGATGGTGGAGATGAGAGGGGAAGAGTATAGGTTGGTGGGTTTTCTCTTTTTCTCTCTCGCTCTCTCATTTTTCTCTCGTTTTTCTCTCTCCCGCTCAAATTCTCTCTCTCTACTCTGATCCGCAACAATCGGAGGCGCGGAGAGGGTGGTTTTGGTGAGGCGAGGTGAAGCTCAGACATTCTCCGGAGTTGGGTAGATCGTGGCTCGGTTGGTTTGTCGCCGGAGTTTGGGTTCGTGGGGGAAAGGCTCGTCGTTGGATCTTCAAAGGCTTCTTCAAGCCTTCAAGGTATGTTAAGCTTTACTTTGATACTCACTTATGCTTTCATGAGTGTTGGAGTGGTCGATGGTAGGCCGGATGGCTCATCAGACCTGTTCAGCAGTTTTCTGCACTGTAACGGTCGACCGATAGCTTGGTTCGGTTGACTGGTTGTAGTGTAATTTTGGCGTTATCTCTCGCACCGGTTGAACGATACCCTTGGGTGGTCGACCGGTGGTCCATGTTAAGCAAAGAGAGGGCACTACTGGTGGCTTTCGGTCGAATGGGACGCCTTTGCCGTTCGACCGAAACACTATTTTAAGTCGGTTGGGGGTGAGACCACAATACGGTCGACCGCCTTAAGACCTCGTTCGACCGACGACTTAAACAAACTTAATGTTCGTCCGACCTCTTGATGGTTAGGTCGACCGGGGAACTTTGTTATGAATTGGATTTTACACCCCGTTTTTGGTCGACCGTCGTCCCCTGTTGTTCGACCGTTTGTGCTTTTTATGCGACAAAGGGTTTTTACTGGTGGAATTTGGTCGAATGGCCCCCTTTGCCGTTCGACCGGTTGACGGGTTTTTTGGTTGGGCTAGTCCTATAGAGAGGATTCGGTAGACCAGTTTGGTGGTTTTGGTCGACCGTTTTGGTGCAGTTTTGTGTTATTTTGGTGTTGTGGAGCCAGCTCAAAGGCAACGGGTCTCCGGCCTTTTTGGGGGCAACGATATAGATATTGCCGACCTGAGAGTTGTTCATTGGTGTTGTGGAGCCAACTCAAAGGCAACGGGTCCCCGGCCGTGGAAGGTCAACGGTACGGACATTGCCGGCCTGAGAGTGGTTCACTGGATCAGCTGTGAAGGCAACGGGTCCCCGACCGTGGAGGGGCAACGGTACGGACATTGCCAGCCTGATAGTGATCCAGCGTTGTGTTGTAGCAGAGGATGTTCCGGTTGGGGTGCCTGGGGTACGTGTGAGGATTGGTCTAGAAGACCCACGAGACCCGTTACTGCTTTGTGTCTACTGTGGTAGGGAGAGAGTTCCCGGAGGCCTAGTGAGACGGTGTTTGTTTACTGCATTTCATAACATACATGCTTATAGATGTCTAGTCCATTTATTGTGATAGGAGTTTGGCATACGGGGTTTCCTTATGGGAAACTCAGGAATAATCATGTTTTATTTCAGGCCGTGAACGGCATTAGGAGGTGGGGACCGAGGAGGAGCATGTTCGGAGCCAGATCCTACTTTCCTGTTTTTGAGGTCCTAGTGATTATATGTACACTTTCCTTTATCTTTTGTTGTAATCATACTCTTGGAACTCTCAGATATATATATTGTATATATGTTGGTGCACCAGTTGCCTGTTTTCTTTAGTAATATCCTCGTGGTTGTGTTATATTGAAAATTTTAAATTTCTTCCGCTGTCGAGGATGTTGCACGAATAAATACTACACAAAAATTAGTACAACGACTAACTTAACATAGTCCTCGTCATCGTCATCCCTCTTCATGATTTTGATTCTGTCCAATGCTTTAATCACCACCAACACCATTAGCTCCTCGTTCATAAAGTACTTCTTCTTTTGATACTTCGACTGTGCCTCCCAATCTAGAATTTCCCCTTCAACAGGCAAACCCATTGCCAACTGGAATTCAACTTCGTTCATTTGAAGTTCATAACCACAAAGAGAGAAAGTCTTCTTTTTGTGGTCATATGTTTCCCCTGAGACTGACAAGAACGTCCGGCCTGTGTTGGGCTCAATGCCACTCACAGCTCCAAATTTAGTATGTTTCATCATTAACACCTTTTGTCATTCGGTACGACCTTTCAAGCAAGCATTCGTCTTGTTGAACATGCACTGGGTCATTGTAATATCCTAACCCTTCCTTATTGTGCTAATTGTTTTTAGGGGTGGATTAGTAAGGTTTGAGATGGACGGCTGAGATCGTTTCGGGGAAGAGTATAAAAGGTTTTTTCTCTCTCTCCCCTCATTCTCTCTCTCACGCCTCTCAATCTCTCACTCGTCCCTCTCTTCCCCTTAGTTGTTCTCCGATGTTGGTGGAGGCGAGGGTTGCTGTTGGAGTCGCCGGAGGAGCGAAGATCGTCGGTCGTAGAGTTCGCCGGAGTTGGAGTTAGATCATGGAACGCTCGCCGTTGTTTCTTCCAAGGCTTCTTCAAGCCTTAAGGTATGTCAAGCTTACTTTCAAGCTCACCTATTATTAGTGTGGGAGTGGGAGCGGTCGACGGTAGGGGGATTGGCTCGTCGGACCTGCACAATTATTTCTGAACTATAAACGGTCGACCGGTGTATGGGTTCGGTCGACCGGTTATAGTGTATTTTGGGCGGAATCCCTCGCACCGGTCGAACGATACCTTCGTGATGGTCGACCGGTGGTACAATTCTATCGAGAGATTGAGGCTCTAGGTATTTTCGGTCGAACGGGACCCCTTTGCCGGTCGACCGAAAGTACTATTGTATGTCGGTTGGGGCGTTGACCATCTAAACGGTCGACCGCCTGTTTGACTCGTTCGACAGACGACTTAAGTTAACTTAATGTCCGGTCGACCCGAAGTGAGGATTCGGTCGACCGTGTAGAATGTTTTGTCGAAGGAATTGCACTAGTGGATTTCGGTCGACCTATAGTGTTTTGTGGTTCGACCGTGTAATGTGATTTGTTGGAAGTTTTGTACTGGAGGTTTTCTGTCGACCGATAGTGTTCGATTGTTCGACCGTTGGAGTTTGGTTTGCGAAAATGTTTTCTTACTGGGGCTTTTCGGTCAACCGGGCCTCCTTTGCCGGTCGACCGATTGGCGAGTTTTTCGGTTGGGCCAGTTCTCTAGGTGAGGATCGGTCGACCGTTAAACAGTTTTCGTTCGACCATTTCTAACGTTTTTGGTGGATTCGTGGTTTTATGAGTACACTTAACGGCGCCTCGTCTCTCCGACCCCACGGGGGGCAACGGCACGGACTTGCGTCCGATAGTGGTGTGCTTGTACGCTTGAAAGTGGCTCGTCTCTTCGGCCTTTTGGGCAACGGCACAGACTGTCGCCCGATAGCAAAACGAGTACGGTGCCGTGTGTGCACGTGTGTTGTGGGGTTGGGGTAAGAGGACCGTTGAGACCCGGTTGTGTGGCCGTGACTGTACCGGCGGTGCCGTGTGTGCACGAGTGTTGTGGGGTTGGGGTGAGAGGACCTTTGAGACCCGTGACCAATGATTTTCCGGCGGTGCCGTGTGTGCACGTGTGTTGTGGGATTGGGGTGAGAGGACCCTTGAGACCCGGTTGTGTGGCCGTGACTGTACCGACGGTGCCGTGTGTGCACGTGTGTTGTGGGTTGGGGTGAGAGGACCCTTGAGACCTGTCGTGTCTGATTGGACTATTCTTCATTCATGCATTTTCATTATCGTCCATATATGTGTTAGGATTTGGCATACTGGGTTTCCTTCTGGAAACTCAGGCATTTTTTGTCTGCTTTCTGGCCGTAAGCAGCGGTAGACGGTGGTGCCTGCGGAGGAGAGCTTCTGGGACTAGATCCTGCTTCCCCCTCTTTTGAGGTTGTTGTGATTACTTTGTATATTTGATCTTATAGCTTTTGATGTAATCACCAGTTGTTGTAAACTCAGATCTGTATATTTATATATATATACTTGGTGCACCTGGTGTCTATCTTTGGTAATGTCCTCCGTTGATTGTATGTTTTAATGTTTTAATTTTTCCGCTGTTCGAGGACGTTACAGTCATAATGTTTTTCATAGTAACTGCATTTAACATCTACATTGACTTACATGTACTGAACCAGCAAGACATCCAGGCATATCAAGCGCCAATAATTTCATTACTTTGTCTATTTTTATGCAAATAATCAAACACACCCCATTCATCAACATATTTAATAAACATATGACCGTACAAAAAGAATATGACACAAATATATTTGATACACCACAAAGAGAATATGACGCAAATATATTTGCACTCCTCAGCCACATATATCTGACTAATCCTCTACAAATACCTCCCAAATATTAAGGCATGTATACCTGAAACCCCACTATCTCAACACATAGATTAATCTACGTTTCTAACCATCTAGTAACATCGCATGTAAATTTTCTCCTAAAATACAAACCACAAAAAACTTCTTTCGCACTCGAACCCTAACCAAAGTTACATCCACACTGAACCCTAACCGAGATCTCACCTTAACTAGTCAGAATGGTAAATGAAGTTCAATCTTACCGGCGAGAAAAAAATCATCGTCAACAGTAAAGTATGAAAAAGACTGACAAAATCAAAGCAAATGTGTCAGAAGGTATCGGTCACCGTTTCTTCAGAACACATCATCGTCAATGGACTTGCTTTTGAGTTTCGAATAATAGGACTAGAGAAATACCCTCAAAAGTAGTGGACAAACATCTCTGCAGCATGCCAATCCAACAATCACTTTGGGAACTGGACAAATTGGGTTTGGAATTTTTTCAAAATAAACTTTTTTTTTATTTTTTTGCCAAAATGGACCTCAATAAAAAGTATTTGTCAAACTAGACTCGCTGGCACCACGTGGTGACATGTGGCAGCGGCGGGTTTGTTTTTTAGTTCTCATTGGAAGAACTCGGCATCACCAGTGCCGAGTTCTCTTTGGTTTTTTATTGCCCAACACTTGCCATATTCCACTCGACGTGAGTTGCCAGGAGAACAGTGATTCAAAGAAAACTCGACACTGGGGATGCCGAGTTCTATTGGTGTGAACACGACACTTGTGATGCCGAGTTCACCTCAAGAGAACTCGACATCGTCAGGGTCGAGTTCCCTTGAAGAGTGCAAGTTCATTTAATTTAAGAACTCGACAATTTCTTTTCCTGTTTGACAACAAAGACATTTCATTTCCAATTTGACAATAAAGACAATCATTCCAATTACCAAAACACAATTTAACCACAAAACACAAACAACTACGATAAAACCAAAACAACAAACGTTTTAAACAACAGACAACCACAATAACGAGTTTAACATTTTAACATAAAACCAAAAGTAGTGTAATAACAACCAAATAAGTTTAACACAACTAAATATCTATCCTAAGTGACCTCTCAATCTCTTCTTCCTTTTAGGACGTGCTTGAGCACGTCCTCTCCCCCTTCCGCGTCCCACTCCTCGTGCTGCATTATCTGTATCCTGAGTCAGACCGCCAACGTCTTCTTGAGTGTGTGGATCTTCTTCTTCAACGACGCGATCCCGACTCAAATGTAATGTGGGTTCTTCAACACCAAAACACATGAGCCAAGCCTTCATTTTTTCCTTCAATTTTCCAACCATCGAACAACATGTCTTGTGATCTCTGATCGCCTCGTGAATTTGATGGAGTTCTTCATGGAACTCATGAACTCCGTGCACCTACAGATAATTAAACAGTTCATCAAACACTAAACACAATTTTAAAACGTGGTCATTGTTTAAATAAATGTTTAAATCTGACCATCTCTTGCTCTCTACCCGCTCGAGGTCTGTATAAGGTATGAGTCAGAGCCAAGGTGTGATGAACAATCCAACGTATGGTGATGCTCCAGTACCAATCCATATACAGTCGTGTGCTCTCTTCAAGAGTGACACCTAGGAGTGGTTGCTCAAACTGTAGATGATCTCTTCTGTGTGACCAATGCTGAATGAATTGGTGATTTTCCGCCAACCAATTAACATCTGACCTCCCCTAACCCGATTTCACTACATGTCATTCCATCGGCTCTGGAATGTGCTGTTGTAGACCGACCTGTCTCATCACTCGGTCTGGACAATGCATAACCACCTCACCAAAATTTATAAGCCAAGTACGTCTCGTTTAGATCTCTGAACCTTCCGTACATAGTGGTGGTAACTGACTAAGATCCAAATGTGCATAAGGGTCCCAGATCACTTGATCGAATTCCTGCACGTCTAGCTCGTTCCGATAAAAATCAAGTGTCGTCGTCTTCGCACTACCCTTAAATGTTCTTGGTCGTCTCCAACGGGAACCTAATGGTGCCCTCTCGTCCTCCAGGTATAATATTGGTCTGCTCTTCAAAGGTCTCCCAATGTATAGATGTTCCCAGCACCACAACTGCAAGAACGTAAGAAAACCACACAGATATTTGGTCAGAATCAGTGAAGCTTCGTCTAACATGTGATATAAGTGGGCCAAAGCCGCACTACCCAACCTGTACTCCGATGCGACGGCCAAATCTCTGAGAAAAGACATGTACTTCAAGTGAACCATCGTGCCACTCTTATCTGCCAAAATACTGCATCCCAGCTGGAACAGAATAAAGGCTCTGGTGTGTCGTGTAACTGTCTCCTCGTCAACATCAAAAGGCAACTGCTGATATTGAGCTTGTAACCAACCCAGAGTTACGGACCCCTTACGAACCAAGTCATCGGGGACCTGACCCAATAAATCCATGCAGACCTCTAACCAAACGTACTCCTGAGACACACACCGGCAAACCATCTACACGCAAGACGGTAATCATAGAGATGTCACGCAAGGTGCACGTGATCTCACCACGTTGCAGGTGAAATGAATGAGTCTCTTGTCTCCAACACTCGACCATCGCCCCCAGCATGGTATGGTCCAAATTGACTCGGCCCAACCGAGTGACTGTGTCAAACCCTGCCATATCTAGCAGAAACAACATCCTCTCACTAGTGATCTGCCATTCGTTGAGCTTCGATCCATGCTAAATGCATTCTACACCATCAACCTCCTTCTGCATAAATTTAGAGAAATGTCAGAATATTGAAACCCACGTGCAAATATTTAACTTGAAGATATAAAATGCTTACAAAATCTTTGAACAAGTTAGACTTGTGGTTGGCCTGCAAAATCAACACCGATCTGTCTACCGGACCTTGTGAAGTGTAGCTACCTCTAACCGAACCAGTACTGGAACCACCAAACTGCATCTGTACATAACACGTTAAATATTAGAAAACATTGAATTGTTGCAAATATTAAACTCATAGTAATATTAATTACAGTTAGGAAAAATTGGAGTCATAAAAATTGGAGTCTAATTTATCCCCTACACCATGTGAGCTATTAAAAAATATGAAAGTGTTGCAAAACATCAAAGTCATAAAAAATTGCAGTCCTAAAAAATACATTACATTAATTCAAGTCTTACAATTAACCGACTCTTAAAAAGGATTCAAGTCGTACATTCATTCAAGTCATAACAAAATACATTACATTAATTCAAGTCTTACAATTAATCAACTCTTACATTCATTCAAGTCTCACTAAATCGTTACATACAAAATATTCAAACTATTTCGCTATATAGGTTTCTTGCATCGCTTTCGGTTAAGCCCTATACCGCTGGATCTCCCACACCTTACCCTTCTTCCAGAGTGTTCGTCCATTTCGTTTCGGATTCGCGTTGATTTAGGCCGACCGGGAGGTCTTTTGGTTTGGGAGGCTTCATTGTGATGTTGCCTCGATCTTGCCATTACCTCACATCAGGAATTGGGATAAATATCGATTTGTACGCCTCCCTGTACATTTGAACCTCATAATACGGGGACACCAAATGTGAAGTGTTGACATTTGCATGTCTACCATTGCAAACTGCTAGTACATGTGAACATGGGACGTGCATTGCAATTATGTATCCACAAGTGCAAGTAATAACTCATTCGTCAAATTTCACAAGGTATTTTTTCTGGTCATTGGCTTCAACCTGGTACATCAGCTGGTGGTACCGACTTACGGTATGTGTTCTGGCTAGATTGTTGTTTGCTGTCACCACGGTGTGGACTGTCGGTACATATGTTTCATTCTACGACTCGACGACGTCCCTTCTTTTAACAAAGAATTTGTTCAAACGGAGAAAGGTCATCAAAATCATGGTTGTAATTGGCATACCGTGTGCCCCTCGTAACACATTGTTGAAGCTTTCTGACATGTTTGTTGTCATACATCCGAAACATCGACCCCCATCGTGACAACAAGTCCATCTTTCCAATGGACCTTGATGCTGAATCTACTCGTATACCGGTTTATGTTCCTCTGCAATAGCCTTCATTAACTCTTCAAATTTCATAAAGGAATGAGTTTTACCCGCTTCGTAAAACTTGATTTGTCCCAATCTTTCCTTGCAATTTTCGATGTTTAGCAAGATTTGCTTTCATGTGTCGAAGACATAATCAATGTGCATGCCCCTCCGAATGTGGAAATGCGGCTCGCACACAAGCGTTTATTCCCGAAAATCTGTCGGTGATAATACAAAAATCGGGTCGCCTCGTATCTCTACTTCCCAGCAATTGAAGGAACCACGTCCACGACTCTGTCTTCTCGCTCTCTACAACAGCAAATGTCAAAGGAAAAAAATCGTTGTTTGCATCCGTGCCCACAGCAATTAGCAATAAACCTCTATATTTGCTATAGAGGTGTATTCCATCCACACTGACAACTGGTCTACAATATTGAAACCCACTAATTGAAGGCCCGAACGCCCAAAACACACTCTTAAACATCTGCTTGTCTGAATTTACCTGTACAAACTCTATTTCAACAACAAATCCTTGATTGTTCTGACAGAGAACTGTGAGGAACCTTCGCAGATCTTTAAAACTGTCTTCTTCGGCACCGTACATTCAGTTCAACGTGTTTTGCCTAGCATGCCATGCTCTATCGTAACCGATTTCAAGTGAGTATTTGGTCTTCACCCTTTCCATTATTTCAGCAGGAGTAATTGTGAACTTAGTTCTAACAAATGGCATTATCAAGTCGCATACAAAATTAGCACTGCATTGTTTATTGTCGTTTAGCAATATCGGATTGGAACAAGTGTGCTCGGCATCGTACGTTTTAACTTGAAAATATCTGCAGCCTTTTGGGACAGACGCATGTAGATGCAATTTACGGTTATCTTCATCACGACGAATACAATGAACACTATACCGTTTCGTTGAAGAAACCATAACTGAATACTGAACAAACTTTTTAATGTGCCACGATTGCAGAGCATGAACCAAATCATCTTTCGTTGGGAAAATTCGTTTATCCCAAAAAGAATGACCATCTTCCGTACGCCAATCACTTCGTTCCAAATTGTTCGCAACATCGAAGAATGAGTGTTCAATTACAGAATTCTCTATCTAGTTGTCGCTCTCGAAGATATCGGGAAGTTCATTAAGAGTTGGAACCATGTCGTTGTTAGCAACTGCATCATCAACAACATCGTCGTCTTCATGGTTTATGGATCGCATATATGACATCCTACGTCTCCGGAACGACTTCATTATCAGAAACACCTTCAGATTCATCTTCTACAGCGAAGGGTGTGCTGTAATCTCCTAATTCCTCAGTGTCATCATCTTGAATGCTATGCATCTCTTCCAGGCCTTCTGGTCGACTAAAATGAATTGGGTCAACAACTGACAAACCAAGCCCAAGGGAGGTATATGAGGTAGATGGTCCAACCCTTCCAGCAAACTCATCATGACTGTAATGCATGGGTTCAAATTGCGACAGACCAGGATAACAATTTGCACTACTAGAAGGAATGTCACATGCATTTTCTGGCCATTCGTTGCCTATTTGGAAGTTATGCGATTGGAAAAATAGAATTTGCTGGTATGCCGGAACTTCGGTTGTAGGATTTAGACTTATATTCAAATCTATTCCACAGTCCCAACCGGTCGACCTTACTGTACCATACTCCCGCGAATGAGTATTGGTTCTCAGTGTAGGGTCGGGCACTTTAGGTTCAGCTTCCACATAAACTCCAACCACAAACATCCGTTTAAACAAATGCATCAATCCATAAACCGGCCTATCATTGGTTAATGGAGCGTATGTCCAATCATTGTTTAATGACAATTTCGCCGTCAACTTGACATCAAACATACTGTGTGGATAACAACATTCAGATCTTTTGATATCCATTAAATCCTCATATTTTATGTTCAACGGACAATTACCAATTTGCAGTCAGGTCCTGTATATTCTGCCACATCTCCGTTACATTCTAATTTCCCATTATGCACGACCAACAAAGATCCTTCATCATCTTTATCCATACCTAACATATATTAATTAAATTTGAAAATGTGTTCAAGTGAGATGGTTGTTCTTCATTACTAACTACTTAAAAAGTTGAAAACACTCAAATGTTTTAGAAATTACCTCAATCGAGTGTAGTAGCAAACGGTTGTAAACGTCGAGCAATCTCTCCACTAAAATCAACTACAATAAACAATGTTACGAATCATGTCAGAAATTTAAAAAAAAAATTGACAGAACCTCCGCTATATTTTTTCAAATTCGTAAATTTAAACCTGCACGGTAGAACAAACTAACAATACTACAACTAACATCATCACATTCTAAACATCTAAGTAACGACGTATTTCTCAACATGCAAATCACAATATATTTAATGAATACATTTCTCAACTTCAAAACATTTTTTCCATTAAAACCCACATATATTATTACTCTATTTTTAAGACTAAAAAAATCAAACTTCAATTCCCACATACATTTAAACTCAAATAAATCATTTTTAAGTTTACATTCATTCAAACTAACATACATTCAAACCAAAATAACAACAAAAAATCTAATTTCAATCACAATAATCAAACTTAAATTCAACTATTTTTAAGATTAATACCGTAGACCTATTGTAACATCCCGAAACTGCGGAAATTTTAAAAAAAATAATAATCAAGACAATCAACTCAATAATCAAAGGCGGGACTGTTACTTCTCATAAATCATAAAAGTGGTGCACCAAAATACATCAGAGTTTATCAAAAGATACATGATTACAACAAAACGACAACAGAAGATAAAAAGTAATCATGTCGACCTCAGCGGCCCGAGAAGAGGATCCAACTCCAAAATGCGCGTCCCCGCCGATCACCACCCAACTGGACCTACTGCGGTCCTGAAAATATATAACAACGATGCCTGAGTTTCCAGAAGGAAACCCCGTATGCCAACTCACCTATATGCATGCATCACATAATGAACCTATCATACTAGTCACATGTCATGGCATCAACATAACGTAAAACAATTCCCCCGAAGGGTAACATGGGACATCAGTCCGACAATCATCATCGAGTCTCCCGAGGAGACCTACTGCAGGCACATGCAGTCTAACGGACAAGACGCGACGCCCCCCACACGCGGCTACACTAGTCATGGGGTTCGGCAAGGGGCATCCGCCAAGTCCGCGCCATAAAGGTACAGATCTGTAACTCGTGGTCGAAACCACACCAACGGAGCCGTCGCTCGGTCGGTCCATCAATCATCATCTCAGTAGGTGCCTAGCTGAGGAAAACATAGCCGGAACAACATCGGCCCATCAATCATCATCGCCGGAACATCATCGGCGGCATCACTGGCACAGCATCGGTGGTCCAACAATCATCATCGCCGGAACAGCATCGGCGGCATCACCGGCACAGCATCGGTGGTCCAACAATACGTCCGGCACAGCATCGGACGGGTCCAGACCGAAGTCTGCCAGGTCATCAGGCTCCACGAGCCGCACATAGTACATTGGGATCCGCGATCCCTCAGGTCTGTCACTCGACAATGAGTCCAATCAATCCATCACATTAGTCACGCTCCATAAACAGAGGCGACTCGTCCCGAACACCCACACTCTCCCCAACGGCGGTCCCTGGGCAGGCACGCGGAGCGCGCCTACCGTCACCTCCCGGCTCACGCACAAGGCGAGGACACGGGTTTCCGTGGCAAAGTTGGCATTCAAACAGGGAACCAGGAATTCTGTCCTGGGCCCAAACGGTCGACCGTAAGAGGTGACTCGGTCGACCGTTTCCAGAAAGGAATCGGTCGACCGTCCCTAACACGGTCTACCGCTGCGCACAAAACACAATCCCCCAACGGTCTACCGAAGGTCTAAAACCGGTCGACCGAACGAGGTCAAAATCCGGAGTCTGGTCAACATTCAATTCATTCTATCGGTCGACCGACTCAGGGGTCTCGGTCGACCGAAAACTAACAGTGCATCATTTTCATTCTTTTAATCCATCGGTCGACCGACTCAGGGGTCTCGGTCGACCGATAACAGTTAGGGTCAACCTACCTTTCTACGTCATATAACGGTCGACCGAACATACTCCAAAGTCCGAACATCATGCAATATAATACATTAAACTTAAGTTCCGGTCGACCGAACACAAAGCCTCGGTCGACCGAAACGCAACAGGCAGCAAATATACACATGCATTCGGTCGACCGTCCAAGGACCGGTCGACCGTCTGGTCGTCTTCAACCTCGCGCCAGCCGAGGTTTCTTCGCCCAAACGCGACGTCGGAGAGGTCTCCAACCTCCTCCGACCGACCAACACGACCCTCTCATGAGTGTCAACAACAAAACCACACTAGAGAGCGGCATACCTCACGAGAACGACGAACAAAGCTGGAGCACCGCTCGCGCACGCCGTCGCCTCCGGTGACCTCCTTGCGCACGACCTCCACGCGCCTCACTCCACCTTCGTCGCCTCCTCTGCTGCAACTCGCCGCACCAGGAAAAGAAGAGAGTGAGGGAGAGAAAACGTATGGAATGGAGAGAGATCAACAAAACCAAATATAAACCCAACACTTCCTCGCTACAGTCGCCTATACTTCTAAACCCATCACCTCTCTTCCATGAACAGTACTCGCCACATTCCTCTTCCCCATGCAACCACACAACCCCATGCAAAGCCAACCCTAATCCTCCTCTAATCCAAGTTTAACTCTAATCTAGGGTTTGGGTTCTAACAATCCTCCCAACTTAAAAGGATTTCGTCCCGAAATCAAAGCAACTACTCACCGAAAAGCTCTGGATACTGCTTCCTGACGTCCTCCTCGATCTCCCAAGTGGCCTCGCGCTCACTGTGATGCTGCCACCTGACCTTCACCATCGGTATGGTCCTCCGCCTGAGCTGGTGATCCATGCGATCGACAATCTCAACTGGTCTCTCCTCGAGCAACAAGTCCTGCTGGATCTCTGGCACTGCTATCTCAATAACGTGAGCCGGATCTGCAACGTACTTCCTCAGCATCGACACATGGAAGACGTTGTGAAGACCCGAAAACTGCGGCGGCAATGCAATCCGGTAGGCAACCTCCCCAACTCGATCGAGGATCTCAAACGGTCCAACATATCTCGGACTGAGCTTCCCCTTCTTCCCAAACCTTATCACACCTCTGGCTGGGGAAATCTTCAGAAACACATGGTCGCCCACCTCGAAGCTCAACTCACGTCTGCGTCGATCAGCATAACTCTTCTGCCTGCTCTGTGCCGTGGCCAGTCTCCTCCTGATCACATCTACCTTCTCGGAGTACATCTGCACAATCTCTGGCCCCACTAACTGCCTCTCGCCCACATCACTCCAGCATACCGGTGATCTGCAAGGCCTCCCGTACAGCGCCTCGTACGGTGCCATCCTAATACTCGAATGGTAGCTGTTGTTGTAGGCGAACTCTATCAGTGGCAGGTGCTCATCCCAGTGCCCTGCCCAATCCAATGTGCATGCTCTCAGCATATCCTCCAGGTTCTGTATCGTCCTCTCTGACTGACCATCGGTCTGCAGATGAAACGCTGTACTGAACCTCAGACGCGTCCCCAAAGCCTGCTGCAGACTCCCCCAAAATCTGGAAGTGAAACGAGGATCTCGATCTGAGATGATGCTCACCGGCACTCCATGCAACCTGACTATCTCCTCCACGTACAACTTAGCTAGACCCTCCAAAGGCAACGTGGTCCTGATCGCTAAGAAATGCGCCGACTTGGTCAGTCGATCGACTATCACCCAAATCGCGTCGTGGAATCTCCTCGTCTTCGGCAATCCTGTGACAAAATCCATCGTCACGTGCTCCCACTTCCACTCAGGAAGCTCAATACTCTGCATCGGTCCTGCCGGCCTCTGATGCTCAATCTTCACCTGCTGGCAGACTAAGCATCGCTCCACAAACTCTGCAATATCCCTCTTCATGCCCTTCCACCAGAACTTCCGATGCAGGTCCTTATACATCTTCGTGCTCCCCGGGTGAATGGTGTATCTAGCTCTGTGTGCCTCCTCCATGATGTCATCTCTCAGCCCATCGCTCTTCGGCACCCAGATCCGACTCCTGAACCTCAAACCACCATCAACCCCTATACTGAAATCTGACCCATCTCTGGAAGCCAACTGTAGCAGACCATCTAACTCATCATCCCCAAGCTGAGGCTGCACCACTCGTGAGACAGTCTGCGGCTCCACCCGAAGCCCAGCAATCACTGCTCCCTCTGAACCCTCCGTGAACGGACTCCACTCGGAAAAAGCCTCGAGTAGCCTCCACTCCGGGATGCACATACTCGCAACTGAAACCTCCACCTTCCTGCTCAATGCATCTGCAACCGAATTCGCCTTCCCCGGATGATAGGAAATGGTGAAGTCGTAGTCCTTAATGAACTCAAGCCATCTGCGCTGCCTCATATTCAGCTCTTTCTGCGAGAACAAGTACTTCAGACTCTGATGATCGGTGAAGACTTCGAACTGCTCGCCATAAAGATAGTGCCGCCAGGTCTTCAACGCGTGAACTACCGCTGCCAACTCCAGATCATGAGTAGGGTAGTTCTTCTCATGCACCTTCAGCTGACTCGAAGCGTACGCCACCACCTTCCCGTGCTGCATCAGAACACAGCCCAAGCCAATCCCTGACGCATCACTGTAAATCACGTAGCCTCCACTGCCACTCGGTAGCGTCAGAATAGGTGCTGTCGTCAATCGCCTCTTCAGCTCCTGAAAGCTGTCCTCTTACTTCTGGGACCAAACGAACTTGACGCCCTTCTGCGTCAACGCTGTCAGCGGCGACGCAAGTCTGGAGAAATCCTGGATGAACCGCCTGTAATACCCTGCCAGTCCAACAAAACTCCTGATCTCCGTCACGCTCGTCGGGGCTCTCCACTGAGTCACTGCCTCGACCTTCGCCGGATCCACTGAAATCCCATCCGCTGATACAATATGCCCCAGAAAAGCCACCTGATCCAACCAAAACTCGCACTTCTTGTACTTGGCATAAAGCTGCTGATCCCTCAAGATGCCAAGCACAATCCTCAGGTGCTCTCGATGCTGCTCCCTATCAGGCGAGTATACCAAGATATCGTCTACGAATACCACGACAAATCTGTCGAGGTACGGCTGGAAGGTCCTATTCATCAGATCCATGAATGCTGCAGGTGCATTCGTCAGTCCAAATGGCATCACCAAGAACTCGTAGTGGCCGTACCGCGTCCTGAAGGCTGTCTTCTGAACATCTGCCTCCCTGATCCGCAACTGGTGATAACCCGAACGCAGATCGATCTTCGAGAACACTCTCGCCGTCTGCAACTGATCGAACAAATCATCAATCCTGGGCAAAGGGTACCGGTTCTGAACGGTAACCTTATTCAGCATCCTATAGTCGATACACATCCGCAACGATCCGTCCTTCTTCTTCACGAAGAGCACAGGCACTCCCCATGGAGAAACACTCGGTCTGATGAACCCGGACTCCATCAACTCCTGCAACTGCTTCTTCAGCTCTGTCAACTCAGCAGGTGCCATACGATACGGAGCCTTCGACTGAGGTGTCGTACCCGCTACCAGCTCGATGCCGAACTCAATCTCTCGGTGCGGCGGTAATGCTGGAATCTCTGCTGGAAATACATCCGGGAACTCCTGCACAATCTCTATATCCTCCAGCCTCCTCCTCTCAGAATCAGGAACTACCAGCGTGGCCACAAACGCGCTGCATCCCTGCTGTACCAGCCTCCGTGCCTTAACTGCAGACACAATCAGACGACCATCTCTTCTCCTCGTACCTCTGATCAAAACATCTGGCTCGCCCTCCATCGGAATCAGGATCTTCTTCTCGCGGCAAAAGACTCGCACGTCGTACTGTGACAGCCAGTCCATCCCCAGTATGACGTCGAAGTCCTCCATCGGTAACAAGACCAGATCTGCCGGAAAATCGTGGTCTCCCGAAGCAACTGTGGTGCCGGGGAAAAAGCTCCCCACAGTGCCCACCTCACCCATGGGCGTGCTGACCTCCAAAACATCAGTCAGCAGCACAGGGGTCCGACCCAACTCGCCAGCAAACTTCTCCGAAATGAAGGAGTGAGTGGCGCCGCAGTCAAACAACACACGCGCTACAGAACTAGAAACAGAAAGTGTACCTTCCACGACGGTGTTGGAGTCCCTCGCCTCCTCAGCCTGGATAGTGAAGACTCGCCCGGTCCTCCTGCTCTGCCCCGGTGCAACAACTGGTCGGCTGCCTCCACCTCTGCCTACTGCTGGTGGTCCTGGCCTCCTGCTCGGCTCTCCCTGCCTATTCGGGCACTCCCGAACGAAGTGACCAAACTGCCCGCACCCCATGCAAGCTCCCGAGCGCTTGAAGCACTCCTGACCAGGGTGAAACCTCCCACAGAACGTGCACGCTCCAGACTGACGTGCTCCTCCACCATCGAACCTGGGCCTCTTGCCCGGGTTCCCTGCTCCACGACTGACTACTCTGCTACCGGTGCTCACTGGCGCCTTCCGCGCCTCCTGAATACACAACCTCTGGTCCTGCTCGATGATCGTAGCATGCTTCACCGCATCAGCAAGGGTCCGCGGCATGCTGTTGATCACACGAGATCGAAGCGGCGGTCTCAGTCCCTGCACGAACTTCCTCGCCCGCTGCTCTGAGGTCACACATATCTCTGGGCAGTAACGCTCCAAAGCGTTAAACCTGCTGACGTAACTCGCCAGAGTCATCTCCCTCTGCTCCAGCGACATGAACTCCTCCCGCTTCCGGTCCCTGACATGCTGGGGAAAGTACTGCTCATGGAACACCTCTAAGAACTCCTCCCAGCCGACATCCACACGATCCTCAAACACGACCGTGGACGTGGTCCTCCACCAGTTGGCCGCCTCGCCATCAAACACATAGGTGGCCAGCTCCACCATCCTCTCAGGTGCGACTCCAATCGAACGGAAAATCTTCTCCATCCTGAAGACCCAGTCCTCTGCCACCTCAGGGGCATTCCTGCCATCAAAACTCGGCGGGTGCTGACGCATAAACCGATCATGCTCAGCGCCTACCCCACTCTGCGCATTCTGCGCTGCCTGACGCTCTAGGAACTCGCCCAACCTGTCCCACTGAGCGCCCGAAGCGTCGTCACTGTCGCGACCACGCGGAGAACCCCGCATGCGCCTAGGTGCCATCTGACAGAAGAAACAATCACAACTTCAGCCATGTATGCATGCCAAAATATAAAATGCATGAGTCCTATTACTACAAGGGTGATTTCATTGGGAACCGTATAGGAATCGAAAGCTCTGATACCAAATTGTAACATCCCGAAACAGCGGAAATTTTAAAAAAAATAATAATCAAGACAATCAACTCAATAATCAAAGGCGGGACTGTTACTTCTCATAAATCATAAAAGTGGTGCACCAAAATACATCAGAGTTTATCAAAAGATACATGATTACAACAAAACGACAACAGAAGATAAAAAGTAATCATGTCGACCTCAGCGGCCCGAGAAGAGGATCCAACTCCAAAATGCGCGTCCCCGCCGATCACCACCCAACTGGACCTACTGCGGTCCTGAAAATATATAACAACGATGCCTGAGTTTCCAGAAGGAAACCCCGTATGCCAACTCACCTATATGCATGCATCACATAATGAACCTATCATACTAGTCACATGTCATGGCATCAACATAACGTAAAACAATTCCCCCGAAGGGTAACATGGGACATCAGTCCGACAATCATCATCGAGTCTCCCGAGGAGACCTACTGCAGGCACATGCAGTCTAACGGACAAGACGCGACGCCCCCCACACGCGGCTACACTAGTCATGGGGTTCGGCAAGGGGCATCCGCCAAGTCCGCGCCATAAAGGTACAGATCTGTAACTCGTGGTCGAAACCACACCAACGGAGCCGTCGCTCGGTCGGTCCATCAATCATCATCTCAGTAGGTGCCCAGCTGAGGAAAACATAGCCGGAATAGCATCAGCCCATCAATCATCATCGCCGGAACAGCATCGACGGCATCACCGACACAGCATCGGTGGTCCAACAATCATCATCGCCGGAACAGCATCGGTGGCATCACCGACACAGCATCGGTGGTCCAACAATACGTCCGGCACAGCATCGGACGGGTCCAGACCGAAGTCTGCCAGGTCATCAGGCTCCACGAGCAGCACATCATACATTGGGATCCGCGATCCCTCAGGTCTGTCACTCGACAATGAGTCCAATCAATCCATCACATTAGTCACGCTCCATACACAGAGGCGACTCGTCCCGAACACCCACACTCTCCCCAACGGCGGTCCCTGGGCAGGCACGCGGAGCGCGCCTACCGTCACCTCCCGGCTCACGCACAAGGCGAGGACACGGGTTTCCGTGGCAAAGTTGGCATTCAAACAGGGAACCAGGAATTCTGTCCTGGGCCCAAACGGTCGACCGTAAGAGGTGACTCGGTCGACCGTTTCCAGAAAGGAATCGGTCGACCGTCCCTAACACGGTCTACCGCTGCGCACAAAACACAATCCCCCAACGGTCTACCGAAGGTCTAAAACCGGTCGACCGAACGAGGTCAAAATCCGGAGTCTGGTCAACATTCAATTCATTCTATCGGTCGACCGACTCAGGGGTCTCGGTCGACCGAAAACTAACAGTGCATCATTTTCATTCTTTTAATCTATCGGTCGACCGACTCAGGGGTCTCGGTCGACCGATAACAGTTAGGGTCAACCTACCTTTCTACGTCATATAACGGTCGACCGAACATACTCCAAAGTCCGAACATCATGCAATATAATACATTAAACTTAAGTTCCGGTCGACCGAACACAAAGCCTCGGTCGACCGAAACGCAACAGGCAGCAAATATACACATGCATTCGGTCGACCGTCCAAGGACCGGTCGACCGTCCGGTCGTCTTCAACCTCGCGCCAGCCGAGGTTTCTTCGCCCAAACGCGACGTCGGAGAGGTCTCCGACCTCCTCCGACCGACCAACACGACCCTCTCATGAGTGTCAACAACAAAACCACACTAGAGAGCGGCATACCTCACGAGAACGACGAACAAAGCCGGAGCACCGCTCGCGCACGCCGTCGCCTCCGGTGACCTCCTTGCGCACGACCTCCACGCGCCTCACTCCACCTTCGTCGCCTCCTCTGCTGCAACTCGCCGCACCAGGAAAAGAAGAGAGTGAGGGAGAGAAAACGTATGGAATGGAGAGATATCAACAAAACCAAATATAAACCCAACACTTCCTCGCTACAGTCGCCTATACTTCTAAACCCATCACCTCTCTTCCATGAACAGTACTCGCCACATTCCTCTTCCCCATGCAACCACACAACCCCATGCAAAGCCAACCCTAATCCTCCTCTAATCCAAGTTTAACTCTAATCTAGGGTTTGGGTTCTAACACCTATGATCAACAAAACTAAAATCAATAATCAACTAACAAACAAGAAATAAAAAGTTAGGCCTAAAAACCCAAAATTGAATTCGAGTTTCCACCAAAATGGGTACCTAAACCACCAATAACAATACAATCATACCTAAAACAACAATGTATATCATAATAATACATAAAAGGCAAGAAAACGGTGGAAAACAAAAAAAATTTGAAACCCTAACCTTAAAATCGCGAGAACTTGGCAGAGGGGGGGGGGGGGGGGGGGGGGGGGGGTCGGGCTGCTTTTATAGCCCGACGGAACTCGGCGTTTGTAATGTCGAGTTCACTTTTTTTTAATGAATGTTATTTTTTTAACAAAATAACACTTCTCCTGATCGTCCAACCGTCTAATGCACGATCTGAGTGTCAGGAGAACAATTCAAATAGAACTCGACATCCCCAGTGTCGAGTTCTCTTTGAATCATTGTTCTCCTGCCAACTCACGTCGAGTGGAATATGACAAATGTTGGGCAATAAAAAATCAAAGAGAACTCGACACTGATGATGCTGAGTTCGCTATTCACTAAAAAACAAACCCGCCGCCACCACATGTCTAGTTTGACAAATACTTTTTATTGAGGTCTATTTTGACCCAAAATATTTAAAAAAAAGTTTATTTTGAAAAAAATTCCTTTGAGTTCTCCGTATCCCGTACCTAATTATGTGTGGTGTTGCATGTGAAGTCCCACGTCCACTTGTGAGGAGAGCCCCAACTAAAGCCTGATAAGTACGTAATACTCAGCTCAAAAATAAGAAACCAAGGTATTTTCAGGACCTCGATATCAAAACCCTTGAGTCTATGGAGGAAAAGCATCTCATTGACCACCCTGCACCTTCATCGGACCTAGACCGCAACACCGAGCACCTTTTCCAGAACTAAACATTTCATGCATGACGATTTGTAACTTTTATTTTCTTCACAAGTCATTGTGATTTTAAACTACAGAATCTTTTTTGGTTTAGGACAAATGTGATCATGTCTTCTTACTATATAATGTTTAATTATTTTAAAAAACTCTAACTTGTGTCTCCTTGTACTCGCAAAGTTAAAGTTCACTAATTGTACATAATGATGTTGAATGGAACACCTAATTGGAATAATAATTTCATTCCATTTTTGCAATCTAAAGAACTATATATTGACATGTTATCAAATACCAATATACATCGTAAGTTACTGGGCATGATTTTTTTTAACAAGAGATAGGTATTTTATTTATTTTAATCCATTTTATCGTGTTGTGAGTTGCGAGCCACATTGGATTTGTTACTCATTAGTAAAAGTAATAATTAGAGACTTGTCGACACGTGCATATATCAAATTATGTTTACGAAGTAATCGACAAATGGAAAAGTAATCTTTTTCAGAATGAAAGGGAAAGTTATAGGAAACTCTTTATCTTTATTTCTCTAATGTATACATTTGAATGTACACTATAAGCGCTACTCTTAAGAACTAAACTGCAACAATTGTTTCAATTCACACTAAGAAAGTTGTAGGAAACTAACAAAATATAAATGATCCCCGAGTCACTGTCATCATTCGTTTATTTAATCAATCCCAAAGTCTAATAATGATCATTCTTTTCGTTGTCGTATTATAACGTGGTAGGTGAGGAACATTATACGGGAGTACTCTTTCATGTCGGTCTAAAATCCAACGTGGTAGTGGGGGTCTACCACATCAGTTATCCAAAAGAAACCGACATGGTAGGTTCCCTTCATCAAAAAAATTATTTTTTTATTTTTTCGGTTTTTATACCCTTAGAAACCGACATTGTAATACGATCGGTTTTATAGAAAACCGATGCGGTAGGGTATTTTTCATTTTTCGTTGTTTATTTTTTTTAAATTTGATGTCTGTAATTCACACTCAATCCCTACAATATTCATATTCAATTCATCAACATTCAAACTCACATACATTTCTTGTAGGATTCATTCAACACATCGATAATATCAATTCTCAACTTATAGACAATTCATTTCAATAACAAGTCGATAATTCAATATTATCATCCATTATTAACACATCGACAATTCAATAACTCGTCAACAATTCAATTCAACACATCGACAATCCAATTCAACTCTGTCGAAAATTAAAAACACTACCAATACAATTCAATATTATCGTCAATTCAAGCAAAACAACACCAAATCTATAGAAATCGGCCTTCTGGGAGAACTCACCAGCAGATAGTTTGTATCATACTTGGAAAAAAAATTGCATAAGTAGGGAGAAACCAAAGGTCATCTACAAATGCTAATCGAACTAAACAACAACTGTAGGATTGAGCAATAAGCTAGAGGATACCTGTCTAAAATTAGAGTATCCCTTGAATTCTAATACTACTTTCTACCCAACCTTAATCATTGCTTTTACAATTCAATTCAGCCAGAGAGCCCTACCTGTTTAGTAATGGCATTTGCAACAAATTGAAGTGGAAAATAATAAAAAAAATGATCAATCAAGTTTTTGTGATTAAAACTTGATCGATCATTTTAATAACCGTAAGTGCACGACGTCGATGAAGACATGACAAATACGGGTCGAACCCTAAGGAGTTGAGTGTTGTTGTGACTACCATACTCGAGTGAGAAAGGAGAGGAGAATGAGGGTATCTAAACTAGTTGACAAACGCGACACGAAATAATAACTATCAAAAACTACTCCCATAGGAGGCGGAGAATGAATCCGAAAGTGTAGATGTGTATTGGTGTGTGTGTGTATAATATTTAGTGCTCATGACAAGCATACATGGAAATCTTATAATGTCACAATCCTAGGTGTATCTCTACATGGATTAAGATTTATCACCATCATTAAAACATACAAAACACTACTCAAGATGAGGACAAAGACAACCACATGATAGCATATTTAATGTCATAAAGAACATGGAATCCACAATGACCATAATCCAACTATGTCTCCACACGAATAAAGATGTAACATTTATCATTAAAAACCTGCAAGACACACAAGAATATAAAGAATAAGAAACTAAAACTTGATTAAGAAAGAAAGATTACAAAATGTCTTTATCTTCTCTTACACTACACTACTAAGCATGAAATAAAACTAACCTAAAGATGAGAGGAAAGAAGAAGGGGGAGGAAGGATTACAACTATATTTATAGAAGATTAGAGGGTCTGGATGATTCTGGGCGCGATCGGACAACTGTAAATCAGATCTGAATGTTGCATATTGCTCTGACCCGAGAATCAGACCCATCAAAGAAATTTGGAGTCAAACCGACCAATCGGATCTGCTAGTGGGGGATTTTAATCGGCCATTGGTGGATCATTTGGGTCAGATTGACCTCTAATTTCCCTAGTAGCTTTATTGTATAATTTTTGCATGTGGGGGCACTCGGAGCCATTGGTTTGAACCTGTTTGGTTTTAATTGTCGAATTACTCCTCAGGTTTAGGAGATTCTGGACTTTTGCATCCAGCATATTCTTCTTTACACTTAGGTCCCTCTGGGTTTTCACTTGGGTCCTTCGTGAGTTACAATTCAGTCATTGGGCATTACAAATAGGTCCAGAAACCTTCCAAATCAGTCCATTCTTCTTGCGTTTAGGTCATTTTCTCTTCCTTTCTCTTCTTTATTGCCTAAACTATACATCAAATAAACACTCGAGTGACACAAATATTGGTTAAAATAAAGGACATATAGCATGAATGCAATGTATGATATGCTACTAATCAAATCACTAATGACACAACACATATAACTTTGTAGTATTTCCATATTCGGTATGTTAATATATGAAGTCCATATCCTTTTCATATACTCATGTTATTAAATGACAACCATTTGTCCCCATTTATAGAACTACAATGTATTGTTAACTTAACACGACAAACTTATATTGGTCAATTGGTGCTCGATGGTTATTACAAAGTTTGTGAACATTTTAAAGATTTGTATTTTTTGTTATTTAGAGTTCTATGGTTCCAGGACCAAGAGCATCTTCCCAAACTCTTATAAAGACAAACACATTATGTCAAGGAACAAAATGCACATAGCATTCAATTCATAAACATAACAATGTAAAAGTTAATAACAAGATAACTTTTAGAACACAAGAACTAACAATATTATCACAAAAAAACACACGGAAGCTGAGTTAGAAATACTCCCAAATCTCTCAATATAAAGTTGACTCATATGAGTTCAACAATGGAAATGGCCATAACTTGATACTTTGCTTCTGCACTGGATCGAGAAATGGTTGGTTTCTTCTTGGATTCCAAGAGAAGTAGTTTCTTCCTAAGAATACACAAAAGAAACTTTTAGTAAATATACTAAAGAGAGTGTTATATTTGTCAGTCTAAAGATGGGTCACTAAAAGATTTGTTGTTCCAGTTTTTATCTCATATAGATGGCATGGGAGTACTTATGTATTTAGAATGAAACATGTCAATTTTCTTAAGTATACTAGAGGGATAATGTTTTTGACATAAAAACAAACCATATGTGTTGTGCTAACCTCAATACCAAGGAAATGATGAAGAAAGCCTAAAACTTATTACAAAATTCTTTAGTAAGTTCTTGAAAATGTTTCTTAACCGCCAAGAAGTTAGAACCTGTAATAATGATGTCATTAACATATAGTAGCACAAAGACAGGTCCATTTTCATGATAAATGAACAACGAATTATCAGAGGAACTACAAAAGAAACTTTTAGTAAATAAAAAGCAAGGAAACCTATCATACGATGCCCCTAGTGACTGCTTGAGACCATAAAGGGCCTTGTTCAACTTACATACATGATTTGGTTTAGCTTGATCAACAAAACCAAGTACTTGATTCATGTAAACATCTTCAGAGAGATGACCATGAATTAAAACATTTTTCACATCAAGTAGTTTACTTTCCCAACCATGCATAGTTGCTAGGCTAAACATAATTCTAATGGTGGCAATTTTTACTACAGTGAAAAGATTTTAGTAGAGTCTATTCCTTCAACTTGTTTGTATCCTTTACGAACAAACCTAGCATTTAATTTATCCAAAGTTCCATCAGCTTTGCGTTTCACCCTAAAACCCACTTACATCCTATGGAATGTGTACCTGTTCATTTAGGAATTAAGTGTTGGGATTTCATGAGGATTATGGAGGTAAAAACAAAAAAAAGTTGCCTCTTTTTATCATCAAAACAGATCGTTTCTACTGATTACTTTAAACAAACAATTAATCAAACACTTTGCATACAAGATTACTAACCTAATCTACACTTATGCAAATACATCTAAATCGAGATTCAAGATTCAGATCTCATACCTTTGCCTAGTGAAAATGAATTTCAATAGAGCTCTTGAAGATTCTTCACAGCTTTGCCTCTAAGGTTCACCTTCAACCAAACAAACACTAGTTCAAGATCTTGCAAGAGATCTACTTGTCTTTCCCTCATGAATCACTCTTGAATGAGAATATGCACCCACAAATCTTGAGAGAGAAGAAAGGTTGCTGAAAAACACTAAAACTTGTTAACCAAGTTACATTTCTCTTCTCCTTTTATAGGTGCAAGTTAGGGTAAACCCTAACAATAAGATGGGCTTAATGGGTCCATGACCCATTAACTCCATATTCCATTCCTAATTGATTGATTAAAGCTTTAAGCTTTTACAAATTAATGTCATGATAATGTGACATCCATTATCATTTTATGTGTCATAAATATTATGTTATGTAATGCACATTACACTTCTCCAAATAATATTATGCACACATCTCATAAACTCATATTAAATGTTACAACATGTAATATTTTATTTTGTCATCTTATCACATGCATTTAATTTCATCTCATATGAAATATAACACATCATATAAAATGTGTAAAATACAGATCTGGGTTGGAATGGTAATGGCATAAAATATTTTATTGCCACAAACTATAAGCAGTACTATAGTTGTACATTATAGTCACCCATTCAACACAGATGAAATGTAACCATTTTACAATACATTATCCTATAGCAATATTATAAATAACATTACTTGTGTTTATTCCTTGCCTCATGATGTCATAAATAACATGCAAAGTAGGGATGTGTCACCTTTGCATTATATTCGTTTCTTTGTCTTTCTTGAGTAAATTATAAATATATTGTTGGTATCACTTCAACTATATTGCATGCATTTAGAATTCTACTGTACCAAGGGGTCGAGTGACATCATTACTCATTCTAAATTAGGGACAATGATACTATTGACCTATAATCCTTTCCTGCACAATCCATGTATAATGAACTACTACTTTTATTGTCCCTTGTGATAAGTAACTTTTAATAGTAATTACGTTATACAATTCTCATGTGAAATGATACAGTCTCATATTTTAGAATTCGTAGACACAGTAAAAACAATAATGACACAAACACAATCCTTATAAGGTTTTCACTCATTAAGTCATGTTCAATGTATGAAACCTTCATACACTCATGTTATTAAATGATAAACTTTTATCAACATTTGTAGAACTACAATGTACTTTTATCAACATTTGTAGAACTACAATGTACTTTTTATGGTATAATAGTGTTCCATGCTAATTACCAAGATTGACACTTTAAAATTTCATGTTTGTTATCATATATAGTTCTATGGTTCAAGACCAATGGCATCTTCCTAAACACTTTTATAAAACATCAAACTCATGGAACAAAAGATATATATATACCTTCAATTAATAAACATAACATGTAAAAGCAATCAACAAAAGATAACTTTTAGAACATAAAACTAACATTAAGTCTCAGGTGTGATTGCTTTAATTTCAAAGCTTCCATCTCTTCTAGCATAGCTTTGTACAACCCTGGATGACTCAGGGCTTCCTCCACAAACTTGGGTTCCTGAGGTAGAGTGATTATGTCATGAAAAAGAGCATATTTGGATTGGGTTTAATAATACATGCATTTGATCTTGTAGTCATCTGATGGATTTGTCTAACCTCTTCATGAGCTAATGGCTCATTTTCAGAAAAAGTGGACACACTTTGTGACTTAATTTCCTCATGTACCTCCTCACATGAATCATCATTGGATCCTTTTGTTTCTAGAATCATTCCTCCTTCAGATGACTCGTCATTTGAGTAGTTTGATTGTAACACCCCCAAGTTTAGTCCCACATTGCTTAGCATGAGAATGTTGGGGTGAGATACAATGACATGAGCCCACTACCATAACACTTACCAACTTATGTTTTGTAACAATAGGTGGGTGTTGTGGGCCAGTGGGCACATGGGTGACGGACTGGGACCCGGGTTCGATGCGGACTCGGGGATGAGACGTTACGGATGGTATCAGAGCCTGAACCATTCGAAATTGTGGGAACTAAGTGCTACATTTGTTTTACATTTTGTTCTTCGTTTTACGTACGTTACTTATTATGTATTTTCATTTTGAAAGTAAACAAAGACATGAACGCATTAATCGTTATTATTTATTTTACTTGACTTGTGGTAACATCCCCGAAAACAACGGAAAATTTAAACGATATTCAAGAATTTAAACCAAAAAAACACGAGGACATTACTCAAATAAAATCCAAAAAGGTGCACCATTACGCGGGAGTTTTCAAAAGTTTGATTAAATGAAAATACAAGGAACTACAAATACAAGTAATCATAACAACCTAAAAGATAGACTGAATGATCCGGTCCCGGAGTGCACTCGCCTTCAGTCGCCACCGAAACAACACCTACTTAGGTCCTGAAATGTAAAAGTGATAACGATGCCCGAGTTTCCAAAAGGAAACCCCGTATACCAAGTCCACATACATGCATATGAAAGTACAGTACAATGAACCTATCATACTAGTATCACATGGCCTAATAAAATGCAACAGTAAAGTTTTCCCCTTCCACGGGTACTGAAGCACATCAGTCCTACCAACAACATCGGATCCCCAAGGGTACCTACCGCGGCACACGCGGTCTTACGAAGGTACGCTCACACAAGCTGAACACATAGGTTGCTCACAAAAGCTGAATGTCGGGTGCTCACACAAGCTGGAACCCTGGTTGCTCCCATAAGTTGAAACATCCCCGTCAGAAAGGAGTCCAGGCGGTTAACTCACCTGGCTGTCACACAGCCAAGCTACCTGCCCGAATAAATTACCGGTCAGTCATCTCCACCACCATAAAGGCAAGGCGGTCACCTCCGTCTCCATCAAGGTCGGTAGTCACCTTGCCCAACGGCGCTGCGTAACAACGCAATGCATTGGGATCTACGATCCCTCAGGTCTACTACCTAGTGTGTGTCAATGCAATGCAACATGCTATACTAAGCTCATAAATATCAAACAACACATTTATCAAGTATCTACACTCCCTTGCTCGGCGGTCCCTGGGTAGACGCTCTCACCACACCCACTATCACCTCCCGGCTCACACACAAGGTGAGAACAAGGGTTTTCGAGGAAATAAGTATGACACAAGACACAAGGCAAAAATACAAGACAAGACACAAACGGTCGACCTGAAGTGACACATTGTTCTACCGTTTCCTTCTGAATCAGAAAACATTTGAACAGCAGCACGCTTCAGTCGCATGTTTGGGCCCAAACTTAAGTTACCAGTAGAACCCATGGTCAAAGGCAGTCGATCGTTTAGAAGGTCTCAGCTAGGGCCAAAGCACAAATATTAGGCAATCGGTTAAACGTATAGGAAAAACCGTCCGACCGAAAATATCAATAACTTCACAAGTTCATAAATCTACCACCGATCGAACAAAAATCTCTGGGCGGTCAACCATTTAGAAATGGTCTTGGCCCGAAATAACTAAACAACAATGTAATAGTCGAACGACAAAAGGGGTCTTGTTCGACCGAAAATAACAGAGTATTCTCCCACCCAAGAATTATTCACAATCGGTTAACTGCCGATAGACATCGTTCAACTGATGATGTTCAAAGTCGAAGAATTACACTACGACTGGTCGACCACCAACAGGCCTCGGTCGACCGTTCCTTGGCATTTGCCTGAACGCGTCAATCAATGCCTGGGCGATATGTGTGAAAACCCTTTACACATCTTATGTGAGCAAACTAACGAACTTGACATACCTTTCTTGCAATCTCCGGAGTTCATCGGAGATCCACCTCTAGCACTTTCTTCAAGCAACACCACCACCGGCTATGCTCCTTACTCGCTTCGCACCACCACTCACCATAGCTCCAGCCGCCCAAGTCGTCGGACGTGAGGAGGAGTGAAGAGGGAGAGAGGAAGAGAGATGGTGTGAGAATGATGAGGAAGGAATGGGAGGTGATTGACATCTTATCATGCATATAATTGTGTCTTATATCCATCATCATTTACCCAAACAATGCTACGTAATGGATTTTATGTTTAAGTTTCAGGAATAAGTAGGTTTGAGAAGGCGAGACTATAAAAAGGACTTAGAAGCAATAAAATGGACTAAGTTGCAAGACTTATAGACTAATATGCAAAAGAGAGGGACCCAAATGCAAAACCGAAGGACCAATGAGCAAATGAAGAAACTCCACACCATCATGAGTATTTTGGCAATTGGATTCGGGTCACAAGCTACACAACCGATTAGGATGCATCAAACATGAAGAAATCGAGCCAGGCAACCACACACTAAACTGACCGCCAATCAGCAGTCTGGGACCACCAATTAGCGGCCTGGTGAGCCTTGTTTGCTCCAATTTTTGTTGTGGTAGTTTATGTCGTCAATTTAGTTGTCTGGGAGTTCAATTTTGCATGTTCTAACCTGTAGTTAGCTCCGAAATTAACAATCAATTCCCCTTTTAACACAACTTGGACCTTAAAACTCAAAGTAAATGAGTAGATTGATTGTCATGTAGGTCATGCATCATTTGAATACCTTGCACGCATTTGTCTTTTCTTTGCTTTACATTTTTGTTGTTGATTGTTGACGTGAGGTACACATTTCCTACTCTCATTCATGCATTTTGTATGACCATGCATTAGTTAGTAGGAATTGCATCGGGACAAGAGTGAGGTGAGCGTTTGATTGGAGAGTTGATTGCTAGATTTAGGATCAAAACGCTATTAAGGAGGGGTTGTCCCATACAAGATAAGGTGGGGGATTTCATCACCCTTTCCTTGGCCCCAAAAATCACTTTTAATAAAAGCCTTAATTCTAAAAGCAAGTAGACATTGGCCCTAAGGATTTCGAACGCACTAGGAGAGTGATCTAGTTGAGACCGTCATGGCCTGATCAACGTCACCTACCTTGTCGATAGTAGAAGGTACTGGATCTCCGGATATGGTATCACTTGCTGGGAATTATGGTCTTATTGTAGGGAGGTAAGGCGTGTCGAGACTAGGTATCTCGAAGTTAGGCATCGTCTAGCCTAAGGACCCATAGCCATACATTGTTTGAGTCGTGCTTGCTAGATTAGGCTTCTACCTTCACCCACTACCCACGCTAGCTCTAGGGATTCTTCCCTCCTTATCTAAGTCCTCTCTTCATCGTTATTCTACAAGTAGTCTCCTCCTCTGAGTACACCTTCTCTTGAGTGTTATTTTGGAATCGAGTCAAGCATTTTATGTGAGGTTGGACTCGTTCTGGTGAGATCGCTCGATTTGAGAGAGTGCATTTTCCTAACATGGACGGTCTTGGTGATCGGCCATCTCCGCCTCGTGCTCCTTTGGAGCATGAGGCCAGTGACGGGGGAGACCGGGTTCCATTCATGGATTACCTCGGTCCGCTCCCACCACCACGTAGACCTCCTCCTCTGACTCGAGGGGATGAGGGATTCGGTCAGGATCTAGTTCTTGGTGCACCACCACCTTTAGCTCGACAAGATAGGTCGATGACTTTGTGGGAGCGGACCCATCCTGTTTGGGCCGCACAACCTTCTTGCATAGTTCTTCCCCCAGCTCGCGGGAACAACTATGAGCTGAAACCTCAGTATGTGAGCATGCTTCCTACCTTCACTGCCAATAAGGAGGATCCGTATATTTTTATACGTGAATTTGAGGAGGTATGCTCCATGTTCAATCTTCAACAGCTTGATGAGGATTTAGTCTGGTTGAGGATGATTTCTTTCGCGTTGAAGGATAACACAAAGTGATGGATGTATAGCCTCCCGGCGACTTCGATTCGGTCTTGGGATGACGTCGTGAATGTCTATCTGAAGAGATTCTTCCCTCAACGGAAGACTCACAGGTACGGCACCAGATACACCAAATGTATCAGACTAAGACTGAATCTTTTTATGCTTTCTTTGAGAGGTTCATGGACCTTATCTTGCAGTGCCCTCATCATGGAATTGAGTTGTGGCAGTTATGTCAAATTGTTTATTAGGGCCTCAACTACAACACCCGCACAATGTTGGAGTCAATGTGTCAAGGTGATTTCCAAATGAAACCCATCGATGAGGCATGAGACACTTTTGAATTAATGACTGAACGTACCTTTGAGTGGGATACCATAAGAGAGCCACCACCTGCCAGGTCTTGTAGTTTAGCTGGATCATATCAAGATGAGTCAACTATCGCGTCTGAGGCAAAAATGGTTGCTCTCATGCGTAGGATTGAAATTTTAGAGTTGGACCGAGCTCCTGTAGCTCAGGTCACTACTCCCGGGTGTAATAGGTGTGGACTTACGGGACATGATAACTTGGAATGTGCTTACGCTCCAAGGGATACTGAGAATGCAAATGTGATGTATCAATAGAGGCCCCGTAACGACCCGTACAGTCACTCCTACAACCTGGGATGGTGTAACCATCCTAACTTCACATGGGGGCCTAGTGAGGGTCACGGTCAGAGCTCGCACGCTCAACCTCCATGCCCATCAGCGATCTACCAACCTCCACATCAAAGGTCTCAGAATCATAATTACCAACCTCCTCAGACCTCATCGTCGGATTATTCTAACCAAACTCCACTACCCCAACGGGTTGACCAGAAGGACCCCACTCTAGAACAAACCATTCAAGCGTTCATACAGAGCACAGAAACTATATTTGGGCCAGCAACAATTCGGTTAAAGCATTGGAAATGCAAGTTAGCCAGTTGGCTCATCAGCTCCATGAATGCGAGAAGGGTTAGTTACCGAGTCAACCCAAGGTGAATCCCCAGGGTACCCATTCTCAAGGAAATCCACCAGTACCTCATGTTACCTCTGAACCGACCCATCATATTAATGTGATTCATACTTTGAGGTCTGGTAAGGAGGTGGACAACCACATTGGGGTGCCTTCCTTGCAATCACCATCTCTTGGTGTCACCAGACCTGCGGTGATACCTGCATCTATGAGGGAGCCGGATCCTTAGGTTCCCTCAACAAATACTTCCAGGAAGGAGCTTGATCTTGAGGTTCATTCTACATTTATTTCGACAATGGGGCCAAATCCTGAGGTCCCCTTGTCTCATCTTGTGTCGAAGGAATCAGATTCTACAGTCCCCACTCATGTTTCTTTGGACCAGAATTATGAGGTTCCTTCGGAAAACCCTCATGCCCCGAAGGCGCCATTCCCTGAGCGCCTTTAAAAGAAAACTTCAGATCAGCATGACAAGATGCTTGTGATCTTTTGGCAAGTCAAGGTGAACATCCCTCTGTTGGAGGTGATTCAGCAAATGCCACCTTATGCCAAGGTTCTCAAGGACTTATGCACCAAGAAGAGAAAAACTCATGTTCCAAAGAAAGCTTTTCGTGCAGCTAACATGAGTTCTTTGTTGGCACAACCCTTGCAAGTCAAATACAAGGACCCTGGTTGTCCTACTATCTCTTGTGTGATTAGTGATGTGTCGATACATTGGGCTTTATTGGACCTTGGTGCATCTGTTAATCTCCTGCCATATTCGGTCTACGTCCACCTCGGTCTTGGAGACCTCAAACAAACAAAAGAAACTCTTCAATTGGCTGATAGGTCTATGAAGAAACTGATGGGTGTGGTGGAAGATGTGTTGATCAAAGTGGGAGAGTTCATTTATCCAGTCAACTTCTTTGTTTTGGATACCGAACCTGTGCCAAACTCACTTGGACAAATTCATGTTATTCTGGGGCGGCCATTTCTAGCGACTTCCAATGCCTTGATCAATTGTCGCAATGGTCTGATGCGCTTGACTTATGGTAGTCAATGCGCTGATTTCAACATCTTCACCATCAGCAAGAAGCCAGGTGCCTTTAATGACTCTGTTGGGGTCAACCTTATCCAGGGCATGGATGAGAATGAAGTTGAGGGCACCTTCAAGTATTTCAGGGAATTATTCGATGGAGATCCTGATGGTGGTGAAGATATTTCTCTTGGGCTGGCACAGGAAGGTGCCTTATCTTCTGTGTTGAGCCACATCCTTTCGATCATGTGTCTCTTGAGCCACAAGATACCATTTTTGTGGCCTCTGGGCTACCTGCTCTTCATTGTATGTCTGTTGAGGACCCCATGTGGGTTAAAAATCAACCACCTGATACCTTTTATTTCAAACAACCTAACAGAGACTTACCTCTCATTCATGCCTCCAATCTTGCTCACTCTCAAGAGGCATCGAACGACCACAATACTTATAAGAGTGTCAGGTGGTCAAGCAATTCTATTTTGTATGTTGCGAGCCCATGCAGGTGCATTTCTGGCTAAGGAAATGGCGGGTTCCCATTTGATGTCCCTTGACATATGAAGATAAAAGCCCATTGTTGTACATAGTAATAAAAAATAAAAAAGGACTCCTTTAGTGAGCATTGATTGTTGTGGGCTCCAACCCTTGAGTATTTGGGCCCCATTTCTTTCACGTATTTGTATCCCTTCTTTAGCATCTCACAGGTTTTGAGGGAATTCGGGTTTGTGTCCATCAACAAACCATAAATTTCCTTTTGCGCTTCACGTTAGTGAGATCTTTTCTTTTTCATGCATAAATCCATGTAGTATCATGCTCACTTTCATTGAGGACAATGCATGAAGTAGGTGTGGGAGGTATTTTACGTGTGCACATAGTCGAGTCTTTTTGCTTTGATTTTGTTTTCTTTTGTGTGCATTGTTAGGGTCATGTTAGTATGCTGCATTTAATATCGATATATCTGCTTGTCATGATCCTTAGGTGACTTGTCTTCTTTTGCTTGCCTAGTGCTTTAAAATTTTCACATTTCTTTCAAAATCTTCATGTGTTTACGAAAGAAAATGTTTTGTGGGTTTTGTGTGTGTTTAGCATTTGCAAAACCGTTGAGAGGCAAAGTAAAAAGAAAGCTCCCAAAATTGTCTTTAACTTGATGCATTAGGATATCTAGTACAGTGGCGTTAGGACTTATCTAGTCGTTAGGATGCACCCCGGTTTACCCTCGGGGGGCGATTAATCATCGGGTTTCAGTACTCAAACAATTAAAGAAGTCCACCCGGAAACTAGTGAGTCAATAATTCGTGTCTGTTAATTTGAGGAACTTTGTTGTAGTCAAGGACCCTTTAAATCTTGTTGTGAGACATTAAGTGTAGGGGTTTTGATTCATGTGTAGATAAGAAATAAGTGAGTAGTTGTTCTCTTTTCTCGCACGGCTCCTATCACTCAGGAAATTTTATCTAATGGGACTTTGTGTCTGGTGCTTTCGAGTCATCTAACTTGGGATGCACCGACCGAACTCCCGTTACACGTGTGGTAGTGATTGCCCAATGTGGAGATTTGGGGAAAGGTGTACGTGATAGTGTAAGTCCTCATAGGCAATGATGCACGAAACCTGACCCTAGGAGAATGAAACTCCAACTAGTAAGAAAAACAAAAAAAAAGAAACAAAAAGAAAAAAAATGTAATGCAAATAAGAACCTTAATGGACTTTACACTTTGTATTACTTGAGGATGTTGAGGTTGTCCATGTCTTTCACTTAAGTACTTATTTAACTTGCACGAATGGTTCATTAGGCTAGGTGTGTGGACTAATACCTATATAGAGTTGGACCATAGGATTACCGCATGCAATGATCGATAAAAATGAGTCCATCGAGTCGAGTTTTTAGATTTAATAATGCATCTATGTTCGGATTTTGTGGGTATATCAGCTGAAAACCCTCCGGAGACAACACTCCTCCTCCATGGCGACAATGAGGTTTAACGGCTTGTTGCACGTGCTAAGTACAACCTCTATTCCTACGAAAGTGAGTTAGGATTTCCCTATTTTTCGTATGCTTTTTCCTTTCTTTCATTTTTCTCTTTCTTTGTTTTGCTCGGGAATAGCAAAAGTTAGGTGTGGGGGTATTTGATTGACATCTTATCATGCATATATTTGTGTCTTATATCCATTATCATTTACCCAAACAATGCTACGTAACGGGTTTTATGTTTAAGTTTCAGGAAAAGGTAGGTTTGAGAAGGAGAGACTATAAAAAGGACTTAAAAGCAATAAAAGGGACTAAGTTGCAAGACTTATGGACTAAGATGCAAGAGAGAGGGACCCGAATTCAAAACCAAAGGACCAATGATTAAATGAAGAAACTCCACACCATCATGGGGAGTATTTTGGCAATTGGATTCAGGTCGCAAGCTACACAACCGATTAGGATGCATCAAACATGAAGAAATCGAGCCAAGCAACCACACTCCGAACCACAACCCGATCTGAACCATATAGACCGCCAATTGGCTTTCCAAGACCGCTGATTGGCGGTCTTGGCTGGTCCGGATCCGAAGCGGTTTAGTCGGGTCATGTATTAGGGTGTATTTAGTCTATTTTTGGTATATGTTTAGTCCCATAATGGGGGATTGTCCCCGATTACCTTTTTCTTTGACTATAAATAGAACTCCTCCTCCTCCCTTGTATTCAACACATGGTTGGTGGCCATGCTCTCTACTTGAAGTGAGCCTTGGAGCAAAATCTCAAGTAGGGAGAGGCTACTTGTATTGTGAGTTTGAAATTAATAAAGTTTTCCTTTAGTTATGTTGTTTCTTTCTTAGTTTAATTTCCTTTCATATGTCTTGCATGCTTCATTAGTTTTATGTCTTTTCAATTAGCTTCTTTAATATTTCTTACTTGCTTAGTTCAATTTCCTTTCAGTAGAATTTTTCATTTTGTTAATATAGGTTGTAGTGTAATGATAAGTGTGTAGTTCCATCCCCATTTGGGGGGTGGAGAAATATGTGATATGATTATGTGATGTATTAGGTGTGTGTTATCTTAATCCTTTGAACCTTATATGATTTCCATAACCATCTAATGAGATTTCACTCTTGTCTTTGATATGCTAATGCTCTTGAATGAAGCTTAGCATATGCTTAGATTAGTGGAACTATTTTATGGGGAATGATGAGGTGAGGATATGGATGGAATTGATAAAGGAAACATGACTTGTAGTTGCATGTACTTTAGTTGCCTTTACCTTGGTTAATGTCTTGTATGGTTTAATGATTGTCTAAATCTTATTTCATGTGGAGGCATACTCTAGTTTCATTCAAAGTATTGTCGTGTATGTTTTAATGATATTGTGTTATCTTATTTCATGTGGAGGAAAAGTTTGATTTAGTTTTATGATTTTCATGCACTACATGTTTTGATGAGCATAATTGAACACACACACATATTTTTGTATTCACATTCTTTCTCTACCCCCTATGAGGCTTAGTTTTATTGAGTATTTCCAATTTCTTTCGCATTGTAGTGTAGTTTAGATCATAACTCATTTCTCTCCTTTCTTTCCCACTCGCCTTCGAACAAACTAAAGTCGACACACCGCCCTGTGGATCGACCTGTATTTGTCACCGCTTCAACGCGGTCATGCACTTGCGGTTAATTATAACTGATTCAATCAGGAGGATGTGTGTTTTCTCCTTTAAAACACCCACCAACAGCCCAACCCATACCTCCCTTACTCAACTCATACCACCCATCACCTCAACTATACTCCATTCACTTACTCCATACCTCTACAAGTCAAACCTCATTTACCTCTAATCCTCCCCACTAAACAAGCTACTTCCCTAATAGAAGATTAGGATCTAAGACTTGTACGGTTGAAACTTGGAAAGTTCTTTTTCATACTACATAACTTTGTCAATTTGAACATGCATCAATTCTCAATATTGTGAGTTACATGATGATTTTAATTAAAAAATCAAAATACTTGAAAATTTATATTTTTAGAAAAAATGCGTAGGTTTTTATGATTTTTTCACAAACCAATTACATTGTTGCTGGGAAAAGAAAGTAACGAAAAGTCATACATTTTCAATCCGCACCCACACTATAATCCAAAAATATTAAATAAAGCTTGACTTAAAATTAATTCCACTTGCAGATAAGACCTGGAATCAGGTCGTGCCGGCACGACACGACATTGTTAGATCCTAATCCATCTCATTCCTTTTTTAATACCCAAACTACCCTCCCTTTACCTATATAAATCTCCCAACCCATGTCATTCTTTTCACACAAAACTCAACTTCTCTCATTCTTTTCACACAAATCTTTCCAAATCTTCTCTAATTTTTTCTAGTTTCTCTAATTGCTTTGATTTTGGTGGCGACGGATCGAGTTTGAGCTAACACGTGAAGCCTGAAGCTACAAACGGACCGCTGACCGCAGTATTCGTGGCTTCTCTGATCTTCATTTCCCAGGATTTTCTGATCTTTTATAGTAGTTCTTTAATCGTTTATATTACCGCAAGTGCACGGCCGCGTTGAAGCGGTGGCAAATACGGGTCGATCCACAAGGAGGTGTGTAGACTCTGGTTTGTTCGAAGGCAAGTGGGAAAAGAGGGGAAGAAGTTGTGATTACACAAAACTAGACTGACTACACTAAACGAGTAAGCATCAAACAAGAAAAACGAAAGTGAGGGAAATTGAAAGCTGGAAATCAGAAATGGAAAAAACCCTAAGGGGTGGAGTGTGTGCACACATGTAAAACGATGGTGAAGAATGCATTCCATAGGCACAAATGTAGGTAGTGTTTTCATGCATAGGAAGTGTCTAAAGGTTATGGCAAAACCTATCAATCCATTGACTAACCTAGTTGATTAACATTCATATACACAAGTTGGTTATTTCAGAACCTAAACAAGCATGGGTGGTGTCTAAGATGTATGGCAAAACCCATCAAGTGTAGTATTCTACTATAACAAGCAAGCATACATTCACATTTATGAACATAATCAAAATATAAAGCATTCATATCCATTCTTTAATGCATGTATAAACATCATCTCCACCCCCAAAGGGGATGGATCTACTCACTACACATTACTCTAACAATTAAACTAAAGAAAAAAAACATTCTAACTACTTTAGCCTAGAATAAAAAAATAAAACTAAGCTAAGCATGCATGCATAAAGAAACAACATAAGAACAAAACAATGGAAAAATTATTTTATTAGATGACTCACATTGAAGGTAACATTCTTCTCCACCTTGAGATTTTGCTCCAAGGCTTACTCCAAGTAGAGAGAATGCCACCAAGCAATGGGTAATTACAATAGAAGGTGAAGAGTTCTATTTATAGTCATAGAAAAAGGTAATCTGGGACAATCCCCCGGTATGGGACTAAACAAATACCAGAAATAGACTAAATACACACTACTACACGCTCCACATAAATCTTAGCAGATCTGGACCAAAAGTGACCGCCAATTAGCGGTCTTGGACCGCCAATTGGCAATCTACAGTGTTCGGATTGCTCTAGATTTTCTTGTGGGCTTTTCTGGAAGGCTTTGTTTGTCTTTCATGCATCTACTTCGCTTGTTGGATCTCCAACCCGAATAGAATTGCCAAAAACTCACCATGATGGTGTGAAGTATTCTTGTTTTCTCATTGGTCCTTCAGTCTTACGTTCAGGTCCTTCGATCTTGCATCTTAGTCCTTGAGTCTCTCAACTCAGTCCTTTTCCATGCTTTTAGGTTCTTTTATGTCTCTTCTCTTCAAACCTATTTATTCCTGAAATTCAAACATAAAACTCGTCACGTAGCATTGTTTTGGTGAAATATAATGGATATAAGATACAAATGTATGTATGAAATGATGTCAATCAAATACCCCCACACCTAACTTTTGCTAGTCCCGAGCAAAACAAAGAAAGAGAAAAGCATACGAAAAACAAGAAATCCTAACTTACTTTCGTAGGAATCACGGTTGCACTTCACACATGCAACAAGCCGTGAAACCTCCTTGTCGCCAAGGAGGAGGAGTGTTGTCTCCTGAGGGTTTTCAGCGGATACACCCACAAAGTCCGAACAAAGATGCATTATTCAATCTAGCTACACGACTCCTTGGACTTATTTTGTCGATCACTGGATGCAGTAATGCTAGGGGCCGACTCTATATATGTAATCAGTCCACAAACCTAGCCTAATGAATCATTCGTGAAAGTTAACTAAGGACTTAAGTGCAAGACATGGACAACCTCAACATCCTCAAGTGATACAAAGTGTAAAGTCCATTAGGTTCTTATTTGCATTACCAATTTTTTTTATTTTTCATTTCTTAATTTTTTTTCTTCTTTCTTTTTTATTAGTTGGAGCTTCATTCTCCCAGGGTCAGGTTTCATGCATCATTTCCTATGAGGACTTACACTATCACATACACCTTGTTGGCTTTTTGGCCTTAATCTATGTTTTGATGATTTAATTAACCTAATCTTAATTATGCTCATGTAGAGTAGCACACATATTGCATTGCATATATATTGCTTTGTGCTAACCTCTACAGGTGATCAAGACTCAAGGAGGAAAGGAAATCAAGTCAAGACATGTAATCAAGCTCATTTGAAGACATGTATTTTTGTATTTCTTTGAGTCTTTAGGAACTTGTGTATATTGAGCATACTTGAGCTAAAATCAACTTAAACACACACTAGGTTCCTTATAGAAGTCACACACAAAATTTCACATAATTTGGACTTCAATAGATCACTCAAACTTAGACCGGAAAACACTAAACCAGAACCCTAACTGTCTGCCCACATTCGGTCGACCGATACAGGCCGTTCGGTCGACCGGGTGATCAATTAATCCTGTTTGTGTTTCCTTGTCTAGTTTCGGTCGACCGCACCTTTTCTTTCGGTCGACCGTTTGTGCTTATTTTCCCGACCGTTACTTTTGTCGTATATACCCAACAGTCGTATTCGTATTAAACCAATTATACCCCAAATACATTTTATGTATCGGTCGATCGAGGACCACGATAGGTCGACCGTTTGTCCATATCTTGACAAACCCGAATCTCCTGTTGAAAAATGGTCGACCGCTAGACTTGTTTAGGTCGACTGATTATCCAATTGTTGTCAACCCCAAAGTGCCTTGACGAAATCGGTCGAACGTACCCCTTTCTTGTGTTCGACCGATGACTTAAGTTTTCCTAAGTCGTAGCGTTGGGCGGTCGACTGTTGCTTAACCGGTCGACCGAACCTTTTGCAAAACTGCCAAACGGTCGACCGTTCTTCCCGTTTCGGTCGACCGATTTAACTCAGAATTGGGTCCTGCAGTTTCTGTTTTGTGTAATCACACTTCAACTCACACCCAATCAATCCCAATGGCTCTATTCTCTCTAATGCCTATATAAGGAGTTGTAAAACACATTTTAATACAACTCTCCCACTACAAACTTGTCCCAAACTTTAGAGAGAATCCCAAACACTCCAAACCTCAATTTCCACACTTTAGTGATCAATTCCCTAATCCTACTTAAGTGTGCTCAAGAATTAGAGAGTGTTGTTCCACTCAACCTTTGTTCAAGAAGCAAGGACTTCGGTGAAAGCCCGAAGTGTTCCTCTCGGATTGTGAGAGAAGAAAGTAAAGCTCGCGAGGTTGTTCGCGGAGTTTGTTTTGTAAAAGGCGTTCTCTCTCGGCCCGGAACGGGGAGTGGTTAGTGAAGACGTAGGCGGAGCTCGCGGAGTCGAGCGGAGCTTACAAGAGAGGACTAGGATCCGGGTGGGGTGCCGAACCTCTATAAAAACCGACGCGTCTTTGTGGTTTGCATTATTCCTTCCCTACTTGCTTTAGTTGTTTAAATTCCGCTGCATATAACTCGATCGATTAAACAAGTAGGTGATTAGCATAAAAGTGATTAGTGGACCCATAACCCACACGATCCTACACACCTTTCCCCAAATCTCCACATAGGGCAATCCCCTCCACCCGTGTAACGGGATCTCGGCCGGTGCATCCCAAGTCAGAAGAGTCGAAAGCACCAGGCACAAAGTCCCCTCAGACCTACTTTCCCGAGTGATAGGAGTCGTGCGAGAAGAGATAACACCTACTCATTTATTTCTTATCTACACATGAACCAAAACCCCTACACTTAATGTCTCACAACAAGATTTAAAGGGTCCTTGACTACAACAAATTTCCTTATATTAACCGACACGAATTATTGACTCACTAGGTTCAGGGTAGACTTCTTTAAATATTTGAGTACTGAAACCCTATGATTACTCGCCCCCTGAGGGAAAACCGGGGTGCATCCTAACGACTCGATAAGACCTAAAGCCGGTATACTAGGTATCCTAATGCATCAAGTTCAAGACAATTTTGGGAGTTTTCTTTTTACTTTGCCTCTCAACGGTTTTGCACATATTAAACACACGCAAAACCCACAAAACATTTTCTTTCGCAAACACATGAAGATTTTCAAAGAAATGTGAAAATTTTAAAGCACTAGGCAAGCAAAAGAAGACAAGTCTCCCAAGGATCATGGCAAGCAGATATATCGATATTAAATGCAGCACACTAACATGACCCTAACAATACACACAAAAGAAAACAAAATCAAAGGAAAAACGACTCAAGTATGTACACACGTAAAACACCCCCCCCCACACCTACCTCATGCATTGTCCTCAATGAATGTGAGCATGAAACTACATGGATTTATGACTGAAAAGGGAAGATATCACCAACATTAAGCGCAACAGGAAGTTCATGGTTATAGTGATGGACACAAACCCGAATTCCATCAAAACTTGTGAGATACTGAAGAAGGGAGACAAATACGTGAAGAAATGGGGCCCAAGTACACAAGGGTTGGGGGCCACAACAATCGATGCTTGCTCATGGAGTCTTTTATTACTCGTTTTTTTTTAATAAAACTATGTACAACAATAAGTTCCAATCTTCATTTGTCAAAGGACATCAAATGAGAATCTCAAAAGTGGGTCAATGCACTTGGAAAGGGAACATGACACCACGCGGGGCCAAAATACTCATGTTTGGCCCCCTCACAAAGAGCATAAGATGAAAGAAGAGGTTCATGAATTGGACGCAAAAGCGTCTCATTCAAAGGATCAAAGTGAAAGAGGTTGAACCTCTCAAGAGTTTGGGAATAATTGCGCAATGGAAGAAGAGTTTCTGCCATTGCGGTACTGAAGTTATGATCGTCAATCCAAACTCTCCAACCAATAGGATGATGGGTCGGAACGAGGTCAAGAACCAATAGGATGCTTTCACCCCTTAGGGGTTTTCCATTTCTGAATTCCAGCACTCTTATTTCATTCTTAGTTAGGTTTTAGTTAATCGTTTGTTGCTTTCTTTCGCATTTCGTACTTCGTAGTGTAGTGTAGCGTAGAGTAGGATAATCAAACTCTCTTCCATATTGTTGCCACTTGATTTCGTGCAAACAAGAGACTTCTCACCTCCCTGAGGACGACCAGTATTTGCCACCGCTTCAACGTGGCCGTGCACTTGCGGTTTAATTAAAATGTTCAACAAGTTTTTGGCACCGTTGCCGGGGAGGTGCTCTGTTCAGACCTTGGTTTAGACGATTCGAGTGGTTTTTAATTTTTTGTTTACAATTTTTCTTAGTTTCAGGGATCCTAAAGCTCACGGGGAGGATACTGGAGAAGTGGGAGCATGTAAGCATCAACAAGGACCGCTAATCAACGGTCTTGGACCGCCAATTGGCAGCCTGGTGAGGGTTTCTTGCTTTCAAATTTCTTCTGGTAGTTAGTTCTGTCATTTTCGTTATCTGGGAGCCCTATTTTGCATGCTGTGACTTCTAGTTTTCTCCCAGATCATTAATTACTCCCCCATTAATCAACTTGGCCTTAAAATCCAAAGCAAAAGACTAGACGTTCTTAATTGTTTAGGTCACGCATCATGTACTTGTTGGCTTTTTGGCCTTAATCTATGTTTTGATGATTTAATTAACCTAATCTTAATTATGATGATGTAGAGTAGCACACATATTTCATTGCATATATATTGCTTTGTGCTAACCTCTACAGGTGATCAAGACTCAAGAAATAAGAAAAATCAAGTCAAGACATGTAATCAAGCTAGGATTGAAGACATGTAATTTTACCTTTCTTTGAGTATTAGGAACTTATGTGAATTGAGCATACAAGAGCTAAAAACTTATCACATACACACTAGGTTCCTTAGAGAAGTCACACACAAAATTTCACCTTATTTGGACTCCATTAGATCACCCAAACCTTAGTCGGAAATCACTTAAAACCTAAACCCAGATTTCCTGTGTGAACCGGTCGACCGAACCAGTTCTCAGTTCGACCGGTTTATAACAGACTCTCCACAGTGATTTTACCGGACTCCACCGGTCGACCGGTTCTACCTTTTCAGTCGACCGATCCCGGATTTTAATATGGCCGTTTTCCTTGTCGTATTCCTATAACGGTCGTATTCGTATAAAACAAAATTTAACCCCAAAATACATTCGGTAACCGGTCGAGCGACGACCTTGTTTCGGTCGACCGGTTGAACATTTTTTCAGAAACCAAATTCCCTGCTATCGGTCGACACATTTCTCGTTCGACCGATTAACCTTTGTCTCAACCGAATCCCCTTATCGGTCGACCGCCCCATACTTTGGTTCGACCGATTCACTTAAGTAGAGTTAAGTTCTAGCCCGTTTGTCCGACCGATTATTTAGTTGTTTGACCGTTCTCCTTGAAATCAAGTTAACGGTCGACCGGTTTATCAGTTTCGGTCGACCAGTTCTAGACAGATTTGCAGCCTGATTTTCTGCTTTGTGTATCTTGCACAAAACTCAATCAAATCTATCCCCAATGGCTAGAAAACCTTAGGAGCTTATAAATAGAGGATCAAGACTTATTGTTAACACAACTCTCCAACTCCAATTGTCCCAATACATTAGAGAAAAACCTCAATCCTCAAAGCTCCCAATTCTACACTCTATAAGCCTAAACATCACACACTTGATCATATACTCATCCTACTCAAAGTGTGCTCAATTAGAGAGTGAATCCCACTCAAGGTTACATTTGTTGTCAAGAGAGCAAGGTTCTTGGTGAAAGCCCAAGACAAAGAAGCAAGGATTTCGGTGAAAGCCCGAAGTGTTCCTCTCGGATTGTGAGAGGTGGTGCCAAGCTCGGCGAGGGTTGTTCGCGAGCTTGAAGAGTTGTAAAAGGCGTTGCTCCCGGCCCGGAACGGGGAGGCATAGTGAAGACGCAAGAGGGGCTCGAACGGAGATTCGATAGGGGCTTGCAAGAGAGGACGTAGGCGCGGCCGAACCTCTATAAAAACCGACGTGTCTTCTTTGTGGTTTGCATTACTTTCTACTTGTGTTTGATTTAGTTTAATTTCCGCTGCATTTCTTTGATCGATCAACCAAGTAGTTAATTAGGGTTCAATAGGGATTAGCTTAATAGTGATTAGTGGACCCATAACCCACACGATCCTACAGTACTTGACTTAGGCATATAGTCATTTTTTTCTTTTAGCATTATCTTCAGTTGTTGAGCGCTGGCGTGAGGTATGCATTTCCTACACTCATTCATGCATCTTGTATGCCCATGCATTAGTTAGTAGGAATCGCATCAGGACAAGAGTGAGTTGAGCGTCTTGATTGGAGCGATTGATTGCTAGATCTAGGATCAAAACGCTAGTAAGGAGGGGTTGTCCCATAAAAGATAAGGTGGGGGATTTCATCACCATTTCCTTGCCCCAAAAATCACTCTTAATAAAGCCTTAACTAAAAGAAAGTAGACATTGACCCTAGGATTTCGGATGGACTAGGAGAGTAATCTAGTTGAGACCGTCATGGCCTGATCGGCGTTGCCTACCTTGTCGATAGTAGGAGGTACTGGATCTCCATATCTGGTATCACTTGCTGGGCATTGTGGTCTTCGTGGTAGGGAGGTGAGGCGTGTCGAGGCTAGTGACCTCGAAGTTAGGCGTCGTCTAGACTAAGACCCATTGCCTACATTATTTGAGTCGTGCTTGCTAGTTAGGCTTCAACCTGATCCCATTACCCACGCTAGCTCTAGGATTCTTCCCTTCTCCTCTGAGTCATCTTCTTCTCACAGTCTTCTACGTTATAGTCTCCTCCCCTTTACACTCTTTGTTAGCGTTTTAGGGTCGAGTCGAGCACTTTTTGCGAGCTTAGCCTCGTGGTGGTGAGAGTGGTCGACTCGAGAATTTTTGTTTAGATGGATGGTTACATGGGCGACCATCCATATCATTGTTGGGACCATGACAATTCTCCCTGGTACTCCCGACCCATGCAACCTGGGGTGGCTCAGACTAACACCCCGTATGGTTGGGACAATCTTAATTGTGTGACTGAGCAATCTTCATATTGGGGTAATATGAGAGAGGCACCGACTACTAGACCACAATCTAGTAATGTCGGATCATATTCTTGTCCACAAACTGAGACATTACAACAAACTTTGGCCTCTTTCATGCGTGCGGTAGACGACATGAGTGCACCGGTGGCTCCAGTAGCTGTGCCGTGCGACTGTTGTGGGTTGAGTGGTATGAGCCTGAGTATGAGCATACATTTTCCCAAAATGCTCAATATGACCATTACGCATCCGCGTACAACCCAAGAGGGATGTATTCGTGGGGAGACAATTCTTATTCAAATTCTTATACATCATTTTCACCACAGTATCCTCCTCCCGAATACCCAGAATTCTACCAACACCCTACTCCAAATCATTGGCCTCATTCTCAACCCATCAACACCCAACCCCAAAATTTCCCAAATTCTAACATGAACCTCACTGTTGATCCCAAACTTGATTCCTTAAAACAAACGCTCCCAACGTTCATGGAAACCACTCAAACTTTATTGAAGTCCAACATGAATTCCTTGCAAACTATGGAAATGCAAGTGAGTCAAATGACACAACAATTCCATGAACGTGAGGAGGGTAACCTTTCTTGTCAACATGAGGATTCATCTTTTGATATCAAACCACCACCACATCCACAAATTCAAAGCACAATCTTTCAAAGTCAAACTCCTAGTCAGTCTGAGGGACTTGGGGTTTCAATTCATGATCACCTAGTGGAGGATTCGATTCCAATTGAGAATAACATGGACCAGCTTCATTATGAGTCGACACAGGATTGTGCCTTATCTTTTTGTCTCGTGGCCTTTGAGCCACTTGATCTTCATGTTATGCCTCTTAAGGACTCACCTCTGGTGGTGCAAGAGCTCCCTACTACCCTCAATTTCAAACAACCTAATGAGAGTTTGCCTCTCACTATTGTTCCTGATCATCTTGGAAATGATGGAACATCAAACAACTACATTGCTCATGAGGGTATTAGGAGTTCCTTGGAGGATACCTTGGGTATGAGACCCACTTTTTGTTCGCCTGGTGTGTCGGACATGCCTACCGAGATTCTTGACCTCGTTCCGACGCACCAGCCTGTTGGTTGGAGAGTTTGGATTGACGATCATAACTTCAGCAGCGCAATAGGAGAAACTCCTCTTCCGTTGCCCCTTATTTCCCAAACTCTTGAGAGGTTCAAGCTCTTTCAGTTTGATCCTTTGAATGAGACGCCTTTGCGTCCAATTCATGACGCTCTCATTTCATCTTGTGCTCTTTGTGAAAGGGGCCCACGCATGAGTATTCTGGCCCAGCGTGGTGTCATGTTCCCTTTCCAAGTGCATTGACCCACTTTTGAGGTTCCCATTTCATGTCTTTTGACAAATCAAGATGGGAACTTATGTTTGTACATAGTTATATTAAAAAACCAAAAAAGTACAATAAAAGACTCCTTCAGTGAGCATCGATTGTTGTGGGCCCCAACCCTTGTGTATTTGGGCCATTTTTCTTTCACGTATTTTTGTCTCCCTTTTTAAGTATCTCACTGGTTTTGAGGGGAATTTGGGTTGTGTCCATAAACATAACCACGAAACTTCCATGTGTACTTCACGTTGGTGAGATCTATTCTTTTTCATGCATAAATCCATGTAGTCTTTTGCTCACATTCATTGAGGACAATGCATGAAGTAGGTTTAGGGGGTGTTTTACGTGTGTACATAGTTGAGTCTTTTCCTTTGTTTTTTTGTTTTCTTTTGTGTGTATTGATACGGTCATGTTAGTGTGCTGCATTTAATATCGATATATCTGCTTGCCATGATCCTTGGGTGACTTGTCTTCTTTTGCTTGCCTAGTGCCTTAACATTTTCACATTTCTTTCAAAATCTTCATGTGTTTGCGAAAGAAAATGTTTTGTGGGTTTTGCGTGTGTTTAGCATGTGCAAAACCGTTGAGAGGCAAAGTAAAAAAGAAAGCTCCAAAAATTGTCTTGAACTTGATGCATTAGGATATCTAGTACAGAGGCTTTAGGATTTATCGAGTCGTTAGGATGCCACTTAAAGTAGGAAGAATAGTCATTTAAAATATGGAGTGATTACAATAGAAGGTGAAGAGTTCTATTTATAGCCAAAGAAAAAGGCAATCCAGGACAATCCCCCGATGTGGGACTAAACAAATACCAACAATGGCGTAAAAATCCTTTAATACATGTGCCGGAGAAATTTGAGTGGATGTGCCAAAATAGACCGCCAATTGGCGGTCTATATGGTTCGGATCCTGCTCATTTTTGTTGTGGGCTTTCCTTGGTATAATTGCTGGTCTTGGATGCATTTATTTGGTTTGTTGGAGCTCCGACCCGAATCGAATTGCTAAAATACTCCCCATGATGGTGTGGAGTATTCTGTTTTGCGATTAGGGCCCTCTGTCTTACGTTCAGGTCCTTCTCCCTTGCATCTCAGTCCCCAGATCTCACAATTCAGTCATTTTCCCAGCTTTTGGGTCCTTTTATGCTTCATCTCTTCAAACCTATTTATTCCTGAAAACGAAACATAAAACTCGTAACATAGCATTGTTTAGGTGAAAGATAATGGATATAAGATACAAATATAAGTATGAAATGATGTCAATCAAATACCCCCACACCTAACTTTTGCTAGTCCCGAGCAAAACAAAGAAAGGAAAACGCATACGAAAAAACACGAAATCCTAACTCACTTTCGTAGGAATCACGGTTGCACTTAGGACGTGCAACAAGCCGTTAAACCTCCTTGTCGCCAAGGAGGAGGAGTGTTGTCTCCTGACGGTTTTCAGCGGATATACCAACAAAATCCGAACAAGATGCATTAATCAATCTTGTTACATGACTCGTTGGACTTATTTTGTCGATCATGGGACGCGGTAATACTACGGGTCGACTCTATATATGTAATCCGTCCACACACCTAGCCTAATGAGTTATTCGTGAGAGTTAGTTAAGGACTTAAGTGAAAGACATGGGCGACCTTAACTTCTGAATGTGATACAATGTGTAAAGTCCATTTTGGTTCTTATTTGACTTCTTTTTTTCTTTTTTTCTTTTTTCTTCTTCTTTGGAGCAGTTTATTGGTTGGTGTTTGATTCTCCCAGGGTCAGGTTTCGTGCATCATTGCCTATGAGGACTTACATTATCACGTACACCTTCCCCCAAATCTCCACATATGGAGATCCCTACCACCCGTGTAACGGGAGTTCGGTCGGTGCATCCCAAGTCAAATGACTCGAAAGCACCAGGCACAAAGCCCCCTCAGACCTACTTTCCCGAGTGATAGGAGTCGTGCAAGAAGAGAGAATACCACTTATCCATTTATCTACATGGGAACCAAAACGCCTACACTTAAGTTTCACAAAAAGAGATTAAGGGTCATTGACTACGAAAAACTTCCTTATACTAACAGACACGAATTATTTGACTCACTAGGTTCAGGGTGGACTTCTTTAAATGTTTGAGTGTTGAAACCCTATGATTACACGCCCCCGAGGGAAACCGGGGTGCATCCTAACGACTCGATAAGACCTAAAGCCAGTAAACTAGATATCCTAATGCATCAAATTCAAGACAATTTTGGGAGCTTTCTTTTTACTTTGCCTCTCAACGGTTTTGCACATGCTAAACACACGCAAAACCCACAAAACATTTTCTTTCACAAACACATGAAGATTTTGAATGAAATGTGAAAATTTTAAAGCACTAGGCAAGCAAAAGAAGACAAGTCACCCAAGGATCATGGCAAGCAGGTATATCCATGTTAAATGCGGCACACTAACATGACCCTAACAATGCACACAAAAGAAAACAAAAATCAAAATAAAAGACTCGACTATGTACACACGTTAAACACCCCCACACCTACTTCATGCATTGTCCTCGATGAATGTGAACAAGATACTACATGGATTTATGCATGAAAAAGGGAAGATCTCACCAACATGAAGCGCAACTAGAAATTCATGGTTATGTTGATGGACACAAACCCCAATTCCCTCAAAACCTGTGAGATACTGAAGAAGGGAGACAAATACGTGAAGAAATGGGGCCCAAGTACACAAGGGTTGGGGCCCACAACAATCAATGCTCACTCATGGAGTCTTTTATTACTCACTTTTTTTCCTTTTTTTAACATGATATGTACAGCAACAACGATATTCTCATAATCATTTGGTCAAGGAACATCAAATCAGAACATCAAGTCATGAGGACTAGAGACTTGCCGAGATGGGCAAACTTCACTGGTACTCTGAGGTGTCATGAGGGGTGAAAGGTCAAAGATGAAAGGCTTTAACCCCTCATGATATTGGTTGGGTGTGGGCGTAAAAGAATGAAGTTGTGTTGCCTCACTAGGGTTTAGTTGCTCATCGAACAAAACCCTCCAACCAATAGGTAGGTGCATCGGAATGAGTTCCTCAAGCTCATTCGATGGATGCAGCAGACCTGCATCACTAAGAATGGGGCTTCTTCCCAAGTCATCCAACAAGGACCTCCCACCATCATTTAGATCATCAAGCATAAGCTCGGTCATAGGTGGGTCCTTGTTGGAGTGATGCATTACATACATTGCATCATATGTCTTTCATTTAGATTGCTTTTAATTCAATAAATGCTACTAAGGTATGTGTTTAGCCTTGTTTACAGAATACAGGGACCTGGATGCAAATTACCCACATCCCGAGCATAAACGCATGCAAAAGATTCATTTCTATCATAAAAACAAGTTCAAGTTTATCGAGTTTCAAATGGAAATGCGTCCAAGCACAAAAGCATTCAAGGAGCTAATCACAAAAAGGTCAGGGGCTTAAATGCAAAATGTCAAGGACCTGACTACAAAATAAAAGGACCAAGTTATTGTGTGGAGAAAGTCAAAAGGAAAAAAATCAATTATAAAATCTCCAACAATGGAAGGAATTAATCCGGAGCTCGAGAGATTGGAAAGAAATCATCCAGACGCGCAAAGGAGGATCAAATCATACCATAAACGCACAGCCAAAACCCGGACCGAATCAGACTCACATGGGCGGCGAATTCGCCGCACCACACATGTATTGGGCGGCGAAATCGCCGCCCCCTTGCTCTGTATTTGTCCCAATTCTGTCCACTCCTGTATTGACGCGTGTACTCTCCTTTTATGTATTGGTATCCTTTGTATCGGCTATAAATAGCCTCGTAGCACGAATGTAACACATCTTTGAACCTTTGGTCTTGGATCTTTAGTAATAAATTTCTGTTTTATTTTGTTTTGTTTCTCTTTTCTTTTAATGTCTCTAGGATCCCTTCTTCTTCCTCCCTCCATGAGTTTCTAACTCTTTCCAAAGGGTGGAGGTGATGGAATTAGGGTTAGAGAAGATGAATTGCATGTTATTATTTTAAGTTCATGATTAGTATATTTTGATTACTTGAGTTTATGTTAAGTCATTTATCTTGTAATGCTTCATAACTAACATGATTTACAATAAGTTTCAGTAATTCTCTGATCTAAACCTAAATCTAAACCTCCATCCAACGGATTTCTCTTTTTGTTCTTGTTTTAGTTTATTTGTTCTTGTTCTTGCTTTAGATAATTATAATCCAAAAACCTAAAAACCCAATTGATTCTTCTCTCCTTCTTCTCCTTGATCGAAAATCACACTAATAACAGAATCTCTCCCTCCTTGTGTTCGACCCGTACTTGCCACGTCTTCATTGACACCGTGCACTTGCGGTATAAATTAAAATTCTCATCAAGTTTTTGGCGCCGTTGCCGGGGAGGCGACGCAGATTTTTGTGTTTTTGTGTTTACGATTTTATCCTGTCTACCTTGTGCGTGATCTAAGTATTTGCATTTGTGTAGCAGGAGACAACAGAGCGCGCGGCGAAATCCGGGAGCGTTCTGAGACACTTGGGCGGCGGAATCGCCGCATCTACAAGGTGACTTGCGGCGGAATCGCCGCACCAGTGTGGGTTCTGGTCTTCAAATTTCTGGGGCATCGTCGGCATCTCTGGGTGGTCGCATTAAGCTACTGGAATCTCCGAGAGCGGGCGGCGAACCCGACCGAGCATTGCGTAGGTAACTTTTCTTGCCTTTCTCGTAAAATCTGAATTGTTGAAAAGTTTCCTTTCGTAGAATTGCACGTGTTAGGGTTTAAAATTCCATAATTGGCAATATTTCAACTCTGACCTAAAATTCGCAAAATTAGAAAGACCTTAGTGCACGCATCATATAATGTTTTGTTTGCATTATTCTTGCTAAATTCTTGCAAATCAATTTCTGTTGAAGAGTGCTGGAGGCAAGGTACGTATCGCGGTTTTTAACGATTGCATTTAAGCATATAATTTAATTTGCATACAACCTTGCAATTGCCCCCATTAAAAAGACCATTGTTTGACTATCTTTGCTAGATCTAAGTTAAACTACTTTAAGGGCAACTCCGTAGGCAAAGATACGGTGGGGATTTCATCACCCTTTCGTGGCCCACAAATCACAATCCTAAAGTGTCACCCAAGCCTTAAATTTAAAATCAATTAGACATTGGCCCCTAAGGACTCGGACTCAATTAAGGAGGAGATTGGTTTGACTTGCTATGACCTGAAGCCAATTGAATTCAATTTGGTGTCTAGAAAGTGTTTTTGTGTTGACGAAAGTCTTCCAAGCGACGTGGTTGTCTAATTGGCACCGACTCTGTCGGAAGCGCCCCCACTAGCTATACACTAACTGGCCAACTTGGTTTGATTGGTGAGGGAGGTGAATCAAGCGAATCAATTCGACTCAACCAGTTAGGAGTCGTCTAGATTTAAGTGACACTAGGTCTAGGATTGTTTTGAACCGTGCTTGTTCAGGAAATGTCTGACCAACCCTAATTTTTATCCTTTAGAGTTAAGTTTCCCTTCTCGTCTGAGTCTTCTTTCTCTTCTCATCTTTACCTTTCTATTGTTTGTTTCCATTTTTTATAAAAAAAACATAAAAAAAAATTAAAAAAAAAACGAAAATTTAAAAAAATAAAATAAAAATTAATTAATTAATTCTTGAAATTAAATTTGGAATTTAAATTTGGAATTTGAATTCAAAAATTGATTCAACCCGGTGCACTCAGATTTGGATTCGGGACTTGAGTAATCGACTCTCACGAGTTCATCTAGATTCTAGTCTGGAACTTAACCCCAATCCACCTGTTGCACCACCTCACCTGGATCTAATGGGTGAGAATGTTGTGAACCCGCCTATGACTCTGAGGGATTGGTGCTACCCAACGATGGCTGCTCAGCCATCGTGCATCGTCATGCCCACCATACCGGGTCGCGATTTCGAACTTAAGGCACAATACATGAGTATGCTGCCTAAGTTCACCTCTAGGGAAGATCCATATCTCTTCCTTAGAGAATTTGAGGAAATCTGCTCTCTTATGCAATACCAGCATATCCCTGAGGAGGCAGTGCGTCTGAAATTCGTGCCTCTAGCACTGAAGGACGACGCTAAGAAATGACTATATAGTCTAGCCGAGAGATCTATTAGGAGTTGGGCTGAGTTTGTTCAAGTGTTTCTAAAAAAATATTTCCCCAACCATAAGACTATGAAGATTAGGAATGAAATTGTTGCATTCGTTCAGTCTGAGAGCGAGCCGTTCTATTCCTATCTTGAAAGATTTAAAAGTGTCTTGACCCAATGCCCTCATCACGGAATTCCAAAATGGCAATTATGCCAAATTATTTATGAGGGATTGACACCCACATCTAGAGTTATGCTAGAATCTGTGAGCCAAGGGAATTTCATGTCGAAAAACGAAAATGATGCCTGGACTTTTCTTGAGGATTTAGCTGAAAACAGTATGCAATGGGACAATGCTAGAACACCCATCAACCCGAGTATTGGATCTAGAATAGCAAGTCAACCCCGACCAGGTGTCTTAGCTATAGATGCCAACATAGCGGCTGAGGCAAAACTAGCCACCCTTATGCGCAGAATGGAAAGTTTAGAGCTGCAAAACCAAACCCGACAAGCATCCCCTACCCCTTGCCCTAGATGTGGTCAGACTGGTCATTTAATGGAGGACTGTGTAGACTTGGAACATGTTAATGCCACATTTAACCATTCTAGAAATGATCCTTATGCATCAACCTACAACCCGGGTTGGCGTAATCATCCCAATTTTTCGTGGAACCAACAAGGTCAACCTCCTAGACAACAATCAAACCCATATAACCAAAATAATACATCATCTGGGGTAATAACAATGGAAATCATGAAGTTAGGTTGACAAACTTGGAAAATTTAATGAAAACTTTTATACAAACAACCAACCAATCATTCCAAAGGCTAGAGACACAAGTCAGCCAATTAGCGCAAATAGTAGGTGAAAGAGAAAAGGGTCAATTTCCAAGTCAACCTGAGGTGAACCCAAGAACTAATAATCAATATCAATCTTATCAACCACCCTCAGGAAATAACAACCCCAGACCGGTTCAAATGATTAACGAGGAAGGACCGTTCCAACAAATCAATGCAGTAGTGTCATTACGGTCCGGACGACAAGTTGATAACAATGTGGTAAACCCTAGAATGTCTAATCAATCTAGCCATCAAGCAACCACATATGACCTGACTATTGAACCTGACGTCCAAATTGAAAAACCCAACCCACCTACACAACCTGAACCCATAGCTCAACCTGAACCTGAGCGAGTCTATATTCCTAAAGCCCCTTTTCCCAATAGACTCAAGAAGAGCTCAAGTGCACAAATGGAGAAAATCTTAGAAGTATTTAAGCAAGTTAAGGTGAATATTCCACTCTTAGATATGATTCAACAAATACCTGCTTATGCTAAATTCTTGAAAGATTTGTGCACTAAAAAGAGAAAAACGAATGTACCAAAGAAGGCATTCTTAACTGCAAACATATGCTCTATTCTTTCCAACACATCTCCTATAAAATATAAGGACCCTGGGTGTCCCACAATTTCATGTTCAATAAGAGATACTTTTATCAATAAAGCCCTTCTTGACCTAGGTGCAAGCGTTAACTTACTCCCATTTTCTGTCTACGAGCAACTCAACCTTGGTCCACTGAAACCCTCTAAGACAACCCTCCAATTCGCTGATTGTTCTGTTAAGAAACCGAGAGGTATAGTAGAGGACGTTTTGATTAAGGTTGGTGACTTCATTTATCCAGTGGATTTTGTCGTACTTGATACTGAACCTGTTGTAAATCCTAATCGACAAATCCCTGTAATTCTAGGTAGACCCTTTTTAGCCACTTCGGAAGCATTAATAAACTGTCGAAATGGGCTCATGCAATTATCTTTCGGGAACTTAAAAGCAGAATTTAATATCTTCCATATTGATAATGAGCCAGAAATAATATGCAACCCAAGTGATGTTGTGATGAGAGCACGTATTTATCAGAATTCTGAATCAAATAAATCATCACATAAGCAAAAAGGAAGTAAGAAAAAAGGGAGTGATCCATTTACTCAACCACCATCACTCGAGCAAATAAGCGAACCAATTCAAGTGAGAAGAGTGGAATCTTTTCCTCAAGTCAACATGGGGAACAATTCAACTGGATACATGCACCAATATGGTGTCATTCAATCCAGTTCTGATTACGGTTGACTATGAGCAAACTCAACCCCTCTACCGCAAGCCGACTCAGGTAATAAGTGCATTTATTTTATCTATGCATACATTGAGGACAATGCATGATTTAGGTGTGGGGGGGTGTTTATCTATGTATATATCTATTTGTTTGTTTTCTTCTATTTAAAAAAAATATCAATGTTCCATGACACAGCTTAAGATTGAACTACCAAAATCTGTGTACAAATTGCATTGAGTTTTTGTTCCTTATTATATAGTTCTGCTTGTAGAAATTGTGACATAAATCTAAGTTCCAAAGAAATAACACATTGCCCTTTAAGACATGTATGCACTTAAATTGGATGAATCAAATCCTTGAAGTGGTTGATAAAAAGCAGAGGTTGAGGAAAATACACCGGGAAGTGTGGACTTCTAATAACAATTAAGCCTTGAGGAAAATAAAAGTAAAAATAAAGGAATAAAGTGAGGAAAGCATATTTTGCAAAATGATTACAAAAGCCCAAGCCTTTGAGTCACTGGTCCGTAGGGGTATCTTAAAACCCGGTAACTTGAGTCTTCCAGCTCGGGATTATCGACCAAACTCGCTACACGAATGCAAAAAGGGTATAAGTGTCAAAAAGAAAAAAAGCAAATGTGTTGAATCACGGAAAAAGAAAAAATACTTTAAGATACTCAAGGCCCAAAGCTAAAAGAATGATCCATGCCATGGTTGATCCAAATGATACTTCACCACCAGAGGAGGCGTGCAAAATAATTCAAGTGATAAACATGTGTAGAAGGGTTAGTGGTGTGAATGTTGGAGGAACAAAGACCAAGTCATATTTTTAATGAGTTAGATTTATATAATGAGCATGCAAAAATTCTTAGTGAGATGTATATGGTTGAGGTAGGGATATTGAGAACTATTAATAAAACGTTGATTCAGGATTTTGTGGGTATATCCGCTGAAAACCCTCAGGAGACAACACTCCTCCTCCTAGGAAACTTGGAGGTTTAAAGGCTTGTTGCACATGCTAAGTGCAACCGTGATTCCTACGAAAGTGAGTTAGGATTTCCCTGTTTTCATTTTTTCTTATATTCTGTTTTGCTAGGGACTAGCAAAATCTAGGTGTGGGGGTATTTGATGCATTACATACATTGCATCATATGTCTTTCATTTAGATTGCTTTTAATTCAATAAATGCTACTAAGGTATGTGTTTAGCCTTGTTTACAGAATACAGGGACCTGAATGCAAATTACCCACATCCCGAGCATAAACGCGTGCAAAAGATTCATTTCTATCATAAAAACAAGTTCAAGTTTATCGAGTTTCAAATGGAAATGCGTCCAAGCACAAAAGCATTCGAGGAGCTAATCACAAAAAGGTCAGGGGCTTAAATGCAAAATGTCAAGGACCTGACTACAAAATAAAAGGACCAAGTTATTGTGTGGAAAAAGTCAAAAGGAAAAAAATCAATTATAAAATCTCCAACAATGGAAGGAATTAATCCGGAGCTCGAGAGATTGGAAAGAAATCATCCAGACACGCAAAGGAGGATCAAATCATACCATAAACGCACAGCCAAAACCCGGACCGAATCAGACTCACATGGGCGGCGAATTCGCCGCACCACACATGTATTGGGAGGCGAAATCGCCGCCCCCCTTGCTCTGTATTTGTCCCAATTCTGTCCACTCCTGTATTGACGCGTGTACTCTCCTTTTATGTATTGGTATCCTTTGTATCGGCTATAAATAGCCTCGTAGCACGAATGTAACACATCTTTGAACCTTTGGTCTTGGATCATTAGTAATAAATTTCTGTTTTATTTTGTTTTGTTTCTCTTTTCTTTTAATGTCTCTAGGATCCCTTCTTCTTCCTCCCTCCATGAGTTTCTAACTCTTTCCAAAGGGTGGAGGTGATGGAATTAGGGTTAGAGAAGATGAATTGCATGTTATTATTTTAAGTTCATGATTAGTATATTTTGATTACTTGAGTTTATGTTAAGTCATTTATCTTGTAATGCTTCATAACTAACATGATTTACAATAAGTTTCAGTAATTCTCTGATCTAAACCTAAATCTAAACCTCCATCCAACGGATTTCTCTTTTTGTTCTTGTTTTAGTTTATTTGTTCTTGTTCTTGCTTTAGATAATTATAATCCAAAAACCTAAAAACCCAATTGATTCTTCTCTCCTTCTTCTCCTTGATCGAAAATCACACTAATAACAGAATCTCTCCCTCCTTGTGTTCGACCCGTACTTGCCACGTCTTCATTGACACCGTGCACTTGCGGTATAAATTAAAATTCTCATCATGGAGTCAAGATGAAGCTCAAATGATGAGGTGTCTTACTCTCACTAGTACTCTTAACTGAATCATGCAACGAACACTCCTTTTGGACATTTATGTTTGATGCCAGCTCACTCTGTTGCATTGCAAAGATAGGCAATGAGTTTTTGCTGGCCCCACAAACATTCTCAATGGGTTGCATTGGGGTTAGGGGTGTTCGTTGATTTTGTGATGCTTTCTCTAATTGGCGGATAAGATTGAGATTTAAAGGTTCATCCATGGGCTCCTGTTGCCTACCAGAGTTGAACACATGAAACTCGGCACTCATGTTACCGAATGAGAGCTTCATGAGACCATTTCTACAATTAATCAAGGCAATGGAGGTTGCCAGAAATGGTCTACCCAAAATCAAAGGTATTTGAGAGTGGGTGTTCGCAACAGGATTGGTATCGAGTGTTGAACGTTTTATTTAAACCGCAAGTGCACGACCGCGATGAAGCGGTGGCAAGTACGGGTCGTCCTCAGGGAGGTGGGTAGGCTCTTGTTTATCCGAAATCAAGTGGCAAAACACTACACTAAGAAGTACGAAATGTGAAAGAAGCAAACAAACGATGAAATAAGAACTAAGCTAAGAACAAAACAAGAATGCTGGAATTTCAGGAATGGAAAAACCCCTAAGGGGTGGAGTGAGTGCACACATACAAAGAGGTGGGTGTAGAATACATTCTTTAAGCACATGAAGGTGGTGTTTATCAAGCATAGGAAGTGTCTAAATGTTATGACAAAACCTATCAATCTATTCACCAACTTAGTTGATTAACATTTACATATGCAAGTTGTTTATTTCAGAACCTAAACAAGCATGAGAGGTGTCTAATCATTTTGGCAAAACTCATCAAGTTATAAATTCTATCCTAAACAAGCAAGCATACATTCATGTTTTATCAACACATCAAAAATAAAGCATTCATCCCATTCTCTAATGCATGTATGTACATCTACTCCACCCCCAAAAGGGATGGAACTACTCACTAAACATTACACTAATTATTAAACTAAGCAAAGAAAACATATTAAAACTAAGCTACAAATAAAAGACGATTAAACTAAAACATGCACAAACAATAAAAGAAGCATAAACAAATAATGAAAGAAACACAAAACTTTATTGATAAAATGACTCACATTTCAAGTAGCATCCTCCTACTTAAGTGTGTGCTTCAAGGCCTCACTTCTAGTAGGAAGAATAACCACTTAAAATATGGAGTGATTACAATAGGAGGTGAAGAGTTCTATTTATAGCCATGAAAAAAGCTAATCCGGGACAATCCCCCGATGTGGGACTAAACCAATACCAGAAATGGACTAAATACACACGAATACGTAACCCAGAGAAATCTTAGCGGATGTGGGCCAAAAGTGACCGCCCATTAGCGATGTTGGACCGCCAATTGGCGGTCTAAAAAGTCCGGATCCATCTGGAATTTGTGCTGGGCTTTGCTTAGTATATTTGGTGGTCTTAGATGCATCTACTTCGTTTATTGGAGCTCCGACCCGAATCGAATTGGTAAAATACTCCCCATGATGGTGTGGAGTATTCTGTTTTGCTCTTAGGTCCTTCTGTCTTACATTAAGGTCCTTCTCCCTTGCATCTTGGTCCCTAGATCTCACAATTCAGTCCTTTTTCCCAGCTTTTGGGTCCTTTTATGCTTCATCTCTTCAAACCTATTTATTCCTGAAAACTAAACATAAAACTCGTAACATAGCATTATTTAGGTGAAAGATAATGGATATGAGATACAAATATAAGCATGAAATGATGTCAATCATCGAGGACAACAAAATCGACTGGAAATATAAAATGTCCAACTTTGATAAGCACGTCTCGATAATCCCCTTTGGAATACGAATGGATCTATCCGCCAATTGGAGAGTGATCTTAGTTGGTTTTAATTCTCCCAAGTTCAACAGTTGATAAATAGAGAATGGGAGGAGGTTGACCGTCGATCCTAAATCAAGCAATACATTGCTCATTCTAGTGTCCCCTATCGTACACTGAATAGTAGGACACCCAGGGTCCTTGTATTTTGTGTAGGTGGGATTGGACAAAAGTGAGCTTATATTTGCAGCCAAGAATGCTTTCTTAGGAACATTGGTCTTCCTCTTGGTTGTGTAAAGATCCTTCAACACTTTGGCATATTGAGGTATTTGTTGGATGACATCCAACAAGGGGATGTTAACCTTTACTTGCTTATATACCTCTAATATCTTATCCATGATGTCACTCTGCTTTTTGGTTAACCTACTTGGATAGGGAGCTTTTGGCAGGTAGGTTTTCTGCGGTGCCTGAGAAGAAGGAAGCGTTGGTGTACTACCCTCACCCTCAGCCTCTTCTTCACCACCATTCCCACTGAGGGGCTGCATAGATGGTGGTGGTGGCAAGGAAATGTGATTGTCAACCAGTTTTCCATTCCTTAAGGTCACAATGGAATTGACATGGTGAACAGGTTCCTCCACATGGTTCACCTGCCTCCCCCGAGGTACCACATTCTCATTTTGCATGTGTTGTTGTTGGTACATGCGGGGGTTAGCCTCAGGCTGGCTAGGAAAAGATCATCTCTCTCTTTCATGTACAAACTGAGCCAATTGGCCCATCTGAAGCTCTAGAGATTTGATGGTATGCTGATTTGAAGTGAGAACTTGACTTGTGGATGACATAAATTTTTTCATAGAGTTCTCAAGTCCATGAGTCAAGTTCTCAAGCGAATTAAACCGGGTTTGAAAGTTGTTAGAATTTGGGAAACCTGGTTGGTTGGTGCTTGGAACATGGGGTTGCTGATATGAATGAGCATGCATGGGAGGTTGGTGTGGTTGATTAGGTGGTCGAGAGGAGGTTGAAGGACCACCCGGGGCATTATTTTGGTTCCATGAAAAATTGGAGTGGTTCCTCCATCCGGGATTATAAGATGATGAGTATGGGTCATTCCTAGCTCTGTCATAGATGGTGTTAACATGTTCCATCTCAGGATGAATGGACGCACACTTACTTTCTACATGACCTATCCTACCACATGAATGACAGGGAACTTGACCAGATGTGGACATGTGAGGTGCACTTTGTTGGTTTTGGAACTCAATCGAATCCATACGGCGCATTAAAGCCGCCATGTGTGCCTCGGTGACCGTAGTGGCATCGATAGCAAATGTGGCACCCGTTCTAGTCGAGTTTGCATTCGCGATCCTCACTCCTATACTAGATGATGCAGGTGGCTCCCTTTCACTCTCCCATTGCATTGTTTTCTCAGCAAGGTCTTCTAGGAAAGCCCATGCCTCCCTTTCATCCTTTCCCAAGAACTCTCCTTGACACATGGACTCAAGGAGCGTTCGGGACGGGATGTGAAGACCCTCGTAAAAAATCTGACAAAGACGCCACAACTCAATGCCATGGTGAGGGCATGAGGATAGTAGCTTCTTGAACCTCTCTAGATATGCATGAAATGTTTCGGTCTCAAGTTGATAGAACGAATTGATTTCGTTCCTCAATTTGTGAGTCCAATGATTTGGGAAGTACTTCTTGAGGAATGCAGATTGAAACTCATCCCTAGTCCTAAAGGCATTCGCTTGGTTGCTGTACAACCACCTCTTGGCGTCATCCTTCACCGCAAAGGGGACAAGCCTAAGATGGATGGAGTCAGTGCTAAGTTGTTGCAGCTTGAACATAGCACAGACCTCCTCAAATTCCTTGAGAAAGATATAGGGGTCACCTTTCCCAGTGAAGTGAGGGAGCATGGAATTAAACTAAGGCTTAACCTCAAATTGGTTCCCATTTGCCTCTGGAAATACAATGCATGAGGGTAGAGCAGTACGGCTCGGGTAGCATCGATCACGCAGAGGTATGGGAGCGACAACTGGAAGCACAGGTCGAACAGGTGGGTCCAGTAACTGCTCCTCACGGAAATTAGCAACCATTGAACCCGGACTGTGTGCGACACGAGAGGAGGAAGGCGTCGAGAAATCAATTACCGAAGCCGGATTGACAACGCTCCTCGTCAAACGACCCCTCTCGTCGCGTGTGCACGAAAGCATGCACAAAGGTGCACACACGCAAACCAAAACTTTTTTTAACAAAGAATGTGCGTAGAGGAGAAGACGGGGGGAACACAGGAGAGAAAGAATGACTCAGGAGAGAAGGGAAGAAGTCCTTATGCTACGGCGGATGGGTACAGGTAGAAGCACACAAGCAAACAAGGCTAAAGCAATCCTAAGGTCGCTATAGGTCCTTACAGCTAGACGACGCCTAACTGCGAGGTCACACGACCTCAACACGCCTCACCTCCCTACGACGAGGACTACAAAGCCCAGCAAGTGAGCCAAGATCCGGGGATCTCGTCTCTCCTACTATCGACAAAGTGGGCAACGCCGATCAGGTCGTGACGGTCGGGACCGGATCACTCTCCTAATGCGTCCGAATTCCTTAAGGTCAATGTCTACTTGATTTTAAAATTAGGCTATTGATTAGTGTGGTTTTTGGGGCGAAGGAAAGGGTGATGAAATCCCCCACCTTATCTTTTATGGGACGGCCCCTCCTTAGTAGCGTTTTGGAGTCCTAATCTAGCAATCAACTCTCCAAACAAACGCTCAACTCACATTTGTTTCAATGCACTTCCTACTAACTAATGCATGTTCATACGAAATGTATGAATGAGAGTAGAAGGTGCGTACCTCACACCAGCTCTCAGCAACAGAAAATAAAGCTAAGACAAAAGACAATCTAAATGCCTAAGTCACATACATGATGCATGACCTAAACAACAAGAATGCCTAATCATTTGCTTTGAGTTTTAGGGTCCAAGTTGCTTAAAGGATGTTTGAACACATTCTTTAAGCACAAATAAAGGTGGTGTTATCATGCATAGGAAGTGTCTAAATGTTATGGCAAACCTATCAATCCATTCACCATCCTAGTTGATTAACATTTACATATACAAGTTGTTTATTTCAGAACCTAAACAAGCATGAGAGGTGTCTAATCATTTTGGCAAACCTCATCAAGTTATAAATTCTATCCTAAACAAGCAAGCATACATTCATGTTTTATCAACATATTGGAAATAAAGCATTCATCCCATTCTTTAATGCATGTATGAACATCTACTCCACCCCCCAAAGGGGATGGAACTACTCACTACACATTACACTAATTATTGAACTAAGAAAGGAAATCATATTAACTAAGCTAGATGTAATAAAAGACAATTAAACTAAAGCATGCACAAACAATAAAAGAAGAACAAAACAAAGAAAACTTTATTGATAAAATGACTCACATTTAAAGTAGCGTCCTCCTACTTTAGTTTGTGCTTCAAGGCCTCACTTCTAGTAGGAAGAATAGTCACTTAAAATATGGAGTGATTACAATAGAAGGTGAAGAGTTCTATTTATAGCCAAAGAAAAAGGCAATCCAGGACAATCCCCGATGTGGGACTAAACAAATACCAACAATGGCCTAAACATCCTCCGATACATGTGTTGGAGAAATTTGAGCGGATTTGTGCCAAAATAGACCGCCAATTGGCGGTCTATATGGTTCGGATCCTGCTCATTTTTGTTGTGGGCTTTTCTTGGTATATTTGATGGTCTTGGATGTATTTACTTGGTTTGTTGGAGGTCCGACCCGAATCGAATTGCTAAAATACTCCCCATGATGGTGTGGAGTATTCTGTTTTGCTCTTAGGTCCTTCTGTCTTACGTTCAGGTCCTTCTCCCTTGCATCTCAATCCCCAGATCTCACAATTCAGTCCTTTTTCCCAGTTTTTGGGTCCTTTTATGCTTCATCTCTTCAAACCTATTTATTCCTGAAAACTAAACATAAAACTTGTAACATAGCATTGTTTAGGTGAAAGATAATGGATATAAGATACAAATATAAGCATGAAATGATGTCAATCACCGCTGAAAACCCTCAGGAGGAAACACTCCTCCCATTTGGCAACAAGGAGGTTTAACGGCTTGTTGCACGTTCTAAGTGCAACCGTGATTCCTACGAAAGTGAGTTAGGATTTCTTGTTTCTCGTTTGCTTTTCTCTTTCTTTGTTTTGCTCGGGACTCGCAAAAACATATGTGTGGGGGTATTTGATTGACATCATTTCATGCTTATATTTGTATCTTATATCCATTATCTTACACCTACACAATGCTACGTGACGAGTTTTATGTTTGAATTTCAGAAATAAATAGGTTTGAAGAGATGAAGCATAAAAGGACCCAAAAGCAGAGAAAAGGGACTTCATTGTGAGACCTGGGGACTGAGATGCAAGGGAGAAGGACCTGAACGTAAGACCGAAGGACCTAAGAGCAAAACAGAATACTCCACACCATCATGGGGAGTATTTTGGCAATTCGATTCGGGTCAGAACTCCAACAAGCCAAGTAAATGCATCCAAGACCAGAAAACATACCAACAAAAGCCCACAACAAATCTGAGCGCAATCCGGATCGGCGGTCCGGATCTTCCCGGATCCCCTGAGTTTTCTGGAGCATGTGTATTAGTGTTTGTTTAGGATATTTTTGGTATATGTTTAGTCCCACATCGGGGGATTGTCCCGGATTACCTTTTTCTATGGCTATAAATAGAACTCTTCACCTTCCATTGTAACTACCTATTGCTTGGTGGCATTCGCTCTACTAAGGAGTAAGCCTTGAAGCAAAACTCAAGGTGGAGAAGAATTCTACCTTCAATGTGAGTCATTGTTAATAAAATAATTGTTCTTAGTTTCTTTTAATATTGTATTTTAATTCTTGCATGTTTATTTAGTTTATGTTTCTTTCAATTATCTTCTTTAAGGTTCCTTTCTTGCTTAGTTGAATTTCTTTTCAGTAATATGTTTCATTTTGTTAATGTAGTTAGTGTAATGAGTAGTGAGTAGTTCCATCCCCATTTGGGGGGTGGAGAAATATGTGATATGATAATATAGTGTATTAGGTGTGTGTTATCTTAATCCCTTGAGCCTTATATGATTTCCATAACCATCTAATTGGATTTCACTCTTATCTTTGATATGCTAATGCTCTTGAATGAAGCTTAGCTTATGCTTTGATTAGTGGACCTATTTTATGGGGAATGATAAGGTGAGGATATGGATGGAATTAATATAGGAAACATGGCTTGTAGTGTATGTGCTCTTGTTGCCTTGGCCTTGGTTAATGTCTTGTATGTTTTAATGATATAGTCTTATCTTAATTCATGTGGAGGCATAGTAGGGTCTAGTCTTTATACATGAGTTCATTTAGCTTCATTCCAATTATTGTCTTGTATGTTTTAATGATGTAGTCTTATCTTGTTTCATGTGGAGGCAAAGTTAGATTTAGTTTTATGATTTCATGCACTACATGTTTTGAGGAGCATAATTGAACACACACACACATCTTTATATTCACATTATTTCTCTACCCCCTAAGGGGTTTAGTTTTATTGCTTATCTTCCATTTCCTTTTTGCATTGTTGTGTAATTTAGTGTAACCAACCTTTCTCTCCTTTCTTTACCACTCGGCTTCGAACATACCAAAAGTTGACACACCTCCCTGTGGATCGACCCGTATTTGCCACCGCTTCAACGCGTCCGTGCACTTGCGGTTCAATATTGTAATATCCTAAACCTTAATTAACTTGGTTAATTGTTTTTAGGTGCCTAATTGGTGGATTTAGATGGAGGGCTGGGATTGTTTTGGTAGAGATGTGATGGATGGTGGAGATTGGAGGAGAAGAGTATAAGTTGATGAGTTTTACTCTCTCTCTCTCTCTCGCGTTTTCTCCCTCTCTCCCGCTCAAATCCTCTCCCTCTCTCTGATTTGATCCTCAGTGTGCGTAGGCGCTCGAGGACTGGTTTTCGGAAGGCGAGGAAAAGATCGGACGTTCTCCGGAGAGGAGTAGATCGTTGCTCGGTTGAGTTGCCGGAGTGGGGCTCGAGGGGAAAAGTTCGCCATTGGGTCTTCAAAGGCTTCTTCAAGTCTTCAAGGTATGTCAAGCTTTACTTTAATGCTCACTCATGCTTTGGTGAGTGTTGGAGTGGTCGACGGTAGGCCGGATGGCTCGTCGGACCGCGCAGCTGCGTTCTGCGCTGTGAACGGTCGACCGGTGGCATGGTTCGGTCGACCAGTCGTAGAGTAATTTGGGCGAAATCCCTTCTACAGGTCAAACGATACCATGGTGGTGGTCGACTGGTAGTACATTTTTGAGCGAGGGATGGAGACTTTGGGTGTTTTCGGTCGAACGGGACCCCTTTGCCGGTCGACCGAAAGCACTGTTGTAGGTCGGTTGGGGCGTTGACCATCCAAACGGTTGACCACCTAGTTGACTCGTTCGACCGACGAATTAAAATAACTTAAAGTTTGTTCGACCGCGAGATGGTTCGGTCGACCGGAGTTTTCTGATGGATTTGATTTTGGTACTGGTCGTTTTTGGTAGACCGGTGATTGTGTGTGGTTCGACCGTTGATGCTTTTTATTGTGGAATGAATTTTTACTGGTCGAATTCGGTTGAACGGGACCCCTTTGCCGTTCGATCGGTTGACAGTTTTGTTGGTTGGGTCTGTCCTATGGAGAGGATTCGGTCGACCGGTTGTGAGGTTTTTTCGACCATTTGGTACGGTTTTTAAGTGATTTTGTGTTGTGGAGCCAGCTCCAGATGGCAACGGATCTCCGGCCCTAGAGGGGTGACCGGTGACGGCCTGAGAGTGGTTCATGACTGTTGTCGGGCCAGCCCAAGATGACAACAGATCTCCGACCCTAGAGGGGTAACCGGTGCCGGCCTGAGGGTGGTTCGTCTGTGGGGTCAGCCCAAGATGGCAACGGATCTCCGGCCCTAGAGGGGTGACCGGTGTCAGCCTGAGGGTGGTTCGTGTGTGGGGCCAGCCCAAGATGGCAACTGATCTCCGGCCCTAGAGGGGTGACCGGTGCTGGCCTGAGGGTGGTTCGTGTGTGGGGCCAGCTCAAGATGGCAACAGATCTCCGGCCCTAGAGGGGTGACGGTGCCGCCCTGAGAGTGGTCTTCTGGATCAGCTCAAGATTGCAACGGTACGACACTACCGACCTGAGAGTGATCCAGCGTGTTGGCCGAGGATGTTTCCGGCTGTGGTGCTTGGGGCACGTGTGTTGTAGCCGAGGGTGTTTCCGGCTGTGGTGCCTGGGGCACGTGTGAGGGTTGGGCTAGAGGACCCACGAGACTCGTCACTGTTTGGCGTCTACTTTGGTAAGGAGAGAGTTCCCGGGGCCCAGTGAGACGTTGATTGTTTTTTGCATTCCATACCATACATGCTTTAGATGTCTAGTTCATTTATTGTGATAGAAGTTTGGCATACGGGGTTTCCTCAGGCAAAACTCAGGCATATTCATGTTTTATGTCAGGTCGTGAGCGGCGTTTAGGAGGTGGTGACTGAGGAGGAGTGCTTTCGGAGCCAGATCCTGCTTTCCTTGTTTTAAGGTCCGAGTGATTGCATGTATATTTTCCTTATCTTTTGTATTGTATATATGTTGGTGCAGCAGTTGTCCATTTTCTTCGGTAATATCCTGGTGGTGTGTTTTATTAAAAATTTAAATTTCTTCCGCTTTCGAGGATGTTACAAATTGGTATTAGAGCGGTCAGTTCCGACACACTTGTCCAAAGAAGCCACCTTAGTTGTCTTTTAGATAGTTGCATTGTAGAGCATGCATGCATAATCATCTGACTTGTTCTGTTCTGATGTCTCGTGTGTAGATGCCTCCAAGACGCGTAAGACTTCCCCTACGTGGCCAGAGTACCAGTGAGGAGACTGGAGCCACGGATTGGGCTGAGGAGTGTCGGATGCTCTACGACACTGTGCAGAGGCTGGGTGTTCTGCTAGAGCGTCAGTCTGGCCGGGAGGAGACGGCAGGGGTAGGGGCGGTGCACGACCGATTTATGCGCCAACACCCGCCTGCATTTGATGGCAGAGGAGATTCTGAGGTTGCCGAGGACTGGGTCTTTAAGATCCAGGAGATCTTCCAGGCGATTGGGAGTCCACCAGAGAGGATGGTGGGGTTGGCCACGTGTGTGTTGGGCGGTGAGGCGTCCAACTGGTGGAGGACCACGGCTGCAGTGGTGTTTCCGGGCCGAAATGATGTAAGCTGGGATGAGTTCCTCGGGGAATTCAATGAGCAGTACTTCCCAGAGCATGTCAGGGACGGGAAGAGAGAGGAATTCATGAGCCTGGAGCAGGGGGAGATGACACTAGAAGACTACGTCCAGAAGTTCAACGCTTTGGAGCGTTATTGTCCAGAGTTATGTGTGACCCCGATTCAGAGGGCGAGGAAGTTTATTCGGGGGCTTCGGAAGCAGCTCCGTACCCGCGTGACTTATAGCATGCCTCAGAACTTGGCAGATGTTGTGAATTTTGCGACTCTCATAGACCAGGACTATCAGGAAAATTATGCAGAGTCCATGAGACCTCATGGGAAGAGCAGTGGACGTCCGGGAGTTCCACAGGCAGGAAATCCGGGCAAGAGGCCCCGGATAGAGGGGAGCAGTGCACGCCAGCCTGAGCCGTGCAGGAAGTGTGGCAGAGTCCACCCAGGTCGAGAGTGTGGGAGTCGTCCTGGAGTTTGTTTCAGTTGTGGCCAGCCAGGCCATTATGCCAGAGACTACAGGAGCGGACCAGGCGAGTTCGGTACTCGAGTGAGACCTTCGGTAGCGGGTAGAGACGGAGGTCGTCGTCCTTTTGCACCACCTCAACAGGGACAAAGGACCGGACGGGTATTCACCATTCAGGCAGAGGAGGCGAAGGATGTCAGCACTGTGGTGGAAGGTACGCTCTTTATTGCTAGTTTGGTAGCCAGAGTGTTTTTTGATTGTGAGGCCACACATTCGTTCATTTCTGAGAGATTTGCGAGTGGGTTGGGTCGTACCCCTGCGATGTTGACTGCCACGTTGGAAGTCAGCACACCCTTGGGTCTGGTGGGCATTGTGGGGAGCTTCCTCCCCGACGCCACGATTGTTTTGGAAGATCAGGAGTTTCCTGCTGACCTGATCTTGTTGCCGATGGAGGATTTAGATGTTATACTGGGGATGGATTGGCTATCCCAGTATGATGTTCGGGTTTTGTGCTGGGAGAAGAAGATTCTGATCCCGAGGAAGAAGCTACCTGATTTGTTGATCAGGGGAAAGAAGGACAGAGGTGGTCGGGTTGTAGTGTCAGCAGTGAGGGCACGAAAGCTGCTTAAGCAGGGCTGCAGAGCTTTCGTGGCTACCTTAGTCGTTCTAGATCCAGAGATGAGGTCGTTGGAGGACATAGATATTGTCCAGGAGTTTGGTGATGTATTTTCAGATGTTTCTGGTCTGCCGCCTCACAGGGAAATGGAGTTCGGTATTGATTTGGTGGCTGGGACCATGATTGACATCATTTCATGCTTATATTTGTATCTTATATCCATTATCTTACACCTAAGCCATGCTACGTGACGAGTTTTATGTTTGAATTTCAGAAATAAATACGTTTGAAGAGATGAAGCATGAAAGGACCCAAAAGCAGGGAAAAATGACTTAATTGTGCGACATGGGGACTAAGATGCAAGGGAGAAGGACCTGAACGTAAGACCGAAGGACCAAAGAGCAAAACAGAAAACTCCACACCATCATGGGGAGTATTTTGGGAATTCTATTCGGGTCGGAGCTCCAACAAGTGAAGTAGATGCATCAATAACAAACAAAAACATCCAGAAAAGCCCAGAATAAAATCCAACGTGATCTGGACCATATAGACCACCAATTTGCGGTCCAAGACCGCTAATTGGTGGTCTGTTTTGGCCCAAATCCGCTAAGATTTTGGTGCGTCGCGTATTAGTGTGTATTTAGTCCATTTCTGGTATTTGTTTAGTCCCCCATCGGGGGATTGTCCTGGATTGCCTTTTTCTTTGGCTATAAATAGAAATCTTCACCTTCTATTGTAAACTACCCATTGCTTGGTGGCATTCTCTCTACTAAGGAGTAAGCCTTGAACCAAAACTCAAGGTGGAGAAGAATGCTACCTTCAATGTGAGTCATTGTTAATAAAATAATTGTTTTAGTTTCTTTTAATCTTGTATTTTAATTCTTGCATGTTTCTTTAGTTTATGTTTCTTTCAATTAGCTTCTTTAATGTTCCTTTCTTGTTTAGTTGAATTTCTTTTCAGTAATATGTTTCATTTTGTTAATGTAGTTAGTGTAATGAGTAGTGAGTAATTCCATCCCCATTTGGGAGGGTGGAGAAATATGTGATATGATAATATAGTGTATTAGGTGTGTGTTATCTTAATCCATTGAGCCTTATATGATTTCCATAACCATCTAATGGGATTTCGCTCTTATCTTTGATATGCTAATGCTCTTGAATGTAGCTTAGCTTATGCTTTGATTAGTGGACCTATTTTATGGGGAATGATAAGTTGAGGATATGGATGGAATTAATATAGGAAACATGACTTGTAGTGTATGTGCTCTTGTTACCTTGGCCTTGGTTAATGCCTTGTATGTTTTAATGATATAGTCTTATCTTAATTCATGTGGAGGCATAGTATGGTCTAGTCTTTATACATGAGTTCATTTAGCTTCATTCCAATTATTGTCTTGTATGTTTTAATGATGTAGTCTTGTCTTATTTCATGTGGAGGCAAAGTTGGATTTAGTTTTATGATTTCATGCACTACATGTTGTGAGGAGCATAATTGTACACACACACACATCTTTATATTCACATTATTTCTCTACCCCCTATGGGGTTTAGTTTTATTGCTTATCTTCATTTCCTTTTGCATCTTAGTGTAGTTTAGTGTAACCAACCTCTCTCTCCTTTCTTTCCCACTCGCCTTCGCACCAACCAAAAGTCGACACACCTCCCTGTGGATCGACCCGTATTTTCCACCGCTTCAACGCGGCTGTGCACTTGCGGTTTAATATAAAACGAATCAATCAAGATTTTGGCGTCGTTGCCGGGGAGGTGCTCTGTCCAGACCTTGGTTTGGACGATTCGAGTGGTTTTTAATTTTTTGTTTCCAGTTTTTCTTAGTTTCAGGGATCCTAGAGTTCACGGAGCGGCTACTGGAGGAGTTGGAGCAACTAAACATCAAAACAGACCGCCAATCAGCAGTCTTAGACCGCTAATTGGCGGCCTGGTGAGGTCTACTTGCTTCCATATTTCTTCTGGTAGTTGTGTTCTTCATTGTCGTTATCTGGGAGCCCTATTTTGCATGCTGTAACTTCTAGTTTGCTCCCAGATCATTAATCACTCCCCCATTAATCAACTTGGCCTTAAAATCCAAAGCAAAAGATTAGACATTCTTATTTGTTTAGGTCACACATCATGAACTTGACTTAGGCATATAGTCGTCTTTTCTTTTAGCTTTATCTTCAGTTGTTGAGCGTTGGCGTGAGGTACGCATTTCCTACACTCATTCATGCATCTTGTATGCCCATGCATTAGTTAGTAGGAATTGCATCAGGACAAGAGTGAGTTGAGCGTTTGATTGGAGCGATTGATTGCTAGATCTAGGATCAAAACGCTACTAAGGAGGGGTTGTCCCATAAAAATAAGGTGGGGGATTTTATCACCCTTTCCTTTGCCCCAAAAATCACTATTAATCAAGCCTTTACTAAAAGCAAGTAGACATTCGCCCTAGCATTTTGGACGCACTAGGAGAGTAATCTAGTTGAGACCGGCATGGCCTGATCGGTGTTGCCTACCTTGTTGATAGTAGGAGGTACTAGATCGCCGGATCTGGTATCACTTGCTGGGCATTGTAGTCCTCGTTGTAGGGAGGTGAGGCGTGTCGAGGCTAGTGACCTCGAAGTTAGGCGTCGTCTAGCCTAAGGACCCATTGTCTTACATTGTTTGAGTCGTGCTTGCTAGTTAGGCTTCTACCTGATCCCATTACCCATGCTAGCTCTAGGATTCTTCCCTTCTCCTCTGAGTCATCATCTTCTACGTTATAGTCTCCTCCCCTTTACACTCTCTGGTAGCATTTTAGGGTTGAGTCGAGCACTTTTTGCGAGCTTGGCCTCGTGGTGGTGAGAGTGATCGACTCGAGAGTTCTTTGTTGAGATGGATGGTTACATGGGCGACCATCCATATCATTGTTGGGACCAGGACAATTCTTCCTGGTATTCTGGACCCATGCAACCTGGGGTGGCTCAGACTAACACCCTATATGGTTGGGACAATCTTAATTGTGTGACTGAGCAATCTTCAAATTGGGGTAGTATGAGAGAGGCACCGACTGCTAGACCACCATCTAGTTACGTCGGATCATATGTTGGTCATCAAACTGAGACATTACAAGAACCTTTGGCCTCTTTCATGCATGTGGTAGATGACATGGGTGCACCGGTGGCTCCAGTAGCCACACCATGTGAGTGTTGTGGGTTGAGTGGTCATGTTATCGAGGAAAGTCCTTATGTTGCCCCTGAGCCTGAGTATGAGCACACATTTTCCCAAAATGCTCATTATGACCATTACACATCCGCGTACAACCCGAGAGGGATGGATTCGTGGGGAGACAATTCTTATTCAAATTCTTATACATCATTTTCACCCAAGTATCCTCCTCCCGAATACCCAGAATTCTACCAACACCCCACTTCAAATCATTGGACTCAGTCTCAACCCATCAACACCCAACCCCAAAATTTCCCAAGCTCTGACTTGGACCTCATAGTTGACCGCATACCTGATTCCTTGAAACAAACTCTCCAAACGTTCATGGAAACCACTCAAAATTTATTGAAGTCCAACTTGAATTCCTTGCAAACTATTGAAATGGAAGTGAGTCAAATGACACAGCAATTACGTGAACGTGAGGAGGGTATTTTTTCTTGTCAACATGAGGATTTATCTTCTGAAATCGAACCACCACCACATCCACAAATTCAAGGCACAATCTTTCAAAGTCAAACTCCTAGTCAGTCTAAGGGACTTGGGGATTCAATTCACGATCACTTGGTGGAGGATTCGATTCCAATTGAGAATACTATGGACCAACTTCTTTATGAGTCGGCACAGGATTGTGCCTTATCTTCTTGTCCCGTGGCCCTTGAGCCACATGATCTTATTGTTGTACCTCCTAAGGACTCACCTCTGGTGGAGCAAGAGCTCCCTAGTCCCCTCAATTTCAAACAACCTGATGAGAGTTTGCCTCTCACTATTGTTCCTGATCATCTTGGAAATGATGGAACATCAAACAACTACATTGCTCATGAGGGTATTAGGATTTCCTTGGAGGATACCTTGCGTAAGAGACCCACTTTGTGTTCAGCTGGTGAGTCAGACATGACTAACGAGGCTCTGGACATCATTCTGACCCACCAGCCTATTGGTTGCAGAGTTTGGATTGACGATCATAACTTCAGCACCGCAACGGGAGAAACTCTTCTTCCGTTGCCCCATATTTCCCAAACTCTTGAGAGGTTCAAGCTCTTTCAGTTTGATCTTTTGAATGAGACGCCTTTGCGTCCAATTCATGAACCTCTCCTTTCATCTTGTGCTCTTTGTGAGGGGGGCCCAAACATGAGTATTCTGGCCCCGCGTGGTGTCATGTTCCCTTTCCAAGTACATTGACCCACTTTTGAGGTTCACATTTGATGTCTTTTAACATATGAAGATGGGAACTTATCTTTGTACATAGTTATATTCAAAAAAAATACAATAACAGACAGCATGAGCGGGAATGCATAACGAGGTTCTTGACCTCGTTCCAACGCACCAGCCAGCTGATATTTGTATCTTATATCCATTATCTTACACCTAAGCAATGCTATGTGACGAGTTTTATGTTTGAATTTCAGAAATAAATAGGTTTGAAGAGATGAAGCATGAAAGGACCCAAAAGCAGGGAAAAATGACCTAATTGTGAGACCTGGGGACTAAGATGCAAGGGAGAAGGACCTGAACGTAAGACCGAAGGACCAAAGAGCAAAACAGAAAACTCCACACCATCATGGGGAGTATTTTGGCAATTCTATTCGGGTCGGAGCTCGACCAAGTGAAGTAGATACATCAAAGACCAACAAAGACATACAGAAAAGCCCAGAATAAAATCCAGCGTGATCCGGACCATATAGACCGCCAATTGGCGGTCCAAGACCGCTAATTGACGGTCTGTTTTGGCCCAAATCCGCTAAGATTTTGGTGGGTCGCATGTTAGTGTGTATTTAGTCCATTTCTGGTATTTGTTTAGTCCCACATCGGGGGATTATCCGGGATTGCCTTTTTCGTTGGCTATAAATAGAACTCTTCACCTTCTATTGTAAACTACCCATTGCTTGGTGGCATTCTCTCTACTAAGGAGTAAGCCTTGAAGCAAAACTCAAGGTGGAGAAGAATGCTACCTTCAATGTGAGTCATTGTTAATAAAATAATTGTTTTAGTTTCTTTTAATCTTGTCTTTTAATTCTTGCATATTTCTTTAGTTTATGTTTCTTTCAATTAGCTTCTTTAATGTTCCTTTCTTGCTTAGTTGAATTTCTTTTCAGTAATATGTTTCATTTTGTTAATGTAGTTAGTGTAATGAGTAGTGAGTAGTTCCATCCCCATTTGGGGGGTGGAGAAATATGTGATATGATAATATAGTGTATTAGGTGTGTGTTATCTTAATCCATTGAGCCTTATATGATTTCCATAACCATCTAATGGGATTTCACTCTTATCTTTGATATGCTAATGCTCTTGAATGTAGCTTAGCTTATGCTTTGATTAGTGGACCTATTTTATGGGGAATGATAAGTTGAGGATATGGATGGAATTAATATAGGAAACATGACTTGTAGTGTATGTGCTCTTGTTGCCTTGGCCTTGGTTAATGCCTTGTATGTTTTAATGATATACTCTTATCTTAATTCATGTGGAGGCATAGTAGGGTCTCGTCTTTATACATGAGTTCATTTAGCTTCATTCCAATTATTGTCTTGTAAGTTTTAATGATGTAGTCTTATCTTATTTCATGTGGAGGCAAAGTTGGATTTAGTTTTATGATTTCATGCACTACATGTTGTGAGGATCATAATTGAACACAGACACACACACACACACATCTTTATATTCACATTATTTCTCTACCCCCTATGGGGTTTTGTTTTATTGCTTATCTTCATTTCCTTTTGCATCTTAGTGTAGTTTAGTGTAACCAACCTCTCTCTCCTTTCTTTCCCACTCGCCTTCGCACAAACCAAAAGTTGACACACCTCCCTGTGGATCGACACGTATTTGTCACTGCTTCAACGCGGTCGTGCACTTGCGGTTTAATATAAAACGAATCAATCAGACCACTCCAGAGTCGAAGGCTCCTTATAGGATGGCACCGGCTGAGTTAGCTGAGCTGAAGAAGCAGCTGCAGGATTTGTTAGATACTGGATTCATCCGCAACAGTGTCTCGCCTTGGGGAGCTTCAATACTCTTTGTGAAGAAGAAAGATGGCTCTTTGCGGATGTGCATCGACTATAGGATGTTGAACAAGGTTACTGTGAGGAATCAGTATCCTTTACCCAGGATTGAGGACATGTTTGACCAGTTGCAGTCAACAAAGATATTTTCGAAGATTGATCTGCGATCCGGGTATCATTAGTTAAGTATCAGAGAGGCAGATGTTCAGAAGACCGCTTTTAGGACGAGATACGGTCACTATGAGTTTCTAGTGATGCCATTTGGATTGACGAACGTGCCTGCAGCTTTCATAGATCTGATGAACAGGACGTTCAGCCAGTACCTCGGCCGATTCGTGGTTTCTTTGTAGACGACATCTTAGTATATTCACCTGACATAGAGCAGCACAGGGAGCACTTGCGAATCGTGCTTGGCATTCTGAGAGATCATCAGTTGTACGCCAAGTTTTCGAAGTGCGAGTTCTGGTTAGACAATGTCGCTTTTCTTGGTCACATAGTATCTGGGGCTGGGATATCAGTGGATCCAGCAAAGGTGGAGGCAGTGACTCAGTGGAGAGCACCGACGAGTGTGACAGAGATCAGGAGCTTTGTTGGATTGGTGGGTTATTATCGTCGATTCATCAAGGACTTCTCGAGGCTTGCTTAACCTTTGACGACACTGACGCAGAAGGGAGTGAAGTTTGTTTGGTCCCAGAAGTGCGAGGACAGTTTTCAGGAACTGAAGAGTCGGTTGACGACTGCTCCAGTTCTGACTCTTCCCAGTGGCAGTGGAGGTTTTGTGATTTATAGTGACGCTTCTGGTGTGGGGTTGGGTTGTGTACTGATGCAGCACGGTCAGGTGGTTGCTTATACTTCGAGGCAGTTGCAAGTGCACGAAAGGAACTACCCCACTCATGATTTGGAGTTGGCAGTAGTGGTTCATGCACTGAAGACCTGACGTAATTTTCTGTACGGGGAGAAGTTCGAGGTTTTCACAGACCTTCAGAGTCTGAAGTATCTGTTTTCGCAGAAGGAGCTGAATATGAGGCAGCGCAGGTGGCTTGAGCTGATCAAGGACTATGATTTAACTATTTCCTACCATCCGGGGAAGGCGAATACAGTCGCGGATGCTTTGAGTAGAAATGTGGAAATTTCAGCTGCTGGTTTGTGTATTCAGGAGTGGAAGCTGCTCGAGACATTGTCAGAGTGGAAGCCATTCACCACGGACTCTGAGGGCACGGTGATAGCTGGACTGAGAGTGGAGCCTCCGATGGTCACGAGTATTGTCCAGGCTGAGAGGGCTGATGAAGATTTAGCTGGGTCGTTGCAGCTGGTTGCCAGAGACGGATCAGATTTCAGTATAGGAGTTGACGGAGGTCTGAGATTCAGGGGCCGAGTCTGGGTACCAAATGGGGGGGAGCTGAAGAAGGAAATCTTGGAGGAGACACACAGGTCCCGTTATTCCATCCACTCGGGTAGCACAAAGATGTATAAGGATCTTCAGAGGAATTTCTGGTGGAAGGGGATGAAGACTGAGATAACGGAGTTTGTTGACAGATGTCTGGTTTGTCAGCAGGTGAAGATTGAGCACCAGAGACCCGCAGGACCGATGCAGAGGATAGATTTGCCAGAATGGAAGTAGGAGCATGTGACGATAGATTTCGTCACCGGGTTGTGGAGGACGAGGAGACCTCACGACGCGATTTGGGTGATAGTTGATCGACTGACCAAGTCATCGCATTTTTTGACAAACCGGACCACATCACCCTTGGAGGACCCGGCTAGGTTGTACATAGAGGAGATAGTTCGATTTCATGGTGTGCCAGTCAGTATTATATCTGATCGAGACACCAGATTTACTTCCAGATTTTAGGGAAGACTACAGCAGGCTCTGGGGACTCGGTTGAAGTTTAGTACAACATTCCACCCACAGACAGATGGGCAGTCTGAGAGGACGATCAAGACTCTGGAGGATATGCTGAGAGCATGTGCTCTGGATTGGGCAGGGCACTGGGATGAGCATCTACCGCTGATAGAGTTCGCCTACAACAACAGTTACCATTCAAGTATCGGAATGGCACCGTACGAGGCTTTGTACGGGAGACCTTGTAGATCTCCAGTGTGCTCGAGCGATGTAGGCGAGAGATAGCTGACCGGGCCTGAGATTGTGCAGATGTATGCCGAGAAAGTTGATGTGATCAGGAAGAGATTAGCGACAACTCATAGTAGGCAGAAGAGCTTAACTGATAAGCGTAGGCGTGCATTGATGTTTGAGGTAGGCGATCACGTTTTCCTGAAGATTTCACCATCTCGAGGAGTGATGAGGTTCGGGAAGAAGGGGAAGCTCAGTCCGAGGTACGTCGGGCCGTTTAAGATTCTCGTTCGGATCGGAGAGGTTGCCTACAGGATTGCGTTGCCACCACAGTTTTCGGGTCTTCACAACGTCTTCCACGTTTCTATGTTGAGGAAGTACGTAGCGGATCCTTCTCACGTGATTCAGTTATAGGTTCCGGAGATCCGACAGGATTTATCTCTCGAGGAGAGACCTGTGGAGATCGTGGATCGGATGGACCACCAGCTCAGGAGGAGGACCATTCCGATGGTGAAGGTCAGGTGGCAGCACCATAGTGAGCAAGAGGCTACTTGGGAAGTTGAGGAAGAGGACCGGAAGGAGTTCCCGGAATTGTTTGGTGAGTTTCGGTCCTAATTTCGTGGACGAAATTCTTTTAAGGAGGGTGGATTGTAATATCCTAAACCTTAATTAACTTTGTTAATTGTTTTTAGGTGCCTAATTGGTGGATTTAGATGGAGGGCTGGGATTGTTTTGGTAGAGATGTGATGGATGGTGGAGATTGGAGGAGAAGAGTATAAGTTGGTGAGTTTTACTCTCTCTCTCTCTCTCTCTCTCTCTCTCTCTCGCGTTTTCTCTCTCTCTCCCGCTCAAATCCTCTCCCTCTCTCTGATCTAATCCTCAGTATGCGTAGGCGCTCGAGGAGTGGTTTTTGGAATGTCAGGCGAAGATTTGACGTTCTCCGGAGAGGAGTAGATTGTTGCTCGGTTGAGTTGCCGGTGTGGGGCTCGAGAGGAAAAGCTTGTCATTGGGTCTTTGAAGGCTTCTTCAAGTCTTCAAGGTATGTCAAGTTGTACTTTAATGCTCACTCATGCTTTGGTGAGTGTTGGAGTGGTTGACGGTAGGCCGGATGGCTCGTCGGACCGTGCAGCTGCGTTCTGCAATGTGAATGGTCGATCGGTGGCATGGTTCGGTTGACCGGTCGTAGAGTAATTTTGGCGAAATCCCTTGTACCGGTCGAACGATACCATGGTGGTGGTCGACCGGTAGTACATTTTGAGCGAGGGATGGAGACTCTGGGTGTTTTCGGTCGACCGAAAGCACTGTTGTAGGTCGGTTGGGGCATTGACCATCCAAACGGTCGACCGCCTAGTTGACTCGTTTGACCGACGAATTAAAATAACTTAAAGTTTGTTCGACCGCGAGATGGTTCGGTCGACCGGAGTTTTCTGATGGATTTCATTTTGGTACTGGCCGTTTTCGGTCGACCGGTGATTGTGTGTGGTTCGACCGTTGATGCTTTTTATTGTGGAATGAGTTTTTACTGGTCGAATTCGGTCAAACGGGACCTCATTGCCGTTCGACTGGTTGACAGTTTTGTTGGTTGGGCCAGTCCTATGGAGAGGATTCAGTCGACCGATTGAGAGGTTTTGTTCGACCGTTTGGTACAATTTTTGAGTGATTTTGTGTTGTGGAGCCAGCTCGAGATGGCAACGGATCTCCGGCCCTAGAGGGGTTACCGGTGCCGGCCTGAGAGTGGTTCATGACTGTTGTCTGGCCAGCCCAAGATGACAACGGATCTCCGACCCTAGAGGGGTGACCGGTGCCGGCCTGAGGGTGGTTCGTCTGTGGGGGCAGCCCAAGATGACAACGGATCTCCGGCCCTAGAGGGGTGACTGGTGCCGGCCTGAGGGTGGTTCGTGTGTGGGGCCAGCACAAGATGGCAACGGATCTCCGACCCTAGAGGGGTGACCGGTGCCGGCCTGAGGGTGGTTCGTGTGTGGCCAGCCCAAAATGGCATGTATCTCCGACCCTAGAGGGGTGACGGTGCCGGCCTGAGAGTGGTCTTCTGGAGCAGCTCAAGATGGCAACGGTACGACACTACCGACCTGAGAGTGATCTAGCGTGTTGGCCGAGGATGTTTCCAGCTGTGTTGCCTGGGGCACGTGTGTTGTAGCCGAGGGTGTTTCCGACTGTGGTTCCTGGGGCACGGTGAGGGTTGGGCTAGAGGACACACGAGACCCATCAGTGTTTGGTGTCTCCTGTGGTAGGGAGAGAGTTCCCGGGGGCCCAGTGAGACGTTGATTGTTTATTGCATTCCATACCATAAATGTTTTAGATGTCTAGTTCATTTATTGTGATAGAAGTTTGGTGATGAGAATTAAATTTATACCGCAAGTGCACGGCGTCAATGAAGACGTGGCAAATACGGGTCGAACACAAGGACGGAGAGATTTGTTATTAGTGTGATTTCGATTGGGGAAAGGAAGAGGGAGAAATAAGTTGGTTTTGAGATTTTTGGTTTTAATTATCTAAAGCAAGAAACAAGAACAAATAAAACTAAAACAAGAACAAAGAGGTGAATTCCGTCGGGTGGAGGTTTAGATTAGAGAATTCAGAAACTTATAATAAATCATGTTAGTTATGAAGCATTACATGATAAATGATTTAACATAAACTCAAGTAATCAAAATATACTAATCACGAACTTAAAATAATAACATTTATTCATCTTCTCTTCACCCTAAATCCGTCACCTCCACCCTTTGGAAAGAGTTAGAAACTCATAGAGGGAGGAAGAAGGGGTCCTAGAGGCATTACAAAAGAAAACTAAAAACAAGAAATAAAAGACAGAATTTTATTACTAAAAAGAAGAATACAAAACTAAGACTAAAAATAAAAACTAAGGTTAAGGACCGAGGACCCTCTTAACATCGTTCTCGGGGCTATTTATAGTTATTACAAGAGACCTAAGTATAGAATTGGAGAGTACACGTGTCCAGACACGACTGGACAAAATTGGAGCACACGGATGCGGCGGAAATGCCGCATATAATGTTCTGATTTTGTCCGGATTTTGGTTGAATGTTTATGGTATGATTTGATCCTCCTTTGTGCGTCTGGATTGATTCTTTCCATTCTTTTGAGCTTCGGATTAATTCCTTTATATGTTTGGAGATCTACATTGATTTTTCTTTAGATTTTCTCCATAATAACTCGTGAATTGCAATTAGGTCCCCGACTACTTTTGTGCTTAAGTCCTTGTTCTTTTTGTAATTAGGTCTTGAATGCTTTTATGCTTGGATGCATTTCCATTTGTAACCCGATAATCTTGAACTTGGTCTTTATGATATAAATGAGTCTGTTGTACGCGTTTATGCTCGGGATATGGGTAATTTGCATTCAGGTCCCTGTATTCTGTAAATAAGACTAAACACATACCTTAGTAGCATTTATTGATATAAAAGTAATCTAAATGAAAGACATATGATGCAATGTATGCAATGCATCATTTGGCATACGGGGTTTCCTCATGGGAAACTCAGGCATATTCATGTTTTATGTCTGGTCGTGAGCGGTGTTTAGGAGGTGGTGACTGAGGAGGAGTGCTTTCGGGGCCAGATCCTGCTTTCCTTGTTTTGAGGTCCGAGTGATTGCATGTATATTTTCCTTATCTTTTGTTGTAATCACGCTTTTGTAAAACTCTCAGATATATATTGTATATATGTTGGTGCACCGGTTGTCCATTTTCTTCGGTAATATCCTCGTGTTGTGTTTTATTAAAAATTTAAATTTTTTCCGCTTTCGAGGATGTTACAAATATAAAACGAATCAATCAAGTTTTTGGCACCGTTGCCGTGGACCACCTGCATCATCTTGTATAGGAGCAAGGATCGCGAATGCAAACTCGACTAGATCGGGTGCCGCATTTTCTATCGATACCACTACGGCCACCGAGGCACGCATGACGACTTTAATGCGCCGTATGGATTCGATTGAGCTCCAAAACCAACAAAGTGCACCTCACATGTCCACATCTGGTCGAGTTCCCTGTCATTCATGTGGTAGGATAGGTCATATAGAAAGCGAGTGTGCGTCCATTCCTCCTGAGATGGAATGTGTCAACGCCATCTATGACAGAGCTAGGAATGACCCATACTCATCATCCTATAATCCTGGATGGAGGAACCACCCCAATTTTTCATGGAACCAAAATAATGCCCGGGGTGGTCCTTCAACCTCCTCTCGACCACCTAATCAACCACACCAACCTCCCATGCATGCTCATTCATATCAGCAACCCCAAGTTCCAAGCACCAACCAACCAGGTTTCCCAAATTCTAACAACTTTGAAACCCGGTTTAATTTGCTTGAGAACTTGACTCGTGGACTTGAGAACTCTGTGAAATTTTTTATGTCATCCACAAGTCAAGTTCTCACTTCAAGTCAGCAGACCATCAAATCTCTAGAGCTTTAGATGGGCCAATTGGCTCAGTCTGTACATGAAAGAGAGAGAGAGTCTTTTCCTAGCCAGTCTGAGGCTAACCCCCACATGTACCAGCAACAACACATGCAAAATGAGAATGTGGTACCTCGGGGGAGGCAAGTGAACCATGTGGAGGAACCTGTTCACCATGTCAATTCCATTGTGACCTTAAGGAATGGAAAACAGGTTGACAATCACATTTCCTTGCCACACCCACTACCATCTATGCAGCCCTTTAGGGGGAATGGTGGTGAAGAAGAGGCTGAGGGTGAGGGTGGGGGTAATACACCAACGCCTCCTTCTCAGGCACTGCAGAAAACCTACCTGCCAAAAGCTCCCTATCCAAGTAGGTTAACCAAAAAGCAGAGTGACACAATGGACAAGATATTAGAGGTGTTTAAGCAAGTTATTGTTAACATCCCCTTGTTGGATGTCATCCAACAAATACCTCAATATACCAAAGTGTTGAAGGATCTCTGCACAACCAAGAGGAAGACCAATGTTCCTAAAAAAGCATTCCTGGCTGCAAATGTAAGCTCACTTTTGTCTAATCCCGCCTACACAAAATACAAGGACCCTGGGTGTCCTACTATTCAGTGTACGATAGGGGACACTAGCATGAGTAATGTTTTGCTTGATTTAGGATCAGCGGTCAACCTCCTCCCATTTTCTGTTTATCAACAGTTAAATTTGGGAGAATTGAAACCAACTAAGATCACCCTCCACTTGGCGGATAGATCCATTCGTATTCCAAAGGGGATTATCGAGGATGTGCTTATCAAAGTTGGAGATTTTATATTTCCAGTCGATTTTGTTGTCCTCGATACCAATCATGTTGCGAACACCCACTCTCAAATACCTTTGATTTTGGGTAGACCATTTCTGGCAACTTCCAATGCCTTAATTAATTGTAGAAATGGTCTCATGAAGCTCTCATTCGGTAACATGAGTGCCGAGTTTCATGTGTTCAACTCTGGTAGGCAACATGAGCCCATGGATCAACCTTTAAATCTAAATCTCATCCGCCAATCGGAGAAAGCACCACAAAATCAACTAACACCCCTAACACCAATGCAACCCATTGAGAATGTTTGTGGGCCCAGCGAAAACTCATTGCCTATCTTTGCAATGCAACGGAGTGAGCTGGCATCAAACATAAATGTCCAAAAGGAGTGTTCGTTGCATGATTCAGTTGAGTGTACTAGTGAGAGTGAGACACCTCATCATATGCCTATACCAGAAGGTCTCTCTACCTCATGTCCCATGGACATTGAGCCATTTGAGCTTAATCTTGACTCCAACAAGGACCCACCTACGACCGAGCTTATGCTTGATGATATAAATGATGGTGGGAGGTCCTTGTTGGATAAATTGGGGAGAAGCCCCATTCTTAGTGATGCAGGTCTGCTGCATCCATCGAAAGAGCTTGAGGAACTCATTCCGATGCACCCACCTATTGGTTTGAGGGTTTTGTTCGATGAGCAACTAAACCCTAGTGAGGCAACACAACTTCACTCATTCATGTTGCCTACACCCAACCAATATCATGAGGGGTTCGAGCCTTTCAGCTTTGACCTTTCACCCCTCATGACACCTCAGAGTACCGGTGAAGTTTGTCCATCTCGGCAAGTCTCTGGTCCTCATGACTTGATGTTCGTATTTGATGTTCCTTAACCAAATGAATATGAGAATATCGTTGTTGTTGTATATATCATTTTAAAAAAAAAAGAAAAAAGAAAAAAATGAGTAAAAAAAAGACTCCACGAGCGAGCATTGATTGTTGTGGGCCCCAACCCTTGTGTACTTGGGCCCCATTTCTTCACGTATTTGTCTCCCTTCTTCAGTATGTCACAGGTTTTGAGGGAATTCGGGTTTGTGTCCATCAACATAACCACGAACTTCCTTTTGTGCTTTATGTTGGTGAGATCGTTCATTTTTTCATTCATATATCCATGTAGTATCTTTCTCACATTCATTGAGGACAATGCATGAAGTAGGTGTTGGGGGTGCTTTACGTGTGTACATAGTCGAGTCGTTTTCCTTTGAGTTTGTTTTCTTTTGTTTATACTGCTAGGGTCATGTTAGTGTGCTACATTTAGTATCGATATATCTGATTGCCATGATCCTTGGGTGACTTGTCTTCTTTTACTTGCCTAGTGCTTTAAAATTTTCACATTTCTTTCAAAATCCTCATGTGTTTGCGAAAGAAAATGTTTTTGTGGGTTTTGCGTGTATTTAGCATGTGCAAAAACCGTTGAGAGACAAAGTAAAAAGAAAGCTCCCAAAATTGTCTTGAACTTGATGCATTAGGATATCTAGTTTACTGGCTTTAGGTCTTATCGAGTCGTTAGGATGCACCCCGGTTTTCCCTCGGGGGCGTGTAATCATAGGGTTTCAGTACTCAAACATTTAAAGAAGTCTACCCTAAACCTAGTGAGTCAATAATTCGTGTCTGTTAGTATAATGAAGTTTGTCGTAGTCAATGACCCTTAATCTTTTTTTGTGAAACTTAAGTGTTGGGGTCTTGGTTCCCATGTAGATAAATAAATAAGTGGTGTTCTCTCTTCTCGTACGGCTCCTATTAATCGGGAAAGTAGGTCTGAGGGGACTTTGTGCCTGGTGCTTTCGAGTAATCTGACTTGGGATGCACCGACCGAACTCCAGTTACACGAGTGGTAGGGATCGCCCTATGTGGAGATTTGGGGGAAGGTGTACGTGATAGTGTAAGTCCTCATAGGCAATGATGCACGAAACCTGACCCTGGGATAATCAAACACCAACCAATAAAATGCTCCAAAGAAAAAGAAAAAAAGTGTCAAATATGAATCAAAATGGACTTTACACATTGTATCACATTCAGAAGTTAAGGTTGCCCATGTCTTTCACTTAAGTCCTTAACTAACTCTCACGAATAACTCATTAGGATATGTGTGTGGACCGATTACATATATAGAGTCGACCCGTAGTATTACCGCATCCCATGATCGACAATATGAGTCCAACGAGTCGTGTAGCTAGATTGATTAATGCATCTTTGTTCGGATTTTGTGGGTGTATCCGCTGAAATCCCTCAGGAGACAACACTCCTCCTCCTTGGTGACAAGGAGGTTTAACGGCTTGTTGCACGTGCTAAGTGCAACCGTGATTCCTACGAAAGTGAGTTAGGATTTCTTATTTTTCTCGTATGCGTTCTCCTTTCTTTGTTTTGCTCGGGACTAGCAAAAGTTAGGTGTGGGGGTATTTGATTGACATCATTTCATGCTCATATTTGCATCTTATATCCATTATCTTTCACCTAAACAATGCTATGTAACGAGTTTTATGTTTAGTTTTCATGAATAAATGGGTTTGAAGAGATGAAGCATAAAAGGACCCAAAAGCTGGGAAAAAGGACTGAATTGTGAGATCTAGGGACTGAGATGCAAGGGAGAAGGACCTGAAGGTAAGACCGAAGGACCCAAGAGCAAAACAGAATACTCCACACCATCATGGGGAGTATTTTAGCAATTCGATTCGGGTCGGAGCTCCAACAAGTCAAGTAACCGCATCAAAGACAAACAATACCAGCAAGAAAAACCCACAACAAATTCCAACCCGATCCAAAGTTTATGGACCGCCAATTGGCGGTCCAGATTACTCTGGATCTGCCCCAATTTCTCCAGCACATGTATTAGAGGATGTTTAGGCTATTTTTGGTATATGTTTAGTCCCACATCGGGGAATTGTCCCGGAGTGCCTTTTCCTATGGGTATAAATAGAACTCTTCATCTTCTAATGTAATCACTCCATATTTTAAGTGGTTATTCTTCCTACTAGAAGTGAGGCCTTGAAACACACACTAAAGTAGGAGGATGCTACTTGAAATGTGAGTCACTTTAATAAAAGTTTCTTTATTATGTTGTTTGTTTTATGTTTCTTGTTTTACTTTGTTTAATTTCATTTCATTAGTTTTAGTAGCTTAGTTAATATGCTTTTCTTGCTTAGTGTAATAGTTAGTTTAATGTTTAGTGAATAGTTTCATCCCCTTTGGGGGTGGAGTAGATGTCCATACATGCATTAGAGAATGGAATGAATGCTTTATTTACAATATGTTGATAAAACATAAATGTATGCTTGCTCGTTTAGGATAGAATTTATAACTTGATGAGTTTTGCCAAAATGATTAGACACCTCTCATGCTTGTTTAGGTTATGAAATAAACAACTTGTATATGTAAATGTTAATCAACTAGGATGGTGAATGGATTGATAGGTTTTGCCATAACATTTAGACACTTCCTATGCATGATAACACCACATCTATTTGTGCTTAAAGAATGTGTTCAACACCCACCTCTTTGCATGTGTGCACTCACTCCACCCCTTAGGAGTTTTCCATTTCTGAATTCCAGCACTCTTATTTCGTTCTTAGTTAGGTTTTAGTTAATCGTTTGTTGCTTTCTTTCGCATTTCGTACTTCGTAGTGTCGTGTAGCGTAGAGTAGGATATTCAAACTCTCTTCCATATTTTTGCCACTTGATTTCGTGCAAACAAGAGACTGCTCACCTCCCTGAGGACGACCCGTTTTTGCCACCGCTTCAACGCGGTCGTGCACTTGCAGTTTAATTAAAACGTTCAACATGCGGCTCATACCTTTAGTTGAATTGGTACCTTTATGAAAGGAGAGGAGAAGTGGGATCATTGACACCGGGGTTGAATATTTTCTTTGTTTGTGCATGGTTTGCACATTGGTGAGTACAATTACTTGTTGTCAATCAAGTGCTAAGGAGGTTGATTTTTCTGAGCATAAATGGATATCTGGGCCAATCACAGGAAAAAATGTTTTTCTGCGATTGAAAGAATATGTGGAGACTGTCCAAACTCCGAACGATACTTATTGTCATCAACTTCTCTCTTTTTTGCAAAGAAAATAACATAATTTAATTTTCCATTATATTTTGTATGAACAAACAATGGAAAATTTGATTAAAAGGAAAAAAATTAACGTATTTATTTTCTATTATTTTTCTTTTAACCATAAGAATTCATTTTCCATGTTGTCCGGGCAAAAAGGAGCCTTAACGAAAACTTTACCCTTAAAAGAAGAAAAGAGCACGAAAACACTCGTTGATTGATGTCTGAAAAGTGAAAACCCTTAAAAGTAAAACTGATCGAGCCCATGATCAGGAGCTACAAGTATCTGAAACGTCAGTGCAGTTTGCCTTCAGATTCAAAAAAATCCCAAAACCACTAAATCTACATCACGCCAATCATTTGCTCGTTAGATACTTTCCTTTCCTTTCGTATCCTTCCAAAAACCCCCACCATCGTCTCTCTTCCAATGGATTCCAAGTCCACCCTGACCGCCACGATGGCCAGCAACATCGCCACCGTCGAAAAGCTACTGAACTACACTTTCAAGAACCCCACCCTAGTGGCGGAGGCCCTCACCCACGCCTCCCACCCATCCTCCCTCCCCTCCTACCAGCGCCTCGAGTACCTCGGCGACGCCGCCCTCTCCCTCGCCATCTCCAACCACCTCTTCCTCACCAACCCCCTCGCCGGCCCCGATAGATTATCCTCCCTCCGCTCCGCCAACATCAGCACCGAGAAGCTCGCCCGCCTCGCTGTCCGCCTCGGCCTCTACTCCCTCCTCCTCCGCGACGCCCCGCATCTCGACGCCGTCGTCCACAACTTCTCCCTCCACCACTCCCCCCTCGAGCCCTTCGGGGGAACCACGGTTAAGGCGCCAAAGGTTCTCGCTGACGTCGTCGAGGCTATCATCGGGGCTGTTTATGTCGACTGCGGGTTTGATCTCCAGAGAATGTGGGTTGTCGTGAGGAGGATTCTCGAGCCGTTCGTTACCGAGGAGAATTTCCAGGACCAGCCCGTCTCGATGCTGCATGAGTTTTGCCAGAAGAATGGACGGGGGTTGGAGTTTAAGACTTGGGATAAGGGGGAGGTTAGTGTTGTTAATGTGTTTGTGGATGGGACGCTTGTTGGTGTCGGGAGTTCCGAGCACAAGTGTATTGCGAGGCTTAATGCGGCTAGGGATGCGCTGCCGAAGCTCTGGGCGGAGGCCGAGGGGGAGAGGGAGTGCGAGAAGGAGGGGAAGAAGGTGCTTAATGAGCTTTGTAGTAAGAATCGGTGGCCTAAACCAATTTACAGGTATATTTGTTTTGTTTGACATTTTTAAGACAAGTTATTATCTTCTATACTTTGAGGATTTGCATGTTTAACTTCTTGAAGGTAAATTCTTGTGTTGCGCTCGTTAGCATGACCCAGCAATTGTGGGAAGTTTTATGCCTCCGTCTAATGCGCCTTTGACTCTATTCAGATTTACATGAGTAGAGCTTTTGGATCTTCATTCTTGAGAAGTGTTTAACCACTAACCAGAACACTCTAGTTATGACGTTTTGTTAAGATTTTACATCTGTCGTCTCTGTGCAGTTTTGGTAGTGGTTCAATTTTGTCAGAAGCACCAAAAAGGTGTTATCCCATATTGAGTCCATTATAGGAGATGTGGACTAATGTTAAGAGAATCTAATGCATGCAGAGCCTTATTTGGTAGTCTGTGACCCTATTCGACTTTGAAAAAACGAAATGAACCAAGTTTGTGCATGCATACTTTTCCATTCTAATCATGTAAAGAAAATCTGAAAATCACAACAAACTAAAAACGCTATATAGATGCAAATTTGATACATTTCTGTTGCAAAGCATAAGTCTACTTCCAAAAAAGGCAAAATCTAGGCTAATGGGAAAGAGCTTACCGACTCGATAGTAGTGGTCGGCTGGTTCACCTTGCCCTAAGATTATAGTATTTATTACTATTTTGATACCTAATAAAAAGGACCCCAAAAAAATTTCACTGTGTGAAAAAGGTAGGAATGAAGCTTCTGAAGGTGTATGAAATAGTTCAAATTCAGTTTCGATCTCCACGAGAATATCTTTCTAGACAATTTTTAGAATTATTTGAAATCTATAACATGTCGATCATTATGCCTAAGCTTGAGTTGTCAGTTCAGTTTCTTTACTTGCTCACCACAGTTGCTCTAATATAAGTTAATATTTTTTTCCGCTAGAGCTTGATTGATGCGTTTTGATATTGGAGATCTATTATAACCGAATGAGTGAATACGCCCTCGTCCACAGAGCCATGTCATAACCAATCCAGTGTTTTCATCCAACAGTTGTATTGCTTCAGTAACTTTTGGTCCTTGCATTAAAATTTTGTTGTTTCAGTATTGTGGCAGAAGAGGGGCCTGCACATGAGAAGAAGTTCAAATGTTCTGTCGAAGTAGGTTTGCCACATAACACTGTTGTTGCCTCGGGAAATTTCAAACCCCGTCTGCGAGATGCTGAAAATGTTGCAGCTCACAAAATGCTAGTCTGGCTATCTATCGATAACGGGACTTCAAGCATCACGTTTTGTTAGATGGTGAGTTAGTACTGTATTATTAGCTTGGAGCTGCAAAATACGATCTTGTGTTATACCGGCAGTTCTAATGATGTGTATAATAATAATGTCCAACGATCAGAGGATATTTCTAGTCAAATTGATCCTAAACTCTCTCTCTCTCTCTCTCTGACTTCTAATTTCATTCTATAGTCTGCATAATGTGGATCCAGTTTTTTTGCATTTCTTTGAACATAGATCCTTTCAGTACTTGTGGTTTTGGTTATGCTCTGAGCGGGATTGTTTTTTGTTTTGTATCTTTTAATTATTATTTTAATTTTTTTCTTGTAAAAGTAATTGGAAAAAAGCATATTCCACAGGATATATTGATTTTGTATATGAATGCATATATTTGTTTCGGGTGATGTTAGGTGCCGAGATGTAAATCTGAAGGGATGTGAATGTATGGACTGCCTTCTCACTTTGTAGAGTATTGCATTGTATGTGTGTTATATCCCTAACCTAGGTTTAGGGTGCTAATGGAGATTAGGGAGGAGATTAGCATGGGGAAGAGGTGTTGTGCAGTGTTTGCTTGGGGAAGAGGAGGGGCGTGAACAATAGGCGTGGTTGAGGTGATGGGTTGGGTTGTGTAGGGCACTGTTGGTGCGTTTTGGTTTGGGTATTAGAAGAAGAAAATCTCTCTCCCTCTTTCTTCCATTTGTTTCTCTCCCTCACCCTCTTCCTTTTCTTGATCCGGCGAGCAGCTCCGGTAGACGGCGATGGGGGTGGTCGAGCGGTTCAGGCGTGAGTGATGCGGAACTTAGCGCGCGAGGAGGTATCCGGAGGCGACGCGTGCGAGCGAGGCTCCGACGAGTTTCGTCGTTTCGGGAAGGTATGTCGACTTCTTAGTATGATTTTGTGGTTCACCCTCGTGGAAGGGTTGTGTTGGTCGGTCGGGGAAGGTCGGAGACCTGTCTGGCGACGTGTTTTGTGTAAATCCTCGGCTGGCGCAGGTTGAAGACGACCAACGGTCGACCGGGTTCCTTGGGGCGGTCGACCAATGTAATGTATTTTACCCGACTTTAAACTTCACCGGTCGAACGATGCCTTGTGACGGTCGACCGGTAGTGTATTTTGTTGGTGAGTTGAGATTGTCTGTCGTGTTTCGGTCGACCGGTTCCTTGGGTTCGTTCGACCGGAACTTAAGTGTAGTGACTAGAAAGGCATGCTTGTTCAACCGTTTATTGTTATGCGTTCGACCGTTTATGACTTAGAACTACTAGGATGTCCTGGTAGTTTTCGGTCGACCGGGACCCCTGAGTCGGTCGACCGGTAGTATTGAATTGATGTTGACCAGACTCCGGATTTTGACCTCGTATCGGTCGACCGATTTTAGATCTCTGTTCGACCGTTGGGACTTAGGTTTTGTCCATAGAGTTCGACCGTTACAGACTTTCGGCCGACCGAACCTTTCATGGGAACGGTCGACCGGGTTGCCTCTTTCGGTCGACCGTTTGTGCACAGAGCTGAATTCTCAGTCCTTTTTAGGATGCCAACTCTGTCCACGGAAACCCGTGTCCTCACCTTGTGCGTGAGCCGGGAGGTGACGGTGGGCACGTACGCGTGCCTGCCTAGGGACCGCCGTGTGGAAGAGTGTGGGTGTTCAGGACGTGTCACCTCCGTGTAGGGATCAGGACTTGATGTGATGGATTGTTTGGACTCATTGTAGAGTAGCAGGCCTGAGGGATCGTAGATCCCAATGTATGATGTGCGACCACGCAACTGTTGTTGGGTGAGGTGACTACCGGCCTGGATGTCAACAGAGGTCGCTGAGTTGCTTTTATAGCGGCGCGGTTGGTGTTTGCGGCTCGTGGAGCCTAATGACCTGGTAGACTTCGGTCTGGACCCGTCCGATGCTGTGTCGGACGTATTGATGGACCACCGATGTTGTGCCGGTGATGCCGCCGATGCTGTTCCGGCGATGATGATTGATAGGCCGATGTTGTTCCGGCTATGTTCCTCAGATGGGCACCTACTGAGATGATGATTGATGGAACGACCGAGCGACGACTTCGTTGGTGTGGTTTCGACCACGAAGTTACAAATATGTTTCTTATGGCGCGGATTTGGCGGATGCTCCTTTCCGAACCCCATGATTAGTGTAGCCGCGTGTGGGGAGTTTCACGTCATGTTCCGTTAGACCGTATGTGCCTACGGTAGGTCTCCTTGGGAGACCCGATTATGATTGTCGGACTGATGTTTTGTGTTACCCTTCAGGGGAACTATTTTTCCTTACTGCAGATGACATGACATGCTACTAGTATCATATGTTCATTTGTACTACTGCATGCATATAGGTGAGCTTGGCATACGGGGTTTCCTTATGGAAACTCAGGCATTGTTGTTACATCTTTTTCAGGACCCCAGTAGGTCTAGTTGGGTGGTTATCAGAGGGCGCGCGCATCTTGAGATCGGATCCTCTCTTTCGGACCACTGAGGTCGACATGATTACTTTTATCTCCTTTTGTTGTTCTGTTGTAATCATGTATCGTTTTGACAAACTCTGATGTAATATGGTGCACCGCTTATATATTTGATGAGAAGTAACAGTCTCGTCTTTGATTATTGGTCTCTGTTATATTGATGAATTTTTTTACATTTCCACTATTTCGAGATGTTACAATGTATTTGCATTTTATAGGTTGTAACCGATAATTCCTCTTCTGGATGGTTTTCTTTACGGCAGAAAAGCCCTTTTTTTTACAGTACCATATTTGTTGAGACAGGGGTCCAGTTCGATATTTGGAACTGTCTTCTATTTCTGGTTAGGTAGGTAGTTTGTGGGACTATTTGTTTTTGAGATGTTTGGGAATTCGAGTCCCTCAGAAGCAATACATGTGAAGGGTTCAGTCATGCAGGAGTCCGCAATAGAAGTCTTTTTTTTGGAGAAGTCTAAAGTTTAAAGAATAAGATCGACTGTCCTAACAAGTTTTTTTTGAAGTTTTGGGTCGTTAATTTCAGAACAAGTTGGTGTTACACATCAAAATCGGTAGTAAGAAGTTTTAAGTTAAATTAGGAAGATTTTAATTTTTGTTATAATCAATGCAAGTGATGCGCCGTAATTACTGTAAGATCCTAATCCTAATTGGGTTTTTGGATGTGATTAGGTGGTGTTTAGAGGGAGATGATGATGGACGGCTGGGATTGAAGATGGTTGGATGGAGGGCTTGGATGAATGGAGATGAGATGAGCGGTGGAGATGGTAGGAAGGGAATGGATGGTGAGGATGTGTTTTGGGGAGATATTTAGGAGGTTTCTCTCTCTCTCTCGTTGCTCTCTCTCTCTCACTCGCGATTCTCTCTCTCCTGCAGTGGTGCTCCGGTGAAGAAGAGGTGACCTCCGGCGAGTCGAGTTCGGAGCCGTTTGTGGTGGAGGTGAGTTGGTCGATTGTTAGATCATCTCATGATTTCCGTTTTGGATTCTCTCTCCCTCTACCTAACTTGTGGTTCGGTTGTTGTGGTTGGTGGTTGGAGGTTGCCGGAGGTGGTGTTGTGGTTGTGGAACGTCGAGGAAGCGATTGATCGTCGTTTGGACGCGAGGTTCGTCGACGGATCGTGATTTGCGGAGACGTGCTCGTGGAGGCGTCGTCGCGGTTCTTCAAAGGCTTCTTCAAGCCTTCCGGTATGTCAAGCTCGCTCACTTAATTACCGTGAGTATTTGGAAGTCGACGGTATGCCGTTCGGCTCGTCGCAAGTAAATGTGCAGCAGATTTCACTGTCTGATCGGTCGACCGGTTGGTGCAAACGGTCGACCGTTCGTGAAGAAAATACGGGTTTTGCCTCAAATCGGTCGAACGATGCCTTGAGGCGGTCGACCGATTGTGCATAGGAGGCAAGCCTGGTGAGATTCGGTCGACCGGGCCCCCTTTGCCGGTCGACCGTGTGCACCGTCATGGGTCGGATAGGGCGTTGACCATCTAAACGGTCGACCGCCTCTATGACTTCGTCCGACCGTGACTTAAGTGGATCGAGTGGTCGGTTCGACCGAATGTGGGTTCGGTATACCGGGCCTGTGTGCGGAGCGTGGCAAATGCTCTGGCGGAATTCGGTCGACCGAGGAGGTCTCGGCGTTCGACCGGATTCGTGGTGCGACTGAGGGATTATTCCCTGGTGGGATTCGGTCGACCGAGAGTGCTCGGGTGTTCGACCAAATCCGTGGTAGAGTTGTGGGATGTTTCCCTTGGTGACGTTCGGTCGACCGGGACCCCTTTGCCGGTCTACCGAATGGTCGTTTGTTTCGTTGAACCTGGGAGTTGACCATCTAAACGATCGACCGTCCCTTGACATTGGTTCGACCGAACGAGTGTTGTTTGGGAAATCGGTCGACCGATGGAGTGCCGGTCGAGGTGATTTGCCCTGTATTTGCTTGATTCGGTCGACCGGGACTTTTGGTCCGGTCGACCGTTTGTGTCCAGTTTTGCACTATGGTGGTGCTGTCGTTGTGGTCGTCCGTGTGGGGGCGAGTGTGGTGCCGATGTTCTTCCGGCGAGTGTGCTAGGTGCACGAGTGTTGCGGTGGTTGGTTGAAAAAGACCTGGATCCCCGTAACGGTGTGAGAGCTTGGGATTGGCTGAATTAGGCCTGAGGCCCAGCATAGAATTGTGGTGTTGCGGTGGTTGGTTGAAAAAGACCTGGAGCCCCGTAACTGTGTGAGAGCTGCGGTTGGTTGAAAAAGACCTGGAGCCCAGCTAGTCTGTGCGGGGTTGGTTGAAAAAGACCTGGAGCTCCGTAGTGCGTTCAGGTTGGCTGAAAAAGGCCTGGAGCCTGAGCAAGGACCGCGTGTAGGGGTTGGTTGAAAAAGACCTGGAGCCCTTAGACGTTTGGGTTGGTTGAAAAAGACTTGGAGCCTTGGTCGTGTCGTGGTAGCTGCGGTTGGTTGAAAAAGACCTGGAGCCCAGCTTGGCGACGAGTGTGTGTTGCGGTGGTTGGTTGAGATTAGACCTGGAGCCCCGTGACTGTGGTGGGTGCTGTGGTTGGGTGAAAGAGCCCTGGAGCCCAGCCCGTTGAGATGCTTTTCTTGTTTAGTAGAATTGCATGCTTGGGTGTCTTTCAGTTCATGTATTTAGAGTTTGGCATACGGGGTTTCCTTCTGGAAACTCAGGCATTGTTGCATGTTTACTTTCAGGCCGTGATCGGCGATAGGGGGTGGTGACCGAGGAGAGGAGCACCGCTACCGGATCCAGCTTTCTCTCAGTTGAGGTCGAGTGATTACTGCTTCCATTTGTATAGTCTTTTGATGTAATCACAACTTTTGAAATACTCTGATGTTCATATATATATATGTTATATATGTTGGTGCACCTGTGTTTAGTATTTGCGTGATATCCTCTGTTGATTGTGTGTTATTAAAATTTTAAATTTTCCGCTGTGTTGAGGATGTTACAATTACAAATTTAGAATTAGAGTGAGCTGTAAAATATTTGAAAAAGGTTAATTCTTTTGTAACCAAAATGTGTGATATCTTGTGCTATAGTTAAAGTGAAAAACAATGTTAAAATGGGCAATAAATATTTCAGAAGATAAGAATGAACTTGTTAGACAGATTTTTCTTAGGAAAATTAATTCCACATGCCAAGCACGTCTTGACTCATGGTGATAGAAAGTTGATTGACATCATTTCATGCTCATATTTGTATCTTATATCCATTATCTTACACCTAAGCAATGCTACGTGACGAGTTTTATGTTTAGTTTTCAGGAATAAAGAGGTTTGAAGAGAAGAGCCATGAAAGGACCCAAAAGCTGGGAAAAAGGACTGAATGGTGAGATCTAGGGACCAAGATGCAAGGGAGAAGGACCTGAATGTAAGACAGAAGGACCTAAGAGCAAAACAGAATACTCCACACCATCATGGGGAGTATTTTACCAATTCTATTCGGGTCGGAGCTCCAACAAGTCGAGTAACCGCATCAAAGACCAACAATACCAGAAAGCAAAGCCCACAACAAATTCCAATACGATCCGACAATTTTGGACCGCTAATTGGCGGTCCATATTGCTCAGGATCCGTCGAAATTTCTCCTGGACTTGTATTAATGTTCGTTTAAGCTATTTTTGGTATTGGTTTAGTCCCACATCGGGGGATTGTCCCCGATTAGCTTTTTCCATGCTTATAAATAGAACTCTTCACCTTCCATTGTAATTACCCATTGTTTGGTGGCATTCTCTCTACTAAGGAGTGAGCCTTGAAGCAATAACTCAAGGTGGAGAAGGATGCTACCTTCAATGTGAGTCATTGTTAATAAAAGTTTATTTGTTTCTTTTAATCTTGTTTTGTTATGTTGTTTGTTTTGTGTGGGTTGTTTTACTTTGTTTAATTTCTTGTTTAGTAATTTTAGTATCTTAGTTAAATGTTTTCTTTACTTAGTCTAATCAGTAGTGTAATGAGTAGTGAGTAGTTCCATCCCCATTTGGGGGGTGGAGAAATATGTGATATAATTATGTAGTGTATTAAGTGTGTGTTATTTTTATCCATTGAGCTTTATATGATTTCCATAACCATCTAATGGGTCTCCACTCTTATCTTTGATATGCTAATGCTCTTGAATGAAGCTTAGCTTATGCTTTGATTAGTGGACCTATTTTATGGGGAATGATAAGGTTAGGATATGGATGAAGTTAATATTGGAAACACAATTTGTAATGTGTGTGCTCTTGTTGCCTTTACCTTAGCTAATGTCTTGTATGTTTTAATGATGTAGTGAAATCTTAATTCATGTAGAGGCATAGTAGGGTATAGTCTTTATACTTGAGTTCATGTAGCTTCATTCCAATTATTGTCTTGTATGTTTTAATGATGTAGTCTTATCTTAATTCATGTAGAGGCAAAGTTGGATGTAGTTTTATGATTTCATGCACTACATGTTGTGAGGAGCTTAATGAACACACACACACTTCTTTATGTTCACATTATTTCTCTACCCCCTTTGGGGTTTAGTTTTATTGCTTATCTTCATTTCCTTTTGCATTTCATTTCAGCTTTGTAGTTTAGATTAGTGTAATACATCTTTCTCCCTTCTTTTTACCTCTCGCATTCGAATAAACCAAGTGTCGACACACCTCCCAGTGGACGACCCGTATTTGCCACCGCTTCAACGCGGCCGTGCACTTGCGGTTAAATATAAAACGAGATCAATCAAGTTTTTGGCGCCGTTGCCGGGGAGGTGCTCTGTCCAGACGTTGGTTTGGGCGATTCGAGGGGTTTTTAATTTTTTTGTTTCCAGTGTTGTTTAGTTTCAGGGAACCTAAGGATCAAGGGGAGGCTACTGGAGAAGTTTGAGGACCAGAAGCTACAAAAAGACCGCCAATCAGCGGTCTGGGACCTCCAATTGGCGGCCTGGTGAGCCTCAATTGTTCTCAAATTTGTTCCAGTTGTTATATTGTTCATGTTAGTTATCTGGGAGCACAATTTTGCATGCTGTGACTTCTACTTTGCTCCCAGATTTAATTTCAATCCCCTTTAATCAACTTGGACCATAAAACTCAAAGCAAAAGACTAGACTTCTTGCCATCTAGGTCATGCATCATTTGTAGACCTTGCATGCATTTGTCTTTTCTTTTCCTTACATTTTGTTGTTGATTGCTGGCGTGAGGTACGTGCACCCCGATCTCTCATTCATGCATGTTTCGATCATGCATTAGGTTAGTAAGGTGCATCGGGACAAGAGTGAGTTGAGCGTTTGATTGGAGTGATTGATTGCTAGATTTAAGCTCAAAACGCTACTAAGGAGGGGCTGTCCCATAAAAGATAAGGTGGGGGATTTCATCACCCTTTCCTTGGCCCCAAAAATCACTCGTAATAAAGCCTTAACTAAAAGCAAGTAGACATTGACCCTAAGGAATTCGGACGCACTAGGAGAGTAATCTAGTCGAGACCGTCATGACCTGATCGGCGTTGCCTACCTTGTCGATAGTAGGAGGTACTGGATCTCCGGATCTGGTATCACTTGCTGGGCATTGTGGTCCTCGTTGTAGGGAGGTGAGGCGTGTCAAGGCTAGTGACCTCGAAGTTAGGCGTCGTCTAGCTTAAGGACCCATTGCCTTACATTGTTTGAGCCGTGCTTGCTAGTTAGGCTTCTTCCTGATCCCGTTACCTACGCTAGCTTTAGGGATTCTTCCCTTCTCCTCTGAGTCATCTTCTTCTCACCTTCTTCTACGTTATAGTCTCCTCCCCTTTACACTCTCTGGTAGCGTTTTAGGGTCGAGTCGAGCACTTTTTGCGAGCTTAGTCTCGTGGTGGTGAGAGTGGTCGACTCGAGAGTTGTTTGTTGAGATGGATGGTTACATGGGCGACCCTTCATATCATTGTTGGGACCAGGATGATTCTCCCTGGTATTCCGGACCCATGCAACCTGGGGTGGCTCAGACGAATACCCCGTACGGTTGGGATGATCTTCATTATGTGACTGAGCAATCTTCATATAGGGGTGATATGAGAGAGGCACCGACGGCTAGATCTCCATCTAGTTATGTTGGATCATACTCTGGGCAACAAACTTTGGCCTCTTTCATGCATGCGGTAGACGACAGGAGTGCACCAGTGGCTCCAGTAGCCATACCGTGCGATTGTTGTGGGTTGAGTGGTCATAATATCGGGGAATGTCCTTATGTTCCCCCAGAGCCTGAGTATGAGCACACATTTTCCCAAAATGCTCAATATGACCATTACGCATCCGCGTACATCCCGAGAGTGATGGATTCATGGGGAAACAATTCTTATTCAAATTCTTATACTTCATATTCACCCCAGTATCCTCCTCCCGAATACCCAGAATTCTACCAGCACCCCACTCCAAATCATTGGACTCATTCTCAGCCCATCAACACCCAACCCCAAAATTTCCCAAGCTCTGACTTGGACCCCATCGTTGACCGCATACCTTATTCCTTGAAACAAACTCTCCAAACATTCATGGAAACCACACAAAATTTATTGAAGTCCAACTTGAATTCCTTGCAAACCATGGAAATGCAAGTGAGCCAGATGACACAGCAACTCCATGAACGTGAGGAGGGTAACTTTTCTTGTCAACATGAGGATTCATCTTTTGATATCGAACCACCACCACATCCACAAATTCAAAGCACAATCTTTCAAAGTCAAACTCCTAGTCAGTCTGAGGGACTTGGGGTTTCAATTCACGATCACTTAGTGGAGGATTCGATTCAAATTGAGAATAACTTGGACCAGTTTCATTATGAGTCGGCACATGATTGTGCCTTATCTTTTTGTCCCGTGGCCCTTGAGCCACATGATCTTCATGTTGTGCCTCTTAAGGACTCACCTCTGGTGGAGCAAGAGCTCCCTAGTACCCTCAATTTCAAACAACTTGATGAGAGTTTGCCTCTCACTATTGTTCCTGATCATCTTAGAAATGATGGAACATCAAACAACTACATTGCTCATGAGGGTATTAGGAGTTCCTTGGAGGATACTTTGGGTATGAGACCCACTTCCTGTTCTCCTGGTGAGTTGGACATGCATAACGAGGTGCTTGACCTCGTTCCGACCCACCAGCCTGTTGGTTGGAGAGTTTGGATTGATGATCATAACTTCAGTTCCGCAACGGGAGATATTTTTCTTCCGTTGCCCCTTATTTCCCAAACTCTGGAGAGGTTCAAGCTCTTTCAGTTTGATCCTTTGAATGAGACGCCTTTGCGTCCAATTTATGAACCTCTCATTTCATCTGGTGCTCTTTGTGAAGGGGGCCCACGCATGCGTATTCTGGCCCCGCGTGGTGTCATGTTCCCTTTCCAAGTGCATTGACCCACTCTTGAGGTTCCCATTTGATGTCTTTTGACAAATGAAGATGGGAACTTATGTTTGTACATAGTTATATGAAAAAAAAGAAAAAAAAGAAAAAAAAAGAAAAAGAAAAAAAAGAAGTACAATAAAAGACTCCTTCAGTGAGCATTGATTGTTGTGAGCCCCAACCCTTGTGTATTTGGGCTCCATTTCTTTCACGTATTTGTATCCCATCTTTAGCATCTCAAAGGTTTTGAGGGAATTCGGGTTATGTCCATCAACATTACCTTGCACTTCCCTTTGTACTTCATGTTGGTGAGATCTCTCCTTTTTATGCATCAATCCATGTAGTATCTTGCTTGCATTCATTGAGGACAATGCATGAAGTAGGTGTGGGGGGGTGTTTTACGTGTGTACATAGTCGAGTCTTCTTCCTTTGATTTTGTTTTCTTTTGTTTGCATTGTTAGGGTCATGATAGTGTGCTGCATTTAATATCGATATATCTGCTTGCCATGATCCTTGGGTGACTTGTCTTCTTTTGCTTGCCTAGTGCTTCAAAATTTTCACATTTCTTTCAAAATCTTCATGTGTTTTCGAAAGAAAATATTTTGTGGGTTTTGCGTGTGTTTAGCATGTGCAAAACCGTTGAGAGGCAAAGTAAAAAGAAAGCTCCCAAAATTGTCTTGAACTTGATGCATTAAGATATCTAGTACGTGGCTTTAGGATTTATCGAGTCGTTAGGATACACCCCAGTTTTCCCTTGGGGGTGAGTAATCATAGGGTTTCAATGCTCAAACATTTAATGAAGTCCACCCTGAACCTTGTGAGTCAATAATTCGTGTCTGTTAATTTAGGAAGTTTGTTGTAGTCAAGGACCCTCTTAATCTTGTTGTGAGACATTAGTGTAGGGGTTTTGGTTCATGTGTAGATAAGAAATAAGTGAGTAGATGTTCTCTCTTCTCGCACGGCTCCTATCACTCGGGAAAGTAGGTCTGAAGGGACTTTGTTCCTGGTGCTTTCGAGTCATCTCACTTGGGATGCGCCGACTGAACTCCCGTTACACGGGTGGTAGGGATTGCCCTATGTGGAGATGTGGGGAAAGGTGTACGTGATAGTGTAAGTCCTCATGGGCAATGATGCACGGAACCTGACCCTGGGAGAATGAAGCTCCAACTAATAAAAAGTAAAAGAAAAGAAAATGTGAAAAGAAACAAAAAGAAAAAAAAATATGATAATGCAAATAAGAACCTTAATGGACTTTACACTTTGTAGCACTTGAGGATGTTGAGGTTGTCCATGTCTTTCACATAATTCCTTATTTAACTTTTACGAATGGTTCATTAGGGTAGAGGTGTGGACTGATCACCTATATAGAGTCGGCCCGTAGCATTACCGCGTCCATTGATCGACAAAATATTTCCAACGAGTCGAGGTCTAGATTGAATAATGCATCTTGTTCGGATTTTGTGGGTATATCCGCTGAAAACCCTCAGGAGACAACACTCCTCCTCCTTGGCAACAAAGAGGTTTAACGGCTTGTTGCACGTGCTAAGTGCAACCGTGATTCCTACGAAAGTGAGTTAGGATTTCTTGTTTCTCGTTTGTTTTTCTCTTTCTTTGTTTTGCTCGAGACTAGAAAAAACTTAGGTGTGGGGGTATTTGATTGACATCATTTCATGCTCATATTTGTATCTTATATCCATTATCTTACACCTAAGCAATGCTACGTGACGAGTTTTATGTTTAGTTTTCAGGAATAAAGAGGTTTGAAGAGAAGAGCCATGAAAGGACCCAAAAGCTGGGAAAAAAGACTGAATGGTGAGATCTAGGGACCAAGATGCAAGGGAGAAGGACCTGAATGTAAGACAGAAGGACCTAAGAGCAAAACAGAATACTCCACACCATCATGGGGAGTATTTTACCAATTCTATTCGGGTCGGAGCTCCAACAAGTCGAGTAACCGCATCAAAGACCAACAATACCAGAAAGCAAAGCCCACAACAAATTCCAATACGATCCGACAATTTTGGACCGCCAATTGGCGGTCTTGGACCGCTAATTGGCGGTCCATATTGCTCAGGATCCGTCGAAATTTCTCCTGGACTTGTATTAATGTTCGTTTAGGCTATTTTTGGTATTGGTTTAGTCCCACATCGGGGGATTGTCCCCGATTAGCTTTTTCCATGCTTATAAATAGAACTCTTCACCTTCCATTGTAATTACCCATTGTTTGGTGGCATTCTCTCTACTAAGGAGTGAGCCTTGAAGCAATAACTCAAGGTGGAGAAGGATGCTACCTTCAATGTGAGTCATTGTTAATAAAAGTTTATTTGCTTCTTTTAATCTTGTTTTGTTATGTTGTTTGTTTTGTGTGGGTTGTTTTACTTTGTTTAATTTCTTGTTTAGTAATTTTAGTATCTTAGTTAAATGTTTTCTTTACTTAGTCTAATCAGTAGTGTAATGAGTAGTGAGTAGTTCCATCCCCATTTGGGGGGTGGAGAAATATGTGATATAATTATGTAGTGTATTAAGTGTGTGTTATTTTTATCCATTGAGCTTTATATGATTTCCATAACCATCTAATGGGTCTCCACTCTTATCTTTGATATGCTAATGCTCTTGAATGAAGCTTAGCTTATGCTTTGATTAGTGGACCTATTTTATGGGGAATGATAAGGTTAGGATATGGATGAAGTTAATATTGGAAACACAATTTGTAATGTGTGTGCTCTTGTTGCCTTTACCTTAGCTAATGTCTTGTATGTTTTAATGATGTAGTGAAATCTTAATTCATGTAGAGGCATAGTAGGGTATAGTCTTTATACTTGAGTTCATGTAGCTTCATTCCAATTATTGTCTTGTATGTTTTAATGATGTAGTCTTATCTTAATTCATGTAGAGGCAAAGTTGGATGTAGTTTTATGATTTCATGCACTACATGTTGTGAGGAGCTTAATGAACACACACACACTTCTTTATGTTCACATTATTTCTCTACCCCCTTTGGGGTTTAGTTTTATTGCTTATCTTCATTTCCTTTTGCATTTCATTTCAGCTTTGTAGTTTAGATTAGTGTAATACATCTTTCTCCCTTCTTTTTACCTCTCGCCTTCGAATAAACCAAGTGTCGACACACCTCCCAGTGGACGACCCGTATTTGCCACCGCTTCAACGCGGCCGTGCACTTGCGGTTAAATATAAAACGATCAATCAAAAGTCAAGTCGGATCACGGATGTGTTAAAATAATAAACATCCAGTTACACAATTTTGTCAGATATAAATAAATTACAATCCTGATTAATCCAAAAACGACCGGCGGAATAAACAACAAAACAAGAAAATGAGATTGAAGGTCAGATGACACTCACACCTCAACTGAGGCACCTCTTTGAGACTCCGCTTGAGAGAACATATCACCTCACATACCGAAACGAAGATGGTCTGTCGATTTCCTCCCACCAGAGCGGTTGCAATGTCGTTACGCCGTACTCCGGCTACAGCGTACCTCAAAAGCAAATCAAGAGCTCAAACTTGGTTAAATGAAAGGAAGTTGAGTACAATTTCAGTCTCACACAAGTACAATCACTGGTTCCGGTGAGTAGTAATATATTCAAATTTAGCTTCTAGTTGTTATTCTCTTTCTTTTTTGTTTTAAACGCGTCATGATCATTGTTTTACCTCATACCTACGAATACCTATAAAATGATGGAATGTTTAGTGGCGGACTTATCTGGCGAAAGAAAAGTGCTTCTTTAATTAGGACGAACCTGGTTTAAAGAGCTCTCACGAAGTATTCAGCGCTGCCTGACCAAACTGACTTATTGCTTACTAGGGAAACTCTTCCATTCGTGCATTGTGAATTTATAGTTGTAGGCATAATTTCTACCCTAATTACATGATTATTTTTAAACAATCATAATAAGAAATAACACAATTATACAAAAAATACTATGTACCATAAGTTAGTCATAATAGTTTGTCTTAAACTTGGCTTGTATAATTATGTTACATGACTTTAAAAAAATCATATATATATATATTTTATTGTTGGCCTTTTGACCTCATTACTCTTAATTTTGATGATTAACAAACTAATATTTTGCACCAACTCAAATTAACACATAACACATATGATATTGTCAAATTGCATATATATCTTGTATCAGAGCATAGCTTAGTCATTTAGTCCATTTAGCCATGGAGAGTAACATTAATCAACTTAGGAAAGAATTATCTACTTCTAGACCCCCTTTGCTTACCGGTGATAATTATTTCAATTGGAAAAAGAGAATGAGGATTTAGATCCAATCTATCACCTTACAAAAGTGTATCTTCATTGTTGTTAAATATGTTCCATCCACTAATGAGCAATTAGCAACATTAACCGACAATATAATTGTCGATGCCGAAATGAATGCTAAACTTATGAACATATTTTCGTGTGGTGTGGATACTCAAGAATATGATAGAATTAGTGGATGTGATAATATTTATGAGATATGGAAATTGCTTGAATCTCAACATGAAGGATCATCTAAAATGAAAGAAATTAGAGTTGATATATTCGTATGCAAATGTGAATTATTCTCTATATATCTCGGTGAATGTATAAGCGAGATGAATACTGGCTCCACCGAGATTACTAACAATTTGAAAAATCTTAGTAAGAAGGTGAATGAAGGTGACAAGGTGTGGAAGATTCTTTGATCTGTCTCAGGCGATTGGGAGAAAAAGACAACCACTGGCCATTGAGGAGGTTCAAGACTTGTTAATGGAGGATCTCATCAAAAGCCTTATGGCTTATGAGATTCAAATGATGGAGAGAAAATAGATGGAGATCTCGAAAAAGCAAGAAATAACAATTGCCCTCAAAGCTAGCTTTGAATCCAAAAGGTCGGATGACGAGGGGAGTGATGAAGAGCTTGCAATGATGGTTAAGAGGTTCAAGGGTGAAGGAGAAATTCCAAAGAAAGAGGAGGGATGACAGAGAAAGCTCAAAAGGTCTCATTTTCTATGAATGTGACAAAGTTGGGCATATAAAGAAAGATTGTCCCTTAATGAAATTCAAGGAATGACAAAGAGAAAAAGACAAGAGAAGAGGAACAAAAAGAAAGGAGGTTCAAAAGAAGAGAAAAGTGGGATAAGGAAAAGAAAAAGGCCCTCAAGGCAACTTAGGATGGATCATCCGATTCATCCTCCGGTTCATCAAGTGAGTCGGAAAATGTAGAAGCTCACCTATGCCTCTACACTAAATAAAAAGTTGATGGAAAGTTTTGTAGTGTATCTTAATCAAGCGAGCAAGACGAGCCCAACACTTGTCAAGTCACCTATGATGGAGAAAAATAGGTAGTCTCAACCCATGATTCTAACTCATATGATGACTTGCTTGATGTCTTTCATGAATTACTTGAAAAATGTGAGCTATTAAGGCATAAAAGTAAACTCTCTAGGAAAACTAATCATAATCTTGCATGCTTGAATGAATCATTATCAAATGAAATTGATAAGCTTATCCATGAACATAATAGCTTAAAAGCTCTCAATGATAAATCTCATGCTAACGAAATACAAGATCTTAGAAAATGCAATAAGCAATTGAGAATTGATCTTGAGAAATTTACAAAAGGAAAGAAGATGCTAGACATGTTGCTTGGTAGTCAAATTCAATCATTAGAAAAACATGGTCTAGGATACAAGCATGAAAAGAAAATTTCTAAGAGTTATTTGGTGCATGCTTCAAATGGTTTTGTGAAAAAGAAAATCTCTTCTAATGTTTGGGTACCTAGAACCAAACAAATTTGGGTACCTGAAGCTAACCCCAAAGGAGCCAAACAAATATGGGTACCAAATTCATATTCTTCTTCTTTGGATGTAGGTGAAAAAGAAGGGAAAGTAGATCGTGGATAGCGAGTGCTTGAAGCACATGACGGGAGACGACTCAATGTTCAATACTTTGAAATCAAAGTAGGGTGAAACCGTCACATTTGGGGATATTGCTAAATGTCATATTATCGACATCGATGATGTTGGTAATGATTCTAATACTCAATTACAAAATGTGTTTCTTGTTGATGGTTTAAAGAATATTTTGCTTGGTGTAAGTCAATTAACCGATAAAGGATTCTTAGTGTTTTTTATCAACCTATTGTATACATCATCTCTAAAGTAAGTTTTGAAACTACCTTTAAAGGTGCTATAGATATGGAAATGTTTATATTGTGAATATTGATAGCATTGAATCATTCTCTAAAGAAACATGCTTAGTTGCTTCAAATGACGAATATTGGTTATGACATAAGAGGTTAGGCCACATTAGCATGAGCAAACTTCATAAACTTGCTAAATATGAATTGGTAAGAGGATTGCCCAAATTAGATTTCAAAAGGAATAAACTTTGTGATGCTTGTGAATTTGGATAACAATTTAAAATATTTTTCAAATCTATTAAATGGTCTCTACTTCAAAACCTTTGGAACTATTACACATGGATCTCTTTGGTCCACCTTGAACTTCAAGTCTAGGCGGCAAAAGATATGCATTTGTCATCATTGACGATTTTACTCGATTTACTTGGGTTTTGTTTCTTGGTAACAAGTATGAAGCTTTCAAAGAATTTGAAAAGATTGCAAAACGAATTCGTAGAGATAAATGGTTGATTTTGAAAATTCGTAGTGATCAAGGTGGTGATTGAAAATTAAGGTTTTGATTTTTTTTGTGATTCTCAGGGTATCAAACATACCTTTTCTTTCCCAAGAACTCAACCAAATGAAGTAGTTGAAAGCAAGAATAAGACTCTTCAAGAAATGTCTGGGACAATGCTTTGTGAAAATGATTTACCAAAGTATTTTTGGTGTGAAGTGGTCAACACCACTTCTTACTTTTGAACCTTGGTTTGGCAAACCACCATGAATTTCCTATTTCAATGGTTTTGGTTCTAAATGTTTTGTCCTCAATACCAAGGATTACTGAGACAAGTTTGATGCTAAATCCGATAAAGCCATATTTTTGGGATATTCAAGTAGGAGTAAAGCATATCGAGTTTATAACAAGAGCATTGGTTGTGTAGAAGAATCCATGCATGTTCACTTTCAAGAGAAACCATGTAAGGATAATTCTAACCTTGATGATGAGCTTATTGATCATATTCGAACTGCAACATCTCAAGAACAACCCAATGAGATACCTCAAGAAAGCAAGAGCTTCCAAAGGACTGGCGATACAATAATGACCATCCTAAGGACCTTGTAATTGGTGAGGTATCAAAAGGAATTGTTACTAGATCTAGTGCTCTTGTTGTATGTGACTCTTATGCATTTATATCTCAACTTGAACCTAAGAAAGTAGAAGAAGCATGTGAGGATGAAGTTTAGTTAATGGCTATGCATGAAAAGTTGAACCAATTCACTCATAATTATGTTTGGGAACTTGTTCCAAGACCCAAAGACCAAACGGTAATTGATACCAAGTGGGTTTTTCGAAGCAAATTTGATGAATCCAGGCAAGTGGTTAGAAACAAAGCTCGATTAGTCACTCAAGGTTACGATCAAGAGGAAGACATCGACTTTGATGAAACCAATGCTCTGGTAGCTCGATTAGAAGCAATCAGAATGTTATCAGCCTTTGCATCATACATGGATTTTAAACGTGTTCAAATGGATGTTAAAAGTGCATTCTTGAATGATTTTATCATGGAGGATGTTTATGTTAAATAACCACCCGACTATGTGAATGAAACCTACCTAGATCACGTATTCAAGCTTAATAAGACTCTTTATGGGCTCAAGCAAGCTCCTAAAACTTGGTATGAGAGGTTGACGAACATCTTGCTTGAAAATGGATTCACAATGGGGAAAGTTCACACCACTTTATTTACTAAGACTAAGAATAAAGACTTATTAGTAGTACAAATTTAAGTTGATGACATTATATTTGGTTCTACTAATGATTGTTTATGTCAAGAGTTTTCTGAGTTCATGTAAGGTTAATTTGAAATGAGCTTAATGGGTGAACTCAACTTCTTCCTTGTACTCCAAAAAAAGCAAACTTCCTAGGGAAACTTCATCAACCAAACCAAATACACAAGAGAACTTTTCAAAAGATTTGGTTATGATGTTTGCAAGCCTCATAACACTCCAATGAGCACAAGCTTTAAATTGCATAAAGATGAAGAAGGCAAAGAGGTTGGCATTAGATGGTATCGAGGTATGATCGGTTCACTTCTTTATTTAACCGTTAGTAGACCAGATATCATGTTTAGTGTTTGCCTTTGTTCATGTTTTCAATCTTGCCCTAAAGAATCTCATATGCATGCTTTGAAAAGGATTTTTCGCTATTTGAAAGCTACTTGTCACTTTGGATTATTTTATCCCAAGACTCAATCTTTTGATTTATTGCCTATAGTAATGTCGACTATGCCAGATGCAAATCCGATCGGAAAAGTACTAGTGGCACGTAGAATTCTTGGGTAAATCATTGGTTTCTTGTTTTACTAAGAAACAAGATAGTATTGCACTCTCAACAACCAAGGCTGAGTATGTAGCGGACGGGTTGTGCACAAATCCTTTGGATGAGGCAAACCCTTAAGATTTGAGACTCTAGTGCTATAAATCTTTCTAAAAATCCTATTCTACACTCCCAAACTTAGCATATCGATGTTTGCCATATTTTCTTAGAGATTATTCTCTTAAGGGTGATATTGAATTAAAATTCATTTCAACTAATGATCAATTAGCATATATGTTTCGATTAAGCTTAAACCACAAATGCACGATCGGGATGAAGTGGTGGCAAGTACGGGTCGAATCCACAAGGAGGCGTGTCAATTCTGGTTCTTCAGATTCCAAGTGACAAATAAGGGGAGAAGATGTTTGGTTACATGATTGACATCATTTCATGCTTATATTTGTATCTTATATCCATTATCTTACACCTAAGCAATGTTACGTGACGAGTTTTTTGTTTGAATTTCAGAAATAAAGAGGTTTGAAGAGAAAGCCATGAAATGACCCAAAAGCAGGAAAAAAAGACTTAATTGTGAGACCTAGGGACTGAGATGCAAAGGAGAAGGACCTGAACGTAAGACCGAAGGACCTAAAAGCAAAACAGAAAACTCCACACCATCATGGGGAGTATTTTGACAATTCGACTCGGGTCGGAGCTCCAAGAAACAAAGTAGATGCATCAAAGACCAACAAACACATCAAGCAAAGCCCAACATCAAAACCAGACGGATCTGGATCCTGTAAGCCGCCAATTGGCGGTCCGGATCTTCCCGGATCCGATGAAACTTCTGGAGAGCGTGTATTAGATGATGTTTAGGCTATTTTTGGTATTTGTTTAGTCCCACATCGGGGGATTGTCCCGGATTACCTTTTTCTATGGCTATAAATAGAACTCTCCCTCCTCTCATGTAATGAATCCCCCTCTTTGGTGGCTATCTTCCCTGCTAAGAGTGAAGCCTTGAAGCAAAACTCTGGTGGAGGAAGGGCGGCTTGTATTGAGTGAGTTAATAATAGATGTTTTTCCTTTAATTGTGTTGTTTCTCTCTTAGTTTCATTTCCTTTCATATGCATGCTTGCTTGTTTTTTTATGCTTCTTTAATATTTCTTGCTTGATTAGTGTAGTTTCATTTCAGTATAATGCTTCATTTTGTTAGAGTAGTTAGTTTAAATATGTGTGAGTAGTTCCATCCCCACTTGGGGAGTGGAGTAATATGTGATATGATCATGTAGTGTATTAAGTGTGTGTTATCTTTATCCCTTGAGCTTTATTTGATTTCCATAACCATCTAATGTGTTTTCACTCTTATCTTTGATATGCTAATGCTCTTGAATGAAGCTTAGCTTATGCTTTGATTAGTGGACCTATTTTATGGGGAATGATAAGGTTAGGATATGGATGAAGTTAATATTGGAAACACAAGTTGTAGTGTATGTACTCTTGTTACATTTACCTTGGTTAATGTCTTGTATGTTTTAATGATATTGGGTTATCTTAATTCATGTGGAGGCATAGTAGGGTCTAGTCTTTATACATGAGTTCATTTAGCTTCATTCCAATTATTATCTTGTATGTTTTAATGATGCAGTCTTATCTTAATTCACGTGGAGGCAAAGTTGGATGTAGTTTTGTGATTTCATGCACTACATTTTGTGAGGAGCTTAATTGAACACACACACACATCTTTATATTCACATTATTTCTCTACCCCCTATGGGGTTTAGTTTTTATTGCTTATCTTTCATTTCAATTTGCATTCTAGCGTAGTTAGTGTAATCAATCTCTCTCTCCATTTTTTACCACTCGCCTTCGCACAAACCAAACGTCGACACACCTCCTAGTGGACGACCCGTATTTGCCACCGCTTCAACGCGGTTATTTCGTGTTGCAAACGTTGTTCAATTATAAAATTATGAACTGCCATTGCTGCTACAACAATCCGCACTTGTTTATGGAAACTGAAAGAAGACATCCTATTAAGAATATTCCATCTTTCGTGCACTTGCGGTTTAAATAAAACGATCAATCATTACACTAAACTAGGCTACACTAAACTAGCAACTAATAAATGAGAAAGATAAGAACTCAAGATTAACTAAAACTAAACTAAGCAACTAACAACGCTAGATGAAATTCAATAAGGCAAACCCTAAGGGGTGGAGTGTGTGTACACATGTAATAAGGTGGTGAATAATGCATAGGAAGTGTCTAATGGTTGTGGCAAAACCTATCAATCAAATCACTAATCTAGTTGATTAACATGAGCACACACAAGTTGGTTATTAAGAACCTAAACAAGCATGGGAAGTGTGTAAAAGTTGTGGCAAAACCCATCAAGTCAAGTATTCTCATTTAAACAAACAAGCATAGAATCACATTCATCAAATATTTCATAAGATAACATTCGTTCCCATTCCTCATACATGTATAAACATCATCTCCACCACCAAAGGGGGATGAAACTACTCACTACACATTAAGCTAACAATTATATCCCGAAAGGAAGACATTGTAACTAATTATACTACGATTAAGAAAACAAAATTAAGATAAATGTGCAAGCATTAAAAGAGACAACATTAAAACAAAACTAGAAGAAATTATTTTATTGTTGACTCACATTACAAGTAGCATTCCCTCCACTTGAGTTTTGCTCCAAAGGCTTACTCCAAGTAGAGAGAATGACAACCTAGCAATGGGTAGGTTACAAAGAAAGAAGAGAAGTTCTATTTATAGACCTGAAAAAGACAACTGGGGACAATCCCCGATGTGGGACTACTTTAACATGCCTAAAATGGAAATAAACAACATAATACACAACCACGAGAAGTTGGGTCGGATCTTGACCATTTGGACCGCTAACTAGAGGTCTGGGGCCGCCCATTGGCAATCAGAATTGGTCTGATATGACCCAGTTTTGGATGCCTTCTTAAATGCTTCAATTCGTCACGTGGGGTGCACCCTGATTGGTTGTTTGAAACTGGTCCCGGATCTAATTGCCAATATATTTCTCATGATGGTGTGGAGTTTCTTAGTTTTCTATTTGCTTCTTCCAACTTACATCCAGATCCAAGTCTTGCCCCTTTGTAGATAGGTCCATCGGTCTCACAGATCAGTCATATTTTCTTGTGTTTTAGTCATTTTTCTGTCTTCTTCTTCTTAAACCTGTTTATTCCTGAAACTTAACATAAAACTCGTTGCCTAGCATTGCTTTGGCTCAAAATGGAGAATATATGACCTGGATATATGCATGATGTGATATTAACCAAATACCCCTACACCTAGTTTTTGCTAATCCTGATTAAAACAACGAAAAGAAAAACTAAGAAAGGAAAAACAAACGGAAAACAAGATATGTCCTAACTCACTTTCGTAGGAATCACGGTTGCACTTAGCACGTGCAAGAAGCCGTTAAATATTCTTGTCGCCAAGGAGGAGGAGTGTTGTCTCCTGAGGGTTTCCACGGACATACCCACAAAATCCGAACATCGATGCATTATTCAACACGACTCGATGGACCTAACTTTGTCGATCATTGAAGACAATAATCCTATGAGCTGATTCTCTATATGTATCCTGTCTGCACACCTAGCCTAAGGAACCATTCATGCAAGTTAATTAATGACTTAAGTGAAAGACATGAGCAACCTTAATATCCCCAAGTGATACAAGTGTAAGTCCAATAAGGTTCTTATTTGTATTCGTTTTTTTATCATTTTTTCATTTTTAAACTAGTTGGCGTTTAATTCTCCCAGGATCGGGTTTCGTGCATCATTCCCAATGAGAACTTACACTATCGCGTAGACCTTCCCCCAAATCTCCATATAGATTGATCCATACCAGCCGTGTAACGGGAGTTCAGTCGGTGCATCCCAAGTCAGATGATTCGATAGCACCAGGTACTAAGTCCCCTCGGACCTAATTTCCCGAGTGATAGGAGCTGTGCAAGAAGAGAGAACACCATACTTAATTATTTCTTATCTACATATAAACGAAAATCCCTACACTTAAGGTTTCACAACAGGAGTTTAAGGGTCCCTGACTACGACAAACTTCCTTATACTAATAGACACAAATTATTTGACTCACTAGGTAGAGGGTGTACTTCTTTATTTTTATGAGTATTGAAACCATATGATTACTCTCCCCCCCCCGAGGGAAAGCCGGGGTGCATCCTTATGACTAAATAAGACCTAAAACCGGTGTAGTAGATATCTTAACGCATCATGTTCAAGTCAATTTTGGGAGCTTCTCTTTTGATTGCCTCAAAATGGTTTTGCATACGCTAAACACATACACAAACTCCACAAAACATTTTTTTGGCAAACACATCAAATTTTTTCTAAGAAATGGAAAATGAAAGCACTACGACAAACAAGAGAAGACAAGTCTCCCAAGGATCATGGCAAAACAAATATATTAATATTAAATGTAGCACACTAACATGACCCTAGAAAAGTAAGCAAAAGAAAGTGAAAAACAAAAGACAAACAAAACTATGTACATACGTAATGCAACCCCCACACCTACTTCATCGATTATCCTCAATGAATGTGAATATGATACTACATGGATATGCACACGAAAAAGAAAAGATTTCACCAACGTGAAGCTATAACGGAAGTTCATGGTTATGTTGATGGATATCAAGCCAAATTTCTCAAAGCCTGTGAGATACTTAAGAAGGGACACAAGTACGTGAAACAAATGAGTCCCAAATGCACTAGGGTTGGTGCCCAAAACAACCAACGCTCACTTGTGGAGTCTGTTTTTATAGGGAAAACTGTATATATAATGTAATCCTGTTTACAAGGTCAATGGACTTGAAGTGGGAAAGAAACACCATGCATGGCCAAAATAGGCATGAGTGGGCCCTTCATACAGTTATAAAGAGGAATGTGGAGAGGTTCGCGAACCAGATTCAAAGACATATGACCCAAAGGATCAAATTCGAAGAGCTTGAACGTCTCCATGGGTTGGTTGGAAAATGGAATAGGGAAATGTTGTTTCCCTATTGCAGCGTTAAAACGTGGTAATCTATGCAGACTCTCCAAGCAATTGGCTTATGTGTTGGGATAAGATGATTAGTCTCTTGTTTGCCAACCGACACACTTAGCCAAAAAAAAACTGGATCTTTCACCTATAATTACCGTTGAGGACCACCGAACACCCTCTCAATTCTCATGTAGAACTGTAACGCCCCGAATTCGGACAAGTGCTTACCCGCTTGAACCCGATGCGTTAATACGATCCGAGATCCTAACCGCTGTGCATTCTGATATATTAATCCATCTGATAGGCTCATAAGTAATCTGAAAAATATAATCAATAATTTGTGAGCTCGACAGCCTACAAGTACCAACCGTCAATCAACCAGAATCATAACCATGTGAAAAATACATAATAGGACACTCAGTAAATGAGCACAATCAAGAGACATGTATCACAAATAATATGCATGCATAACAATCTGAAACCCCCATTTGGATTCGATTGCATCCTGTGTTTCTGAATCTTTCAATTAATCAGAGGCATACCTGATAGCTCGACACTAACAATAGGTAGCCCTTTCCTCTCTCAGGTGGCTCCACTCTGCCTGCTAGGTACCTCTTTCCTAAGTAGGTCAGTCAGAAATATACATACAGCCACAATACATGTCGGCCGAAACACCATCATGCAACTATACGCATATAAATAAATTCAATATCGATACTCAACATGAATGCAACTACGAATATCAAGAGGGACATACATGACATGAAACTGAAGAATAACGAATCAGTACTTGTCTGTCTCACAATCACAACCTTAATTCCACAAATCACTTCCAGTCTCCATATTTTCGTTTATATATCTTAATCAAATATAGAAATCATCATCTAAATCATGATCTATGGTGTTCTTGTCCAAATCAGTGAAGTTCTAACACAAAAATAAAGTGGATTAGCTCTTAGTTAGGACTTGCTCTTGCATACCTCAAAGCCAATCCAAAACCGAACCTCCTTCACCGAACCTCTTCTCCATCTCTTTACAACCTTCTCTCTCACGAGTCACTCATCCTTCACTTCACGAGTCACTCCAGCTCTCTCTTCTCTCAGCTCCCTCCAACTCACGAGTCACCCCACCTCTTTCTTCTCTCACGTTTGAAGTAAAGAATTTCTGACGAGATAAATACCACTTAACACTTATATATAATCAACTTTTACTCCACCTTGATATCCTCATATCACCTTCTAACACCCCTTCTTCTACACCACCATCCCATCCTTTTCACCCATGAAAGATCAAGAACCCTCTACCCCTTCTAATCCAGTTAGCTTCTGTAATTAAGGTTTACGGTTCTAACAAGAACCTACTCATGATCTGCCTCTCGAGTCTTATCAAAACAAGAAGTATCAAGCTCGGTAGTCTTGCCAGGTCCTATTGATGTGAGGGTTTTAAGGAGCAAGTCCTCGACCAAAGGTGGGTCCTCATCAGGTACAACAAGAAACTCATGTGGCCCAAGGTCCATGGGACAAGAGAAGACACAATCATGTGCCAACTCATACACAAGTGTGTTTTGGTCCCTATCAAAGAAAATTGACTCCCCCACCAAGTGTTCGTGAATTGAAACTCCATGCCCTTCAGATTGACAACAAGTTTGACTTTGGGACAACTCAAAATTCTTGTCAACTACTTTAATCGTGCATTGACTTTGTGCATATAGTGGGGGTTTGGTCGCACAAGTAGAACTTCCAGGCAGATAGAAGAAATAACCCTTCTCATGTTCACTCAATTGTTGTGCCAATTGACTCATTTGCATTCCTAATATTTGCAACGATTTTGTATTGGACACAAGCATTTTACGAGTTGTTTGCATGAACGTATGGAGGGTCTGTTCTAAAGTGTCCACTTGTCTCTCGATTTGGATGTTCTCATTGTGACTATCAGAGTGAGTGAGTGGGGTTTTATTGGTGGAGGGGTAGTCCAATTTGACATAGGTGGCTTTTGGTGAGCATCTTGATACAAGTGACTATAACAGGGTGCATTCAAAGGATAGGAGTCGGATCCAGTATACTATCCCTGTGTAGTCATCCTTAGAGTTTGGTCTTCAACATATGATCCGACTTGACTAGATCATGGTCTAGAGGTTGGTGCCCCTCTAATGTTGTTCCACCCGGGGTTATCAGTCCAAAGATTAAAATTATTCACACTCACTTGAGTAATTGTTGAGGCACCACTACTGTAGAAAGGGGAATATACGTCAGATATACGGGGGTATATACGTCGAATATAAGCATTCCCAGATCCGACGTCTATGTATACATCGTATATACATAGACGTCGGTCGCGTAAAATCCGACGTCTATACCTAAAGCATAGACGTCGACCGTTATATACGACCGACGTCTATACCTAACGCATAAACGTCAGCCGTTTTGTATATCCAACGTCTATTCTATAGGTATAGACATCGATCGTAAATAACGGTCGTCGTCTATTCCTTTTTTCAAAATAATAGACATCGACTAATACAAACAACCGACGTCTATTCCTAAATCAGGACAAAAAAAGAAGCGATCAGGCCTGCACCAAAAGCACTGCATAGCAAACACATTCATCCTGCACCATATTCGTTCACAAACACAAATACATACATACTTTCATCCACATATACATACAAGCATACATACACAAATACATACATAAAAGCATACACAAGCATTCAACACACTTGGCATTAATTCATATATAAACACTTGACATTCATTCTAAAAGTGAGGTGATATATTAAAGCATAACATTGTATGTTTGTATTACAAGTGAACTTGTTAACTAAATTACAATAAAAAGTTAGTGACATCAGAACCTCTTAGTTCATCAACATGTTTCTGATAAAATAGTGAGCCCATAGGTCGCGTGTATTATCGAGCTACTATTGCCAGTAGGAAACACTACTTTTTGGGAAGACCTATCAAAATACAAGTAAAAATATTAATATCTAAATAATGAAACTATAACTATACAACTGAATAGCAATCTATATTACCTCGGATAGGGATAAGTCTTGACTTGCAAATTCAAGAATTTCCTCCATGTATCTCATCACGTAATAACAACATTCCGTATTTCCAATCTGCTTTAGGTACTACAAACATAGAAATTTGCTAAATATATGTTCCTAACTTAATTAACAAAAATTGGAGAAAGAACTTACTCCCATTCCATGCCATGTTATCCAGCTTTTGGGGTTGTTCTCCTGGCACCTAACGCTCTGTAAACCTTCATTGTCCTGAGTAGCACAAGTTATTGAAAATCTTCATTCAATCATACTAATAAAAATCCATGAATTACAAATATGGTGACTAAAGCAAACTTACAGATTTACAAGTTTCTTAATGGAGTCCCATGGTTTATTCGACCCCAATGTATCAAACCAATATGCCAAATTAGTCGCGGGGCATACAACGACAAGCATCCAATGAGCCTTATTATATATATAATTAGAAGTTTATTACAAAAAATAAAACTCCACTTTAAATTAACAAGTTTACCTCTCATGATAAGGGAGCAAATAATATCTTTTGTCTTCTTCTTTCATGAGAGTCCCAAGGTGACCCGATTTATCATCATTCCCGTATATATAGGTAGATGGACTGATAAATCCAAACACTTGATCGTCGGGAAAGACTGACCTTTTGGCATCATAAATGTGTCTACAAGGGTAAAAATTACATTTTATTACAGTTACGATAAATTTATTCAATACATTTCATCTTATGCCAAAGAAAATACTTACTTCACTTGCACGTTGATAATCATGATGCACAATGAATCCATCGCCGAGAACTGCATGACATCCTCTTTGGTGACGTACAAAGCCAAAGGCAACCCTTTAACCCCCACCTCCAAATCCCGGGTACTTAAGGATTGTGATTCCCTACCTACCATACATTGATATAACATTTTGCCACTACTTGGGAGCAAATTAGTGTTGATCGGTGATTGGTTGTTTGACCCTTTGCTCCGAGGGCTTGACACCTTACAGTTATATATACAACCGTTAAAAATACAATTGTTAACAAATTTGAAATTTATAGTCTTTCAAAATTAAAGTATACCTCGTGTGTGTCATTTAGCTCTACTAAATGACTAGGCTACCTGATGAACCCACCGATAGCATCACTGAGGGTAACAATCTCTTCTTCCAGAATTTGCACCAAATTACCAGCAACTAAGCAACTCCCCACTGCAACCTTCACTTCTCCCTCTCCCACCTCTATGAAGTGGTGTCTGGAGATGTTATAAACTTTCCTGTGTCCCACCAATCTTCGATTAGGGTCTTCGACAAATAGAGCACATCTAGATCCATCCTCAAACATTCCAAACGAGGGACCACCTATGAGGGCCAATTCTTGAGAATGAGCCACGAAATCATATTTTCGATCGGGGTTGAACACTAGCTGCACTGGAGGAGTGGTCTCCGGGGAAGAAGCAGTCCTATGATGGGTAGGAGAAGTTGGCAAATCGCTATCCAATCTCTCTAAAACAAGTTGCAACGTATTTTTCAAATCTGCGATCTCTTGCTGGCATTTGGTATGACCTGTGGACGAAGTAGACCGTTGAGTCATTCCATAGTATTGTCGCAGTCCAGCCGTACTCCCTACCCCCCATCATTTCTCAAGGTCTCGCGTAGAATATCATTCCGACCATCCGAAGCAAATTCACCTGTAGATTCTCTCAACTTCAGAGAGTCTTAAAGTTTTAAAAAATATTTACCAACAAATTAAAAATATAAAATTACTGAATGTGAATTAATAACATATACAAGTGATACAACTTACTATCTTCGAGCCGATCTCTTGCGAGTCGTCTATGACGTACTCCCCTCTGGAGTTTAAGCTCTCTCTTTTCCATGAATCACAACGAGCTACAGGGGGAGGAGGAGACAAGTTGCTTGCTTTCTCCTCACTCATACCGGAGTCAATTGCCTCTTGTTTCTTCAGAGCAATTTTTTCAGCCATCATTTGTGCTTCTAACTTTTGGTACCCCACTCGAGACATACGATGTGTATACTTGTTACAAGATCTAATCTTTTGTTTTTGCTCGGATAGCCTAAAACCAAGTTTATTAGATTGTCATTTAAAACAATAACTTAATAAGATCATATTCTAAATTCAACTCAGTTACCTCAAACTCTGGGCTATCTCTGGATTTTTTGAATTGCTCCCATTGATTCGGAGTGATAAAGTTATAGACATCAGATGGATTTCTATCTTGGTAGTCTCCGAATATGTATTTGTTCATTAAATTTGTTTTGAAGTCTCTCCAACGAACCAACATGTATGTCATCCATTTTTTCTTCAACTTGTCAGTGGATTGGAACTCAAAAGTTGCCTACAACACGTTAACAACTTTATATATCTCAAAAGTTCGACTAATACTACAAAATTTTATAATGGAATCATTACCTGCATGTCATCCCATATTGTGCCCTTCAACTTCTCATCTACATCAGCCCAACTCGAGAAACAAATGTCAACTTTGGCCCTCGCTAGGCTACCAAGATAACTTTTCCAATTATCAGACAGTGTGCCTATCGGCTCAAGACGGTCATCAAATTGGATTGAAACTCTACCGTCCCTATTTCTTCTCCTCACGAATTCTTTCATGAGACAAGGACCTCATGAATAGTATGTCTTCGAGCCTTCAGAGTCTGATGTAGTGAGTTTCTTTTGCTGAGCCATGATACTATAAAAAGTAAACTCAAGCCATTAACAATTAAAAATCAAGACATTAAATGGTTATTACAATGTATTAAAAGAAAATTTGCACCTTCAATGTTTTTTTCCTTAATGGATTTTCAATCCATATACCTTCACCGTGGTCATCTCTAAACATACAAGTCTCAACATTTATATCCTTGTCTACTGAGTTCAACTCAGGTGCTTTCTTAGAGAAAGGTGGTGTCTCTTCATACTCGATAAGACTATCATCTGATATAATTTTTTTCTTCCATTCCAGAATTACTACCCATTTCTTATCACATGGACTGGCCACATAAAAACAAGTTTCGCTTCGGAAGCGAGAATAAAAGGTTCTCCTTTATATCCTTCTTTTGAAAAATCAATTAAAGTGAACCCCAAGTCATCCACTCAAACTCCACTTTTATTATCAGCCCACTTGCATCTAAATACAGGTATTTTGAATTTAACAAAGTCTAGCTCCCATATGTCTTCAATTACACCGTAATAGGATATGTCAGCGTATACAAGATTCTTGTCTTTAGAACTAGACACATGCAAAGACTCTGCTATTAAGGTGACGCCACTATTCTGAACAACACTTTTGGAATCTTCATAGACTGTGTAGAATGAATATCCATTCATATCATTGCCACTGTAACTTATAACAGCAGAATGCGGACCATAGGCTAACCACTGTATTGTCTCCGAAACATCACACTTGTAAACCACATTTTTGAACCAAGAGATGAAATTTTTATTGTGACTATTTATTACTTGTTGATCACTCCACAAAGGATTTATTTCCTTTAGAACCTTCATGTGTTTATTTAGGTAAGGTTGAACTTCTTTAGAATTACACAACACATAAAAATATGCTCTCATTAAGTCCTCGCCATTTGGATTTAAAATTTTCATCCTACGTGTCCCTTTACCATTAGCACATTCATCATGACGATTCTTCGGAAGTCCAACACTTTTGTTGTTTGCTAGGTATCCAGTGCAAAACTCGATAACCTCCTCACCTATGTATCCTTCAACAATACTAGCATTTGGCTTTGACGATTTTTACAATAACTTTTCAACACTTTCATATAACGCTCGAAAGGATACATCCACCTTAAAAAACTGGTCCACACAATTTAACTTCTCTAACCAAAAGAATAACTAGATGAATCATAATGTCGAAAAAAGCAGGTGGGAAGAACATCTCCAATTGACATAATGTAGCCACAATTTCATTCTGCAACTTATCTAACTTCACGGGATCAACCACTTTACTGCGAATTTGGTTGAAAAATGAACACAACTTTATTATTGCATGTCTAACATCTTTCGGTAATATGGATCTTAGTGCTACAGGTAACAACTGCTGCATTAGAGTGTGACAATCGTGAGACTTCATCCCCACAAGTTTCAAATCCTTCATAACAATAAGACTACTGATATTTAAAGAATAATCTTGCGGAACCCTTAGATCATGCAAACACTGACAATTTTTTTTCCTCCTTTCAACACAATGTATAACTAGCTGGAAGTAAGTAATTCCAGTCTCCTTTCTTCTCTGGTGACAACATTGCTCGTATACCAAGGTCAACAAGATCAAGTCTTGCATTATATCTATCTTATGTTTTACCTGGTATGTTCAACAAAGTGCCAACAATACTATCACAAACGTTTTTCTCTATATGCATCACATCAATACAATGTCTAAGTTCTAAAGTTTCCAGTAGGGGAGATAAAAAAATATGGATCTTTTTTCCAAAGACTTTTGTCATTTGCTCGTTTGTACGGTTTTCCAAATTCACATTCAACGTTCATTACACGTTCATACACCTTTTCGACGCTGATTTCAACTGGCGGATTCTGAAACTCCTTTTTCCGTTAAATGCCTTCTTCAACCAACGATAAGGGTGGGAGTTTGGCAAAAATCTCCGATGACCAAGATAGACTATCTTAGAACCATTCACCAGTTGCAAGGAGCATGTATTCTCTTCGCAAATTGGACAAACTTTATGACCTTTGACCGAATATCCAGATAGATTACCATAAGCTGGAAAGTCATTAATCGTCCAAAATATCATTGCCCGCATTACAAACAACTCTTGATGATAAGAATCAAAAAATGTCTATCCGTCATCCCACAATCTCTTTAGGTCATCAATTAAAGGTCTTAAATAGACATCGATGTCATTTCCAGGTTGTTTCAGACCAGAAATCATTAATGACAACATAATATATTTGCATTTCATGCATAACCGGGGGAGCAGATTATAAATTAAAAGCAGAACAAGCCACGAACTGTGAATGCTTCTCAAACTACCAAAATGATTCATTCTGTTCGTACAGAGTCCAAGTCGTACATTCCTGGATTCTTCACAAAACACAGGAAAGTCGTAATCTACTTTTTTCCACTGAGGTGAATCTGCAGGATGACGTAGCAACTAATCATTTGATTACTCACGATCAACATGCCATGTCATTTTCTTGGAATCCTCCTTACCCTCAAATAAACGTTTAAGCCTTGGTATTATTGGAAGATACCACCAAGTCTTAGCAGGAGGTCCTTCAATTTTCATCTCATCAGCCTCTACATTTTGGTTTGGTCCACTGCGTTTCATTTTGTATCGTAAAACATTACACCTGGGATAGGAATGTAAGTTTTCAAACTCACCCTATACAATATACAATCGTTCGGACATGCATGTATCTTCCTATATTCCATTCCCATAGGACACAACACTTTCTTAGCATCATAAGTTCTATATGGCAGCTCATTATAATCTGGAAGCATCTCTTTCAATAGCTTCAACAATGATGTGAAACTGACATCGGTCCAACCATTTCTTGCTTTTATATTGTACAACTTCAACACTGCTGACAATCTAGTGAATTTGGTACAACTCTTATACAACAACTTCTCATTGTCACTCAACAAACTACCAAGTAAATCAGGGTTCGACGAAAACTTTTCAGCCATATCCTGAACCATTTCCTCTAAGTGATCTTCCACACTAACATTGTCTCCGTCATTCTTGGAACAGCTAAATGATTCATTTTCGCCGTGCCATATCCACCGTCTGTAACTTGGGTCAAAACTGTTGAACGTTTTATTTTAAACCGCAAGTGCACGGCCGCGATGAAGCGGTGACAAGTACGAGTCGTCCTCAGGGAGGTGAGCGGCCTCTTGTTTGCACGAAATCACGTGGCGAAAATAATGGAGAAGAGAGTTGGTTACACTACTCTACACTAAACTACGCTAAGAAGTACGAAATGCGAAAGAAAGAAATAAACGATCAAATAAAAACTAAGCTAAGAACAAAATAGAAGTGCTGGAATTTCAGGAATGGAAAACCCCTAAGTGGTGGAGTGAGTGCACACAAGCAAAGAGGTGGGTGTAGAATACATTCTTTAAGCACATGAAGGTGGTGTTTATCAAACATAGGAAGTGTCTAAATGTTATGGCAAAACCTATCAATCTATTCACCAACTTGGTTGATTAACATTTACATATGCAAGTTGTTTATTTCAGAACCTAAACAAGCATGAGAGGTGTCTAATCATTTTGGCAAAACTCATCAAGTTATAAATTCTATCCTAAACAAGCAAGCATACATTCATGTTTAATCAACACATTGAAAGCATTCATCCCATTCTCTAATGCATGTATGTACATCTACTCCACCCCCCAAAGGGGATGGAACTACTCACTAAACATTACACTAATTATTAAACTATGGAAAGAAAGCATATTAAAACTAAGCTAGAATTAAAAGACGATTAAACTAAAACATGCACAAACAATAAAAGAAGCATAAAATAAACAATGAAAGAAACACAAAACTTTATTGATAAAATGACTCACATTAAAAGTAGCATCCTCCTACTTTAGTGTGTGCTTCAAGGCCTCACTTCTAGTAGGAAGAATAGCCACTTAAAATATGGAGTGATTACAAAAGGAGGTGGAGAGTTCTATTTATAGGCATGGAAAAAGCTAATCCGGGACAATCCCCTGATGTGGGACTAAACCAATACCACAAATAGCCTAAACAAACATTAATACACGTCCACGAGAAAACTTGGTGGATTTGGGCCAAAAGTGACCGTCAATTAGCGGTCTTGGACCGCCAATTGGCGGTCAAAAAGATCCGGATCCAGTTGAATCTTCTTCTGGGCTTTGCTTTGTGTATTTGGTGGTCTTGGATGCATCTACTTCGTTTATTGGAGCTCCGACCCGAATAGAATTGCCAAAATACTCCCCATGATGGTGTGGAGTTCTCTGTTTTGCTCTTAGGTCCTTCTGTCTTGCGTTCAAGTCCTTCTGTCTTGCATCTTGGTCCCCAGATCTCACAATCCAGTCCTTTTTCCCAGCTTTTGGGTCCTTTTATGTTTCATCTCTTCAAACCTATTTATTCCTGAAAACTAAACATAAAACTCGTAACATAGCATTGTTTAGGGGAAAGATAATGGATATAAGATACAAATATAAGCATGAAATTATGTCAATCAAATACCCCCACACCAAACTTTTGCTAGTCCCGAGCAAAACAAAGAAAGAGAAAAGCATACGAAAAAACAAGAAATCCTAACTCACTTTCGTAGGAATCACGGTTGCACTTAGCACGTGCAACAAGCCGTTAAACCTCCTTGTCGCCAAGGAGGAGGAGTGTTGTCTCCTGAGGGTTTTCAGCGGATATACCCACAAAATCCGAACAAGATGCATTAATCAATCTAGCTACACGACTCGTTGGACTCATTTTGTCGATCATGGGATGCAGTAATACTACGGGTCGACTCTATAAATGTAATCAGTCCACACACCTAGCCTAATGAGTTATTTGTGAGAGTTAACTAAGGAATTAAGTAAAAGACATGGGCAACCTTAACTTCTGAATGTGATACAATGTGTAAAGTCCATTTTTGTTCTTATTTGACTCTTTTTTTTCGTTTTCTTTGGAGCATTTATTGGTTGGTGTTTGATTCTCCCAGGGTCAGGTTTCGTGCATCATTGCCTATGAGGACTTACACTATCACGTACACCTTCCCCCAAATCTCCACATAGGGCGATCCCTACCACCCGTGTAACGGGAGTTCGGTCGGTGCATCCCAAGTCAGATGACTCGAAAGCACCAGGCACAAAGGCCCCTCATACCTACTTTCCCGAGTGATAGGAGCCGTGCGAGAAGAGAGAACACCACTTATTCATTTATCTACATGGGAACCAAAACCCCTACACTTAAGTTTCACAAAAAGAGATTAAGGGCCCTTGACTACGACAAACTTCCTTATACTAACAGACACAAATTATTTGATTCACTAGGTTCTGGGTGGACTTCTTTAAATGTTTGAGTGCTGAAACCCTATGATTACACGCCCCCCGAGGGAAAACCGGGGTGCATCCTAACGACTCGATAAGACCTAAAGCCAGTAAACTAGAAATCCTAATGCATTAAGTTCAAGACAATTTTGGGAGCTTTCTTTTTACTTGCCTCTCAACGGTTTTGCAGATCCTAAACACACGCAAAACCCACAAAAACATTTTCTTTCGCAAACACATGAAGATTTTGAAAGAAATGTGAAAATTTTAAAGTGCCCGGCAAGCAAAAGAAGACAAGTCACCCAAGGATCATGGCAAGCAGATATATCGATATTAAATGCGGCACACTAACATGACCCTGACAATGCACACAAAAGAAAACAAAAAATCAAAAGAAAAGACTCGACTATGTACACACGTAAAACACCCCCCCACACCTACTTCATGCATTGTCCTCAATGAATGTGAACAAGATACTACATGGATATATGCATGAAAAAGGAAAGATCTCACCAACATGAAGTACAAAGGGACGTTCAGGGTCATGTTAATGGACACAAACCCAAATTCCCTCAAAACCTGTGAGAAGCGGAAGAAGGGAGATAAATACGTGAAGATATTGGGCCCAAGTACACAAGGGTTGGGGCCCACAACAATCGATGCTCACTGAAGGAGTATTTTATTACACCCTTTTTTTCTTTTTTTCTCTTTTTTTGTTTTTTTTGTTTTTTTTTTGTTTTTTTTGTTTTTACAAGATATATACATCAACCAAGATATTCTCATAATCATTTGGTCAAGGAACATCAAATGAGAACATCAAGTCATGAGGACCAGAGACTTGCCGAGATGGGCAAACTCCACTGGTACTCTGAGGTGTCATGAGGGGTGAAAGGTCAAACCTGAAAGGCTCAAACCCCTCATGATATTGGTTGGGTGTTGGCAACAAAGAATGAAGTTGTGTTGTCTTGCTAGGGTTTAATTGCTCATCGAAGAAAACCCTCCAACCAATAGGCGGGTGCATCGGAATGAGTTCCTCAGGCTCATTCGATGGATGCAGCAGACATGCATCACTAAGAATGAGGCTTCTCCCCAAGTCATCCAACAAGGACCTCCCACCATCATTTAGATCATCAAGCATAAGCTCGGTCATAGGTGGGTCCTTGTTGGAGTCAATATGAAGCTCAAATGGCTCAATGGCCATGGGACATGAGGTAGAGACACCTTCTGGTATAGGCATATGGTGAGGTGTCTCACTCTCACTAGTACTCTCAACTGAATCATGCAACGAACACTCCCTTTGGACATTCATGTTCGAGGCCAGCTCACTCTGTTGCATTGCAAAGACAGGCAATGAGTCTTCGCTGGGCCCACGAACATTCTCAATGGGTTGCATTGGGGTTAGGGGTGTTCGTTGATTTTGTGGTGCTTTCTCCAATTGGCGGATGAGATTTAGATTTAAAGGTTCATCCATGGGTTCCTGTTGCCTACCAGAGTTGAACACATGAAACTCGACACTCATGTTACCGAATGAGAGCTTCATGAGACCATTTCTACAATTAATCAAAGCATTGGACGTTGCCAGAAATGGTCTACCCAAAATCAAAGGTATTTGAGAGTGGGTGTTCGCAACAGGATTGGTATCGAGGACAACAAAATCGACTGGAAATATAAAATCTCCAACTTTGATAAGCACATCCTCGATAATCCCCATGGGAATACGAATGGATCTATCCGCCAATTGGAGGGTGATCTTAGTTGGTTTCAATTCTCCCAAGTTCAACTGTTGATAAACAGAGAATGAGAGGAGGTTGACCGCTGATCCTAAATCAAGCAAAACATTGCTCAATCTAGTGTCCCCTATCGTACACTGAATAGTAGGACACCCAGGGTCCTTGTATTTTGTGTAGGTGGGATTGGACAAAAGTGAGCTGATATTTGCAGCCAAGAATGCTTTCTTAGGAACATTGGTCTTCCTCTTGGTTGTGCAGAGATCCTTCAACACTTTGGCATATTGAGGTATTTGTTGGATGACATCCAACAAGGGGATGTTAACCTTCACTTGCTTAAACACCTCTAATATCTTGTCCATGTTGTCACTCTGCTTTTTGTTTAACCTACTTGGATAGGGAGCTTTTGGCAGGTAGGGTTTCTGTTGTGCCTGAGAAGAAAGCTTTGGTGTATTACCCTCACCCTCAGCTTCTTCTTCACCACCATTCCCACTGAGGGGCTGCATAGATGGTGGTGGGTGTGGCAAGGAAATGTGATTGTCAACCTGTTTTCCATTCCTTAAGGTCACAATGGAATTGACATTGTGAACAGGTTCCTCCACATGGTTCACTTGCCTCGCCCGAGGGACCACATTCTCATTTTGCATGCGTTGTTGCTGGTACACACGGGGGTTAGCCTCAGGCTGGCTAGGAAAAGACCCTCTCTCTTTTTCATGTACAGACTGAGCCAATTGGACCATCTGAAGCTCTAGAGATTTCATGGTCTGGTGATTTGAAGTGAGAACTTGACTTGTGGTAGACATAAAATTTTTCATTGAGTTTTCATGTCCACGAGTCAAGGTCTCAAGCGAATTGAATCGGGTTTCCATATTATTGGAATTTGGGAAACCCGATGGATTGGTGGTTTGCGCTTGGGGTGACTGATAGGAATGTGCATGCATGGGAGGTTGGTGTGATTGGTAAGGTGGTCTAGAGGAGTTTGAAGGACCACCCGGGGCATTATTTTGGTTCCATGAAAAATTGGGGTGGTTCCTCCATCCACGGTTATAAGATGATGAGTATGGGTCATTCCTAGCTCTGTCATAGATGGCGTTGACACGCTCCATCTCAGGAGGAATGGACTCACACTCGCTCTCTACATGAGCTATCCTACCACATGAATGACAAGGAACTGGACCAGATGTGGACATGTGAGGTGCACTTTGTTGGTTTTGGAGCTCAATCGAATCCATACGGCGCATTAAGGCCGCCATGCGCGCCACGGTGGCCGTAGTGGTATCGATAGCAAATGCGGCACCCGATCTAGTCGAGTTTGGATTCGCGATCCTCGCTCCTATACTAGATGATGCAGGTGGTTCCCTCACACTCTCCCACTGCATGGTTTTCTCAGCGAGGTCTTCTAGGAAGGCCCGTGCCTCCCTTTCATCCTTTCCCAAGAACTCTCCTTGACACATGGACTCAAGGAGCGTTCTTGACGGGATGTGAAGACCCTCGTACACAATCTGACAAAGGCGCCACAACTCAATGCCATGGTGAGGGCATGAGGATAGTAGCTCCTTGAACCTCTCTAGATATGCATGAAATGTCTCGGTCTCAAGTTGATAGAACGAATTGATTTCGTTCCTCAATTTTTGAGTCCGATGATTTGGGAAGTACTTCTTAAGGAAGGCAGATTGAAACTCATCCCAAGTCCTAAAGGCATTCGCCTGGTTGCTGTACAACCACTTCTTGGCGTCATCCTTTAGTGCAAAAGGAACGAGCCTAAGATGGATGGAGTCTGTGCTAAGTTGTTGCAGCTTGAACATAGCACAGACCTCCTCAAATTCCCTGAGAAAGATATAGGGGTCACCTTTCCCAGTGAAGCGAGGGAGCATGGAAATGAATTGAGGCTTAACCTCAAAATGGTTCCCATTAGCCTCTGGTAATACGATGCATGAGGGTAGAGTTGTATGGCTCGGGTAGCATCGATCACGAAGAGGTATGAGAACGACAACTGGAAGCACTGGTGGAGCAGGTGGGTCCAGCAACTGCTCCACCTCACGGAAATTAGCAGCCATTGGACCCGAACTACGTGCGACACGAAAGGAGGAAGGTGTCGAGAAATCGATGACCGAAGCCGGATTGACAACGCTCCTCGTCAAACGACCATTGTCGTCTCGTGTCCACGAAAGCATACACAAAGGTGCACGCACACAAACCAAAACTTTTTTTTCTAACAAAGAATGTGCGTAGAGGAGAAGTCGGGGGAACACAGGAGAGAAAGAATGACTCAGGAGAGAAAGGAAGAAGTCCTTATGCTACGGCGGATGGGTACAGGTAGAAGCACACAAGCAAATAAGGCTCAAGCAATCCTAAGGTCGCTATAGGTCCTTACAGCTAGACGACGCCTAACTGCGAGGTCACACGGCCTCAACACGCCTCACCTCCCTACAACGAGGACCACAAAGCCCAGCAAGTGAGCCAAGATCCGGGGATCTCGTCTCTCCTACTATCGACAAAGTGGGCAACGTCGATCAGGTCATGACGGTCGGGACCGGATCACTCTCCTAATGCGTCCAAGATCCTTAGGGCCAATGTCTACTTGATTTTAAAATTTGGCTCTTGATTAGTGTGGTTTTTGGGGCGAAGGAAAGGGTGATGAAATCCCCCATCTTATCTTTTACGGGACAACCCCTCCTTAGTAGCGTTTTGGAGTCCTAAATCTAGCAATCAACACTCCAAACAACGCTCAACTCACACTTGTTGCAATGCACTTCCTACTAACTAATGCATGTTCATACGAAATGCATGAATGAGAGTAGAAGGTGCGTACCTCACGCCAGCTCTCAGCAACAGAAAATAAAGCTAAGATAAAAGACAATCTGAATGCCTAAGTCACATACATGATGCATGACCGAAACAACAAGAATGCCTAATCTTTTGCTTTGAGTTTTAGGGTCCAAGTTGCTTAAAGGAGGTTGATTATGGATCTGGGAACAAACTATAAGTCAAAACATGCCAAATTAAATCCCAGATCACTACATCAATTATGAAAACCAACCAAAGAAATAAGAGACAAAAACGAGCTTACCAGACCGCCAATTGGCGGTCTCAGGCCGCTGATTGGCGGTCTTAAATGCTCAGATTCACTCAAAACTTCTCCAGGCGTTCCTCCTGATGACTCCAAGTCTCCTGAAACAAGGAAAAACCACACAACACAAATTAAATCCACTCGAATCGTCCAAACAAGAGTCTGGACTGGCACCTCCCCGGCAACGGCGCCAAAAACTTGTTGAACGTTTTATTTTAAACCGCAAGTGCACGGCCGCGATGAAGCGGTAGCAAGTACGGGTCGTCCTCAGGGAGGTGAGCGGCCTCTTGTTTGCACGAAATCAAGTGGCGAAAATAATGGAGAAGAGAGTTGGTTACACTACTCTACACTAAACTACGCTAAGAAGTGCGAAATGCGAAAGAAAGAAATAAACGATCAAATAAAAACTAAGCTAAGAACAAAATAGAAGTGCTGGAATTTCAGGAATGGAAAACCCCTAAGGGGTGGAGTGAGTGCACACAAGCAAAGAGGTGGGTGTAGAATACATTCTTTAAGCACATGAAGGTGGTGTTTATCAAACATAGGAAATGTCTAAATGTTATGGCAAAACCTATCAATCTATTCACCAACTTGGTTGATTAACATTTACATATGCAAGTTGTTTATTTCAGAACCTAAACAAGCATGAGAGATGTCTAATCATTTTGGCAAAACTCATCAAGTTATAAATTCTATCCTAAACAAGCAAGCATACATTCATGTTTAATCAACACATTGAAATTAAAGCATTCATCCCATTCTCTAATGCATGTATGTACATCTACTCCACCCCTCAAAGGGGATGGAACAACTCACTAAACATTACACTAATTATTAAACTATGGAAAGAAAGCATATTAAAACTAAGCTAGAATTAAAAGACGATTAAACTAAAACATGCACAAACAATAAAAGAAGCATAAAATAAACAATGAAAGAAACACAAAACTTTATTGATAAAATGACTCACATTAAAAGTAGCATCCTCCTACTTTAGTGTGTGCTTCAAGGCCTCACTTCTAGTAGTAAGAATAGCCACTTAAAATATGGAGTGATTACAAAAGGAGGTGGAGAGTTCTATTTATAGGCATGGAAAAAGCTAATCCGGGACAATCCCCCGATGTGGGACTAAACCAATACCACAAATAGCCTAAACAAACATTAATACACGTCCACGAGAAAACTTGGTGGATTTGGGCCAAAAGTGACCGCCAATTATCGGTCTTGGACCGCCAATTGGCGGTCAAAAAGATCCGGATCCAGTTGAATCTTCTTCTGGGCTTTGCTTTGTGTATTTGGTTGTCTTGGATGCATCTACTTCATTTATTGGAGCTCCGACCCGAATAGAATTGCCAAAATACTCCCCATGATGGTGTGGAGTTCTCTGTTTTGCTCTTAGGTCCTTCTGTCTTGCGTTCAGGTCCTTCTGTCTTGCATCTTGGTCCCCAGATCTCACAATCCAGTCCTTTTTCCCAGCTTTTGGGTCCTTTTATGTTTCATCTCTTCAAACCTATTTATTCCTGAAAACTAAACATAAAACTCGGAACATAGCATTGTTTAGGTGAAAGATAATGGATATAAGATACAAATATAAGCATGAAATTATGTCAATCAAAAACCTTTATCAAACAAATGATCTTTTATTTTCCGAAAAGTCAGCACTGACATATTATGACACTTATTGCACAAACAATACGTCATATTGCTGTCATTCGTTTTTTTGAATATTTTTTCGCAACCTCTAAGAACATATTAACTCCGTTGACATACTCCTTAGTCAATTGGTTTGAAAGAATCCACTCTCGATCCATTTCAATCTAAACATTAAGAAAAATGATAGTTATTATTGAAGGAAAAAATGAAATTTCAATTTAAAAGAATGTGTTCGTAGATGAGAAGATCCGGAGACATTCAGATGAGAAAAGAATGACTCGGGAGAGAGAAGATGAAGTCCTTAATCTAGCGTGGGAATAAGGAAGGTTAGAAAGCTAACTAAGCAATCAAGGCCAAAGCAAGCTTAAATTCCACTATAGGTCCTTAGCACTAGAGGACGCCTAACTTCGAGGTCCCATCGAGGACCACTAGTCTGTAGGAAATCAAGAACCTGGAGGTCCCTAAAGTCTAAGAGAGACTAGATGGGCAATGACGTTCAGGCCGAAATGGTCTTAAACATCAAGGACCACTAGTCTGTAGGAAATCAAGAACCCGGAGGTTCCTAAAATCTCAGGAAGACTAGATGGACAACGACGTTCAGGCCATAACGATCTTAAACGGTTTCCTCTCCTTAATGCGTCCGGAAATCCTAGGGGCCAACGTCTAATTGATTTTATGAAGGCTCTTTTATTAAGTTGTTTTTGGGCCAAGGAAAGGGTGATAAAATCCCCCACCTCATCTCCTATAGGTGACTGCCCCTAAGTGTTTTCATACCGTAGTTTAACAAACAACACACCAAACAAACACTCACCTCACTCTTGTTCCAATGCAAGTCCTACTAACTAATGCGTGCTTTCTAATGAATGATGTGTGAAAGAGATCACGTACCTTACGCCAGCAATCTACGACAGAAATCGTAAAATAAATAATAAATACGATGAATGGAAATCCTATATGATGAATGACTTAGCAATATTGTCTACTCTTCTGCTTTAGGTTATTAAAGGCCAAGATGCTTAAAGGGGGCAATGAGTTATTAGAAACTAAACATAAATAAACATTTAACTAAACAAAATAAGTTGTTTTTAGCATAAATAATCATTTAACTAAGCTAAACATTAATAAACATAAATAAATGTATGAACTCCCTAAACTAATTGAACATAAGTTTTTTACATGACCTAAGTTATAGGCTTTTTAATATAAAATCTAAGTTATTATTTTAAAATATCATGTTATTAATAACAATTGAGATTATATATTTTTTAAATTTTGGCAGAACCTCCCCTAAAATTTGTTATGTAAAAATCTTCAAATCCTAGGATTAACAAGAAATTTTTATAACAGTACAATATCTAAACTTGATTTTAATTCCACCCAATTCATCACAAACACACTACCTCCAAACCCCTCAAACTTCGGCACAACACCAAAATAGTGTGTGGATGATATTTCTATTTTTCTAACTTCAAATTGTTAGTGAACTTAGTTAAATAATACACAATTAGTGACTTGCTTATACTAGCTGAATTACCCATGGAATCAAACATCGTACATGTCTAGTACTATACGAAGCTATACCATTTTCAATTATTTTTTCACTTTGAACAGGAAGATAAAACATAATATTAAAGACATTTTTCAAAAATAACAAACGGAGATCTGATCATTCTTTCATATCAATTCGTACTTTAGCCAAGAATTGTTATTAGGGAACAGTTTGATCTCCTGATGTGGTTTGATATCATTAGATTCATTCATAGCAACAATAAATTTCACACTATCTAAACAAAGGGAAAATAATGATGACAATTATCTAAAGCAAAGAAAAACTCACAATCAGAATGTAGGACGTTTCCCACATAGCAACGTCGCTCAATCGTCGCGCTAATCCAGCAACGATGTCGTACAGTCCTCGTGCCCACAACTGCAGCAAATCAAAAAACCTAAATAAAAAAAACTCAATCCACAACAACACCAAATAGATGCACGACTTTATTACTCATTAAGATATTAGGCCCACTCTAATAGAAACACTATTTGACACACATGCAATGGCATATGTATTGCCACATTGGTTATAAAATTGCTTGTAGATACCACTTCATTACGTGAAAACTTATTTTATTAATCAAAATTGAATAGTCAGAACCTACAAAAAACCAATAAGTCGACATCATTTTGAAATATGAGGAAATGCTAGCTTGTCTTCATCAATTTAGGGACTAGAACCAAACATAATGAAACTACAACAGCAATATAAAAACTAGTTTCTTTTGATGCACGTGTGTTTGATATAGGTAGCATCACAATTTTTTACTTCTAGTAAATTTTCAGTGTTACATAACACAAAATTAGTCCCTCCCACTAGCACACTCCCAATAGTCAAATTCTTCCCTTACTCATTTGATTGCAAAACAAAATTGATGCCTCTGTACCTTGCACAACACTTGTTCATCTCCGAACCAAAAAATTTCTCACGATGAACAGAAACACAATGCCTAGGTCAGCTATAAGTGCCTAAGCTAGACGATGCCTAACCGCGAGGTCACGCTGCCTCGACACGCCTCACCTTCCTACAGTGAAGACCACAAATCCCAGCAAATGAGCCAAGATCCGGAGATCTTGCCTCTCCTACGATTGACAAAGTGGGCGACGTCGATCAGGCCATGACGGTCTCGACCGGATCACTCTCCTAATGTGCCTGAAGTTCTTAGGGGCCAACGTCTAATTGATTTTAGAATTGAGGCTCTTTTTAGAGACGTTTGTGGGGACAAGGAAGGGGTGATAAAATCCCCACCTTATCTTCAAGATTTTAGGTGGTGCCATAAAGTGCTTTGAATCCTTAGGCTAGCAAGAAACTCACTATACAAACACTCACCTCACTCTTGGTCCAAATGCAATTCTAATCACTAAATGGTGCGTTAATGCGTGAATGAGTTAGAGAATGCGTACCTTACTCAAGTGATCAACTTCTGAAAATAAAGTCAAACAAAAGCAACTATATACTTAACTCAACACTATATGGTGTATGACCTAACCAAATAGAATGCCTAATCTTTTGCTTTGAGTTTTAAGGTCCAAGTTGATTAAAGGAGGATTTTTGTTTCTTAACTAGATCTAGAAGCAAGTTAGAAGTCAAAACATGCAAAATTAGGCTCCCAGACACTAACAATATAAAGCCAGATATAGTGTAGAAAATGAAGGCAACATGACCTTACCAGGCCGCCAATTAGTGGTCTGGAAAGCTCCAAATGCTCTAAACTTTCTCCAATCTCTTCCTTTGTGTCCCTAGTGGCCCTGAAAAACACAAAACTAAGACAAAAAGATCAAATCAACTCGAATCATCCAAACCAGAGTATGAACAGAGCACCTCCCCAGCAACGATGCCAAAAACATGTTTCAATCAAGCTTAAACCGCAAGTACACGGCCACGATAAAGTGGTGGCAAGTACGGGTCGAATCCACAAGGAGGTGTGTCAACTCTGGTTCTTCATAAATCAAGTGGTGATTAGTAACATATCATGCATCATATTCATGCTATATATCCTTTTGTTTACCCCCAATATTGTGCTACTGGAGTGTTTGTTGTTATATTTCAAGTATTAGGTAATAAAGAAGAGAAGGGAAGAGAAAAAAGGACTGAAACCTAAGAAGAAATGACTTAAATGAAGCAAAATGGACCTCTCGGTCATACAGAAGGACCCATCTACAAGATGGAAGGACCTGGACGTAAGCCTGAAGGGATCAAATATCAAACCAAGAAACTCCGCACCATCATCATGAGTACTTTGGCATTTAGATTTGAGAACAGACTCCAATAACCGATCCGAATGTATCCTACTTGAAATATTGAAGAACTTAAGAAGATATCTGAAAATGGGTCCGATCCGACAAAAGGTGACCGCGAATTGGCGGCCTGAGACCGTTAATTAGCGGTCCTTTTTTGTCAGAATCTGACCCGATTTCGCGTGGATATGGGTTCTATGTTGTTGTCTATTATAGGAATGTTTCAATAGTCCCACATCAGGGGATTGTCCCCAGTTTCCTTTTTTATGCTTATAAATATAACTTTTCTTCGTCCTTTGTAATCTACCCATTGCTTGGTGGTCATTCTCTCTACTTGGAGTAAAGCCTTGGAACGAAACTCAAGTGGAGAAACATGCTACTTGTAATGTGAGTCATGTAAATAAAATAATTCTTCCTAGTTTTGTTTTAATGTTGTCTTTTTTATTGCTTGCATATTTAACTTAGTTTTGTTTTCGTCATCTTAGTATAATTAGTTATAAATGTCTTTCTTTCTTAATATAGTTTGTAGCTTAATGTGTATTGAGTAGTTTCATCCCCCTTTGGGGGTGGAGATGATGTTTATACATGTAATAAAGAATGGGAGTGAATGCTATCTTATGCAATATGTGATGAATGTGAGTGTATGCTTGTTTTTTTAAAAGAGAATACTTAACTTGATGAGTTTTGCCATAATCATTAGGTACTTCCCATGCTTGTTTAGGTTCTTAATAACCAACTTGTTTATGCTCATGTTAATCAACTAGGTTAGTGATTGGAATGATAGATTCTGACACAATCATTAGGTATGTCCTATGCATGAAAACACAACCTAACTTGTGCCTTATTGAATGCCTCATTCACCACCTTATTACATATGTACACACACTCCACCCTTTGGGGGTTTTTATTCCTGAATTTCATCTTTCTTGTTTCTTAGTTGCTTAGTTTAGTTTTAGTTAGTCTTGAGCTTTCATCTTTCCCGTTTGTTAGTTGTTAGCTTATTGTAATCAAACTCCTCTTTTATTTTCCACTCAATTTCTAAAGAACCAGAGTTGACACACCTCCCTGTAGACTCGACCCGTACTTGCCACGTCTTCACCGATGCCATACGCTTGCAATATTTAACTGAATCAATCAAGTGAAAAATAAGAGGAGAAGAGGTTTGGTTACACTAAACTAGCAACTAACAAATGAGAAAGATAAGAACTAAAGATTAACTAAAACTAAACTAACTAACAATGCTACATGAAATTCAGTAAGGAAAATCCCTAAGGGGTGGAGTGTGTGTACACATGTCATAAGGTGGTGAATAATGCATTCGATACGACACAAGTATAGGTTGCGTTTTCATGCATAGGGAGTGTCTAGTCTGATATACCGACGTCTTAATTGGGAGACGTAATAGGGAAGAAGTGACCGTGTCGGTTGTAAAACTTCTTGCATAGTTCCCTTTCTCCATGCCTAAATCTTTATCTCTCCATCATATTTTCATCACCTATGGGTCCTAGAAAGATCTTTTCTTCAAAGAAAGGCATGGAATCTTCAAAGAAACTGGCAGCGAAGAAAGGAAAGAAACCCGTCTGATTGACATCATTTCATGCTCATATTTGTATCTTATATCCATTATCTTACATCTAAGCAATGCTATGTGACGAGTTTTATGTTTGAATTTCAGAAATAAAGAGGTTTGAAGAGAAGAGCCATGAAAGGACCCAAAAGCAGGAAAAAAGACTTAATTGTGAGACCTGAGGACCAAGATGCAAGGGAGAAGGACCTAAACGTAAGACAGAAGGACCTAAGAGCAAAACAGGAAACTCCACACCTTCATGGGGAGTATTTTGTCAATTCAATTCGGGTCGGAGCTCCAACAAACCAAGTAGATGCATCCAAGACCAACAAATCCATCAAGCAAAGCGCACAACCAAAAGCAACGCGATCTGAAGTTTATAGACCGCTAATTGGCGGTCCATATGGCCCCAGATCCGCTAAGCTTTCTCCTGGACTTGTATTATCATGTGTTTAGGCTATTTTTGGTATTTGTTTAGTCCCACATCGGGGGATTGTCCCGGATTAGCTTTTTCCATGCTTATAAATAGAACTCTTCACCTTCCATTGTAATTACCCATTGCTTGGTGGCATTCTCTCTACTAAGGAGTGAGCCTTGAAGCAATAACTGAAGGTGGAAATGAATGCTACCTTCAATGTGAGTCATTTGTTAATAAAATAATTCTTCTAGTTTCTTTTAATCTTGTCTTTTAATTTGTGCATGTTTGTTTAGTCTTTCCTTTCCTTTTATGTTTCTTTAATGCTTCTTGCCTTCTTAGTTAACTTTCATTTCAGTATTATGCTTTATTTTGCTAATATAGTTAGTGTAATGAGTAGTGAGTAGTTCCATCCCCATTTGGGGGGTGGAGAAATATGTGATATAATCATGTAGTGTATTAAGTATGTGTTATCTTTATCCCTTGAGCTTTATATGATTTCCATAACCATCTAATGGGTTTTCACTCTTATCTTTGATATGCTAATGCTCTTGAATGAAGCTTAGCTTATGCTTTGATTAGTGGACCTATTTTATGGGGAATGATAAGGTTAGGATATGGTTGAAGTTAATATTGGAAACACAATTTGTAGTGTATGTTCTCTTGTTGCCTTTACCTTAGCTAATGTCTTGTATGTTTTAATGATGTAGTGAAATCTTAATTCATGTGGAGGCATAGTAGGGTATAGTCCTTATACTTGAGTTCATGTAGCTTCATTCCAATTATTGTCTTGTATGTTTTAATGATGTAGTCTTATCTTAATTCATGTGGAGGCAAAGTTGGATGTAGTTTTATGATTTCATGCACTACATGTTGTGAGGAGCTTAATGAACACACACACACTTCTTTATGTTCACATTATTTCTCTACCCCCTTTGGGGTTTAGTTTTCTTGCTTCTTTTCCATTTCCATTTGCATCTTAGTGTAGTTTAATGTAATCAATACATCCTTTCTCTCCTTGTTTTACCTCTCAACTTCGAACAAACCAAGTGTCAACACACCTCCCAGTGGACGACCCGTATTTGCGACCGCTCCAACGCGGCCGTGCACTTGCGGTTAAATATAAAACGAGATCAATCAAGTTTTTGGCGCCGTTGTCGGGGAGGTGCTCTGTCCAGACGTTGGTTTGGACGATTCGAGGGGTTTTTAATTTTTTGTTTCTAGTTTTTCTTAGTTTCAGGGAGCCATAGGATCCATGGGAGGCTACTGGAGAAGTTTGAGGAGCAAAATCTCCAAAAGGACCACCAATCAACGGTTGGAGACCGCCAACTGGCAGCCTGGTGAGGGTTTCTGACTCTCAGTTTTCTTCTGGTAGTTGATTAGTTCATTGTTGTTATCTGGGAGCCCTATTTTGCATGCTGTGACTTCTCGTTTGCTCCCAGATCATTAATCACTCCCCCATTAATCAACCTGGCCCTAAAATCCAAAGCAAAAGACTAGACGTTCTTACTTGTTTAGGTCACGCATCATGTATTGACTTAGGCATATAGTTGTCTTTTCTTTTAGCTTTATTTTCAGTTGTTGAGCGCTGGCGTTAGGTACGCAATTTCCTACACTCATTCATGCATCTCGTATGCCCATGCATTAGTTAGTAGGAATTGCATCAGGACAAGAGTGAGTGAGCGTTTGATTGGAGCGATTGATTGCTAGATTTAGGATCAAAACACTACTAAGGAGGGGTTGTTTCATAAAAGATAAGGTGGGGGATTTCATCACCCTTTTCTTGGCCCCAAAAATCACTCTTAATAAAGCCTTAACTAAAAGCAAGTAGACATTGGCCATAGGATTGCGGGCGCACTAGGAGAGTAATCTAGTTGAGACCGTCATGACCTGATCGGCGTTGCCTACCTTGTCGATAGTAGGAGGTACTGGATCTCCGGATCTGGTATCACTTGCTGGGCATTGTGGTCCTCGTTGTAGGGAGGTGAGACGTGTCGAGGCTAGTGACCTCGAAGTTAGGCGTCGTCTAGCCTAAGGACCCATTGCCTTTCATTGTTTGAGCCGTGCTTGCTAGTTAGGCTTCTTCCTGATCCCTCTACCCACGCTAGCTTTAGGGATTCTTCCCTTCTCCTCTGAGTCATCTTCTTCTCACCTACTTCTACATTTTAGTCTCCTCCCCTTTACACTCTCTAGTAGCGTTTTAGGGTCGAGTCGAGCATTTTTGCGACCTTAGCCTCGTGGTGGTGAGAGTGGTCAAGTCGAGAGTTCTCTGTTGAGATGGATGGTTACATGGGCGACCATCCATATCATTATTGGGACCAGGACGATTCTCCCTGGTACTCCGGACCCATGCAACCTGGGGTGGCTCAGACTAACACCCCGTATGGTTGGGATGATCGCAATTGTGTGAGTGAGCAATCTTCATATTGGGGTAACATGAGAGAGGCACCGACTGCTAGACCACAATCTAGTTTCGTCGGATCATACACTGGTCATCAAAGTGAGACATTGCAAGAAAGTTTGGCCTCTTTCATGCGTGCGGCAGACGACATGTTTGTACCGGTGGCTCCAGTAGCCGTACCATGCGACTGTTGTGGGTTGAGTGGTCATGTCACTGGGGAATGTCCTTATGTTCCCCCAGAGCCTGAGTATGAGCATACATTTTCCCAAAATGCTCATTATGACCATTACGCATCCGCGTACAATCCGAGAGTGATGGATTCATGGGGAGACAATTCATATCCAAATTCTTATACTTCATGTTCACCCCAGTATCCTCCTCCGGAATACCCAGAATTCTACCAACACCCCACTCCAAATCATTGGACTCATTCTCAGCCAATCAACACCTAACCTCAAAATTTTCCAAGCTCTGACTTGGACCTCATCGTTGACCGCATACCTGATTCCTTGAAACAAACTTTCCTTACGTTCATGGAAACCACTCAACAGTTCATACAAAATATGACACTGCAAGTGAGTCAAATGTCGCAGCAATTACGTGAACGTGAGGAGAGTGACATTTCATGTCAACATGAGGATTCTTCTTTTGATATCGAACCACCACCACATCCACAAATTCAAAGCACAACCTTTCAAAGTCAAACTCCTAGTCAGTCTGAGGGACTTGGGGTTTCAATTCACGATCACTTAGTGGAGGATTCGATTCAAATTGAGAATAACTTGGACCAGCTTCATTATGAGTCGGCACAGGATTGTGCCTTATCTTTTTGTCCCGTGGCCCTTGAGCCACATGGTCTTCATGTTGTGCCTCTTAAGGACTCACCTCTGGTGGAGCAAGAGCTCCCTAGTACCCTCAATTTCAAACAACCTGATGAGAGTTTGCCTCTCACTATTGTTCCTGATCATCTTGGAAATGATGGAACATCAAACAACTACATTGCTCATGAGGGTATTAGGAGTTCCTTGGAGGATACTTTGGGTATGAGACCCACTTCCTGTTCTCCTGGTGAGTTGGACATGCATAACGAGGTGCTTGACCTCGTTCCGACCCACCAGCCTGTTGGTTGGAGTGTTTGAATTGACAATCATAACTTCAGCAGCGCAACGGGAGAAAGTCTTGTTCCGTTGCCCCTCATTTCCCAAACTCTTGAGAGGTTCAAGCTCTTTCAGTTTGATCCTTTGAATGAGACGCCTTTGCGTCCAATTCATGAACCTCTCATTTCATCCGGTGCTCTTTGTGAAGGGGGGCCACGCATGCGTATTCTGGCCCCGCGTGGTGTCAAGTTCCCTTTCCAAGTGCATTGACCCACTCTTGAGGTTCCCATTTGATGTCTTTTGACAAATGAAGATGGGAACTTATGTTTGTACATAGTTATAAAAAAAGAAAAAAAAGAAAAAAAAAGAAAAAAAAACAATAAAAGACTCCTTCAGTGAGCATCGATTGTTGTGAGCCCCAACCCTTGTGTATTTGGGCTTCATTTCTTTCACGTATTTGTATCCCTTCTTTAACATCTCATAGGTTTTGAGGGAATTCGGGTTGTGTCCATCAACATGACCATGAACTTCCCTTTGTACTTCATGTTGGTGAGATCTTTCCTTTTTCATGCATAAATCCATGTAGTCTTTTGCTCACATTCATTGAAGACAATGCATGAAGTAGGTGTGGGGGGGGGTGTTTTACGTGTGTACATAGTTGAGTCTTTTTCCTTTGATTTTGTTTTCTTTTGTTTGCATTGTTAGGGTCATGATAGTGTGTTGCATTTAATATCGATATACCTGCTTGCCATGATCCTTGGGTGACTTGTCTTCTTTTGTTTGCCTAGTGCTTCAAAATTTTCACATTTCTTTCAAAATATTCATGTGTTTGCGAAATAAAATGTTTTGTGGGTTTTGCGTGTGTTTAGCATGTGCAAAACCGTTGAGAGGCAAAGTAAAAAGAAAGCTCCCAAAATTGTCTTGAACTTGATGCATTAGGATATCTAGTACAGTTGCTTTAGGATTTATCGAGTCGTTAGAATGCACCCTAGTTTTCCTTTGGGGGTGAGTAATCATAGGGTTTCAGTGCTCAAACATTCAAAGAAGTCCACCCTGAACCTAGTGAGGCAATAATTCGTGTTTGTTAATTTAGGAAGTTTGTTGTAGTCAAGGACCCTTTAAATTCTGTTAATTTTGGTTCATGTGTAGATAAAAAAAATAAGTGAGTAGGTGTTCTCTCTTCTCGCACGGCTCCTATCACTCGGGAAAGTAGGTCTGAGGGGACTTTGTGCCTGGTGCTTTCGAGTCATCTGACTTGGGATGCGCCGACCGAACTCCCGTTACACGGGTGGTAGGGATTGCCCTATGTGGAGATTTGGGGAAAGGTGTACGTGATAGTGTAAGTCCTCATGGGCAATGATGCACGAAACCTAACCCTGGGAGAATGAAGCTCCAACTAATAAAAAGAAAAAAAAATGTGAAAAGAAACAAAAAGAAAAAAAATGCAAATAAGAACCTTAATGGACCTTACACTTTGTATCACTTGAGGATCTTGAGGTTGTCCATGTCTTTCACTTAATTCCTTATTTAACTTGCACGAATGGTTTATTAGGCTAGGTGTGGACTGATTACCTATATAGAGTCGGCCCGTAGGATTACCGCGTCCATTGATCGACAAAATATTTCCAACGAGTCGAGGTCTAGATTGAATAATGCATCTTGTTCGGATTTTGTGGGTATATCCGCTGAAAACCCTCAGGAGACAACACTCCTCCTCCTTGGCAACAAAGAGGTTTAACGGCTTGTTTCACGTGCTAAGTGCAACCGTGATTCCTACGAAAGTGAGTTAGGATTTCTTGTTTCTCGTTTGCTTTTCTCTTTCTTTGTTTTGCTCGGGACTAGCAAAAACTTAGGTGTGGGGGTATTTGATTGACATCATTTCATGCTCATATTTGTATCTTATATCCATTATCTTACATCTAAGCAATGCTATGTGACGAGTTTTATGTTTGAATTTCAGAAATAAAGAGGTTTGAAGAGAAGAGCCATGAAAGGACCCAAAAGCAGGAAAAAGGACTTAATTGTGAGACATGAGGACCAAGATGCAAGGGAGAAGGACCTAAACGTAAGACAGAAGGACCTAAGAGCAAAACAGGAAACTCCACACCTTCATGGGGAGTATTTTGTCAATTCAATTCGGGTCGGAACTCCAACAAACCAAGTAGATGCATCAAAGACCAACAAATCCATCAAGCAAAGCCCACAACCAAAAGCAATGCGATCTGAAGTTTATAGACTGCCAATTGGCGGTCTTGGACCGCTAATTGGCGGTCCATATGGCCCCAGATCCGCTAAGCTTTCTCCTGGACTTGTATTATCATGTGTTTAGGCTATTTTTGGTATTGGTTTAGTCCCACATCGGGGGATTGTCCCGGATTAGCTTTTTCCATGCTTATAAATAGAACTCTTCACCTTCCATTGTAATTACCCATTGCTTGGTGGCATTCTCTCTACTAGGGAGTGAGCCTTGAAGCAATAACTCAAGGTGGAAAGGAATGCTACCTTCAATGTGAGTCATTTGTTAATAAAATAATTCTTCTAGTTTCTTTTAATCTTGTCTTTTAATTTGTGCATGTTTGTTTAGTCTTTCCTTTCCTTTTATGTTTCTTTAATGCTTCTTGCCTTCTTAGTTAACTTTCATTTCAGTATTATGCTTTCTTTTGCTAATATAGTTAGTGTAATGAGTAGTGAGTAGTTCCATCCCCATTTGGGGGGTGGAGAAATATGTGATATAATCATGTAGTGTATTAAGTGTGTGTTATCTTTATCCCTTGAGCTTTATATGATTTCCATAACCATCTAATGGGCTTTCACTCTTATCTTTGATATGCTAATGCTCTTGAATGAAGCTTAGCTTATGCTTTGATTAGTGGACCTATTTTATGGGGAATGATAAGGTTAGGATATGGATGAAGTTAATATTGGAAACACAATTTGTAGTGTATGTTCTCTTGTTGCCTTTACCTTAGCTAATGTCTTGTATGTTTTAATGATGTAGTGAAATCTTAATTCATGTGGAGGCATAGTAGGGTATAGTCTTTATACTTGAGTTCATGTAGCTTCATTCCAATTATTGTCTTGTATGTTTTAATGATGTAGTCTTATCTTAATTCATGTGGAGGCAAAGTTGGATGTAGTTTTATGATTTCATGCACTACATGTTGTGAGGAGCTTAATGAACACACACACACTTCTTTATGTTCACATTATTTCTCTACCCCCTTTGGGGTTTAGTTTTCTTGCTTCTTTTCCATTTCCATTTGCATCTTAGTGTAGTTTAGTGTAATCAATACATCCTTTCTCTCCTTCTTTTACCTCTCGCCTTCGAACAAACCAAGTGTCAACACACCTCCCAGTGGACGGGTATTTGCCCCCGCTCCAACGCGGCCGTGCACTTGCGGTTAAATATAAAACGAGATCAATCACCGTCCATTTGGCACACAAGAAGCGACTCAATCCTGATATACCATGTTCTTCAAGAACTCCGGTAAACAAACCTATTGAAGAATATCTTCGTCCTTTTGTTGATAGAATTTTCTACAACCAATAATCGGAGGATCACTACTACTCAATTAGCGGTGTCAATCCGATTCCGATGCAGAAAGTCGTCATCAAAGATTTTGAGTCAATAGTGTAGGATCATGTGGCCCTTAATTAATCTAATCAATTTCTTAATCTCTATTTAATACAATCAAATAAGCAGCAGAAATTTAACAATAAAAGCAAGTAAAGAAAACAATGCAAACCACAAAACGAGCTGACATTTTTACAGAGGTTCCGGGCCGGAGAGAACGCCTTTATAAAACAAGCTCCACAAACACCCTCGCGAACTTGGTTTCTTCCTCTCACAATCTGAGAGGTATCCCTCAACCGATGCCTTACAATCTTTGACAACAAAAGGGAACTTGAGTGACAACACTCTAACTTGAGCACACTTGAGTAGGATGATGAATTTGGTGAAGTGGTGAAGTTTAAGATTGGAGTGTTGGAATTGGGAGTTTGGGAGTTTGATGATTTCTATTTAGTGTATGAATAATTTGGAAGTATGAGAGTTGTGTAAATAAGGTGAGGGAACATCTATTTATAAGCTCCAAGAGAGAGATATCCATTGGGGAGGATTTGGAAAAGATTTGTGTGAGATACACAAAACAAAAACTCGGGTTCAACAAATCTGTCCTACAACGATCGACCACCACGGGAAGAGCGGTGGACCATTTCTTTAAGAATTAAGAAATGTTCGAACCAACAAGACAACGGTCGAACCTAAATGGCTATAATTTAAGTTATCAGTAGAACTAAATGTGGATGACGGTCGACCGATTAGAGGGTTTTGGCCAAGTAAAAGATTGAGGGTCGAACGCAACAAGGATTTCATTCGACCAAAAATTATAGGCACTTTTGGGCACACAAATAGTCTATATCCGGTCGACCAATTTCTTGGCAACTTTTGACAGATGGCCAAATACATTTTAGGGGTTAGGTGAAATATACGACTACAATCGTTGGGGTATATGACAAGTATAACAGTCGTCCAGAAATAACGGGGTAACCAGTCGACCGAAAGAGGTCGACCGGTTGGACTAGGAAAACTCACTTTTGGTTAACTGTTTAACTGGTACAAACAGTCGAACGGAAAACTGGTTTCAGTCGACCGTTTCACACAGACGGTTTAAAGTTTAGATGTGTGATTTTCACACCTAAGTTTGGGTGATATATTGATGTCCAAAGATGTGAAAATTGGTGTGACTTCTAAAAGGAGCCTAGTGGGTTTGTGAATAGGTTACAACTCTTGTATGCTCAAGTTCACGAAGATTCCTAAGACTCAATTGAAAGTAAAATTACATGTCTTCAATTAGCTTGATTACATGTCTTGACTTCATTCCCTTCTTCTTTGAGTCTTGATCACATGTAGATGTTAGCACAATACAATATATATATTCCATGCCTAATGTCTGCTACACTACATTTGATTCTGATTAAGATTAGGTTAGTTAAATCATCAAAACACAGATGAAGGCCAAAAACCCAACAAATAGGTCTTCCCACATATCTCGCGACTGATCGTCTAAAAGATTTCTTCTACGACAAACTTCCGGTCCCTTTCTCCGTGGAAGTGTGTCGCCAATTCTTTGCAAATCTCCGGGAGAGAACCACCCTCGATGGCACTCAAATGGCTCTTAACACTCAGGTTAATTGCACCTCATTTAGCCTCACTACATCTAATCTTTCGGAGATCACCAGACTTCCCAACGCCAGAGATTACATTTATAACCTTACCTGGGAGGAGATTTGTGGCTCGATGAATCAATTCTAGGAGGTTCCGAATCAGTCATATCTCAAGGTGAAAAGCTCGTAATTCCTCATCTTCCGGTCATCCATCGCATCCTCTGTCGCTTCATCTCTACCAACATCATTGTGCGGAAAGTTCATGGCGATGAGCTCGGCCATCAAATGATGAAGCGTCTCCTCAATCTTTCCACCGGTACTCACACAAATTGGCCGTTATTTATCATCAACCATATGTGCTACATGATTAGTAGCATATCATACATCGTACTCATTTTATATATCTTTTATTTTCCCTAATTTTGTGCTACTCGAGTGTTTGTTGTTATTTTTTAGGTATTAGGTAATAAAGAGGAGAAAGGATGATACAAAAGGCCGAAACATAAGAAGAAATGACTTAAATGATGCAAAATGGGCCGGTCTGTCATACACAAGGACCTATCAGCAAGAGGGAAGGACCTGGACGTAAGACCGAAGGGACCGAATAGCAAACTGAGAAACTCCACACCATAATGAGGAGTATTTTGGCAATTAGATTCAGGCACAGACTCAAACGACCAATCCAGGTACACCCCAAGTGACGAATTGAAGCATTTACGAAGTCTTTCGAATACGGGTCGCATCCGATCAATAGTGACCGCCAATTGGCGGCTCCAAACCTCCAATTGGTGGTCCATTTTGGTCCCGTTCGGACCCTACTTGTGGTTGTGTGTTATGTTGGTTATGGTCATTGTAGGCATGTTGTAATAGTCCCACACGGGGGGATTGTTCCCAGTTGCCTTTTTTATATATATAAATAGAACTCATCTTCTTCCTTTGTAAGGACCCAATTGCTTGGTGGCCATTATCTCGGAGTAAGCCTTTGAAGAAAAATGCAAGGTGGAGCGGATGCCACTTTGAAATGTGAGTCATATAATTTTTTTTTCTTAGTTAGATATTATTTCTTTTAGTTTTGCATGCTTTGTTTCCTTAAATCTTAGCATAATTTGTTAGCTTAATGAGTAGAGAGTACATCCACCCCATTTGGGTGGAGGTAATTTAGATTATGTGATGTATTAGTGATGGGTTCTTTTATTTGTACCATTGTAGTGCTTAATGTAGATCTATACTCGTAGCTTCCTTAAACTTGTATTAGATTGGATAATGTCCACACTAGGTACTTATCTTATGGTAGCTTTATAGTTTATCTTATTGCTTGTAATGATTTTATGGAAATGACTTGTTATGTATGGATGCTTGATTACTAGAGAATGCATGAATGGATTAAGTTGTATGAAGGGGTTAATTGATGTTCTAATGTCCACACTAGGTACTTAGTTCATGCTTGAGAACTCATAGTTCATCTTACCGTCATGTCTAATGATTGACATCATTTCACGCTTACATTTATATCTTATATCCATTATCTTTCACCTAAACAATGCTACGTAACGAGCTTTATGTTTGAATTTCAGAAATAAATATGTTTGAAGAGAAGAGGCATGAAAGGACATAAAAGCAGGAAAAAGGACGGAGTTGAGAGACTCGAGGACTAAGATGCAAGATCGAAGGACCCGAATGCAAGATAGAAGGACCAATGATCAAACAAGAATACTCCACACCATCATGGGGAGTATTTTGGCAATTCTATTCGGGTCGGTGGTCCAGCAAGCGAAGTAGATGCATCAAAGAAACAAATTCATCCAGAAAAGCCTAGAAGAAAACCTAAACGGATCCAAACACTGTAGACCGCCAATTGGCGGTCCAGGTTGCTCCGGATCCGCTAATATTTCTTTGCGTTGTGTATTAGAGTGTTTAGTCTATTTCTGGTATATGTTTAGTCCCATACCGGGGGATTGTCCCCGATTACATTTTTCTATGGCTATAAATAGAACTCTCCCTCCTCTCTTCTACGTCATCTCTCTCTTGGTGGCCATCCTCTCTACTAAGAGTTAAATCCTTGAAGCAAAAACCCTGGTGGAGAGAGGCTACTTGTAATTGAGTGAGTAATAATAGATGTTTTCCTTTGGTTATGTTGTTTCTTCTTAACTTAATTTCCTTTCGTATTTCTTGCATGCTTCTTTAGTTTTATGTCCTTTTGGTTAAACTTGTTGTTTTAGTCTTCTTATAATTAGTTTAAGCATGTTTTCTTTCCCTAGTATAAATGTTAGTTTAAATATGTGTGAGTAGTTACATTCCCCTTTGGGGGTGGAGTAGATATGTATACAAGTTATGTAGATGGTATGAATGCTAAACATTGTTGTATGTGAGAAATGTTAGTGTGCTTGCTTGAATTAATAAGAAATTTTACATGATGGTTTCTGCCATAATGTTAGGTACATTCCATGCTTGTTTATGTTCTTAATAACAAACTTGTCATGCCCATATTAATCACCTAGGTTAGTGCTTTAAGTGATAGGTGTTGCCATTAGGTACTTCTTATGCATTAACAAACACTAACATCACTTGTGCTTATTGTATGCATTCACCACACTATTTCATGTGTACACACACTCCACCCTTGAGGGGTGTTTCCCATTCCTGAATTTCATCTTTTCTATTGTAGATGCTTAGCTTAGTTTTAGTTCATTTTATATTTTCATTTACTTCTTTGTTGTTTACAAGTTTAGTGTAGTGTAGTTTAGATCAATCTTTCTCTCCTTCTTTCCCACTCGCCTTCGAACAAACTAAAGTCGACACACCTCCCTGTGGATCGACCTGTATTTGCCACCGCTTCAACGCGGCCGTGCACTTGCGGTTATAATTAAAACGTATCAACCAAGTTTTTGGCGCCATTGTCGGGGATGTGCTCTATCCAATCTTTGGTTTGGACGATTCGAGTGGTTTTAATTTTTCATTTTTTAGTTGTGGTTTGGTTTAGGGGTTTTAAGAAGCAAGGGGAGGCTACTGGAGAAACTGGGGAAACAATTGCGCAAAAGGGACCGCCAATCAGCGGTCTGAAACTGCCAATTTGCGGCCAGGTGAGTTGCGTTCTCCCCAATTTTTGTTGTGGTAGTTTATGTCTTCAATGTAGTGGTCTGGGAGTTCGATTTTGCATGTTTTAACCTGTAGTTAGCTCCCAGACTAACAATCAATCCCCCTTAATCAACTTGGACCATAAAACTCAAAGCAAAATATTAGACTTCTTGCCATCTAGGTCATGCATCATTTGTAGACCTTGCATGCATTTGTCTTTTCTTTGCTTTACATTTTTGTTGTTGATTGCTAGCGTGAGGTACGTGCACCCAAATCTCTCATTCATGCATGTTTTGATCATGCATAAGTTAGTAAGGTGCATCAGGACAAGAGTGAGTTGAGCGTTTGATTGGAGTGTTGATTGCTAGATTTAAGATCAAAACATACTAAGGAGGGGTTGTCCTATAAAAGATAAGGAGGGGGATTTCATCACCATTTACTTGGCCCCAAAATCACTCTTAATAAAGCCTTAATTCTAAAAGCAAGTAGACATTGGCCCTAAGGATTTTGGACGCACTAGTAGAGTGATCTAGTTGAGACCGTCATGGCTTGATCGACGTTCCCACCTTGTCGATAGTAGGAGGTACTGGATCTCCAGATCTGGTATCACTTGCTGGGCATTGTGGTCTTCGTTGTAGGGAGGTGACACGTGTCAAGATTAGTGACCTCGAAGTTAGGCGTCGTCTAGCCTAAGGACCCATTGCCTTACATTGTTTGAGCCGTGCTTGCTAGATTAGGCTTCTACCTTCACCCATTACCCATGCTAGCTCTAAGAATTCTTCCCTCCTCATCTGACTCCTCTCCTCATCTATTTTATACAAGTAGTCTCCTCCTCTTAGCACACCTTATGTTGTGTGTTATTTTAGAGTCGAGCATTTTATACGAGGTTGGGCTCATTCTGGTGAGAGCGCCCGACTTGAGAGAGTGCATTTTTCTGAGATGGATGGTCTTGGTGATCGGCCATCTCCACCTCGTGCTCCTTTGGAGCATGAGGCCGACTCTTCTCGTGGTGACGGGGGAGACCGGGTTCCATACATGGATTACCTCAGTGTGCTCCCACCACCACGTCGACCTCCTTCTCCTCCTCCTCTGACTCGAGAGGAAGAGGGATTCGGTCAGGATCGAGTTCTTGGTGTACCGCCACCTTTAGCTCGACAGGATAGACCGATGACTTTGTGGGAGCGGACCCATCCTGTTTGGGTCGCGCAACCTTCTTGCATAGTTCTTCCCACAGCTCGCGGGAACAACTATGAGCTGAAACCTCTGTATGTGAGCATGCTTTCTACCTTCACTGCCAATAAGGAGGATCCGTATATTTTTATACGTGAATTCGAGGAGGTATGCTCCATGTTCAAGCTTCAACAACTTGATGAGGATTCAGTCTGGTTGAGGATGATTTCTTTCGCACTGAACGATAACGCGAAGAAATGGATGTACAGCCTCCCGGCGAGATCTATTCGGTCTTGGGATGACTTTGTGACCGTATTTCTGAAGAGATTTTTCCCTCAAAGGAAAATTCAACAGATACGGCACCGGATACATCAAATGTATCAGACTAACACCGAATCTTTTCATGCTTTCTTTGAGAGGTTCAAGGACCTTCTCCAGCAGTGCCCTCATCATGGACTTGAGCTATGGCAGCTATGCCAGATATTTATGAGGGCCTCAACTACAACACCCGCACATTGTTGGAGTTGATGTGTCAGGGTGATTTCCAAATGAAACCCATCAATGAGGCATGGGACACTTTTGAGTTAATGGCAGAACGTACCTTTGACTGAGACACCATGAGAGAGTCATCAGCCGCCAGGTCTTCAGGTCGGGTTGTATCATATCAAGTTGAGTCAACTATCGCGTCTGAGGCGAATTGGCTGCTCTCATGCGTAGGATTGAGAGTTTAGAGTCGGACCGAGCTCCTGTAGCTCAGGTCGCTACTTCTGGGTGTAGTAGGTGTGGACTCACGAGCCATGATGACTTCGAATGCGCTTACGCTCCAAGGGATACTGAGAATGCAAATGCGATGTATCAACAGATGCCCCGTAACGACCCGTACAGTCACTCCTACAACCCGGGATGACGTAACCATCCTAACTTCTCTTGGGGGCCTAGTGGGGGTCACGGTCAGAGCTCGCACGCTCAACCTCCACCTTATCAACCTCCATGCCCATCGGCGACCAACCAACCCCCACATCAAAGGTCTCAGCACCATAATTACCAACCTGCACAAGCCTCATCGTCGTTTTATTCCAACCAAAGTCCACTAACCCAGCGGGTTGACCCCAAGGACCCTTCTAGTGATCCGACCCTTCAGGCGTTCATGCAGAGCATACAAAGTACAGTTAAAGCTTTGGAAATGCAAGTTTGCCAGTTACCTCATCAGTTCCATGAACGCGAGAATGGTCAGTTCACGAGTCAACCTGTGGTAAATCCCAGGGGTCAACCTACTCATGCTAGGTAGAATGTACACAATGTTGAAAGTAACCATTCCCAACATGCTAATGTTGTCCATCCCTTAAGATTGGGAAGGGTTGTTGACAACAATGTGGAAATGCCTGAAGCCAATCCTGTTGGTGACTCTTCCGAGGAGGGTCGTGAGTCAGTCAAAGAACCTAATTCTGAGACTCCTCCTTCTGATTGTTATGTCCCCAAGGCACCATTCCCTCATAGGTTGACTAAAAAACATGATCAGCATTGGGACAAAATCGTTGAGGTACTTAGCCAAGTAAAGGTGAACATCCTGTTGTTGGACGTTGTTCAACAAATGCCACCGTATTCCAAGTTCCTGAAGGACCTTTGTACCCTTAAGAGAAGAACAAATGTTCCCAAAAAGGCATTTTTGGCCGCCAATGTGAGCTCGATATTGACACAACCCATGCAAGTCAAATACAAGGACCCAGGTTGTCCAACTGTCTCTTGCATGATCGGTAATGTGACAATTCCCCAAGCTTTATTGGATTTAGGAGCATCTGTGAACCTCCTGCCCTACTCTGTCTTTGTCAACCTTGGAATATGCAATCTTAATCCAACGAGGACAACCCTCCAGTTGGCTGACAGATCCGTCAAGATTCCACGAGGGAGTGGGGAGGATGTCTTATTAAAGTGGGTGAGTTTGTATTTCCAGTTGATTTCATCATCTTGGATACTGAACCTGTGTCCAACCCACAAGGACAAATTCCAGTGATCCTTAGGAGGCCATTTCTGGCGACATCTAATGCTTTGATCAATTGTCGCAATGGCTTGATGAGGTTATCTTTTGGAAACCTCATGGCGGATTTCAACATCTTTAATCATGGTAAGGAACCCGGGCTCTTCGATTATGTTATCGGAGCAAATTTCATCCAGGTCACGAATGCGCCCGAGTCATTAGGCATGTTCGACTCACATTGGCATATTATTGAGGTGCCTAATGACGAGGTTGCGAGTGAAGAGGATCTTGAGGAATCCGCCTGTGAATCTGTGGATGAGGAGGCATATCTGGGTGCTTGCTCCTCTTACCCTGTGGCCCTTGAGCCACTTGAAATTAACTCTGAATCCGACAAGGACCCACCTCCGGTTGAGCTTAAATCGCTCCCCGATAACCTGAAATACATCTTTTTAGGGGATAATGAGACCTTGCCACTCATTATTGCTTCTGATCTTGCACAAGATCAAGAGGTTGCCCTTAAAAGAGTGCTCTGTGAAAACAAAGAGGCTATCCAGTGGTCCTTGAAGGATATCAAGGGAATTTGCCTTGGTATTGTTCAACATCGGATCTACATGGCAGAGGATTCTAGGCCCCGCCGGGACCCACAACAAAGATTGAATCCTGTAATGAAAGAAGTCGTCCGAAAGGAGGTTCTTAAGTGCTTGGATCATGGCATAATCTATCCTATCTTTGATAGTTCGTGGGTGAGTCCTGTCCATGTGGTTCCCAAGAAGTCAGGCGTGACGGTTGTTGAGAATGAGCATAATGAGCTTATCCCGACACGCCTGCAAACTGGCTGGCGAGTTTGCGTTGATTATCGCAAGCTCAATGCGGCAACGCGGAAAGATCATTTCCCATTGCCATTCATTGATCAGTTGTTGGAAAGGTTGGCCGGACATGAGTATTATTGTTTTCTTGATGGATACTCCGGTTACAACCAAATTCTTATCGCCCCCGAGGATCAAGAGAAAACCACGTTTACTTGTCCCTTTGGCACATTTGCCTACCGTCGCATGCCCTTTGGGTTATGTAACGCGCCGACAACGTTTCAAAGGTGTATGATTAGCATCTTGTCTGATATGGTAGAACGTTTCCTTGAGATTTTCATGGACGACTTTTCCATATTTGGCGCTTCCTTTGATGAGTGACTTCGTCACTTGAGCCTTGTCCTCAAGCGATGCTGTGAGAAGAACCTCGCTCTCAATTGGGAGAAATGTCACTTCATGGTGAAGCGAGGGATTGTACTTGGACATGTGGTCTCAAATAGGGGAATTGAGGTCGATCCCGCCAAAGTGGGTCTTATTGCTAATCTCCCACCGCCACGTAATGTGAAGGTTATCCGTGCCTTTTTGGGGCATGCTGGATTCTATCGACGGTTCATTCGGGATTTTAGCAAAATTGCTCGACCTCTCACCACCTTATTGGCTATGGATGCCATTTTTGAGTTCACATCGGCTTGCCACCATGGCTTTTTGACCTTGAAGAAAGAGTTGACTTCAGCTCCCATAATTAAGGCACCGGTGTGGACTGAACCCTTTGAGTTAATATGTGATGCATCTGACTTCACTGTGGGAGCAGTGCTTGGGCAACGATTCGACAAATTGCCGCATGTGATCTACTATGCCAGTAGAACACTAAGTGATGCCCAATTGAACTACACTGTGACCGAGAAGGAATTCTTAGCAATCATATTTTCTTTGGAGAAATTCCGGTCGTACTTGATTGGCTCCCACGTGATTATCTATTCTGATCACACAACCATCAAGCATCTCATGGCGAAGAAAGATGCAAAATCCCGACTCTTGAGATGGATCTTGTTGTTACAAGAATTCAATCTCGAGATTCAGGACAAAAAAAGGTGTGAAAATGTTGTAGCAGACCACCTGTCTCGTCTAGAGACGACCAACCCACATGACCAAATTATTAATGACAAATTTCCTGACGAGAAGTTGGTCACGATCGAAGATAACCCTTGGTTTGCCGACATCGTGAACTACCTTGTGACCGAGCAAATTCCTGTGGGTTGGTCAAAATCTGACCAAACCAAATTTAGATCTTATGTCAGATTCTTTCACTGGGACGACCCCTATCTATACAAATACTGCTCTGACCAAATTTTCAGGCGATGCGTCCTAGATAACGAGTTCCAAAGTGTGCTCCATTTCTGCCACTCTAAGGCATGTGGAGGACATTCTGGAGCAAAGAAAACTGCCGCAAAGGTGCTCCAATATGGATTCTACTAGCCTTCTCTTTTCAAAGATGCTTACAACTTTTGTAAGCAATGTGATAGGTACCAGCGACTTGGCAGGATTAGTCGACGTGAGATGATGCCTTTGCAAAATGTCCTTGTTGTCGACATCTTCGATGTGTGGGGCATCGACTTTATGGGTCCCTTCCCGAACTCGTTCGGGAATGTTTACATTCTGGTGGCCATTGACTATGTGCCTAAGTTGGTTGAGTCTATCCCCACAAAGACCAATGAAAACGAGGTGGTCACCGAATTCTTAAGGGACATTTTTGCACGATTTGGTACTCCTCGTACCATAATCAGTGATAGGGTTACCCACTTCTATAATTGCTCCTTTGAAGTGCTTATGAGGAAGTATTCGATCACCCACAAGCTTGCGACCCCATATCATCCGCAAAGTAGTGGGCAGGTCGAGGTCTCTAACCGTCAATTAAATTAAATCCTTGAGAGGACGGTTAATTCCTCGAGGAAGGATTGATCAACTAAGTTGAATGATGCGTTGTGGGCCTTCCGCACCACGTAGTAGACCAATTTGGGTATGTCCCCATATCAGAGAGTGTATGGCAAGGCTTGCCACCTACCCGTCGAGCATGAGCATCGTGCTTTCTGGGCGATCAAGAACCTGAATATGGATCTTGATCAAGAAGGGTGCAACGTAAACTTGACATTATGGAGTTGGAAGAGCTACGCAATGATGCGTATGAAAATGCCAAAATTCATAAGTCCCGAGCCAAGTTGATTCACGATCGCATGATTATGCGAAAGGTGTTTACGACCGGGCAGAAGGTGTTGCTCTACAATTCCCGGCTTCATCTGTTTACAGGTAAGCTCCGCAGTCGCTGGTCTGGCCCTTTTATTTTCCAAACCGTGTTTCCTCATGGAGCAGTTGACATTCTGAACCCAGGGAATGGGGACGTGTTCAAAGTTAATGGAGGAGGAGGTCATGTTCCTTCATGAACCTCTCTCGCACTCAACCATTCATGTTCCTGCATGAATGGTTGAGCTTTCATGTTTGTATATAGTTAACTTTGAAAAAAAAGAAAAAAAAAGAAAAAGAAGAGAAGAAGACTCCTTCAGTGAGCATCGATTGTTGTGGGCTCCAACCTTTGAGTATTTGGGCTCCATTTTTTTCACATATTTATATTCCTTCTTTAGCATCTCACAAGTTTTGAGGGAATTCAGGTTTGTGTCCATCACTATAACCATGCACTTCCTGTTCCCCTTCATCTTGGTGTGATCTTTCTTTTTTCATGCATAAATCCATGTAGTTTCATGCTCACATTCATTGAGGACAATGCATGAAGTAGGTGTAGGGAGGGTGTTTTACGTGTGTACATAGTCGAGTCTTTTCCCTTTGATTTTGTTTTCTTTTGTGTGCATTGTTAGGGTCATGTTAGTGTGCTGCATTTAATATCGATATATCTGCTTGCCATGATCCTTGGGTGACTTGTCTTCCTTTGCTTGCGTAGTGCTTTAAAATTTTCACATTTCTTTCAAAATCGTCATGTGTTTGCGAAAGGATGGTCTGGGGATTCTGAATCCCAAAATTCACCAGTGTGCTCTCATACTCCTGTAGACTCCCCTGTCGACTTCTTCCCTTGTCCAACAACAAAAATAAAAAGAAAATGTAAGAAAAACCCACCAAAATGGTGGCAACAATGACTACGACCAACTCCCCGACAACGACACCAAAAACATGAATGATCATTTTAATTACCACAAATGCATGGTATCGGTGAAGACGTGTCAAATACGGGTCAAACCTCAACGAGTTGTGAGTGTTGTTGGGACTACCACACTCAAGTGGGAAAGGAGAGGAGAATGCGTGGATTATGCTAACTAACTACACTAAACTATGAATGAATTAATAATTAAACTAAACCCCCATGAAGTGGAGGTGTGTAGGTATGTGTGTGTGTGAGAGAGGTATTCATTACATGAGGCATGATTGACATCATATCAGGCATATATTTGTGTCTTATATCCTTTATTGTTAGCCTAAACAATGCTATGTAATGAGTTTTATGTTTAAGTTTCAGGAATAAACATGTTTGAGAAGAAGAGACTCAAAAAGGACTTAAAAGCAATGAAAATGACTGAATTGCAAGACTTATGGACTGAGATACAAGAGAGCAGGACTCGGATGAAAACCAAAAGGACTAATGATCAAATCAAGAAGCTCCACACTATCATGAGGAGTATTTTGGCAATTAGATCGGGGTGTAAACTTCAACAACCAAATCGAGTTCATCAAACATCAAGAAATCAAGCCAGAAACAAACCACTCAAATCCATACTCGATCCAACCAATCCAGACCGCCAATTGGTGGTTCATATGACTCCAAATAGTTCATGGTTTAGTCGGGTGTTCGATTATGCTGTTTTATGTCCATTTACAGTATGCGTTTAGTCCCACATCGGGGGATTGTCCACGATTACCTTTTTCTATGACTATAAATAGAAATCTTCCTCCTCCCTTGTAATAATCTCCTCTCTTGGTGGCCATTATCTCTACTAGGAGTAAAGCCTTGGAGCAAAACTCTGGTGGAGAGATGGTACTTGTAAAGTGAGTGAGCAAAAAATAATGTTTTGTGAGTTTCTTGTTGTTTCTTTTAATTCTTGCATGCTTAGTTAACTTTGTTTGTTTTAATCTTCGTAGAATTAATTAGCATGTGTTCTTTTCCTTAATATGAGTGTTAGATTAATAATGTGTGAGTAGCTCCATTCCCCTTTGGGGTGGACTTGATGTTTATACATGTTACGTAGAATGTAATGAATGCTATATCTTGTTTCATGTGAGAAATGTGAATATGCTTGTTTGAATTAAAGAGAATACTTAACTTGATGATTTCTACCATAATATTTAGGTACATTCCAAGCTTGTTTAGGTTCTTAATAACAAACTCGTTCATGCTCATACTAATCACTTAGGTTAGTGATTTGGATGATAGGTCTTGCCATGAAGTACTTCTTATGCATAACAACACTACCTACACTTGTGCTCTATTGAATGCATTCATCACCACTTATTTCATGTGTACACACACTCCACCCCTTTGGGATTTCCATTCCTGATTTCCAGCTTTCTTCTATTAGTGACTTAGTTTAGTTTTATTTCGTCTCGTACTTTCATCTTCTTTGTTAGTTTCATGGTAGTTTAACGTCGTTTAGTTTAATCAATTTCTTCTCCCCTCTTTTTCCCACTTGCCTTCGAATGAACCAGAGTCGACACACCTCCCTATGGATCAACCCATATTTGCCACATCTTCACCGACGTCGTGCACTTGCGGTATTTAAAACGAACACATCAAGTTTTTGGCGCCGTTGTCGGGCAGGTGCTCTGTCCAGACTCTGGTTTGGACAATTCAAGTGGGTTTAATCTTTTATTTGCAATTGTTCTTTGTTTCAGGAAGCTCTAAAGATCAAGGGACATCACCAGGAAAAGTTTGGATGGGAACAAAGGGAAACATACCGCCAATCAGCGGTGGTGGTCTGCCAACTGGCGGCCTGGTGAGCTCCGTTTGTTCTATAATTTCTTCTAGTTGTTTCTATAATCAATAGTGTCATTTGGGGCTCCATTTGGCATGTTTTGACTTATATTTTGCCCTCATATCAATAATCAATCCCCTTTAATCAACTTCGCCACTAAAATCCAAAGAAAAAAGACTAGGCATTCTTGCTTGTTTAGGTCATGTATGATATACTTGACTTAGGCACATAGTTTATCTTTTGTTTTAGCTTTACTTTCAGTTGTTGAGTGCTGACGTGAGGTACACACTTCTTACTCTTATTCATGCATTTTGTATGACCATGCATTAGTTAGTAGGAATTGAATTGCAACAAGTGTGAGTTGAGCGTTTGTTTGGAGAGTTGATTTCTAGATTAAGACTCCAAAACGCTACTAAGGAGGGGTTGTCCCATACAAGATAAGATGGGGAATTTCATCACCCTTTCCTTAGCCCCAACAATCACACTAATCAAAGCCTAATTTCTAAAAGCAAGTAGACATTGGCCCTAAGAATTTCGGACGCACTAGGAGAGTGATCCAGTTGAGACCGTCATGACCTGATCGGCGTCACCTGCCTTGTCGATAGTAGGAGGTACTGGATGTCCGGATCTGGTATCACTTGCTAAGTATTGTGGTCTTCGTTGTAGGGAGGTGAGGCATGCCGAGAATTGTGATTTGAAGTTAGGCAACGTCTAGCCTAAGGACCTATAACCATAAGCTGTTTAAGCCTTGTTTACTTGTGTGCTTCTACCTTCTCTCACTACCTACGCTAGCTCTACGGATTCTTCCTTTCTCATCTGAGTCTCCACCTCCTCTATATTCTTGATTTTAGTCTCCTCCTCTCATTACACCTTCTGTTGTGTGTTGTTTTAGAGTCGAGTTGAGTGTTTTATGCGAGGTTGGGCCCGTTCTGGTGAGAACGCTCGACTGGAGAGAGTGCATTTTTGAGATGGACGGTCTATGTAAGACCCGCTCTCCTGCCACTCTGTTTTTGGTTTTATTAATCCTTTTATGTGTTTTATTATCTATGTTTTGAGGTTATGTTGGTTTGGTAAAAGTTTCCTTTTTGGGCGAATTTAACCGTCAGGCGCGGTTGCATTCGTTAGACTTAACCGGGTTTATCGGGTGCTTAAACCTGGTGTGCAGATTTATTTGGTTGCTTGAGACGAGTTGGTGAGATTGGGTTGTTGTGGGGCTGGCCTTACCAAATCCGAAATATGGAAAGGAGATCTTGCTAGCATGTGATTTGATTGCATTAAGGAAAGTGCTGATTTGCCATCTAAGCCAATTATCTCTTGCCTTTTCCTAGTTTCTCCTTTCAAACTTGCACCCTTATAAATATAGCACTCATGCCGACTTCCCCTAGACTCTTTTCTCCACCATCAACCACCGAAATTCCCTTGGTGCTCCAGCAGCTTGGAGGAAGAAATCCGGCGGTGCTCTTTGCGTTCGGCTAGGAGGAGAAGGTTCTTGTCGGTCTTCGGTTTAGCTCAGCCTCTCCTCTCTTCAGGTATGCCTCTCTCCGTTAGCTTTAGGTTGCATGGTGGGTAGAGAAGGCTGCTGGGACGGATTTTATGTTGGGGATGGGACGTGTTGATAGTTGCACGAATGGAAGGTTGCGGTGCAACCCTAGTTCCGGTGGGTGGCTGGAATGCTCTTCCGGTTGTGGCACCTTTCTCACGACTCTCCTCGGGGTTTTGCTGGACCAATCAGGGGGGAAGGAGGAGGATTTCGGGGGGAGCATCTCATGTAGGTTTTCTGAAATAAGTCCATGCGATTTCCAACCTAACTTATCTAGGGTTTCATGTGGTTGATTTATGTTGTTACCAGATTTCCTAGATGTGATTCTGAATTTGATTTCATATTCTTGGATGGTTCATGTTATTGCATGTGGCACATCTGTATTGCTAGTTACATAATTAATTCTCCACAAAGATTGATATTAGATGCCATAGGTCATGCATCGTTAGGTTGCTGAAATTAGAAAAGTCCCGTGACCCGGTTTGCTTCTAAGTTTTCGCACAATCACAACCATTTAGTTCCGGATAGCTAGACCTCTTAGGTTGCTGGACACATGAGTTATCTCCTAATTTTAGTGTTGGTTATAAGCCGAGAAATTCATACCTTAATGGGTACTGAAATCAATAGACCACATGGCTGGATTGTTACCAAAAACCTTGCATGATCAATGTTCGGATTATTGCTGGAATTCAACCCTAGTGGATCCGGGTTTGCTGGCTGGATACAAGGTTTACTTCCGGATTTGTTTCTGATTTTAAACCACATATTTCATGCACTAATAGGTTGCTGAATATAGGAAAGTTCATGGCTGGTCGTTATCATGACATTGCATATTCATTCATCATGTCGTTGTTGGTAGTAGGAAACTTCCATGACCGGACTTGTTGCTATATCTTACATCCTCGTGTATTAGGTAATTGCTGGCTACATTTGTGTTTCCTAAATCTTGTGCTAATGAGTTGACCCATAACCATACATTAGGTAGCCACTGGATTCACAATTATTTCCAAATTCATGTGTTGTTTATTTGACAAATAATCATAGATTAGGTAACTACTTCTTACATGATTTATTTCCTTATTTGTTTCTGTTAGAGGTGGCATGGTTCGCATATCATATAGTTCTGGTTTGTACATCATTAGGTGGCTGGTTTGCATGGTTAGGACGTTGGGTAGATGGTTGGCTACACGTTTGTTTCCTAATTCATGTACTATAAGGTTGACGGATAATATTTGCTTACTTTGTTGCTAATTACATTACTTATTTCCTGATTTGTCTACTTCAAGGATGTTTCATGATATCATGTTAAATATTGCTGGATTCAAACTTGTATGCTTTATTTTGGTGGCTGTATATATTAGGGATGCTTATCACACGCCTTATTTCCGGATTTTTGGTGCTTGTTGAATTTAGGAAACAACCATGATTCTTGTTGTGGATCTTGGTGTGATATGGCTGAATTAAAATTCTGTTTTGCTTAGAGCTTGAGGGAGAGATTGCATGTTCTCCTTTGAACTTATTTCTGAATAATTTAGTTGCACTAGACTATAGAGTAGTTGCATTGCATCTAATCTGATGGAGTAATTCTGGGCACGTTCTGTTTTCTGGGCCGACGGGCCACGGGTGGGTCCTCTAGCTTCAGAGGCCACTCGGTTAAGACCCCTGTAGGGGGCCAAGCCTAAGATAAGTCCTGGGCATGCGCGCTGCCATTCTGTCTCAGGGTAGGTGTTCCCAAGTTTGCGATGACACCATGTAGGTTTATTTCCGTGGATTGGGACGCTTATCCGGCGCACCGCTTTGTGCCGAGCGGTGGGTCACTGACGAGTGACCGCCTTTGACCAGCGAGGCTGGTGTTCTGGTTCCTGTGGAGGAACGATTCGGGTGCGCCCGACCGGCACGACTGGTGTAGTCGTAGCCTTCTGTTGCATTTGATGCGTTCTGTTCTGTTCTGTTCTGTTTCTGAGACCTGCCATATTTGCATTTCATGCCATCTTTCATTTATTGCATTGGCGGGGGCATACTGGGTTTTCTTAATTGAAAACTCACGCATTGTTAAATGCGGTGCTTGCAGGTACTTAGGTTCCACAGGGCAAACTGGACGTGTTCCGAAGATTCTGTACACGAGGGACGCGTCGACCATATTCTTCAGTTATCTTTTGCTTCCGCTTATGTCATTGTATTTCCTTTGAAACTCGATATGATGTAATAAGACTCTTATTTGTTATGATCATTCTATTATTCATATTATGTTTATGTCAGTCCATTTGTGGATGATCTTTTTCACTTTTGTCGAGTTGATTTGGTCTGTCTTTTGTAACCCCTTCGGTCGTCGCGGAGGTCTCTGATCGCGACACTAGTTTCCTTTCCCAGTGTGCGTACCCACGAGATCGGGGGCGTTACAACTTGGTATCAGAGCAGGTCGGTCTCTAAAGTGTACAGAATCTAAATACTCTCCAGTGGGGCATCTTGCCCAAACCCTGTCGGTAATTTCTTATCTTTTAGAATTTCTTTCTGATAATGATAGATCATGTTTGCATTAGTTAAATTGCTTCTTGTGGATTACCTCGTGTGCTTGGAGACCGAACCACCCAACCCTATCTGTCTTTATCAGTTCCCTCACCTCCTCCTACGTTTTGGTGCTGAGATCTCCAACACGCCCCACCGGTCAAACAAGCAAGAAGTGCAAGTGCAAGAGATGACTAGCTAGCAAGCATGGGAGGCGGCTGTAGCTGAATTCCAGCAAACTCTGGGATCCTTCTCCATCAGTTTCAGGTATGCTTCTACGCCTTTAGTTTAAGAGGAGGTAGAGTGCGTGTTGGACAAAGTTTGGTCCAGCACCATTGCGTTTTCCAATCTGAGGTTTGGTATGCACTAGTGGAGACCCACCGATTGTGTGGACTGTGGTGCACCATCCGAATTTCAGAGGTGGCTAAGCGCCTCCATCTCTACTATGACTTGGGCCTCAGTCTTCCTTGGTGGTTTGCTGGAGAAACCAGAGGAAGTGGGCTCGATTGTGGAGAGCTAGTTGGGGAAGGGGTTTTGCTTTCATGTTGAGTGATGTGTTAATAATCGTGTGGTATAGAATCTTGTGATCTTTTAGATGTTATGTTCATGCATGATATTGTGATCAAGTCCGGATTTTCTCGCATGATATGCTTACTGATGTTAGATGTCATAATCACATGTTATTTTTGATTTGGTTCAGGCGTCATGACATGTTATTAATTTCAAATCTAGTTTCTATGGTGATCTGATTTTATGTTGAAGGAATGCTGCATTTATCGATTGGAATGTTAAGATGAATTAAATGTGTGATTTTATCCCAGTCATGACAAATCTATGAATATGCTCGGATTTGTAATCCCTCTGAGATATATTCTTTACAACATCTGAGCATAAGTATAAATTTTAATTTGAATGTTGATGGCATTCGTATAAATGCATGTATTGACTCTAACTTGCTATGAGTTTCTCAAGTCTGATTTTAACCCCACCATGTTCAGTTTACGTGTATGATCTGACTTCCATAAATCTTCTCTGCTATGACTTGTTATGCTCTCACATGAATACTATATCAGAATTTATGAGTTATGCTATTCATCCTATGCCGTCTAGTTTTGTGCAAATCCTTATGCATGTAGATTTATATCGATCATGAATATGCTCCGACTTCTGATTTCTAGATATATGCTTTCCATTTTAGATCGCTGATATATTCATATATTAATTCATGTTCATATGATCTCGGGCCATTTTCTGGATCGCTATCTTCTAATGCATGTACATTCTAAAATTATGATTGGTGCAATCAGTTGGATTATAGGGTTGTTTGTGGTGACTTGTTATTTGAGTTGATTTCATTCCAGTAGTAAGCATACCACATTCATGATCTGATTTGGTATACCTTCTCCAATGTTATCGTTATGCTTTCTTTGAGAATAAAATATGTACTCATCCATGACATATGCAACTCATTCCATGACTTAACGTAATGTGTGAATCCGAATGCATGCATGTATATTATTTATGGATATACGTAGACTCCCGATCTCATGTGCATGTTCACCATGTTGTATTACTGATACTTATATTGTTTTATGTCGATATAATCTCTGATCATGGTCTGATTTGCAAGATTGTAATGCATATATGTCCTGAAATTTATGACTCAGGCTATCGAATGCTTGTAGTATTTTACTACGATGCCTTTTACACATTCTATTACTCATTCCATGTTTAGATTGCTGTTAGGAAGTTATATTGGTACGCATGACATAGTTGTTGGAAACAAGAAATTGCACTATGTGAAAAGGTTAACCAAATAGTTTTGATTCTACAATGTCCATGATGCTATGCCCGGAAATGTTGAAATCAGAAGTAACTTACCATCCATTCATGCATGCATGCCTATCCCCTGTATTGTGATGATTTCATCGTAGGATCTTATATTATTCATATAGTCCCAATCTTAGTATGTTTAATACATAGTGCAACTAATGCAAATTTCAGGTGTTTATATGCGAGTAGAGGTTGAGTTTACAGCCTCGATGTCTTGCATGATGAGCCCTGAAATCAGTCACGTTATAGTCTCATATTTCTCCTAATTATAATTAGATTCGTGCTTGAATAAATTCAAAACCCATGAATGCGTTACTATAGATTGAAGTAAATGTTGTATAATCATCTCATCATGACCCATATCTCCTACTGGTTGCATATTCGTTTCCATGATCCATGATTACTATAGCATGTGCTTTACCAAATTTATTATAATTGTTCATGTTACTGTTATGGGTATGATGGTGTAAGTGCATGCAAGAAAGTTCATGTCGTGATGATATGACTACGATTTCATGATTTAGTTGTTGCCTAGTTACATCATGCACATGTATATTTAACCATCGAAATTTTATTATAATTACGCAGTTAAAATGTTGTCCTCATAACTCATGTACATGTAAATATAGAAATCCATGGAGATCTTGTTATTATGACATGATTTAATGGTTGCCTAGATATATCTCGTGCATGAGTATTGTCTATTAAGATCTTGTAATTATTTCCATGATTTAATTGTTGCCTAAATACATCATGTGCACGTATATTATCTATAGAGAGATTGTTATTCCTTCTTCATTTAATTGCGGTCTTGATACATGACATGTATGATATCTATTATTTAGTTGCTGGAACTATACGATCTCATGATTAGGTTGTTGTTAAATACCATATGTTATTTACGTTTTGTTGCTGCTAAGACGTCACATATGCATGTATTAATTGGTTGCTGGAAATTATATGATCCTCGTGGATAATTACTGTCAAGATGTCGCATATGTATGTATATATTAGCTACTATAAATTTTATGATTGTCAATGTATCATAGGTTCACACATTATTACTTGCTGGATTTCATGTGATTGGTTCATGATTTGTTCTCAGAATCTTTGGCTGTTATGGCACAAGTATTTCATCATCTTGTAACTTTTATTACTGTTGTTTGAGTGTGGGGTTGATGTGGGGATATTGTACCCCAAGTTTTTGGTTGAGAGTTAGGGATAGCAAATTTCGAGGACGAAATTTCTTTAAGGGGGGTAGGTTGTAAGACCCGCTCTCCTGCCACTCTGTTTTTGGTTTTATTAATCCTTTTATGTGTTTTATTATCTATGTTTTGAGGTTATGTTGGTTTGGTAAAAGTTTCCTTTTTGGGCGAATTTAACCGTCAGGCGCGGTTGCATTCGTTAGACTTAACCGGGTTTATCGGGTGCTTAAACCTGGTGTGCGGATTTATTTGGTTGCTTGAGACGTGTTGGTGAGATTGGGTTGTTGTGGGGCTGGCCTTACCAAATCCGAAATATGGAAAGGAGATCTTACTAGCATGTGATTTGATTGCATTAAGGAAAGTGCTGATTTGCCATCTAAGCCAATTATCTCTTGCCTTTTCCTAGTTTCTCCTTTCAAACTTGCACCCTTATAAATATAGCACTCATGCCGACTTCCCCTAGACTCTTTTCTCCACCATCAACCACCGAAATTCCCTTGGTGCTCCAGCAGCTTGGAGGAAGAAATCCGGCGGTGCTCTTTGCGTTCGGCTAGGAGGAGAAGGTTCTTGTCGGTCTTCGGTTTAGCTCAGCCTCTCCTCTCTTCAGGTATGCCTCTCTCCGTTAGCTTTAGGTTGCATGGTGGGTAGAGAAGGCTGCTGGGACGGATTTTATGTTGGGGTTGGGACGTGTTGATAGTTGCACGAATGGAAGGTTGCGGTGCAACCCTAGTTCCGGCGGGTGGCTGGAATGCTCTTCCGGTTGTGGCACCTTTCTCACGACTCTCCTCGGGGTTTTGCTGGACCAATCAGGGGGGAAGGAGGAGGATTTCGGGGGGAGCATCTCATGTAGGTTTTCTGAAATAAGTCCATGCGATTTCCAACCTAACTTATCTAGGGTTTCATGTGGTTGATTTATGTTGTTACCAGATTTCCTAGATGTGATTCTGAATTTGATTTCATATTCTTGGATGGTTCATGTTATTGCATGTGGCGCATCTTTATTGCTAGTTACATAATTAATTCTCCACAAAGATTGATATTAGATGCCATAGGTCATGCATCGTTAGGTTGCTGAAATTAGGAAAGTCCCGTGACCCGGTTTGCTTCTAAGTTTTCGCACAATCACAACCATTTAGTTCCGGATAGCTAGACCTCTTAGGTTGCTGGACACATGAGTTATCTCCTAATTTTAGTGTTGGTTATAAGCCGAGAAATTCATACCTTAATGGGTACTGAAATCAATAGACCACATGGCTGGATTGTTACCAAAAACCTTGCATGATCAATGTTCGGATTATTGCTGGAATTCAACCCTAGTGGATCCGGGTTTGCTGGCTAGATACAAGGTTTACTTCCGGATTTGTTTCTGATTTTAAACCACATATTTCATGCACTAATAGGTTGCTGAATATAGGAAAGTTCATGGCTGGTCGTTATCATGACATTGCATATTCATTCATCATGTCGTTGTTGGTAGTAGGAAACTTCCATGACCGGACTTGTTGCTATATCTTACATCCTCGTGTATTAGGTAATTGCTGGCTACATTTGTGTTTCCTAAATCTTGTGCTAATGAGTTGACCCATAACCATACATTAGGTAGCTACTGGATTCACAATTATTTCCAAATTCATGTGTTGTTTATTTGACAAATAATCATAGATTAGGTAACTACTTCTTACATGATTTATTTCCTTATTTGTTTCTGTTAGAGGTGGCATGGTTCGCATATCATATAGTTCTGGTTTGTACATCATTAGGTGGCTGGTTTGCATGGTTAGGACGTTGGGTAGATGGTTGGCTACACGTTTGTTTCCTAATTCATGTACTATAAGGTTGACGGATAATATTTGCTTACTTTGTTGCTAATTACATTACTTATTTCCTGATTTGTCTACTTCAAGGATGTTTCATGATATCATGTTAAATATTGCTGGATTCAAACTTGTATGCTTTATTTTGGTGGCTGTATATATTATGGATGCTTATCACACGCCTTATTTCCGGATTTTTGGTGCTTGTTGAATTTAGGAAACAACCATGATTCTTGTTGTGGATCTTGGTGTGATATGGCTGAATTAAAATTCTGTTTTGCTTAGAGCTTGAGGGAGAGATTGCATGTTCTCCTTTGAACTTATTTCTGAATAATTTAGTTGCACTAGACTATAGAGTAGTTGCATTGCATCTAATCTGATGGAGTAATTCTGGGCACGTTCTGTTTTCTGGGCCGACGGGCCACGGGTGGGTCCTCTAGCTTCAGAGGCCACTCGGTTAAGACCCCTGTAGGGGGCCAGGCCTAAGATAAGTCCTGGGCATGCGCGCTGCCATTCTGTCTCAGGGTAGGTGTTCCCAAGTTTGCGATGACACCATGTAGGTTTATTTCCGTGGATTGGGACGCTTATCCGGCGCACCGCTTTGTGCCGAGCGGTGGGTCACTGACGAGTGACCGCCTTTGACCAGCGAGGCTGGTGTTCTGGTTCCTGTGGAGGAACGATTCGGGTGCGCCCGACCGGCACGACTGGTGTAGTCGTAGCCTTCTGTTGCATTTGATGCGTTCTGTTCTGTTCTGTTCTGTTTCTGAGACCTGCCATATTTGCATTTCATGCCGTCTTTCATTTATTGCATTGGCGGGGGCATACTGGGTTTTCTTAATTGAAAACTCACGCATTGTTAAATGCGGTGCTTGCAGGTACTTAGGTTCCACAGGGCAAACTGGACGAGTTCCGAAGATTCTGTACACGAGGGACGCGTCGACCATATTCTTCAGTTATCTTTTGCTTCCGCTTATGTCATTGTATTTCCTTTGAAACTCGATATGATGTAATAAGACTCTTATTTGTTATGATCATTCTATTATTCATATTATGTTTATGTCAGTCCATTTGTGGATGATCTTTTTCACTTTTGTCGAGTTGATTTGGTCTGTCTTTTGTAACCCCTTCGGTCGTCGCGGAGGTCTCTGATCGCGACACTAGTTTCCTTTCCCAGTGTGCGTACCCACGAGATCGGGGGCGTTACAGTCTAGGTGATTGCCCATCTCCGCCTTGAGCTCCTTTGTAGCGTGAGGCCGAGTCGTCTCATGGAGATAGGGGAGATCGAACTCCATACATGGATTGCCTTGGTCCACTCCCACCACCACCGCGTAAACCTCCTTCTCCTCCTCCGGCTTGGGAGGAAGAGGGATTCGGTCAGGATCGAGTTCAGGGTGCACCACCACCTTTAGCTCGACAGGATTGACCGAGGACTTTGTGGGAGCGGACCCATACTGTACGTATTGCGTAACCTTCTTGCATAGTTCTTCCACCAGCTCGCGGAAACAACTATGAACTGAAACCTCAATATGTGAGCATGCTTCCGACCTTCACTGCTAATAAGGCGGATCCGTATATTTTTATACGTGAATTCGAAGAGGTATGCTCCATGTTCAATCTTCAACCACTTGACGAGGATTCAGTTCAGTTGAGCATGATTTCTTTCGCGTTGAAGGATAACACGAAGAAATGGATGTACAGCGTCCCGGCGAGCTCTATTCGGTATTGGGATGACTTTGTGACCCTCTTTTTGAAGAGATTTTCCCTCAAATGAAAACTCAACAGATAAGGCACTAGATACATCAAATGTATTCGAACTGAGACTGAATCTTTTCATGCTTTCTTTGAGAGGTTCAAAGACCTTCTCCAACAGTGCCCTCATCATGGACTTGAGCTACGGCAGTTCTGCCCGATTGTTAATGAGGCCCTCAACTACAACACCCGTACAATGTTGGAGTCAATGTGTCAGGGTGATTTCCAAATGAAACCCATCGATGAGGCGTGGGACCCTTTTGAATTAATGGCTGAACGCACCTTTTGAGTGGGATACCATGAGAGAGCCACAAGTGACCAGGTCTTCTGGTCAAGCTGGTGTTCCCATTTGGTATTCGGGATTTACCCAGTAGTCGTTTGAGATCGAGTCAACTATCGCATTTAAGGCGAAAATGGTTGCTCTCATGCGTAGGATTGAGAGTTTAGAGTTGGACCGAGCTCTTGTAGCTCAGGTCTCTACTCCCGCGTGTAGTAGGTGTAAACTTACAGGACATGATGACTCTCTCGAAGTTACGCGTCATCTTGCCTAAGCACCTATAGCCATAAGTTGTTTGAGCCGTGTTTGATTGCTTGTCTTCTACCATCACCAACTACCTACGCTAGCTCTAGGGATTCTTTCTTTCTCATCTGAGTCTTCTCCTCCTCTATATTCTTCGTTATAGTCTCCTCCTCTGATTACACCTTCTATTGTGTGTTGTTTTATAGTCGAGTTGAGCGTTTTATGTGAGGTTGTGCTCGTTCTGGTGAGAGCGCTAGACTTGAGAGAGTGCATTTTTCTGAGATGGATGGTATAGGTGATCGCCTATCTCCGCCTCGAGCTCCTTTGGAGCGTGAGGCTGAGTTGTCTTATGGCGATTGGGGAGACCGGGTTCTATACATGGATTACCTTAGTCCGCTCCAACCACCACGTAGACCTCCTCCTCCTCTGACTCAGGATGAAGAGGGATTCGGCCAGGATCGAGTTCTTGGTGCACCACCACCTTTAGCTCGACAGGATAGACCGATGACTCAGTGGGAGCGGACCCATCTTGGTCGGGTCGCGCAACCTTCTTGGATAGTTTTTCCACCAGCTCGCGGGAACAACTATGAGTTGAAACATCAATATGTGAGCATACTTCTAACCTTCACTGCCAACAAGGAGGATCCGTATATTTTTATACGTAAATTCGAGAATTATGCTCCATTTTCAAGCTTCAACAACTTGACGAGGATTCAGTCTGGTTGAGGATGCTTTCTTTCACGTTCATGGATAACGTGAAGAATTGGATGTACAGTCTCCCGATGAGCTTTATTCGGTCTTGGGATGACTTTGTGACAGTCTTTCTGAAGAGATTTTTCCGTCAAATGAAAACTCAGCAGATATGGCACCAGATACATCAAATGTATCAGACTGAGACATAATCTTTTCATGCTTTCTTTGAGAGGTTAAAAGGCCTTCTCCAGCAGTGCCCTCATCATGGACTTGAGCTATAGCAATTGTGCCAGATTGTTTAGGAGGGCCTCAACTACAACACCAACACATTGTTGGAGTAGATGTGTCAGGGTGATTTCCAAATGAAACTCATCAATAAGGCTTGGGACAATTTTGAATTAATGGTTGAACGCACCTTTGAGTGGGATACCATGATTGAGCTACCAGCCGCCAAGTCTTCTGGTCGAGCTGGACCATATCAAGTTGAGTCAACTATCCCGTCTGGGGAAAAAATGGTTGCTCTCATGAGTAGGATTCAGTTTAGAGTTGGACCGAGCTCCTATAGCTCAAGTCGCTACTCCCGCGTGTAGTAGGTGTGGATTTACAGGACATGATGACTTGGAATGTGCTTATGCTCTAAGGAATACTGAGCATACAAATACGATGTATCAACAGAGGCACCGTAATGACCCGTACAGTCATGCCTACAACCCGGGATGGCGAAACCATCCTATCTTCTTTTGGGGGCCTAGTGGGGGCCACGGTCATAGCTCACACGCTCAACCTCAATCTATGCCTTATCACCCTCCATGCCCATCGACAACCTACCAACACCCACATCAAAGGTCTCAACACCATAATTACCAACTTCCTCAGGCCTCATCGTCGGGTTATTCTTACCAAACTCCACTACCCCAACGGGTTGACCCAAAGGACCCTTCTACTGATCAAACCCTCCAAGTGTTCATGCAGAGCATGCAAAGCTCAGTCAATGCTTTGGAAATGCAAGTTAGCCTATTGGCTTATCAATTCCATGAACGTGAGAGGGGTCAGTTACTGAGTCACAGTGGTAAACCCCAGGAGTCAACCTGCTCAGGCTAGGCGGAATGTGCAAAGTGTTGAAAGTGACCCGTCGCAACATGCAAATGTTGTCCATACATTAAGATTGGGATGGGTTGTTGAAAACAATGTGGAAATACCTGAATCCAACCGTGTTGGTGACTCTTCTGAGGAGGGTCGTGAGTCTATCAAGGAACCCAATTCTGAGACTCCTCCTCATGATAGCTATGTCCCCAAGGCACCATTCCCTCATAGGTTGACTAAAAACGTGATGAGCATTGGGAGAAAATCGTTGAGGTACTTAGACAACTTAAGGTGAACATTCTGTTGTTGGACGTTGTTCAACAAATGCCACCGTATGCCAAGTTCCTTAAGGACCTGTGTACTGTTGAGAGGACAACAAATGTTCCCAAAAAGGCATTTCTAGCCGCCAATGTGGGTTTGATATTGACACAACCCATGCAAGTTAAATACAAGGACCCTAGTTGTCCAACTATTTCTTGCATGATCGGTAATGTGACAATTCCTCAAGCTCTATTGGATTTGGGAGCATATGTGAACCTTCTGCCCTATTCTATCTGTCAACCTTGGAATATGCAATTTTAAGCCAACAAGGACCACCCTCCAGTTGGCTGACAAATACGTCAAGATTCCACGAGGAAGTGCGGAGGATGTCCTTATTAAAGTGGGTGAGTTCGTATTCCCAGTTGATTTCATCATCTTGGATACTGAACCTGTGTCCAACCCACAAGGACAAAATCCAGTGATCCTTAGGAGGCCATTTCTGGCGACGTCTAATGCTTTGATCAATTGTCGTAATGGCTTGATGAGGTTATCTTTTGGAAACCTCATGGCGGATTTCAACATCTTTAATCTCGGTAAGGAACCCAGGCTCTTCGACGATGTTATTGGAGCCAATTCATTCAGGCCACGGATGAGCTTGAGTCATTGGGCATGTTTGACTCACATCGACATATTATTGAGGTACCTAATGACCAGGTTTCGATTGGAGATGATTTTGAGGAATCCACTTGTGAACTTCTAGATGAGGAGGCATATCTGGGTGCCTGCTCCTCTTACCCTGTGGCCATTGAACCACTTGAAATTAACTCTAAATCCAAAAAGGACACACCTCCGGTCGAGCTTAAACCGCTCCCCGATAACCTTAAATACATATTTTTAGGGAATAATGAGAACTTGCCACTCATTATTGCTTCTGATCTTGCAAAAGATCAAGAGGTATGATGTATAAAAATTTGAATCAATATTGTCTCCTTAAGAATCCATCCCTCTTGGGTTGTACGCGGATGCGTAAAGGTCACATTGAGCATTTTGGGAAAATGTATGCTCATACTCAGGCTCTAGGGGAACATAACGACATTCCTCGATAATGTACCACTCAACCCACAACAGTCACACGGTACGGCTGCTGGACCCACCGGTGCACTTATGTCATCTACCGCACGCATGAAAGTGGCCAAAGTTGTTGTAATGTCTCAGTTAGTTGACCAAGATATGATCCGACATAACTAGATGGTGGTATTGTATTCGGTGCCTGTCTCATAATACCATAAACATTACAAGAAACAACATAAACTCTAAAGCTAGTATGAGACAAGTACCTAGTGTGTACATTATCCCATTTAATACAAGGTTAAGCATGTTACGAGTATAGATCTACATTAAGCACAGAAAATGACACAAATAAAAGAACTCATCACTATCACATAATCTACATCACCTCCACCCCAAATGGGGTGGATCTACTATCTACTCATTAAGCTAACTAAAGACTTAAGGAAACAAAACATGCAAGACTAAAGGAAACAATATATAACTAAAAAGATAATATTTTATTTACATGATTCACATTACAATGTGACATCTTCTCCACCTTGAGTTTTGCTTCAAAGGCTTACTCCAAGTAGAGAGAATGACCACCAAGGAATGAGTATGTTACAAAGGATGAAGAAGAGTTCTATTTATAGGCATGAGAAAGGCAACTGGGGACAATCCCCCAGTGTGAGACTAATGAAACATTCTCAAAACATGCACAAACATATAACCCATATCTGTGTGAAATTGGGTCGGTTTCCGACTAAAAGGGACCGCCAATTGGCTATCACTTTTTGTGAGATGTGATCCGGTTTTGGATATTTTCTTAAATGCTTCAATTCTTCACATAGGGTGCACTCGGATCGGTTTTTGGAGTCGGGGACCAAATCTAATTGCCAAAATACTCCCCATGATGGTGTGGAGTTTCTCAGTTTGCTATTTGCTCCTTCCAGCTTACATCTAGGTCCTTCCCTCCTGCAGATGGGTCCTTGTGTATGACCAACAGGTGCAGTTTGCTTCTTTTAAGTCTTTTCTTCTTATATTTTATCACTTTTTCTCTTTTGTTATATTCTTTGTTACTTAATACCTGAAAATACACAACAAACACCCGAGTAGCACAAAATTAGGGTAAAACTTAAGGATATATAGCATGAATATGATGCACAATATGCTACTTAGCAGGAACTCTACAATTCAGAATGAAATCAAGTTCACACCGGAAGGTGTACCGAAGGGAATGAACGTCAAACGCTTCCAAAATTTCATTGGCACGATAGCCAGGAGGAGACAAGTATTGCCTCCTTGTTATTCAGATTAGAGATTAGTCCCGAAGAAAGACATGGATGTGGCATGGACGCAATTGACGATATTATTACATAGTTCTTAAGTTACATTAGTATTGATTTAAATTGTAAACTAATTTGATTTTATTTCACAGTCACAGTGGACAGTTCCTGAGGGGTTTAGATACAAAATTATCAAGTCTCTGAACACCAAATGGAAGGGAAAAAAGTACCAGTTGTACCTTAAGTTGCAGATTTGGAGAGTAGAGTGACTAGATTGGCGGCTAGACCGCAACATATTTTTGTGTAGGATTGGTCTACTTTGCTTGACTACTGGTCCAATGAGGTGTTCAACGTAAATTTGTTAAGTTTTTAGATTAATTATTATCAATGACTAAAAAACTAAGAATTTAGTTTATTGGTGATGCAGAAGAAGAGTGAGACTAACAAGAAAAACCGGGTGAATTTGGTAATACCACATCAGTGTGGTACCAAGGTGGTGCAAAATTGGGAGAAAATTGTGAGATATGATTTATTTATTTTTAAATTATTATAGATTCATTACTTTTTTTAATTCTTATATATTCAATGGTATTGCAGATTGCAAAAACCTAGACGCTCCAATGCCTAGTCGTACAGATATGTAAATTGATTGTTTTAATAACCGCAAGTCCACAACGTCAGTTAAGACGTGGCAAATATGGGTTGAACCTCAAGGATTTGTGAGTATTGTTGTGACTACCACACTGTAATGTCACCGAAAACGTGGGAAATTTAAAACAAATTTCAAAACATAAGACCAGAGAAATAGGGGAAATTATTCCTCAATTACTCAAAATAGGTACCCCATCACACGAGAGGTTCAAAGTATGATTACATCGAAAGCAAGAAAATACATAATAAAGATAACTATGACAACCTAGGAGATAAGACTTGTGGATCCCATCCCGGGTCGACCGTCCCCGGTCACCACCCACTCATCACCTAAGGAGACCTTGAAATGCAACATGATGAAATGCCAAAGTTTTCATAAAGAAAACCCCGTATGCCAAGCCCCTTATAAATACATGAATATACAACGCATGTCCTATTATACTAGTATCATATGATACAAAATAAAACCATCCCAATCCCGGGGAAGTAAGGGACAACAGTCCCACCAACAACATCGGGTCCCCCATGGGGACCTACCGCTGGCACATGCGTCCTTACAGAGAGAACACACACCACACGTGGCTATACTAATCATGAGGGTTCGGTGAGGGTCACATGCACTTCCACATCATAGATACAGATTTGATCTCGTGGACAATGCCACACCCGTCGGAGCCGTCGCTCGCAAGATGGTCAACTCGCCTGGTTGTGCCACAGTCGGGCTACCTGTCAGAATAATCGTCAGCCAGTCATCTCTGCCACAACACAGGTCGGACGGTCACACCCTTCCACCAGAATTTCCATCGCAGGTCCTTCAACATCTTCATGCTCCAGGGATAAATAGAGTATCGTGATCTATGGCCTCTTCCCTGATTTCCTTCCTCAGGTCCTCCATCTGCGGCACCCAGATGCGGTTCTTGAACCTCAGACCCCCATCCACCCCTATACTCACTCTGATCCTTTCTTCATAATTAACTGAATCAGGCTGGTAAATTTTGCATCTCCACTCTGGGCCTGCACGATCCTCAAGACTATTTGAGGCTCTGATCTCAGTCCAGAAATCATAGCCCCCTATGATTCCCAAGTGAACAACTTCCACTCTACGAAGATCTCAATCAGTCTCCACTCCTGAGTGCACATACTGGCCACTGAAATCACCACCTTCCTGCTTAGGGCATCCGTTACCGAATTCGACTTCCTTGGGTGATAGGAAATGGTGAAGTCGTAGTCCTTGATGAACTGGAGTCATCTGCGCCGCATCATATTCAACTCCTTCTGTGAAATAGATACTTCAGACTCTAGTGATGGGTGAAGACCCCAAACCTCCCTTTGTCAGATAGTGCCTCCAGGTAGGGTAGTTCTTCGCGTACACCTTCAATTGTCTCGACGCGTACGCTACCACCTTCTCGTGTTGCATGAGTACGCAACCCAAGACAATCCATGATGCGTCGCTGTAGATCACGTAACCACCACTTCAACTCAGAAGAGTTAGAATCGGTGCAGTCATCAACCATCTCTTGAACTCCTCGAAGTTATCCTCACAACTCTAGGACCAAACAAACTTGACGCCCTTCTACGTCAGCACCATCAGAGGTGAAGCATGCTTGGAGAAATCCTTGATGAAGTGACAATAATAGCCTGCGTGTAGGACCCACTCTCTCTTGTTATATGAATAAGGTCCTTCATGATTTATTTGTTATCAATATTTCTCATGTTCATGTATTATTAGTTGTTGGATTCATGTGATTTGTTCATGATTAGTTCTCAGAATCTATGGCTATCATGGCACTTGTATTTCATTGTCTTATAGCTGTTGTTGCTTCTTTTTGAGTGATATGATGTGGATGAAGGTTTATAGGTCAAGAACTTGATACTATAGTTATTGTTTCTTGGTCGTTGTTGGCAACGCTTTTGTGGTGCCCCTTGTTTATGTTGTTACTTCAAAGTTTGTGCCCGGAGGATGGTGTGAGGAGTTTGTATCTAGAGCTCTTGTTAAGAGTTAGGGATAGCAATTTTCGACAATGAAATATATTCAAGGGGGGTAGGTTGTAAGACCCGCTCTCTCCTATTATATGAATACGGTCTTTTTCATCTTCATATTTTTTGTACATTAGTTGATTGTATGCTTCAGGTTTTGTATGCTTATTTTTGTTTCGGGAAAGTTTTCTTTCAAGGAAAAGTTCCCTTTTTGGTCAAGTGAAATCGACTCGCAAACGGGTGCGACTTATCGGGCAATTTTGTAATCGATTCACTCAATAAGGGACGAGTTGCTTGTGAAATTCGACTTGCCTTGTTGTTAGGGCGTGGGGGGTTCACTAAGCAGGTAGGATGATGTGGCATCCTATTCAGCAAGAGGAGATCTGATTTTTCATACAAATTTTGATATACATGTTTTAGGCAAGTGTTAATGGAGACTTAATTCCATTCACTTGTTGCCTTTTCTTTGTTTCCTGGAAACAAAAGCACAACCCTACACCACTTCCAAGCCATCCCTACCTTCTCTTTCCCTCACCCACAAAATTTCAGACCATCTCCATCTCCCTCTCCGGCGTGCTAGTGGCTGGAGCTCCGGCGATTCAAGTGCAGCAAGCTAGAGTGCATCTTTTGGAGTGGCTAGAAGAAGATCTTGGTGGGCAGATCTCCGGTGATCTCAGGCAAACTTTTGGTGAACTCAGGTTGCTCCTGGTCCTTGGATGAGGAAATCAGAAAGAGAAACCCCTAAGGGGTGGAGTGTGAGCACATATGAAGTGAAATAAGTGATGAATGATGCATGTAAGCATGTATGTGTGCGTGTCTTCATGCATAGGAAGTGTCTAAAAATGTGGCAAAACCTATCAATTCATTCACACAACATATCGACAATTACTACTTGATTAACATAAGATTATGGTCAGCATGAGAAGTGTCTAAAGATATGGCAAGACCCATAAAAAACTATGAACTCATGTCAAGAACAAAGCTAAGCATGGGAGGTGTCTAAATATTATGGAAAAACCCATCAAAACAAAGTTTCTTCAATCAATAAAGCAAGCAAACACAAATACAAACACATAACTAACATGTAGCATATTCAATAGGATATTTCAGCCAATAAACAAAAGGAAACTAAGCAGGGGAAGTGTCTAAATCTTATGGCAAAACTCATTAAAATCCCTAAAGATGTAGATGATTAAAATACCCCCAATAAACATACAAACATTCAAGTTTACACAATCCAAATTTATCAAACATCCAAACATCACAACATATATGTACATCATCTCCACCCCCCAAAGGGGATGGATCTACTCACTACACATTAAACAATCATTCCTATAAAGAAAAGGAGACATTCTAACTAATTTCGACTAAGATTAAAGAAACAATACTAAGCTAAGCATACAAGAAAAAGAGACAACATGAGAACAAAACAATGAAAAATTATTTTATTAAATGACTCACATTACTAGTAGCATTCTTCTCCACCTTGAGTTTTTGCTCCAAGGCTTACTCCAAGTAGAATGAATGCCACCAAGCAATGGGTGAATACAAATGAGGAGGAAGAGTTCTATTTATAGGCATAAAAAGGTAACTGGGGACAATCCCCCGGTATGAGACTAAACACATACTATAAACGGACATAAAACAACATAATACACGACCCGACTCAACCATGTCACATTTGGACACATTTTGACCGCTGATTGGCGGTCTATATGTGTCTGATCGAGTCTGCATTTTGGTGGCTCGGTTCTTGGTCGATTGCTTGGTGTTTGATGAACCTGATTTGGTTGTTGATGGTTGCGCCCGGATTTAATTTCCAAAGTACTCCTCATTAAGGTGTGGAGCTTCTTGATTTGCTCATTGATCCTTTTGGTTTTACATCCGGGTCCTTCTCTCTTTCATCTAAACCCATAAGTCTTGCAACTTAGTCATTTTCCTTGCTTTTGAGTCGTTTTTGGGACTCTTCTCCTCAAACCTGCTTATTCCTGAAACTTAAACATTAAACTTGTTACGTAGCATTGTTGAGGTGTAAGATAACGGATATAAGACACAAATGTATGCATGATATGATGCCAATCATGAGGCGTATTTAGACCGTGTGACCTCGTAATTAGGCGTCATGTAGTTGTAAGGGCCTGTAGTGACCTTAGGTTGTTTGAGTCGTGTTTTCTAGAATAAGATTCTACCCACGCTAGTTCTAGGGATTATTCCCTTCTCATCTGAATCTTCTCCTCCTATATATTCTTTGCGTAGTCTCCGCCTCTGATTACACCTTCTGTTGTGTGTTGTTTTAGAGTCAAGTCAAGCGTTTTATGCGAGGTTGGACTCATTCTGGTGAGAGCGCTCGACTAGAGAGAGTGTATTTTTTTGAGATGGACGGTCTAGGTGATCACCCATCTCCATCTCGAGCTCCATTGGGGCATGAGGCCAAGTCGTCGCATGGAGATGGGGGAGACCGGGTTCCTTACATGAATTTCCTCGATCCTCTACCACCACCACGTAGACCTCCTTCTCCTCCTCCTCCGACTCGGGAGGAAGAAGGATTCAGTCATGATCGAGTTCTTGGTGCACCACCACCTTTGGCTTGACGGGATAGACCGATGACTCTATAGGAGGGGACCCATCCTGTTCGGGCCACGCAACCGTCTTACATAGTTCTCCTGCCTGCTCGTGGGAACAACTATAAATTGAAATCGCAATATGTAAGCATGTCTCCTACCTTCACCGCCAATAAGGAGGATTCCCATATCTTTATACGTGAATTCGAGGAGGTATGCTCCATGTTAAGCTTCAACAGCCTGACAAGGATTCAACCTAGTTGACGATGATTTCTTACGCGTTGAAGGATAAGCAAAGAAATAGATGTACAACCTCCTCGCTAGCTTGATTCGGTCTTGGGATGACTTCATGACCATTTTGCTGAAGAGATTTTTCCCTCAGAGGAAGACTCAAAAGACTAAGGGCGACACCAGATACATCAAATGTACCAGACTAAGGCCGAACCATTTCATGCTTTCTTCGAGAGGTTTAAGGACCTTCTCCTACAGTGCCCTCATCATGGACTTGAGCTATGGCAGTTGTGCCAATTATTTTATGAGGGCCTCAACTACAACACCCGCACATTGTTGGAGTCGATGTGTCATGGTGATTTCCAAATGAAACTCATCGATGAGGCATGGGATACTTTTGAATTAATGGTCGAACGTACCCTTAAGCGGGACACCATGAGAGAGCCACCAGCCGCCAGATCTTCTGGCCGAGTAGGATCATACAAACTGGAGTCAACTATCGCGTCTGAGGCAAAAATGGTTGATGTCATGCGTAGGATAGAGAGTTTAGAGTTGGACGGAGATCCTGTGGCTCAGATCGCTACTCCCGCTTGTAGTAGGTGTGGACTTACTATTAATCCTGTGAGCCCAAGAAATTGATGGGGCCCATACCCCAACAATTGAATGTGGGATCGTGTGGGTCTATGGGTCCACTAATCACTATTAATCTAATCACCTACTCGTTTTATCGATAGAGTTATATGCAGCGGAATTTAAACAATTAAACGAGCAAGTAAGAAAGTAATGCAAACCACAAGAAGACACGTCGGTTTTATAGAGGTTCGGCCGTGCCTACGTCCTCTCTTACAAGCACCTCTCGAATCTCCGTTCGAGCCCCTCTTGCGTCTTCACTATGCCTCCCCGTTCCGGGCCGGGAGCAACGCCTTTTACAAGTCTTCAAGCTCGCGAACAACCATCGCCGAGCTTGGCACTACCTCTCACAATCCGAGAGGAACACTTCGGGCTTTCACCGAAATCCTTGCTTCTTGTCTTGGGCTTTCACCAAGAGACTTGCTCACTTTACAACAGAGGTAACCTTGAGTGGAACTCACTCTCTAGTTGAGCACAACAATTGCTAGTATGATGATTGATGAAGGATGTGGAAATTAGGCTTTGGATGGCTAAATTGGAGCTTTGAGGTTGTGGAAAATCTCACTATAAGTTTGACACTTTGGAGTTGTGAAATCTTATGGAAAACTAACTGTGAACCTCTATTTATAAGCTCCTAAAGATTTCTAGCCGTTTGGACAAGATTTGATTGGGGTTTGTGCAAAGCACACAAAACAGAAAATCAGATTCAGAAATCTGTCCAGAAACGGTCGACCGAAAGGTGTATCGGTCGACCGAACCCTTGAGTAAGTTAATGGATCGATTGACCGAACAAAGGTATTGGTCGACCTAACACTTAAGTTCTATAAGTCAACGGTCGACCGAACAAGTACCGGTCGACCGAACTACAGGGTTCGGTAGAGGGAAAACTCGATCGGTTGAACTAAACTTGTGTCGACCGATAGCAGGTAGATTTTACCTATTAGAACGGTCGACCGAACAAGGTATTTTGTTCGACCGATTCAAAAGTATTTGGGGGTGTATTAAGAGAAAAATGTGTATACGACCGTTGTATAATACGACAAATATAACGGTCGTATTTTTACCAGAAATGGCAAACGAAACGGTCGACCGAAGGTCTACCTGTCGACCGAACAGGTCTGGGTAAACGGTAAACAGAAGTGTGATCGGTTGAACTGATTGGTCTGGTATAACAAAAATTGTGTATAACCGGTCGACCGAAAGGTGAACGATCGATCGAACTCAAGCAGACTGGCGACCAATGTTTTTAGGTGTTTAGGTGATCTAATGGAGTCCAAATGATATGATATTTTGTGTGTGACTCCTACAAGGAACCTAGTGTGTGAATGCATGCATATTAGCTTAAGTTATGCTCAATTCACATAAGTTCCTAATACTCAAAGAAAGGTAAAATTACATGTCTTCAATCCTAGCTTGATTACATGTCTTGACTTGATTTTTCTTCTTTCTTGAGTCTTGATCACCTGTAGATGTTAGCACAATACAACATCTATACCATTATACTACATGTGCTGATCTACATGCTCTAATTGAGATTAGGTTGAAATACATCATCAAAATACGGATTGAGGCCAAAAAGCCAACAATCTCCCCCTTTTTGATGATGGCAACCTATATCTTAAACCAACCTAATACTTGAATTTTGTATATGTAAACTATGCATATAAATGCTCCCCCTATGAATGTGCATAGTTTATCTTGACAATATCATGTAAATTTCAAGTTTCCCCCTTAATTATCTATAATTATCTCTCCCCCTTTGACATCCATCAAAAACAACAATTAATTTAGACTTTAAACATAGAATTTGGATGTCTTGTAATGAAGTTGCTCCCCCTAAATTTTGCACTTCATTACACTAATAAAAGATATAACATTTAAGCTCCCCCTATCAATAAGGCTAGATGAAAACTATGAATATGATTCAAGTTAATTTCATTTGAGTTTCAACTTAGGCCTTATTCTAACATCCATTTAAAAATTTGACATTTATAATCAATGGATGTGATAAATGATTTGCAATGAATAGGGTTAATGATTTTCAATGAATTGAATCTAAATATATGACAATTAAGCATATAAGACTAGATTAGAGCTAAGTTAACATGAATTGAATAGATAGGAATTTTATACCAATGTTGAATTCAAATTTAGCTCTAATCTCATTTGGTGATGCAACCGGATTTGAATATGACTCTTGAGCTCACCCGGTCACCACCAATCCCCTCTTCAAGCTCCTACAAGTGTAGACTTTGGTACCCATTTTTGCTTGGGTCCATTAAGTTTAGCTTTTGGTACCCAAATCCAAGTTGATTTTGGTACCTCTACACTCACATTCTTTTTCATGGTAAAATTATGTTTAACATTAATTTGACTAGGAAAGTTTTTAACATAAAAATTGTTTTTATTGCCATGTGTGAACTTATGCAATTTATTTGACAAATTTTCATTTAAGGCATTAAGTTCACTGTTTTTAGTTGCTAGAGATTCATTTAAGCAATTTAGATTTTTAATCATAAATGTATGCTTTGCATTCATGTTAAGCATGTGAATCTCTAAGTTTGCAACCTTTTCATTCATGCAATTTAAGTCATGTAATAATTGCTTGCTTTCTAAATGAGATTTATCAAGTTTAATAAGCAAGTCATTAGTGTCAATTTCTAGCACATGACTATCAATTGCATGAGATGAGGTATTTTTAACATTTAAATTTTCTTCCTTCAAGCATGCATTCTCTAAAGTTAGAACTTCAATTTTAGCAAGCAAATCAACTTTATCATCTAAGATAGATGCATTTTGACATTTAAGATCGTGGATTTGCTCATTTGCTACTTGATTAGTCTTGTGAAGTTCTTTATATTTTTCAAATAATCTTTGAAATGCATTTTGTAGTTCATTAAAATCATAGGCATTATCTTTTGAACTACTACTTGAAGAATAACTAGAAGATACCTCATCTTCACTTTCTCCATCGGATGAGCTTGATGATGATGAAGATGTTGAGTTAATCTCCATTTTCTTTGCTTGAGCTACATCCTTCGGATTTGCTTCTCCCTTCTTCCCGGTTGGTGAATCTCCTTCACCAAAATTCCTTTCTAATGTTTGCCATATTGAATAAGCACTATCACATGAGCAAACAACATTAAAAAGTTCATCTCCTAATGCACAAAATATGACATTCATAGCCTTAGCATTTAGGGATGCATTTTTCTCATCTTCTAAACTCCATTTACTAAAATCATATCTAGGTGATTCATATAGAGTTTGAATCATAAACCACATGTTAATGTTCATGGATTTAATAAATGATATCATTTTACTTTTCCATGAAACAAAATTATTTCCATCAAAGTGTGGTGGTTTACAAGATTCTAAAGGTGTGGATGCATTAAGAGCCATGTTAATTTATCGATTAAGAACAAAATTAACGAGCAAGGCTCTGATACCAAATGTGGGATCGTGTGGGTCTATGGGTCCACTAATCACTATTAATCTAATCACCTACTCGTTTTATCGATAGAGTTATATGCTACGGAATTTAAACAATTAAACGAGCAAGTAAGAAAGTAATGCACACCACAAGAAGACACGTCAGTTTTATAGAGGTTCGGACACGCCTACGTCCTCTCTTACAAGCACCTCTCGAATCTCCGTTCGAGACCCTCTTGCGACTTCACTATGCCTCCCCGTTCCGGGCCGGGAGCAACGCCTTTTACAAGTCTTCAAGCTCGCGAACAACCATCGCCGAGCTTGGCACCACCTCTCACAATCCGAGAGGAACACTTCGGGCTTTCACCGAAATCCTTGCTTCTTGTCTTGGGCTTTCACCAAGACCCTTGCTCACTTTACAACAGAGGTAACCTTGAGTGGAACTCATTCTCTAGTTGAGCACAACAATTGCTAGTATGATGATTGATGAAGGATGTGGAAATTAGGCTTTGGATGGCTAATTTGGAGCTTTGAGGTTGTGGAAAATCTCACTATAAGTTTGACACTTTGGAGTTGTGAAATCTTATGGAAAACTAAGTGTGAACCTCTATTTATAAGCTCCTAAAGATTTCTAGCCGTTTGGACAAGATTTGATTGGGGTTTGTGCAAAGCACACAAAACAGAAAATCGGATTCAGAAATCTGTCCAGAAATGGTCGACCGAAAGGTGTATCAGTTGACCGAACCCTTGAGTAAGTTAATGGATCGGTTGACCGAACAAAGGTACTGGTCGACCTAACACTTAAGTTCTATAAGTCAACGGTCGACCGAACAAGTACCGGTCGACCGAACTACAGGGTTCGGTAGAGGGAAAACTCGATCGGTTGAACTAAACTTGTGTCGACCGATAGCAGGTAGATTTTACCTAATGGAATGGTCGACCGAACAAGGTATTTTGTTCGACTGGTTCAAAAGTATTTGGGGGTGTATTAAGAGAAAAATGTGTATACGACCGTTGTATAATACGACAAATATAACGGTCGTATTTTTACCAGAAATAACAAACGAAACGGTCGACCGAAGGTCTACCGGTCGACCGAACAGGTCTGGGTAAACGGTAAACAGAAGTGTGATCGGTTGAACTGATTGGTCTGGTATAACAAAAATTGTTTATAAGCGGTCGACCGAAAGGTGAACGGTCGACCGAACTCAGGCAGACTGGCGACCAATGTTTTTAGGTGTTTAGGTGATCTAATGGAGTCCAAATGATATGATATTTTGTGTGTGACTCCTACAAGGAACCTAGTGTGTGAATGCATGCATATTAGCTTATGTTATGCTCAATTCACATAAGTTCCTAATACTCAAAGAAAGGTAAAATTACATGTCTTCAATCCTAGCTTGATTACATGTCTTGACTTGATTTTTCTTCTTTCTTGAGTCTTGATCACCTGTAGATGTTAGCACAATACAACATGTATACCATTATACTACATGTGCTGATCTACATGTCCTAATTAAGATTAGGTTGAAATACATCATCAAAATACGGATTAAGCCCAAAAAGCCAACATGGACCTGTAGATTGCTCCCAGATCATTCTATAAACGAATCAATCCTCTGTTTAATCAACTTGTCCATTAAAATCCAAAGTAAAATATTAGGCATTCTTGCTTTTTTAGGTCATGAATCATGTACTTGATTTAGGCACGTAGCTTGCCTTTCATTTAGCTTTACTTTCAGTTGTTGACTGCTGGCGTAAGGTACGCGTCTCCTACTCTCATTCATGCATTAGTTTGTATGACCATGTACTAGTTAGTAGGACTTGCAATGGAACACGAGTGAGGTGAGTGTTTGTTTGGTGAGTTGCTTGATAGATTAAGGATTTTAAACATCTTTAAGGGCACCACCTATAGTCTTCAAGATAAGCTGGGGGATTTCATCACCCCTCCCTTAGCTTCACAAACAACACTCAAGTAAAAGCCTAATTTTAAAATCAATTAGACATTGACCCCTAAGGTCCTCGGTTGCATTAGGAGAGTGATCCAGTCACGACCGTCATAGCTTAATCAACGTCGCTCACTCTGTCGATAGTAGGAGAGACGAGATCTCCAGATCTTGACTCACTTGCTGGACTTTGTGGTCTTCGTCGTAACAAGGTGAGGCATGTTGAGGTTGTGTGACCTCGTAGTTTTGCGTCGTCTAGCAATAAGTACCTATAGTGACCATAAGTTGTTTGGAGTCATGTTGGCTTATATGCTTCTGCCATTACCTACCCGTCGTAGCATAAGAATTTCTTCCCTTCTCATCTGAGTCTTCTCATTTGAGTCTTCTCATCCTCTCCTCTACGCACCTTCTGTTTTAATTGTGTTAAAAAAGCAAAAAATAGAAAAAGTTTTTTCGTGTGACTCGTGTGGGTGTGTAGCTTTGTGGATACCAGTGTGGTCACGAGACACTGAGGGTCGTTTGACGAGATACGACATCAATCTGTCCTCGTTTGTCAACTTTTTGAATGCATCCTTGTCCCGTGTCCTACACAGTCCCGAGACCATGGTCAGTCGTGTACCACACGAGGACGACCCAAGTTTTGGAACTACAAAGCTACTGATCCAGCAGTTGGGGGTCACCAATGTCGTCAGTTGGTTTCCTTGGATCCCATACCCCTCCGCGATCGATTCTACCCGAGTCATACTGCTCTACCTTCATACATCGTATTGCTAGAGGTGAATGAGAATCACTTTGAGGTTAAGACTCAATTTATCTCCATGCTCCCTCATTTCACTAAGAAGGGTGACCCCTATCTCTTTCTTAGAGAATTTGAGGAGGTCTATGCACAACTTAGCAAAAACTCCATCCACCTTAGGCTAGTTCCCTACGCATTGAAAGGTGATGCAAAGAAGTGGTTGTACAACAACCAAGCGAATGCCTTTAGAACTTGGGATGAATTCCAATTTGCATTCCTCAAGAAATACTTTTCAAATCATCGGACTCAAAAATTAAGGAATGAAATCAATTTGTTTTATCAACATGAGACTAAATCATTCCATGCATATTTAGAGAGGTTCAAGGAGCTAGTATATTCATGCCCACACCATGACATCGAGTTGTGGCACCTTTGTCAGATTGTCAACGAGGGTCTTCACATCTTGTCCCGAATACTCCTTGAGTCCATGTGTCACGGAGAGTTCTTAGGAAATGATGAAACTGAGGCATGAGATTTCCTAGAAGACCTCGTTGAGAAAACCATGCAGTGGGAGTGTGTGAGGGAACCATCACCTAGCATAGGAGTGAGGACCGCAAATGCAAACTCGACTAGATTGGGAACCACAATTGCTGTCGATACCATTTCGGCCACCGAGGCACGCATGGCGGACATAATGCGCCGTATGGGTTTGATTGAGCTCAAAAACCAACAAGGTGTGTCTGATGTGTCTGCATCTGGTTGGTTCCTTGTTATAAATGTGGTAGGGTAGGTCATTTAGGGGACGAGTGTGCATCCATTTCTCCAGAGATAGAGCAGGTCAATGCCATCTATGGTAGACCCAGGAATGACTCATATTCATCATCATATAACCATGGATGGAGGAACCACCCTAACTTTTCCTGGAACTAAAACAATGTCCAGGGTGGTCCTTCAAACTTCTCCCAACCACCTAACCAACCAATACCAACCTACCATACATTCACAATCTTATCAGCCACCCCAAGCTCAACCCCCTAATCCACCAAGTTTCCCAAACTCCAACAATACGGAAACCTGGTTCAATTTGCTTGAGACCTTGACTCGTGGACTTGAGAACTCAACTAAAAACTTCATGGCATCCACGAGTCAAGTTGTCACTTCTACTCAGCAGACCATCAAATCTCTAGATCTTCAGATGAGCTAATTGACTATGTACATGAGAGAGAGAGAGAGAGAGGGACACTGCCGAGCTAGCTTGAGGCTAATCCCTGCATATACCAGCAACCACACATGCAAAATGAGAGTTTGATAACTTGGGGCCCACAAGTGAACCATGTGGAGGAACTAGTTCACCATGTCAATGTCCTTGTAACCTGAAGGAATGCAAAGCAGGTCGATAATCACATTTCCTTGCCACCACCACCTTCTATGTAACCCATTTGTGGGAAGGGTGGTGATAAGGAGTCCAATGTTGACGAAGTTTCTCCATCGACTCCCAAGGAAGGCGAGCTAGTTTTCCTAAACTTCCCCTCCTCCTCCTCCTCCTCCACGACTCCAAGGCAAACCTACGTGCCAAAAGCTCTCTATCCTAGTAGGTTAACAAAAATCAAAGTGACACAATGGATAAGATATTAGAGGTCTTTAAATAAGTGAAGGTTAATATCCCCTCCTATGTCATCGAACATATACCTCAATATACGAAAGTGTTGAAAGATCTCTATACATCAAAGAGGAAGACCAATGTTCCTAAGAAAGCATTCTTAGCTGCCAGTATGAGCTCACTTTTGTCCAATCCCACATACACAGAGTACAAGAAGCTCGGGTGTCCTACTATTCAATGTATGATAGGGGATACTAGCATGAGTAACGTATTTCTTGATTTTGGATCAATGGTCAACCTCCTCCCATCTTCTATTTATCAACAATTGAACTTGGGAGAATTGAAAATAACTAAGATCACTCTACAACTGGCGGATAGATCCATTCGTGTCTCAAAGTGGATTATTGAGGATGTGCTCATCAAAGTTGGAGATTTTATATTTCCAATAGATTTTGTTGTCATCGATACCAACCATGTTGCGAACACCCACTCTCAAATACCTTTGATTTTGGGTAGACCATTTTTGGCAACCTCGAAAACCTTAATTAATTGTAGAAATGGTCTCACGAAGCTCAATTTGGTAACATGAGTGTCGAGTTTCATGTGTTCAACTCTGGTAGGCAATATGAGCCCTTGGACCAACCTTTAAATATGAACTTCATCTGCCAATTTGATAAAGCACCGCAAAATCAACAAATACCCCCCACCAATGCAACCCAATGAGAATGTTTGTGTGCCCAGTGAAAAGTTATTGCCTATCTTTGCAATGCAACAAACTGAGTTGGCATCAAACATGAATGCACAAAGGGAGTGTTTGTTGGATGATTCAATTGAGACTGTTAGTGAGGGGGACACACCTCAACATATGCCCATACCAGAAGATATATTTACCCCATGTCCCGTGGCCGTTAAACCTCATGAGCTCCATCTTGACTCCAACAAGAACCCACATGCGACCAAGCTTATGCTCGATAATATAAAGGAGGTCGGGTGGTCCTCGCTGGACGACTTGGGAGAGAAGCCCCATATTTAGTGCGATAGATGTGTCACATAACACGAATGAGCTTAAGGAACTTATTCTAATGCACTCGACTATTAGTTGGAGGGTTTTGTTCGATGAACAACTAAACACTAGTGAGGCAACACAACTCAACTAAACTCATTCACGTTTCCTACACCCAGCCAATATCATGAGGGGTTTAGGCCTTTCATTTTTGACATTTCACCTCTCATGATACCTCAGAGAACCAATGAAGCGGGCCCATCATAGAAGATCTTTGGTCCGCAGGACTCGCTGTTCTCATTTGATATTCTGTGAACAAATGATTATGAGAATATCTTTGTTGATTTATATATCTTGTTTATAACAAAAAAACAAAAGAGGAACAAAAGACTCCACAGGTGAGCGGTTGTTGTTGTGGGCCCCAACCCTAGTGTATTTGGACCCCATTTATTTCACGTATTTGTCTCCTTTCTTAGGTTTCTCATAGGTTTTGAGGGGAATTTGGATTTATGTCCACCAACATAACCATGAACTTCCATTTGCGCTTCACGTTGGTGAGATCTTTTCTTTTTCATGCATATATGAATGTAGTATCATACTCACCTTCATTTTGGGCAACGCATGAAGTAAGTATGGGGGAGTGTTTTACGTGTGTACATACTCAAGTCTTTTGATTTATTTTGTTTGCATTGTTAGGGTCATGATAGTCTGCTGCATTTAATATCGATATATCTGTTTGCCATGATCCTTGGGTGACATGCCTTCTTTTGCTTGCCTAGTGCTTTAATTATTAACATTTCTTTCAAAACATTCATGTATTTGTTAAAGAAAATGTTTTGTGGGTTTTGCGTGTGTTTAGCATGTGCAAAAACCATTGAAAGGCGAAGCAAAAAAGATGCTCCCAGAATTGACTTGAACATGATGCATCAGGATATCAAGTACACCGACTTGAGGTCTTATCTTGTCATTAAGATGCACCCTGGTTTTCTCTCGGGGGGAAACTAATCATAGGATTTTCTATACTTAAATAAATAGAGAAGTCCACCTAGAACCTTGTGACTTGAATAATTTGTGTCTGTTAGTATAAGGAGTTTGTCGTAGTCAGGAGCCTTTAAACTCCTGTTGTGAAACCTTAAGTGTAGGTGTTTTGGTTCAAATGTAGATAAACAATAATTAAGTATGGTGTTCTCTCTTCTTGCACGGTTCCTACCTGGTGCTTTCGAGTCATCTGACTTGGGATGCACCGACCGAACTCCTGTTACCCGGGTGGTGGGGATCGCCCTATGTGGGGATTTAGGGGAAGGTGTACTTGATAGTGTAAGTCCTCACATGCAATGATGCACAAAACCGAACCTTGAGAGAATTAATGACTTGAGGATATTAAGGTTGCCCATGTCTTTCACTTAATTTCTTAATTAACTTTCTAGGTGTATGGACGAGATACAAATATAGAGTCGACCCATAGTATTACTATGTCGAATGATCGACAACAGTAGGTCCATCGAGTCATGTTGCTAGGTTGAATAATGCATCAATGTTCAGATTTTGTGGGTATATCCGTTCAAAACCCTCAGCAGACAACACTCCTCCTCCTTGGCGACAAGAAGGTTTAATGGCTTGTTGCACATGCTAAGTCCAATCGTGACTCCAACAAAAGTGAGTTAGAATTTCCCTGTTTTTCGTATATTTTTCATTTCATTAATTTTTCTCTTTCTCTGTTTTGCTCGGGGCAAGCAAAACTTATGTGTGGGGTTATTTCATTAGTAGCATATCATGCATTATATTCATGTTATATATCCTTAATTTACCCTTATTTTGTGCTACTCAAGTGTTTGTTGTGTATTTTCAGGTATTAAGTAACAAAGAAGAGAACGTAAGAGAAAATGGTTGAAAAATAAGAAGAAAGGACTTAAATGAAGCAAACTAGACTTGTAAGTCATACACAATGACCCATCTGCAAGAGTGAAGGACCTGGATGTAATCCGGAAGGACCAAATAGCAAACTGAAAAACTCCAGACCATCACGAGGAGTATTTTGGCATTTAGATTCGGACCCAAACTTCAAAAACCGATCAGGGTGTGCCCCACATGAGGAATTAAAGAAATTAAGAAGGCATCCAAAACCGGGTCAAATCAGACCAATTGTGATAACAAATTAGCTGCCTAAGACCTCCAATTTGTGGTCTATGTTGGTCAAGATCTGACCCGGCTTTTTATGGTTGTGTATTATGTAGTTTATGTCCAGTTTAGGTATGTTTCATTAGTCCCACACTAGGGGATTGTCCCCAGTTGCCTTTTTCATGTCTATAAATAAAACTCCTCTTCCTCCTTTGTAACCAACCCATTGCTTGATGGTCATTCTCTCTACTTGAGTAAGCCTTTGGAGCAAAACTCAGGTGGAGGGAATGCTACTTGTAATGTGAGTCATCAATAAAATAATTTCTTCTAGTTTTGTTTTAATGTTGTCTATTTTGAATGCTTGCATGTTTAGCTTTGTTTTGTTTTCTTAATCTTAGTATAATCAGTTAGAATGTCTCTTTCTTAGTATAATTGTTAGCTTAATGGGTAGTGAGTAGTTTCATCCCTCTTTGGGGGTGGAGATGATGTTTATACATGTATGAAGAATGGGAATGGATGTTATCTTATGAAATATATGATGAATGTGATTGTATGCTTGTTTGTTTAAATGAGAATACTTAACTTGATAGACTAGTATTAGGACATCATAGTGTGATAACCAGTCCATTCCCAATATCAAGTCAAAATCTACCATAGGAAATATCCCAAGGTTTGCTGGAAAGTTTTTATCTCCTACAATTACGACACCCCGGAAAAGAACTCTTCGACTAACAACACCTCCCCAACAGGTGTATTGACTTCCAACTTAAAGGTTAAACTTTGTGGGACATTTTCTATACATCTACCAAACTTAACGTCTTAAATCACAAAATAATAAACAAGGTTAGCCACATGAGTTACTTACCATAAAATGTAACTCTAGAAGACACATGATCCTTGAAGATGAACCATTGGTTGCTCGTATTGTACACGTTCGGACCGACCTACTCTGATACCAATTTGTAACATCCCCATACCAAGATAATATAAAAGGTACAAATAAAAAGAATAAAACGAGGATATTATTAAAGAATAATAAAACTCATACAGAACAAACTGATCAAGATGGAGCTTCAACGAAAATATTTAATTCAACTATCATCAGAATCCCATTGAGACATAAAACCTCAAAGGGCGATACGATTAACAAAACAAATAGCGGAACCAAAAGCAGATAACAGAAATATAATGTGTCACAGAACCCTCCGTGTATAATACTGAGCTCGCATATGTCCATCTTTAATTAGTCGAACCTGGTCCTGTAAAACACAACAAACAATGCCATGAGTTCCCCAATACAGGGAACCCCGTATGCCACCGCCCTACTGTCCTAGGCTACAAGGGACATGCTTCAATACAAATCCTAAGGCATACTTCCTGAGAAAGGACTCTACATCATATCATAACACACACAACTACAAGGCATATATGAATTTCACTACATGCAATACACAAATGAACTTGAGTGCTCGAGGCACTGGTCATGCAACAAATGAAAACATGCTGCTCGAGGCAATATTCATGAAACAAATCGAAACTTGAGTGCTCGAGGCACTAGTCGTGAAACAAATCGAAACTTGTCCTAGCAGCACGATCATATCATAAGTGGCCATCACCGTCACCACCACGACAAACACACGATCATTGAATAGGTCAACAACAACACGTCAGCTACCCACCGACATCATAAGTGGTGAAAAAGAACACTAGCAGTCTTATGGCACCTCGCGCCCGAATTAGTTGCTCCCCGTAAGGAGTCCATCCCGTTGAGTGGCACATAACTGCTCCACTAAGCATGAGTGCCTAAAGGTAGATTCCTTGTATAGAACCATGAACTACACTACATGTAACGCCCCCGATCTCGCGGGTACGCACACTGGGAAAGACTACAAGTGTCGCGATCAGAGACCTCCGCGACGACCGAAGGAGTTACAAAAGACAAACCAACAACGACTCGACAATACGTAGAGAGATCCTACATGGATAGACTAACATAAAACATGACTAAAAAGTGAGAGATTATCCATATATGGTAACAAGGTCAAATACAATACATCGAGTTCAAAAGGGAAATACATCATACATAATGCGGAAGCAAAAGACAAACTGAAGAATCTGGTCGACGTGTCCCTCGTGTACAGAATCTTCGACTACTCGTCCAGTCTACCCTGTAGGAATCTAAGTACCTGCAAGCACCGCATCAACATTTATGTGAGTTTTCTATAAAGAAAACCCAGTATGCCCCTGACCCAATCGGATTTATATGGAAGAATGCATGCAATCTATCTAAGACAAAAGCATCCGAAACAGAAACAGAAAAGCACATAATGCAACAGAAGGCTACGACTCCATAAGCCGTGCCGGTCGGGCACACCGGAATCATTCCTCAATAGGAACCAGAACACCAGCCTCGCTGGTCAAAGGCGGTCACTCGACAGTGACCCACCGCTCGTCACAAAGTGGTGCGCCGGATAAGTGTCCCAATTCACGGCAAGTGACCTACATGGTGTCATCGCGAACTTAGGAATACCTACCCTGAGACATAATGGCAGCGCGCCTGCCCAGGACTTATCTTATGCCTGGCCTCCCAACGTGAAGATCTTATGCGAATGGCCTCTCTAGCTAGATGACCCACTCGTGGCCCGTCGTCCCAAAAACAGAATGTGCCCAGAATTATTAATCAGATTAAATGCGATGCAAGCTACTTAAGCATCTAAAATCTAATGCATCTACAGTGTATGGAATGAGCTCAAGGAAAGGTATCCGGATACCCTCCTAACAGCCCCCAAACAAATCAAATCAGAACATCCCAATCAGGAATCAAACGAAACTCACAACAGCAAGCAATCATAACCGGATCAGAAAATCAAGATAATAGCTAATCGAGTCATCTACGGGTCATGATAAGGATGTTAAAAGGTCTGATATCCTAAGGGTCATACATAACCATATCATAACACTTCACTTCAGTAACATATAGACATGAAAGATACAATGGGATCATGCATTACAGCTAGATATATCAAAATCAAACTCCACAATAATCGATAGCATGCATCCTTAATTTCAGAGTTTATATGTGTTGATAACTGAAATCTCAGAGCATGATCAGAGTTGATATGGGTATGTATTACATGTATATCAGTAGGATAATCATGTTGGAACATGCATAAAATATCAGTAGACCATATGTTGCTCTAAACTAGCATACATGCATGTAACAGGTTAATATGTTGCTTTAGAACATGACACGATCAGCACATGATATGAAAGAGCCCGTTTACATTCATAAGTGCATGCATGACTACAACACCAGGAATACACACACATCAGATCATATAACAACATTATATCTTCTACTGAAACACAACAAGTCATATAGAGCCAAACACATTCAACACATTGAACTTGATAACTAACAAAAGACAAACTAACAAGTTCAATCGACTCACAACCATATGCATGAACCCTTGACCACTCCAACCCACATGCTTAGAGTATCCCTCTCAGGCCGTCTATGGTGGGAGAGGGTCAGTAGAGACCCATCCAAGCAGCTCAGCCCAACAACCGAGCAAGCTGATGCACATGGTGCACTAACCGCATGGCTAGCTCATTCAAGCGCACGCTGCTCAGACCGAGCTAGCCCATCAAGGTCCCCCTCACCCCTAGCCTCCCTAGGGTTGTTCCACACCTTTTCCTGACCCTTGCCACCGTCTAGAAGGGCTGGACCAGCCAGATGATCCAAACAAAGAGTCAAAAGGGTTGAAGACAAATCCTAGTCGGATCTTGTGTGCACCAGCCACACCCAACTAGATCCGTGTCCACCCCAAAACTCCGCCCAGAAGAAACCTCATGACTCCTGGTCGGACCTCACTGGAGGTCACCGGAACCCCGGTCCCTCTGGCTGCCCCACAGCCAGCCCCATCTAGCGCATGCTCCATGCGCATGCTAGAAGGGAACTCGGTTCTTGGTGCAACCGATTGCACCAACCACCAACATGGTGCTGGCTGGCCGTCCAGCCAACACCCCCTCCCATATAACTCTTCAAGGGTCAGGAGCATACCTGAATTTACGAAAAACTTTGCCCGAGATTACCGTAGATCAGCCCACCCAGATCTTCGTCTAGTTGCTCCCAGAAGATGCACTCTAGCTTGCTCCACTTGACTCGTCGGAGATCCAACCACTAGCACACCGGAGAGGGAGATGGATAGGGTCTGAATTTCGTGGGTGAGGGAGTGAGGGGGTAAGGATGGCTTGGGTTGAGGGGGTTTTGTTTGCAAACAGCCCTCCAACGTCAATAGGCTTCATGGCTATTCAAGTCACATTAAGGCATGCCAAAATGGCACCATTCCAAAGGCATCCAAAAGCCACGAAAATGCACAACCAAACCCTAATTCAACCCTTCCAATTCCATGCTACTTCAATATGGTTTTAGTCCAAAACCGACCCTACACTCACTCGGGCCCAAATTGAGTCGATCGAGTCAAACAACCGCGCGCTCGTCCGATGTGTCGCACCCGATCGACCAACGAGAAATCTGATCAAATCTACTCAAACAAGTATGCCATAACACAATTTGACATTCCAAGAAGTCAATTATGCATAACCGCGGAGAGTGGACTTATTATTATTATAGCAGGAGAGTGGGTCTTACACTACATGCATAACATACAAATCAAATCATATCGTACATTCATATATGAACACAAACAACACCAAACATTGCAAGACTTCTTACACAATATCAATCATGCAAAATCACACGTTATACAAGCCTAGCTTGGTCTCCAATCTACATCCCAACAAGACGTCTTTGAATTCTCGAGGCACTTACAAGATGAGACCGCTTCATTGAGTATTTCTACCCAAAAATAGTAACCAAATCCCATGCGCCCACATTCAATACAGTTGCACCCAACGGTGCATACAAAGCCAAGTCTAACACTAAGATGCTAACTCCACTTAATAAGGTGCACTTTGACCATCCAGTCTGCCCATCGCCTCAAGACAGGTGTGCCTCATGGGTTACATAGATGCCTACATAGGGTCCCAATTTCACTATAAAGGCCTAAGGTCTGATTTCCTAATAGCTACTGAGAACCTAAATCTAGGGCTGGCCACATGTCGCATGCTGGCTGGTCAAGATCCACTTTGCCACAATGTACAAGCCTAGACTAAATCATTCGTGTCTCGAACATCCCAACTCCAAATCTCGACTTACCTGAATTATGTAGACAATTCATCCCTCTATCTACAGCTTGATTTTCATGAGGAACGTCCATGGATAGGCTATGGTGCGCTCACTCTAACGACTGTTGTCCCGCCTTGCTACGTTTCTATAACACCAGCTTATTTCAACTCATCGTGCCTCACTCTACGGACATCTAAATCAGGCATTTTAAAAGGACTAACTTACCTATTCCGCTTCCCTATCTACCTTCCAAAATTCAATTGAAACGCCAAACGGTAGCCTAAGGTTAAACCTTTAGAGCTTCACTCTATCGCAGAGTCCATCCCGCCCTGACCCAGAAGTACTAATTCTAATGCACCTCAAACTACAGTACTCCAAATCAGGCTAAGCTTTTCTGTGTAGACAATTGGTTCATCTAGCTTTCCCTAAAATTTCATAGACAAAGTCTAATCGTAGACCTATCTATGCTTAATCAAAGATATGGTTGCCCTGTCCACGACTGAATCCAGACTTGACCCGAGTTGACTACCTATTAGTCCACATCCTTTTGACCCCCGATTGACCTATTCTAAGGTCAAATTAGGTCAATAAAAGTCTTTCCTAAGTCCTACCCTTTACAATGGCAACTTCGTCAAGTCATGTGCCCATGAAAATAGCTAACTACCCCCATGATCTTTGACCGCTCATGAAAATCGTAACTACCCAAGGACTAGGTCTGGCACACCTCTCATGGCTGCGCCAACCCAGATTTGGTTGGAACCACCTCTGACTCTGGTCCCCACCTTCTGCAACAACCTCTGACCAGGCCTCACCACCAGCCAAGTCCGACCAACCCAAGGCTGGACTCCGGCGAGCCTTCGGTGGTCAAAACCACCCATAAAAACACACAACACAACAAATTGCTCCATGTACGATGGCTAATTTATCTAATCAAATCCTCAAAACAAACTTCCGACCACAAAAATAATCTAAAACAAAATCTAACCCGATGGCATACCATAAGAAGAAGGTTCCTCTGGTGAATGCCCTCCCAAGCCAAGTGTGTGCTTCCTTGCACCATCAGTTGCTCGATTCTTCACCCTCGATGTAGCCACCTCCGTTCTCCCTTGATGCTCTCCTCCTCTGGCCGGTGCAACTTTTGAGATGAGGGTGGATTGGATAATGTACAGGCTCTCCAAACTTTGGGCCGGTTTCCCTTCTCTATCTCACGAATCTCTCTCTTTTCTCTTCTTTTGCAAATTCCTCACCTAGAAATCGTTTCTCTCTGTCTCTCTTTTTCTCTCTACAATAAAACCGTAGAAAACTCCTTAAATCAACCATATTATACTAGTTCTCTTTCTCCAAATTCGTGCACCCTATTCTCATGGAAGAATTATTCTAGGCCCTTCGATCATTTAAAACTATCTCCAAGAAATCGTGAACCACACATCCGGATCCATGATTTAGCCATCATGTGCATCCTAGTGCTGCCATGTCACATGCCCTCTCAATCCTTGAACCCAATCCTCTCTTGACACCTCAGCATGACATGCCACCTTGCCACTTCAGCGAGAGTGCACCGTCTTCAAGGTCCAAGCAAAGGTCAAGCTTGTTGACTCTCCTTTGACCGCACCAAATGTGGTGTTTTTCTTGACTTTATGGTCTTATTTCCCCCGCCTAATCCAATCCTCTAGTTCTCCCCCATTAAGCCACATCATACTAGTCACAATATAGGAGAAATCCATCATATTCGCACATCAAAATAGCTGAAGAAAATATTATTTATTGTTAAAAAAAACTTGTTCTTATAGAAAAAAACGTGCAATGCCAAGGTTGGTTTTTTCTTCGAGGCTTCTTTTTCCCTCATGTTCTTCATGTGAAGTTCACATGCCATGAGATTTCCAATCAGGTCCTCTATCTTTACTTTGGAGATGTCATGTGCTTCTTCTATGGCGACGACCTTCTCTTCCCATTAATTGTCGAGTGACCGGAGAAATTTCTTGCCATATCTCCCTCACTAAAATTTCTTCCAAGGATTTGTAGAGAGTTAGTTATATTGGTGAAGCGAGTGTTCATCTCACTTATATTCTCACCGAGTTGGATAGTAAAAATTTCATACTTATGCATGAGGTGACTAATTCTAGTATCTTTTGTTCTACTATCTCCCTTATGATGCATTTGAAGTCTATGTCAAATCTCATATGCACTTTCGCAACCTCTAATCTTATTGTATTCACCCTCATTTAAGCACAATAAAAGATGTTCATGATGCTAGAATTCATTTCACATTCCTTCATTTTAGCCACAGTCAATGTGGCTAATTTTTCTTCCTTAGGAGGGGTGTAGGGGTTTTGGATAAAGATCCACTACTTAAGGTCCCTAGAAATCAAGAAGATTTTCATTCTATTTTTCCAATAATCGTAGTTCGACTCATTAAGCAAAGGTGACCTTGTAGTGCGTAACCCTTCTACATGATTAGATGGTGATGATGTCGTGCTAAACTACGATTATGTAGATGAAATTTAGCACCTATGCTCTGATACCAATTGTAGGATTGATGGCCTCTAATAATATCTAATAATTGTCTCAATCTATACTTAAGATGCAGCGGAAATAAACAAATAAAAAGACAAGTAGAGAAAACAAAGATGTAATGAATTTATAGAGGTTCGACACCCCACCCGGGTCCTACTTCTTCTCTTGCAAGCTCCGCTCTCGTTTGTCTTCATCTTCACTAATCTTATCTCGTTCCGGGCCAAGATCAAGCCCTTACACCACTAACTCGCGAACAATTCTCGTCGAGCTCGGATCGTCCTCTCACAACCCGAGATGGATGCTTCAGGCTTTCACCGAAACCATTACAACGTTTGACAAATAAAACAAGAGTATCAACACTATACTGTGATCACACTTTGAGTAGGATAAGAATTTGGATCAAGTGTAGAAGTTGGAGCTTGGAGTGTAGGAATTTGGGAATTCTAGGAGTAGGAGGATTCTCTTTAATGAATGTGTGAGTTGTGAGTAGGAGAGTTTTGTAAATAAGGTGTGGAAACCTCTATTTATAAGCTCCTAGAGAGATACAGCCGTTGGTATTGATTTGGTAGAGGTTTGTGTATGATACACAAAATGGAAAACTAAGTTCAGCAAATATGTCCTAAACTGGTCGACTAACAGAAGATAAACGGTCGAACCAACTAAAGATTCGGTCGGACCAAATGGCTATGACTTAAGTTAGTGATCGAACAGATTATAGGGGCGGTTGACCATTTAGAAGTTTGTCTAATCGTTGGAGAATAAGACAAGAATAACGGTCATATGAAAATACGTAAAACAGTCGACAAAAAAGTTAAAATAGGTGTACTGATTGAGCTAGGAAAGATCACTATTGGAGGTAACGATTAACTAAAAGAAATGGTCAAACGGAAAACTCGTTTCGGCCAACAGTTTTGCACAGACAGTTTAGGTTTGGATTAAGTGACTTTTCGACTAAGGTTTGGGTGACCTGTTGAAGTCCAATTGATCTGAAATTTGGTTTGTAATTTCTACATGGAACCTAGTTGGTTTTTGAATAGGTTTGAACTCTTGTATCCTCAACTTCACATAAATTCCTAAGACTCAAATAAAGGCAAAATTTCATGTCTTCAAATAACTTAATTACATGTCCAGACTTCATTCCATTCTTCCTTGAGCTTTGATCAAATGTAGATATTAGCACAATACAATATATATTCTATGCATAATAAGTGTTACTCTACATTTGCTTGTGAATAACATTTGGTTAGTTAAATCATGAAAATATAGATTAAGGCCTAAAAGTCAACACATTGGTCAAGCCAGTTGATTAATATCATATCGTGCATATATTCATGTCTTAGACTCTCTGTTTTGAACCTAAGAAATGCTATGTAATGATTTCTATGTTTAAGTTTCAGGAATAAACAAGTTTAAGAAGAAGAGGACACAAAAAGACCAAAACGTGAGAAAAATGACTGATCGGTGTGACTTATGGACCTATCTGCGGGAGGGAAGGACCTGGATGCAAGCCAAAAGGACCCATTAGCAAATTGAAAACTCCACACCATCATGAGGAGTATTTTGGCAATTGGATTCGGGCATGAACTCACACAACCGATTAGGGTGCACTCAGTTACCATTTCATTACTATAAATAGAACTCTTCCTCCTCCTTTGTATGAAAATCCTTACTTGGTGGTCATTCTCACTACTTAGAGTAAATCCTGGGAGCAAAACTCTAGTGGAGAGATGCTACTTGTAATGTGAGTGATCAATAAAAGAAAGTTTTGTTAGCTTCATGTTGTCTCTTTTAATTCTTCCATGCTTAGCTTAATTTGGTTTTGTCTTAGTAGAATTAATTAGAATGTTTCCTTTTCTTAATATAAATTGTTGCTTAATGAGTAGTGGGTAGTTCCATCCCCCTTTGGGGGGTGGAGTTGATGTTTATACATGACATGAAGAATGGGATGAGTGCTATCTTTTGCTATATGATGAATGTGAGTGCATGCTTGTTTAGAATAGAATACTTAACTTGATGACTTATGTCGTAATCATTAGGTACTTCCCATGCTTGTTTAGGTTCTTAATAACTAACTTGTTTATGTTCATGTTAATCAACTAGGTTTGTGATTTGGATGATAGGTCTTGCCACAACCATTAGGTACTTCCTATGCCTAAAATACAATCTACATTTGTGCCTCATTGAATGCACTCTTCACCACTTTATTTCATGTGTACACACTCCACCCCTTGGGGGTTTTCTTCCTGAATTTCATCTTTCTCATTTCTTAGTTGCATAGTTTAGTTTTAGTTAGTCTTGTGCATTCATCTTTCCCATTTTTTAGTTGTTTGTTTAGAGTAATCAAACGCTCCCCCCATATTTGAAGGGAATGTGTTCTAAAAGTTTTACTTTTAAATGTCAATTATTATGAATTGAATGAGAAATCATTTTGTTCCTTGTTTATGTTATTCGTCTTTTAGAAGTGTTAAGGAAGAGGCTCTTGGTCCTTAACCGTAGAGCTCTAAAAGATATTGGTTTACATAAAACAAAAGATATTCGCAATCATGGTAATTAACATGGGACATTAATTACCGAGTTAAGATTGTCGTGTTGGTCATAGATCATTGTAGCTCTACAAGTGAGTGACAACACGGGTACACAAAAGAGGAAAATAGTACTTTTGTATACCGAATTGACCTAACAAGTAAAATATTATAGAAATGTGTTTCTGTGTCATTAATATTTTACTGTGTCCTTAGGTCCTTTGATATGAGACTTATATCCGATCACTTAAGGAGTTCTTGATTAGACTAGTGTCTTAAGCTATCGATAAGTGTAGTTTAAAGGCATTGGTTGGTTAAGTACAACTTTTGTTGGAGAAGATAGTTAGTCAAAAGACTATCATTGCCCCTCTTAATTGAGTGATGATATTAGTGGGCCCCTTGATAAAGCAAAGTTGTAATGTGCACAATGTGATTTGAGTTAAGTCACATATTTATAACTAGCTTAAAGAGATCAAGAAATGAATACTAATACAAAGATGACACAATACTACTTTGTGTGTATTCTTAATATCATGAGGCAAGGGACGAACACAAGTGATGCACTCCATCACTAAATGGATCGGGTTTTGGTTCGTGTGGAATTAAGACATCTAACTAATTGGGAGCTATAATGTGTAGCTAGATACCGCTTATAGCTTGTGATATTAAGCTCTTAATATCACTGCCAACTTAGTTTAGATCCTCCCATAGGTCACACCGCAAAAACCGTGAAACAAGAAGCTTGATTTTTGGTTCATAGGATGTGTCGGGTTTCTCATAGAAAATATGACACATATGGTGAACAAGTAAAATCAATTATGTTGTATATAAACATAATTAGAATCATGATAAATTCATATGAGATGCATATATTATGGGGTGCAATAATTTATTGTTGCATAGGATAATACATTGCATAAGTTGTGAATTTGCTAAAACCCCCTTAAGTTCAAATTTTGTTGGAAATAAATCCAAAATTTGAAATAGGCAAAATCGGGTAAAAGTTCGGTAATCCGTTGAGGTTCGGTCGACCGAAGGATCTATGGATCGGTCAACCGAACATGGAACGGATAATCGTAATTGATTGACCGAACTTGACCAAAGTGCCTGGAGCTTTGGTACGGTGTACCGAACCAGAAACGGTCGACCGAACAATGTCAAGTTCCGATATTTTCGGTTAACCGAATAGCACTCGGTCTTGGACGAGAATGGGTCCGATCGGTTAAGGAGAATTTTTCTCCTTAAGATTCGGTCATCCGTCACGTACTCGGTTAAACGATCGTGACAAATTCGGTTAACCGAGTGGGACTCGGTAAACCGAACAGCGGTCGATTTTCTGCCTTTGATTATTAAGAGATTAATTTGATCGATGGTTGGATTAGCTCCAAATTTGGTCAAACGTTTTGTGGGTGCATATAATGCATTATAGAATTAATTTGTGAGAGAATTTGTCATAAAACCATGGCTTAAGAATAGCCATGATTAAGAGTAAGATTGGAACCTATAAATAGGTCCTTATTCTCCCTAATTGTAACACACAATTCAATAATTAATTTCTCTCTTAATTCACCACAAAACCCACGAAAATTCTCTTAGTTTTCTAAGTCTTTGGAAGAAGAAATCTCAGAGGCTAAGGAAGGGGTTTGTAGCTAGATTCTAAGCTTGTTTGGAGATCGATTGGCTAGCTCCTTTCTCTCCAACCTTGTTTAGGGTTTCGGTGAACACTCGGAGGCATCCGGCGCGGCGAGAAGCATCCCCAACGTCTCCGAATCTTCAAGAAGTTTTTGAGAACTTCTAGGTATGAATTTCGGAGCCCTTGTTTGTTTTAATAGAGTTTTGAAACTAGATGTTAAAACAAACCAATGCATGCATGAAATAAATCAAAGAAAATTGTAATTGATCCTTATTATACATAAAAATTTCGAAAATATATATGTATAATTAAACATGAAATCCTACAATATTTTCCACTTGATTTTCGAAAAACTAGAGTCGACACACCTCCTTGTGGATCGATCCGTACTTGCCCCGTCTTCACCGATGGTCATGCACTTGCAATTAAACTTAGTTTCAATCACTAGCCATTGCATACATGTTGATGTTTTCATGTTCACGTATGCATGATAGGGGAAGAGAAGTATCTGTTGGACCATATTTCAAGGAAGTGGTGCTTCCATCATGTTGGCTTTTTGGCCTTAATCCATATTTTGATGATGTAATTCAACCTAATCTTAATTAGGACATGTAGATTAGCACATGTAGTATAATGGTATACATGTTGTATTGTGCTAACATCTACAGGTGATCAAGACTCAAGAAAGAAGAAAAATCAAGTCAAGACATGTAATCAAGCTAGAATTGAAGACATGTAATTTTACCTTTCTTTGAGTATTAGGAACTTATGTGAATTGAGCATAACTTAAGCTAATATGCATGCATTCACACACTAGGTTCCTTGTAGGAGTCACACACAAAATATCATATCATTTGGACTCCATTAGATCACCTAAACACCTAAAAACATTGGTCGCCAGTCTGCCTGAGTTCGGTCGACCGTTCACCTTTCGGTCGACCGGTTATACACAATATTTGTTATACCAGACCAATCAGTTCAACTGATCACACTTCTGTTTACCGTTTACCCAGACATGTTCGGTCGACCGGTAGACCTTCGGTCGACCGTTTCGTTTGCTATTTCTGGTAAAAATACGATCGTTATCCTTGTCGTATTATACAACGGTCGTATACACATTTTTCTCTTAATACACCCCCAACTACTTTTGAACCGGTCGAACAAAATACCTTGTTCGGTCGACCGTTCCATTAGGGAAAATCTACCTGCTATCGGCCGACTCAAGTTTAGTTCAACCGATCGAGTTTTCCTTCTACCGAACCCAGAAGTTCGGTCGATCGGTACCTGTTTGGTCGACCGTTGACTTATAGAACTTAAGTGTTAGGTCGACCAGTACCTATGTTCGGTCAACCGATCCATTAACTTACTCAAAGGTTCGGTCGACCGTTACACCTTTCGGTCGACCGTTTATGGACAGTTTTCTGAATCCGATTTTCTGTTTTGTGTACTTTGCACAAACCCCAATCAAATCTTGTCCAAACGGCTAGAAATCTTTAGGAGCTTATAAATAGAGGTTCACACTTAGTTTTCCATAAGATTTCACAACTCCAAAGTGTCAAACCTATAGTGAGATTTTCCACAACCTCCAAGCTCCAAATTAGCCATCCAAAGCCTAATTTCCACATCATTCATCATACAATCATCTAGCAATTGTTGTGCTCAATTAGAGAGTGAGTTCCACTCAAGTTACCATTGTTGTAAAGTCAGCAAGGGTCTTGGTGAAAGCCCAAGACAAAGAAGCAAGGACTTCGGTGAAAGCCCGAAGTGATTCTCTCGGTTTGTGAGAGGTGGTGCCAAGCTCGGCGAGGGTTGTTCGCGAGCTTGAAGACTTGTAAAAGGCGTTGCTCCCAGCCCGGAACGGGGAGGCATAGTGAAGACGCAAGAGGGGCTCGAATGGAGATTCGAGAGGTGCTTGTAAGAGAGGTCGTAGGCACGGCAGAACCTCTATAAAACCGACGTGTCTACTTGTGGTTTGCATTACTTTCCTACTCGTGTTTGATTTAGTTTAATTTCCGCTGCAATTCTTTGATCGATCAACCAAGTAGTTAATTAGGGTTTAATTCTGATTAGTCTTAATTGTGGACCCATAGACCCACACGATCCTACAATTGGTATCAGAGCCTCGTTCGTTAATTTTGTTCTTAACCGATAAATTAACATGGCTCTTAATGCATCCACACCTTTAGAATCATGTAAACCACCTTACTTTGATGGTAATAACTTTAGTTCATGGAAATCTAAAATGTCATCATTTATTAAATCCATGAAAATTAACATGTGGTTTATGATTCAAACTCCATATGAATCACCTAGATGTCATATTAGTAAATGGAGTTTAGAAGATGAGAAAAATGCATCCCTAAATGCTAAAGCTATGAATGTCATATTTTGTGCATTAGGAGATGAACTTTTTAATCTTGTTTGCTCATGTGATAGTGCTCATTCTATATGGCAAACATTAGAAAGGAATTTTGGTGAAAAAGATTCACCATCCGGGGAGAAAGGAGCAACCACTCCGAATGATGTAGCTCGAGCAAAGAAAATGGAGATTAACTCAACATCTTCATCATCATCAAGCTCATCCGATGGAGAAAGTGAAGATGAGGTATCTTCTAGTTATTCTTCAAGTAGTAGTTCAAAAGATAATGCCTATGATTTTAATGAACTACAAAATGCATTTCAAAGATTATTTGAAAAATATAAAGAACTTCACAAGACTAATCAAGTAGCAAATGAGCAAATCCATGATCTTAAATGTCAAAATGCATCTATCTTAGATGATAAAGTTGATTTGCTTGCTAAAATTGAAGTTCTAACTTTAGAGAATGCATGCTTGAAGGAAGAAAATTTAAATGTTAAAAATACCTCATCTCATGCAATTGATAGTCATATGCTAGAAATTGACACTAATGACTTGCTTATTAAACTTGATAAATCTCATTTAGAAAACAAACAATTATTACATGACTTAAATTGCATGAATGAAAAGGTTGCAAACTTAGAGATTCACATGCTTAACATGAATGAAAAGCATAATTCTATGATTAAAAATCTAAATTGCTTAAATGAATCTCTAGCAACTAAAAACAGTGAACTTAATGTCTTACATGAAAATTTGTCAAATAAATTGCATAAGTTCACACATGGCAATAAAAACAATTTTTATGTTAAAAACTTTCCTATTCAAATTAATGTTAAACATAATTTTGTCATGAAAAAGAAAGTAAGCGTAGAGGTACCAAAATCAACTTGGATTTGGGTACCAAAAGCTAAACTTAATGGACCCAAGCAAAAATGGGTACCAAAGTCTACACTTGTAGGAGCTTGAAGAGGGGATTGGTGGTGACCGGGTGAGCTCAAGAGTCATATTCAAATCCGGTTGCATCACCAAATGAGATTAGAGCTAAATTCGAATTCAACATTGGTATAAAATTCCTATCTATTCAATTCATGTTAACTTAGCTCTAATCTAGTCTTATATGCTTAATTGTCATATATTTAGATTCAATTCATTGAATGGGTACCAAAGTCTACACTTGTAGCAGCTTGAGGATGAGATTGGTGGTGCCCGGACGAGTCAAAGCGTCAAATTCGAATCCGGTTGCATCACCAAGTCAAGATTGGAGCTAATCAATATTCAAGTTTGGTATAAAATTTCTATCTTTGAATTTTCTGAAAAATTAGCTCTAATCTAGTCTATATGCTTAATTGTCATATCTTTAGAAGTTCAATTCATTGAAAATCATTAACCCTATTCATTGCAAATCATATACCACATTCATTGATTATAAATGTCAAATTTTTAAATGGATGTTAGAATAAGGCCTAAGTTGAAACTCAAATGAAATTAACTTGTATCATATTCATAGTTTTCATCTAGCCTTATTAATAGGGGGAGCTTAAATGTTATATCTTTTATTAGTGTAATGAAGTGCAAAATTTAGGGGGAGCAACTTCATTACAAGACATCCAAATTCTATGCTTAAAGTCTAAATTAATTGTTGTTTTTGATGGATGTCAAAGGGGGAGAGATAATTATAGATAATTAAGGGGGAAACTTGAAATTTACATGATATTGTCAAGATAAACTATGCGCATTCATAGGGGGAGCATTTATATGCATAGTTTACATATACAAAATTCAAGTATTAGGTTGGTTTAAGATATAGGTTGCCATCATCAAAAAGGGGGAGATTGTTACCTTTTTGGCCTTAATCCGTATTTTGATGATGTAATTCAACCTAATCTTAATTAGGACATGTAGATTAGCACATGTAGTATAATGGTATACATGTTGTATTGTGCTAACATCTACAGGTGATCAAGACTCAAGAAAGAAGAAAAATCAAGTCAAGACATGTAATCAAGCTAGAATTGAAGACATGTAATTTTACCTTTCTTTGAGTATTAGGAACTTATGTGAATTGAGCATAACTTAAGCTAATATGCATGCATTCACACACTAGGTTCGTTGTAGGAGTCACACACAAAATATCATATCATTTGGACTCCATTAGATCACCTAAACACCTAAAAACAATGGTCGCCAGTCTGCCTGAGTTCGGTCGACCGTTCACCTTTCGGTCGACCGGTTATACACAATATTTGTTATACCAGACCAATCAGTTCAACCGATCACACTTCTATTTACCGTTTACCCAGACATGTTTGGTCGACCCGTAGACCTTCGGTCGACCGTTTCGTTTGCTATTTCTGGTAAAAATACGACCGTTATCCTTGTCGTATTATACAACGGTCGTATACACATTTTTCTCTTAATACACCCCCAAATACTTTTGAACCGGTCGAACAAAATACCTTGTTCGGTCGACCGTTCCATTAGGGAAAATCTACCTGCTATCGGTCGACTCAAGTTTAGTTCAACCGATCGAGTTTTCCTTCTACCGAACCCAGAAGTTCGGTCGATCGGTACCAGTTCGGTCGACCGTTGACTTATAGAACTTAAGTGTTAGGTCAACCAGTACCTATGTTCGGTCAACCGATCCATTAACTTACTCAAGGGTTCGGTCGACCGTTACACCTTTCGGTCGACCGTTTATGGACAGTTTTCTGAATCCGATTTTCTGTTTTGTGTACTTTGCACAAACCCCAATCAAATCTTGTCCAAACGGCTAAAAATCTTTAGGAGCTTATAAATAGAGGTTCACACTTAGTTTTCCATAAGATTTCACAACTCCAAAGTGTCAAACCTATAGTGAGATTTTCCACAACCTCCAAGCTCCAAATTAGCCATCCAAAGCCTAATTTCCACATCATTCATCATACAATCATCTAGCAATTGTTGTGCTCAATTAGAGAGTGAGTTCCACTCAAGTTACCATTGTTGTAAAGTGAGCAAGGGTCTTGGTGAAAGCCCAAGACAAAGAAGCAAGGACTTCGGTGAAAGCCCGAAGTGATTCTCTCGGTTTGTGAGAGGCGGTGCCAAGCTCGGCGAGGGTTGTTCGCGAGCTTGAAGACTTGTAAAAGGCGTTGCTCCCGGCCCGGAACGGGGAGGCATAGTGAAGACGCAAGAGGGGCTCGAACGGAGATTCGAGAGGTGCTTGTAAGAGAGGACGTAGGCGCGACCGAACCTCTATAAAACCGACGTGTCTACTTGTGGTTTGCATTATTTTCTTACTCGTGTTTGATTTAGTTTAATTTCCGCTGCAATTCTTTGATCGATCAACCAAGTAGTTAATTAGGGTTTAATTGTGGTTTGTCTTAATTGTGGACCCATAGACCCACACGATCCTACACATCATACTTCAGTCACTTTTGCATACATGTTTGTATCATTATTTCATCATTTTTTCTTTTCTTTGTTTCCTTCCTTTTTTGACTTTTGAGCCCTCTTCTCTCTGCCCTCCCCATTGCTATGGTGTTTCCACATTCTTGATTTTCCCTCATTTCCTCTTCTTTGTCCTTCCTCTATTCTTCCTCTACTGTCACCTTCAGTTCCACTATTTTTCTGACAGGCTCTCTTTTTTCCATTTGTTTTCCGCTCAACCACTCAATGGTGATTCCACGTTCTTGATTTTACCCCATTTCCTCTTCTTTGTTCTTCCTTTCTTCTTCCACTTCTGTCACCTAACTCTGGAAAGGCTCTAGACAGATTCAGGACACAATCTTGAAACAATCTGAATATTATCTGGGCACACTCTGGACACTCTCTGCACACAATCGGGATACGGTATAGACAACTTGTGCACACGTTCTGGATAGTATATAGACAAATCCTGGACAAAACTTGGACCCTCTCTGGAGACTCTATGGGCACAACATGGACACAATCTGTACTGAACTTGGACAATTTGGACACATTATGGTCACCCACTGGACACACTAGACACAATCTGGACATGCTTTGACCACATTCTGGAGACACACACTATGGACAGTGTGTATACAGTGTCTGGACACACACACACTATTAACAGTCATTGGACAAATGCTGGAAACATTCTGGAGTCTCTTTGGACACAATCTGGACTTGTAACAACCCAAAGTTTAATCCCTCATTGCCTAACATGAGAATGTTGGGCTGGGATATAGTGACATGAGTCCACTACCACAACACTTTACAAACTTAAGTTTTGTGGCCGAAAATGTGGGTGTTGTGGACCAGTGGGCTCATGGGTGACGGATTGGGACCCTGGCTTCGTGCAAGCTCGGGGACGGGATGTTACAAAGTCATCCTTCTCAGCCAATTGGGCATCCTTTTCAGGCAACTATGAGTCATTCTTAGTCAATTTTTTCTTCAATTGCTCGATTGTTTGTTCTTTTGTCACACACCGCAATTTCATATCTTCGTAGCTAACTTAATCTTGAAGTGTGTCTCTAATTATGTAACGGGCATCAATATTCATTCTTTGGTTGGCAACTGTTATTTGGTTGACACTGGTTTGGTGTCCGGTCAAGCACGACCCGAACAACCAACTCTGAAATCCGCCAAGCCGACCCCAACAACCAAATCCAAGAAATGGAAGTGGTCAAGTAGTCATCAACCGCGTTATCAACCATGTGTGTGGGGGGGGGGCGAGAACTCATGTTAGCAGTCATCAGTCGTGTGTGTGTGTGGGGGGGGGGGGGGGGGAACTCACATTTGCAATCAAGCAGTCATCAACCACGTATGTAGTCATGTGTGGCGGGGGGGGGGGGGGGGGGGGGGGGGGGGGGGGGGGGGGCTAGTGAGGTTCTTACACTCGGCGATGATATCGGTGGGTTCGTGAGGTGGCCTAGTGATTTAGTATAGCTAAATGACACACACGAGGTATACTTTAATTTTGAAAGACTGTAAATTTCAATTTTGTTAACAATTGTATTTTTAACGGTTGTATATATATGTGTAAGGTGTCAAGGCCCCGGAGCAAAGGGTCCAACAACCAACCTCCGATCAACATTAATTTTCTTCCATGTAGGTGCAAAATGTTGCATCAATGTATGGTAGATTGGGAATCACAATCCTTAAGTACTTGGGATTTGGAGGAAGAGGTTAAAGGGTTGCCTTCAGCTTTATACTTCACCAAAGAGGATGTTATGCAGTTCTTGGCGATGGATTCATTGTGCATAATGATTATCGACGTGTAAGTGACGTAAGTGTTTTCTTTTGTATAAGATAAAATGTATTGAATAATTTTATCGTAACTGTAATCAAATGTAATTTTTACTCTTGTAGACACCTTTATGACGGCGGAAGGTCAGTCTTTGCCGACGATCAACTATTTGGATTTATCAGTCCATCTACCTATATATAAGGGAATGACGATAAATTGGGTCAGCATGGGACTCTAATGGAAGAAGAAGACAAAAGATATTATATGTTCCCTTATCATTAGAGGTAACTTGTTAATTCAAAGTGTAATTTTTTTGTAATAAACTTCTAATTGTATATATATATATATAAACAGGGCTCATTGGATGTTTGTCGTTGTATGCCCCACGACTAATTCGGCATATTGGTTTGATCCGTTAGGGTCTAATAAACAAGGGACTCCATAAAGAAACTTGTAAATCAATAAGTTCATTCTAAAAATCATGTTTGTAATCCGTGGGTTTTTATTAGTATTATTGAATTCATGTTCAATAAGTTGGGCTACTCAGGATGTTGAACGTTTTAATTAAACCGCAAGTGCACGGCCGCGTTGAAGCGGTGACAAATGCGGGTCGTCCACAAAGAGGTGAATAGCCTCTCGTTTGCACAAAATCAAGTGGCAAAAAAAGGAGAAGAGAGTTTGATTATCCTACTCTACGCTACACTACACTACGAAGTATGAAATGCGAAAGAAAGCAACAAACGATGAACTACCAAACTAAACTAAGAACTAATTAAGTGCTGGAATTCAGAAATAGAAAGCCCCTAAGGGGTGGAGTGAGTGCACACATGCAAAGAGGTGGGTGTTGAACACATTCTTTAAGCACAAATGAAGGTGGTGCTATCATGCATAGGAAGTGTCTAAATGTTATGGCAAAACCAATCAATCCGTTCACCAACCTAGTTGATTAACATTTACATATACAAGTTGTTTATTTCAGAACCTAAACAAGCATGAGAGGTGTCTAATCATTTTGGCAAAACTCATCAAGTTATAAATTCTATCCTAAACAACCAAGCATGCATTCATGTTTTATCATCACATTGTAATAAAGAATTCATTCCATTCTCTAATGCATGTATGAACATCAACTCCACCCCCAAAGGGGATGAAACTACTCACTACACATTAGACTAATTATTAAACTAAGCAAGGAAAGCATATTAACTAAGCTACTAAAACTAATGAAATGAAATTAAACAAAGTAAAACAATCAATATGAAACAAACAACATAATAAAGAAACTTTTATTAAATGACTCACAATTCAAGTAGCATCCTCCTACTTTAGTGTGTGCTTCAAGGCCTCACTTCTAGTAGGAAGAATAACTACTCAAAATGTGAAGTGATTACAATGGAAGGTGAAGAGTTCTATTTATAGCCATAGAAAAATGCAATCCGGGACAATCCCCAGATGTGGGACTAAACAAATACCAGAAATAGACTTAATACACACTAATACGCGACCTACCAAAATATTAGCAGATTTGGGCCAAACCAGACTTCCAATTAGTGGTCTATATGGTCCGGATCACACTGGATTTTATTCTGGGCTTTTCTGGATGTCTTGGTTGGTCTTTGATGCATCTACTTCACTTGTTGGAGCTCCGACCCGAATAGAATTGCCAAAATACTCCCCATGATGGTGTGGAGTTTTCTGTTTTGCGCTTTGGTCCTTTGGTCTTACGTTCAGGTCCTTCTCCCTTGCATCTTAGTCACCAGGTCTCACAATTCAGTCATTTTTTCCTGCTTTTGGGTCCTTTTATGCTTCAACTCTTCAAACCTATTTATTTCTGAAATTCAAACATAAAACTCGTCACGTAACATTATTTAGGTGAAAGATAATGGATATAAGATACAAATATAAGTATGAAATGATGTCAATCAAATACCCCCCCCCCCCCCCCCCCCACCTAACTTTTGCTAGTCCCGAGCAAAACAAAGAAAGAGAAAAGCATACGAAAAACAAGAAATCGTAACTTACTTTCGTTGGAATCACGGTTGCACTTAGCACGTGCAACAAGCCGTTAAACCTCCTTGTCGCCAAGGAGGAGGAGTGTTGTCTCCTGAGGGTTTTCAGCGGATACTCCCACAAAATCCGAACAAAGATGCATTAATCAATCTAGCTACATGACTCGTTGGACTTATTTTGTCGATCATGGGACGCGGTAATACTCCGGGTTGACTCTATATATGTAATCGGTCCACACACCTAGCCTAATGAATTATTTGTGAAAGTTAGTTAAGGACATAAGTGAAAGACATGGACAACCTTAACTTCTGAATGTGATACAATGTGTAAAGTCCATTAAGGTTCTTATTTGACTTCTTTTTTTTCTTTTTTTTCTTTTTCTTTGGAGCATTTTATTGGTTGGTGTTTGATTCTCCCAGGGTCAGGTTTCGTGCATCATTGCCTATACGGACTTACACTATCACGTACACCTTCCCCCAAATCTCTACATAGGGCGATCCCTACCACCCGTGTAACGGGAGTTCGGTCGGTGCATCCCAAGTCAGATGACTCGAGATCACCAGGCACAAAGTCCCCTCAGACCTACTTTCCCGAGTGATAGGAGCCGTGCGAGAAGAGAGAACACCACTTATTCACTTATCTACATGGGAACCAAAACCCCTACACTTACAGTTTCACAAAAAAAAATTAAGGGTCCTTGACTACGACAAACTTCCTTATACTAACACACACGAATTATTGACTCACTAGGTTCAGGGTGGACTTCTTTAAATGTTTGAGTACTGAAACCCTATGATTACACGCCCCCCGAGGGAAAACTGGGGTGCATCCTTACGACTCGATAAGACCTAAAGCCAGTAAACTAGATATCCTAATGCATCAAGGTCAAGACAATTTTGGGAGCTTTCTTTTTATTTTGCCTCTGAACGGTTTTGCATATGCTAAACACACACAAAACCCACAAAACATTTTCCTTCGCAAACACATGAACAGTTTGAAAGAAATGTGAAAATGTTAAAGCACTAGGCAAGCAAAAGAAGACAAGTCACCCAAGGATCATGGCAAGCAGATATATCGATATTAAATGCACCACACTAACATGACCCTATCAATGCACACAAAAGAAAACTTAATCAAAGGAAAAGACTCAACTATGTACACACGTAAAACACCCCCCACACCTACTTCATGCATTGTCCTCAATGAATGTGAGCAAGATACTACATGGATTTATGCATGAAAAATGAAAGATCTCATCAACATAAAGCGCAAAAGGAAGTTCGTGGTTATGTTGATGGACACAAACCCGAATTCCCTCAAAACCTGTGAGATACTGAAGAAGGGAGACAAATACGTGAAGAAATGGGGCCCAAGTACACAAGGGTTGGGGCCCACAACAATCACTGCTCGCTCATGGAGTCTTTTGTTACACTTTTTTAACAAGGTATATACATCAGCAAAGATATTCTCATAATCATTTGGTCAAGGAACATCAAATGAGAACATCGAGTTATGAGGACCAGATACTTGCCGAGATGGGCAAACTTCCCTCTTACTCTGAGGTGTCATGAGGGGTGAAAGGTCAAAGCTGAAAGGCTCGAACCCCTCATGATATTGGTTGGGTGTAGGCAACATGAAAGAATGAAGTTGTGTTGCCTCACTAGGGTTTAGTTGCTCATCGAACAAAACCCTCCAACCAATAGGTGGGTGCATCGGAATGAGTTCCTCAAGCTCATTCGATGGATGCAGCAGACCTGCATCACTATGCATGGGGCTTCTCCCCAAGTCGTCCAACAAGGACCTCCCACCATCATTTATATCATCAAGCAAAAGCTCAGTCGTAGGTGGGTCCTTGTTGGAGTCAAGATGAAGCTCAAATGGCTCAATGGCCAAGGGACATGAGATAGAGACACCTTCTGGTATAGGCAAATGATGAGGTGTCTCACTCTCACTAATAATCTCAACTGAATCAAGTAACAAACACTCCTTTTGAGCATTCATGTTTGATGTCAGCTCACTCTATTGCATTGCAAAGACAGGCAATGAGTTTTCGCTGGGCCCACAAACATTCTCAATGGGTTGCATTGGTGTTAGGGGTTTTCGTTGATTTTGTGGTGCTTTCTCTAATTGGCGGATGAGATTGAGATTTAAAGGTTGGTCCATGGGCTCATGTTGCCTACCAGAGTTGAACACATGAAACTCAGCACTCATGTTACCGAATGAGAGCTTCATGAGACCATTTCTACAATTAATCATTGGAGGTTGCCAGAAATAGTCTACCCAAAATCAAAGGTATTTGAGAGTGGGTGTTCGCCACAGGATTGGTATCGAGGACAACAAAATCGACTGGAAATATAAAATCTCCAACTTTGATAAGCACGTCCTCGATAATCCCCTTTGGAATATGAATGGATCTATCCGCCAATTGGAGGGTGATCTTAGTTGGTTTCAATTCTCCCAAATTCAACTATTGATAAACAGAAAATGGGAGGCAGTTGACCGCTGATCCTAAATCAAGCAATACATTGCTCATTCTAGTGTCCCCTAGCGTACACTGAATAGTAGGACACCCAGGGTCCTTGTATTTTGTGTAGGTAGGATTGGACAAAAGTGAGCTGATATTTGCAGCCAAGAATGCTTTCTTAGGAACATTGGTCTTCCTCTTGGTTGTGCAGAGATCCTTCAACACTTTGGCATATTGAGGTATTTGTTGGATGACATCCAACAAGGGGATGTTAACCTTTACTTGCTTAAACACCTCTAATATCTTGTCCATGTTGTCACTCTGCTTTTTGGTTAACCTACTTGGATAGGGAGCTTTTGGCAGGTAGGTTTTCTGCGGTGCCTGAGAAGAAAGAAGCGTTGGTGTATTACCCTCACCCTCAGCCTCTTCTTCACCACCATTCCCACTGAGGGGCTGCATAGATGGTGGTGGTGGCAAGGAAATGTGATTGTCAACCTGCTTTCCATTCCTTAAGGTTACAATGGAATTGACATGGTGAACAGGTTCCTCCACATGGTTCACTTGCCGCCCCCGAGGTAACACATTCTCATTTTGCATGTGTTATTGCTGGTACAAGCGGGGGTTAGCCTCAGACTCGCTAGGCAGAGACCCTCTCTTTCTTTCATGTACAGACCGGGCCAATTGGCCCATCTGAAGCTCTAGAGATTTGATGGTTTGCTGATTTGATGTGAGAACTTGACTTCTGGTTGACATAAAAATTTTCATTGAGTTTTCAAGTCCACGAGTCAAGGTCTCAAGAAAATTGAATCGGGTTTCCATATTATTGGAATTTGGGAAACTCAATTGATTGGTGATTTGAGCTTGGGGTGGCTGATAAGATTGTACATGCATGGGAGGTTGCTATGATTGGTTAGGTGGTCGAGAGGAGTTTGAAGGACCACCCGGGGCATTATTTTGGTTCCATGAAAAATTGGGGTGGTTCCTCCATCCAGGATTATAATATCATGAGTGTGGGTCATTCCTAGCTCTGTCATAGATGGCGTTGACATGTTCCATCTCAGGAGGAATGGACGCACACTCGCTCTCTACATGACCTATCCTACCATATGAATGACAGGGAACTTGACCAGATGTGGACATGTGAGGTGCACCTTGTTGGTTTTGGAGCTCAATCGAATCCATACGGCGCATTAAGGCCGCCATGCGGGCCTCGATGGCTGTAGTGGTATCGACAGCAAATGCCGCACCCAATCTAGTCAAGTTTGCATTCGCGATCCTCGCTCCTATGCTAGATGATGCAGGTGGTTCCCTCACACTCTCCCATTGCATGGTTTTTTCAGAGAGGTCTTCTAGGAAAGCCCATGCCTCATTTTCATCCTTTCCTAAGAACTCTCCTTGACACATGGACTCAAGGAGTGTCCGGAACGGGATGTGACAAAGACGCCACAACTCAATGTCATGGTGAGGGCACGAGGATAGTATCTCCTTAAACCTCTCTAGATATGCATGAAATGTTTCGATCTCAAGTTGATAGAACGAATTGATTTCGTTCCTCAATTTTTGAGTCTGATGATTTGGGAAGTACTTCTTGAGGAATGCAGATTGAAACTCATCCCAAGTCCTAAAGGCATTCGCCTGGTTGCTGTACAACCACTTCTTGGCATCATCCTTTAGCGCAAAGGGGACAAGCCTAAGATGGATGGAGTCTGTGCTAAGTTGTTGCAGCTTGAACATAGCTCTGACCTCCTCAAATTCCCTAAGAAAGATATAGGGGTCACCTTTCCCAGTGAAGTGAGGGAGCATGGAAATAAACTGAGTCTTAACCTCAAAATGTTTCTCATTTGCCTCTGGCAATACAATGCATGAGGGTAGAGCGGTACGGCTCGGGTAGCATCGATCACGTAGAGGTATGGGAGCCACAACAGGAAGCAAAGGTAGAACAGGTGGGTCCAGCAACTGCTCCTCCTCACGGAAATAAGCAGCCATTGAATCCGGACTGAGTGCGACACGAGAGGAGGAAGGCGTCGAGAAATCGACTACCGAAGCTGGGTTGACGACACACCTCGTCAAACGGCCACTCTCATCTCGTGCCCATGAAAGCATGCACAAAGGTGCACACACACACACAAACCAAAAAAAATTAACAAAAAATGTGCGTAGAGGAGAAGACGGGGGAACACAGGAGAGAAAGAATGACTCGGGAGAGAAGGGAAGAAGTCCTTATGCTACGGCGGATGGGTATAGGTAGAAGCACACAAGCAAACAAGACTCAAGCAATCCTAAGGTCGCTATAGGTCCTTACAGCTAGACGACGCCTAACTGCGAGGTCACACGGCCTCAACACGCCTCACCTCCCTACGACGAGGACCACAAAGCCTAGCAAGTAAGCCAAGATCTGGAGATCTCGTCTCTCCTACTATCGACAGAGTGGGCAACGCCGATCAGGTCATGACGGTCGTGACCGGATCACTCTCCTAATGCGCCCGAAATCCTTAGGGCCAATGTCTACTTGATTTTAGAATTAGGCTCTTGATTAGTGTGGTTTTGGGGCAAAGGAAAGGGTGATGAAATCCCCCACCTTATCTTTTATGGGACAACCCCTCCTTAGTAGCATTTTGGAGTCTTAATCTAACAATCAACTCTCCAAACAAACGCTCAACTCACACTTGTTTCAATGCACTTCCTACTAACTAATGCATGTGCATACAAAATGAATGAATGAGAGTAGAAGGTGCGTACCTCAAGCCAGCACTCAGCAACTGAAAATAAAGCTAAAATAAAAGGCAATCTACATGCCTAAGTCGCATACATGATGCATGACCTAAACAAGAAAGAATGCCTAACCTTTTGCTTTGGGTTTTTGGGTCCAAGTTGCTTAAAGGAGGTTTGATTATTGATCTGGGAACAAAGTATAAGTCAAAACATGCCAAATCAAGTCCCAGATCACTAAATAAATTATGGAAACAAGCTGAAGAGACAAGAAGGGAAACAGGGCTCACCAGACCGCCAATTGGCGGTCCAAAGTACCTAGGTTGGCCTCCAACTTCTCCTGCTGCCTCCCCTTGCGACTCCAAGTCTCCTGAAACAAAGAAAAACTACAAAACACAAATTAAATCCACTCGAATCGTCCAAACAAAAGTCTGGACTGGCACCTCCCCGGCAACGGTGCCAAAAACTTGTTGAACATTTTATATTAAACCGCAAGTGCACGGCCACGTTGAAGCGGTGGCAAATACGGGTCGTCCACAGGGAGGTGAACAGCCTCTCGTTTGCATGAAATCAAGTGGCAAAAAATGGAGAAGAGAGTTTGATTATCCTACTCTACGCTACACTACACTACGAAGTACAAAATGCGAAAGAAAGCAACAAACGATGAACTACCAAACTAAACTAAGAACTAAATAAGTGCTGGAATTCAGAAATAGAAAGCCCCTAAGGGGTGGAGTGAGTGCACACATGCAAAGAGGTGGGTGTTGAACACATTCTTTAAGCACAAATGAAGGTGGTGTTATCATGCATATGAAGTGTCTAAATGTTATGGCAAAACCTATCAATCCATTCACCAACCTAGTTGATTAACATTTACATATACAAGTTGTTTATTTCAGAACCTAAACAAGAATGAGAGGTGTCTAGTCATTTTGGCAAAACTCACCAAGTTATAAATTCTATCCTAAACAAGCATGCATGTATTCATGTTTTATCAACACATTGTAATAAAACATTCATTCCATTCTCTAATGCATGTATGAACATCAACTCCACCCCCCAAAGGGGATGAAACTACTCACTACACATTAGACTAATTATTAAACTAAGTAAGGAAAGCATATTAACTAAGCTACTAAAACTAATGAAATGAAATTAAACAAAGTAAAACAAGCAATATGAAACAAACAACATAATAAAGAAACTTTTATTAAAATGACTCACAATTCAAGTAGCATCCTACTGTAGTGTGTGCTTCAAGGCCTCACTTCTAGTAGGAAGAATAGCCACTCAAAATGTGAAGTGATTACAATGGAAGGTGAAGAGTTCTATTTATAGCCATAGAAAAAGGCAATCCGGGACAATCCCCCGATGTGGGACTATACAAATACCAGAAATAGAATAAATACACACTAATACGCGACCCACCAAAATATTAGCAGATGTGGGCCAAAAGAGACCACCAATTAGCGGTCTTGGACCGCCAATTGGCGGTCTATATAGTCCGGATCACGCTGGATTTTATTCTGGGCTTTTCGGTATGTCTTGGTTGGTCTTTGATGCATCTACTTCACTTGGTGGAGCTCCGACCCGAATAGAATTGCCAAAATACTCCCCATGATGGTGTGGAATTTGTTGTTTTACACTTTCGTCCTTTGGTCTTACGTTCAGGTCCTTCTCCTTTGCATCTTAGTCCCCAGGTCTCACAATTCAGTCCTTTTTCCCTGCTTTTGGGTCCTTTTATGCTTCATCGCTTCAAACCTATTTATTTCTGAAATTCAAACATAAAACTCGTCACGTAGCATTGTTTAGGTGAAATATAATGGATATAAGATACAAATATAAGCATGAAATGATGTCAATCACAGGACAATGAAGGTTTACAGAGTGTTAGGTGGCCGGAGAACAACCCCAAAAGCCGGAGTAACGTGGCATGGAATGGGAGTATGTTCTTTCTCCCATTTTTGATAATCAAGTTAAGTAATGGAACAAATATTTAGTGAATTTATATGTATGTAGTACGGCAAGCAGACTGGAAATACGGAATGTGGTTACTACGTGATGAGATACATGGAGGGAATCCTTGAATTTGCAATTCAAGACGTATCCCTATCTGAGGTAATATAGATCGTTATTCAGTTGTATAATTGTAGTTTCATTATCTAGATTTAATAGTTTTAACTTGTATTTTTTAGGTCTTCCAAAAGAATAGCGATCCCTACTCGTAACAGGAGCTCAATGATACTTGTGACCGATGGGCTCGCTATTTTATCAGAAACATGTTAATGAACTAAGAGGTTCGCATATCACTAACACATTTTTTGTAATTTATTTAGCTAGTTTACTTGTATTACAAACATACAATGATATGCCTTAATATAATCGCCTCCTTTTTGGAATGAGAATGCCAAGTGGTTGTGTATGAATGCCAAGTGTGTTGAATGATTATGTGTATGTATTTGTGAATGAATTTGGTGCAGGATGAATGATTTTCTTATGCAAGTTGAATGTGTTTGCTATGCAGTGTTTTTGGTGCACGATGAATTTGGTGGAGGATGGTTGCTATTATTTTTTTGTCCATGTTTAGGAATAGACGTTGGTTGGTTGTATTAACCGATTTCTATTCTTTTCAAAAAAGGTATAGACGTTAGCTGTTATATATGACCAACGTCTATACCTAGACAATAGACGTCGGTTAGAATAGACAACCGATGTCTATTGTCTAGGTATAGACGTCGGTCATATGTAACAGTCGACATCTATAACTAACAAATAGACATTGGTCGTTAAGCGACCGACGTCTATGTATATAGGACGTATACATAGACGTCAAGTCTAGAAAGCCTTATATCCGAGTATGTACACCGTATATCCGACCTATATTCCATTTTCTATAGTAGTGTCACGTCAGCAACCATGTAGGGGTGGACTCACGTCAGCAACCATGTGAGGGGGGAACTCACGTTAGCAGTCATCAGCCACGTTAGCAGTCATCAGCCACGTTAGCAACCAAGTTAAAAAAAGGAATTGTGACCATTCTAGACTGAGTCTGGACAAATTGGACAATCGTGTCCAAAACTATATCCATTATGGACTGGTCTAGACAACGTCTAGAGAAATTGGACAATCGTGTCCAAATCTATGGCCATTCTAGACTGCTCTAGACAACATGTGGACAAAATGGACAATTGTGTCAAAAATTGTGTCCAATTTTGGACTGAGTCTGAACAAACCTGTCCGGAAGCTTGTCCAGTTATGGACTGAGTCTAGACACAGTTTGGACAAAATGGACAATCTTGTCCAGAACTGTGTCCATTTTTTGGCTAAGTCTGGAAATAGTCGGGATAAATTGGGCAATCATGTCCTAGATCCTGTTCTGGATTGAGTCTAAACACAGTTTGGCCAAATTAGATAATCGTGTCCACAACCGTGTCCAGGGTTGGACGAAGTCTGGACAAATTGGACAATCCTGAACAATTGGACTATCATTTGGAAAGTAAATGTCACAATGAAAAGTAAATGTCACCTAGAATGTCGTGCCTCCCATTTATGTGAAAATCCATTCACACGGAAAAAGGTGCTCCACGTCGGCTCGACGTAGGACGCATTTGTGACTCGCGCGTCAAACTATCGTTTTCCAAAACAAATACTTCTCTCTAAAAACTTGTCAAATATGAGACAACTTAATTAACAACATATTCATGAGAGTGTTAGACCTTTAATATGTAGTTCAATGTAGTTTGTTAAGTGAACTTCCAATGTTCTATTTTTTGGAATTACTAAAAAATAACTGTTAAAAAAACAACCTTTTCACATCGTTGTTGGATTCAAATTGAATAAAGACAAACTACTTGAAAACATCAGAAAACAACTTGTTACAAGTTAACTTGTACGTACACGAACATTGAGACGGGACAAACAAACTTTGTTTCATGGTAGGATTGAATCATGAGAAACGACCTGTAAAAATCACCAAACAATTTGGGTTGTTACGCCAAACAATCTGGGTCATTTGGTCGAAACGACCAGGGTCATTCGACCAAAATTGTTGGGTCACTTCGAGTTAATTAACAACTTGGATAGTTTTAAAATAAATAAATATACTTATATCTCAAAGACATGAAAGAACTTGTCTAATATAAGACAATTTAATCAACAACATATCCAATTGCAAATGATTGTTGTGCTTGAGTATTAGACCATTAAAATGTAGTTCAATTTAATTGTTAAGTGAACTTGTTACACCAAACCAGCTGGGTCATTTTTATCACAACCAGTTGGGTCATTGTAACTTAATTAACAACCTGACTTGTTTTAACAAAAAACAAATGGCGTCCTGTCCTGTCCAATTTCAGAGTGGATCTCCGGTACTTGGCAATTTTTAAGCTACCTCTTCATGGCCGCTCGTTCCATCCTCTTTTCCTCTCCTGTTTTTACCAATCTGTCAGGGCAGGTTGTTTGCTTGTGTTATATTCTTTGCCTTCCCGTCCACGGTTATGAGTATCTAGTACTCCAAATTCGTGACAATAGGCTGGACAATAAGAATGTCCTTTTTGTCCCATTTCTCTATCTGGTCTTTCAACACAAAAGTACCCTCTTCATTGTTGCCGTCCAACATCAACAGGGTGGCGATGCTCAGAATCGTAAGGGTCGTACGTTGATATGCTCCGAACTCCTGTCTTTGGTCCAGAATATATAGGAGGACATCCATCATCTCTCCAGTAAAAAGAATGTTATCAACTTGTAAACTCTCCTAGATTTAAAAGAAGTAAATTGTGGTAAGAATTTTTTCACATATAATTTGATCCAGATGCCACTAACTAAAGAATAACATTCCTTTTTCCAGTCAACTCTTTCATGGCTTCCACATCAATATCCTCGATGATACTATCCATAGGCTTGTTTAGCACGCTCTGCGTAGGAGAATTGTCCTTTGTTATTTTGGACCTTTCATCTGCTTGAAATTTGCTTCTCTTCTTGACTCCTGACTCTTCAGTAGGCTGGTCATTTTTTACCATCAGGCTTCTCTGCCCGACCTGGTCTTTTGTTTCCTTCATCTTCCCCTTCTCTTCCCTCACTCTCCTCCTCTCCCCTCTTGTCCTCTCATTCTCTCCTCTCCTCCCTCTCTGTCTCCAGCCTCCTATCCTCCTCTTCTCTCATTCTCCTCCTCCTCTGCCCCCATTATCGTGCTATTCTTCTCCTGCTCTGCCCCCATTATCCTCTTATTCTTCTCTTTTTCCCTCATTCTCCTCGTATCCTCCTCCTCATCTCCCTCTAGCCTCTAGTCCTCCTGTGCTTATATCCTCCTTTCCTCCTCTTCATCGCCCTCTCCCTCATTAATCCCTTCCACATCACCTTCCTCTTATCTACTAATGAATTCCATATTTAGTAATGTATCCATTTACACAAGATGTAAAGTCGTCATGCCAGAGAAATGTCGATTAATGTTAAAATTTTGTAACCAACTTTTATGGGATGCTCATGACCCGCTCGGGACGTAAGTATCCCTATCGGGACGCATGTATGCCCCCAATGGTATAGTATGGAACCGTCTCAAGACGCAAATGTACCAAACAGGAAGAAGGCGTCTCGGTAAGGATAATGTAAAACAAGAAGAATATGATAAAAGTCTGACTTGGACTATTGCTATGCAACCGTCAATGTTGTCAATTTTCTTGTCTCTAGTGGTGTCATTGTTTTTCTTATCAGTTAACACTACATTTGCCTCTTTAATGCCAGCAAATGTACCAAACAGGACGAAGGCGTCAATGTTGTCCATTCTTTTTCTTGTAGGATTTCGATCAGAGGAGTGTACCATTCCTTTGGTATGTCCTTACCGTCATAGAATAGTAATCTACTAAACAACAGACAAAGCAGGACCTTCATGAACTCTTAATCGTCTCTTTTTTGCTTCAAACGTTGTACCTGTTGGCTTTTTTTCCTTTATCTGTCTTTTTATGATTTAATCAACCTAATCTTAATCACAATCAAATGTAGTGTAGCATACATAATGCGTAGAAGATATATTGTATTGTGCTAACATATACAGGTGATCAAGACTCAAGGAAGAATGGAATTGAAGTCCAGACATGTAATCAAGCTTTTGAAGACTTGTAATTTGCCTTTATTTTGAGTCTTAGGAACTTGTGCAAAACTTGAGCATACAAGAGTCAAAAGTCACACACACACACACACTAGATTCCTTGTAGAAGTCACACACAAAATTTCACATGAATTGGACTTCAAAAGATCACCCAAACCTTAGTCGGAAAATCACAAAACTATAACCTAAACTTCCTGTGCCAATCGGTCGACCGGAACAAGTTTTTGTTTGACCGATTTTAACGGAGTCTCCACCAGTCGATTGTTCCCGTACTTTCCGATGACCGTTATGTTTGTCGTATTATACAATGGTCATATTCTTATAAATCTACCCAACCCCAAAATACAATTGGCCACCAATCGAACGTTGACCTTATACCGGTCGACTGGTTGAAAACTTTTCTTGAGCCCAAAGTGCTTGACATTTTTGGTCGAACATAACCAATCTTTATTTCAACCAATATACCTTTACTCTAGCAAAATCCCAAGATCGATCGACCGCCCGATTTCCTGGTTCGACTGATGACTTAAGTTATATCCTAGTTGGTTCAACCGATGCACTATTTGGTTTGAACGTTTCTTTATTGCTAAAGAAATGGTCGACCATTATGCCCGATCCGGTCAACCGTTGAGGGACATATTTGCAGAACTTCAATTTCTGTTTTTGTGTATCTTACACACAAATCAATCAAATCTTCCCCAATGGCTAGAAATCTGTAGGAGCTGATAAATAGAGGATTACACGCCTTGGAGAGACACCTCCCTCACTCCAAAGTCAAACATACATTAGAGAGAATCCTCAAAACTCCTAGAATCCCAAACACTACTCTTCAAGCTAAAACATCCACATCTTTGACCAAGTACAAATCATACTAAAAGTGTGCTCAAGTTAGAGAGTGTTTTGTTCCACTTAATATTTTGTTGTCAAGAAGCAGGGTCTCGATGAAAGCCTGAGGCAAAGAGTAAAAACTTTGGTGAAAGCACGAAGTGTCCCTCTCGGCTTGTGAGAGGAGGATCCGAGCTAGGCGATGGTTGTTCGCTAGCTTGAAGTTGTAAAGGCTTGATCTCGCCCCGAAACGATATCGGATAGTGAAGGCATAGGCAGAGCTCAAAGTGTCGAGCAGAGCTTGCAAGAGAGGTTGTAGGCGGGTGGCCGAACCTCTGTAAAATTGTATCGTCTTCTTGTGTGGTTTGCTTGTTTTCCCTAGTTGCTTAAATTCGTTTCTGCTGCATGATATGATGCATGGTATGACGTCAATCAATACCCCTACACCTAGTTTTTGTTAGTCCCGAGCAAAAGAAAGAAAGAGAAAAATGAAAGAAAGGAAAAACATATGAAAAATAGGGAAATCCTAACTCAATTTTGTAGGAATCACAGTTGCACTTAACACGTGCAACAAGCCATTAAACATCTTTGTCTCCGAGGAGGTGGAGTGTTGTCTCCTGGGGGTTTTCAGCGGATATACCCACAAAATCTCAACATTGAGTACTAAAACCCTATTATTACTCACCCCCTGAGGGAAGAATGGGCTGCATCCTTACGACCAGATAAGACCAAAAGCCGATATACTAGATGTCCTAATGCATCATGTTCAAGTCAATTTTGGGAGCTTCTCTTTTGATTGCCTCTCAATGGTTTTTTACATGCTAAACACACGCAAAACCCATAAAACATTTTCTTTCGCAAACACATGAAGATTTTGAAAGAAATGTGAAAAATTAATGCATTAGGCAAGAAAAAGAAGGCAAGTCACCCAAGGATCATGGTAGGCAAATATATCGATATTAAATGGAGCACACTAACATGACCCTAATAATACAAACAAAAGAAAACAAAATAAAAGGACTTGATCATACCAAAAGAGTTGTCAAACTCTTTTCAATCGTCGGAAATTGAGTTTTACGTCGGATTGCCTTGGAATTTTCCACCAAGTGTTCACCAAACTCTAAACAAGATTAGATTGATGGAAGCTAGCCAATGAAATCTAATGCGAGTTCAAAATCAAGCTAATAACCCCTTCTATGCTCCAAAGAATTTAATCTCCAGCACTTAATTAATTGAGACAGAGTTTGATTGAAGGATGGAGAAAATATGGAGAGGAGAGAATTTTGTATCTATCAACAAAAGAAGGGGAGAGACCTATATATAGGGTACACTACAAATCACATCATATGCAAACCACTTCCACATGATCCTTGTTAATTTCTCCTCTAAACCAATCATATTTTGACACATCATCATCACGTAACTTCAATTGACCAAGATGGATTAAATCCAGCCATTGATCAACAATAATCTCCTATTAATATGTGCAAAAACATGGGCAAACGGTTGAACAAACCGCTCCACCGGTCAATCGATCAGTCACCAAAAGATAATTTCGGTCGAACGGCAAGCCCAGATGGTCGACCAATTCCCTACCAAGAAAAGTCCTTGATAATTTCAGTCGGACTATGTTTGATGTCGGTCCACCGTTCCCTTACGAAGAACACTCCTGATAATTTTTGTCGAACCAAACATCACATCGGTCGATCGTTCCCATACCAGGATAGCTCCTTATAATTTTGGTCGAACCGCACGTCTCGCCGGTCGACCATTGTCGATCTCAAAATTTACTTTTAAAAACGTTTGACCGGTTCCCGAAAAACGTTCGACCGTTTTCATTGTTTTTGCCATTACCAAATTTTGGATCAATATTTTAAAAAATTTGAGCTTTGGGGTTTGAGTAAATTCATATATTATAATGTTGCAGATCACATTATATTATGTAATATATCATCTTATATAATGCCAAAACATTATACCCCATAATACGTACATCTCATACAAATTTATTTCTTATTTTAACCATGTCGATATCACGACATATTAATTTTCTTATTTTTCCATATGTATTTCATTTCATATCATATGAAATTTAATACATCACATAAAACACAAAATTATATTTCTTGTTTCCCAGTTTTGTGGTGACCTATAGGAGGATCTAAGTTATGTTGGCAATGATATAAATCATTTTATATCATAAACTATAAGTAGTATCTGGCTACCCATTATAGTTACCTAAATAACAAAAGTGTTTCACTCACTCGAACTAAACACGATCCACTTAGTGATATGTAAATTATCACTTGTGTCTATCCATTGCCTGATGTTAAGAATATTATACAAAGTAGAAATGTGTCATCTTTGTATTATATATTCATTTCTTGATCTCTTAAGCTAATTATAAATATGTAACTATACATAAGTTATATTGTGCACATTATAATTTTGCTATATAAAAGGGTCCAACAATATCATTACTCATGTCAAGAAGGGCAATGATAATCTTTAGACATATCATCTTTTCCAGCATGTCATGTATAACCAACTAACACCTTTATCAGTATACGCAACGATAGCTTTTGATAATAATCAAAGCATAACTCATGTGAAAAGATATCGGTCTCATATCTTAGGATTCAAAGACACAATGAAAACATTAATGATACAAACACAATTCTATAATGTTTCATTTATTAGGTCTATTCAATATATACAAGTAAACATTTTCCTCTTTTATATACTTATGTTGTTAAATACTTGTAGAGCTAGAATATCCTTTAACCAACATGACAATCTTATCTCGGTAATTAATGTCCATGTTAATCACCATGTTTGTGAATTACTTTTGATTTATGTAAATCATTATCTTTTACAGCTCTACGGTTAATGACCAAGAGTCTCTTCTTCAACACTTCTAAAAGACGAATATATTAATCAAGGAACAAAACTTTTATACATTCATTTCATAAAAGACATATAAAAGAATACTTTTAAAACACACATTCCCTTCAGAAAGGTAGGAGAAACATTGCTATTTATAAAAGAAAGAGTGGTGTAGATCAATCTGGAAGCAATCCAACGGCTGTAATCGCTTTCTCTATTGTCTGGTGCACCCAAATAAATACTCGTGCCATGGGAGAAATTGGGGCGCGATTGGGCCAAAATGAGCTGCCAATAGCGGATTAAAATCTTCCACTAGCGGATATTTTGTGTCCACTCCACTCTGATTGTCTTCAGCAACTTAAGTTCTCTATTGGCATGTGGGGTGCACTCCAGGTCCACTGGGTCGAGCCCGTTTGGTCTTAATTTCCCAAATACTCTTCAAGATCATGGTATTGAGGGACTTTTGCTCTCAAAATGCTTTTCTTTCGTTCAGGTCCCTCCGGGATTCATGTGAGTCCTTCCTGAATTGCAGATGGGTCCTTGAGCATGACAAACAGGTCCAAGATACTTCAATAAGGTACTTTCTTCTTGCATTTAGGTCCTTTTTGGTTCTTTTCTCCTCTTTATTACCTGAAACCTGAAACACATCAAACTAACACTTGGGTAGCACAAAATTGGGGTCAAATAAAGGATATATAGCATGAATGCAATGTATGATATGCTACTAATCAAACATTTGCTGTTGTAGAGAGAGATATGACGCAGTCCTGGACATGGTTCCTCCAACTGTTGTCTAGTAGAGTAACCAAGTGACCTGATTTGTGTATTATCAAAAAACAGATTTTTAGGAATAAACGCTTGTGTAAGAGCTGCATTTTTGCTGATTGATTATTTTATTAGTTCAATACCGCAAGTGCACGACGTCGGTGAAGACGTGGCAAGTATGTGTCGTGTCCACGAGGAGTTGTGTGTGTCATTGTTCCCACCATACTTGAATGGAAGAGAAAAGGAAGAATGAGCATACCTAATCTAGGCGACAAACGCGACACAAAACAATAACGACTAATCAAAAACGAATCCCGTAGGAGGTGGAGAATGAATGCAAAAGTGTAGATGTTTGTTGTGTGTGCATACGATGAAATGCTCATAACATGCACAATATGGAAATCATATAATGCCACAATCCTAAGTGTGTCTCTACATGGATTAAGATTTATCACCATCACTAAAACATACAAAACACTACTCAAGATGAGGACAAAGACAACCACATGATAACATGTTTAATGACAAAAAGAACATGGAATCCATAATGACCACAAGCCTAACTATGTCTCCACATGAATTAAGATTTAACATTATCATTAAAACATACAAGACTTTAATTAAGATGAGGCCAACAAGAGCACATGCTCCCACATGCCATCCTTATCTATTTACCCACTCCAACCTTATCCTCACCTCATCACTCCCCATAAAGTCGGCCAACTAACCAAAGCATGTGCTAAGTATCAATTAAGACCATTAGCACATCAAAGACAAGAGTGAGGAACCCAACAAAATGACTATGAAATTCATGTGAGGCTCCAAGATTAGGATTAAACACACACACACACACTAATACAACACATCAACACTTCACATCACCCTCCACCCTGAATGGGGATGGACTATTCTCTACTCATATCCATAATCAAGAAAACAACAAAGGCAAAACAACCCATAAGCAAGCAAGGAAAACTAAAGCTAACAAAGGCAAGTAAACAAAAAGTGCATCAAAAAGAACATGAAACTAAGTTGATTAAGAAAATGAAGACTACAAATTTGCTCCTCTTCTCCTCCACTACACTACTAACCAAGACACTAAAACCTACACTAATAAGCAATAAATAAAACCTACTCCACTAAACAATAAATAAAACTAACCTAAGGAGGAGAGGAAGGAAGGAGAAGAGAAGAAGGCATTACAATTGTATTTATAGAAGATTAGAGGGTTTGGATGGATGTTGGCAAAATCAGACGACTGTAAATCAGATCTGGAGGTTACGTATTACTATGACCTGACAACCCTACCCGCCGTCGAAATTTAAGCTCCAACAGAGCAGAACCATCTGCCACTGGTGGATTTTGTAGCTCTGATCGGTGTGAAATTTCTCCATCAGGTTAATGTTGCTTTGTTGCACGTGGGGTTGAGCCCTAGTCCATTGTCTCGAGCTAATTTGAATTTAATTGTTGATTTACTCATCAAGTTATGGACTTTTTGACACAATATATTTCTTTATACTTTGGCCCCTTTGGGTCCCTTCGTGTTTTGAGTCTAGTCCTTGTGCATTACAAACATGTCCAAAAACCTTTCAAACTAGTCCATTCTTCTTGCATTTAGGTCATTTTCTCTTCTTTATTGTCTAAACCATAAAATATATAAAACAAATACCCAAGTAGCACATATATAGGGTAAAATAATGGATATATAGCACGAATGCAATGCATGATACGCTACTAATCAAATAACCCCACACTAATCTTTTTCTAGTCCCGAGAAAAACAAAGAAAGAGAAAATATGAAAGAAAAGAAAAACAGACAAAAAACAACAATTCCTAACACACTTCCGTAGGAATCATGGTTGCACTTAGCACGTGCAACAAGCCATTAAACCTCGGTGTCGCCAAGGAGGAGTGGTGTCTTCTTAGTGTTTTCAACGGATATACCCACAAAATTCGAACATTGATGCTTTATTCAATCTAGCAACACGACTCGATGAAACTACTTTTGTCGAACATTCAACACGGTAATATTGCGGGCCGACTCTACATAAGTATCTTGTCCACACACACCAAGCCTAAGGTACTATTCGTGCAAGTTAATTAAAGACTGCAGGGTAAGACATGGGCAACCTCAACATACTCAAGTGATTAATCGTGTAAAGTCAATTAAGGTTCGTATCTGTATTTTTTTCTCCTTTTTTCTTTTTTTCATTTTTTCTCTTTTTTGAAAATATGGAATTAAAACTGGTTGTTGTTAAATTATCCTAGGATCCAGTTTCATGCATCATTGTCTATGAGGACTTACATTATCACGTACATCATCCCCCAAATCTCCACCAATGGCGATCCCTACCACCCGTGGAATGGGAGTTCGATCGGTGCAACCCAAGTCAGATGACTCGAAACACCATGTACTAAATCCCCTCGGACCTAATTTCCGGAGTGATAGGAGCCATGCGAGAAGAGAGAACACCATACTAAATTATTTCTTATCTACATATGAACCAAGACCCCTACACTAAAGGTTTCACAACAGGAGTTTATGTGTGCCTAACTTCAACAAACTTCCTTATAATAACAGGCACAAATTCCTTCAAAAGAAGGACACTCACTTGGTTTTGGGTGGACTTCTTTATTTGTTATCATGCATATATCCATGTCATATATCCTCTATTTTGAGCCTAAATAATGTTGTGTAACGAGTTTTATGTTTATGTTTCCGGAATAAACAGATTTAAGAAGAAGACACAAAAATGAGTAAAACGTGAGAAAAAAGACTAATCTGTGAGACTTGTGGACCTATTTGCAAGAGAGAGTGATTTGGATGTAATCTGGAAGGACCGAATAGCAAACTGAGAAACTTCACACTAACATGAGGAGTATTTTGGCAATTAGATTTCGGCCCATACTCAAACAACCGATCAGAGTGCACCCCACATGGAGAATTAAAGAAATTAAGAATGCATCCAAAAGCGGGTCTAATCAGACCAATTATGATCGCCAATTGGTTGCCTTTGACCTCCAATTGGCAGTCTATTTTGGTCAAGATCCGACCTGTCTTCTCCTGGTTGTGTATTATGTTGTTTTTGTCCATTTTAGACATGTTTCAATAGTCCCACACTGGGGGATTGTCCCGAGATGCCTTTTTCATGTCTATAAATAGAACTCATCTTCTTCCTTTGTAAACAACACATTGCTTGGAGTAAATGTTTGGAGCAAAAATCAAGTGGAAAGGATGCTACTTGTAATGTAAGTCATGAATAAAATGAATTTGTATTACTTCATGTTGTCTCTTTTAATGCGTGCATGTTTATCTTAGTTTTGATTTCTTAGTATTAGGATAATTAGTTAGAATGTCTTTCTGCTTAATATAATTGTTAGCTTAATGTGTAGTGAGTAGTTTCATCCCCCTTTGGGGGTGGAGATAATGCTTATACATGTATTAAGAATGGGAACGAATACTATCTTATGCAATATGTGATGAATGTGAAGGTATACTTGTTTGTTTAAATTAGAACACTTAGCTTGATGGGTTTTGCCGTAACTTTTAGACACTTAGATCTCATACTTGTTTAGGTTCTTAGTAAACAACTTGTTTATGCTCATATTAATCAACTAGGTTAGTAATTGGATTGATAGGTTTTGCCACAACCATTAGACAATTCTTATGCATGAAAACACAACCTATACTTGTGCCATATTGAATGCATTCTTCACCACCTTATTACATGTGTACATACACTTCACCCGTTAGGGGGTTTCCTTATTGAATTTCATCAAGCGTTGTTGGTTGCTTAGTTTAGTTTTAGTTAATCTTGGGTTGTTATCTTTCTCATTTGTTAGTTGCTAGTTTAGTGTGGCATAGTATAGTGTAACAAAACATCTTCCCTCCTTATTTGCCACTTGATTTCTGAACAACCTGAGTTGACACACCTTCTTATGGATTTGACCCGTACTTTCCACTGCTTCATCGTAGTCGTGCACTTGCAGTTTAAGCTTAATCGAAATAGTACTGAAACCCTATGATTACTCACCCCTCGAAAGAAAACCATGGTGCATCCTAATGAGTAGAGATAGGACCTAAAATCGGTGTAGTAGATATCCTAATGCATCATGTTCAAGTTGATTCTCGGAGCTTCCTTTTTTACTTTGCCTCTCAATGGTTTTGCAAATACTTAACACATCCAAAACCCACAAAACATTTTCTTTTGCAGACACATGAAGATTTCGAAGGAAATATGAAAAATTAAAGCATTCAGTAAGCAAAAGATGGCAAGTCACCCAAGGATCATGGTATAGCAAGATATATCAATGTAGAATGCAAAACACTATCATGACCCTAACAATATAAACAAAAACAAACAAAAGAAAATAAAAAAAATACTCGACTATATACCCACGTAAAACACCCTACCACACACACTTAATTCAGGCATTGTCCTCAATGAATGTGAGTATGATACTACATTGGGGATGTGAAGATCTCACCAACGTGAATCACAAAAGGAAGTTCATGGTTATGTTGATGGACATAAACCCAAATTCCCCAAAACCAGTGAGATATCGGGGTGGGCATGATGTATGATACTTAGGATTTGTACAATTTCCCCATGAACGTCCTCCCTGGGTTATGCGTAATTGCATATAGGACATAATGAGTACTTTGGGAAAACACATCATCATATTCAGGTATGGGAGGAACGTAAGAACACATGACCTGTAATGCCCCCGATCTCGCGGTACGCACATTGGGGAGTCCAAGCAATGTCGCGATCCGAGTCTCCGCGATGACCGAGAGAGTTACAGTAAAAATGCATACATACGGGAATAAAAGCATACATGGATCATCAAGACAATATATAAATCCAAAAAAGGAAACTATCCATATATGGGAATAAACACATATTCAGAAGGTCTAACTCAACAGAAACAACATAAAAATGCGGAAGCAAATGATAACTAAAGGAAATCTAGTCGACGTGTCCCTCATGTATCGAATCCTCCGAAACTCCTTTTGTCCAACCCCTGTCATAAACCAAAGTATCAGAGTTAAAACAACAACAAAATATGCATGAATCAATAAGAAAACCATGTATGCCTTTGGTCCAAAAATAGGATAAAGAGTCATGCATGAAACCCTAAATGCGACACATGCGAACAAGCAAAGGTCACGACTCTACATAGCCGTGACTATCGAACGTCGCCCGATGAGATCCCTCTACATAGGAATCTGACCACTAGCCATCCTAGTCAGCTAGAGGTGCCTATGGGGACTCACCCCCATGCACCACCTCTGAGCCATCAACTCCAGATAGCCCTGCCTCCATTAACCCACATTAACCTTGCGTCAAACGTCAAGGAAATCACACTTTTGGAGACACATGGTTGCACTAGTCGTAGCCCTGACCGTAGCCTTCCCTTAACCTCTCTAGTTGCTGGTCCCAACCAAGCCTAAGAAAACCAGACATTCACAAGGTCTAAAGCCCCAGCAATTGGTCCAGCCGGCCAGCCATGGAGCGCAAGCAATAGCTGCGTGCATGGCTAATGTGTGGCCAGTGAAGCTTTCTCCAAAATAGCTCCACCAACCTAGCAAACGTCAGCCCAACCACAATGCAATGCCACAACTCTCTCTCCCACCCTTGGCTCAAGTGCCTACCTTAGAGGAAGCACGAAAAGCTCCAGAAATGCCAGAGAAGTAGCTACCCGCCTCCTTTCCTAAGTCGCCTCCCTGCTGTTGTAGCTTCCTTTTTGCAGCCTCATCAGAGAAGTGGTCAGAAGTTGCTTGGTCATCAAAGGACACACCAAAACATACAAAAATCTCCACTCCACAAGATCTCGCAATCCCCATCCATAACTCCATCCGAAAACTTTCCTTTTTTGCCGAGAGAAACTATAAGACCTGCTCTCTTGACATTATAATAAGTTTCTTGTCATCTCTTACACTTATTTTGATCCATATGTCTGCTTGCTTGTATGCTTATTTTTTCGTTTCGGGAAAATTTCCTTTTCGGTGAAAAACCCGTCTTCCAGGAAAGTTTCTTCTTTAAGGACTACTTTCCTTTTTGAGAGAAGTTTCCTTTTGGGGAAAAGTTTCCTTTTTGGGTGAGCAAATGCGACTCCTGAGCAGGTGTGACTCATCGGGCAAGTTTGCGAGCGATTTTCTCAATCGGGTCAGTTGGGTGCGAGTTGTTTGTGTAAATAAACTTGGCTAGTTGTTAGGGGTGTGTGAGGCATGATGAGTGGGTATGTGAGGTGGTGCCATTTCAGCAAATGATGATCTGATTTTGCAAGGAAAAGGAAGGAAGAATCAAGGGGAGATGTTGGTGCATATGTTGGTGTTGCATTTTGGTAATTTGCAATTTGAATTTGATTTCCTCTTAGCTTGTGGGCTGATTTCGTGGGGTCCAGGGCTGAGTGGGCTGGCTGGGGGAGGATGATGTGGCATCCTAGTCAGCAAGAGAACTGATTTTGGATGCAATATTTGATGTGCATGTTTTAGGCAAGTGCTAATGAATAATATTTCTCATTCTTTTGTTACCTTTCTTTAGTTTCCTTGAGACAAAACCAGACCTTACCATAGATGTCCCTATCCATTTTCTCTCCCTATCCCATGAAATCCAGACCCTCTCCTCCTCCCTTCGACTTGGTGTGGCTGCAGCTTCGGCGAAGCAATCAAATCCGGTGTGCTTGTTAGATGAAGTGCGGCTAGGAAGAGGCTGTTGTGGGCTGTTTTCCAGCGATCTCTGGTGAGATTATCAGCAAGCTCAAGTATGCTCTGGACCCTTGAAGAGTGTATGGAGTGGGGGGTGGCTGGAGGGCCGGTCATCACCAAGCTGGCTGGTGGTGCAGTTGGTTGCACCACCACCCGATTTACACATAGCGCGCGCGTGTAGGTGGTTGGATGTGGACAGCCAGGGGAAGCCGGAACTCTCTGGTAGGGTCTGACCACCTCCGGTCAGATATCTCAGGGGAGCCGTGGTGGATTGAGTTGGAGGCTACGGTGGCTGGTGCAACCGATCTCCTCCTTTGGGTTTCTTGCTTGTGTGATTGTAGCTCCCGGCTGCCGGCTGGTGTGGCTGAAATCTGGCGGTGGCAGGACCCTATACACATGAAGAGGGACTCAAGGGAAGGGGAGGCTGGCTTGGGCTGTGGTGGATTGGACAGGAAAGGCCAAGGCTTGAGTGAGAGGCCAAGGCTTGATTGGTCCCCCTCGTGTCCTGTCGAGTCTTGTGCCTGACTAGACCTCCTCGCACCACTTCAGACACAACAACCACCCTCACAGATGTCTTAAGGGAGGTCTGGAAGGGTGGGTATGCATCTGGAATTAGTTGCATGCATGGTTTTATCATAGAGTTGTTGATACTATGCATGTTTGAGATTTCGGTAGTGATGCTTGTAGGTAGTTGGATGTATGTATATGTGCTTTGAATTTTTGTATGTATGAGCTCTGGCATATACTGAAATGGATCTCATAATCATATACATGCATGTCTGAGTTAATTGAACATTATAGTAATGTATTGATATTGCTTCCGTGCGATACACGTATATGTGCATTTAAGACTTGTGATTGACATCACATCATGCATATATTAGTGTCTTATATCTTTCATTTTTAACCTAAGCAATGCTACATAACTAGTCTTATGTTTAAGTTTGAGGAATAAATAGGTTTGAGAAGAAGAGACTCGAAAATGACGTAAAAGCAAGGAAAAAGACTGAATTGCAAGACTTGTGGACTGAGATGCAAGAGAGAAGGACCCAGATGTAAACCAAAAGGACCAATGAGAAAATCAAGAAGCTCCACACCATCATGAGGAGTATTTTGGCAATTAGATTTGGGCCTAAACATCAACAACCAAATCGGGTTCACCAAACATCAAGAAATCAAGCAGAAACAAGCTATTCAAATCCAGGCTCGATCCAATCAATCCAGACCTCCAATTGGCAGTCCAAATGACTCCAAATGGTTCATGGTTTTGTCGGATGTTCGATTATGTTATTTTATGTCCATTTATAGTGTGTGTTTAGTCCCATACCAGAGGATTGTCCCCGGTTACCTTTTTCTATGACTATAAATAGAACTTTTCCTCATACTTTGTATTTACCCATTGCTTGGTGACATTATCTTTACTTGGAGTAAGCCTTGGAGCAAAACTCAAGGTGGAGAAGAATGCTACTTGTAATTTGAGTCATGTAAATAAAATATTTTTTAGTTTGTTTTAATGTTGTCTTCTCTTTTAATTCTTCCATGTTTAGTTTAATTTCGTTTTGTCTTCTTTTCTTAAAATGAGTAGTGAGTAGTTCCATCCCCCTTTGTGGGATTGAAATGATGTACATATATGTTGTGAAGTTTGGATATTTGATGAATTTTTGATTGTGTGGACTTTCATGTTTATATGTTCATCGGGGGTGTTTTAATCAGCTACATCTTGGTAGATTTTTCATGGGTTTTGCCATAAGATTAAGACATTTCCCAAGCTTAGTTTCCTCATGTTTATTGACTGAAATTTCCTGTTGAATAAGCTACATGTTAGTCATGTGTTTTTATTTGTGTTTGCTGGCTTGATTGATTGAAAAAACTTTGTTTTGATGGGTTTTGTCGTAACATTTAGACACTTCTCATGCTTAGCTTTGTTCTTCACATGAGTTCCTGGTTTTTGATGAGTATTTTCATAATATTTAGACACCTCTCATGTTGAGCCTAGTCTTATGCTAATCAAGTAGTAATTACCGATACGTTGTGTGAATGGATTGATAGGTTTTACCACATCTTTAGACACTTCCTAGGCATGAAGACACATACATGACACACACACATACATTCTTACATGCGTCATTCATAACTTATTTCACTTCATATGTGCACACACTCCACCCCTTAGGGGTTTCCATTTTTGAATTCCAGCTTGTTGGTTTAGTTTCATTGTTGCGCGCTTTCATTTCCTTGTTTGTGCTTATTAGTTTAGTTTAGTCTAGTTTAGCGTAATCAACTTCTTCTCCCCTCTTTTCCCACTTGATGTCGACACACCTCCCTGTGGATCCAGCCGTATTTGTCATGTCTTCACCGACGTCATGCACTTGCGGTATTTAAAACGAACACATCAAGTTTTTTGCGTCGTTGCCTGGGAGGTGCTCCATCCAGACTCTGGTTTGGACGATTCGAGTTGGTTTAATCTTTTGTTTTTAGTTTTTGTTTGTTTCAGGGACATCTCAGCATCCAGAGGAGGCACCAAGAGAAATTTGGAGAAGAGGGCAGCTATTTGGACAGCCAATACGGGCGGCCTGGTGAGCTTCTTTTGCTCCAAATTTTCTTCTGGTTGTTTTTTATTTCAATCTAGTGGTCTGAGAGCTCAATTTGGCATGTTGTGACCTGTACTTTGCTCCCAGATCAATCAATTCCCCTTCTTAAGATAACTTGGACCATAAAACTTGAAGTAAAAAATTAGACTAATTGTCATTTAGATCATGCATCAATTGTAGACCTCGCATGCACATTGTTTCATTTGCTTTAAATTCCTATTATCAATTGATGGCGTGAGGTACGTGCACCCGTTCTCTCATTCATGAATGGTTAAAGCATGCATTAGTTAGTAAGGTGCATTGTTTGGTGAGTTGCTTGCTGATTGATACGTGAGGTGAGTGAGGTGAGTGCTTGTTTGGTGAGTTGCTTGCTGGCCTAAGATTTCAAAACATCTATAAGGGGCATCATTTGATGTCTTAAAGATAACGTGGGGCATTTCATCACCCCTCCCGTAGCCCTACAAACCACACTCTAGTGAAGCTGTAATCTAAAATCAAGTACCCATTGGCAATTAGGACTCGGGCACATTAGGAGAGTGATCTAGTCGCGACCTTCATAGCCTGATCCGCATCGCCCACTTTGTCGATAGCAGGAGAGACGAGATCTCCAGATCTTGGCTCACTTGCTGGGCTTTGTGGTCTTCCTTGTATGGAGGTGAGGCGTGTTGAGGTCGTGTCACCTCGCAGTTAGGTGTCGTCTAGCCGTAAGAACCGTAGGCAGCTGATTGATACGTTTTAATTAACCACAAGTGCACGGCCGCGTTGAAGCGGTAGCAAATACGGGTCGATCCACAGGGAGGTGTGTCGACTTTAGTTTGTTCGAAGGTGAGTGGGAAAGAAAGGAGATAAAGGAGTTGCGATCAAACTACACTATAATGCGAAAGGAATGGAAAATAAGCAATAAAACTAAACCCCAAATGGGGTAGAGAAAAGAGTGTGAATACAAAGATATGTGTATGTGTGTGTTAAATTAAGCTCGTCACAATATGTAGTGCATGAAAATCATAAAACTACATCCAACTTTGCCTCCACATGAATTAAGATAACACAATATCATTAAAACATACAAGACAATAACTGGAATGAAGCTAAATGAACTCATGTATAAAGACTAGACCCTACTATGCCTCCACATGAAATAAGATAGCACATTATCATTAAAACATACAAGGCATTAACCAAGATAAAGGCAACAAGAGTACATGCAACTACAAATCATGTTTCCTTCATCAATTCCATCCATATCCTCACCTTATCATTCCCCATAAAATAGGTCCACTAATCTAAGCATAAGCTAAGCTTCATTCAAGAGCATTAGCATATCAAAGACAAGAGTGAAACCTCATTAGATGGTTATGGAAATCATATAAGAAACCAGGGATTAAGATAACACACACCCAATACACCACATGATCATATCACACATTTCTCCACCCCCCAAATGGGGATGGAACTACTCACTTATCATTACACTACTACCTACATTAAAATGAAACATTCTACTGAAATGAAACTAAACGAAGCAAGCAAGATATATTAAAGAAACTAAAAGGACATAAAACAAAAGAATCATGCAAGCATATGAAAGGAAATTAAACTAAGAAAGAAACAACATAACTAAAGGAAAACATCTATTATTACTCACTCAATTACAAGTAGCCTCTCTCCACCAGGGTTTTTGCTTCAAGGCTTTAACTCCTAGTAGAGAGGATGGCCACCAAGAGAGAGATGGGGTACAAGAGAGGAGGGAGAGTTCTATTTATAACCATAGAAAAAGTTAATCCGGGACAATCCCCTGGTATGGGACTAAACAAATACCAGAAATAGACTAAACACACTCTAATACATAACCCACAGAAATATTAGCGGATCCGGAGCAACCCGGACCGCCAATTAGCGGTCTACAGGGTTTGGATCCGTCTGGTTTTTGTTCTGGGCTTTTCTGGATGGATTTGTTGGTCTTTGATGCATCTACCTTGCTTGTTGGAGCTCCGACCCGAATAGAATTGCCAAAATACTCCCCATGATGGTGTGGAGTATTCTTGTTTGCTCATTGGTTCTTCTATCTTGCATTCAGGTCCTTCAATCTTGCATCTTAGTCCTCGAGTCTCTCAACTCAGTCTTTTTTCCTTCTTTTAGGTCCTTTCATGCCTCTTCTCTTCAAACCCTCCAAAATTTCCCAAATTCTAACATGAACGTCACTGTTGACCCTAAACTTGATTTCTTAAAACAAACCCTCCAAACGTTCAGGGATACCACTCAAACTTTATGGAAGTCCAACTTGAATTCCTTGCGAACTATGGAAATGCAAGTGAGTCAAATGATACAACAATACCGTGATCGTGAGGAGGGTAACCTTTCTTGTCAACATGGGGATTCATCTTTTGATATCGAACCACCACCACATCAACAAATTCAAAGCATAATCTTTCAAAGTCAAACTCCTAGTCAGTCTGAGGGACTTGGAGTTTCAATTCACGAACACTGAGTGGAGGATTCGATTCAAATTGAGAATAACATGGACCAACTTCATTATGAGTCGGCACATGATTGTGCCTTATCTTTTTGTCCCGTGGCCCTTGAGCCACATGATCTTATCATTGTGGAGCAAGAGCTCCCTAGTACCCTCAATTTCAAACAACCTGATGAGAGTTTGCCTCTCACTATTGTTCCTGATCATCTTGGAAATGATGGAACATCAAACAACTACATTGCTAATGAGGGTATTAGGAGTTCCTTGGAGGATACCTTGCGTAAGAGACCCACTTTGTGTTCAGCTGGTGAGTCAGACATGACTAACGAGGCTCTTGACATCATTCTGACCCACCAGCCTATTGGTTGCAGAGTTTGGATTGACGATCATAACTTCAGCACCGCAACGGGAGAAACTCTTCTTCCGTTGCCCTATATTTCCCAAACTCTTGAGAGGTTCAAGCTCTTTCAGTTTGATCTTTTGAATGAGACGCCTTTGCGTCCAATTCATGAACCTCTCCTTTCATCTTGTGCTCTTTGTGAGGGGGGGCCAAACATGACTATTCTGGCCCCGCGTGGTGTCATGTTCCATTTCCAAGTACATTGACCCACTTTTGAGGTTCACATTTGATGTCTTTTAACATATGAAGATGGGAACTTATCTTTGTACATAGTTATATTCAAAAAAAATACAATAAAAGACACCATGAGCGGGCATTGATTGTTGTATCCCTTCTTTCACGTATTTGTATCCCTTCTTTAGCATCTCACAGGTTTTGAGGGAATTCGGGTTTTTGTCCATCAACATAACCTTGAACTTCCTTTTGCGCTTCATGTTGGTGAGATCTGTCATTTTTCATGCATAAATTCATGTAGTATCTTGCTCACATTCATTGAGGACAATGCATTAAGTAGGTGTGGGGGGTGTTTTACGTGTGTACATAGTCGAGTCTTTTCCCTTGATTTTGTTCTCTTTTGTGTGCATTGATAGGGTCATGTTAGTGTGCTGCATTTAATATCGATATATCTGCTTGTCATGATCCTTGGGTGACTTGTCTTCTTTTGCTTGCCTATTGCTTCAAAATTTTCACATTTCTTTCAAAATCTTCATGTGTTTGCGAAAGAAAATGTTTTGTGGGTTTTCTGTGTGTTTAGCATGTGCAAAACCATTGAGAGGCAAAGTAAAAAGAAAACTCTCAAAATTGTCTTCAACTTGATGCATTAGGTTATCTAGTACAGTGGCTTTAGGACTTATCTAGTCATTAAGATGCACCCCAGTTTTCCCTCGGGGGTGAGTAATCATAGGGTTTCAGTGCTCAAATAATTCGTGTATGTTAATTTAAGGAAGTTTGTTGTAGTTAAGGACCCTATAAATCTTGTTGTGAGACATTAAGTGTAGGGGTTTTGGTTCATGTGTAGATAAGAAATAAGTGAGTAGGTGTTCTCTCTTCTCGTACGGCTCCTATCGCTCGGGAAAGTAGGTCTGAGGGGACTTTGTGCCTGGTGCTCTCGAGTCATCTGATTTAGGATGCACCGACCGAACTCCCGTTACACGGGTGGTAGGGATCGCCTTATGTGGAGATTTGGGGGAAGGTGTACGTGATAGTGTAAGTCCTCATAGGCAATGATGCACGAAACTTGACCCTGGGAGAATCAAACACCAACCAATATAAAGCTCCAATTCAAAGAAAAAAAAAGTCAAATGGGAACCTTAATGGACCTCACACTTTGTATCACTTGAGGATGTTGAGGTTGTCCATGTCTTGCACTTAATTCCTTAATTAACTTTCAAGAATGGTTCATTAGGCTAGGTGTGTGGACTGATTACCTATATAGATTCGGCCAGTAGGATTACCGCGTCCATTGATCGATAAATATGAGTCCATCGAGTCGAGTTTCTAGATTGAATAATGCATCTTGTTTGGATTTTGTGGGTATATCCACTGAAAACCCTCAGGAGACAACACTCCTTCTCCTTGGTGACAAGGAGGTTTAACGGCCTGTTGCACATGCTAAGTGCAACCGTGATTCCTACGAAAGTGAGTTAGGATTTCTTGTTTTTCGTATGCTTCTTTTTCTTTGTTTTGCTCGGGACTAGCAAAAGTTAGGTGTGGGGGTATTTGATTGACATCATTTCATGCTTACATTTGTATCTTATATCCATTATATTTCACCTAAACTCTAAGAATCTAGCAAAAGTTTATATTTTTTTTAAAACACAAAAAAACTCTAAGAGTAAGCATTGATTGTTGTGGACCCCAACCCTTGTGTATTTGGGCCCCATTTCTTTCACGTATTTGTCTCCTTTCTTCAGTATTTCACAGGTTTTAAGGGAAATTTGGATTTGTATCCATCAACCTAACCACGAACTTCCCTTTGTGCTTCACGTTGGTGAGATCTTTTCTTTTTCATGCATAAATCCATGTAGTATCATGCTCACATTCATTACGGACAATGCATGAAGTAAGTGTGGGGGGTGTTTAATGTATGTACATAGTCGAGTCTTTCTCCTTTTGTTTTGTTTTCTTTGTTTGTATTGTTAGGGTCATGTTAGTGTGCTGCATTTAATATCGATATATCTACTTTCCATGATCCTTGGGTGACTTGTCTTCTTTTGCTTGCCTAGTGCTTTAAATTTGACATTTCTTTCAAAATCTTCAAGTGTTTGCGAAAGAAAATGTTTTGTGAGTTTTGCATGTGTATAGCATGTGCAAAACCGTTGAGAGGCAAAGTAAAAGGAAGCTCACAAAATTAACTTGAACATGATGCATTAGGATATCTAGTACATCGGCTTTACGTCTTATATAGTCGTAAGGATGCACCCCGGTTTTCCTTCGGGGGGAGAGTAATCAAAGGGTTTCAGTACTGAAATAAACAAAGAAGTCCACCCTGAACCTAGTGAGTCGAATAATTTGTGTCTTTTAGTATAAGGAAGTTTGTCATAGTCAGGGACCTTTAAATCTTGTTGTGAAACTTTAGGTGTAAGGGTTTTGGTTCCCATGTAGATAATAAATAAATAAGTGGTGTTCATTCTTCTCGTACGACTCCTATCACAAGGGAAATTAGGTCCAAGGGGACTTAGTACCTGATGCTTTCGAGTCATTTGACTTGGGATGTACCAACCGAACTCCCGTTACAAGGGTGGTAGGAATCGTCCTATGTGGAGATTTGGAGAAAGGTGTACGTGATAGTGTAAGTCCTCATAGGCAATGATGGACAAAACCCGACCCTAGGAGAATCAAACTCCAACTAGTTTAAAGCATAATGCTCCATAAAGAAAGAAAAAAGAAAAATAAGAACCTTAATGGACTTTACACTTTGTATCACTTAATGATGTTAAGGTTGCCTTTGTCTTTCACTTAAGTCCTTAATTAACTTGCACGAATGATTCATTAGGCTAGGTGTGTGGACTGAATACATATAGAGAGTCGGCCCGTAGAATTATCGTGTCCAATGATCGACAAAAATGAGTCCATAGAGTCGTGTTGCTAAGTTGAATAATGCATCTATGTTCGGATTTTGTATGTGTATCTGCTGAAAACCCTCAGGAGACCATACTCCTCCTCCTTGGCAACAGGGAGGTTTAACGGCTTGTTGCACGTGCTAAGTGTAACCGTGATTCCTACGAAAGTGAGTTAGGATTTCCCTGCTTTACGTATGTTTTTTCCTTTCTTTTATTTTTCCCTTTCTTTGTTTTGGCCGGGACTAGCAAAAGTTAGTTGTGGAGGTATTTGATTGACATCATATCATGCATATATTTGTGTCTTATATCCTTCATTTTTAGCCTAAGCAATGGTATATGATGAGTCTTATGTTTAAGTTTCAGGAATAAATAGGTTTGAGAAGAAGAGACTCAAAAATGACTTAAAAGCAAGGAAAATGACTGAATTACATGACTTATGGACTGAGATTCAAGACAGAATGACCCAGATGTAAACCAGAATGACCAATGAGCAAATCAAGAAGCTCCACACCATAATGAGGAATATTTTGGCAATTAGATTCGGGCCTAAACATCAACAACCAAATCGGGTTCACCAAACATCAAGAAATCAAGCCAGAAATAAGCTATTCAAATCCAGACTCAATCCAACAAATCCAGACCGCTAATTGGCAATCCAAATGACTCCAAATGATTCATGGTTTAGTCGGGTGTTCAATTATGTTGTTTCATGTCCATTTATAGTATGCATTTAGTCTCATACTGGGGGATTGTCCCCGGTTATCTTTTTCTATGACTATAAATATAACTTTTCCTCCTACTTTGTATTTACCCATTGCTTGGTGACATTATCTCTTCTTAGAGTAAGCCTCAGAGCAAAACTCAAGGTGGAGAAGAATGCTACTTGTAATGTGAGTCATGTAAATAAAATATTTTTTTAGTTTGTTTTAATGTTGTCTTCTCTTTTAATTCTTGCATGCTTAGTTTAAATTTGTTTTGTCTTCTTTTCTTTAAGAGTAGTGAGTAGTTCTATCTCCCTTTCTAGGGTGCAGATGATGTACATATATGTTGTGAAATTTAGATGTTTGTTGAATTTTTGATTGTGTAGACTTGCATGTTTATATCTTCAACGGGGGTGTTTTAATCATCTACATGTTGGGAGATTTTCATGGGTTTTGCCATAAGATTTAGACACTTCACAGGCTTAGTTTTGTTCTTCACATGAGTTTCTGGTTTTTGATGAGTCTTTCCATAACATTTAGACACCTCTAATGTTGAGCCTAGGCTTATGTTAATCAAGTAGTAATTGCCGATACGTTGTGTGAATGGATTGATAGGTTTTGCCACATCTTTAGACGCTTCCTATGCATGAAGGCACACACACACATACATGCTTACTGTAGGATTTCGGGTCCCCATGTATGTATGTATTTTTAAAATTTTAATACAACATACAAGATCAATTTCATATTTTCAATGATTTTACGTACATGTATTTGTTTATTCTAATATCATACATTCCTACACATACTAAATTAAACAAAGGATAGAAGATCATACCCAAAGCTTGTCTAAAATCTTTTAGAAGATCCGGAGATCCGTTGCTCGTAGAATCGCCCGCCGATGCGCCTCCAAGTGTTCACCAAACTCTAAACAAGATTAGAGAAAAAGGAGCAAGTCAATCAATCTCTAATTAGGCTTAGAATCTAGCTAATAACACATCTTTAAGCTCCTGAGATTTATATCTCCAAAACTTAAAACTATTAAGAGATTTTCATGGTGATTAAGGGAGAGATTAATGAGAGAAAGAATTTTTTGCATTAACATAAACAAGTAGGATGAGGTGTCCTTTTATAGGCTCCCAAAACATCCTTATCAAGAACTATTCTTTAGTCATGATCTCTTACTTATTCTCTCCTAAATTTAATCTCAAATTGCCACATAAGCATCCTAAAAAACGTTTGATTAAATCTGGAATTAATCCAACCCATTATCTAATTATTCTCTTAATAATTCAGACAAAAATCGCAATGCTCGGTTGGCCGAGAATTCTTCTCGGTTAACCGAACCATTCGGTTTTAACACATGTTCGGTGGACCGTGAGCTAGACGGTCGACCGAATATGCATGAGAAAACTTCTCTGGAAAAATTCGGACGATCCGCGTCTTGCTCCGGCCGACCGTTGACCCACCAAAATTTCTCCTGGCGAATTTTCATCGGACGACCGTGTCACATTCGGTCTACCGAAAATATCCCAAGATATTTTCTCTCGGTTGACCGAACCCAATTGTCTAGGCACTCCAGACAATTTCGGTCGACCAATTGTGTTTACCCGTTCCCCGTTCGGTTGACCGTTCCGAAGACACCTCGGTCGACCAAACCCTAAATGGTTTACCGTGTTTGACCCCGATTTTGACTTTGTCAAATTTTAGATTTATTTCCAACAAAATTTGATCTTTTGAGATTTTTAGCAAATTCATATCTTATGTAATATATTATCTTATGTAATATTAAATTATTACACCTCATAATATACACACCTCATATGAATTTATTATGATTCTAATTATGTCAATTCTCGTGACATATTGATTTTATTCGTTCACCACATGTGTCCATTTTTTACATGAAACCGACACATCATATGAACTCAAAATCAAGTTTCTTGTTTCCCAGTTTTGTGGTGTGACCTATAGGAGAATCTAAGCTAAATCGGCAGTGATATTAAACACTTAATATCTCAAACTATAAGTGGTATCTAGCAACACGTTATAGTTACCCAATTAGCATAGATGTCTTTGTTCCACTCGAACTAAACACGATCCATTTAGTGATGTAAGTGCATCACTTGTGTCTGTCCCTTGCCACATGATATTAAGAATACATACAAAGTAGAAATGTGTCACCTTTGTATTATATTCATTTCTTGATCTCTCTAAGCTAATTATAACTATGTAACTTAACTCAAGTTACATTGTGCACATTATAATTTTGCTTTATCAAGGGACCCACTAATATCATCACTCAATTAAGAGGGGCAATGATAATCGTTTGACTAGCTATCTTTTCCAGCACAAGTCATGCTCAACCAACCATTGCCTTTATCACTATACTCATTGATAGCTTTTGACAATAATCAAATTAAGCACTTCTTGAGTGAAAAGATATAAGTCTCATATCTTAGGATCGAAGACACAGTAAAAACATTAATGACGCAAAACACAATTCCATAATGTTTTACTTGTTAGGTCTATTCAACATACAGAAGTAATCTTTTCCTCTTTTATATACTCGTGTCGTCAATTATTTGTAGAGCTACAACAACCGATGACCAACACGACAATCTTATCTCAGTATTTAATGTTCCATGTTAATTACCATGATTGTGAATAACTTTTGATTTATGTAAACCATTATCTTTTAGAGCTCTACGGTTAAGGACCAAGCGCGTCTTCCTTAACACTTTCAAAAGACGAATACCATAATCAAGGAACAAAATGCTTGCACATTCAATTCATAATAATTGACATATAAAAGTAAAACTTTTAGAACACATTCCCTTCAATTTCCCACTTGTTATCAATGTTTTCTTTTACATACATTCTCAATGTATAAAACAATAATAACTAGGGTAACCCTCTCTAATAACTCATCAAGCCAATCCACATGGCTCCTCAGACCCATAGACTCGAAATGCATTTCACACTTGGCTTGGGATAAGGGTTTGGTGAATGGATCAGTTGTGTTGCTGTTTGTGTCCACCCATAGTAAATTTATTTTTCCTTCGACGGTGGTTGAGTCGGCCGTAGTGATTTGCTCCAACTACGCTAACTCATGACTCCACCTTCGAAAATAATGACATATCATTATTGCGACCTCCTATCGTCGGGATCACTCATGAAACTCGCATCCGAATAGCCCTTGGCTATTAACTCCCTTTGTCCTCCATAAACAAGAAACTTATCTTTGGTCCGGTTAAGGATCCTCAGAATATTCTTGACCGCAGTCCAATGCTCAGTAGGGGTGAGCAAAACCGGATATCCGAATTTTCGGATACCCGAAATCCGGATATCCAGTTTTCCGGATCACCAAAATACCATTCCGGATCTGATCCGTATTTCGGGTATCCGAAAATTCGGATTTTTGTTTCCGGATATCCGGTTATTGTTCCCATAAATACCTGCATAAATTTTCACACATTCTCTAAGTTTTGCAATCCAAATTTCAGTCCAAAATAATAATAAAAAATACTATATCAATAATTATGCAGGGATAAAGAAATCATAATCACTAAAACATTCACAAAACTAATTCTCCACCATAAACACGAAAAGATCAAATGATTCGTAACAAATAAAAATCACAAAGTCAATTTGGAATTCAAGAGTCCAATACAAAGTCAATGATCTTATAGTGTTCTTATAGTAATGCCGGAGTTGGAGAGGAAGGGGACGATGGACTCGAGAGGTTAGGGTTCGGTCAGATGAAGAGGGATTCGTGGGAATCCGGTTATTCGGATTTGACGAGCATTCATAATTCGGATTCGGATATCCGAATTCTCCAAAGGTTTGATCCGAAACCGATCCAAAAAGGAGGGTAGAAAATCGGATCGGATACCCGATCCGTATTATTAGGGTCGGATATCCGAATATTCGGATGTAATAAATCGGGCACCGGATCGGACGACCGGATATCCGAATTTTCGGATTTTTTTTGCTCACCCCTATTGCTCAGGACCTGCATTGGATTGGTGATGACTTGTTACGCTTAGAGCATACGAGACATCGGGTCTTGTGCAAGTCATCGCGTACATGATTGATCTTATTACTGAAGCATAAGAGATATCTTTCATGTACTCCAAGGCTTTACGTGATTCAACACGTTGAGACTTCTTGAGTTGCACACCCATACTCATTGGCACACTGCCTGTTTTGGAGTTGTTCATGCTGAACCTTCCCAAGACCTTGTCAATGTATGTACGTTGACTTAGGCAAATGAGTCTACGGGATCTATCTCTATATATCTTGATTCCTAAGATGTATTGAGCCTCACCATATCTTTCATTGAAAATGCAGATTTCAATGAACTTCTCGTTTGCTCAAACAAAGGTATATGATTTCCCATGAGGAGTATGCCATCGTCATATAAGATCAAGAACACTAGGTGTCTCCCACTAACCTTCTTGTATATACAAGGCTCTTCCTTACTTTGGACGAAGTGAATCTTTTTGACTTCTTCGTCAAAGCGCTTGTTCCAACTCCTTGATGCTTGCTTCAATCCATAAATGGATCTTTGAAGCTTGCCTACTTTCCCGTTATTCTTTGGATCTTCAAAACCTTGAGGTTGTACCATGTACACATCCTCCTCCAAGTTCCCATTAAGGAACTCCATTTTGACATCCATTTGCCATATCTCATAATCATCAAATGCGGCAATAGCGAGCATAATCCGAATAGACTTGAACATGGCAACCGGTGAAAAAGTTTCATCATAGTCAATTCCTTGAACTTGAGTGGAACCTTTTGCTACAAGTCTCGCTTTGTAGGTTGTCAAGTTCCCATCTATGTCTGTCTTCCTCTTGAAAATTCATTTATTTTGAATGGCTTTTTCCCTTGAGGAAGGTCAACCAAGTTCCACACTTTATTATCATACATGGATTCTATTTCGGATTCCCTGGCATTAAACCATAGTTTGGAGTCCTTCCTTTCCATTGCTTCTTGAAAGGTCGAGGGATCATCGGTATCTAGTACCATGATCTCATGAAGTCCCAAATACATATCGGGTTTCTTCCTTACCCTCGTTGACTTTCTAAGTTCTTTTGGTTCTACGTGTACTTCTCGAACTTCTTCCACACTTTCTTGCGGAATTGGTTCGTGTTCAATTCTCAAACGTACACTAGGTGGGAAAGATTGAGTTTCTCTCACAATTGCTTGTGAGGGTCTCTCACTCACGCTCACACTGACCAAAGGAACCTCGGTTGGGCCTTCATGATCTTGAATGTCACCATTCATATCACGATCTTGTAGAATATCTTGAGTTTCCTCAAGCACAATTCTACTCCCACTACTTTTTATTCTTTCCAGAAATTCATTTTCTAGAAATACGGCATCCCTCTCTACAATCACTCGATTGGAGGTTATATGCCAGAAGTAGTATCCTCTTGTCTCACGAGGATAACCTATAAAGAAGCACTTATCCACTTTTGGTTGAAGTTTGGTCGACATCAATCTCTTGACGTAGGCCTCACAACCCCAAATCTAGAGAAAATTGAGCTTAGATGTTTTACCACTCTATAGCTGATAAGGTGTTTTCTCTACGGATTTGGATGGAACATTATTTAGTGTGTAAGCCGCAGCTTCTAGTGCATAACTCCAAAAGTAAAGCTGCAATTCAGCTTGACTCATCATTGATCGAACCATGTCGAGTAATGTCCTATTCCTCCTTTCGGATACCCCATTCCACTGAGGTGTACCGGGAGGGGTGAGCTATGGTACAATACCACAGTCCTTTGGGAATGAGTCAAATTCGGTACTTAAGTACTCACCTCCACGATCCGTTCGTAGAGACTTGATTTTCTTGTTGAGTTGGTTCTCTACTTCATTCTTGAATTCTTTGAACTTGTCAAAGGATTCACTTTTGTTTCTCATTAGATAAATATAGCCATAACGACTATAGTCATCTGTAAACGTAATGAAGTACCTAAAACCGTCTCTTGCACTAAAACTCATCAGACCACATACATCACAATGTATCAAATCCAACAAGTCATTCGCTCTCGGTCCTTTCTTCTTGAAAGGACTCCTGGTCATTTTGCCCATTAGGCAAGGTTCGCACGTCTCCAATGATTTAAAATCAAGTTGACCAAGAAAGTTAGCTTCTTACAATTTCTTGATGTGTTTTTCATTTATGTGACCAAGACGATAATGCCACAAGAGTGTAGTAGTTTTAAGTCTCTTGTTATTGATGTTTAAGATTTGTTTATTATTCAATTCAAGAAAATAGAGACCATTCCTCACGAATGCATTTGCATAGAAAATACCATTCTTCGATATAGACAAGCAAGAATTTGAAATATTTATATTAAAATTATCCATATCCAAACATGATACAGAAATAATATTCATGCTATTCGAAGGCACATAATAAATGTTCTTTAAATATAAATTTAAACCACTAGATAATTGAAGGTCCACAGAACCTTGTGCAATCGCAGCAACGATCGCACCATTTCCGACCTTCAAAATCATCTCATTCTTCACGAGTTCCTTCCTATCCTTTAGTAACTGCACATTAGAAATTATGTGAGAACAAGATCCGGTATCAATTATCCAATCATGGACAGAGGTGGCTAAATTTATCTCAATAACAAATATACATTTGGCCTTTTGGGGCGTTTACGCTCAATCACTCCATTGTCAAGGTCTTCCTTGTACTTGGGGCAATTTGGCCGAATGTGTCCCTTTTCACCGCAGTGAAAGCACTCCGTGTTGGGAGTCGGAGATTTCGAAGAATTCCCCCTCGGGTACTCACACGAGCACCTCCTACTCCCTTGCACTTGATTGACGTATTTCTGGTGAATTTGCCTTTACCTTTGGTGATCTTCTTGCTTCCTCCATGGACGGCTAGGACGTGCTTGTCCCGACCCTTGCCCATGTCAACTTCAGTCATTTTGAGAGCGTTGTGAAGTTCCTCAAGACTCACCACTTTCTCATGCACATGATAGTGCATAATGAAGTCCTTGTAGGACGGGGCTAGAGATCCAAGAATCAAATCTTCCGCAATGTCATCGGGCATCGGGGAAGAGAGCTTCGACAACTTCTCAAGGTATCCTTGCATCGTGAGAAAATGCATGGATACCGATGTTCCCTCCGCCATATGGCACCTTGTGAGTCCGATGGTGGTCTTATAGTGCTCTTTTCTAGCACTATCCATGAACATCTTTGTTAAAGCTTTCATGGTCTTCTTGGGTTTCGAATCCAAGTATTTTGCTTGAAGCGAGTCACCCATAGAGGCCAACTATAGAATGTTAACCTGGTTCTCTTGGTCTTCCCACTTGCCTTTTGCCTCTTTCTCGCTATCGGTTGCCTTCTCATTTAATTTTGGGATTTCACTATCCAAAATATGAGATAGTTTCTCAAACTTTAACACAATATTGAGCTTGAGTTGCCAGCTTATGAAGTTTGAGCCAACATTTGCCAAAGGATGTTTTTCAATCATAGATCGCACAATAGGTTGAATCTTCGACATTTCTACAAAATAAATTATATGGGATTTAATGTCAAATTTATGTTTTAAAAAATTCAATACCGCAAATAAAAATTTGTCCATAAATTCAGCAATTCAAGATCCTATCAATTATAATACAAACTAGCTAAGGGCTATCGGATATATTATAAAATCAAGGTAAGAAAACATTTTCTAATCATAACCATTTCGAAATATCGCAAAATTTGCATTTTCAAACTCTTATGACTCTTGTCGTTTTAATTAAGAGGGAATTTGACCAATCCTCGTAAGAAAAACTCTCTTTCTCAAAACCGAGCTAGGGCTCCTGGTCTTGTTAAGAAAACTTATTTCATTTGATACGAGATACGTTTATCCATTGTATTCACAAACAAATATACTCAGTGTCCACTAAGGGTGAATCGCATCTCGTACATCTATTCATGGCACAACAATAGACAACCTTATATCTTCCACTATTTCCAAGGATGGAGGAAGTTATCTCCCTCTAAGGGCGAGCAGAATATCCATCGATCGATGACTGCTAGTGGATGAAATAAGAAAGAAAAATACTCTTAATTTTTGGTTGGACAATTTAAACATTTATGTGTGATTTTAGAATTTAGGTGATCATGCATATTTATCATCTATACACATCCTAACATTCATCCATACAATCACATACATGTCAAGCACACAAACATAAATATATTCATTCACACACACATTGTGTGAGTTTATATGTTCCCGCGTCCTTGATCCTTGCGCTTCTTCAACGTCTTCCTCTTGCACCATAGATGTTGATATTGCAAAAATATAAACATGCAACTCTCAATTTTGAAAATTGTCTAGTGCAAGTGCTATGTAAAAATCCTCTCATATGCATGCATATACATAGAAATAGAAATTTGGCTTTCACATATACATAAGCGTATGTGATTGAATAATAATAACATACACATTCATTCATTCATTCACACGGCTTCATCGGAACATACAAACTCACATATCCCTGCATTAGAGAACTCAAGCAACGCATGTACAAATACTATATATTATTCAATTTAGTTTATCATGCATCTCTAAATCAAACAATTCTAAAATCATTTGAAATCCATTAAAAATGATTTTATGCATCCATAGTTCAAAATACAAACCATTTGAACCGTTGTTTATCCACTTTCCAAAAATAAAAATTTTACGGAAAGATAAACATATGCCATTTTAGTTTTGTCGATTCCTTATAAAATAATCATTTAATTAAAAACGAAAATTTTATATATTAGACATACGTCTAAATATTAATTCTAACATTCACATGATGTGTTTCAAAACATTTAAAACTATCAAAAGAATCAATTAGAATTAAATCAACAAAACAATTGGAAAACTTGAAAAAGACCTAGAACGTGAATTGTTTCGATTGTAGATGGTAAACTAAAATTAATAATATAGTATAATCATTAAAAATATGAACTAAATGCTCTGATACCACTGTACGATTTCGTGTCCCCATGTATGTATATATTTAAAAAAAAATTAATACAACATACAAGATCGATTTCATATTTTCATTGATTTTACTTACATGTATTTGTTTATTCTAATATCATGCATTCCTACACATATTAAAATAAACAAAGGATAGAGGATCATACCCCAATGGTTCTCTATAACTTTTAGAAGATCTGGAGTTTCGTTGCTCGTCGAATCGCCCGCCGATTTGCCTCCAAGTATTCAACAAACTCTAAACAAGATTAGAGAGAAAGGAGCTAGCCAATCAATCTCTAATTTGGCTTAGAATCTAGCTAATAACCCCTCTTTAAGCTCCTGAGATTTCTATCTCCAAAACTTAAAACTATTAAGAGATTTTCGTGGTGATTAAGGGACAGATTAATGATAGAAAGAATTTTTGCATTAACATAAACAAGTAGGATGAGTTGTCCTTTTATAGACTCCCAAAACATCTTTATCAAGAACTATTCTTTAGTCATGAGCTCTTACTTATTCTCTCCTAAAATTAATCTTAAATTTCCACATAAGCATCCTCAAAAACGTTTGATTAAATCTGGAATTAATCCAACCCATTATCTAATTATTCTCTTAATAATTCATGCAAAAATCGCAATGTTCGGTTGGCCGAGAATTCTTCTCGGTTAACCGAACCATTCGGTTTTAACACATGTTCGGTGGACCGTGAGCCAGACGGTCGACCGAATATGCATGAGAAAAAATCTCTGGAAAAATTCAGACGATCTGCATCTTGCTTCGGCCGACCGTTGACCCACCAAAATTTCTCCTGGCGAATATTCATCGGACGACCGTCACATTCGGTCTACCGAAAATATCCCAAGATATTTTCTCTAAGTTGACCGAACCCAATTGTCTAGGCACTCCAGACAATTTCGGTCGACCAATTGTGTTTACCCGTTCCCCGTTTGGTTGACCGTTCCGAAGACACCTCGGTCGACCGAACCCTAAACGGTTTACCGTGTTTGACCCGGATTTTGCCTTTGTCAAATTTTGGATTTATTTCCAACAAAATTTGATCTTTTGGGGTTTTTAGCAAATTCATATCTTATGTAATATATTATCTTATGTAATATTAAATTATTACACCCCATAATATACACACCTCATATGAATTTATTATGATTCTAATTATGTCAATTCTCGTGACATATTGATTTTATTCGTTCACCACATGTATCCCTTTTTCACATGAAACCGACACATCATATGAACTCAAAATCAAGTTTCTTGTTTCCCAGTTTTGTGGTGTGACCTATAGGAGGATCTAAGCTAAATCGACAGTGATATTAAACACTTAATATCTCAAACTATAAGTGGTATCTATCTACACTTATAGTTACCCACTTAGCATAGATGTCTTTGTTCCACTCGAACTAAACACGATCCATTTAGTGATGTAAGTGCATCACTTGTGTTTGTCCTTGCCACGTGATATTAAGAATACATACAAAGTAGAAATGTGTCACATTTGTATTATATTCATTTCTTGGTCTCTCTAAGCTAATTATAACTATATAACTTAACTCAAGTTACATTGTGCACATTATAATTTTGCTTTATCAAGGGGCCCACTAATATCATTACTCAATTAAGAGGGGCAACGATAATCATTTGACTAGCTATCTTTTACAGCACAAGTCATGTTCAAACAACTATTGCATTTATCACTATACTCATTGATAGCTTTTGACAATAATCAAATTAAGCATTTTTTGAGTGAAAAGATATAAGTCTCATATCTTAGGATCCAAGACTTAGTAAAATATTAATGACACGAAACACAATTCCATAATGTTTTACTTGTTAGGTCTATTCAATATATAAAAGTAATATTTTCCTCTTTTATATACTTGTGTCGTCAATTATTTGTAGAGCTACAACAATCGATGACCAACACGACAATCTTATCTTGGTTATTAATGTTCCATGTTAATTACCATGATTGTGAATAACCTTTGATTTATGTAAACCATTATCTTTTAGAGCTCTACGGTTAAGGACCAAGTGCGTCTTCCTTAACACTTTCAAAAGACGAATAATATAATCAAGGAACAAAATGTTTGCACATCCAATTCATAATAATTGACATATAAAAGTAAAACTTTTAGAACACATTGATTTCACTTACATGCGTGATTTATCACTTATTTCACTTCATATGTGCACACACTCCACCCCTTAAAGGTTTCCATTTTTGAATTCCGGGTTGATGTCTTAGTTGGTTTGGTTTGATTGTTGCGTGCTTTCATATCCTTGTGTGTGTTTACTAGTTTAGCTTAGTCTAGTTTAGCGTAATCAACTTCTTCTCCCCTCTTTTCTCACTTTCCTTCAAACCAACCAGAGTTGACACACCTCCTTGTGGATCGACCCGTATTTGCCTCGTCTTCACCAACATCATGCACTTACGGTATTTAAAACGAACACATCAACTTGTTTTGTGTATGTGTATGTTTCGAGTATGACTTCTTGTATCCAATCCTAATCTAAGTGTTTGGATTACTCCTCATGCATTACTATAATCATAAGGCTTATGTGATTATTAAGATGCGTGCATGTATGTATGTTCTGGAATTATATTCATATCTGATCATGCCATCTAATCAATTGTATGTCAATACTCATGCTTGCAGGATGACTTCTAAAGGCAATTAGATTTCTGTTTCAAGCATATGTTGTATCATATATATATATATATATATATATATATATATATATATATATATATATATATATATATATATATATATATATATATATATATATATATATATATATATATATACTGTTTAACATTGATGCATGCTCATTGTCACGTTTGATCATGTTCTGAATTGCACCAATTATTGGATTTATGCTATGAAATTAGGTGCTCATGCCATAGGACTCTCTTAATGTCTTAACTATGGATATCTCTTACTGTGGTGTATATTTATTGCTTGTCTTATGTTTAAGTGCTACTGTTCTGATGTGATGTTGGGGAAATGCATGTACCCCTTAGGTTTTTGACTCCATAAACTTTATACAGATCTGTAGATGACATTTATCGTTGCCATGCTATTGACATGTTTCTGTTATGTTTGTTTTTTGTTTCGGGAGCCTTGTGGTGGATGATTTAATTATGATATTATGTTTGTTCTGGAGACGAGAGGAGGATATTGTATACCCCTCGTGTTGTACTCATTCTGATTAGTGTGGCTATATAGATTAGTAGACCTATAGATAGCTTGCATTGCATTAATAATAAAATAATTCTGGCACATTCTGTTTCTGGGCCGACGGGCCACGAGTGGGTCCTCTATGTTCAGAGGTCATTCTCACAAGACCTCTATGTGGAGGCTAGGCGTAAGATAAGTCCTAGACAGGCGTGTTGTCATTCTGTCTCAGGTTAGGTGTTCCCAATGTTGTGATGACATCATGTAGGTCTATTTCTGCGAGTTGGGGCGTCTATCCAGCGTACCGCTTTGTGACAAGCGGTGGGTCACTGTCGAGTGACCCACTTCTGATTCTAACCAGCAAGGCTAGTGTTGTCATTCCTTTTTAGAGGGATCTCTTCCGGTGTTATCCTTTGCCCTGGTGTAGTTACCCGATCCATTTGTTCCCCTGTCAATTAACAAAACTAAAAGAAATGTATGAAAAACCCATCGGCAAGGGTACTATAATATTAGACTGGTTGAAGGATCGATTTCATTTGCTGCCAGAAGATGCTAATGATCTCGCTGTTATACATCACACTAGAGCTTACTTCCTATTTCAGCTTTGCTGTAGTATTTTGGCTGATAAGAGTGGCACGATGATACACCTTAAATATTTGCCTTTGTTGAGAGATATGGCAGAAGCATCATAGTAGAGTTGGGGCAGCACTGCTATAGCACATTTGTTTCACGACCAGACATCTAAGTGGTTTTCTGACTTTTCTGCAGCTCTGGTGTTGGGAGCATTTACATATCGGAAGACCCTCGAAGATCATACCAATGGTGTATCCAGGTCATGAGGAGGCATCACTTGGAGCGTTCTGGCGAAGAACAAGAAGTTTTAAGGGCAGCAGCAAGGCCTCTACCTTGGATTTCAACAGAAATGAGCTTGACACGCAGGAGCTGGATCAAGTGACATAGGACCCCTACGCACATCTGGATCTACAACAATTGTCCTCACTGTGTACAGAAGGTCCAAAAATATGGATGAGTCATACATGGCTTATCAATTTTGGGGATGTTCTAATGCATTGTCTCGATCGAGTAATGAAGAGACACACAGTGAAGTCAACTCAGGGTCGGGCAGCTGTCAACTGGTTGGTGGACAGTGTCATTTTTGTTGACCATTGGGTCACATTGAAGAGATTATGTTCAGTTCTAGCCTCCGATGTTGAGTACTAGTCCAGAGGATAGCCGATGATTATATATGGAATGGTATTGGAACATCACACTACGGTGGATTGTTCAAAAGAATGCGGTAATTAAACCGATGACATACCGACCGCGGGTGGGGAGAACTCAAGAAATGGTATGACTTCAATTTGCATTTTCCAATTTCAAAATTTTAATTTTTTGTTTGCATATTTTACTAATACATCATTTTCTACAGGTCCATCAAGTTTACGAGTTCCACGAGGAACTACACAAATTACATGGAATGATTAGGGTGCATAAGAAAGCCTCCACGGTCGCTGAAAAGCTGAAGGCTAGGATGAAGGCCTTCATCACATGTTTTGGTGCCCACGACCTGACGCTACGATTGAGTCAGGATCGGGTGGAGAAGGAAGAAGAAGAAGATGATGATGGTGATGTTGGTGTTCGTCCTACTGCAGAAGACGGACATGGGTCTCTTACTCAAGAAACGGAGCATGTTGCAAATGTCGGACAAGGTGGTGGTCACGGTCGTCGTTGTGGTAGAGGGACGTGCTTAGGCATGTCCTAAGAAGAAGAAGAGGTTGAGGGGCCACTTAGGATAGAATATTTTGTTGTATTAAACTTATTTTGTTGTTATTACATCAGTGTTAGTTTGATTTATGTGAAAATATTTAACTTGTTCTTTTGGATGTTATTTTGGTTTTATTGTGGTTGTTTGTGTTTGTGTATGTCTTCACAATTTTAGGTATGTCTTTGAAATGCTTGTGGTTTAAATATTTGTGTTGAAATGGTTGTGTTTATTGCATTTTTTGTGGTGGAACTGTTTGTGTTTGTTGTTGAAATGTTTTTAACAGGAGATGAAAGTGTCGACATCTATTAAACAGAACTCGCCAAGTGAATGATCGAAGATCAAAATATGTCAAGTTTTGTTTCAACTACTGTTTTAAAAAACGCGGCAAGCCCATTGTTGAGTTCTATTTCAAAGAACTCATCCCCCTACATTGTGGAGTTCTATTAAGCCTCCAAACTGGCACCACACCCTACTAGGGGTGATGAATTTTTTCTATGTGTTGAAACTCGGTAGTCGCAACGCCAAGTTGTGGTATGAAGAACTCGGCGTCTTCAATGTTGGGTTCTTCAAAGAATTTTTTTTCTACAAAACTTGACGCCTATGAGGTCGAGTTCTGTATACCTAAAAATAAGACCAGCCACCACGTGGTGGCACCGGATCAAAACAAGTTTATTTTGGAAATTTTTAAAAAAATAATATTATTTCGAAGAAAATTCCTAATAGTAACTACCAATCCCAATACTTCCACCATCAATTAATGTTCAAATATATTCCAACCGTTCTCATCATAATTCTCATAGTATTTTAAGTGGCATTGATGTTATAGCATTGGGTGATAATTTAATTCGATCTTTTACATCTTGTAGTCATTATCATTGGATAGGGTTGTAAATGGAACGAGTATTACCCGTTTACCCTCCTCACCAAACTTGTGGGAATGGGTACGGTTAAAAAAAATTACATGTTTACAAAATTTTGTATCCTTTTGTTACCCATACCGTGATAGTTGCTTCATAACTGGGGTGAGTATGGGTATGGATTTATCCATACCAGTTTATCCATTCAGTATTAATACACTTAAAGTCTTATACCGTAATCCTTAACATTAGATAAGTACATAACAATAAAACATAACATTGACATATTCATACAGTTAGACATTACCAAATATTGACATACCAATAACACTGACATACTCATATAGAGTTAGACATTACCAAAGGCATTGCATTCTGCATATGCGGAATGCGGGTTATATGCAGAGAAGTATGTGGATTGGGATTTAAAATAATCAAATAAATTATAAATAGATATGTATACATGTACGAAATGAAAAGATTTGGTGTTTGTTTGTGCCGATTAAAGTTTTCGAATGATTTTGATATTTGGGATTGAGTTAAATTGAGAATGTATGAATAAGAGATGCAGCTGAGGGCCGCATCAGACCCGTATCCACATCCTCAGCAACATAATCCTGCATTCATGAACCTTGGACATAACACATTAACACTTAGAACAAAAGTAAAAATCGCAAAATAATTACCTAAAAAGTAAAAAAATCTCAAATGTAACCCAAAATCTCATCTCTACTTGGTATAAATCAATAAGATGTATTTACTTAGAAAATGTTGTTTTCTGTTTCTTTAGGTGTTAATTGATGTAATTCACGTACAGATGTAGAACATATATGGGTAAGTAATCCACCGGTATTTGCTATATTATGTATGAAAACATAAATTTAACGCAATACCCTACATACCTAACCTGCCATACCCACCCACGCATGTTTACAAGATGAGTGTGGGACGATTACAACTACAACAAAACCTAAGCATGTATTTACCTGTACCCACGCATTTAGTTAGGTTGGTGTGGATACAGGTATCATTGTGCCCACCCCATACTCATCTCATTACAACCCCATCATGATTCCTATATTCTTCTTGTAACTTGAATTAAAACATTTGGTGAGGTTTGCACTTACCCACTTTAAGCAACCTTTCCCCAAGCAATCTCTAGAAATGTAGGGTTTGTATGTCAGGGTCCACCTTGCTGACAAAATTAGATATATCATCTTCATGGTATGTATTTGTTGCAACATTCTATTTAGGCTCCTATGACTCCTTATACCCCTTCCCTTATGTATCCACTTAGAGGGGGTGTAAATGGAGCAAGGCGGGATGGGTTTTTGCCCCACCGCTACTAAGCTAAGCAAGTAAGTGGGGCAAGGCAAAAAAACTGCTATCCATCCTACCTAAGAGTGGACTAGGCAGGGTGGGGCGGGTTAGGCGGGTCTGGCAGGGCATTGTTAGACATCCTTGACAATTTAAAAGAAACTAAACTCGTCCATTGGAGAAATAAAATAAAGAACAGGTTACATTTTTCATTCGTTTGGGTTAAATTTATGCAAAGACCATCGATAACAATTAAAATTCGTCTGGATAGCTAGATGAGGCATAACAGTCATAATGCCAAAAAAAACCTTCTGTCTGCTTGGTGGGGAGTGATACAGCTTCAACTTCAGTTGACCTGGATTCATTTTCCAATGTTCCATTTGTTTCTGAATGATGGTCCCTTAAATTAGGTTCCAAAGACCCATTGGTGGTAACATTGGCAAATTCTGAGGCACCAACATGATGCAGAGGCATAGTCACTGGAGAACCATCATTCTTGGTCTCCACATGAGAACGATTAGAATTGTTTGGACTTGATTTTTTAGGTTTATTGTTTGACTTGTTAGATTTCCCCACCACCTTTTCTTACCAATGGAAACAAAATAATATCAAAAATTGATAAATAGTTAAAGGTGCATCTATGGATAAGTAGCATTTCATTTCATAAGTAAGCAAATCAGATACCGATAAGGTCATCCTCACCCTCACGCCCATATATCAAAAAGAACTAAATAATATACTTCTCTAGTTCCATGTAAGTTGAGAACAGAAGTACTTCCAAGCACAATGAAACAAGAGGAATAATGGGGGAAAGAAATAAAGTGAAGTGAAACTCATAACAATGTATAACAATGACAAACTCCAACATAAAACATTGAAACCACGATCTCCCTTAACCATGAACTTCAAGTTGTCGGACTAGACTCCAAGGTGTTAAACTCCGAGGGTTTGGATTAGACTCCAAAGTGTTAAAGCGACATATACCTACAAACCATTTTCTATGCTGAAATGACTTTAGTGCCTTAGTGGTGTAACATTTGAACATACTTATTAATCGTAAAACCAACTTCTTTAATGAACTTTCGTTGTTTCCTTCGAAGGAGAAAAGTTTTGACAAAGTAAGCATTGAAATTACATCTCATGACTCATCTCATCTTAGTTCATGCCAGACGTGCGTTTAACAAAGTATATGTCGTATGTTTAGCAAAGTATATATTGGTTTCAGGAGAGCATAAACCAAGATTGGAAGTCATACATGGGATTATTTAAGTCCACAGAATAAAATCCACAAAAACCCATCTTTAAGCCAAACACCCCAAAAAAAAGCAAACCCAAGATTAAGCAAAATCTAAGTTAAGAAAAAACAAAAATGAGCCAACAAAACTCACTGTCGTCGGGAGGACCAGAGGAGGACTACCATCTGCTGCCTGCCGGAAGGTTGAGGGTTTAGGGAGGCCGTCGAGAGGACCGAACAAGGACTAGCCATCGGCGTCGAGAGGTCGGTAGGAGTGGTCGAGCGGGTTTTGCCCTTTTAGGTATAATGTTTGCACTTAGGGAGTTAGGGTTATCGGGTAGAAACTTATGGTTATCGTATATTGGGGTTATCCAGTTATGAGGCGCTGGTTGAGAGAAAATCGCAACCCACCCCATTTATTATGCGTGTTGGCGGGTGGTGGGTAAGCATTTTTTGCCTGCAATCCACATCATGCGGAGCGGGCGGGATGGCGGGTTAACCTGCCTGATTTACACCCCTAGCATATGGGAAGTATTATTTACACACACACCCCCCATTAGTTTCTTGATATGATATTATTTTGTTGAGCTTATGTATTTGCTCCACCAAATCGTCATTCCTCTCGTCACTCATCGTGCTACCCCAGACTGGATCGAAGGTCACCTCCTTGGTTTTGATCTCAACGTCGACCTTCACTCTAGCAGGGTCATCAACCCAAACGCCAGGAGGAGACCACAAGAACAGTCTGAGGACACCTAGGTGATCCAGACCAATCAAGTGACTGAAGATGATCGAAAGTTGCTCGAATCTTGCACCTTAGATATGAGAATCTCTATTCCAATCTCTCTCCAAAAGAGTTGAATTGCATCTCGATAATAGTTTTAAGTTCCTCCTTCATCCTTGAGGTCCACAAACTCTCGGATCCCGATTCAACATCAGAATCGGCCCATTCTGATATCATTTGATAAGAACCAGATGACAATAACAGAATCTGAACTTCCCGTACTTCTTCAAAGGAGCATGACCTTTATTGTAGAACTTCGAGGGTCTCCTTCCTCCAAACAAACAAGAGAACAATGATTTTGATGGGCTTTTTTATTCAGTTCTTTATATAGGAGTCACAAGATAGAAGATGAAGGAAAATTTTCTGTAAAATCATAAACTCTACTAAAAGAAACAAAGGACATTTATGTAAAAGTCCATCAAATCCTAACAACAAACTCCTAATACAAATTGTAATCAACACAAACAAAATCTCAAATACTAACACTTTCAGAATACACAGCAAGTGTAATCCACTTCCAAAGACAGCTCATAGTCTTTGTTAGATCCTAACCCTTCTTATGTGCTAATTGTGTTTAGGAGAGGATTAGTGATGGATTGAGATGGACGGCTGAGATCGAGTCGGAGAAAAGTATATAAAGGTTGGTTTTTCTCTCTCTCTCTCTCTCTCTCTCGTTTGCATCTCTCACTCACTCTCTCTCTCTCTAGACTCGTCTCTCTCTCTCTCCCTCTGTGGTTCTTCGGTGTTGGCGGAGGCAAGGATCGGAGTGTTGGATTCGCCGGAGTCGTCGTAGAGATCGTTGTGTTCGCCGGAGTTTGGGTTTATCGTGGAAAAGCTCGCCGTCGTTCTTCAAAGGCTTCTTCAAGCCTTAAGGTATGTCAAACTTGCTTTCAAGCTCACCTATTGTTAGTGTGGGAGTGGGAGCGGTCGACGGTAGGCCGTTTCGGGCTCGTCCGACCTGCACAGTCGGTTCTGCACTAAAATCGGTCGACCGGTGTTTTGGTTCGGTCGACCGGTTCTAGTGTATTTTGGGAGAATCCCTCGCACCGGTCGAACGATGCCCTTTGGGCGGTCGATCGGTTGTGCAATTTTAGCGAGAGAAAGACGTCCTGTGTATTTTCGGTCGAACGGGACCCCTTTGCCGGTCGACCGAAAGTACTGTTGTATGTCGGTTGGGGCGTTGACCATCTAAACGGTCGACCGCCTGTTTGACTTGTTCGACCGACGTTTAAGTTAACTTAATGGCCGGTCGACCGGACGTGTGGTGTCGGTCGACCGTGAAGTGTGGACTCTGGATGAGTTCTACTGATGGTTTTCGGTCGACCGATAGGGTTCGGTTGTTCGACCGTTTTACTGTTGTTTGCGAAAATGGATTTCTACTGGTGCTTTTCGGTCGACCGGGACCCCTTTGTCGGTCGACCGTTTGGCGGGTTTTTCGGTTGGGCCAGTTCTCTGGGTGAGGATCGGTCGACCGGAAGCCAGTTTTCGTTCGACCGTTTTGCACTGTTTTTGTGTGTGTGTGTGTGTTGCTATTGATTGGCTAGAAGGCAACGGGTCTCCGGCCCTTTTGGGGCGACGGCACAGACATTCCGGCCCTATAGCGATTAGTGGTGACACGTGGAGGTGGATTGTGATTTTGTGGCCGTGGCTCCGGCGAATGAGGCAAAGCCGTGGCTCCGGCGAATGAGGCAAAGTCGTGGCTCCGGCGAATGATGCAAAACCGTGGCTCCGGTAACACTGAGGCAATGAGGGGGTTGTTTGGCCGTGTTTTGGACCGGCGGTGCCTTGTGTGCACGTGTGTTGGTGGGTTGGGGTGAGAGGACCCTTGAGACCCGTGTTGTTGGGCTATGGCCGGGAGAGAGGTCCCGGGAACTTAGCGGGTGTACCAGTTGTGGTGTTTTACATTTCTTTGCACATTTCATTCTGTCCATATATGTTTTAGGGTTTGGCATACTGGGTTTCCTCCTGGAAACTCAGGCATTCATTGTCTGCTTTCAGGCCGAGAGCGACGTTAGGTGGGTGGCGACGGCGGAGGGAGCGCTCGAGACCTGATCCTGTTTCCCTATATTTTGAGGTGGTTGTGATTACTTGTGTATATTTTATGTATATGATCTTTTGATGTAATCACATTCTTTTGTAAACTCGTTCACATATATATATTATATGTTGGTGCACCAGTGTGTGTATTTCTTTCGTAATGTTCTCGTTGGTTGTATGATTTAAATTTGAAATTTTCCGCTGTGTTTGAGGACGTTACAGTCTTAGTATGAAATTAATACTTTAATGGACGATGGTAAATATAAATAAAAAAAGTGAAAACATAGAAATACGTTTAAATGAGAACAATTATTTCTCCTCAAAAACACCCATATCATCACGTAGAAAGGTCATTAATTGATGATAGAACAATGCCAACTCAGCGTACTTCCTCTTTATCTCTGCCAAAATAACACAAATCTGATACTAAACATTGTATTCCCATTCATTTTAAATAATTTTCTACACACAATACACAACATAATTTTATACAAGAAAACAATATCCGAGTAGAAATGCACTCCTGAATTTCAGACACATACTTTATCAGAAACTTACAAACACATCAGTGACTCCAAAGAATACCTTATATGAATCAGGCTTATGCCCTTCAACCGTACGGTACACAAGAAGAAACAAGCTAATCTGAAGAAAATGGAAACTACATTTCTTGATGATACAATATCCTTTAAAGCATCTCTGACATAGCGATACTTGTAGGAAACCCCAAGCTCCTTAGCTTTCGACGGGAGAACCCTTTGCCCTTCTAAAACCTGCCAAACATGAAGTTAGCTCACCCACACAATAACATTCTTGACATGCCAGAGCGAAATTATACACTGGGTGATGGTATAGAGGCGCCTTCACCAAACACTGCCTTAAGGGCTAACTCAGGAATAGGTAACCAAGATGGCCGCCCCAAGACTTCCCCCAAGTTGTTACACATTTCAGACAACCGAAATTGATTTGGTGCGGTTCCATTTACTGTAACATCCTCAACACATCGGAAAATTTTAAAATTTTATAACACTCAATCAACAGAGGATATTACGCAAATAAAGGAAACAGATGCATCAACATATATATAATATATATGAACATCAGAGTATTTCAAAAGTTGTGATTACATCAAAAGTCTATACAAAGAAAGCAGTAATCACTCGACCTCAACTGAGAGAAAGCTGGATCCGGTAGCGGTGCTCCTCTCCTCGGTCACCACCCCCTATCGTCGATCATAGCCTGAAAGTAAACATGCAACAATGTCTGAGTTTCCAGAAGGAAACCCTGTATGCCAAACTCTACAATGCACGAAATGAAATCATCTAGCATGCAATTCTACTAACAAGAAAGCATCACGAACAGGCTGGGCTTCAGGGCTCTTTCACCCAACCACAGCACACACCACAGTCACGGGGCTGCAGGGCTCTTTCACCCAACCACCGTACCACACACTCGTCGCCAAGCTGGGCTCCAGGTCTTTTCAACCAACCGCAGCTACCACGACACGACCAAGGGTTCCAGGTCTTTTTCAACCAACCCAAACGTCCAAGGGCTCCAGGTCTTTTTCAACCAACCCCTACACGCGGTCCCTGCTCAGGCTCCAGGCCTTTTTCAGCCAACCTGAACACACTACAGAGCTCCAGGTCTTTTTCAACCAACCCCGCACAGACTAGCTGGGCTCCAGGTCTTTTTCAACCAACTGCAGCTCTCACACAGTTACGGGGCTCCAGGTCTCTTTCAACCAACCGTCGTAACACCACAATTCTAAGCTGGGCCTCAGGCCTTTTTCAGCCAATCCCAAGCTCTCACACAGTTACGGGGCTCCAGGTCTTTTTCAACCAACCACCGCAACACTCATGCGGACGACCACAACCACAGCACCTCCATAGTGCAAAACTGGACACAAACGGTCGACCGAACTAAAAGTCCCGGTCGACCGAATCAAGCAAAATACATGGCAATCGCATCGACCGGCACTCCATCGGTCGACCGATTCCCACCAACCGCACTCGTTCGGTCGAACCAAAGTCAAGGGACGGTCGACCGTTTAGATGGTCAACTCCCAGGTTCAACGAACAAAACGACCATTCGGTCGAACGGCAAAGGGGCCACGTTCGACCGAAAGTCTCCAGGGACGAATCCCACAACTCCACAACGAATTCGGTCAAACCCCCGAGCACTCTCGGTCGACCGAATTCCACCAGGGAATTCCTCAACTCTCACCACGAATTCGGTCGAACGCCCGAGCACTCTCGGTCGACCGAATTCGTCCAGAGCCTTCCCCCACACTTCTCAACATGTCCGATCGACCGAAACCACCGTTGGTCGAACCGACCACTAAACCCACTTAAGTCACGGTCGGACGAAGTCATTCAGGCGGTCGACCGTTTGGATTGTCAACGTTCTACCCGACCCATGACGGTGCACACGGTCGAACGGCAAAGGGGACCCGTTCGACCAAATCTCCCCAGGCTTGCCTCCCACGCACAATCGGTCGACCGCCCCTGGGCATCGTTCGACCGATTTGAGGCAGAACCCAATTCTCTTCACGAACGGTCGACCGTTTGCACCAACCGGTCGACCGATCAGCCAGTGAAATCTGCTGCACGTTTACTTGCGACGAGCCGGAAGGCCTACCGTCGACTTCCAAATACTCACACTACTTAAGTGAGGGAGTTGACATACCGGAAGGCTTGAAGAAGCCTTAGAAGAACCACGACGACGCCTCCACGAGCATGCCTCCCCAATCACGATCCGTCGACGAACCTCGCGTCCAAACGACGATAAACACCTCCTCGACGATCCACACTCACGATTTCACCTCCGGCACCCTCCACCGACCAACCACGACCCCAGAAACATGTTAGGTCGGGGGAGAGGGAAAACCAAACGCAAAAGAACGAGTGGGCACAACGACAAAATCACCTCCAACCACCACTCGTGCCGACCCTCCCTTCGCCGGAGCACACTCCTTCCACCACGCCGTAGCTCGAACCTCTTGCCGGAGATCAACCTATGAGAGAGAGAGAGACATGAGTGAGACTAAGGTAAGGGAGAGAGAGAATCACCAAATAAATATCTCCTCCCAAACCAATCATCACCATCCATTCCAATCCATCCATCTCCACCACTCATCTCACCCAACTTCAATCCTAGCCGTCCATCTCCATCTCCCTTGATCTCCACCTAAACATCATTAAACTCAATTAGGATTAGGCTCAAGATCCCACATTTACCACCCCTGGCATATGGCAAGTATTATTTCAGGCAAAACTAAGGCAACATAAAGGAGAAACCTCGTTGTCACCACACGGCACACACAAAAGAAAAATTACGATAGAGGTAAAACAAAGTTTATAGAACATCAAAACATAGAACAAACCATCAATTAACAAATTAACGAGGCATACACAGCAAAATGTTGCCTGATTGGCTAATAGACGTAATAAACCACAATCACGCAAATCAAAATTATGAAAGCTAATGAGCATGATTCATATCAAATTATTTTGCGAAGAGCAAACGCAACAATTTGTTGCTTTAAGTTCATCGTGGAGGAATAACCATCAAGTCAATAAAAGAAAAAAAAAACATGTTGAAGGCAACCAGGAGCTGTTTGCAACTCCAACTTAAAAAAGGAATTTGATCCTCATAGATCTCCTTATGATCAGTTGAAAAGTACTGTGTAGAAACATGGGGATTCAATGTTCTTTATTAGAGGCTAACTCTCTCATCAAAAATTCAAATAAACCCCTACAACTTATTTATTTCTTTTAGTCTGAATTGCTTGATTTTACTAATTTATTTATTTTTCTACTTTCTACACTCAAACTACATTCCTAATCCTTTTTCCACTTGCTGGGGCACAACTACAACCAATAGTTTTAAATAGCCAAATCCTAAACGTCAAAAATCATAGCGGATGACAGTGCTAACACATGTTGCAGTAAAATATACATTTCCTCTATATAGAGAACACAGTACAACTATGGAAGAAAAAGAAACATAACAGCAAAACAAGACATGTTTTTGTAATATCAAATTACCTAATCTAACCAGGGACGTCAAGGTAAAACTTGAAAGTAGGGAATAATTGAGAACACATGATAACGATGATGATAATTATAAAATAGCAACTTATAAGCAAAAGACACAGTTAATAAAATAGGCATCTGTTGCACCCAATGAGAATTGAGAAGGATTAGTTCTCGGTAAGATCAAACAATACCTTTGTATGTTGTATCAGATATTGCTTCGCAAATAAGGTTAACAAAGTCGTCGATATGGATCCATGAAAACCTGGACCAAATGAAAATTTTGTTTACTGCAAGATAACAAACAACAGGCCACTGTTTCTGGGAGGAATACTTTCATTAAAAAGCAATTCTAAGCCAATACTAAAGCTGGAAAATATTAGATTAATCTAGGATTAATAAGATATTTGCCCAAAGCACTGACACATGGTGCGTCCCTATTGGACTACACATTTAGGGTTTAGGGTGGAGTCATCTATATAAAGAGGGGAGCCTCCTATTGGAGAGATTGATCTCATGTGCAAAACCCTAGGCTCCACCCTAACCTAGCTGCCACCTCCCTCTCCCTCAAATCTGTCCCTTCCACCAAGTAGGACTCTTGAGTTTTGGATTTGTTCTTCTTCTCCAAGAGAGTAGAAGACCGGTCGGTGCTCAAGAAGACTCCGTGAGGTGATCGTCGATTCTTCTTCCGTTGCCACAGGTTCTCTCCACCAAAGGTAAATCCGAACCTGTAGACTAAATCGTAGTTTGCTAACATTGGTATCAGAACCTGTAGACTAAATCCATGCTTGACGAATTTTTGTTTCATGATAATCTGATTTGAGATAAAAATTCGGTGGTTATGTTTTTTGGAGAAAGAAATATAACAGAAAAATCAGCATTGCTTATTTACATGTTGCGCATGTTTTGGTTCATTAGAGCATGCATCTAGGGTTAGATTTTGCTCCTCCATTCTTGCGCATGTATGCATGGTTTAAGATAGATTTTTCCTGATTTTATTTCGAGCCAATATGATTTGTTGCTCTCCTATCATTGCACATACATAGATGTGACCAGAATTCTGTTTTTTCTGTGTTGTTACCTCTATTCTTTGCACATGTATTAGATAAAATCAGAATTTATTTTCCATGTTCATTCTTCTAAATCATGCACATGTATACATGAAATCAGATGTCTATTTTTCCTGATTTTTCCGAATTAGGGTTAGATATTATTTATTCTAATCTTTGAGCATGTATACATGAAATCTGTGTTAACCCTATCATGATGATCTTCTGTTTTTGCGCATGTTTTATATGATAATCAGTAGTTTAATTCTCTGATATTTTTTCATGCTTGAATTAGATGATAATGTTTGTATGTCATTTGTATATCATCATGCATGTCGGATTGCATGGATGGATCAAATGTTGTTATCTCTTATTCATGTACATGCATGACTAGATCTCATGTTTGCTGGAATTTCGTGTATATGCTTGTTTATTTAGCATTTTTCAATATGAGCATGCATCTAGAGTAGATGTTTATTGCCATATGCATATGCATGATAATTGTGTTGCCTTGTTGCTCCAAAGAATTTCGGATATGGCTGTTTTTGGAGCATTAACATGCATGTGATTGATTGGTTTCCTTACTGAAAAATGCACATATATGCTTGTTGTTCTCTTGAAAATTTCGAATTTTTCCTTTCCAATACAAGTAGCATAATTATTGTTGATTGCATGCTTATATTGATTAAGGAAAGATTGGCAAATTCTGAATTTTTTTAGAGCATATTATGGGCTGGAGTTTTGTTGCCTTAAAAGTATTTTTTGAATGCTTTCCTTTGATGCACATATATGTGTTGATCTCATTTAAGGAATTTCGGATTTTTTGGAATGATAGCATGCATTTCATTTGAAATATTTCCTTTATGATTAAATCCACAGACATGTGTTGATCTCATTGACGATTTTTCCGGATTTTTCTTCCCTAATGCGAGTAGGATAATTTTTTACGCTCTCATGATTATGTTGATTGGGGAAAGAAAAGAAAATTTCTGTTTTGAGATACTATTATGGAGATTGATTGGTATTTCCATATACGTTTTTCTTATGCTCCATATATGCGTTGTTTCCTTATATATTACTTCCTTCTTATTTGGAAGTGGTGTACACTTTATTCATGCGTGTGATTGTGCTAACGTATGGAAAGATTGTGCTTGTATCGTATGAATGGTGTGAATGGATGCTGATTTATTTTTGCTGCCTTATTGAGAGTTGAGCGTAATTTCATTCATTCATTTCGATTTGCAATAGATATCGTAATGGGCTGTAATATTTATGGACTGTAATACTTATGGACTGTGGACTGTTTATTGCCCTAGGGAGACGAGGGGATCCTTTATTTTTATTATTGCGATATTATTGCTATAAGGCTTATGCAGGTTCCCATCTACAGTGCTAAATCCCTATGGGGGATCCTTAGCTCGATATGGAAGTAATGTAGCAATTAATTTCTGTGTGATCTTGATTGGAATGTTCTGAAAGGAATGTTTTTTTGGAACTTGCATGCCTAGTGGGAGTTGCAAGGTAGAAGTGTTTTGTGTAAACCACCTTACAACCAGCCGATAATTATTTACTTGCTGCTGATTTGCCATGATTTATACGTTTTTTTAGGGTTATTAAATCATGATGGAGCGCAATATATGAATTGGTAAAATAGCTTTATTAACTATTACATGAGGATTTGATCGAACGCTTTATGTTTTCCTTTGGTCTGAATGCTATAGTTATTAAGTTAGTTTATTTTTTTATGACTATTGCGCCTCGTTGTATTTTATGCTAGAACTCATGTATCGCTATGTGGTTTTTTGTCCTAGATTTTTATGGCTGCTTCCAAAAGCATTGTCGCTGATCTGACTCGAGGAGATAAACTCAATGAAAGAAATTACGATCTGTGGCATCGTAAATTTGAGTATCTCTTAGAGGATCAGGACATGTTAGAAAATATAACTCAAACTATGTCTCCCCCCGAGGAGGGGAACACTGCGCAGCCTTGCAGAAATATGGATGTCTATAATGCATGGAAAAAGAAAGACCGTATTGCTCGCATTACAATTCTGAGTTCGATGCGAGATGATCTGTTACTGCGATTCGAAAAGTTGCGAACTGCAAAGGCCTTGTGGGAAGCTGTGAAGTTTCAGTACGGAGTGACCTCCGTCACAAGGGCCCGCCAGCTTGGGCTCATGTTTGATGGGTATAAAATGTGCCAAGGTCACACAATGAGGCAGCATATTACCACAATGTCAAACTGAAGGGAATGTGTTCTAAAAGTTTTACTTTTAAATGCCAATTATTATGAATTGAATAAAAAATCATTTTGTTCCCTGTTTATGTTATTCGTCTTTTAGAAGTGTTAAGGAAGAGGCTCTTGGTCCTTAACCGTAGAGCTCTAAAAGATATTGGTTTGCATAAAATAAAAAATATTCGCAATCGTGGTAATTAACATGGGACATTAATTACCGAGTAAAGATTGTCGTGTTGGTCATAGATCATTGTGGCTCTACAAGTGAGTGACGACACGGGTATGCAAAAGAGGAAAATATTACTTTTGTATACTGAATAGACCTAATAAGTAAAATATTATAGAAATGTGTTTCTGTGTCATTAATATTTTACTGTGTCTTTGGTCCTTTGATATGAGACTTATATCCGATCGCTTAAGGAGTTCTTAATTAGACTAGTGTCTTGAGCTATCGATGAGTGTAGTGTAAAGGCATTAGTTGGTTAAGTATAACTTTCGTTGGAGAAGATAGTTAGTCAAAAGATTATCATTGCCCCTCTTAATTGAGTGATGATATTAGTGGGCCCCTTGATAAAGCAAAGTTATAATGTGCACAATGTGATTTGAGTTAAGTCACATATTTATAACTAGCTTAAAGAGATCAAGAAATGAATACTAAGACAAAGATGACACAATACTACTTTGTGTGTATTCTTAATATCATGAGGCAAGGGACGGACACAAGTGGTGCACTCCATCACTAAATGGATCGGGTTTTGGTTCGAGTGGAATTAAGACATCTAACTAATTGGGAGCTATAATGTGTAGCTAGATACCGCTTATAGCTTGTGATATTAAGCCTTTAATATCACTGCCAACTTAGTTTAGATCCTCCCATAGGTCACACCACAAAACTGGGAAACGAGTAAAGGGGATTTTGAGTTCATAAGGATGTGTCGGGTTTCATGTAGAAAATATGACACATGGGGTGAACGAGCAAAATCAAAGTTATGTTGTGATTAATAACATAATTAGAATCTAAATTAAATTCATATGTGATGTAAATATTATGGGGTGTAATGATTGATCATTACATAGGATAATATGTTACATAAGTTGTGAATTTACTACTAATCCCGAAATGTCAAATTTTGTAGGGGTTAAACTGAAATTTGACAAGTCTGCAAAACAGTGCTCAAACGGTCGACCGGTTAGCAGTAAACGGTCGACCGGTGGGGCACGGTCGACCGAACATTGCGATGGAATAGTTCCTGTTACGAACGGTCGACCGAGCTATTGAACGGTCGACCGAAACTGGTTCGAGCGGTCGACCAAACCTCCAAAACGGTCGACCGGTCCAGACGGTTAATGCAGAATTAATTTAAGAATTAATTAGATCATGCATGGAATTGGTCCATAATTGATTTAATTCGTGGCTAATATTATTTATTAATAAATAATGGATGGTTAGATGGAATTTTGCATGAAATCATGGGCAAGAGGTTGCACATGAATATGTAATTTGGAGAGAACCTATAAATAGAGGTTATCTCATTGCCTTCCTACATCTTAATTAATATTGCTTTTCATGCAAAATCTCTCTCCTTAATTCTCCACGAAATTTCCACAAATTCTTAACTTTAGATTTAGTTTCAAGAGGAGATCTTCTCAAGAAAACTAAAGGGGGTTAGTAGTTGGATTCTAAACTCTATTGGAGATCGAGAGGCTAGCTCTTCTCTCTCCAATCTCGTTTAGAGTTTGGTGAACACTCGGGGGAATCCGGCGCAGCAACAAGCATCAACATTGTCTCCGGATCTTCAAGAAGTTTTAGAGAACTTCTAGGTATGAATTCGTGGACTCATATATGTTTTGATAAGTTTTAAAACTAGTTATCGAAACAAATCGTTATATGCATGAAATAAATCGTAGAAAATTGAAGATGATCCTTATTATGCATAAAAATTTCGAAAATATATATGTATAATTAAACATGAAATCCTACACAAACATGGTAAGCGAGCTGAGCGCTGACGGTCGTGCTAAGACCGATGAGGAGCAAGTGTCTGCTCTCATCAGATCATTGCCTTCGAAGAGTTGGGAGCATATGAAGGTCCATCTGACTCATGCTGATGACATCAGGACATTTGACCAGGCCGCAAAACACCTAGAGCTGGAGGAGGACTGCATGCTTGCGGAAGCCCCTCTAACTGAAGTGTTTGCTGCTGAAGCTGGCGCTCCTCGGAGGAGTGCAGGTTTTAAGCGCAAAAGAGATAGAGCTCAGGGTTTTAAAGGAATGAAGGGTGCAAATAAAAACAAAACAGAAAACAAAGCTGGAAAGAAACGACCTCGAGGATCCAGAGGTGGGAAAGATAAGTCTAATGTGACTTGTTTTAACTGCCGAAAGATTGGACATTTTGCTCGTGAGTGCACTGAGCAAAAGGTAATTACTGTGTGTAATCCCTCGAATTGTAACGTGACTAGTTCTATGATGCTCACTGATCATTCGTTTGTGTGGATTGTGGATTCAGGTGCCACGGACCACGTGACAAAGGATCGTTCTGCCTTTCGGAATATCGTCGTGTTCCAAGTGGGAGGCGAATAAACATGGCGAACAACACTAGCATTGAAGTTCTTGGAGTTGGCACATGCAAAGTGGCTTTGCGAAGTGGCCGGATCCTATTACTTCACAACGTGTTATATGCACCAGCTATACGGCGAAATATTATTTATGTTGTTGTTTTGATGAGACATGGTTTTAATGTTTTTTTAGAACAATAATATAGGTTTATACCTTGCTAACATTTATTATGGACGTGCCTTTCTTTCAGACGATTTTATTGTGTTGGACGCAATTTATGATTTCAATCATAACACTAGTGCCTTTATGAGTCAAAGTGCCATGAATAATGATTGAGTTATGTGGCATGGTAGACTAGGTCACATTGGTGTTGACCGGATGAACAGGTTGGCAAAGGAGGGGGTATTAGGAAAATGCTCCAAATTTGAATTGCCGACCTGTGAATCTTGTCTAGCTGGAAAGGCAACTAGAAAACCGTTCGGAAAAGCCATTAGGGATACTTCTCCTTTAGAACTAATTCACACGGATATTTGTGGACCTTTGAATGTGCGTACTAGACATGGACAAAGTTACTTCATCACATTTTTTTATGACTACACTAGATATGGTCATATTTATCTTATTTCTCACAAGTCAGAAGCTCTAGAATGCTTTAAGAGATTCATGAGCTTGGTAGAGAATCAATTGGATAATAAGATAAAAACTCTCAGAACGGACAAAGGTGGGGAGTATCTCTCCATAACGTTCAAGGAGTTATGTGATGAAAAGGGGATATCTAGACAACTCATTATGCCTTATACTCCTCAGCAAAATGGTGTTGCCGAGAGAAGGAATAGAACGTTGCTAGACATGGTTAGATCCATGATGGCGCATGCGAGCTTGCCAATTTCGTTTTGGGGAGATGCTCTAATGACTACTGCCTATATCCTCAATAGAGTTCCAACAAAATTGGTTCCCTCAACTCCATATGAGTTATGGACAGGACTGAAGCCTGATTTTAGTCTGCTGCGTCCTTGGGGATGCTCGGCATACATTCATTCTACTAGTCACTGATATGGAAAACTAGGAACCTAGAGGGAAAAAGTGTATCTTTGTAAAATACAGTGATCTCTCCAAAGGTTATGTTTTTATCGGGTTAGACGAGAATGAAAGAAGGACGGAACTGGAGTCTAGGCTTGCCACATTCTTAAAAAATGATTTTCCAACTCTTGCTGGAGCTATCAAAGAGTCAGTGGACTTCTTTGAACAACAAGATGAGGACATTGCCACTCCACGGGATCTGGAAGTTGAACATCAGGTTCCACCAGTCAATCCTAGTGGGAGCAGCAATGCTGAGGATCCGATAGCTCTCACGGAGGATGAGCCATCAGATACCCATCTGCGTCGAAGTAAACGTGGGCTCATTCCTCGTAGGCGGTTTCGCTTAGAGGAAGAGGCCCTCATGATAGCTCAAGAAGAAATTGATTATGAATCATCTGGGATGACAGTAATCGATGGGCAAGAAACTGAGACCTTGAAAGAGGCTTTGGAAGGTCCAAATGCGAAAAAGTGGTTAGAAGCTATAAAGGAAGAGTTGCAGTCGATGAAAGTTAATCGAGTCTGGGACTTGGTCGACTTAACGCCGAACCGAAAGGCCATTGGGGTCAAGTGGATCCTCAAGATTAAGAGGAAGGCGGATGGATCTATTGATAGATTCAAGGCTAGACTGATAGCTAAAGGCTACACCCAAAGAGAAGGCGTGGATTTTGAGGAAACTTTTTCACCCGTGGTTAGGTTTGCCTCCATCCGCCTTCTACGAGTTATTGTAGCTCAGATGGACTTAGAGCTTTACCAAATGGATGTAAAGACTGTTTTTCTCAATGGAGAACTTGAGGAGAAGATCTATATGGATCAACCTCAAGGTTTTGAAGTCAAAGGACAAGAGTGCAAAGTGTGGAAGCTCAATAAGTCCTTATATGGCTTAAAACAAGCATCTAGATAGTGGAACATTCACTTCCATCAAGCTATATCAGAGAATGCATTCTCTATGCTTGAGGAAGATCACTGTGTGTACGTTAAGAGATCCAATGGTAAATTTGTCATTCTGACCTTGTATGTTGATGACATACTCATGGCTGACAATAGAAAAAGTTGCTGAAATCCACTAAAGAGTGGTTGTCCTCCACGTTTGATATGAAGGACATGGGTGAAGCTAGCTACGTCCTTGGTGTCAAGATTGTTATAGATAGGTCCAAGAGACTTCTGGGATTGTCTCAAGAGACTTATATTAACAACGTCTTGAAGAAATACCATATGGACAAATGCAAACCAATCGACACTCCTGTTGAGAAGGGTTTGCACTTAAGCCTTGATAAGCATCCTGATACTCCTGAAGAGAAGGCCAAAATGAGCAAGGTTCCATACTCCAATGTTGTGGGAAGCCTTATGTACGCTATGATGTGTACTAGGCCAGACATTTGTTATGTTGTGGGCATGGTGAGTCGATACCAGTCCAGCCCAAGCATGGAGCACTAGAAGGCAGTCAAGAAAATCATGAGATACCTCATAGGAACGAGTAACTACATGTTGTGTTACCAAGCATCAGATCTCCGCCTGATTGGCTATAGTGATGCCGATTGGGCTGGAGACATTGATGAAAGGAAGTCTACCTCTGGTTATGCTTTCTTGCTGGCTAATGGGGCCATCTCATGGTCCAGCAAGAAGGAAACTTGTATAGCCCTATCGACTATGGAAGTAGAGTATGTTGAATGCTCTGCAGCAGTACATGAGGCAGTTTGGTTGATGAGGTTCTTACAACATACTGGGCTAGTAGAGACATCTGATGAGCATGTTGTTGTCTATTGTGACAGCATGGCTGCCCTTTGTTATGTGAAAGACCCCAAATATCATGGAAAGACCAAACATATACAGGTTAGGTATCATTTTGTGAAGAACATCATAGCGAGAAAGGAAGTTGTGTTAAGACATGTGTCTACTAGTCTTATGGTAGTTGACCCTCTTACCAAGGCTATAGCTAAGGACTCGTTTGTGTCTCATGTGAAGTCCTTAGGCTTACGCAGACTTTGATGCATTGACATGTCTAACTTCCTTTTATGAGTGATTGTGTTTTCCTTTCGACTATATCTGTTTGGTTGATGTAGTTGTTCTAGCATAAAATATTATTCCGTCAATGGGCTGAAGAATGCTCACTCACACGAGCATTCTCCTCTGGCGCTTTTGATAGTGAGCAGAGATGAGACTGATCATGAGGAGATCTTGTATGATAGATCCAGAAGAGTTCATGATAGGATAGTCGCCTTGATTAGGAATCAAGATGACATCCTCTATGTTGGTGAGGATTGACATGAATGATCCCACGATTCCTGTGACCTATAGAAGCCAAGTGTGAGCATCACATGTGGCGCCAGGTGGCACCTGTATGGTGTTAAGGCGACAATGATGAAGCTCGGGTCAGGCGCAGAGAGGGTGCGACTAGACTAAGACTTGTATGGTGTTGAGAGACAGACATACTGTTGTGTACAGTATGATCCACCATAACATGTTTGTCATACAACATGTGCTGAGCGACCATTGGGAAGTGAAAGGATGGATCCCTGCTCCTTCACTGTGTGAGTCCAAGACTTGATTGTCATTAGTTACCCTCAGCGACTTTCGACGACACTATGAAGCAAAGAGTTGATGTGGCTACTTTGGGATGTTATCTATGACCATGAGAGATTCGGTCTAAAGAGGCATCTTCGGGAAAGGAGTCAACTCTGAGTGTAATGGTGGTCTGGGGCGAAGGGAAAGGTTTGACTCGACTGCACTAAAAGTATTTGATGGGCCCAACTGTATTGGATACAGTAGCAAGTACCTTGAGGACAAGAAGGTATTCTCTCCGAGGGATCGAGATACCGTTCATGTCAAGTGAATTTCTGAGTAAACCTGGGGAACTGTGATGTGCATTTGACTGCTTATTTATTGGTTTTTGAGAATGTTTTCATTCTGGCCTTCTAATAAGGTTTCTAGTTTGAGACTCCAAATTGCAGGTACATCACCGGTCGTACGACCCACATGTTGTTATCGTGTTGTTGTGCAAGTGGGAGATATTGGATTAATCTAGGATTAATAAGATATTTGCCCAAAGCACTGACACATGGCGCGTCCCTATTGGACTACACATTTAGGGTTTAGGGTGGAACCATCTATATAAGGAGGGGAGCCTCCCATTGGAGAGATTGATCTCATGTACAAAACCCTAGCCTCCACCCTAACCTAGCCGCCACCTCCCTCTCCCTCAAATCTGTCCCTTCCACCAAGTAGGACTCTTGGGTTGTGGATTTGTTCTTCTTTTCCAAGAGAGTAGAAGACCGACCGGTGCTCAAGAAGACTCCGTGAGGTGATCGTCGATTCTTCTTCCGTTGCCACAGGTTCTCTCCACCAAAGGTAAATCCGAACCTGTAGACTAAATCGTAGTTTGCTAACATAAAAAAATCTGATAATAATAATTAAAAATAAGAATTTTATTTTTAATAACAAGGTTCAACAACAATAATGTCTTCATATCAATTTTTATCATTATAGGAATTCATATCATACTTCGAATGTTTGGGGAAATCCTTTCAAATGAAAAATATCAAAGAAATCCTACAATACGTAAGCCGGCAAAAATATTAAAATTGACAAATGTTTAATTTAAATTGTAAGGCAGCTATCACAAGTCAAACGTCTAACCCACCCATGGAATGTACTTACCAAATCAAGTTAGGAATTCGAGGCATAACAGATTGTTTATCTTAAGTACAGTTAAACAGATACAAGCCACTAATATATTAAGTGTGAGAAATGGAAGGCAACTGGGAATACAATTACCAATTTCAAGAAAGGAAATTGGAATACCAGAAATGCTAAACAAAGACACATGTACAACTAAACAGATACAAACTACTGAAATGATAAGTGTGAGAAATTAGTGATCTGCCGATTTCAACCTACTGTGAAAAGTTCAGAGTAAGTGGAAATTGCACGACGAATCATATCAGTAGGCATATCACTATGCTTTGTGGTTTACTAGATTTCTCTTAACTTCGAATTTGAAAACGTATCAATCAAAATTGGTTTACTGTGGGTAGGTATGGAAACATTCACATATATCGAAAGAGTTTCTGTCATGCAAATGATTTGCTTCGATAATATACATCGTCAAAGTAGCTTTTACTAGTTCACTAGCAACAAGAATCACATTAAATACTTTAGAAGTTGTCTTTTCGGTGTCACTAGCAATCCGGATGGAAACACCTCCATTCACAACCCCCCCATCCTTTTGAGTCAACACTGTAGATGCCCAAAATGATAAGTATGCATAGCATTTCATCATACAAGTGAGGAGCTTGTCACGATTCCTCCATTTCGGTTGCAGTATTTGCATCGATGGAGCTTGTACCTCCATATCGATCTCGGGTGCAATTTCACCGAATTGGTTCCACCCCTCTTCCATGGTAACATGCTTGTCAAAGTACATGCTTACAAGTAGGTAGGTGTCGGGATCGAGTTCATCTTCCTTGAGAACAGCACTCATGACCTTATCATTGTCGACGAGCTTGTCCTTAATGACATCTTAAACAACGAACATATTGGACTTGTCAACGAAGTGTTCCTCCTTGACCTTGACAGCCACGGCCCCATTGATTCCTATGTCTTCGACGCCAAGCATGATTGACACCACCTGACAACTTGGAATCCAATCTCTTCATCCTCATCAAAGCCTAAAACATGTGGGGGTGGCAATGCCTTGTCGTCCTCACACTCTTTGTCGTCTTCCTTGAGCCCAAATGTAGCAACCAAACCTTTCGCCAACATGTTCCAGGTTAGCTCGGGGTTGAGAGTTTTCACTTCCCAAAACCACTTCCAGGCAATACTCTCCAAGTAATAGGCAGTGATGATACGTTTCTGCTCGTCTGGAAAGTTGTTGGAGGAAAAATAATGGTCAACTCCATCAACCCACAACCTCGGATCTGACGTCCCATCATATATCTTCATTCGGCATGCCATAGAGAACTCACAGAGCCAAGACATGGCTCTAATACCAAATTGGTATGATCGACGACGTACCACTTCGAGAAAGTGCACCAGCGGCGACGGGTATGTTGGGCACACAAGAAATACCCACAACCCAAACAGAACAAGATAAAATTTTACTTGATGGGCATTACGTGTCATCTCCCTTTGTTTACTTCTAATCTATAACTTAGGATGTTGCCAAGTGGCAAATTCTCTACCATTAATTCTAAGGAAATTACCCAATACAAGAGTAAATATTATAATATAAATTAACTAAGAAATCTAATTCGTTAGACATGTATCATGGTTCAAGTAAGTACATTCAACAATTATATAATATTATTCCTATATTGAAAATATCATAAAAGCAATCACTTTGATTCCTCACCGTAGTACCCAATAGCTGTTGCACTAACCAAAACTGCAGGTCGATTGCTAGCTTTTGCCTCGTTTATAATATCCACAACCTTGTAAACATTGTTCTTATTTAGCCGAACAATAAATAGAAAGTTTGATATGCAAATCATAAGTATAAAATTACAGAAAAATGAAGTAGAAGAAACAACATCAATGGTTGCAAATGTTTTGCTATTGTCAAGAAAAGAATAGCCTTTGATGTAGTGTTTTTCCGACTCTCCGTGATCTCGTTTTTAATCTGGATAAGGTTAAGAAACCTGTAAATAATAGAAGGTATTCTTCCAGAAAAATCGCATAATTTCCAAAATTTGCGATAAGTAATGTATCATATACATAAGCTCTTTGCCAGTCACGAACATGATCTATTCTTATTAGGAAAACAGAGCAATACATGTAGTAGGTGGCAAGAGTACTAAATGTTTTTAGCAATATATTCTAAAACAAACCATCAATCGAGAAAAAAGGCAATCAGAAGGGGCCAAGTTTTAACGGGTTAGCTAATTATTAATTCAAACATAAATCGATAATTAAGGGCACAGTTCAACACATAGCTCAAAGGTCACAACAAAATTCTATGTAAGCACGAGAAGCCAAATTCTGATGCAACCAAACACTAAGCATTTGAGTAAAATTATTGACCAGCAATAAATGTGAAGATCCTTTTTGGGTATTAAAAAATGTAGAAAGAAAGTGCGGAGGGAAATAATAAGCAAAAGTTCCCAACGGACTTTTGTTATAAGTAAAAGTAAACAAACGGTAAGAGAAATATTAATATGCAATTTTTCCTGATCGACAAATACACCCATTTTGTTATATAAAAAAAGTATAATGTCAATTTCAAATGGCCATATACTCAACGACCAATTTTACGACGGGAATTTTCCAACAATTATGTTTTCCTCTACCCTTTGTCAACAACTATATTCCCAAATGTCACCAACTTTGATATCCTCTAGAAAAATATGTTTATTTTTTCACTTCTTCCCAAAATACCCAAAATATATTTTCACTTCTCGATATTTAAAATTGTTATAGAATTCGTAAGAGAGTCTTCTTTGTTGTGATTGATGACACTGATATGTCCTCTATACGATGAGTTCGATATGCACTTGATAGTGGCTCGATAATTTACTCGACCCACAACGACACGAATACTAAGAACGTTTTCAACGGTTCAGTTCCTTCCCTCCAGACGTCACGTCAGTTATTAAGAGTGAAGCGTCAAAACTGCAAAATGACAGTACGATGTGACCTCGATATGATGAAGCAAGAGAGTATCTTTGTTTGGATCGATGTACTCGATATGCACTCGACAGTGACTCGATAGTTTACTCAACCAACAACGACACGATTATTGAGGACTTTTAACGTTTCACTTACCTTATCATCAAACGTCAACTCAACAATTAAAAGGGAAGCGTGAAAACTGTATCAATCTGTGGTTCGAGGTAACGCTATGTTGGGATCGATGAACTAGATACGCATTCAATCTAAGCTCCATAGGTTATGCGACTATCAATGGCACGTTTTTGGGTGTTTTCGACGGTCGGGTTTCCTTCTGTCGAAGCCTCTCGTCAGTTATGAGCAAAGTTTCAAAAACCATACAAGTGAGAAGCTCGACATATAGCTTCTTCTAACCCGTATCCTTCGTGTCTTCACGAGACACCGCTTGGCGCTACCCCCAGAGCGCCCTCCTTCTCACTCTCTGAGGACATTGAGAAGCTTCAAGCACAACTCGAACTTCTCCCGATTGACGACCTTGGTCATCATATCCGTAGGATTCACACTTGTGTCGATTTTCTGGAGAACAACCTGCCCTTCTTCGATCCACTCTCGGATCTTATGGTATCTTCCTTCAATATGTTTGGTCCTTGAATGGAACGTCTGATCCTTGGCTAGATAAATTGCACTTTGACTATCGCAATGCAATTTGGTCACTTCTTGTTCCATCCCCAAAGAGCTAACCAAACCCTTCAACCATATAGCTTCTTTTTCGGCATCGACAGCAGCGATGTACTCCGCTTCCGTTGTAGACAACGCGGTAGTATGTTGGAGAACCGATCTCCAACTCACTGGACCTCCACCCAAAGTGAACACGTACCCTGTTGCACGCAATATGATGAAGAAAGAGAGTTCTCTATGTTGGGATTGATGAGCTCGATATGAACTCGATAGGTTACGCGACCGAAATGGTGTGGCATTCGAGGGCATTTTCGACTGTTCGACTACATTCTCTCCAATGGTCGTGTATGTTATCAGGATAGTATAAAATGTCATTCCCTTCTTTCGGCCTTACACTATTACACTTCTCTTGTCAACGCCTTATTCTCTCAACCACATTCTAGTCAAAGAATGATGCGCAACAACGATATTGCTGAGGTCTCACCCATCGACGACATTCTCTGCTTCTGGAGTTACCCCGCACGACAGGTGCGTCGGGTCCTCAACCGGGGTGGTGCAAAAGACCTGACGTTGTGGGGCCCCGCGACGCTAGAAATGCATATTTTCCGTGCATGACTCCATGTCTCTCGTTCGACCGCCCCCGGATCCACTAGAGGTTAAGCAGACATTGGCGGAACTCCACCGCATGATAGCCGACGTGGAGCGCCGTTTGGCCACCATACAAGACACGGTGGTAGACCTCCTCATCGACAGTGGTAGGTTTTAATAGTTTATTTCTTTATTTTTCAGTTACCTGTGGTTATAAGTTAATGTCCACTGATATATTTTTTTATTTGGTTTGCGTAGTTTCCACCCCGAGGACACCAACCCCAAGACCCCTTTCCTGGAGTACACCTGCCCCAACTGCGGGGCGACCTACCTCGCTGAGACACCCATCCCTGACTACACGCCCTCCCCACTGCCTAAAGTGTCTCTTGGCTTCAAAGAACACACCGGGTGGACTAGGAAGTGGGCGAAGTTATTTTAGTTAATGTTTTATTCTATGATGTTTTTGGTTTTTGTTGTGTATGTGCTAGTTGCCAACTTTGACAACCATGTTTGTTTGTAAATGTGTAGTCAATTAGTCAATACACAAACAATTATGTTGTTTACAATGTTTTTTGTTAATATTCGAATGTTGTGAATGATGTGATTGTTTCAATTTTCCTCATGCAAACGGCGTAGTCAGAGAGATAATATAACCATCGCCCAACGTCGAGCAACCATCAAGCTCTATCGAAGTAGAAGGACAGGACTGACTTGAATAGGCGAAGTTGTTCGTTTGAAACTGCATAATGACAGAAACTTCGACTGTTCATTTAAAAGATTCAACTAAATGATTGATTGTTTAAGTCATACACTATCAAGCTATTATCGAACTAAATCTTTGTTAAACCCTAAAAAGATTCAACTAAATGATTGTTCGTTTAAGTCATAGACCATCGAGTTATTATCGAACTATTATCGAGGTACAATGAGAGAACAAGGAAAGAAACTTCAGATTGTTCGTTTGAAATATTCAACTAATTAATTGTTCGTTTAAGTAATAGACTATCGAGCTAAGAACGAGTTATTATTGAACTATTACCGATGTACAATGAGAGATCAAAAACACAAACACAAACAAAAAACACAAATACACAAATTATAAATCTCTTCCAAGTCAATTGGAAGAGAATGATCTGCTCAGATGTCATCTACAAGCCTAAAAGATAGTTTTGTTTATCTTTTGACTCCGACTCAACTTAGCAACCTTCCAGAGAAGCTTCCGCATCCCCAGGTCCTTTACGCTTTAGTCGGCATTATCCACCGGTGGTACCTGTGTTACATCGTCCCAGACAAAGTACGGACAGTGAAGGGTTGGATCCTAGCAGCCACATACATAGAACCTTTTGCTAATCTTGTTCGGAGTTTTGGACTACATCTCTGCTGCCTTCAAACCGCACCTACAGGTGCGATATGGTAGAGGTATAACTCCCAGTATTTCAATGGGGGGACAACTTCCCCATATTGGTCTACCGAGGATGTACTCAGCTTTGTTAGAGTAGTCGTCCTTGGCATTGTGTTGGAAGAACATTTTTTTGGGTGAGGGCGACGAATCGAATACACAACTAAATATGGGGAGATCGAATACACAACTAAATGGACTACACGCCCTTTATAGACCATGTAATGAAGGGTTGTGCCTCTTCGTGCAATAATGAACGGTTGTGTCCTCAAAAAGAAGGAATGTCGAATGGTCGCGTCTCTTCGCATAACAATAACCCATCTCTTGCCGAAGTGAAACGACTCATCATGGGATGTTTTACTTTGACATGTGAACATTTATCATGTTGACCATTGAGCACAATTGAGCCCATATTGAGTTTCTATATAACATTTATCGAGTTCAACCGAACCAAAGTCACGTATACCTATCGAGCATACATATCGACCCACACTATATATCGCATACCGTCGAGTACCATCGAACCCGATCGATTTCTAAAACAATTTCAAATATTGAGACATAGAGAGAGAGAGAGAGAGAGAGAGAGAGAGAGAAAGAGAAAGTTCCAAACATAGGTTGTTCCATGTTAGTGGTCCCACGATTTAGGCAGGGGTATTTTAGGAAGAAGTGAAAAGATAAACATATTTTTCAGAGGATGTCAAAGTGGGGGACTTCCCGAGGTTTGACAACTTTGAGCATAGTTAATCAAATTTTCCTTATAGAACACCAACAACTTCAATCTTTGATAAAGAATAATATATATGAGTTTTCACCTAATTGCACACCTAATCTACTGTTACTAGGAAAGTAGGAGAATACATGTAGTGGTTGTCAAGAGAAGCATCATATATCTACAGATGTTTTAAACACAAAAAATCATGTACTACCAAATTATAGCAACGTATTTTGACAGAAACCTTCAACTAAGAAAAAATGCACTCAGGAGATGGTAAGTTGTAAAGGGCTAGATAATTATTGATTTAAGTTTAAAACATATGAAGTATGGGTAAAAATATTGTCATCAAAATAGTGACTATAGATGTTAGGATCCTAACCCATGTTTAGGGTTAACCCCGGGATTAGAGGGGTTTGCATGGGGAAGAGAAATGTGGCGAGTACTGTTGATGGAAGAGAGGTGATGGGTTGGATGAGTAGGTCACTGTTGGTGCAAGATTTGGTTTTGGTTTTAAGTAAAGAATCTGTTTCTCTCCCTCATTTGCTCTCTCTCTCACTCACTCCCTTCCTCTCTTCCGACCAGACCTTGTGGAGCCATCTCCGGCGCGTGGAGGCCAGCTGGGTGTTGGAGGAGAAACGCGGGGCGCACGGAACGTAGGCGGCCGCTGAGGAGTTGGTGTGGTTTGGATCTTCGATCTTCTCCGGGGATCGCACATTTGAGGTATGCCGGCTTCTAGTGTGTTTTGTGGTTGCTAACCCTCGTGGGAGGGTTTTGTTGGTCGGTCATGGGAGGTCGGAGGCCTCCCCGGCTGGCACGAGGTTGAAGACGACCGGGTCCCTATGGGCGGTCGACCGATGTAGTGTTTTACCCGACTTTAACCATCACCGGTCGAACGATGCCAGAGTGGTGGTCGACCGATTGCTTATGTGCTGGTGAGTTTGGGGCTTCCTGTTGGTTTTCGGTCGACCGTTCCTTGCTTTTGGGTCGACCGGAACTTAAGTGCACTAGAGATTTATGCATGTTGTTCGACCGTTTTATGTATGTCGTTCGACCGTTATTTGACGTAGACTATTAGGATGACCCTGGTAGTTTTCGGTCGACCGGGACCCCTGAGTCGGTCGACCGAATAGTCTTTGGTGATTTTGACCAACTCCGGATTTTGACCTCGTATTCGGTCGACCGGTGTTAGACATATGTTCGACCGTTTGGACTTATGTGACGCGCAGAATAGTTCGACTGTTATAGACTTTCGGTCGACCAAACCTATTGGGGACGGTCGACCGGTTAGGCTCTTTCGGTCGACCGTTTGGGTGCAGAACTGGATTCCTGGTCTTGTGTTGTGTCAACTCTGTCCACGGAAACCCGTGTCCTCTCTTAGAGCGTGAGCCGGGAGGTGACGGCGGGTAAGTGTTGTACCGCCCACGGACCGTCGTGTGGAAGAGTGTGGACACTTGGGTCGCGCCACCTCCGGATTGGACGTGGTGTGACGTGTTGTTGCCTTACTCTCTGATGAGTAGCAGACCTGAGGGATCGCGGATCCCAATGCGTGTGACGCATGGCTCGTGGAGCATGATGACCCTGCAGACTACGGTCTGAACCGTCCGATGTTGTGTCGGACGTATGTTGTACCGCCGATGTTGTGCCGGCAATGCCGCCGAAGTTGTTGCCGGTGATGATGATGCCGACGATGTTCCGGCTTGTGGTTGTGTCGTCCGATGTTGTGCCGGACGTATGTTGTACCGTCGATGTTGTGCCGGCGATGCCGCTGATGTTGTGTCAGCGATGATCCCCGATTGGGCACCTATCCTGGGATGTTGACCGACCGGGCTACGGCTCCGTCGAAGGTGGTGTTGACCACGTGGTTCCTTGCACGGAAGTGCGGACGCTCCTCACCGATCCCTTAGGCTCGTGTAGTCGCGTGTGGGGGATGCGTCGCGTACTGTCCGTAAGACCGTATGTGCCTACGGTAGGTTTCCGAGGGAGACCCGTTGTTGTTGTTGTTGGACTGCTGTCCTGGTGGACCCTGTTGAGGGTCGTTGTTGTTGGACTTAGGTCCCCTTTACCCTGTTGAGGGACTTGATGCATTGCAGATGTGACATGACATGCTACTAGTATGATAGATTCTTTTACTGTACTATTGCATGCATATAGGTGAGTTTGGCATACGGGGTTTCCTAATGGGAAGCTCAGGCATCGTTGTTTGATTCATGTTTCAGGACCGCAGTAGGTTCTGCCGGGTGGTGACAGCGGGCACACACATTTTGGGGTCAGGATCCTCATCGGACTCTTCGAGGTCGTCATGATTGCATTACCTGTCTTTTCATTGTACTGTTGTAATCACGTATTTTGACCAACTCTGTTGTATTATTGGTGCACTAACTGTTGATTTATTTGAGTGACATTCCCGTTGATGAGTTTATTTGATATTCTTTGGTTCAATTAAAATTTTAAATTTCCACTGTTCCGGGATGTTACAATAGATACAAAACAGTGGGGAAAAAACTTGAGAAGACCATCTTGTACTAGGGTTCCTGCCAAATTCACGACTGCATTTGAACCTTGAATGCATTTGCCCCATTCTGCTTCCTCGGCAATAGAAATTCCTGGGAAGCTTTCAACTACAGATAACAAATAAGAAAACATATAAGGGAGAGCTACTGGCATCAGGAGTTGTATACATAACTTCACATATCAACACAATTAAACAGATGTACACTTCCATCATGCATTTTAGTTTTTAGGTATAACAATGAGACGTGGCTGGTGGACAATGCACGTCACAACAGTCTTTTGAAGGCCAGGGTGGAGCCATCCAATACATGATGTGATTTTATGCCGCAAATGGCTTTTATCTTTTTAATGAGTGCCAAAGTGCTCGTAACAAAAAGGCAATTGTGAAAACAAGCGTTCGTTTATCTTACGTACCTCAGATGTCTTCAGTAAGAAAATACAATTCAACCTACAAAAAGGACCACAGAGGTCTTGTATTCAGAATTCGTTTTTTGAATTCTATCTATGAAACAAGTTCATCCTCTAAAAGCCAATTGTTAGCACCCAAATCCAAACAAAGATGAATATCAGGAATTTCACCAAATTCTTTGTTAAATGGGAGAAAATATTTCAGTTAATCTAACTCCAACTATTATGCGGCATAGGCAATGTCATGTGTGACATATAAATCATGCCTCTAGTGAATTAATAGGCAAGTAGAATATGCAGCGTTTGTCAATTAGGGTGCTGTATATGCTGATGATGGCCAAGGGATGTGATGAGCACCAATATTTTGTTGTGTACTTATGTGTTCAACTTATGATTCCGCTAAGACGCTAACCTCCCTTCCTCTAATTACTAGTAGCAAACTATTTTGTTAAATGATGCAACAAAAGGACGACAACATAAACAAGGCATTACATAATTTACATTCATGGAGAAGTGCGTGGAGCTGAAAGATACAATCAATGTCGTATGACATGACTTCAAGTTATGATTTTATAAAAATAAGAAAAAAATTATCCCCGCTGGTTAGCAAAATATTCATACCTTCTTACCAGGAAAAACTAGCTCAGCTTTTGACCTAGACCTTGTCAGAACGTTAACTTGGTTGTCATCTGGAAAGTTCAGACACCCAATTAGTAAAAGTTAAATTATATAAAAATGGGCATTCATAGACATGATGCGACAGATCAGTTCCTTTAGAGAAACGAGAACACCATCTTGACCAAGACAATAGGGAAATTAAAAGCAAAGACATATCAAAATTTGCTTCACTATAAATACGACCCAGCTATGTCTTATGTGTGAGTATAAGCTCTGATACCAAATGTTGGGTTTCCCAGGCCGAAGGACAAGTCGTCACCGAGCAAAGCAACTGGAGGAGATATGGCGGCAACGAAGATCGGAAGAGAAGGGAGCGTGACGCTCTCGTATCTGTTACTCACGAAGAGTAACTACTCCGTGTGGGCGTTGAAAATGAGGGTGAATTTACAAGCCCAAGGAGTGTGGGAAGCTGTGGAACTCGACGAGGATGTGGAACTCGACGAGGTCGACGAACGGAAGGATAGAATGGCTCTCGCCGCCATCTATCAAGCGCTTCCCGAGGACGTCCTTCTCATGGTGGCCGAGAAGGATTCCGCCAAAGAAGCGTGGGAGACGCTAAAGACGATCACGTTGGAGTGGAACGAGTCAAGGAGGCGAAGGTGCAAACCTTGAGGACTCATTTCGAGGCAATTCGCATGAAGGACGGGGAGTCGGTGGACGACTTCGCCATGAAATTGACATCCATTGTGACTGGTATCCGCTCGTTGGGAGAGAAGGTGGAGGAGATCTTCGTCGTCAAGAAGTTCCTACGAGCCTTGCCACAAAAATACATGCAAATCGTTACCGCGATCGAGCAATTCGGTGACCTCAAAAACATGACGGTTGAGGAGGTCGTCGGTCGCCTTAAAGTCCACGAGGAGAGACTTCGCGGATACGGTGATAGAGAGGAGGAGAAGCACCTATTGCTCACGCATGCAGAATGGATGTCACGAAGGAAGAAAAACGGAGAAGGCGATTTTTCTTCCGGATCGTCAAGTCACAACGGCAACGGTGGAGATAGCCGAGGACGTGGTCGAGGACGAGGGCGAGGTCGGGGACGAGGTCGAGGGAGCAGCTCACCTCAACAAGAAGACACCAAACCCCGTAAAGACAAGAGCAAGGTGAAGTGTTACGCTTGTCAAAAGTACGGGCACTACGCGAACGAGTGCCGAAACAAGGAGCCCGATGAGAAGGCAAACCTCACAAGTCTCCATGACGAGGAGCCAGCGTTGATGTTCGCTGAGGGGTTGGCGAATCCATTTCCCGAAGACGAGGAGTCGAACCTCGACTATGGAGATGACCAGGAGCTCGCACAAAAGACGGCAGAAGAGATACCCGATTTGTTGATGCTCAATGAAGAGAAGGTCATGGCGAACCTCCTCGCAAGTGGCGAAGAGTACAATCACACAGACGTGTGGTACCTCGACAACGGAGCAAGCAACCATATGACAGGCCATCGAGAGAAGTTCAATGAGCTCGACGAGAAGATCACCGGAAATGTGAAGTTCGGAGACGGCTCACTCGTCGAGATCAAGGGCCGAGGATCCATCTTGTTTGTATGCAAGAATGGTGATCAACGTCTAATGACCGAGGTATATTACATTCCAAAATTGAAAAGTAATATCATAAGTCTCGGCCAGATGACAGAAGTAGGCAACACGATCACCTTAGTCGGCTCGTTCTTGAAGATGTTCGATCGAAATGGCGTCCTGTTGATGAAGGTGGAGAAATCGCCAAATCAGCTGTACAAGATTTCCCTAGAGACGAGCAAACCCGTGTCTCTACTAGCATCGCTAGCAAATCCGGCTTGGTTATGGCATGCGAGACTTGGGCACGTAAACTTTTATGCGCTCAAGATGATGGGGGAGAAGGAGATGGCCGAGGGGCTGCCCAGGATCACACACCCCAACCAAGTGTGTGAAAGTTGCTTGGTCTCAAAGCAAACAAGGCTCCCATTTCCTGCCCAAGACAACTTCCGAGCCGAGCATCCTCTACAACTTGTGCACGCGGATCTGTGTGGTCCGATCACCCCGCCATCACTCGCTGGTAACAAGTATTTTCTTCTACTTGTTGATGATTATAGTCGATGGATGTGGGTGTACATGCTCAGAGAAAAAGGAGAAGCGTTTGAAGCATTCAAGAAGTTCAAGAGACTTGTGGAGAACAAGTTCGAGCACAAGCTAAAGACTTTGCGAACTGATCGAGGTGGAGAATTCACATCACAGAAATTTGCAGAGTTTTGCAAAGAGGAAGGAGTCGAACGTCACCTCACGGCACCATACACTCCACAGCAAAACGGTGTGGTGGAGAGAAGAAATCGTACCGTGATGAGTACTGCGAGGAGCTTGCTCAAGAGCATGCAAGTACCGACAAACCTCTGGGGAGAGGCGGTGCGTCATGCGGTTTATCTCTTGAACTGCTTGCCGACAAAGGTACTAGGAGATTGCACCCCTTACCAAGCATGGACCGGTAAGCGACCTCATCTGGAGCACTTGAGAGTGTTTGGGTGTATCGCACATGTGAAGACTGTGGGACCATATCTCAAGAAACTCGATGATCGAAGTCAAGCCATGGTGTACCTCGGTGTTGAAGACGGAAGCAAGGCGCACAGGTTTCTTGATCCAGCTTGCGGGAAAATCCGTGTGAGCAGAGATGCCGTGTTCGAGGAGGAGAAAAAGTGGGAATGGTGCAACGACAACAACGAGCTCGTACAAAATTCCGTGGAGTTCGGAATCCTACGAGATGACGACGACGTAACAGAGTTGGAGAACGCAACAGCTACACCGAACTTTCCTCGTCAACAAGAGAGCTCGGGTGGGTCCACAACCGAAGATGGCCCCATCAAACTCCGTTCCCTCGCCGATGTCTATGCAGAGGCACCACTAGTAGAGATGGATCTTGATGAATTGTTGTTCCTCACCACCGACGAGCCAACAACATATCATGAGGCGGCAACCAAAGAAGCGTGGAATGAGGCCATGAAGAAAGAGCTCGAGTCCATCGAGAAGAACAAGACATGGGAGCTCACCGACTTGCCACCCAGTCACAAGACCATCGGGTTGAAGTGGGTTTTCAAGTTGAAAAGAGACAGCGAAGGCAACATCCTCAAGCACAAAGCGAGATTGGTAGCGAAAGGCTACGTGCAGAAGCAAGGAGTTGACTTCGAGGAGACCTTTGCACCGGTGGTAAGACTCGATACCGTCAGGCTGATTCTAGCTCTCGCAGCTCACCGTGGATGGGAGATCCACCACTTGGACGTCAAATCAGCATTTCTCAACGGTGACATCGAAGAAGAAGTCTACGTCGCTCAACCTGAAGGCTTCATCATTAAGAATAAAGAGCACAAGGTGTACAAGCTATCCAAGGCCCTCTACGGACTACGTCAAGCACCAAGGGCGTGGAACACTTGCCTCAACAAGAGAATGGTGAGTCTCGGCTTCGTGAAATGTGCTCAAGAGCAGGCTGTATACACGAGGAACCATGAAGAAGAAGTACTCATCGTTGGCGTATACGTCGACGACTTGATCGTGACAGGATCAAGCATCAAGGGCGTTGAGGAGTTTAAAAAGCAGATGATGAAGGAGTTTGAGATGAGTAATCTCGGGTTGCTCTCATACTACCTCGGTATCGAGGTGGACCAGAAGAAAAATCGCATCGAGGTGAAGCAAGCGGCTTATGCAAAGAAGGTGTTGAAACAGTTCGCGATGGCGGATTGCAACCCGAGCAAGTATCCGATGGAAGCAAAGCTGCAACTCGGGAAGGATGCGGAAGGAAACTTAGTAGATCCGACGGAGTATAGGCGTGTCATCGGGTGTCTCAGGTACTTGACGCACACTCGACCCGATATCTCATATGCAGTTGGCATTGTGAGTCGTTACATGGAGCAGCCTACTACTCTACACCAACAGGCGGTGAAACATATTCTCCGCTACGTAAAGGGAACAACGAGCTACGGGATTCAGTACAAAAGAGGACGAGGAGCTGAGGAACTTGTCGGTTTCACTGACAGCGATCTAGCTGGTAACATAGATGACAGAAAGAGTACCGGAGGGATGGTGTTTTATCTAAACGGAAATCTGCTCACCTGGCAATCTCAGAAGCAGCGAACTGTTGCTTTATCCTCATGTGAGGCGGAGTTCATGGCAGCTACTGCGGCGTCATGTCAAGCACTTTGGCTGAGAAGCTTGTTGAGTGAGGTGACCGGAAGCGAGCCAAAGCCGGTAACTCTCTACGTCGACAACAAGTCTGCAATCGCACTGATCAAGAACCCGGTGTTTCATGGACGCAACAAGCACATCGACACTCGCTTCCATTTCATTCGTGAGTGTGTCGAGAACCGACAGATTGTCGTAGAGTTCGTAAGCACCGGAGAGCAACGTGCAGACATTCTCACCAAAGCCCTAGCAAGAGTCAAATTTGTAGAGATGCGGGAGCTGCTCGGCATGAAGAATCTCGAACCAAATCAAGCTTATGGGGGAGATTGTGAGTATAAGCTTTGATTGTTGGAAATTTGAATGGTTTGGATCAGTTACAAAAGTGCATTCATTTGGCACTAAAGGGGAAGATTGGAAGACAATAAAGGCCAAACGTTTTTGGCTGTTTTCTATTCTTGAATTTTCTTGTTTTTATTGTCTATTATGGGCATTAGTGTTTTTGTTTAAAGACTACGGTTTTTGGACTGATTCACTTTTTTGTTTTCCTATAAATAGAGTTGTTTACAAAGGTTTAAAAAAACCGCAACAATTAGACTTGTAAAACGTTTTCTTCTTCAACATATATACGAAGAAAATTGTTCCCATATTTTATTCTTTTCCTTTCTTCATTTTGTTCTACGAAGATCCATTCAATTGGAACCCAACACTATGTGTCCTCTTACGAATCTCACCAAATAACAGACAAGGTATTGGGTCAATCATTTTCACATAATTTAAAACGCATTATGTTCAAGAATCCTTAGTACGATTCTTAAATTGTAATAAGTGTCATCAAGCAAACGAAGTTGAAAGGAAGTTCAATGTTCAAGCAACGAACCAAAGAGAACGCCCACTTTTTTTTAAATTGGTAAGAGAACACCCACTTGAAAACACGAAATACTGCAGCATGATGATGAAACTTAAAAGGACCGCAGAAGCTACTCAAAAGAAAGATTTAGAGAGCACATGAATAAAACAAGACATGAATTTATTGTCGTAGTAATAGAGCAAGAAACCGTACTCATACAAATCAAATTTCATTCCTAAAGAGAGTTATTGACAGGCCAAGTGCTTCCCTTGTCTATTGGATATTTGTTATGCATAGACATTGCCCACGTGCGGGCAGGTGCTAGAATAGTCTCACCTTGGGTAAAATTGATTGTGTCGTGGAATGGATCTCTCCTTAACAAGCATGCTTCGGGGCACAGAGCAGCCTGAGTCCATGTTTCTGACAAATCGTTGCTTGGAAATTATTAAAATAATTTTTTCCCCCTGATTTATGACCATATTTTCCTCTTATTTGAGTGATAGAGCACATATATATGTGCCAGCCTAACTCTTTGTGCCATTTCTAGAACAAACTTCATCTACTAACCTCATCTACAAGCAACCCATGAACATAATTTAAAGTTAATTACAATTTTTTATGCTTTGACTTGCAAACAATTTTTCATCTTGCCCAAACTAATTAAAATGATGCGTTATGTTGGAAAATCCTCTCAATTGTTAGAACTTAAATCATTGTGTTCATTTTTAAGGTATTTAATAAAAGGTTCATGGACTAAAAGTAACAAAAATACATACATATCAGTTATTAAAGCCGGTGTCGTTACTTATCAATTGGGCAAATTATTGAGGCATATTTATAAGCTGAAAATCCCAAAGATAGTTGATGACACTGCAAACAGTACAAGGGAAAATAACAAGTTCTGAAACAAAACCCAAAAGAACAAGTATCATCATGTACACAACAGACCCCTGAGTGGTGTGATTCATCCATATACTAAATTTGATGTTTTGTTTAGTGGTTCTGGAAAACGAAAAAACATGTGCATCTATTTTGTATACCTTAATTATGGAACCAAGTACTTGTGCACTTGAAAATAGCAGGCTAAGAAAAATAGATACTAGCAAGTACAGATCATCACTCATATAGGGTGCCGGGTTATGCTCGCCTCTGATTAGCTTTTGTACTAATTTTTTGCCTATAAAACCAGTAGCCCGTGTCACTGACACAATCCTCTGATTTGCCTGAAAGGAAAAAGGTCCGAGTCAATTAGAATTCAAATTTTGGGACGTTTCTGCCCCCACATTTAATTCTAGGCACAATGCTCAAATATAGTTTTTGATAGGATATCTAACAGCAAACAAGTTTACTATAAGTAAACTTTGAGTAATCAAGTAGCTTTGAGTAATCTGCTTATAAAAATAATGTTTTAATTTTTTCTACAATTTATATCTTAATGATTACAAAACACTACAGAATAGATGTGAAAATAGTTGATTCAAACCGAAAAGATATACATTTTACGCTGAAGCAGGTTTATACATAAAAAACTACTTGAGAGATAAAAATGATCATATTCAGTTAGTTCAGACCTCACACCTGATTTAACATTGAAGTTGAAAAAGAAAAAAAACATGTCAATGTCAAATGGTTACATTATAGACCTAATTGTATGGGAACATTCGTAAACATTTGGGGTATCAAATGCTTAACACCCAAGCAAAGGATCGTTCAGAAAGGCAGATGGAACATTTTGAAATTCTACGCAATATCGGCATTGTTTGAGATAACCACATTTAATGGCTGCAGTTCGGGAATGCAGAGTACCGAAGTACCTGGTTCGAATTTGTTTGGAGGTCAGATTTGTTCGAATTTGGGTCATATTAAGTATTGATTTGAATCTGATCTAATTTCCAATTTGATATGAACTTTCACCTAGAGTTAGGATTTGGAGTGTGTTAGCATACAACGCAAAAAATTCTAAAAAATAACTGTTTTTTACAGTCCATGAGGTAAAATATTACAAGACGAAAATTCAAAATGGTATAATTATCACATTTTAACAAAAATATATGCAAAGTGAAATCAATACACAGTTCAAGTAGACAAATTGTAATTAACCATCATAAAAATTTTACAAAAATATACGGTTGTTAAGTCAAGTGATACATTAATTCCACTGATGTTACTTTGACACTTTTAGGCCACATTGTTGGTTTTCGACTTTTGGACCAAATTTGAACTTTCATATGGGCACTACCTTATCCTTTTATAGTTTATCTCGATTTGTGGAAATGGAACATCGTGTGAAATTTGCAGCTTTTCATATCACACAACACGGGTAGTTTGTCCCTATAAATAAAATTGGAGAAATTTTTGTTAGTTCATTTTTACAAAAAAAATTAAAAGATATGCATGGTTGTTAAGTCAAAGAGAATCGGAATTCGGAAATCTAGGCTCTTCTAAAACTCTTCCCCCACACTATCTTATTGTTTATTATTTTTTGGTTTTGTACATGTCAACTCCTCTACTTTTGAGTGATGTAACATATATTTGTGTGTTCCTCTCGTCAAGCTCGTTGTTTGACTATCATATTTGTCATGTTTCAAGCACTTTTGAAGAGCGTCATATTTAAAGTTGCTTATTAGTGAAGTATGATATTGACATCAAGACATTGTAAATAGCATGGATGTATGTACAAGACATTGTAAATTTACACAGTCTTTTTTGTATTTTCTGAATTGTTGTACCGATTCTTCCTTGGGTCATGTATGATATTTAGGTTCTAGTATCATTTGAATTGATTATTGTTTGTAAATAGCATGGATTTGGTGACAATGTTGTTAGGATATATGACCATCTAATCACTAGATAAATGCGAAATTAAAACACTAATTGAAGGATTAAGAGATAAGACAATTGCAAACCACAAAATTGTCGGCACCGGAGTTCAGAGAGGTTCGGCACCGTACCGCACCATAGTCCTAGTCCTCCTTACAAGCGTCGCTCGATCCTCCGAGCCTCGCTTACGGTTCCACTAATCAATCTCAGTCCCGGGCCGAGATCAACGTCGTTTACAACACCGAGCCTCGCGAATAACCTCGTCTCGCTCATGTCTCCTCTCACAACCCGAAAGAGAACTTCCTCAAAACTTTACAACTCTTTGGTGATTTTTGGATATGGAAGTTGAATCACAATCTAACACTCTGATTGACATCATATCATGCATATATTTGTGTCTTATATCCTTTAATTTAGCCTAAGCAATGCTACGTAACGAGTGTTATGTTTATGTTTCAGGAATAAATAGGTTTACGAAGAAGAGACTCAAAATAGACTCAAATGCAAGGAAAATGACTAGGTTGCAAGACTTATGGACTGAGATGAAAGAGAGAAGGACCCGGATGTAAAACCAAAAGGATTAATGAGTAAATAAAGAAGCTCCACACCTTAATGAAGAGTATTTTGGTAATTAAATCCAGGCCCAACCATCAACAACCAAATCAGGTTTATCAAACACCAAGAAATCAAGCAAGAACGAAGCCAAAGAAATCCATACCCGATCAGAAGAATATAGACAGCTGATTAGTGGTCCCAGACCGCCAATCAGCGGTCAAGATGTCTTCAAATCGGACATGCTTTGGTCGGATGTTAGATTTGGGTGTATTTAGTCTATATTTGGTATGCTTTTAGTCACATACCGGGGGATTGTCCCGGAATAGGTTTTTCAATGCCTATAAATAGAACTTTTCACCTACCTTTGTATTCACCCATTGCTTGGTGGCATTCTCTCTACTTGGAGTAAGTCTTGAAGCAAAACTCAAGGTGGAGAAGAGTGCTACCTTCAATGTGAGTCATTTTAATAAAATATTTTTTCTTAGTTTCATTTAATATTGTCTTGTCTTTTAATTCTTGCATGCTTCTTTAATTTGATTTCTTTTCATTTAGCTTCTTTAATATTTCTTGCTTGCTTAGTTTAATTTCATTTCAGTACAATGTTTCATTTTGTTAATGTAGTTAGTGTAATGATTAGTGAGTAGTTTCATCTCCATTTGGGGGGGTGTAGAAATATGTGATATGATCATGTTGTGTATTAGGTGTGTGTTATCTTAATCCCTTGAGCCTTATATGATTTCCATAACCATCTAATGTGATTTCACTCTTGTCTTTGATATGCTAATGTTCTTGAATGAAGTTTAGCTTATGCTTAGATTAGTGGACATATTTTATGGGGAATGATAATGTGAGGATATGGATGGAATTGATGAAGGAAACATGACTTGTAGTGTATGTGCTCTTGTTGCCCTTACCTTTATTAATGTCTTGTATGTTTTAATGATTGGGTAAATCTTATTTCATGCAGAGGCATAGTGGGGTTTGGTCTTTATACTTGAGTTCATCTAGCTTCATTCCAATTATTGTATTGTATATTTTAATGATATGATCTTATCTTATTTCATGTGGAGGCAAAGTTGGATTTAGTTTTATGATTTTCGTACACTACATGCTGTGATGAGCATAATTGAACACACACACATACACATATATTTGTATTCACATTCTTTCTCTACCCCATTTGGGGTTTAGTTTTATTGCTTATTTTCCATTTCCTTTCGCATTGTAGCATAGTGTAGATCATAACTCATTTTCTCTCATTTCTTTCTCATTCGCCTTCGAACAAACTAAAGTTGACACACCTCCCTGTGGATCGACCCGTATTTGCTACCGCTTCAACGCGGCCGTGCACTTACGGTTAATTAAAACGTTCAATCACACCCTATGTTTGAGCACACTTGGAAATTGAATTGGAATGGATATGCAAGTGGTGAAGTTATGCTTGAGTGTAGAAAAATGAGAGCTTGAAGATGAAGAGGATTTGACTTTGAGTATATGATAGATAGGAAGTGTTCTAGAGTTCTAAAACCAACAAATGGGATCCTAATTATAAGCCTTCAAGCTCTATTACGTTTGGGAGTTGGTGAGATATGGACCAATGAGAAGCAAGGATTTGCTTAAAGCTCGGGCAGAAATTAGACCATGTTCGGTCGACCATTTATGTAATTGTAGTCCGAAACACCAAGGTACGGTTGACCGAATATACTTTGGATCACCATTGACCAACTTCCAATAACTATTTTCAATTTTGCCCTATTAAATTTCGGTTAACCGAATACGACTTGGTTCACCGTTCTAAGGTGGTCAGTAAGATTATTTGGGCTCTGATTACTCAAGTTCGGTTTACCGTCTATAGTTCGGTAGACCAAAGTTAGCACAAGTTTTACGCTGACAATTACAACGGTCAAGTGCCATGTTTAAATAGACGTTGGGCGCCTAAAGCCAAGAAGGACTCGGTTGACTGATAGGCATTCGGTCGTCCGAATTAGGACAAGTCAATTGGGCTTTAATGCTCGATTCAAATGTGACCATTGGAGCGAAGTCAAAAAACGGAACAGGGCTATTCGGTTGACCGAAAATGGTTCGGTCTTCCGTTAAGACAATTCCAAAAAGCAACCTATGGTTTACTGATGGGAAGCATTCGGGTAACCGATAGGTGTTCGGTGGACCGAACTAGAAAGGTTTCGGTTGACCGTGAAGGGTTCGGTTTACCGAATCTTGGCGGGATAGAATCTTAGTGCTAAAGTTTGCATTAAACCTTATGGACTCAATAAATATAAGATTACATGTCTTGATCCAAAGCTTTGATTACAAGTGTCGAGTCTTGATGTGTTTGTCACAATGCTCCTTTTCTTGATTATCTTGATCAACCTATGATGATGATTACAAGTATACACATATGTATGCAATGCATGTAATCGTGTTTGCTTACTTTGATTGATTAGGTTGATTGATTAAGATTAGTTTGAATAATCATCAAAATTAATATAGATTAAGGCCAATAAGCCAACAAATGTTGTGATTCTTTGTCGGGTAGCTTATGTCAATTTTGTTCCAGTATTATTTTAACTGACTATTGATTATAAATAACATAGATATGCGACAATGTTGTGATTTTTGGGTAGGCACTTATGCTAATCTGGTAGTAATCTCATTTGAACTGAATATTTGTTGTAAGTAGCGTGGATTTGGCGAAGTTATGCTAATTGCGTTGTAGTATCATTTTAACTAACTATTCATGGTAAATAGCATGGATATGCGACGTTGCTATGATTAACGGTGTGATCACCCATGTTATTTGGGTGATAGTACGTACCAGTTCACCTAGTTCTCTGTCAAACTTCCTCACTAGGTCCTGCCTAAACTATTTTTCGAGCCTTCTATTGTCGCAGCACGTTCCTTTAGAATGTTCACAGGAGTGTTGGGATTAATAGTCAGGCCACCCATCGATTTAGGTGATGGCACAAATTCCACCTTATTTTCTGATAAATCGTGCTCATTGGGTCTCGGTCTCTTATTCTCTGATCCATCTAGCTCGGCAAGAGGTCCTTTTGATAATTCGAGATCGTGCTGTGATTAATTATTGGGTCATCCATGCTATTTGGGTGATAGTACAAATTCGACCCCATTTTTCGGTGAACTGTGCTCATTGGGTCATGCTCAATTATTTTGAGAGTCATCTAGCTCGGTGGTCCCTTTTGTAAATCGAGATAGTGTTGTGATTAACGGTCAGTAACACATGCTATTTGGGTGATAGTATCAAGTCACCCCAATCTTTGTCAAACCTTGCTAATTAGAACCCCCTAAATTCATTTGTAGACACTCTAGCGTCGCACCACGTCTCTCTCGAACGATTGTGCGGGTGTTGTGATTAATGGTATGTTATTTGGGTGCTAATACGAATTTGACTCCATTTCAGATGAACCATGGTCACTATCAAGTATTTTCGGGCCATCTAGCTTATACGAAGTCCCATCGGTCATTCAAAACTATATTGTGATTAATTGTTGGGTCACTCCTGCTATTTTGGTGATGGTACAAATTTGATCCTTTGTTTTGATGAACCGTGCTCATTCAGTCCCTATAAAAATAATTGGGGGGGGGGGGGGACATCTAGCTCAGCACGATGTTCCTTTGGTAATTCGAGATCGTGCTATGATTATAGCTCGGGTCACCCATGTTTATAAAATGTACCAACATCCAAACGTCAATTTTACTAGTCCTAGAATTATCTAGAGTAACAACCAACTAAAGAAAAATAATGATCGTATAAGGTGCTCAAAACATATCAAATATGGTACTTAAACTTACCGGTTTAATGAAGGGAACACAAATCTATGTTTACATCTCTCTAAAACATTTTACGGTTCTCTAAATAAATAAGAGATTTGAGGAAAATTAACTGGTTAATGTGACATATAATTTGACGCAAATAGAGGGGCTGAACAGTGAAAAACCCAAAATAACAAAATATTCCTCTACACGCATGTGTGCTCTAATATATTCCACTACCTACAAATCGTGTGATCACACGTGGCAAGCATGTAACGAATAACATCTATCTCCAAGCACTCCAAGTCAAATGATACATTAATTTGAGGAATTTTTTTCGAAATAATGTTTTTTTAAATTTCCAAAATAAACTTTCTTGGAAAGTATTTTCTACACTAGACCCGCTGCCACCATGTGACGACATGTGGCGGAGGCGGGTCTTGTTTTTAGTGTCTACATAACTCGACCTCTAAGATGCCGAGTTCTGTAGAAAAAAATTCTTTAGAGAACTCAACGTTGCCAACGCCGAGTTCAGTATAGGGAAATTCGGCAACAGCGATTCCGACTCCAAACACATGGTGAAATTTGTACCAAATTGAACTCGGCAACACCAGTACCGAGTTCTCTTTGACAGAACTCGACAACACCAGTGCCGCATTCTCTTTGATAGAACTCAACACTGGTGTTGTCGAGTTCTCTTTGATAGAACTCGACAACACCAGTGTTGAGTTCAATTTTAAGTTTTCTTTGTTTTATAAAATCAAAGGAGATCGTGCATGGAACGATTTTAATGAACCGGGGATTACATTGAACACGACGTCTAGGATGCCGAGTTCTAAAGTTGAACTCAGCATTTGTAACACCGAGTTCACTTAAAAAAGTGAACTCGGCGTTTGTAATGCCGAGTTTTGTCGGGCTATAAAAGCAACCCGACGTCCCTACCCCCTCTCCCCCCGTCGAGTTCTCGTGATTTTTAGGTTAGAGTTTTGATTTTTCTTTGTTTTACACTATTTTTTCCTATTTTAGGTATTAGGATGGTATACATTAATGTTTTAGGTATGATTGTAGTGTTTTTGTTGGTTTAGGAACCCAATTTACGTGCAAACCCGATTCTAGTTTGGGGGTTTTGGCTAAAATAATATTTTCTTGCTTCTTAGTAGATTATTGATTTAGTTTTTGTTGATTGTAGGTTTACAATGATCTTAAAAGTTGTGGAATTTGAGTTTGATTATTGTGATTGAAATTATATTTGTTGATTGTGATATTACATAAGATAATGTTATAAATAATTTGTGGTTGTTTTTAATAAAAAATTAAATGTGATGAGTAATGATGTAACATCTTGAAACAGTGGAAAATTTTAAACAAAATAATACAATGAATAAAACGGTCGACTAAAATAGGCAAAGTGGTCGACTGTTGCCCCCTAAATCTGAAAGATGGTCGAACCACAATCCCACCAGTCGAACAAACATATGCACAAACGATTGAACAAAAGGTCACTAGCGATCGACCGATTGGATGGTCTAGGCTGAATTAATAACAAAATATGTAGTGCAACGGTCGAACGGCAAAGTGCACCCATTCAACCAAAAATAACAGGAGCATTCGTACATCCAACCAACCACAATGGTCGAACTAAATATCAAGAGCGGTTGACCATTTAGAAGGTCAATGCTCGGGTCAAAGCACAAATATAGGTAAACGGTCGAACGTGCGGGAAGCACCGTCGGACCTAAAATAGCAGAGCTTTTCCCACCCAACATTTATGCATAACCGGTCGACCGCCAGAAGGCATCGTTTGACCGGTGCTAGGCAAAAACTCAGCAATTACACTGTGACCGGTTGAACTTAACATGCGTCGGTCGAACCTTAAAGAGGTACACTTAAGTTATCGGTGGAACAAAGGTCTTCCATTCAATTGTTCCCTTAAAGACTTAAGAAAACAGTCGATTGGATGCAATATAGAATGAATGAACACGTTGTAAAACTAGGGATAAATGACTTCTGAACATGGGTTTGGTCAACCGTTGAGACAAGGACGGTCGAACGAATATGTAAAAAGTTATTAACCAAATGTAGTGATGAATTGTTCCACAATTAAAGTGAAACTGGTCGACTGAAAGTTTGAATATGCAAATTTGATAGACACAATTCTAAAAATAACCGTTAGGGGAAAATGACGTCAAAAGGAAATTGAAAAACTAGGTATGGTCGAACAAAAAGGCCATAGCCATCGATTGTTCAACCAAAGATGTTGATGTTACAAACGATCAAAGGAATGCCTTCTGGCGATCAACCATTTTGCAGAGACAAGTTGGAGTTTGTTTCTGATGGTTTTCTGGGCTAAGTTTGGGTCATCTATTGAAGTCCAAATAATCTAAGATTGTGTGTGACTTCTAGATGGAATCTGGACTGAATGTGGGTGGATATACCAACATGTATGCTAATGTTTGCAAAGTTCATACAGACTCAAATAAAGATAAATTACATATATTCAATAACTTGATTACATATCTTGACTTCAATAAGATAAGAATATGCACAATTGAAGTATATGTGCAATGCATGCAATATGTTTGGCCCTATCTCATTATGATTATGTTTAGGTTGATTAAATCATCAAATGAACAAGATTAAGACCTAAAAACCCTATAGATAGTAGAATGAAAGAAATTAGGATTAACCGACTTGTGCATAAATATTAACTCTTTTCTATGCAACTGGTGATAACATAAGCAAGTTGAACACTAGCTTCCTCGAGATTATTAACTCCCCCAAAGTTCTTGTAAAAGTTTTAGTGTGGGAGACATGGCATAAAAAATTCTCTAGTCAGACTATTGATTAAGAGGTCACCACGATTGGGGGCACGAGACCTCACCCAATGGTTGAGGGGCATATAAGTGGCCTCGTGGCATATGAGCTATAAATGAAAGACCGAAGTGAGAAAGAAGTTGTCGAAAAGAAATTTTTGGTGCTACATGATTAGTAGCATATCATACATTACATTCATGTTATATATCATTTATTTTACCCCATATTTGTGTTACTCGAGTGTTTATTTGATGTGTTTCAGGGTTTGGGCAATAAAGAAGAGAAAAAGAACTAAATGCAAGAAGAATATTCTGATTTGGAAGGTTTCTGGACCTGTTTGTAAATACCAAGGACTGAATTGTAACTCAGGAAGGACCCAAGTGAAAACCCAAAGGGACCTAACTGTAAAGAAAAATATGTTGGTTGCAAAAGTCTAGAATCTCCTGAACCCGAGGAGTAATTCGACACTTAAAAGTAAAATAGTTTGAACCAACGCTCCGGGTCTGTCCCTTGTGCTAAAATGGAAAAATAAACCTACTGGTGAAATTAGAGGTCGATCTGACCCAAATGATCCGCCAATGGTAGATTAAAATCCGCCACTGGTAGATCTAGTTGGTCGGTTCGATCCCTAATTTCTTTGTTGGGTCTGGTTCTCGGGTTAGAGCAGTATACAACATCCAGATCTGATTCACAGTCGTCCGACGCCCAGAATCATCCAGACCCTCTAATCTTCTATAAATACACTTGTAATCCTTTCTCCCCCTCCCTCTTCCTTCCTCTCCTCCTTAGGTTCGTTTTATTTCTTGTTTAGTAGAGTATGTTTTATTTCTTACTTAGTAATGTAGTATAGGAGAAGATAAACACCTTTGTTATAATTCTTTCTTAATCAAGTGTTAGTTTCTTGTTCTTTATATTCTTGTCTTTCATTTGATGCAATTTTTATTCCATTATTTTGGTTAGATCTTGTTTTCTTTACTTGTTCATATGTTGTTTTTATTTTGTTATTTTCTTTGTTTACATGATGATTAGTGAATAATCCATCCCCATTGAGGGGTGAAGAATGATGTGAAGTGTGAATGTTGTGAGATTGGTGTATGTTTTAATCTTAATCTTTGAGCTTCACATGATTTCCATAGCAATTTTGTTGGGTTCCTCACTCTTGCCTTTGATGTGCTAATGGTCTTAATTGATGCTTAGCACATGCTTTGGCAAGTGAGCACACCTTATGGGGAATGAGGTAATGATAAGATTGGAGTGGTAAAGAGATAAGGATGACATGTGGGAGCACGTGCTCTTGTTGGTGTTGGCTTTTTGGCCTTAATCTATGTTTTGATGATTTAATCAACTTAATCTTAATTATAATCAATGTAGAGTAGCACACATATTGCATTGCATATATATTGTTTCGTGCTAACTTCTACAAGTGATCAAGACTCAAGAAAGAAAGGATTCAAGTCAAGACATGTAATCAAGCTCAATTTCAGACTTGTAATTTGCATTTCTTTTGAGTCTTAGGAACATTGTGTAAATTGAGCATACTTGAGCTAAAACCTACTCAAACACACACTAGGTTCCTTATAGAAGTCACACACAAAATTTCATATAATTTGGACTTTAAAGATCACCCAAACTTAGACCGGAAAACACCAAACCAAAACCAGAACTGTCTGACCACGTTTGGTCGACCGAAACAGACCATTCGGTCGACCGAGTGATCGATTATCCTGTTAGTGTTTTACTGCTCAGTTTCGGTCGACCGTCCAGACCTTTTCGGTCGACCGAGTCAACACAAATTTCCGACAGTTAGAATTGTCGTATTATACCAATGGTCATATTCGTATTATTTACATATACCCAAAAATACTTTTTCCTATCGGTCGACCAAGGACCTTGTTCGGTCGACCGAACTTAAGATGTCTCGACAAACACAAACTGCCTGTAGGTTTTCGGTCGACCGAATGTGATCTTGTTTGTCAACCCCGTAGAGCTTGTTAGTTTTCGGTCGACCGAACCCTATTCGGTGTTCGACCAATAACTTAAGTGTACCTAAGTTATAGACTGATCCGGTCGACCGCACCTTTATCGGTCGACCGAACCAAGTTCAAATTTGCCTAACGGTCGACCGTTCAGCCCGATCCGGTCGACCGAACTCATTCAGTTTTGGGTCTTGCAATTTGCTATTTTGTGTTTTTTTCCACAAACACTTACCAAACTTTTCCCAACGGCTATAACTCACTTAAAGCTTATAAATAGGTGTTCCTATGACACAATTACACAACTCTTACACTTCCATTTGTCATATACACTTAAGAGAAAACTCCAAGTCTTTGAATCCCCAAATCTACTTTCCAAGCCTAAACTTCCACACTTTAGTATCAGTTCCACATCCTAAGCTAAGTGTGCTCAAGTTAGAGAGTGTGTTCCACTCAACATTGTTGTTCAAGGAAGCAAGGAATTTGGTGAAAGCCCGAAGTGTTCCTCTCGGATTGTGAGAGAAGAGAGTCAAGCTCACGAGGGTGTTCGTGGAGTTTGTTTTGTAAAAGGCTTAATCTTGGCCCGGAACGAGGTTGATAGTGAAGACGCGAGCGGAGCTCGAGGGAGATTGATCGGAGCTTGCAAGAGAGGAAGTAGGAGGGAGGCCGAACCTCTATAAAAATCACCGGGTCATTTTGTGGTTTGCCTTGTATTCTTTACTTGCTTGTCTGTTTGTTTAAATTCCGCTGTATATTCTTGATTGATTAAACAAGTAGGTAATTAGCCTAAAAGTGATTAGAATTAGAGACCCTTACGATCCCACATTTTGTATCAGAACCTTGTGAGTTAGATCGCATACTTAATCGTATTTTTAGCATGGCTTCAACATCTAATCATGTAGAGGGATTGTGCACCACTAGACCTCCTTTGCTTAATGGGTGTAATTATGATTGTTGGAAGAATATGATGAAAATTTTCCTAATTTCTAATGACCTTAAGTATTGGATGTTTCTTCAAAATCTCTACACACCCCCAAATGAAGATGAATTAGATTCACTTTCTGGGGCCAAAATGAAAGAAATCGAAATGAATTCAAAAATCATGAACATCTTGTATTGTGGCCTTAATGAGGGAGAATATAATAGAATTAGGGGTTGTGAAAGTGCACATGAGATATGACATAGACTACAAATGCATCATGAGGGTGATAGCAAAACTAAGGAAACTTACATTAGTGTCCTCATGCATAAATATGAGATTTTTTCTAGGCAAATCGGTGAGAACATGAGCAAAATGAACACTCGCTTCACCGATATTACTAACTCTCTTTTGGTTCTTGGAAGAAAAATCAATGAAGGAGAGATGACACAGAAGTTCCTCCGGTCGCTTAGCAACGATTGGGAAGATAAAGTCGTCGCAATTTAAGAGGCGCACGATCTTTCCAAATTAAAGATGGAGGAACTCGTTGGAAATTTGATGGCATATGAACTTCAAATTAACATCATTGAAAGGAGAAGGAAGCCTCAAAGAACAAACCCTTCTTGTCATTACATGCAAATCTTGAGGAACCAAGGAGGAGTGTAGAAGATGAGGACATTGAAGTCCTAGCCAAAGACTTCTTCAAATACCTCAAGAAGGATAATGGAGAAAAGAATGAAAGAAGAGGTAGAAAAAATGAGAAAAGAGAAAAAGAAAATGAGAAGGAGGAGAGTGAAAATAAGATAAGAGAAGGGGAGCAGAAAAAGGAGAGAAGGGAGAGGAGAAGAGAAAATGAAAAGAGCAAGAGAAGAGAAAGGAAGGAGGAAGCTCACAAGGCTACATGGGATGACTCTGTTGGCTTTTTGGCCTTAATCCGTATTTTGATGATGTAATTCAACCTAATCTTAATTAGGACATGTAGATTAGCAAATGTAGAATAATGGTATACATGTTGTATTGTGCTAACATCTACAGGTGATCAAGACTCAAGAAAGAAGAAAAATCAAGTCAAGACATGTAATCAAGCTAGGATTGAAGACATGTAATTTTACCTTTCTTTGAGTATTAGGAACTTATGTGAATTGAGCATAACTTAAGCTAATATGCATGCATTCACACACTAGGTTCCTTGTAGGAGTCACACACAAAATATCATATCATTTGGACTCCATTAGTCACCTAAACACCTAAAACATTGGTCGCCAGTCTGCCGGAGTTCGGTCGACCGTTCACCTTTCGGTCGACCGGTTATACACAATATTTGTTATACCAGACCAATCAATTCAACCGATCACACTTCTGTTAACCGTTTACCCAGACCTGTTCGGTCGACCGGTAGATCGTCGGTCGACCGTTTCGTTTGCTATTTCTGGTAAAAATACGACCGTTATATTTGTCGTATTATACAACGGTCGTATACACATTTTTTCTCTTAATACACCCCAAATACTTTTGAACTGGTCGAACAAAATACCTTGTTCGGTCGACCATTCTATTAGGGAAAATCTACCTGCTATCGGTCGACACAAGTTTAGTTCAACCGATCGAGTTTTCCCTCTACCGAACCCTGTAGTTCGGTCGACCGGTACCTGTTCGGTCGACCGTTGACTTATAGAACTTAAGTGTTAGTTCGACCAGTACCTATGTTCGGTCAACCGATCCATTAACTTACTCAAGGGTTCGGTCGACCGTTACATCTTTCGGTCGACCGTTGCTGGACAGTTTTTTGCAATCCGATTTTCTGTTTTGTGTACTTTGCACAAACCCCAATCAAATCTTGTCCAAACGGCTAGAAATCTTTAGGATCTTATAAATAGAGGTTCACACTTAGTTTTCCACAAGATTTCACAACTCCAAAGTGTCAAACCTATAGTGAGATTTTCCACAACCTCCAAGCTCCAAATTAGCCATCCAAAGCCTAATTTCCACATCATTCATCATACAATCATCTAGCAATTGTTGTGCTCAATTAGAGAGTGAGTTCCACTCAAGTTACCATTGTTGTAAAGTGAGCAAGGGTCTTGGTGAAAGCCCAAGACAAAGAAGCAAGGACTTTGGTGAAAGCCCGATGTGATTCTCTCGGTTTGTGAGAGGTGGTGCCAAGCTCGGCGAGGGTTGTTCGCGAGCTTGAAGACTTGTAAAAGGCGTTGCTCCCGGCCCGGAACGGGGGGCACAGTGAAGACGCAAGAGGGGCTCGAACGGAGATTCGAGAGGTGCTTGTAAGAGAGGACGTAGGTGCGGCCGAACCTCTATAAAACCGACGTGTCTACTTGTGGTTTGCATTACCTCTCTACTTGTGTTTGATTTAGTTTAATTTCCGCTGCATTTCTTTGATCGATCAACCAAGTAGTCAATTAGGGTTTAATTGTGATTAGTCTTAATTGTGGACCCATAGACGCACACGATCCTACATTTGGTATCAGAGCCTCGTTCGTTAATTTTGTTCTTAACCGACAAATTAACATGGCTCTTAATGCATCCACACCTAGTGAATCATGTAAACCACCATATTTTGATGGAAATAATTTTGTTTCATGGAAAAGTAAAATGATGTCATTCATTAAATCCATAAACATTAACATGTGGTTTATGATTCAAACTCCATATGAATCACCTAATGTCATATTAGTAACTGGAGTTTAGAAGATGAGAAAAATGCATCCCTAAATGCTAAAGCTATGAATGTCATATTTTCTGCATTAGGAGATGAACTTTTTAATGTTGTTTGCTCATGTGATAGTGCTTATTCAATATGGCAAACATTAGAAAAGAATTTTGGTGAAAGAGATTCACCAACCGGGAAGAAGGGAGAAGCAAATCCGAAGGATGTAGCTCAAGCAAAGAAAATGGAGATTAACTCAACATCTTCATCATCATCAAGCTCATCCGATGGAGAAAGTGAAGATGAGGTATCTTCTAGCTCTTCTTCAAGTAGTAGTTCAAAAGATAATGCCTATGATGTTAATGAACTACAAAATGCATTTCAAAGATTATTTGAAAAATATAGAGAACTTCACAAGAATAATCAATTACCAAATGAGCAAATCCATGATCTTGAATGTCAAAATGCATATATCTTAGATGATAAAAATGATTTGCTTGCTAAAATTGAAGTTCTAACTTTAGAGAATGCATGCTTGAAGGAAGAAAATTTAAATGATAAAACTACCTCATCTCATGCAATTGATAGTCATATGCTAGAAATTGATACTAATGACTTGCTTATTAAACTTGATAAATCTCATTTAGAAAGCAAGCAATTATTACATGACTTGAATTGCATGAATGAAAAGGTTGCAAATTTAGAGATTCAAATGCTTAACATGAATGAAAAGCATAATTCTATGATTAAAAATCTAAATTGCTTAAATGAATCTCTAGCAACTAAAAACAGTGAACTTAATGCATTAAACAAAAAATTGTCAAATAAATTGCATACGTTCACACATGGCAACACAAGTAATTATTATGTTGAGAACTTTCCTATTCAAATTAATGAGCCAAGCGGATAAGGAAAGTGTGGTCGCCCGATCCTGACTCTTCGTTCGGGAAAGAGACTGCGGAAGGTGCGCCTACTTCTAATATCCGGGCCAGTATAATCTATGGTCTGGTCCAGCAGCTTCCGAGAGTGGGGTGGTCGAAACATAATTTTGCCATGAAAAAGAAAGTAAGTGTAGAGGTACCAAAATCAACTTGGATTTGGGTACCAAAAGCTAAACTTAATGGACCCAAGCAAAAATGGGTACCAAAGTCTACACTTGTAGGAGCTTGAGGAGGAGATTGGTGGTGACCGGGTGAGCCAAAGCGTCAAATTCGAATCCGGTTGCATCACCAAGTCAAGATTGGAGCTAATCAATATTCAAGTTTGGTATAAAATTTCTATCATTAAATTTTCTGAAAAATTAGCTCTAATCTAGTCTATATGCTTAATTGTCATATCTTTAGAAGTTCAATTCATTGAAAATCATTTACCCTACTCATTGCAAATCATATACCACATCCATTGATTGTAAATGTCAAATTTTTAAATGGATGTTAGAATAAGGCCTAAGTTGAAACTCAAATGAAATTAACTTGAATCATATTCATAGTTTTAATCTAGCCTTATTGATAGGGGGAGCTTAAATGTTATATCTTTTATTAGTGTAATGAAGTGCAAAATTTAGGGGGAGCAACTTCATTACAAGACATCCAAAATTCTATGCTAAAAGTCTAAATTAATTGTTGTTTTTGATGGATGTCAAAGGGGGAGAGATAATTAAGGGGGAAACTTGAAATTTACATGATATTGTCAAGATAAACTATGCACATTCATAGGGGGAGCATTTATATGCATAGTTTACATATACAAAATTCAAGTATTAGGTTGGTTTAAGATATAGGTTGCCATCATAAAAAAAAGGGGAGATTGTTGGCCTTTTGGCCTTAATCCGTATTTTGATGATGTAATTCAACCTAATCTTAATTAGGACATGTAGATTAGCACATGTAGTATAATGGTATACATGTTGTATTGTGCTAACATCTACAGGTCATCAAGACTCATGAAAGAAGAAAAATCAAGTCAAGACATGTAATCAAGCTAGGATTGAAGACATGTACTTTTACCTTTCTTTGAGTATTAGGAACTTATGTGAATTGAGCATAACTTAAGCTAATATGCATGCATTCACACACTAGGTTCCTTGTAGGAGTCACACACAAAATATCATATCATTTGGACTCCATTAGTCACCTAAACACCTAAAACATTGGTCGCCAGTCTGCCTGAGTTCGGTCGACCGTTCACCTTTCGGTCGACCGGTTATACACAATATTTGTTATACCAGACCAATCAATGCAACCGATCACACTTCTGTTAACCGTTTACCCAGACCTGTTCGGTCGACCGTGTCATTTGCTATTTCTGGTAAAAATACGACCGTTATATTTGTCGTATTATACAACGGTCGTATACACATTTTTTCTCTTAATACACCCCAAATACTTTTGAACTGGTCGAACAAAATACCTTGTTCGGTCGACCATTCTATTAGGGAAAATCTACCTGCTATCGGTCGACACAAGTTTAGTTCAACCGATCGAGTTTTCCCTCTACCGAACCCTGTAGTTCGGTCGACCGGTACCTGTTCGGTCGACCGTTGACTTATAGAACTTAAGTGTTAGTTCGACCAGTACCTATGTTCGGTCAACCGATCCATTAACTTACTCAAGGGTTCGGTCGACCGTTACATCTTTCGGTCGACCGTTGCTGGACAGTTTTTTGCAATCCGATTTTCTGTTTTGTGTACTTTGCACAAACCCCAATCAAATCTTGTCCAAACGGCTAGAAATCTTTAGGATCTTATAAATAGAGGTTCACACTTAGTTTTCCACAAGATTTCACAACTCCAAAGTGTCAAACCTATAGTGAGATTTTCCACAACCTCCAAGCTCCAAATTAGCCATCCAAAGCCTAATTTCCACATCATTCATCATACAATCATCTAGCAATTGTTGTGCTCAATTAGAGAGTGAGTTCCACTCAAGTTACCATTGTTGTAAAGTGAGCAAGGGTCTTGGTGAAAGCCCAAGACAAAGAAGCAAGGACTTTGGTGAAAGCCCGAAGTGATTCTCTCGGTTTGTGAGAGGTGGTGCCAAGCTCGGCGAGGGTTGTTCGCGAACTTGAAGACTTGTAAAAGGCGTTGTTCCCGGCCCGGAACGGGGAGGCACAGTGAAGACGCAAGAGGGGCTCGAACGGAGATTCGAGAGGTGTTGTTCAAGGAAGCAAGGACTTCGGTGAAAGCTCGAAGTGTTCCTCTCAGATTGTGAGAGAAGAAAGTCAATCTCACGAGGGTGTTCGTGGAGCTTGTTTTGTAAAAGGCGTAATCTCGGCCCAGAACGAGATTGATAGTGAAGACGCGAGCGGAGCTCGAGGGAGATCGAGCGGAGCTTGCAAGAGATGAAGTAGGCGGGAGGCTGAACCTCTATAAAAATCACCAGGTCATTTTGTGGTTTGCCTTGTATTCTTTACTTGCTTGTTTATTTGTTTAAATTCCGCTGCATATTCTTGATTGATTAAATAAGTAGGTAGCCTAAAAGTGATTAGAATTAGAGACCCTTACGATCCTACAGTTGGCCTCATCTGAATTAATTTCTTGTATGTTTTAATGACCATGTTACATCTTAATTCATGTCGAGACATAGTTGGGTTTGGTCATTATGGATTCCATGTTCTTTATGTCATTAAACATGTTATCATTTGGTTGTCTTTGTCCTTATCTTGAGTAGTGTTTTCTATGGTTTAATGATGGTGATAAATCTTAATCCATGTTGAGACACACTTAGGATTGTGGCATTATAAGATTTCCATGTGATGAATGTCATGCTCACTAAATGTTACAGACACACACGAATACACATCTACACTTTCGCATTCATTCTCCACCTCCTATGGGACCCATTTTCGATTAGTTATTTTTTATTTACGTCCCATTCGCTATTTAGTTTAGTCTAGTTAGTTTAGCATAATCCCCTCATTCTCCTCTCCTTCCCCACTCGAGTATGGTAGTCACAACAACACTTACAAGTCCTTGAGGTTCAACTCGTATTTGCCACGCCTTCACCGACACCGTGCACTTGCAGTTATTAAAACAATCAATCACTACACTCAATTGCCGATTACGATGAACCAAGTAGTTAAGGAAAATATGTTGATGTGGATATCCTTACGCAAAATTTCGTTAAGTTCTTCAAGAGAGGAAAACTTCAAAATGAAGTGGAGCAAAAGAGAGAACAGAAAAAGAAGAGAAAGAGATGAAAATGGAGAAAGGAAGGGAACGAAAGTTGAGAAGCAAAAGAAGTAAGTAGAGGAAGCTCTTAAAGCAACATGGAATGAGTTTTCATCATTCTCATCCTCTTCATCACTAATTAAAGGCGAACCCACATGTTCTTAATAGCATTACAAGATGAAGAAAGTGAGGTATCCTCTAGCTCAAATGATGATTCATAATATTTTAACGAGCCTCAAAATGCATTCCATGAGCTAGTTGAAAACCATGAGGATATTTGCCAAAAGAACAAACTAATTAGGAAGAAAAATAATTTTCTTTAAGGCCAAATTGAATCTATCACGAATGAGAAGAATGAGTAACTTGCTAGATACGATAAACTTATAGGATCGTGAGGGTATCTAAATCTAATCACTTTTAAGCTAATTGCCTACTTGTTTAATCAATCAAGATATGCACAACGGAATTTAAAGAAATACAAGTAAGTAAAGCAAACCACAATGATGACACCGGATTTTATAGAGGTTTGGCCTCCCGCCTACTTCCTCTCTTGCAAGCTCCACTTGATCTCCCTCGAGCTCCGCTCACGTCTTCACTATCAACCTCGTTCCGGGCCGAGATTAAGTCCTGTACAAAACAAGCTCCACGAACACCCTCGTGAGCTTGACTTTCCTCTCTTACAATCCGAGAGGAACACTTCGGGCTTTCACCGAAGTCCTTGCTTCTTTACAACTGAGATCTTGAGTGGAACACACTCTCTAACTTGAGCACACTTATCTTAGGATGTGGAATTGATGCTAAGATGTGGAAGTTTAAGCTTGGAGAGTAGGATTTGGGGAATCAGAGACTTGGGAGTTTCTCTTTGGTGTATTTGACAAATGGAAGTGTAAGAGATGTGTAATTGTGTCAAGGGAACACCTATTTATAAACCCCTAAGGTATTATAGTCGTTGGGGATGAATTAGGTGAAGATTGTGTTAGATACACAAAACAGAAACTGACAGGACCCAATTCTGAGTAAGTTCGGTCGACCGGATCGGGTTGAAAGGTCGACCGTTTGGCAATTTAGAACTCAGTTCGGTCCACCGGTAAAAGAACGGTCGACCGCCAAAGGCTATAATCTAGGTACACTTAAGTGGTCGGTCGAACACCGAGATAGGTTCAGTCGACCGATTCACACCAGGCACTTTGGGGTTGACAAACAAGATCATATTCGACCGAAACAATGTCCACAGTCGACCAAAAACTGACAGGCACTTTGGGTTTGTCAAGTCTTCTAAGTTCGGTCGACCGAACAAGTTCCTCGGTCTACTGATACACAAAATGTATTTGGGGTATATGAAGAAAATACGAATACGACCGTTGGGTATAATACGACAAAACAAACGGTCGGAAAATATATGTTAACTTGGTCGACCGAAAAGGTCTGGATGGTCGACCAAACTTGGGCAGTTAAACACTAACAGGATATATGATCACTCGGTCGACCGAACGGTCTATTTCGGTTGACCGAATGTGGGCAGACTGTTTAGGTTTTGGTTTAGTTTTTTCCGGTCTAAGTTTGGGTGATATATTGAAGTCCAATTTATGTGAAATTTCGTGTGTGACTTCTATGAAGAACATAGTGTGTGTTTGAGTAGTTTTTAGCTCAAGTATGCTCAATTACACAAAGTTCCTAAGACTCAAAGAAATACAAATTACATGTCTTCAAATGAGATTGATTACATGTCTTGACTTGATTTCCTTTCTTCCTTGAGTCTTGATCACCTGTATAGGTTAGCACAAAGCAATATATATGCAATGCAACATGTGTGCTACTCTAAATGATCATAATTATGATTAGGTTGATTAAATCATCAAAACATAGATTAAGGCCAAAAAGGCAACAAAACTTGCATTAGAGCTTGATGTTTGAGAACTCTAACAACAACATCTCATGATGGTGAACTACTAAATCTTAGAGAATGCAATTTTCAATTACAAAAAGATCTATAGAACTTCAATAAAGTAAGAAAATGCTTAACATGCTTCTTAATAGTGAAAAACAATTATTAAATAAACATGGTTTGGGATATAATGTAAATTTCAACAAAAGTCATGTAATTCATACTACATTGAATGGAAAGCATTTCTTTGTGAAAAAAAATTCCTCAAGTGTTTTGGGCCCCAAACACCAAAATGGTTTGGGTACCAAAGAATGACATTCAAGGACCCAAGGTAGGTTGGGTACCAAAATCTTCAGTTGGAGATATTAAGAGATAGGATCGACTGAAGTAAAATAACTAAATCACAAGCTTCAAGGTATCTTTTGGGATCAAATTCGTAAAGCCAGTTTGTTATCGAAAGGAGATTAAGACAAATGCCAAAGTGAAGGTCAAGAGTTGGGTAACATTTTCAATCCTCTTATTCATATTGAAGTGTTTCTAATCAATATGATCCTAAAGGGAGAAAAGTACATCCTTTTATGTCTAAATGATGACCAAAATGCATATTGCATCTTAGCCTTAAAATTGAGGGAGCTGGTTGCATTTCACTATTTTATTAAGAGACAATTATGTTATTTTATCCTCTTCATCTTATAATTTCAGGGGGAGAGAAAAAACATGCATAGTTTCCTTATAGAAAGTAGAGAAATTGATTGATGTCAAAAGGGGGAGAGAAATTGAAATTGTGGTAAAAATTGATTCGTTCTATGCATATTTACAAGGGAGACACATAAACATGCCTAGTTTCCTTATAGAAAGTAGAGAAATTGTTGACTTTTAGGTCTTAATCATGTTTCTTTTGATGATTATTGAAAACCTAATCTTAATTCATGCACAATCAATCAATCTAGTGAAACATATTTTATGCATATCTTATATACATGTCTTGTGCATATCTTGATCTTGCTAGGTGTCAAGGACATGAAGGACCAAGGATTAAAGACTCAAGAAATTTAATCAAGGTTCAAGAAGACATGTATTTTCCATTTATTGAGTCATAGTATTAATTGTAAACTTGGTACAATTTATTGGGTAGAAATCTAGTCTATTCGGACGACTAAATCCTCTTCCAGTCGTCTGAACCACCAAAAGATCACTCAAGTCAACACCAAGTCGAACCCCAATTCGGAGTACTAAAATTTTGTCCACACTACTAGAAAAACAGGTTATCCGTCGGTGAAACATCTATGAGTGTATGTACAATTCCACCGACGAATTAAATTAATTGTTGGTGGAATAATACATCGACGGATATACTAATTAGCATCGACTGATAAGGTCGATCAGAATATATTTTCAAAGCATCTGTCAAATGATCAACATACACTGATGGATAACTACCGTCGGTGCTTGTTTTTGAAAAATTATACGATAGGAAATCAATTTTTTTAATGCAAAAAGAAACACTGATGAATATTTTACTATAGACTGACGGATATACATATGAATATACACTGACAGATATGTGTTTAATCGTTTTAAATACCGCAAGTGCAGGCCGCGTTGAAGCGGTGGCAAGTACTTGTCGATCCTCAGGGAGGTGAGTAGCCTCTGGTTTTTTAGAAATCAAGTGGCAACAAAAAGGGAGAAGAGTTTGTCTATGCTAATCTACGCTACACTAAACTACTACGAAGACAAATGCAAAGTAAATCAACTAACGATTACTTCGAATCAAAACTAAAAGAATGTAAAACTAAGCTGGAATCAAGAAGAGAAAGACCCCTAGGAGTGGAGTGTGTGCACACATGTAAAAAGACGGTGAAGAATGCATTCTATAGGCACAAATGTAGGTAGTGTTTTCATGCATAGGAAGGGTCTAAAGGTTATGGCAAAACCTATCAATCCATTCACTAACCTAGTTGATTAATATTCATATACACAAGCTGGTTATTTCAAAACCTAAACAAGCATGGGAGGTGTCTAAGATGTGTGGCAAAACCCATCAAGTGTAGTATTCTACTCTAACAAGCAAGCATACATTCACATTTATCAACACAATCAAAATATAAAGCATTCATATCCATTCTTTAATGCATGTATGAACATCATCTCCACCCCCAAAGGGAGATGGATCTACTCACTACACATTATTCTAACAATTAAACTAAAGAAGAAAGGAAACATTCTAACTACTTTAGCCTACAATCAAAGAAATAAAACTAAGCTAAGCATGCATAACGAAACAACATAAGAACAAAACAATGGAAAAATTATTTTATTAAATGACTCACATTACTAGCAGCATTCTTCTCCACCTTGAGATTTTGCTACAAGGCTTACCCCAAGTAGAGACAATGCCACCAAGCAATGGGTGATTACAATAGAAGGTGAAGAGTTCTATTTATAACCATAGAAAAAGGTAATCCGGGACAATCTCCTGGTATGGGACTAAACAAATACCAAAAATAGACTAAATACGCTCTAGTACACGACCCACATAAATCTTAGCGGATCCGGAGCAACCCGGACCGCCAATCAGCGGTCCCAGACCGCTAATTGGCGGTCTACAGGGTTTGGATCGCGCTGGATTTTCTTCCAGGCTTTTCTGGATGACTTTGTTTGTCTTTGATGCATCTACTTCGCTTGCTGGAGCTCCGACCCGAATAGAATTGACAAAATACTCCCCATGATGGTGTGGAGTATTCTTGTTTGCACATTGGTCCTTCGATCTTACATTCAGGTCCTTCAATCTTACATTCAGGTCCTTCGATCTTGCATCTTAGTCCCCGAGTCTTTCAACTCAGTCCTTTTTCCTGCTTTTAGGTCCTTTTATGCCTCTTCTCTTCAAACCTATTTATTTCTGAAATTCAAACATAAAACTCGTCACGTAGCATTGTTTAGGTGAAATATAATGGATATAAGATACAAATATAAGCATGAAATGATGTCAATCAAATACCCCACACCTAACTTTTGCTAGTCCTGAGCAAAACAAAGAAAGGGAAAAGCATACGAAAAAAAAACTCACTTTCGTAGGAATCACGGTTGCACTTAGCACGTGCAACAAGCCGTTAAACCTCCTTGGAGTGTTGTCTCCTGAGGGTTTTCAGCTGATACACCCACAAAATCCGAACAAAGATGCATTATTCAATCTAGCTACACGACTCGTTGGACTTATTTTGTCGATCATGGGACGCGGTAATACTACGGTCCGACTCTAATTATGTAATCAGTCAACACACCTAGCCTAATGAATCATTCGTGAAAGTTAATTAAGGACTTAGGTGAAAGACATGGCCAACCTTAACTTCTGAAAGTGATACATTGTGTAAAGTCCATTAAGGTTCGTATTTGACTTTTTTTTTCTTTTTTTCTTTCTTTGGAGCATTAATTTGTTGGTGTTTGATTCTCCCAGGGTCGGGTTTTGTGCATCATTGCCTGTGAGGACTTACACTATCACGTACACCTTCCCCCAAATCTCCACATAGGGCGATCCCTACTACCCGTGTAACGGGAGTTTGGTCGGTGCATCCCAAGTCAGATGACTCGAAAGCACCAGGCACAAAGTCCCATCAGACCTACTTTCCCGAGTGATAGGAGCCATGCGAGAAGAGAGAACACCACTTATTCAGTTATCTACATGGGAACCAAAACCCCTACACTTATAGTTTGACAAAAAGAGTTTAAGGGACCTTGACTACAACAAACTTCCTTAAATTAAGAGACACGAATTATTGACTCACTAGGTTCATGGTGGACTTCTTTAAGTGTTTGAGTGCTGAAACCCTATGATTACTCGCCCCCCGAGGGAAAATCGGGGTGCATCCTAACGACTCGATAAGACGTAAAGCCAGTAAACTTGATATCCCAATGCATCATGTTCAAGACAATTTTGGGAGCTTTCTTTTTACTTTGCCTCTCAACGGTTTTGCACATGCTAAACACACGCAAAACCTACAAAAACATTTTCTTTCGCAAACACATGAAGACTTTGAAAGAAATGTGTAAATTTTAAAGCATTAGGCAAGCAAAAGAAGACAAGTCACTCAATAGATCATGGCAAGCAGATATATCAATGTTAAATGCAGCACACTAACTTGACCCTAGCAGTACAACCAAAAGAAAACGAAATGAAAACAAAAAGATATACAACTATGTACATACGTAAAGCACCCCCCACACCTACTTCATGCATCATTCTCAATGAATGTGAGCATGATACTACATGGATTTATGCATGAAAAAGAGAGAAAGATCTCACCAACATGAAGAACAATAAGAAGTTCATGGTTATAGTGATGGACACAAACCTGAATTCCCTCAAAACCTGTGAGATACTGAAGAAGGGAGACAAATACGTGAAGAAACGGGGCCCAAGTACACAAGGGTTGGGGCCCACAACAATCAATGCTCGCTCATGTAGTCTTTTGTTACTCTTTTTTTTGTTTTTTTACAAAATATATACATCAACAAAGATATTCTCATAATCATTTGGTCAAGGAACATCAAATGAGAACATCGAGTTATGAGGACGAGAGACTTGCCGAGATGGGTAAACTTCACTAGTACTCTGAGGTGTCATGAGGGGTGAAAGGTCAAAGCTGAAAGGCTAGAACCCCTCATGATATTGGTTGGGTGTAGGCAACATGAATGAGTGAAGTTGTGTTGCCTCACTAGGGTTTAGTTTCTCATCGAACAAAACCCTCCAACCAATAGGTGGGTGCATCGGAATGAGTTCCTCAAGCTCATTCGATGGATGCAGCAGACTTGCATTACTAAGAATTGGGCTTCTCCCCAAGTCATCCAACAATGACCTCCCACTATCATTTATATCATCAAGCATAACCTCGGTCGTAGGTGGGTCCTTGTTGGAGTCAATCTGAAGCTCAAAAGGCTCAATAGCCCTTGGACACAGGGTGATGACACCTTCTGGAATGGGCATATGCTGAGGTGTGTCCCCCTCACTAATGGTCTCCACTGAATCATGCAACGAACACTCCCTTTGGACATTCATATTTGATGCCAGCTCACTCTGTTGCATTGCAAAGACAGGCAATGAGTTTTCGCTGGGCCCACAAACATTCTCAACGGGTTGCATTGGTGTTAGGGGTGTTCATTGCTTTTGCGGTGCTCTCTCTAATTGGCGGATGAGATTGAGATTTAAAGGTTGGTCTATCGTCTTCTGTTGCCTACCAGAGTTGAACACATGAAACTCGACACTCATGCTACCGAATGAGAGCTTCATGAGACCATTTCTACCATTAATTAAGGCGTTGGAGGTTGCGAGAAATGGTCTACCGAAAATCAAAGGTATTTGAGAGTGGGTCTTTGCAACAGGATTGGTATCGAGGATGACAAAATCGACTGGAAATATAAAATCTCCATCTTTGACAAGCACGTCCTTGATAATCCCTTTTGGAATACGAATGGATCTATCTGCCAATTGGAGGGTGATCTTAGTTGGTTTCAATTCTCCTAAGTTCAACTGTTGATAAACAGAAAATGGGAGGAGGTTGACCGCCGATCCTAAATGAAGCAATACATTACTCATGCTAGTGTCCCCTATCGTACACTGAATAGTAGGACACCCAGGGTCCTTGTATTTTGTGTAGGTGGGTTGGACAAAAGTGAGCTTACATTTACAGCTAAGAATGATTTCTTAGGAACATTGGTCTTCATCTTGGTTGTGCAGAGATCTTTTAACACTTTGGCATATTGAGGTATTTGTTGGATGACATCCAACAAGGGGATGTTAACCATCACTTGCTTAAACACCTCTAATATCTTGTCCATTGTGTCACTCTGCTTTTTGGTTAACCTACTGGGATAGGGAGTTTTTGGCAGGTAGGTTTTCTGCGGTGCCTGAGAAGGAGGCGTTGGTGTATTACCCTCATCCTCAACCTCTTCTTCACCACCATTCCCACTGAGGGGCTGCGTAGATGGTGGTGGGGGCAAGGAAATGTGATTGTCAACCTGCTTTCCATTCCTTAAGGTTACAATGACATTGACATGGTGAACAGGTTCCTCCACATGGTTCACTTGCCTCCCCCGAGGTACCACATTCTCATTTTGCATGTGTTGTTGCTAGTACATGCGGGGGTTAGCCTCAGGCTAGCTAGGCAGAGACCCTCCCTCTCTTTCATGTACAAACTGAGACAATTGACCCATCTGAAGCTCTAGAGATTTGATGGTATGCTGATTTGAAGTGAGAACTTGACTTGCGGTTGACATAAAATTTTTCACTGAGTTTTCAAGTCCACGAGTCAAGGTCTCAAGCGAATTGAATCGGGTTTCCATATTGTTGGAATTTGGGAAACCCAATTGATTGGTGATTTGAGCTTGGGGTGTCTGATAAGATTGTGCATTGATGGGAGGTTGGTGTGGTTGGTTAGGTGATCGAGAAGAGTTTAAAGGACCACCCAGGGCATTATTTTGGTTCCATGAAAAATTAGGGTGGTTCCTCCATCTGGGATTATAAGATGATGAATATGGGTCATTCCTAGCCCTATCATAGATGGCGTTGACATGTTGCATCTTAGGAGGAATGGACGCACACTTGCTTCCTACATGACCTATCCTACCACCACATGAATGACAGGGAACTAGACCAGATGTGGACATGTGAGGTGTACCTTGTTGGTTTTGGAGCGCAATCGAATCCATACGGCGCATTAAGGCTGCCATGCGCGCCTCGGTGGCCGTAGTGGTATCGACAGCAAATGCGGCACCCGATCTAGTCGAGTTTGCATTTGCGATCCTCGCTCCTATGCTAGATGATGCTGGGGGTTCCCTCACACTCTCCCACTGCATGGTTTTCTCAGCGAGGTCTTCTAGGAAAGCCCATGCCTCCCTTTCATCCTTTCCTAAGAACTCTCTTTGACATATGGACTCAAGAAGCGTTCGGGACGGGATGTGAAGACCCTCGTAGACAATCTGACCAAGGCGCCACAACTCGATGCCATGGTGAGGGCAGGAGGATAGTAGCTCCTTGAATCTCCCTAAATATGCAGAAATGTTTCGGTCTCAAGTTGATAGAACGAATTGATTTCGTTACTCAATTTTTGAGTCTGATGATTTGGAAAGTACTTTTTGAGAAATGCAGATTGAAATTCATCCCAAGTCCTAAAGACATTCGCCTGGTTTCTGTACAACCACTTCTTGGCATCATCTTTTAGTGCACAAGGGACTAGCCTAAGATGGATGGAGTCTATGCTAAGTTGTTGCAGCTTGAACATAGCACAGACCTCCTCAAATTCCCTGAGAAAGACATAGGGGTCACCCTTCCCAATGAAATGAGGGAGCATGGAAATGAATTGAGGTTTAACCTCAAAGTGGTTCCCATTCGCCTCTGGTAATACGATGCATGAGGGTAGAGCGGTACGGCTCGTGTAGCATCGATCACGTAGAGGTATGGGAGCCACAACATGACGAACAAGTGTAACAGGTGGGTCCAACAACTGCTCCTCCTCGCGAAATGAGCAGCCATTGAACCTAGACTATGTGCGATACGAGAGGAAGAAGGTGTCGAGAAATCGACTACCGAAGTAGGATTGATGACACACCTCGTCAAACAGCCACTCTCGTCTCGTACCCACACAAGCATGCACCAAGGTGCATACACAAAAACCAAAACTTTATTATTATTATTATTATTATTATTATTTATTTTAACAAAGAATGTGAGTAGAGGAGAATACGAGAGGACACAGAAGAGAGAGAATGACTCAGGAGAGAAGGGAAGAAGTCCTTCTGCTACGACGGGTGGGTATAGGTAGAAATACACAAGCAAACAAGGCTCAAATAGTCCTAAGGTCGTGTTTAATCGTTTTAAATACCGCAAGTGCACGGCCGCGTTGAAGCGGTGGAAAATACGGGTCGATCCACAAGGAGGTGTGTAGACTCCGGTTTGTTCGAAGGCAAGTGGGAAAAGAGGGGAAGAAAGTGTGATTACACTAAACTAGACTAACTACACTAAACAAGTAAGCATCAAACAAGAAAAACGAAAGCGAGGGAAATTGAAAGCAGGAAATCAGAAATGGAAAACCCCTAAGGGGTGGAGTGTGCGCACACATGTTAAAAGATGGTGAAGAATGCATTCTATAGGCACAAATGTAGGTAGTGTTTTCATGCATAGGAAGTGTCTAAAGGTTATGGCAAAACCTATCAATCCATTCACTAACCTAGTTGATTAACATTCACATACACAAGTTGGTTATTTTAGAGCCTAAACAAGCATGGGAGGTGTCAAATAGTTGTGGGAAAACTCAAAGTAAAGTGCTCTACTCTAAACAAACAAGCATACATTCACAATTATCAACACATTTAAAAATAAAGCATTCATTTCCATTCTTTAATGCATGTATGAACATCATCTCCACCCACCAAAGGGGGATGGAACTACTCACACGTTCTTAGACTAACATGCATATTAAGGAAAGAAAACATGCTAATTAATTCTATGATGATTAAAACAAACAAAGTTAACTAAGCATGCCTGAATTGAAAAAAGACAATATGAAGAAACTAACAAAACATCTTTTATTACTCACTCACACTACAAGTAGCCTCTCTCCACCAGAGTTTTGCTTCACGGGTTTACTCCTAGTAGAGAGGATGGCAACCAAGAGAGGAGATGTAATACAAAGGAGGAGGAATAATTCTATTTATAGCCATAGAAAAAGGTAACCCGGGACAATCCCCCAGTATGAGACTAAAAGCATACCATAAATGGACTAAATACATACAAATACAACACGCGGCTAAGTCTTATTGGGTTTGGATCCAAATGGACAGCCAATTGGCGGTCTGGGTTGGGTTCATCGGGTCTGGTTTTGGGTGGCTTGATTCTCGCCTGATTTCTTGATGTTTGATGAACTCGATTTGGTTGTTGATGGTGTGGAGTATCTTGATTTGCTCGTTAATCCTTTTGGTTTACATCATGGTCCTTCGTTCTTGCGTCTCAGTCCACAAGTCCTGCGATTCAGTCCTTTTCCTTGCTTTTAAGTCATTTTTGAGCCTTTTCTCCTCAAACCTGTTTATTCCTGAAACTTAAACATAAAACTCGTTACGTATCATTGTTTAGGTGAAAGATAACGGACATAAGACACAAATATATGCATGATATGAAGTCAATCATCATTACCGCTACATCTACACGTCTCGCCACCGCACCCCAGCCTTGTTGTGTCATCGCGACTGCTGCCCCCTCCTCCAATTTCCATGTCTCGTTGCCCTCCTTTGCGATTTTCTGCCCTCTCCTCTGCGACTTGCCACCCCCTCCTCCTCCATGACTCACCACCACTAGTAATCTCCTCCTCTCCTTGCGGCCACCTCATCCTCCCTACCATAGCTGTCTCCTCCCCCGACCCCAGCCTCCTTCTCCCCTCGATCCCTGCGTCCGCCTCCTCCCTCGACCCCACCCTCCCTCTCCTCCTCCATGACTCCAACCACCTCCCACCGCCACCACCACCACCATCTCCAACACATACCCACCACCACAACCACCACCACTACGACAAACCACCACAGTCCATGTCCACCCCCTCCAACCCAAAATGTAATTTATAATTTTTTATGATCTAAGTTTTGTTTTTTTATCAATTAATTAGAATTTAATTGCTATTTGTAGAATTAAAGTGGTGATTTTTATGAGATTCAGAGGATGAGGTTGGATTTAGGATTGGATTTAGGAATTAGTATTGGATTTAAGGATTAGATATAGGATTTGATTAAGGACTTCAGGGTAAAAATTAAATTTAGGATTGGTTGGAAACAATATTTGGGGTAAAGGTTGAAACTTGAAACCATCGAATTGTTGATGGTAATTCCATTTCTCATTTGGATGAGATAAGAGAATAAATTTAGTACATCTCAAAGTGAAGGGTTCAGGAGAAGGTAACTCTTTTAGATTGGAATGGATTATAGGCGAGTTTTGGGGTTTGGGGTTGGTGGTGTTAATTCCACTTTAACTCACTGGAGGATAAGAGATGTTAATGGATACTAGATATGAGATTTGGGTTTGATATGCGATTTGGTTTGGGATTGGTGTTGAATTGTTTATGTTAATTTACTTTTAACTTGGTGGAGGACAATAGATGTGAAGGGCTTGGTCATTTGGTGACAAGGTTGGAGATGAGATTTGGAGATTAGGGTTGGTGTTGAACTGTTTGTCTTAATTCAGCTTCTAACTTGGTAATTTGGTGTTATGGTGGAAATGTAGTAGTTATTAGGGTTTCTTACAAGATGGGTTTTGAGAAATAATGAATTTTGGATGAGTTTGAGGTGAGATTTGGGTTTGAAATGAAGGGTCTAGGTGTTGGTGTAAATTTGTAACATTATATTACAATTGTAATTAGTTGACAATGAGTTGGAGGTGCTTGTGAATGCATGATATAAATGTAAATGTGATGGATGTCGAAAATGTGTTTTTTCTTGTAAATTTAGGAGTTCGAAGAATTTTCATTATTGAAAATATAGGGGAGATTCTACCGAAATTTCTAAAAAATTGTTAATTTTGGTTTACATGTTTTTTTTCCATTTTAAATCAATAAAATCATAGTCTTAGAAAGAAGTTGGATGTATGATGAGAGAATTAGTAAGACATTCACTGAGAATCTGATGTCATTCTTGAAAGTTGCATTTCGTTTTCATAACCAACACATTTGTGATGGAAAGATCTTATGTCCATACAAGAAGTTATGTAACACCAAGTGGGTGATGAGAGGAGGCATTCTGAGTAGGGACAATACAACTAGAAACGACAAATATGGGTTCACATTGGTGAACGAGAATAAATTTCTGAAAATGGAAAAACCATTTGTACTTGCATCCCAAGTGGAGCAACTTTTTTATGTTGTAGATCCGAAAGAAAGAGCACGCAACGAACAATGGTTAGTCGTTGTGCGAATGTTGCCAAGGGATTTATATAGCATGGCGGATGAAGGATCTGAAGTTCCTGAGTAAAGTCGAGGAAATCTTGTACAAGATAGGGTCAAATTACACGATATTCATTTGGTAGATTTGTTACACCAAATTTAGAATCGTTAGTGGAGTAGTGCACATTTTAACATCTACGACCACGAAATGTAATGACAAACCAAATGTCTAAATTATTTGATTTGTAGTTTATAATTTTACTACTTCATAATTCAGGTATGACTAGATGTTGGTCTTCTCTGTTGGACTGTGTACCTGAAGGAGACCATTATAGGCGTACACGTCGACAACGTCAGGAGGAGGATGCCTCAACAGTTGATGCCCCACGGAGTGGCGATGGTGCAATTGATCCTTCTCAGAGTGGAATGTTCCTAAAACTTTGGCCTCTGGGAATAAAAGTTAATTAGAATACAATATTTTCTTATGTGAAATGCTAATTTACACTTCATACAAGTGCAACAAGAATGAGTAGGGGTCGTGGTTCCATAGCTTCTGGAGGATTGGAACTCGACAGTTCCGGCTGAGATCGAGTTTACATCGGAAGGCGCTCTGAAGGGAAAGAAAGCAAAATGCTTCTAGAACTTCATTGGGACGCTATCTCAGAGGACATACATACTTCCGTCGTGTTATTCAGACTCGAGATTAGTGCCAAAGAAGGACAAAGATATCGCAGGGCAGTAGTTAACAATATTATTACAGACGTACTTAAGTTATATTATTATTTATTTGAATTGAAAACTAACTTGAATTTATCTGAGACCTAAATCGGTGGTTCAGAATTTAGTCAAGAAAAATGTATGGAAATTCAAGAAAAATAATTCAAACGACTGAAAGAGGGTTTCACCGAAGGAAATTGGTTTCTGTTGAAGAACTCAGATGACTAGCATAATAATAGAAAAAAGGTTTCACCGACGGATGATATTTGTCAGTGTAGGTGAACACCGACTGATATACCTACCATCCATGTCGACTGTGTGGGTATTTAGTTCCAACGATGAATGTTCTGACTGATAAATGTCGTGAATGTTAATTTTGGTACGAAATTTCCTGCGAATTGTTTTCGCCTTGGTTCGTCAGAGCGAGGAAGACAAATGGGGAAGCACCGACGATTATCTGTCTACGTTCTATATCGATGGAAGCATCTGTCAGTGTAGGACATCACTGACTGTTGTGGGTTACACCGATGGATTGTCTCCATCCTAGTATTCTATGGGTAACCTACACTGACGCATAAGTACCGTCAGTATAGGCTACCCATCAAATGATTGAACTTAAAGTGATGGATATGTACCATCGGAGTAAGTCATGTCCAGAACTCGAAAAAAGCCTATAGGATCTTTCTGGGTTCTAATTCCCCTAATCAAAAGAAGCAATATTTTTCATTATTCACCCACAACACATTCATTCATCCACAAACATATAAATCGAAGAACTCATATGCATTCATCTCAAACAAATTTATTCAAACAACAAGCTGGATACACGAACATTGTCACTATATTGAAATGAAGTTTTCAATAAGTAGTCGAACAATGTTTAACAATCATAGTACAAAAACAACACAAACACTAGGTTGTCAAACCTCTGGTTCCTACTTCGCTCGATGGTTCGTGATTGTCATATCATCTTGGGGGCAGTGATGGTGTGCAAATGGATGTGATATTTATATCCTACATGTTACAGTACATTATATCTTATATGATAACTTGTATAAACTTATTAAATGTAATACACATTACTAAAAGTAAAAAACACATTATCCGTACAAAGTCACGGACCCTAGCTACAGTCAAAGGCGGTGGCTTAAACATCATCTTCTTTGACGAATGCCTAACTTCCGTGATAAACCCCAAGTTTTCGAGCTCCCACACAATCCAACCAAGCCCACACCATCAAACCAAATCCAAACCAAACTACAAACTCACCCTCTGTCCCTCCCTTACCTTAAGCTGCTTCTTCGCATGCTCCTCCTTCCTCCCGTACGCGTTGACCATCACCCTAACTGGTGCAACATCCCTGATCCCAAATCATTCCCTCGTGGCACGACGTGAACCGGTTCACAGCCAGATAAATGACCACCACAAGATCACCTGGTGTAATGGAGATGCGGAAGATGTTACACAGAATGTCGGTCTTGGTGATGTGGTTAGTCTCAGTGGTGATGAGGTCGAGGGCACGGGTGAGGAAGTGGAAGGGGACGAGGTCGGAAAGTGGCCAAAAGGCAGCGATGGAGGGAGAGAAAATGGAGGGCTTGGATTTGAGGGAAGGTTGAGGTTGGGGTAGGGGATAGGTTTTTGATTTGACAGGTTTGAGGGGTTGGGATGGGGACAGAGTTGGGTTTGGGCAGTTGGAGGTGGTAGCGGCGCAAGTGATGGACAATAGGACGTCAGCGGTAGTGCATTTGGCAGACATGGCGAAGGGAAAGGGTGAGGAGTTTAGAGGGTGACAGTGCGTTTGTCGGATATCGTGTAAGGATTGCTTAGTTTTTACATCCATTGAATATAAATTAACTAATAGACATTATAATTGTACCTTTAATGCCTCACTGAACCAGTCATCTTGAATAGTGGACCAATCCTCAACCAAGATATGTGGCAGTCTAGCCGCCAATCTACATTGTGCTTTGATTGCTCACTACTTGTTTGTTTTATTTCTACTACATATTCTCAATTAGTAGAGCATTATATGATTTGTTTTGGGGCCATCGATCCTAACAGAAATCAATTTAAATTTCAGGCACTAAAATGTAGGTTTGTCATCATCAAAAGGGGCGACATTGTTGGGTGTATAGGCCCAAAAAATTCTTCTGTTGCTCGTAGGATTAACGACCTAGTGTGCTTAACAACGTGACCCATGGAACACTTAGTTTGAGGCTTTATGTTGGCTAAGACAATTTACGTAGTCTAGTGGACCATCATTAACAATAATTGTTGTTGGTGTAGTGGCTGAGAGCTTAGATGTAAGACCTACTTCCCTGATACTAAAATAAAATCCCTTTTCATCTTTCATACTTATGTGATGGTTTGTTATGTTGTTGCTTGTGATTGTGTGGTTGTCCTTGTTTCGGGAAATTTTTCTTTTCAGGAAAAGTTTCCTTTTCGGGAACAACTCCTCTTTGGGGAAAATCCCTCTTCGGGGAAAGTTTCCTCTATGGGGAAAAGTTTGCTTTTCGGGAGAAATTTCCTTTTGGGGAAAAGTTTCCTTTTTGGTCGAGCGGGTGAGGCATGCCGGGCGCGTGTGCAACTAGACTCGATGGGTTTAGTTTGGTTTTGGGTGGCTTTGGACCCCAAATCCTTCACACCACATGGGCTTGTGCATTTGGGCTTGGTTGAGTCAGCAACGATGAGGTGTCGTCCACATCAGCAAGTGAATCAAATCAGCAAGAAGAACGGAAGGAAGATCTTGGGGAGATATTGTGGGCTTGTTTCGGTAATTTTGTGCTTGACTAGAGCTGAACCCTAGCCATCACATGCTAAAATCTCCTCCCTCTCGCTCTCTGGTGATTAGGCAAGTCCTCAGGCAGTAATTCCAGTGATAGCAGCAACCTCCGACGAGTTAAGTGCAACACGTTTGATTGACATCATTTCATGCTTATATTTGTATCTTATATCCATTATCTTACACCTAATCAATGCTACGTGACGAGTTTTATGTTTAGTTTTCAGGAATAAAGAGGTTTGAAGAGAAGAGCTGTGAAAGGACCCAAAAGCATGGAAAAGGACTTAATTGTGAGACCTGGGGACTAAGATGCAAGGGAGAAGGACCTGATCGTAAGACCGAAGGGAGTATTTTGGCAATTCGATTCGGGTCGGAGCTCTGGTGGAGGAAGAGCTGCTTGTAATTTGAGTGAGTTAATAATAGATGTTTTCATTAGCTTGTTAATTCTTGCTTAGTTAATTTCCTTTAATGTGTTGGCTTTGGTGCTTGTTTAGTTTTATGCTTCTTTAATATTTCTTGCTTGATTAGTATAGTTTCATTTCAGTATGATGCTTCGTTTTATTAGAGTAATTAGTTTACATATGTGTGAGTAGTTCCATCCCCATTTGGGGGGTGGAGAAATATGTGATATAATCATGTAGTGTATTAAGTGTGTGTTATCTTTATCCCTTGAGCTTTATATGATTTCCATAACCAACTAACGAGTTTTCACTCTTATCTTTGATATGCTAATGCTCTTGAATGAAACTTAGCTTATGCTTTGATTAGTGGACCTATTTTATGGGGAATGATAAGGTTAGGATATGGATGAAGTTAATATTGGAAACACAATTTGTAGTGTATGTGCTCTTGTTGCCTTTACCTTAGCTAATGTCTTGTATGTTTTAATGATGTAGTCTTATCTTAATTCATGTGGAGGCATAGTAGGGTCTAGTCTTTATACTTGAGTTCATGTAGCTTCATTCCAATTATTGTCTTGTATTTTTTAATGATGTAGTCTTATCTTAATTCATGTGGAGGCAAAGTTGGATGTAGTTTTATGATTTCATGCACTACATGTTGTGAGGAGCTTAATGAACACACACACACACACACACTTCTTTATGTTCACATTATTTCTCTACCCCCTATGAGGCTTAGTTTTATTGCTTATCTTCATTTCCTTTTTGCACCTTAGTGTAGTTTAGTGTAACCAACCTTTCTCTCCTTGTTTTTACCGCTCGCCTTCGAACGAACCAATCGTCGACACACCTCCCAGTGGACGACCCGTATTTGCCACCGCTTCAGCGCGGCCGTGCACTTGCGGTTAGTATAAAACGATCAATCAACGTTTCATCTTGTGCGAGAGGCAATTTTCAGCAATCCGGAGCACATCGATTGCTTCAACTCAGGTATGTGCTTGAGCCAATAGTAGGTGAGAGAGTTGGGGCATTGGCCTGGGGTTGGGATTACGTTTGCATGGTTGTTGGGGCTATTTTGGGGAAAACTTTACCGTCCACTCCCTAGCCATGCACGTAACTATTGCTTGCGCTCCATGGTTGGTTGGCTGGACCAATTGCTGGAGGCTTCAGATCTTCTCGAGGTCTGGTTTTCTCCGGCATGGTTGGGGTGAGAAACTAGAGAGGTTGGGGTAGGCTAGGGTTAGGGTTGCGACTAGTGCAACTGGTTGTGTCTCCACGCATGCGAGCTCCTCGACGCTTGGGGCAAGGTTAGTGCCGGTTGCAGGAAGCAGGGTTGGTGCCTTCTGTCCAGAGATGGTGGCACAAAGGTAGTGTACGGGGGTGAGTCCCCATAGGTGCCTCCAGCTGACCTGTACCCCGTACGACCAAGTCACAAGCTCTATGCGTACAGTTTGTGAGGGTTGCTCCTGCGGGTGCACTCGCCTCGATGTGTTGGGATGGTGGGGACTCGCGTGTGTAGGGCATGAATTGGAGGTGTGCTAGCTATGGGTCTGATCGTGACCTCCTTGCTGCTAACCATGCACCCGGGGAAGGTTGGCTGACCTGGGATGAGCGTAGAATGCGGCTGAATCCTTTTGTGTTGCTCTCATGTTTTTGTTGATTTCGCTACTTCCAATATTGCATGTCTATATTTAGTTGCTTGTTGATAATTGCAGCTGATTTTTTTGGTTTATGAAGGATATGAATCGTGGGTGCATGCATGTATATTATTGTGATATATTTTGATATCTTGTGACAAAATTTGGATGACCGTAGCTAGTCGTTTTAGCAACATCATGCCTTTTATACTTGCCATATATGCGAATGTCATAATCATGATCTTGTTGCCATATAGATGTGCATGCATGTTATCTTATTGTGGATGTTATGATGTGTATGGGTTCATGGTGGACGTTCATAGCATGGTCATTGCATTAATCGTAATATACATATCTATATATGTATGTGTGCATTAGTTGCCTTGCATGTTCTTTGCTGAAATTTAATTAATCTGGGAACTATTGTTTGTGGGGCCGACGAGCCTAATGGAAAGAGCTCTATGTAGAGAGGCCGTGCGTGAGATAAGACCTGGACGTGAGAATTGTCATTTGCACAAGACGGGCATACCCAACTTGCGATGATATCATGTAGGTATTTGTCGTGAGTTGGGGTGTCAATCTGGAAGACCGTTGTGTGACCCGCTTGTGGATTAGACCAGCATGGCTGGTGGTCGGATTCCTAGGTAGAGGAATCTCTTTAGGCAGGTAGTCACAGATATGTAGAGTTGTGACCTCTTGTTGCTTGCATGTGTTACATATATGATTTAATGTGTGACTCTTTATCCTGGTTTTGGACCAGGGGCATATGAGGTTTTCTTATTGAAAACTCACACATATTTGTTGTTGTTTTTCCTCAGGTACTTAGGTTTCTGACAAGGGTTGAACTGGTGGAATTCCGGAGGATTCTGTACACGAGGGATACGTCGACCAGATTTCCTTCAATTATCATTTCCGTCTGCATTTTATGATGTTTCTTTTGAGTTAAATTTTCTATGTATCAAATTTTGAATTTATTTCTATATATATGGATAGTTTCCTTTTTCAGTTTATGTCTTGTTTTGCCTATTCATGTATGTTTTTATTCCCGTTTTAATTCATTTTACTATAACTCACTAGGTCGTCGTGGAGACTCTGATCGCGACATTGGTTGGACTCCCAGTGTGCGTACCCACGTGATCGGAGGTGTTACATTAGAACATTAGTCTTTCACTTGATATCAGAGCAAGCTGGGTTTGGGCCTCCCCTGGGATATGTATGGAAGTATTTTCTGTGTTGGGTGTAGGGGCCATAGCAATTTTCCATGGCTGATAGGTTTATGGGACTAGTTTGCGTAATCCCCCAACCTGTGGAACCTACGTGAAGCTCGTCATGTGCAGCCGACTCTTAGTTTGGGGCTCTATGTTGCTTGGAATAGGTAATGTAGTCTACTGGTACCCTCACTGGTTGAGGCCCTAGACAAAAGTCTTTTAAGTGGTGGGGGAAAGTCGAAGGCATAAACCAAAGAAAAGGCAACATTAATGTCAACAATTTCTCTGGCCAACGAGGCTTAAATTAGAGGTGCAAATAGGGGTGGAAGCTATCAATGAAATATGCAAACCCAAAATTTTAACGTGCTAGATATGGCTTGAGACATTCTCGGATGAATCACCAACCATTGGGAGCAGGTCACCACGATGGAGGAAGCACAAGACATCACCTAATTGAAGGTTGATGAGTTTATGGATAGTCTGATGGCATATGAGCTACTACAAATAAAAGACTGAAAGGAGAAATACCACCGATAAGTTGTCCTCGGAGCTCCATTCAATCGCTAATTTTGACAAACCAAGGAGAGAAGAAAAAGATGATAATGTGGATTGATCCCGAGAGAATAAAACACCAACAAGTTTTAATTCCTTGTTCAAAAAATAGAAAAAAGAGAATAAATAAATAAATAAGAACCTTAATGGACTTTACACAACATATTATTTCCGGATAATAAGGTTGCAATGTCTTTTACTTAAGTTCTTAACTAACTTGCATGAATCATTCCCTAGGCTAAGTGGGTGGAATATAATAGATATACAAAGTCGGCCTATAGGATTACAATGTCCAATGATAGAAAAATGTAGGTTCATCAAGTCGTGGTGCTTGGTTGAATAACACATGAATGTTCGGATTATGTGGGTATATCTGCTGAAACCCCTCAGGAGACACCAGTACTCCACCTTGGCAACAAAGGGTTTAACAACTAGTTGGCATGCTAAGTGAAACCATGATTCCTACGAATGTGAGTTAGGATTTGTTGTTTCCAAGGTTGTTTTGATTTGTTGTTTTGCTCGGGACTACCAAAAGATATGTGATTAGTAGCATATCACACAGTGCATTCATGCTATATATCCTTTTTTTTACCCCATATTTGTGCTACTTGAGAGTTGTTGATGTGTTTTAGGGTTTAGGCAATAAAGAGGAGAAAGGAAGAGAAAAGGACCAAAACGCAAGAAGAATGGACTGATTTGGAATGTTCTGGACCCGTTTGTAATGCCTAAGGATTGGATTGTAACTCAAGAGAGACCCAAGTGAAAACCCAGAGGGACTTAAGTCCAAAGAGAAAGAAAAATGACTAACATGTGCATGCATGTGCTCATGTTGGCCTCATCCTAATTATTATCTTGTATGTTTTAATGATTGTGTCAAATCTTATTTTATGTTGAGACCAAGTCGGATGTGATTATTTTACATGTGCTCACATTAGCAATTTTTTCAATTATTGTCTTATATGCTTTAATGATAATGTTTTATCTTAATTTATGTGCAGGCAAAGTTGGATTTGGTTTATGGATTTCTGGTATTACAAGTTGTGGTGAGCACAATTGAACGCACACACTACATACATTTTCATTTCTGCAATTCTTTCTCTACCCCCTAAGGGGTTTGTGTTTATTGTTTATTTTTTGATTTCACTCGCATCATAGTTTAATTCTGTTCGTGTTCCTCTCTCTTCTTCTCCCCCACTCGAGTATTGTGGATTATGACTCATGCACGCTTTTTCTAGACTCGACCCGTACTTACCGCGTCTTCACCGATGCCGTGCACTTGCGGTAGTATAACTAATTCAATCAAGATTTTGGCTCTGTTGCCAGGGAGCCACTTTCATAGTTGAGTTTGCTATTTTGGTGGGATTTTTCTTTGTTTTTACATTTCTGTTTTTGTTCTAGATACTTGAAGGGTGTTTCAAGTGGACCAGGTGACTTACTGGAGCTTAGGACCTTGCTGGTGAGGTTTGGGGACCCGAATCCCCAGGCAATCCACCAGTAGCGGATTTGGATCCACCACTACCGGATTTGGTGAGGTATTTGTGATATGTTTTTACAGTAGCTTTCTTTGCCATTTTGTTGTTGTTTGCTTCCACTTTTTATGTCATGCATGCTCTGTTTAAGTGTCAGTAATTAATTTGCCTTAGATGGCCCCTTCTTAAGACAACGTGGACCATAAAACTCATAGCAAAAGATTAGATCAATTGCCATATAGGTCATGCATCATCTGTAGTCCTTGCATGCATATTGTCTTTCCTTTGCTTTAATTTCTTATTGTTGATCGCTGATGTGAGGTACGTGCACCAATTCTCTCATTCATGCATGGTTAAAACATGCATTAGTTAGTAAGGTGCATTGGAAGAAGAGTGATGTGAGTTCTTGTTTGGTGAGTTGCTTGCTAGCCAAAGGATTCAAAACATCTTTAAGTGCCAGCACCTATAGTCGTCAAGATAAGGTGGGGGATTTCATCACCCCTCCCTTAGCCCCACAAAGCACACTCAAGTGAAGCCTAATTTTAAAATCAAGTAGACATTGACCCTAAGGACCTCGGGCGCATTAGGAGAGTGATTCAGTCGCGACCGTCATAGCCTAATCGACATTGCCCACTTTGTCAATAGTAGGAGAGACGAGATCTCTAGATCTTGACTCACTTGCTGGGTTTTGTGGTCTTTGTCGTGGGAGGGTGAGACTTGTTGAGGCTACGTGACCTCGCAGTTAGGCATCGTCTAGCTATAAGGACCTATAGTGACCTTAGGTTGTTTGAGCCATGTTTGCAAGATTAGACTTCTACCTTCACCCATTACCCATGCTAGCTCTAGGGATTCTTCCCTTCTCCTCTGAGTCATCTTCTTCTCACCTACTTCTACGTTCTAGTCTCCTCCACTTAACACTCTCTACAAGCACTTTAGGGTCGAGTCGAGCACTTTTTGCGAGCTTGGCCCCGTGGTGGTAAGAGTGGTCGACTCAAGAGTACTGTGTCGAGATGGATGGTTACATGAGCGACCATCCATTTCATTGTTGGGACCATGATTATTCTCCCTGGTATTCTAGACACATTCATCCTTGGGTGCCTTAGACAAACACCCATAATTGTTGGGACAATTTTAATTGTGGCTGAGCAATCTTCAGATTGAGGTAATATGATAGAGGCACCGACTGCTAGACCATCATCTAGTTGTGTCGGATCATATGTTGGTCAACAAACTGAGACATTACAAGAAGGTCTGTCTCTTTCGTGCGTGCGGTAGAGGATATGAGTGCAGTGGTGGCTCCGGTAGCCATACCGTGTGACTATTGCTGGTTGAGTAGTCACGTTATCAGGGAATGTCCTTATATTCCCCCAGAGCCCGAGTATGAGCACAACCCAAGATGGATAGATTCATACCCACCCCTATATTCTTCTCCTGATTACCCACATCCCTACCAGCCACCACCCATGACCAATCATTGGACTCATTCTCAGCTCATAAACACCCAACCCCAAAATCTCCAAAATTCTAACTTGAGCCTCACTGTTGACCACAAACCTGATTCTTTAGAACAAACCCTCCAATTGTTCATGGAAACCACTCAAAATTTATTTAATTCCAACTTGAATTCCTTGCAAACTAAGGAAATGCAAGTGAGTCAGATGACACAACAATTAAGTGAATGTGAGGGGGGTGGCCTTTCCTGTCAACATGAGGATTGATCTTTTGATATCGAACCACCACCACAACCACAAATTCATAGCACACTCTTCCAAAGTCGAACTCCTAGTCAGTCTGAGGGACTTAGGGTTTTAATTCACGATCACTTGGTGGGGGATTCGATTCAAATTGATAATAGAATGGACCAGTTTCATTATGAGTCGGCATAGGATTATGCATTATCTTTTTGTCCCGTGGCCCTTGAGCCACATGATCTTAAGGTTGTGCCTCTTAAGGACTCACCTTTGGTGGAGCAAGAGCTCCATAATACCCCTAATTTCATACGACTTGGTGAGAGTTTGCCTATCACTATTGTTCCTGATCATCTTGAAAATGAAGAACTCGATCCTGACCGAATCCCTCTGCCTCCCAAGTCGGAGGAGGAGGAGAAGGATGTCTATGTGGTGGTGGGAGCGGACTGAGGTAATCCATGTATGAACCCCAGTGTCCCCCATCTCCACTAGACGACTCAGGCTCATGCTCTAAAGGAGATCGAGGTGGAGATGGGCGATCACCTAGACCGTCCATCTCAGAAAAATGCACTCTCTCAAGTCAAGCACTCTCACCAGAACGAGCCCAAACTTGCATAAAACGCTCAACTCGACTCTAAAACAACACACAATAGAAAGTGTAATCAGAAGAGAAGACTATAACAAAGAATATAGAGGATGAGAAGACTCAGATGAGAAAGGAAGAATTCGTAGAGCCAACGAGGGTAGTGGGTGATGGTAGAAGTCTAAGCTAGCAAACACGGCTCAAACAACCTAAGGTCACTATAGGTCCTAACTGTAAGGTCACACAGCCTCAACACACCTCACCTCCATACAACGAAGACCACAAAGCCCAGCAAGTGAGCAAAGATCCGGAGATCTCGTCTCTCCTACTATCGACAAAGTGGGCAACGCCAATTAGGCTATGACGGACGTGACCGGATCACTCTCCTAATGCGCACAAGTCCTAGTGGCCAATGTCTACTTGATTTTAGATTAAGGCCTTTGATTAAGAGTGATTTTCGGGGCAAAGGAAAGGGTGATGAAATCCCCCACCTTATCTTGTGTGGGACAGCCCCTCCTTAGTAGCGTTTTGAGTCTTAATCTAGCAATCAACTCTCCAAACAAATGCTCACCTCACTCTTGTTGCAATGCACCTTACTATATAATGCATGATCTAAACATGCGTGAATGAGAGATCAGGTGCACGTACCTCACACCAGCAATTGACAACAAGAATGTAAAGAAAAGAAAAGACAAATGCGTGCAAGGTCTACAAATGATGCATGACCTAGATGGCAACAAGTAATCTTTTGCTTTGAGTTTTGTGGTCCAAGTTGTCTTAAAAAGAGGTCATGCAAGCCAAATTAATTTTTAACACTAAAACAAGCATGCATGACATCAACTGGAAACAACTAGAAATAGGAAAAAGTAACCTCCAGTTGAAATAGATTTAAAAGATCATGCAGCAGACCCACTAGTGGCGGATTGTCTAGGGATTCTGGTCCCCAGACTTCAGCAGATTCCTTCTATGCACTGTTTAGGTCCTCCTGTGCACTTGTAGCCCCTTCTAGTAGCAAAAGAGAAAGTAAAACGGAAAAACAAAGGAAAAACCCCATCGAAATGGTGAACTCGACTACGAAAACGACTCTCCCCGGCAATGACACCAAAAACTTGATTGAATCAGTTTAATTACTGCACAACCACGTTGAAGCGGTGGAAAGCACAAGTCGATCCACAGGGAGCGTACGCGAGTCAGATTTGCAATACTCGAGTGGGGAAGGAAAATGAGATTAAGGTCGAAACTACACTACAATGTGAAAGAAATCGGAAAATAAGTAATAAAACTAGACCCCTTAGGGGGTAGAGAAAGAACATGGAAATGAAAATGTGTAGTGTAGTGTGTTCAAATGTGCTCATTAAAACATGTGATACATGAAATCCATAAAACTCAACTCCAACTTTGCCTCCACATGAAATAAGATAAAACCTTATCATTAAAACATACAAGACAATAATTGAAATGAAGCTAATTTGTTCACATGCATCATGACTCAAATCCAACTATGTCTCCACATGAAATAAGATTTATCACAATCATTGAAGCATATAACACATTAATTATGATAAAGCTAACATGAGCACAAGCATGTACATGTCTTGTTCTCTTCTTCCACTCCATCCTTATCCTCACCTCATCATTCCCCCATAAAATAGGCTTACTAATTTAAGCATGTGCTAAGCGTCACTCAAGAGCATTATCACATCAAAGATAAGAATGAAATCCCATTAGATGGTTATGGAAATCATGTAAGATTCAAAGGTAGGATTAACACACACACTAATGCATCACATAATCACAACACCTTCTTCTCCAACCCCCAATGGGGATTGACTACTCTCTACTCATCTCTACACTAAAGAAAAAATAAAAATAACATGAACCCATAATGAAAATGACTAAAAACAAGATTAAACAAACAACAACATCAAAGGAAAGACATGTATTTAAAGGACAAAACTCACACTTGATTGAAATGAAAAGATTACAAAGTATGCTTCTTCTCCTTCAACTACACTAATCAGCAGCAAAACAAAACCTAAAACTAATGGAGAAGCAATAAGAAGTGGGAGAGGAGGGATTACAATTGTATATATAGACTAATACATGGTTAGGATTAATGTAGGAATAATCGAACGACTCTAAATCACATCTGATAGTCCAAGAATGCTCTAACCCGACAACCCGAACCGCGACCAAAACTTGAGACCCTTTAGACCATGTTGATCCGTCAGTGGTGAATCAAATGGATCCGATCGGGTTGCAATTTTGTCTCCGACTTTGTTTCTTCATTTGGCACGTGGGGTGAAGTCGTGGTTCACTAACTCGAATCACTTTCATTTTAATTGGAGAAATCCTGATTTGATTCAAGTCATGTGGCACAACATTTTGTCCTTTACCATGAGGTCCCTCCGGGTTTTCACTTGGGTCCTTCCTCATTTACGATCCAGTCCTTGTGCATTACAAAGAGGTCCAGAACCTTCCAAATCAGTCCATACTTGTTACATTTAGGTCCTTTTTGCTCCCTTCCTCTTCTTTATTCCCTAACTTTTGAAACAATACAAACAATAATTCGAGTAACACAATATTGGGGTAACATAAAAGATATATAGTATGAATATGATGCATGATATGCTACTAATCACTTACCTAGTACTTTAAAATTTTCATATCTTTCAATATCTTCATGTGTTTGCGAAGGAAAATGATTTGTGGGTTTGCGTGTGTTGAGCATGACCAAAACCGTTGAGTGGTCAAGTAATAAGGAAGCTCCCAATATTGACTTAAACATGTTGCATTAGGATATGTAGTACACCGACTTTAGGTCTTATCTAGTTGTTTAATCGTTTAAAATACCACAAGTGCACAACGTCACTGAAGACGCGGCAAATACGGGTTGATCCGCGGGGAGGTGAGTAGCTTCTTGTTTGAACGAAATCAAGTGGTAGAAAAAGAGGTAAAGAGATTTGATTTTGCTAATCTAAGCTACACTCAACTAGTAAGAAGATATGTGAAAGAAAGCAACAATGAGTGATTCAAATTAAACGAAGAGAACTTAATGCAAAGCTACAAATCAGGAAGAGAGACCCCTAAGGGGTGGAGTGAGTGCACACATCCAATAAGATGGGGAAGAATGCATTCAATAGGCACAAATGTAAGTAGTGTTTTCATGTATAGGAAGTGTCCAGTGGTTATGGCAAAACCTATCATTCCAATCACTACATAGTTGATTAACATTCACATACACAAGTTGGTTATTTTAGAACCTAAATAAGTATGGGAGGTGTCTAATAGTTGTGGCAAAACCCATCAAGTGAAGTGTTCTACTCTAAACAAGCAAGCATACATTCACATTTATCAACACATGTTAAAATAAAGCATTCATTTCCATTCTTTAATGCATGTATGAGCATCATCTCCACCCCAAAGGGGGATGTAACTACTAAATTTTATGAAAGGAAACTAAGATAAGTATGCAATAAACACAAAGGAGACAACATAACAAAGAAAATTTTATTTAATTTCAGACTCACAATACAAGTAGCATCTCTCCACTTGAGTTTTTGCTCCAAGGCTTGACTCTAAGTAGACGGATTAGCCACCAAGCAAGTAGTGTAATACAAGGGAAGATGAAGAGGTCTATTTATAGTCATAGAAAAAGGTGATCAGGGACAATCCCCCGATGTGGGACTAATGCACTACTAAAAATAGACATAAAACACTCTAATACATGACCCGCCAAAATCTCATTGGATATGGAGACAACCCGACCGCCAATCAATGGTCTGGAACCGCCAATTCGCGGTCTATAGAGTCTGGATCGGGTCTATATTTGGAGTTGGCATGTCTGGCTTGATTTCTTCGCGTGTGATACACCCTAGTTGGTTGTTGGAGTTTAGGCCCGAATCAAATTGCCAAAATACTCCTCATAATGGTGTGGAGTTTCTTGATTTGCTCGTTGGTCCTTTTGGTTTACATCCGAGTCCTTCTCTCTTGCATCTAAGTCCATAAGTCTTACAACTCAGTCATTTTTCTTGCTTTTAGGTCCTTTTTGTGCCTCTTCTCCTCAAACCTGTTTATTCCTGAAACTTAAACATAAAACTCATTACGTAGCATTGTTTAGGTGAAAGATAACGGATATAAGACACAAATGTATGCATGATATAATGTCAATCAAATACCCCCACACCTAACTTTTACTAGTCCCGAGCAAAACAAAGAAATAGAAAAAAGAAAGAAAGGAAAAAGCATACGTAAAACAAGGAAATCCTAACTAACTTTTGTAGGAATCACAGTTGCACTTAGCATGTGCAACAAGCCGTTAAACCTCCCTGTCACCAAGGAGTAGGAGTATTATCTCCTGAGGGTTTTCAGCGGATACACCCACAAAATCCGAACATTGATGCATTATTCAACCTAGCAGCACGACTCGCTGGACTCATTTTCGTCGACATTGGACACGGTAATTCTACGGGCCGACTATATATATGTAATCAGTCCACACACCTGGCCTAATGAACCATTCATGCAAGTTAATTAATGACTTAAGTGAAAGACAAAGGCAACCTTAACATCCTCAAGTGACACAAAGTGTAAAGTCCATTAATGTTCTTATTTGCATTACCATTACCATTACCATTTCCTTCTTTTTTCTTTTTTTCTTTTGCTTTTTTTCTAGTTGGTGTGTCATTCTCCCAAGGTCAGGTTTCGTGCATCATTGCGTATGAGGACTTACACTATCACGTACACCTTTGACCACATCTTCACATAGGGCGATCCCTACCACCCGTGTAACGGGAGTTCGGTCGGTGCATCCCAAGTCAGATGACTCGAAAGTACCAGGCACTAAGTCCCCTTGGACCTAATTTCCCGAGTGATAAGAGTCATGCGAGAAGAGAGAACACCACTTATTTATTTATTATCTACATGGAAATCAAAACCCCTACACTTAAAGTATCACAACAAGATTTTAAGGGTCCCTGACTACGACAAACTTCATTATACTAACAGACACGAATTATTTGACTCACTAGGTTCAGGGTGGACTTCTTTATTTGTTTGAGTACTGAAGCCCTATGATTACTCAGGGTGCATCCTTACGACTCGATAAGACCTAAAGCCGATATACTAGATATCCTAATGCATCATGGCAAAAAAATATATCGATATTAAATGCAACACACTAACATGACCCTAGAAAGGTAAAACAAAGCAAGCGAAATAAAACAAAATACACACAAAATATATACATACGTAAAAACACCCCCCACCTAATCCATGCATTGTCCTCAATGTATGGCAGAATGGTGCCAATGCATTGATAGGGTGTACCAGACTAATGATGGCGTCCAGAGGTGCTCGAAGAGGCACCTCGCTCAAGAGCCGATAACTTCCTATAAATCTTCCGATTTTGCTTGGCCAAAATGACATTTTGCTGCTCCACTGCCATCTCAGATATGTCGGTGTTGAAAAGCGTTCCCGAGCTCACATATGAGTTTGGGGAACTGGCTCCGACATCCTCCTCCATGTAATCAGGCACCAATGCCTCCTGAAAGCAATGACGATATGACGGGTTCATCTTTGCAACCTCGAGGTCGATGCCTTGGCACTGCAGCAAGCGCTCAAACCGTGGGATGTCCAACATTCCACATAATTTGGTCACCAGAGTAGGCAAACAATGTATTTCTTTAAGTTTGGCGTTCACCAACACATCGAACAACGTTCGACAAATGCAGTGAGGTGAACCATATATGAGACTATACACTATTCACAAACTAGGTGTGAAGAATGTGGAGGTCCGCTCTTGGCCCAACACATTCCTACACACCCACCTGGCTACAATGTGCACATTGGAGTAGATGTGCACATTGGATATTCCCCCATGCGATGAAATGGGTTGCCCACGCCCAAGCATAGATGGTAAAAATTAATGTCATGAGTGGGCGCGAGATCATCGACTAAGGGGATCCCAGTCGCGTCGGAGATAAATTCGGGTTTCACGGGGTGTTTCACCTCTCTAAGAGTGACACTAAACTCGAGTTGTCCGGTCTGGTCATACTCGAGTTTAGAATAAAACTCACATACGAGAGGTTTTACGTACATGGTTTCATCACCCTCATATATCAAATGACTCCACCCTTTTGCTACAATTCTATCGTAGAAGGGTTCTCCGAAATCGCGAATCAGGAAGGCAAAATTAAGTTCTGGAATTAAATGTGGGCTGACCATACCTGCACCTACCTTGGTGAGCTTTAACAGGGGAACAAGCGGCAACGGAGATGAACACGATGCTCGAGGGGTGGAGACTGAAGCACGTTGACACAAGCAGTACAAATCCTGAACACCAACCGAAACTGACTTCCCACAACAACATCAACTCCCAACCGAAGATCCAGGAACAGATCAGCACAACAGACCGCTGATCGGCAGTTGGAAACCGCTGATTGGCAGTCAGGTCGTCAAATATGGCAAAACCCATTCTTTGTGCGGTGTCGAGAAGAAGAAAATGCATTTTGGTTTGGGTGAATGATGGGTAGGGTAAAGAAAAATGCGTTTTAACCAAAGAGCATGGAAAAAAAATCAAAGGACACTTCTATTTTTTTTCTTTTCTTTTTTTTCGCTATATTTTTTTCTCTTATTAAAAATAAAATAAAATATTTACAACAAAATGAAAGGATTGATCACGTCAAGTGACCACATCCGCGGGAAGTTCATGTAAAGACACTTCTGCCTCGTCCTCTGTCGTGGTTCCCTCCAAGTACGATTTTAGCCGGTGTCCATTAACTTTGAACACGTCATTGGTACTTGGGTTCTGAATCTCAACCGCCCCATGAGGGAAAACGGTTAAAACAATAAAGGATCCTGACCAACAACTCCGAAGTTTCCCCGAAAACAAGTGGATGCGAGAGTTATACAACAAGACCTTTTGTCCCTCCGTCAAGGTTTTGATTCGGACCAAGCGGTCGTGGAAAATTTTGGTGTGGGACCTGTAGATCTTGGCATTCTCAACTCCTCCACCTCGTTGAGGTCCAGCTTGCGATTGGCACTAGAAACATCAAGACTGATGTTAAGATGTTTGATTGCCCATAATGCTCGGTGCTCAAGCTCTACCGGAAGATGGCAAGATTTGGCCATAAACTAGCCGGTAGGGGGACATGCCAAGGTCAGTTTTAAATGAAGTGCGGAAGGCCCACAATGCATCATTAAGCTTAACCTACCAATCTGTCCTCGAAGCATTTACCATTTTCTCTAGAATTTCCTTGAGTTGACGGTTGGAAATTTCCACCTGGCCACTGGTTTGAGGATGATAAGGTGTGGCCAACTTGTGTGTGATGGAATATTTCCTCAACACTACCTCGAGGGATTGGTTCACAAAGTGTGTCCCCCGATCACTTATGATACAATGAGGTGTCCCAAACCTTGCAAAGATGTGTTCTTTAAGAAATTTGAACACAACCTTGTCATCGTTGGTGCGAGTGGGGATTGCTTCAATCCACTTCAACACATAATCAACTGCCACGAGAATGTAGGTGTGACCATGTGAAACGTGGAAAAGGGCCCATGAAGTCAATTCCCCAAACATCAAAGATGTTGACCACTAGGATAGGATTGAGTGGCATGATATCACGTTTTCCAATGCGGCCCATATGTTGACACCTATCACATGCTTGGAAAAATACAAAAGCATCTTTGAACAATGTGGGCCAGTAAAAACTGCATTGGAGCACTTTGGCAGCTCTTTTCTTGGCACCGAAGTGCCCACCACATGCCTCCTTCTGGCAAAAGGACAAGACATTCTGAATCTCGTTGTTAGGAATGCACCTTCTTATGATTTGTCGGCACAATATTTTAATAAGTAGGAATCATCCCAATATAAGTGCTTGACTAACGACTTGAATTTGGTTTTCTCATTTTGTGTCCAATGAGCCGGCACCTCCCCAACTTCTAAATAGTTCACAATGTTAGCGAACCAGGGGGTGAGGCTATTGTCATAAGGTTCTCATCAGGAAAGAACTCGTTCACCGGTGGATCCGATGAAAGCTCGATTGGAATGCGAGAAAGGTGATCTTCCACGACGTTCTCACATCTCTTCTTCTCCCGTATCTCAAGGTTAAATTATTGCAACAATAAAATCCAACGAAGGAGACGGGGTTTTGCATCCTTTTTAGACAAAAGGTAGCGAAGAGCTGAGTGATCAGTGTAGATGATGACGTACGACCCAATGAGGTACTGACGAAAATTTTCCAACGCAAATATGATCGCGAGAAACTCTTTCTCAGTAACGAAGTAGTTAAGCTGGACGTCATTGAGAGTATGACTTGCATAATAGATCATATGAGGCAATTTGTCGACTTTCTGACCCAAAACTGATGCTATCGTAAAATCAGATTCATCACACATCAGCTCGGAAGGTAGAGTCCACACTGGTGCCTTAATAATAGGAGCGGAGGTCAACTCACGCTTCAAAAACTCAAATGCAGTCATGCACTCAGGTGTGAACTCAAAAGAGGTGCCTTTAGCAAGCAAGCTCATCAATGGGAGCGCTATCTTGATGAAATCTTTAATAAAACACCGGTAAAAACCAGCATGTCCAAGGAATGACCATATTTCTTTGACCAAGGTGGGCAGTGGAAGCTTAGAAAAAAGATCAAGCTTTGCCCTATGCACCTCGATCCCAACACGAGACACCACGTGCCCCAAGATGATGCCATTCGTAACCATGAAATGACACTTTTCCCAATTAAGGGCTAAGTTCATTTCCGAACACCTCTTGAGAACAAGGCTCAAGTGGTGCAAGCACTCATAAGGAGGTGCCATGGACCGAGAAATCGTCCATGAAAATCTCAAGGAAGTTCTCGACCATGTCGGAAAAGATAACATGCAACGTTGGAATGTTGCTGGTGCATTGCAAAGTCCGAAAGGCATACATCTATATGCAAACGTCCCAAAAGGACATGTGAATGTGGTTTTCTCTTGATCTTCAGGAGCAACTGGGATTTGATTGTACCCCGAATAACCATCGAGGAAATAGTAATAGGCGTGCCCGACAAGTCTCTCAAATATCTGGTCGATGAAAGGCAGAGGGAAGTGATCCTTACGCGTGACCACTGTTGAACGTTTTAATTAAACCGCAAGTGCACGGCCGCGATGAAGCGGTGGCAAGTACAGGTCGTCCTCAGGGAGGTGAGTAGCCTCTTGCTTGTACGAAATCAAGTGGCAAAAATAGGGGGAGAAAGATGTTTATGCTAACCTGCACTACACTACGCTAAGAAGTACGAAATGTGAAAGAAACAAACAAACGATGAAATAACAACTAAGCTAACAACGAAATGCTGGAATTCAGGAAATGGAAAACCCCTAAGGGGTGGAGTGAGTGCACACATGCAAAGAGGTGGGTGTAGAATACATTCTTTAAGCACATGAAGGTGGTGTTTATCAAGCATAGGAAGTGTCTAAATGTTATGGCAAAACCTATCAATCTATTCACCAACTTAGTTGATTAACATTTACATATGCAAGTTGTTTATTTCAGAACCTAAACAAGCATGAGAGGTGTCTAATCATTGTGGCAAAACTCATCAAGTTATAAATTCTATCCTAAACAAGCAAGCATACATTCATGTTTTATCAACACATCAAAAAATAAAGCATTCATCCCATTCTCTAATGCATGTATGTACATCTACTCCACCCCCCAAAGGGGATGGAACTACTCACTAAACATTACACTAATTATTAAACTAAGCAAAGAAAGCATATTAAAACTAAGCTAGAAATAAAAGACGATTAAACTAAAACATGCACAAACAATAAAAGAAGCATAAAACAAACAATGAAAGAAACACAAAATTTTATTGATAAAATGAGTCACATTTCAAGTAGCATCCTCCTACTTTAGTGTGTGCTTCAAGGCCTCACTTCTAGTAGGAAGAATAGCCACTTAAAATATGGAGTGCTTACAAAAGGAGGTGAAGAGTTCTATTTATAGGCATGGAAAAAGCTAATCCGGGACAATCCCCCGATGTGGGACTAAACCAATACCACAAATAGCCTAAACAAACATTAATACACGTCCAGGAGAAAACTTGGTGGATTTGGGCCAAAAATGACCGCCAATTAGCGGTCTTGGACCGCCAATTGGCGGTCAAAAAGATCCGGATCCAGTTGAATCTTCTTCTTGGCTTTGCTTTGTGTATTTGGTGGTCTTGGATGCATCTACTTCGTTTATTGGAGCTCCGACCCGAATAGAATTGCCAAAATACTCCCCATGATGGTGTGGAGTTCTCTGTTTTGCTCTTAGGTCCTTCTGTCTTGCGTTCAGGTCCTTCTGTCTTGCATCTTGGTCCCCAGATCTCACAATCCAGTCCTTTTTCCCAGCTTTTGGGTCCTTTTATGTTTCATCTCTTCAAACCTATTTATTCCTGAAAACTAAACATAAAACTCGTGACATAGCATTGTTTAGGTGAAAGATAATGGATATAAGATACAAATATGAGCATGAAATGATGTCAATCAACCACGTTTGGCTTCCTATAGTCAATGCTGACTCGCCACCCAGTTTGAAGTCGGGTAGGAACAAGTTCGTTGCTGTCATTCTGGACAACAGTGATACTTGACTTCTTGGGCACAACCTGGACAAGAGTTACCCAAGCACTGTCCTAAATGGGAAAAATGCTTCCATGATCTAAACACTTGACGATCTCTTTCTTAACTACTTCTGTCATGGTTGGATTTAGACGCCTTTGGGGGTTGCGACGTTGTCGTGCCTCATCCTCCATAAAGACGTGGTGCTGCACGACGTCGAGACTTATCCCTTTAATGTCCTTCAAGGACCACGCAATGGCTGATTTGTGCTCGTTTAGGACTCGAATCAGACATTCTTCCTGATCACCAGTCAACGTCGATGAAATAATCACCGGAAATGACCTATCGGGACCACGAAAAACGTGTTTCAGTTCCTTGGGAAGTTCTGTAAGCTCAATTATGGATGTCTCCTCAAGGCGAGGCATGATATCTAGTTCGAGATGTAAGATAGGAGGAGCTCGCATGTACTGAATAGCATGCACATCGTTGCTCAACTCGCCCCTGTCCTCTTCATGATCGGAACCATCCATGATGTAAGCATTTAGATTTTCATAAATCAGGGGGTACTATTCTTCTATTTCTTCTTCAACATCTAGGATAAGATTGATTTCCATGGGGTCTCGAAAGATGTCGTCTGGCATGCACAAAGATGCGCTCTTTCATATCGTACCTATGAGGCTAAAAAGATATTCTGGATCGTACCTATGGAATTCAAATTAGGTTGTTCGTGCATATCACTGGAATTTTGTTATTCGTATTTACAAATACCGAATGAGATAAATGAACACTAAACCAAATACAAATAGATAATATAAGAACACAAACATAAGTAATTAAGGAGAATGTTTTAATCAAGTCAAATGTAAGAAAAATTAAAAATACAATTCAATAAAAACTTTCTCCGTTTGCTCAATCAAGAAGAGTTTTCTTTCTGTCTCTTGGAATGGCGATAAAAAAGGTAGTTAGTCTTATTCTACGAAACTCAAATGCCAAATGAAAAAATACAACTCAATTTCAAATCATACATGGAATCATAGGTCAGAACCACCGAATATAATTTATTTTGTTATAGTCAATCACATATGAGAGCAAGCAAGAATAGAGAAAAGTATTTTTAGACAATATATGGTAAACTTTACACTTTGCTATCAAACTAGACATGCTAATTTTTGTTGTGATGAAATGAGCATATGAACAAAGTGTAGAAAGAACATATGAAGTGCCTATTTCAGTGGTCGAAGGTGTTGTTTTTACAAATACTGCAATACGTGTAAGAGTTGGTAGAGATCTCACTGCATTTTGTCAATCTTTCCAACCTTTTCTATATTTTTGTGGAAGCAACGAAGGTGATTAAGAAAATCTGGCACCAACCCAGATTCAACTTAAGGAAGTACCAAAAACAAAAAAATTAACTCCAGAGGACTATATTAAACCCATCAATATCCCTATATTAAGGGGAATTTTAGGAAGGTAATATGCCACATACGTATTCAGCCTTCTTCAGAAGAAAAATACAAGTACGATTCTTGTTATTTGTTCAAGAATATAGACATACCGCAACCAAATGCACCCTTTGTAGATAAACAAAGGGTTATACTGACTGGAGGAGACGTCATCAGAGGTGGCCAGAGGGGATGAGGCAAGGCTGGAGAGGGTTGGACGTGGGGTGCATTTTCACTTTTCCAAATGTCACCTAACCCTAAACTAAATGTTTTGACTTTTCCAAGATATGCTCAAACATAGGGAAAATACTAGGTCAAACTGTAATAGGGAAAACATTTTGTTTTTCTTTGGATTCAAACTACACAAACCCCTCCTAAAAGATAGACCTCGACTATGAAAGGACACAACTTCCACTGTTTAAAGGACACGACCAGTGAAAATGACGATGGTGTTTTCACTACAACCAACTCTCGTGCTTTCTACTGTTGGTACTCAAGACTTCCATGTTTGATGCATTTCTTTGGTTTTGGTTTTTTGTTGGGGCCGGCGACTCGACGTAGCGGAGGAAGATTTACTGTTTGTTTTTAAAACTAAAAGGCAGTTCTTTGAAAAGTTGCAGTTTAACCCAATTTTGTTGTTATGGAAAGAATCATTCCCACCACTTTTTTGGGAAACCAACTATTTCCCACTATCAGAGAACAAATTTTGAATAGCTTTAAAAAATCAAAAAAAGATCCTCAAAATTGGTTGACGTGGTTGGTGAGTGGTGACACGTAGTTTCCATGCATGAGTCATCTTGCAAGCATCCATTTGTATCAGTCCATGTATAGGGCATGCTTGTGATTTAATGACCCTTTCGAAGTTTAAAGAACATACTTGTGTGCTTTAAAGGACATATGTATCTTAATAGTGTTAATCGTGTTTATCCATTATATATATATATATATATATATATATATATATATATATATATCAAACATCCACTTATTAATTGTGTTACAAGTTACAACCTTACACTAAAAATTTAATAGTGTAGAATTTTTCCAATCCATATTCTTGAATTTCTTCCTTTGCTAAAAAATCCATATTATTCTTTAACTTATTTTTGCATATAATCTTGTCTTGTCTTACATTTACCATTCTAGCATAATATTTCCCAAGAATTTGTGTTATATTGACCGAATGCATTTTGGTTGTCCGAACTTGTGATTCTAGTTAGGGATTTTGGGGGACCGAATTTGGTTTGGGCGACCACATACAATATAAATTTGGTCATATAGGTGACTTGTTCGAAGACAAGCTTCCCGTGAAATTTTCCTCCCAAGATTGTCGGTAATTTTATGCCAACTTTGTAGAAATAACAACTCAAGATGGCACTCAAAAGGCCCACACATCAAAAATCAATGGTCTTTCTTTAACTCTCACCACCTCACTGCTTGGGGAGATCACCTGTCTCCCAAGCGCTGGAGATAGCATCTACGATTTCTCTTGGGAGGATGTATGTGGCTCCATCAATCAATTCGTTGATGTTTACAAATAATTGATGCCACCACAACAAAAGCTCTCCGTCACTCAGCTACCAATCATTGGTTAAGTCCTTTGCCGATTCATCTCCTACAATATTTTTGTTCGCAAAGTTCATTAAGATGAACTCGATCATCAAATGATGAAATGCTTATTCAATATTTGCATTGGCACTCGCACAAATTGGCCTCTCTTCATCATCAATAACATCTGCGATGTCTCTCACCGCAAACTAAATTTTCATTCTTTTCTGAAGATCATCTCCCTCATTGGCAAACACTTCAAAGTAAGCTCCAACTCTGATTTGTTCAAATCATCCTAAACCGTCATCACCAAATACACACTCAAACAGATGAAAATTAAGAACCAAAAAGCCATTGGTGAAGCACCTCCCAAAAATGAAGAAGATGACACCACCAACGACGATCAATCCCTGAACGACGAAGAAATGTCTAACGCTAAATTTTTGTCTCCCACTCTAACCAAATCTGCGATTGACCCAAGATGGGATCCAAAATCGATCATGGTCTTCGGTGCTACACTCGCCCCGAATGGCCATCCGCTTCGGACGCTCAATGGAATGAACCCTCGGGGGCTTATCATCTTAAGAGGATTGTGGACAGGAATTGCTATGAGATCCAAGAAGTTAATGGGCATGGATGATTTCCATGCTTTCTAGTTGATGACATCGAATTCGCTTAATGAAGTGGACAACCAAATTTGTGTGGTTGGAGATTCTCGCCAAACGTTCATGGATCCTCAAAATGAGATCATGGATTTCCTTTGCGATATGAAAAAATCAGACAACTAGTACATTTGTTCATTTGCTGAACCGAAATGTGCTCAGTCATCTATTTTCCATGAGTGTCCATTGCTTTCCCATGGTCCCACCTCAAATGTTGAGAAAGGAAAAGGAAAAGAAGGCATGGATTCCAAACAGTGCACAAACAAACCCCCATCAATGGAGTCAAATCGAATCTATAAGTGAATAGAGCGTCCCTCAAAAAAACTAACCATTTGTCAAGATAGCAAGATGAATATACTAATTTTGAATCCACAAAATAAAATCTATTACCAAACGTACTACTCCGGCCAATTGTCCATTTTATGGTTTATGACTTCCTGATTGACAATGCGATTGTTGCATGCAAACTTGATGTAATCGTATTTCCCTTATTGTCTTGCATAATTACATTTCAAATGACTTGTCACTTAATGTTTACTAGTGTGAATTACATGTAGCAATCAGTTGTCTGAACTGGTGATTCTATTTAGGGAATTCGGTTGACCGAACATGTTTTAGGTGACCGCATACCTGTTAAGATTCTGTTGCTTTCCGTTTCTGACCAGAAATGTTGAGAAAGGGAAATGATCAAAAAATGATAGCAAAAAGTATGGATTGGTGGGTTCTCAGTTGTTATCAGAAAAGTATAGCATATCCTTTTTGGGTTTCGTGATGACCGGACACAACATTTCATTACACATCCTACAATATCATAGGTTGTATTGTGGTCAATTCATAGATCTTGCCCTAGAAAGGGCATCTCATGTCAGTGATATAAATGGTAATCCATATCCACTTTTCCTTGAAAAAGGACCTTAGTGTCCTTCAAAGGATATAAGTTTCCTTTAAAAGAACTAGATTTTAGTTCACTCCATGGAAATTCAGAAACTGAAATTGTGCACACTTTTCCTTTTCCTTCTTGATGTTTGAGGTTGGAAACTGAAAGCAATTTCAACATTACACGACACGGTCGACCAAACCCATTTGTGTTCATCGAAACGTGCTACACGGACCACCGATCACATCAAGGCCATCGAAATCCCTCATTAAAAAGTAGACTCATTCTTTAAAGGGCAAACTTGAGGTTTAAAGTTGAGCATCGTGTTTTAAAGGACATAAGTGTCCTTTTGAGGGCAGGCTTGTCATTTAAGGATCCTTTGAAGTTTCAACTTTCAAGGACAAACTCATGCCTTAAGGAAACATTAGTCCTTTACATGACATGCTCACCCTTAAACAAAAGTGCCCTTTAAAGTTTAATGGACAAACATCAGTTTAAAGCATATATTCGTGCTTTAAATCAAATGAAATAAAACATTGCAAAAAATGGAAATAGAAAGTCACACAAACGAGAAATAAAAGAGACATATCATTTGAGGACATCTTAATGTGAACGCAACCTTTCAGTACAACCATATGGGGTCTATAAATTCCTCCCAACAGTGATCATATTTTGGTGTTCCCTTGCTTTCTTACTTTGATATATAGTACCATTTAAGTTTGTTTACATCACGAACAAATGACCTTCAAACACTAAAATGATCACTACTCCAGCGATGATGAGGACTACATAATCAGAGGACCTTGGGTAGACATATTCCACTCGGTGTTGGCGAGAAGCCGATAGACTATGGAGCTTAACCGTATTATCTGGTTCACTTGTAGGCAACATATCATTGGAGCACTCCAATGGATTTGGTGTTAGTTTAGTTTGATGGAAAACCCTTTTGATGTTAGATTTGGATTCTAGAGAAAATACTTTAACGTTTGATTGGTTTTTCTAGAAAACCAATCTGTGTTAATTAAATTGGTTTACTACAATAGTTTGGACAAAACTCAAAACCATCTTCCTGCAGACCAATCTACTGAGCCCCTTTTATGAAGGCTTCCTGGACATGTCTTTTTGCACAAGTGACAAGTTGTTGTCATCTTTCTATTTCTGGCCATTACTATTTTCCCGCAAACCAATCACATCGAGCCCCTTCTGATGAAGAAAATCAAGACATGGGCTCCTGGACATGGAATTCAGTATTGTATTTTTGCACAATGAAAATTTGATTTCATAATTTTGTTTTCGTCCAAAACGACATTCCTGCATACCAATCTACCAAGATGAAGATAATGTTTTTGTTGTTCAAAACCTTTCCAATTCTATCGAGCCCCTTTTGATGAAGACAATCAAGACATGGGTTCCTAGACATGGAACTCAGTCATGTTCTTTTGCACAAGTTGTTATTGTCATCTTTTACTTTTTTCACAAGTTGTTGTTGTCTTCGGGTTTGTAACCTGAAGATTTATATTTATTGAGATTGTACTTTTGGAATGTTGTTTGTCTTCTACTCTGAGATGGTTATCAACATAACTTTCATTTTGGTCACACAAACCTGGTGCCTTTTTTATTTCATGAATGAAGCGAATCAGAATAAATAGAATTAACAACTCACATAAGAATATCAAGCAAAATTCCCGTGATTCAAGCGAAAACTGACGCCGAAAATCCAAACGAAAGGTCATCTTACGTCGGAATTTTCCGTGTGTTTGTGTCATCCATAGAAAAGGGAAATATTTTCCCTCAATTTCCCTCTACCATCCATAATTACAAAAAAACAAAAAACACTATATCATTATTTAGAAATTGATTTATATGAGTGTCTTAAAAAATCATGACAATATGTTACAAAATTATACCATATATCTATATAATAAAGATTAACCAGAAGAATAGATCTTATTAGATTAAATTTATAAAATAAAATTTTAATCATTTCTACAATTATTTTTGAAAACGAAAAAAATTGGTATCAATTTTTTGTGATAAATCATACATTCAATCATATAAAAGACGATATAAATTTATTTAGTCATTGGTAAAATGTAAGACATGAGTTGGAGGAAAGGGAACAATTGTTTTGACAGTAGAATCTTTTTATAAAGATCATGATTGAGAAGATCAAAGAGAAAGAGATTGTGGGATACTCAATTACTGTCAGTGTCAAAAAACAATAGCATATTCTTATTGGGTTTCACTATAACAGGACACAACACAACCATTCATTAAATTTACATAGTCTGTAGTGTCTTTCATTCATAGTTCTTCTCGTGCAATGACGGATGTGTACATGATAAATGAAGTATCCTTTAAAAAAGTATGGGCTTCTTATTCGAGGATTCTTTTGAGTTTAAGGACACATTCCTTTTGAGTTTAAGGACACATTCCTTCAAATTTTATGGATATAATTGAGTTTCCAAGGACAAACTTTAGTCATCGAATGCATTTTGGTTGTTCGAACTGGTGATTCTATTTGGGGAATTCGGTGCACCGAACACGATTTAGCTGACTGCATACTTGAAAGGTTTCCTTTACTTCTCGTTTCTGACCACAAATGTTGAGAAAGGAAAGGGATCAAAAAACTTTAGCAAATCTTATGGATTTGGGTTCCCAATTAGTGTCAACAAACTATAGCA